>CM068826.1:144917334-146324834 GCA_028554795.2 Sinohyriopsis cumingii | reverse complement strand
TATCAGTCACGGCTGCGCTGTATGACGAGTATTATCGTAGACTACATTTTATCGTTCCCATCCGAAACGGTCCTTTCTATATACGGTGGTCTGGGTGGAACGTAAAAAGATTATGAAGAAATTAGACTTCCCTTCTTCCGCAATTGACTAGTCAATACAAAATATAGCTGAAGAACTCTTCCCTTTTAGAAACATAGTCATTTAGATTTTTCTGTTTGTGCATTCGTCTGTGTGAACACACCAGGAAAAAACTAAACTCCTTAATGAATGGTTTGACTATTTTGAAAATACATACATAGAATTTTAGTCTGACGAATTTTTATCAAAACGTCGGTGATAAGGTTATTCTCCATATAGTTGATATTAATACCTAATACATGCAATTCGGAGGTGGGCGGGAGCGTTGCTGTTCATATTACTCCGCGTCAAGGCGCGGAGTATATTAATTTTAGAAAGGAGATAGTTTTTAACCGACGACTCATGCCACGGTGTCCTGATGTTTCGGTAGATATTTTATCCATATTAATACCGGTTGGAATATCTTATTTCTTTTGTAGAAAATTCCACATAGAAATTCCTTCAAATCGCGTCAGACTTTCAATGTTTCTGATAATGCAGATAACTTATAACCCCCATCGTGGCGAAAAGCACAAAAGTTTCGTACCTTCTATCCATTATGCACCGCGCGGATGTGAAGCTACGAACCAGTTATTGCAGTTGTGAGGAGAGTCCAACTCATTAGTTATTGTCCAACTCATATCACTGATTAAATAGTCTTGAGCCAGAGATTTTACGAGTTACAGACTCATTATAATGGCTTACCGTTTTAGAACGGTACCAGCACGCTCCCCGAAGCTCTTTTGTTGTTCTTGTTGTTGTTTTTGTGAGAATATATCGTTGCTGTAAGACTATCTTGACCGTGGGTCATATAAACTTAAGTAAAGCATAAGTAGTCTAGGGGGCCACTGTGGACTCTCTTGAAGCAGCAGGGAAGTTGTACAGACCATGGTGAACAGACAAAATAAAGCTTCCTACGCGAACTTTCTCCGTAGAAGCCTCGGATTTCACTTTTACAGCCTTCTACGGAAGCTAATTTTCGTGCATTTCAGACCAAGTGCATCGGGTGGTCGCGCCGGTGTGTTAGTAAATATAGCGTCCAGGACAGGAAAAAGAAAATTTGGGATAGATTTTTGTGTTAATTTTTTTGTTGCATGGTTGGGCTGCTTTGGCCAATTTTACGTCGCATTAAAATAATATACTTGAAAATAATATGAGTCGGAAAACTAGCACAGTTGGAGAGCCTCATTCTGCTAGATTAGCGCGAGAAGAATTAGCGGCACTAAAGAAATTTATCCCGGCAAAACAATTATTTAAGAAAAAAGTTCGAGAGCACGAAGACACGCAATATGGAATTACCGAGATATCGTCGAAATGGCTAAAGCCAGTCACCGAAACAGCTGAGCGAATCGCATATGGCGATAAAAAGGACGATAAAGAACTCAGGAAACGCGGAATTGTTCCCATGGTGAAAAATATTGAGGAACACACTCGATTAGTACCAGAACAGCTTGGTCAAATTCGCCAAGAACAAGCACAAGAACGAGCGCAAGCAAGGGAGCGGCGGGAAAGGTTTCAAGAAGAATTACGGCGTGCAAGGGAACAAAAACAGGCACAAGAGCAACAAGAACAACTGCAAATAGAAGAAGAAGAAGAAGAAGAAGAAGAAGAAGAAGAAGAAGAAGAAGAAGAAGAAAAAGAAGAAAAGAAGAAGAAGGAAATAGAACCTCGAGATGAAATAAAAAAAAAATTTACTGATAGTGGTTGGGTTGTGATGTTAAAACAATTTGATATTTTTGGTAATGATATTGATGCTCTTGGCGTGTTTGCGGAAGATTCTTTCGACAGTAGGTCGAGTTTTTTAACAAAAAATGGATTAAAAAAAAATTAATACACGAAATCTTTGGAATAGAATAATATTTCGAGCTAAATTTAATTTGAAAAAGATAAACAAAACTAACCCGTTTTATCCTCAATATTGGGAATCTTCACATAAAAGATTTTTGGATAAAATAAGTAAACCCGGGACAAAAGGAAGATCTAAATTTTTGGTAACGCCACAATCACAGGAATTGGAGGAAATATCAATAGAGGGATCTTATCCTTTCGCTCATTTTACCGATGACGCGATTAGGTATTTTAAAGTAGGAGATAATTTGATCAACGTTGCCAAATCTGGCTTCGGTGATAGAGAGAATTTTTTGCTTGGTAGAAGAATCGATAAATATACCAAAGAGGAATGGCCTTCCGCGGTATATTTTGCCACAAAGAAAAAAACTGTCGATTTTAATGATCCAGGTTATCTAAAATTTCTAGAAAAAATAAAAGAAACAGAAAAACCGAGGGAACCAAAAGAAGAAGAGGAAGAAGGCATATTGTCGTGGGATAGTAATTCATCGCCATCTCCAAAACCAAAGACAGGAACCGGATATACCGTTTGCCCTGACAGCGTCGTCAACGATGTGTCTCGCCTCGAAATATTAATCGGAGGAAAACGAGCCGGAAATAACTCTCGTGAAATAATCAACGAGGCCTCCGATATTTGTCAGCGATTATTCCGCGGTGGTGTCATCGACTCCTACATTTACAAGGAGCTCATTGATGAACTCATCGATTAAAACAACACAATTGAAATAACATGATTGTTCACAAACATCAGCGCAGACCTAGACAGGTCCGCATAGTTAACTCTCGATTGCCTGTATATAAATACATTCACGGCAATGGACTCGGTGACATCGTCAAAAGTCTCGTTACGCGAGTAGTCCCTAAAATCGGACCCACAGTTAAGCAATTCGCGTCAAAAGCAATAGGAAAGATTGGCGAGACTGTCATTTCTGGTATCGGCAATTTGGCCAGTAAAGGCTTCGATTTTGTCAGAGGTAAAATATCAAATTTAACACGTAAAAAACAACCCGTCAAATTACCTAGCACCAGCGAAATGCCCCCCGAAATCAGTAAAGCTATAAACGACGCAGCAAATAAAAAATTAAATGATCTAGCGCAGGAAGTTGCTAACACAAATCTAGCACAGGAAGTTGCAAATACAAGTTTCATATCGGGTAGCGGTCTTCGTTTTAGATGATATTCTTAATAATAAATGTTCGCACAAGTGTCAAACGAAGTGTTCGACATGGACGAGCCTGTAGGTAGAGATATATCCGTGCGAGATTTCCAGTATTTTTCGTATATTGCAGTTGAACCAAATACACCTAATCGCTTGGAAATTCAAGTCCACGATACAACAAGATATTTTCTTCCATCTGAGGCATATATCGAAGTTATCGGGGAAGTTGTTAAAACGGATGGTACCAATTATGGAGCAGATTTTAGAGTCGGATTCGTCAATAACGGTATTATGGCATTATTCAAGAGCGCCACTTACATGATCGACGGAAGAGAAATTGAGTCAATTACCAACGATATTGACTTAGCAACAACGATAATAGGCCTAGCTAGATACTCGGATGATTTTACTAGATCAGCTGGCCCTAGTATGATGTTTGCCAAGGATAATTCTGATCGTCCGGAAAGTAGACAATTTGATATCAGACAACCCAACGATCGCACCGCTCCTAATGTTGCTCCCGCGGATGTCGAAGATATGATCATTAAACCTTATCCTGATTATAATCTCGGATTTTACACGCGAAGATCTATGCTAGCACCAGGTAACAGAAGATTCTCTTGTGCTATTCCGTTATCCCATATATTTGGATTTTGCAGGCATTTCAGGAAAATTATCTACGGAGCAAAACACACCGTTACGTTTGTTAGAAAGGAAAATAGCAACGATGCTATCTGGCGAGAAGGTGCCGTCGATTACGCTACCGGCGTGATAGGTCCCAATGATGCCACGAATAATAACGGCATAGTAAGATTACTAAAATTTACCCTGTGGATGCCAGCGATAACTCCATCAATAATCGAGGAAGAAAAATTATTATCATTCATGAACCAAGGCGGTAAATCTGTCATGTCATGGCTGACAACAACAACAGATTCCACAACTACCAATATTAATGGTGATTTTACCTGGCGTATTGCATCGCAGCAAGGTACCTCTGCACCTAGGCATATCTTTATCGCGTTTTTGCGTACCAATAGATATCATCAATTATACAGTCATATGATATTTGATCACATTGGAGCGACAAATGTGTCGTTGAGAGTAAATGGCCAACAAGAACCATCCGAGGAAATATCAATTGATTTTGAAAATCATTCGACGGCTCGTGCGTATCATCGCTTGCTAAGTTTCATGGGTCGCGATCAAAATATCGATACGGGATTGCAAATATCGCAGCTAGATTTTAATAAATTTTATCCTATCTATTACTTTTCCCTGGAACATCTCGATTTGGTAAAACAATCTGTCGTTGATATCCATTTCAAAGCCAGAATTAACACAGGTGGACTTAATCACAAAGCAGTCGCGGTGATTCTCAGCGATAGAACAATGATCTTGGAAGGAATCAGCGGCAGAATGAGAATCATCGACGCTCCTGTTGAGAAAATGTAACTTTGAAGATTTTCTAAATTTAGATTAAACGATTATTAATATGCCATACGAACACGTCAGCGTAACTCTGACCCCGGGTCAGATGAAAAAGCTCCAATCAGCGATATCAAAGCGATGCGGTTTGAAATTAACCTTGAAAAACGATCAAATTCAGGGAGGGCCTAACAAACTATCGTTAACTAAGAGTCAACGTGAACGTTTCACCAAAGCCAAATCAGCGAATTCCGGCGTTCATGTGAATCTTAGTATAGGTGCCATCAGAGACATGGTCAAAACGGGCGGAATTTTCCCTTTCCTAGCTGCTATTCCTGGATTATTATCCGGGGCTCTTCCGGCAATTGCAAAAGCGATAGGATTAGGTGCGGCCGGAGCTGTAGGCGACAAACTAGTACACAAAGTAATGGGAGGGCGATACGGTAAAAAAAAGGGAAGCGGCCTCTATCTAAGACGCCCCCCATACCGATCCGGCCTAAGATTAGCACGGCCTATTCAAATTTAGATTTATTCAACGAAGCAAAGAATAAAAAAATAAAATTTTTCAGAGGCGTATTTATGCGGGATCAACTACCAGAAAAACCAAACCCTACCGAGACAGGAATAATAAATCTCGATTCAAATACCGGCCCTGGCACACACTGGGTCGCCTACGCGATTAATCCTCGCGAAGTTGTTTATTTTGACTCGTACGGATTAGCTCCACCAAAAGAATTCGTCAATTACGTGTCAAAGTTAAATATTCCAATTTGGTATTCGACACTTCCAACGCAGACGTTAATGGATCCACCGATATGCGGTCCTGAATCAATTAATGTCCTTGATGCAATTTCAAAATCATCCGGTCCGTATCATAAAATCGTATTTGAATATGCCATAGATAAATATCATGGTTGATATTTACGGTAGATTTATCTACAGGAAGAAGGAAGCAGAAGTGACTGACGTCGATCTATCAAAATTCGCAACTAGGGATGATATTAATAATCTTCTATCGCTGTCAGAAGTGGATCCTGGCGAAGTTGCTACTTTTCAGAGCCGCGAAGGAAGATTACAAACCAGCAACGTCAAAATAACTGATATAATCAAGCGAGACGAATATAACGATCGCATTAATCAATTTACTAGCCTGTCAGATTCGGTATCAAAATCCATCGCTGATATCGCCGATATTATAGCGAAGTTACCCCTGAAGGCTAATATCGCGGATGTGGAAAAAAAGGACAACGAGCTATCAGCAACGTTGCTTCTAAAGGCCGATAAAACATTACACGATGATCTTCAGGACAAAGTGACAAAAAGACTTAACAGGCTAAATAACGATCTTAAAAAACTCGACGATACTTTGACTAAATTTAGCAAAAAAATCGAGGAAGATATAAAAACATCCAGCGATATTTCCTCCGCCGCAAACGAACTAGCAAAGAAAAAAGCCGATCAAGCATCGCATGACGATCTTAGCGATAAAGTAAGAAAAATCAACGAGGATATTACTAATATTCTCGCCGATATTACCGAAATAAATATCGTAATGAGTCAGAAAAGCGATAAAACATCGCACGATGATATCAGCGAGAAAACGAAAAAAATCAACGAGGATATTACTAAAATCAACGAGGAAATTAACGTGGTACGTGAATTGGCGCTTCAAAAAGTCGATAAAACATCACACGACGATCTCAGCGAGAATGTGAGAAAAATCAACGAGGATATTGCTAAAATCAACGATGAAATTTCCAAGACGCGTGATTTGGCGCCTCAAAAGTTTGATGTATCGTCGTATGACGGAGAAATTCGAGATTTAAGTGCGAAACTTCTCGACGCAACTACAAAAATTAGCGATATTAACACAAAAATATCGTCAATGAATCTTGGGAGATCAACGTGTATTTCGATACCAGCGGAGGTAGAAACAAAAAATCTTCCCTGCCATGTACCATTTGTGGTAAAAATACAAGATGTTAGATGGACACCTGAGAATAACACATTTAGCTTTACCTCGCCAATTACTGGCGTATATCGAGTATATGTTATCACCTTTATGACAAAATTCAATGTAATAATGGACGATGATTTTGATCTTTGTGAATATTATCCTGGGTTTTTTGTTATTACTATATTTAAAAATACAACAAAAACTTTTAGGCTAGAACCACAAACTAGAACCATGATGATGGCCGATTGTCAAGTAATTTTCGAATATTTATCCGGAATACACGCAATTGGTTAGATAACCTAACTAATAAATGACTGCATCGGATTACCGATACAATCAGGCGCGTTTATGGCAGGATTCGTTAAGAAAGCTCCTCGACGAATATCAGATAAAAATAAAAAAATACCAGCGTAGATTAGTTGCCATCGATGTTGCTGTGTACGCGGTAAGTGCAATAGTCGCCGGTGCGGCAATAATCTTATCCGCGGTAACAACAATCGCGCCAATCGTAGCAACGATAATAATCTCATCGACAACGACAATCGCCGGTGTTCTCAATATTATCGCAAAAAAAAATATCATCATGCACGAATGAAAAATTTTCTCTATACACGAGTAAACTATCCCAGGTCAACGAAGCGTATTCGAAATTATCGTCGTTGCTTTCTGAGAGTCTCAACGACGGCGTCATATCCGATCTAGAATTTTCTGTGATGGTAAATATCTACTCCGAGATTGAACAAATGAATATCAATAATGTCCGAACTAACTCAAATCGTGACAAACACGACACCGCCGATAACAACGCTGATATCGGCAAGCTCAACCAGGCCAGAATTTAGTATCGATTTTCCAATACCAATCAGCGTCAAGGAAATTGCGCTGTCACAGTTACGCGTCTATAACAGCTGGCCCAATGTTAGGTCGAAATCATTCGGTAGATTATCATCGAATAATTCGCTTGTTTTTGCCAATAAAAACCGCCCCGATGGAACTCCCGATTGGATCGTCGTTGGCATACCAACAAGCAGTTACGAAATTGAGCAACTAGATAAGGAACTTACCAGTAGAATATCAAATATAACCGGCGATGCTACTCCAGGAATAAAAATATCCTCTCACGATCCAACGCTGTCATCGATAATCGAGGTAAAATCGCCATATATCGTTGATATTTACCAGTCATCGATTAGGACAGTTCTAGGTTGGCCCGAAATCGCACCTCTGGCAAAACCAGAAAAATCTGATTTTATTATTCCAGGTTGGCACGAAGAAGCTGCTCCAGAACTACCGGAGCCAAAAAAATCAGATTTTACCACCGACGAAGGATGGTACGGAGATATCAAACACAAGCCTCTGATCCACAGCGCCATCAACCTCATGAATAACCACAAATTTAACCTGGTAATGTTCGCTTTTACTTTTAGGGACGAAAGAATTCTCTCGTGGTTGCCTCTTCCTAAAATTCCCCCCAGTGTGAAAATCTTCGACGCTACCAACATTAACAGGACAATATTCCCCATAGACGGTATCTTGGTAAGAAAAACCCTCGACGAATTTATTCAAGAACATAAATTACAATTAAATTTATTGCGGGAATCCTTTCATGAATGCATCTTAAATAAATCAGGCTCATGTAGCGAAATTATAGGAGGCGTGAAGATTTTAAATCAACTCGCGAATGATGTTGAATATTACCATGGTATGTTCATTTTGGCGATAATCGACGATATATCAATTGCCGATTATGTTCTTCCTATTAGCAAATTCGAGTTGATCAGAAATTCAGGAAAAAAACAAAAATTCATGACAGTATTCGGATTAACCGAGGAAACGCTACCAAATTTCAAATTTCCCGATTATGATGTTGATGAAATGAGAAAATCCGTCACTGATACCATCGATGATTTATTTCCGAAATTACATGCCGCGTGGACTAAAAAAATACAATCAGAATCGATTCTCAAACATAATAATGATCCTGCCGGGCAAGGGCGGCATATCTCGCCGGGTATCGTTAACATAACGGAGGTTATCGCGATTTATCTTCACGCGGATGTTGTTGAAAACAGCTACAACGTTGATTCGTTTGTGTCAGAGCAGGCACAGCAGGGATTTATCTTATATTCGTTTTCACCTAGCGCATCTCCGGGTTTTTTGATAATAAAAGAGCCAGTAAATCCGTTTTACCTGCGATGCCACAATCGATTATTGTCGAGGATAAATTTCAAACTAACGGATCAAAATGGACATTTGCTTGATATACGCGGAGAAACGTTAAGTATCAATTTACTGGTGAGATCGTGATCTTTCCGCCAGAGAAAAACAGGCCAAAAAAATAAATAAAAATCAGGAAAATTTTCAAAATTAGTAAAATTTCTTAATTTTGATGGGGTAAATACCCGTCAAATCGAGTAATTTATATAATTTAGCAAATCTGCTGGGGTATTTACCCGTCAAATTGAGTCATTTATATAATTTCGTAAATCTGCTGGGGTAAATACCCGTCAAAATTAAGAAAATTGCACAATTTCAATAAATAAATTATTTCGGTAAATAATAAAAATAATTAATAAAAATCAGAGAAATTAAGAAATTTGTGTAATTTTATGTTTTTTATGGGGTAAATACCCGTCAAATCGAGTAATTTATATAATTTCGTGAATCTGCTGGGGTAAATACCCGTCAAATTGTGCAATTTATATAATTTCGTGAATCTGCTGGGGTAAATTACCCGTCAAAATTAAGAAAATTACACAATTTCAGTAAAATAATAAAAAAAAATGATAAAATCTTCAAGAATCTTCGATTCTGACTCTACTTTCATCGACCAGCTTTTTCAACTGCCTGACGCGCGAGCTTGTAATTTTTCTTGACTCATATTCGTCGGACAATCTCGATCTAACTTTTTCTACCAGCGTCGATAATTTAACAAAATCCTCAATTTGATCATCGCTGACAGTAGCAAGCGATTGATACATGGCAATTTGGATTTTCTTTATTAATTTATATTCTGACGGTAGCGTGTATCTGTATTCGAGCTTTCCTTGGACGATTGTTTCAAATTCGGACCGGATTTTACCCGCGTCCAAATCCGAAGATAAATTTATATTTTTTTTCTCAGATTTTCGATAGCCTCGATGATGTTATTTACATTTTCCTCGTTCATTTATATTATATTTGTAATCTTCAATTTCAAAAATCTTCGATTTCACTTTCCGAATCAGATATTATCGGAATATAGTAAAATTCGATCCACTCGCCAAATAGATATGAGAATGTCGCGTTGATTATTTTTTCTGTCGCACGTTGCACCGATGCTGGATTAATACTAAAATATTTTGCAGCGGCGTTCATCGATGTAAATGCAAGTTCCTCGCCTGTTTCTCGATTTACCGATTTAACCGCCTTAGATGGTCGCCGTCCGCCACCGGTATTACCAAATCTTGAATTTTCACTCGGAGTGACCGCTCGGAGATTGGATATCTTGTTGTTAAGTTTATTTCCATCGATGTGGTCAATAACAAGACCGATTTCTATTGGTCCGTGGAAACACTCGAATATAAATTTGTGATTTGAATAACTCGTGCATCTTCGTTTTTTGTTTTTGTTGATGGTAAATTTGAGATATCCGTGTTTATCAATTATACCGACTTGATTTCTTGTTCTGATATGTCTGACAATACCATCCGATGATGATTCATATCCCATGATCGTAGGATGAGATTTGAACTCGTATGTAATTGTTGTTGGAGGAATCGTTGATTTCAGATCCATATACAATAATCTATTTGTCTAAATCGTTATTAGCTTGAAATCGATTAATATAATCTTCTTCGCAGGTTATAACCGACGAGGATCTTTTTTCATAATATCGACGCAATTCTCGATAATTTTTTCCTCCACAAGCCAAACACAATCGAGTCTTACCTCGCGTGCCAACTTGACAAACTAAACACCGCTGTGGTCCTTTACTACCACGTCGAATTGCGTGTATGTGAGCGCCGCAATAATCGCCTCTGCAGGATTTGTCACATGATTTTGTTGAGCCGATTAATATCCATTTGCAATGCATTATTATAATTTAAACATTTGTCTAAAATATAATCATGGATGCATTTGATCTTGATGAGGCAGAATATATTATACCTGAAGTTGATCGTGCGAAGAGAGAATTTTTCGACGATGGAGCGATTCACACTTGGTCGACCTGGAAAACGAACTCTGTTGATGCTACGATGAACCTGGAACGAGCCAAGAAAATAATCGAGCACATAAAAACCGAACATAAGGAAGAGCGATTTATCTTTGGAATAAAATTTATCGCACAAATGCCCGATGATACTTGGATTATTCGCGATAAGCGAGATCCTGTGCGTGGCGGTAAGAAAAATGTTGTTCTCGATAAAAATTCTAAGTCTGGATTGTTATTGGGAATCGATGGTCCTTATTACGCCAGGGCATATCCATCTAGTGCAGTTGTTTACGGTATTTATCGGCTAAATAACAACCCGGACGTGAAAAATCTACCTGCGATGAAAGAATCGCCAATGATAAACTGCGTGGCCGAGCGTGTTATCGAGCATATGAAAAACGCCCGACGCGGATCTGGTCTGACCCAGTTGAGGTTGGATAAAATTAACGCATGGGCAAAGACTGTCGCTGATGGTGCATCGGTGGACGATGTAGCTGCGTTGAGCAAAAAACTTAAATTTCCTATTACGGTGAAAATGCTATCGGGTGAAATATTTTATTCATCGCCGTATAAATCTCGAGGAGCGCCAATCGAGATTGTCGATCACAATTCCCATGCGTGGTCGCAGTCGGTAATGATATTCCCGCGGGATCGTGTGGTTAAATTTTATCCTGTAGATGCCGCGAAGGACAATTCCGATGCCATGTTCAGATATATCAAAAAATTAAGCGCATCTGATCCAATATCGATATGGTTGTTCTCGAGCGAAGAAAGATACGATCAATTTATCTTGCCATGCGGTGATATTTACCGGGATGAGATATTACATGAGTCGATGAAAAATCTCGCGGTAAAATATTCATCGAATCCCGATCAATTACTGACAAATTGCTTTACAATTCCGTCTGTGGCCGCTCACGCTGCTAGAGAGAAAAATTCGTGGAAACCTACAAGGAACGAATTTCTCGCTGATATTCAACTTAGCTGTATCGAATACGGCCATGGCGGATTGTGGAATACCAAGTACGATTTCGAAGATACGATCTCCGTTGACATGAGCGCGTGTTATCCTGGAAGTTTTCTTGGACATGGCGATTGTGCAGATTATTTTGCTAAATTCGGCCATCCTACCAGCGAGATGACAAGAGTAGCGATTAACGGGCCGTTGCCTGATTTTGTCATGACCGGATTCGCTTGTGTTACTTCGTTCGAGTTTGCTGAAAATTTACATAAGATTTGCTATATTTGGTTTGGAAGGCATTTCTCCCAGCGTCGCTGGGTCCCTACGGTGTTATTGAGATATATGCTAGATTCATCGATGTTAGTATCGTTGACAGTGAGCGAGGCGATTATATCGTATAGGAAACAAACTAAGGTGTGGTTGCCAACGGATTGTGACAATGCGAAAGATATCGGAAGAAAGATAATTGGTAAATTTACTCAAGGTGGATCTGTTGATCATAAACATCGACACGCTAGATTATTTATCAACGACGCCGAGATGGATTTTATAATCGCCGATACGGTATCGCGAGGAATATTCTGCAATAGAGAGAATATTATCATTGACGGAGCGAAGTTAGGTACCGTAATTAGCTACCTTGACGGAGAATCAGCACAGTATACGCATTTACGGTCGTCGATGCTCGCTTATGTTAGCATAAATTTGCTATCGATGATAAATAAATTTTCTGATATCGCGGTAAGAGTCGCGACGGATTCATTTTATATCGATAAAAAATACCAGTGCAGGCTGGAAAATTTAATCACCGATGGTAGTTCATGGGGAACTTGGAGGATAAAAAATGAAGATATCCTAGATTATTGTGAAGACGCCGATGTCGAAGATTGCAATAAATTTCATCGAGATAAATTTGAGGAATCTTCGGTAGCCGCATCTGCATTTGACCCAATTTCACGCAGTAAATTCGTTAACCTAAATGGACCTGGCGGTAGCGGTAAAACAACGCGAGCAATAAATTTATTTGCAAATTCTGACATGATCGTGTTGACTCCGACTCACAGATTAGCGCGAGAAATAAAGCAGCGCGGAGTTAATTCTTGCACGTATCACAGTTATTTCAAATACAGCGGTGGATCATGGGATTCGGCACGCATGGGAAATAAATATATCAACAAGATCATAATATTTGATGAAATTTGCACGGTGAATTTAGATATTTTAAAATCGATCTTGGCTTGGTTGGAAGGAAAAAATACCGCTATGATAATGTGCGGAGATCACAGACAACCTGATCCTATCGATGGTGAATCGCCTCACGAATGGCTCAGAAACTTCGTTGATTATTATGAAGAAATCGACGCTGATTATAGATCGACTGATATTTTACTGACCGAATTTAAGAAATTGATTCGATTACAACCGAATAAGATTCAGTGTGACGTAATGAGAAGAATAATCGACGAGACTCCGATGAGCGATTTTCTAAATTTGTGGCGTCCCGATCATCTAATCGTTGCTAGTAGAAAAATTATTCGTGATATTATTCAGGAAATGTTATTCAAGCTGCATCGCGAGAAATTTCCAACACTGCAGGTACCGTTATGCTATAGGCCCGCCAATACTAGAAAACAAAATATCAGTGTTGCTTTGCCATGCGGAGAGGAAAAGATTTTGGTCTTGAATGATATTATATTCGTTGATATTAATCTTGTTAATGACGCGATAAACGCAGAAAAATCGCCATGGAAACTAGGATACGCAACAACGATACACTCGTCGCAGGGATTGACCGTAGATGGACAAGTTTGGATCGTCGATGATAGAATTTCCTGGTCAAATCTAGTGTATTTGGCCGTGTCGAGAGTAAGAAAATTATCTCAGCTAGGACGAATTCGAGTAAATCACATAAGTGACGCTGGTGGTAGTTGAGTATCTTCGGGGACTATCTGTAATTCTTCTTTGGTAAATCCGCGTTGAGGCGCTAACGAATCTAGGATATAAATCGCTGGTCTTCCTGACGATCTTGTTACGGCGGATATTTTATGTGTTGTAACGCTCCAGGTTGGGTCGGTTGCTCTTTTTCTGCCTCCTTCAGCGTCGCCTTCTTTATACAAATATCTGACTGTGACGCTACCTAGTACAGGTTGAATAGTGGAATCTCGCTTTAGGGGTATATTCGATTTTGTAATTGCAATTGCGGGTTTCATTGCTATTGTTCGAGTCGTCTCATTATTTAACGCGTTGATTACATGAGGCAATCTTGATACCCAATCGTGAGATCGATTATCTTGAATAAATTCACGCGCGTATTGGTATCCGAATAATCGTTCTGCGAGCGTTTTGTTGAATCTTTCGACGATAGCTTGATTGTGATGAACACCTACAATACCGCGACGGATTTTAACATTATTCTTTTTCATCAGTGAAGTAACCGCACCAAGAAATTCTCGACCCGGATCAACCTGGAGAAGATTCGGCCATGTTAACGGGGATCGTGAATAAATTTCGTTAAATGCCTTGGCAATTTCCGTTGCTGTTTTATTCGATAATGGCTCGGCTTCTTTGTACCTACTAGCGATATCAACGACTGTTAAAACATATTTGTACGTGACACCGTCAACGGTATCGTGAGGAAGAAACATAAGATCCGCTTGATGGACCTCATTAGGGATGCTGACAGTGAAACTTGCGTACGGTATTTTCTTAGGTGGAGGAAGATATATTTGCCAAATTGCCTGTTTCGATAGCCACGATTCAGCGACGGATTGTTTTACTTTAGCGGCTTTGGCGAGTTTGGCAATTGCTGATTTTCCTCGCCAGAATCCACGCTGAGAATAATATATCTGCTCCATTATTATTTACCAGCGCCGAATACTAATTTGCCTTTCATCGCGCCTTTTACCAGCCAAGTTGCCAATTTTTCTTTGAAACTTTTATTAGGAATCGCGTCTAATGCGTGAATTAGCTTGATATCAGCGAGATGTCTTTGTTGTAAATCTCCGCTGCGATACGCGAGGTCGTGATAGTAACAAGCGTTATCGATTGCGTTTACCGGATCTTCACCTTGCTTTGGTTGGTTATTATCGTCGAGTCTGATATCGAGCCTCGTTCCGGGTCCACAGTAATTGTACCCTGGCAGATGCTTCTCTCCGGGATATTTTGCCCAGGGCAGCCCAGGTAGATTTGTCAAGGAGGCGGCAATGTCTCCTCCGGTTCTTCTAGTTTTTTTTTTACAAATCTGAACTTGCGTGTCTTACAAATTTCACATTCTCCTGCAATTGCGTTCCTGTTGTTGCGTGTAATGATTTCGGTTGGATTTATCGTGGCTGTGTGCGTGCGGCACTTAACACAATATAGATCCATGTATTCTAGTAACATGAATGTAATTGATTTTTCAGCCACGAAGCGACGCGAGCAGGTGAAACACAACGCGGTATTACCAAATTCGATTAGAATGATAATTATTGGCCCGTCAGGATCTGGAAAGACGCAATTGTTGCTAAATTTGATCATGCGATGGCTAAAATGGGACAAATTGTATTTGGTTGCACCGTCCGTTGACGATCAACGTTGCTATCAAGTACTAAAAGAATTTAGCGATAATACCGACGAAGGCACAATCGAATTCATCACAGACATCAATGAAGCTCCATCCGTGGAAAATTTGGACGGCGATGTTAATAATCTTGTTGTATTCGACGATGTTATGCTGGACAAGCAGACCAACCCGGCTAGGATATTCTCGCGTGGCAGACACAAGAACACCGATGTTATTTACGTAACACAGAGATATACGCAGATTCCAAAGGTGATCAGGGACAATTGCAATATTTTATCTGTGTTCAATGGCGTGGACACACACACGCTGAGAAATATTCATCAGACCTGGTGCAACGGCGACATGGACATAAATAAATTTAAAAATTTATTCAGCCGCGCTCAGGCAACACCGCACGGTTTTATTACTATCAATCTTCATGATCCACGCAGTCGGTATCGAATTGGTCTCGATCAAATTTACTCATGAAAAAGCAGCCCAACCATGCAACAAAAAAATTAACACAAAAATCTATCCCAAATTTTCTTTTTCCTGTCCTGGACGCTATATTTACTAACACACCGGCGCGACCACCCGATGCACTTGGTCTGAAATGCACGAAAATTAGCTTCCGTAGAAGGCTGTAAAAGTGAAATCCGAGGCTTCTACGGAGAAAGTTCGCGTAGGAAGCTTTATTTTGTCTGTTCACCATGGTCTGTACAACTTCCCTGCTGCTCTCTTGAAGCAGTTAACATTACTGATATTAGTATGTGACTAAAAGAAGTTTAACATTATCGTTTATGCCTCCTTAGGTGAAATGGGACTTTTTACATTGCGCTTGAGATATATGGTTATGTATCTGATTTTAATAGAATGAAGAAAAAGATAAATACAATTACTGACCGAAAAAAAAATACTTGTTAAAAGTGGGATATTCACACATGCACAGACAGAGAGAGAGAGAGAGAGAGAGAGAGAGAGAGAGAGAGAGAGAGAGCAATTTAAATGAATTTAAAATGAAAAATAATCTCGGAAACCATATTTTGTTTTCTTTTGGTGGACACTCCACCAGCCCGGTTCAACTTATTCAATGACTCGTAGATCATGAAGTGTGAGAAATTCGGCAGTCCCCCTCCTCAAATGCAATGCATAAGACCTCACTGTGGAAAAACTGAGAGACATCGTGTACAATACAATGGCAACATTCAACTGTGAACATCTGGCATTAATGAGATGGGTGTCAGCAACATTTCCTACCATATTATTTTTGACTTTGTTCCAAAGTATTTGGTAACACTGCTACATTACAGCATATTAGTGCATATTTTATAAAGCAAGCGTTGTCATCTTTGTTGCAAAGTACTTAGTGACCCTGTTACATCACACTGTATTGATAGAAGTTTTGTAGAAATAGGTACAGATTTTGTAGCCTTTTGTTTACAATGCACTCATTTACCACCCACCCCCATATCATACCGTATTTATAAACGTCCTATAAATTAATGAAAGAAAATAAATTCTTTACAACTTAGGATTTGAAATTAGATCAGTTGATTCATGAAAAGAAATAAATAGCCATTGTTACTGCTGCAAAGAGAGAGAGTTGTTATTGTTGTAGGGTTTAACGCCATTTTTCAGCACACGGCTATACATGGCAGCCAGTATTAATGGTAGAGGAAGAACCCGGGAAAACCCCGGAAAAGAGAGAGAGAGATGTATGTAAAGAAGTCATGCAGTCCACTTTGTATTATTTAATAAGAAGAATATAGGTGCTACGTTTTAAATACCAAATTAAAATTTACTGATATTTTTATAACTAACAATGGATAAACACTTATTTTTTAACTGACAGATATACATCACTGTGGTCTGACACCACATACCTACAGACCAATGTTTAAGAGCAAATTAGATCTGCTGACTCTTATAAACACCCATGCTGACACACAAATAACAAGAGTATGCTATGTTATACTGATACTCTTTCTTACAAACTAACATCCACATTTACAAACCAATGTCTCATCTCTAGAGTGAGAAGTGTATTATATGCTATGATATGAGGCAAGCACTTGTACTTACAATCTATCACCGATATTTTACAGTCCAGCTATCGTTCTTACAAACTTTCAAATTGTACTGAACAGATGAAATAGTTTGGAAATGGGCAAAAAATAAAGGTGTTAAATTTGTCAAAATCCAAAACTAGTTGTATGCACTTATACCAATAACATCGAATTCATGATGACCCAAAGCATTCTCTTGATGGTTGTCTTATTCCTGGTGTGGAGGAGACCATGGGGTGAAGAAGTGCAAATAATATACATTCTGATTAATGCTTTGTCACTCTTATATTTTATAACCTCCTAACCCAATTTATTTTACACCTTATATTTTATAACCTCCTAACCCAATTTATTTTACACCTTATATTTTATAACCTCCTAACCCAATTTACATTTACCTTCCTCCCTTTATCACCCCCTCCCTATGAAAAGACTGGGGGGAAGTGATATGGTCAAAATGTAGAACACATTTTGGTCAAAGGTTTGATTCCATCTTTCATGGTTGGTACACATTTATCTGAATCACTGCAAATTTGGAACTGTATATGACCCCATACTTCTTTTCTCCTTATATTTTTGCTTGGATAGTGCAATGAGTCAATATGGTGCCAACTTTTTGTTATAAATTGCTTTTCTTTTGGTCCCCAAACTCATTTCTTTAATATTTGGCATTTTATATGACTGCATACTTGCTTTCTCCTTGTGCAACAGTTAACCAAAGGACAATTGCCAAAACGTTTTAAAAATGAACAAAACAGAGAATATGTGAAAAGCTTGCCACAACTAATTTCATGTAGCAAATGTTCAAGAACTTGATGTCAAATTCTTCCAGCATCATCCCATACATCATGACTGCTAAAAGAAAATCATCCTAGTCTAGAAGTATATAACAGGAAAATCGTGCATATGTATTGTAGGATTAATCATTCAATCTATTTACAATGGCTGTAAATTAGGTTCTTTAGATATTACTACAGGCAAAATTGAGATTTATGTCACAGGAATGTGGCAGACTTCATCTCAGTCGCCAGTTAGCTTTTGTCAACAGAGGCATATAACACATTGTTCAAATTTGAGACATGTTTATCTCGATTGTTGTTGTTGTTTTGGGTTTAATGCCATTATTGTGGACAGTATAACTGGTGGAGGAAGATCCCAGTAGGAACCATCAACCTACAAGAAGCTACTGGCAAGTTGTCTCAGATAACCACACTAGCCAAGCCCGAGACTCAAACTCATGCAGAGTGATTGGCAAAGGTGAGTGCTTTAGACCACTCAGCCATCCGGGACCTCTGTTTATCTAGAAATGTGCAAGAAATGAAATTCTCTAAACTCCTGAATAGCCGATTGTTCATAAAGTCTCCGTCCCCCCAAGGATATTCCTTATGGAGATTGGTTACATCATGTATATGACATGACAGGTAAGTTGTACCAAGTCATATTGTGTTATTTATATGACATGACAGGTAAGTTGTACCAAGTCATATTGTGTTATTTATATGACATGACAGGTTAGTTGTACTAAGTCATATTGTGTTATTTATATGACATGACAGGTTAATTGTACCAAGTCATATTGTGTTATTTATATGACATGACAGGTAAGTTGTACCAAGTCATATTGTGTTATTTATATGACATGACAGGTTAGTTGTACCAAGTCATATTGTGTTATTTATATGACATGACAGGTTAGTTGTACCAAGTCATATTGTGCTATTTATATGACATGACAGGTTAGTTGTACCAAGTCATTGTGTTATTTATATAATTTGCTCAGATTACTTATATAAACTATTAAACAGCCAATGGAAATTTGAATATGGAAAATGAATGTTGGTTCATAATCATTGTCATTTGTGTTACAATATGTGTTATATGTGGTGGACAAACTTGCTGCTATGATCACTGACAATAATGGGAACAGCTACCTTTTATATCATTTTATTGCATGCACAAAAATATACATCTTATTTACAATATGCAATATTGTTTTTACAAGAAATGACTGTATGTACATAATGAGAAACATGTCAATTACGTTGACAGAATAAGCTTTCAAATTCAATGATCATGTATACTGCAGTAGGAAAATTGGAATAATGGACAATTAATTTAACTAAAAGAGAATACAACTTGGAGAAACGGTTAAGTACAAATGAAAGTAAAATTATAGAGAACATTTGTAAAATAAAGACCCTTGTATGTAGCAGTATTCTAAAAGACCCAAAATTGTTCATTAAATGAAAGAATACTGTATTTATACCGCCTTTCTTGAAAACCTTCTAGGTTCAAAGGATAGAATTACCTATGAAACAACACATACAGCTATGATTAGATCAAAAATATTAACACATTAGAAAACGAGAAGGGCTGCAAATCCTGTTTTCCCATACAGAATACACCAGTGATGAGTAAAACCTTACAGGAAGAGGTAATTCTATTACCCTATCAAATCTGTACCAATATTATTGTATACATAATCCATTATGACCATCAATCAATAAAAATGTCCATTGTGGTTGATTAATTAGTGTTTAATTGCTCACCAGCAGGCAAGGCACTGGCATTCTGACATCTTTCTTTAGAAACTGTGGAACCAATAAACAGCTTAAACAATTATTTTCTGTGTATTTCTGTCTTTATTGAAACCAGTTCTGACAATCAATCACTCAGCCCTAAATTTGTTTTTGTTTATTTCTTCATTCATTATGAAAAGTAAACATTTTAAAATCACTTAATACAAAGAATTGTTTTATGCATTCTTTATTTTCCATATATTTTTCTAATTACATTAAACATTTTACAAACTGAAAATTATTTTACTTCAAAACTGCAAAAGAAAGTCTAGATAATATAAATAGGTTCTCAAACGTAATGTCATGGATGTTGTTTTTTCAATGTTCAGCAGCTGGTTCCATTACCTCTATAAAGGTTAGAATAGTTTATGAGTGAAAGACGAGAGAGAGAGGGAGAGGGAGGGGGGACTGTCCACACTTAAAATCTGCCTTGTTGTAACTTGAGACAGACCCAAATTAAAATTCAGTGTAATATACCCAACACATTGGGAATTCCTCAACTTCAGATGTATTACCATCTATGTTCGTGTGTGAGTCAGGTCAAACTAAGAACAACATAGAGCCTGCCATAATATAATGCACTGGCAGGTCAGGGTCTATGTAGCAAGTTCTACTTATTACTCCTAACCAGATGCATAGACCCAGATCTGCCAGCACATTACCCACTGACAGATCTGGATCTATGTGGTTTGCAGTTGGATACTTGTTACTGTACTTAGCGTAAAACTTAAATCTGCATAACGGCTGCTAGCTCTTTGTGACGAAAAACCTTTAATATGGCATAAATATTGATTTAAAGATCCCTTTAAATAAAGTAAGAACTTTCTGAACAATATGTAGGACATGAAGGACTACTTTTTTCATTCTGTTTTAGGAAGTAATAAAATTTATAGAACAGAAGTGAAATCGCTTACAATAAATATCAACGACAATTGGCATAAAACAATAGATATCAATTATAAGTGGCATAAATTGCATCGCTATCATCCTTCCAAAGCACTTTATTACTCCACATGAATTTCCCCAAATCTCCATTAAAGTTTGTGATTACTTCCCGTGTCTTGAAGTTGTCAGTGATTTCTGATAAACTCTCAACTAATAAAACTACTGGAAGTTCTATTAAATGTAATTTAAGATTGAGTTAAAATGACCAGTTAAACTTAGAACAGTTTCAAAATATATAATAAAAAAGGTCTAATTACAAAAATTCAATTTCACAAAATTAGATACTTTAATGCCCACAATTATTTCATCATATTATATTCACTGCTTTGCCCATTTTTTCCATGTAACTTTGACATAAAAAACTGACTATGTTGAAAATAAAAAAGTTCAGGAAAAACAGGCTTTATACAAGTGAATGTCTGCTCGTTGAGGGTTGAGGCCATATTTAAAGCACAGCCGTCAAACCCGTGACCTTGACCACAAGGCAAAATGGGTGAGCTAGACCATCAATGAATCAATTGTCTTTGTTTTAATTATTATGAGGTTTCTAAGGGTATGAACAGAATGCATACAATCGATGCCTGCCCTATCACTCCACGTTACACATAAAAACAACAATTCGGAACAATCAAACCCCTGTGTATAGTGCAGAACAGCAAAACATGAAATTTCAAAAATTCATTCATGACTAATCAGAGCAGGCAGACAGGGGCATCTATTCAAACAAGACTCTAAATAGCTTCTTTGATCTCATGGAACAAGTTCAGGCATGGGAAAATAGCATGTGTATAAGCACTATAGGACTCTTGCCTGAATTTATTCCACAATATTGCCCAATAAGCACAATCCTGGTAACATAGTGCCGATTGGATGGAACTTGTGTGTGAAGACTGAGAACATAGTTTGGAACAATGATTTAGAACAAAGATTTGAAGAAAGAATCATCATAGAAAAATAATACAAAACCCAAGTTTTAACTAACTTGTGGAATTTATCTTTAAAAAAATAAATAAGATTAAAAAAAAGAATTCATACTGGCATTGTTAAAGTCATACAAAATTTAAATTCTGTAACTACTTTCTTTTTATTATATCTTTTGTCTTTATGTAAAGGATTAGCATTTACCAAAGGTTATTATTCAATTAATTTTCCTTTAAATTAGAATTCATATAAAATAAAAAAGGTTATTTATAGGTAATAGTAACAAGGTGTGGAGATTTTTTTACTGGAGAATCAGACATGGAATGCTCTCTTCCAATAATTACAAAAAGAAACAATGCAAACCAAATATTATTCTCCAATCGATTTAAACCATGAGACATGCAAAGCACAATAACCCACGCAAGTATGCTCTGTCCATATGATATGAGAACATTTTCCATTTAACAAGAGTGAATTGATGTTGATGGGTTCATTCTCCCATCAATTCTATTCATTATCTATTCTTGATGAATTTTATTGATATCATACAGAGACAATTGCCTCCACAGACACACTCACACAGAAAAGATGAGAATTATACAACCACTAAACTAGGATATGTTACAAAAAGTTATTTTTAAAGGAGCTAAATGTGTGAAATGCTAAAATACTTCATATTGGCTAAACACCCTTTTTTAATATGACCAGTGTCTTGAGCGAGTGTAATCGTTCCTTTTTTGTAAGGAAACAATTATGGTAGAGACCAAGATATATGTAGCTCTGTACAATGAATAACATGATGATTGCAAAGCAATAGAACAATACATGTAGCTATAACCCCTGCATTAAGTCTTGGTCCTGTCCCAAATATGACAATACATATAGCTATAACCCCTGCATCAAGTCTTGGTCCTGTCCCAAACATGAAAATTAGGTGAATAATCATGTTCCACTGGCA
Source organism: Sinohyriopsis cumingii (assembly GCA_028554795.2). Classification (NCBI taxonomy): domain Eukaryota; kingdom Metazoa; phylum Mollusca; class Bivalvia; order Unionida; family Unionidae; genus Sinohyriopsis; species Sinohyriopsis cumingii. The sequence goes on along the minus strand of CM068826.1, from coordinate 146,302,159 downwards.
TCATAAATGCTGTTGAAACATGACTAAACCTAAAAAATCTCACAAGTTGACCAATAAACACAATTTACTAGGAAATATAGCCTGCGTATGATAATCCATTCGAGCTGAAATACCTTTGCACCAGTTTCTTCATCTTAGTAGTCCATGGCAGCACTTTCATATCACTGTAAGCTTGGTTTTATTTGAAATTGTAACAGCAATGATGACAAGTCTGTAAATGAATTTTTTTAGATAAGCCTTGGGGGTAAAAAATAAATGCTGATAACACTGTTACCACCATCATAATAGTTGGTCTATGTCCCTGTTTTGACTAAGCTGTACTTGGCAAAAATGACACCTGAATACCTGTAATACACACCTTGATAGGCATTACTGTCATACCTCCAGGTCTCTTTCAAGACAAGACAGATTCAGTTCTATCTACTTGAAGCTAATGCCAGATGAATTTAGAATTGTGTAATGAGATCAAATGTGCTTGTCTATTAAAACTTGAAAGATATTTGACAACTGCATTCAGTATCCAACAATGGTACATTTGAAAATTGCATTCAGTATGCCACAATGATAAAGTCGTCATATGTACATGAAAATGACAATACAAGAAATTGATTAGCAAAGAAGATTTACACTACTGTTATCCTATAACTCAAGTAGCTGCCAATGAATAATGTTTTTAATACTTCTTTGTTATTCATTCTGTTGTTGTTTATTCTAATCTTCGTGATTTATTCTTATTTAATTACTACATAATAAAAGACCCAAAAAGACAAAAATTGTGAAGTGGACCAGATTTTCTACTTAGAAACAAGTCACTGTCAATATTCGCTTATTTGTCAAGTCCAACTGCAAAGAACATAGATACTCACCTGCCATCACACAACACACATGCAGATCAGGACCTAGACCCAAATATGTTGGCACAATATACAATGGTTGATCTGGGTCTATGCAATTTGATGTTGGTTTCATTTGTTTTGTGGAGTTAAATGCTCTTTTTCAGCACTTGATAGGTTACATATAGTGGCCAGTATATCTGACGAAGAAACAACCCAGGAATACCCAGGGAAGAACCACTGACCAACATGTAGCTACTGGCAAGCTTTATCTCATACCCATGTTGGTCAAGCTGAGACATGAACTCAGGTGAGATGTGTGAGTGATCTGTAAAGTCAAGCACCTTCCACTACTCTGTCATGTGGGGCCCCATTAGTCCAAATAAGTACATGTGGTAAAAGTTGCTAAGATATAACACTAGGTATTCATGAGATTGGTGCTGGTTCAATCACGGATGCCAATATAAATCCACTCATTAAAAGCTCTGCAACTGTATGATACTGACTTTTATAAAAAAATATGCTAAGTGCTATCTACTTAAAAATATGAAAATCGATTGGTTTGGTGTTTTATGGCAAACAAACAAAATTAAGTTACTTAGTGCAAAGGTAACCTGAATAGAATGCCTTGCCCATGGGCACAACACGGTCGTTGGCTCAGGCTGATCAGATCATAGGATCTGAACCTGCACCAATTCAGTCACAAGTCCAGCACGCTAACAATAAACCACCATAGTGTCTTTGAAAATGAAAATGGAATCACATTTGTAGTAAGATACAAAGATGCATGGCACACAATATATTGCAAATAGAAATCATATTTATCCACTGTAGTAAATGACATTTCAGCTTTGACTCTCTACAACAAAATTTTGGGGTACGCTTAAGAGCATCAACCCTGAATTCAAGCAATTATAAACATTTCAAAATCAATACCATCGATAACACAGAACAAAAACCCTGTCTATGGAAAACAATTTGTTCCAATTAATAATAAAAAAATGGTATGGAATGAGGATAAAAATCAGTAAACCAAATTTCCTTAGAATGGAAAAATGCAACTGATATTTTTTCACAAACTCATGATGCAGAGATGTATAGGTGATATATAAAGCATGAAAAATGTTGGAACAATACATTACAATCTGATTGACAAACTCAAAATGATCAGACACTTATTAAGCAAAAAGGTTACAATACAAAATTACTTAACAAAATCATTCAAATGATAAACGCAAAGAAGACAATATGTTAGCAAAGGTCAAAATAGGGGGATTTTGACAATAACCTCTCATTTGGAGTACATAAATAGTAATCATGGCAAAACTTTTGACTAAAAAAAAATGATGGCAGTGTTTCGATATATAGTGTATAGTCAAATAATATTAATGCGTTACATACCATGACATGAGGTGTAAAGAAGCAATCTGCACTTATTTTAACATACTAACTTAACATTTAAATGAAATCTAAGAACTGGTCATGATAATGTTCTTTAAACTTTCTCGTTTTAAGAAAATAAAACAGGATAAAAAAGATAAAAATGTTTTCTTTTTATATTTTTAAAAATGATGTGTTTATATGGAACAATGCAAGTGTTTCAAATAAATAGCATAATAAATTATACAAAAAAAGGTCATTGCTAAACTGCAGTCTTTGAAAGATGTTGCCTTACACATTACAGGAGATAATATAATTTAAGCAACAAAATTCCTATAAGTATCACATTTCAGTAAACAAAGTAAGACACTTCTTCACACTATGACAACATATTAATGCAAGATTTCTACTGTCTACTAAAAATAAAAAATAAAATGTATCTGGTAAATGTGAGAAAGATTCTGAATTCATACAAATCTCTTAATAAATATTGTGATTCTGCAAACGCGACTACCAGTAACATCCATAAAGCCATTGGCAGCTTCTCAAAAAGATATGATTGTACAGTTAGTAGTGAAGGTCGTTTCACAAGGTCCCCACTCTACAACTTGCTCTGTAGAACATTACACATATATACTTCTGATGTAAACTAAAAGTTTGGAGATCAGCATTACACACACAGATTTTATATATATATATATATATATATATATATATATATATATATATATATATATATATATATGTAGTTATATAGTTATGAAATGCTACATATTCCAGCTCATTGATGTTCTCATAATAATAACTTTAATAACAGTGGATGCACTGTAACATTCTTTAATACAGTTATGGTTCAAAAAGCAAGGTTAGAAGAACAGGCAATCAGGGGCCAGAACTCTTCCAATTGATATTTTGGAACATTTTGAAATCATCAAGGCTCATCATTATAAAGGTGCATGTCAAATTTGCCTGAAATCCAACAAAGCTAAGTAAAAGTATACTATGAAAACTAAAGTCAGGAGGATGGGCGTTCAAGGACCTTAACTCATGTAATTAATGTTGTGGAAAACTGAAAATCAACTCGCTTGAAGATTTCATCAAGTGATATGACATATCTACTTGAAATTCAAAAGTATTGAAAGCAGTCCTTTCTTGCAAAAGCAAGCAAAGCACAAAGCTATATTCACAAGTTTGCTTTCTTCTCATGGTTCACACAGCAAGTTGTTTAAGACAAAGTTTTTAAGTGCTATCTGGTTGTTGTTGTTGTTGTTGTTGTAGTGTTTAACGCCATTTTTCAGCACACGATAGGCAATACATGGCGGCCAGTATTAATGGTGGAGGAAGAACCCTGAAAAACCCAGGGAAGAACCACCGACCCACGAGAAGCTACTGGCAGGCTTTCCCACGTACCCACGAAGTGCTATCTGGACAAATTTAATAAATAGTTGTTATAGGTAATAAGAATTTCCCCATAACCTACCACATTCCATTTTTATCACTCTGCATTCCACCAATTTGTGCATAAACTCAACAGTATTATAACCCATGACCATTTCACATTAACCCTTTACCTCATACAACCGTCTTTGGACGCCTCTACAAAAGTCGCATCGAAGCGCCTTTTGACGCTTCTACAAAAGTCCCATGGAAGCGCCTTTTGACATCGGCTGTAAACATCAGCCATTTTAAGCCGGTTTTCGTAACGCCACCTTCGGGGAAAACCCCTTACTAGATACTACATTCATTTCTGTGAATGACAATTACGTCAGATCACGTGGTCACTGTTTATGTACTGGTCGATATATGCTATTTAAAGTAACTGGGTCGTAATCTCCACTCTCCAAAATGGCGGTCGCGGATTTCATTCAGTACTTACGAAGTTTTCATGATTAGAATCACAACTATGAAAGATTCAATAACCTAGGTAAAGGCTCTGATATTGATATAGGCTGCAATTAGTTTTTATAAATTATCAAATTTAGATGACTTAGTGATGAAGACACAGACGAAAAACTTGTAAATTTCAAGTGTGAGAAATGGCAGCTACGGTTGGTCACGCGGCCTCACTGACATGACAGTGAACGAGTTCTCTCCAGATTTTAAAGCACATAACAAATTATTCCGTGATAAATAAGTACACAGCTATAACAATCGGACATTACTCTTAAATTGTCAACATATAATAGATGGGAGAGATTTTAAAGCACATAACAAATTCTTCCGTGATAAATAAGTACACAGCTATAACAATCGGACATTACTCTTAAATTGTTCCACATATAATAGATGTGTACCAAAAATGTAAAATGGTTAAAATTGCTGTTAAACGTAACACCACTACATTGCTTAACAGTTCACAGGCAGGCCTATGCGTATGCGGTCGACTAGGTAACAGGTGTTCTATTTATAGTGCACTGCACTTTGTCACTATGCTCTATGAGGTAAAGGGTTAAACACCCTAAAAGTCATATTGTGTAGTAACTGCTTTTCATTGGGTTACTAATTTTCATGGATTTTGTGGTTGCTGCCAACGATGAATTTAAAGACTCAGGGAACATGATCTGTAAAAACAGCAGGATCACCTTCACAAACCCACATATTTAACAACAGACAAGAAATTTCATTGTTCACATGACTACCAAAAAACTTGTACTAATTAAATGAATTTTACAGTATTTCACTTCAAGAGGCTTGCATTCTTTAAATTTTTAAAACACAAACGATTAAATTTTATGTACCCCATCAAATATTAAACAGCTCTCCCCCATTATAGCATGGTAGCCAGGTCTATAGATGCCGATCCCTTTATACTGCAATATATTCAGCCCTGTGATACACTCAGAACAGCATGTACTTTAAGTAAATGTATGTCACTGACATTTAGCATGCAGTTCCAATATTTTCTTGTGCAAAATATGCAGTTGACTGTGAGCAGTGAACTCACCTACCACCTCATAATATACTTGAATATCAAAATCTACACTGTACTAGGTAATTATGCTTTCCAGCTGACAACATTGACCCTAATCTTGCAGTGATAGCATGTATCATAACATTTAACTGTATATCTCAGATTTATGATCGAATGTGAATATCATGCATTTACGTTGGTTGCTTGCTGATTTGTTAGAACCTACACTGCTTCTTCTGTAAAGATAAATTAAATTAATTAAGCTGCGAGGTGTCCTACATGATGAAACCCATTCACACTACAATAAACAATGTACAGATCTGGCCGGAACATAAATGTGATTATTAGCGAGGTTGGACTTACTTAAGGTTTACAGCAGGATATGTACAATGATTCCGATAACTATGACCTCCTCCTAACACTTTTTACACTGACATTTCCAATGGAAAGCTGAAATAGGGAATGATGCACTCCAAAATACTCAAATTCCAATAATTTAATTTCCTCCTACCTGCTTAAAACTTTTCAGATATTCTCCCTAATATGAAATTTATTTCTTAAAAAAAGACAAGAAACAAAAACATAATGTATAATGTATCCCTATTACCATAACTCTGACCCTTTTCTGCCCCTACTAATCAGCAACAACATTTCATGTTCACAAGTTTTGCCCCCACTCATTAACAATATTTCAAATCCATAAGACAATCTAATTGCATAAGTGCTTATTGCCAAAAAATTTTATGAGTCAAGCAAATTTAATCAACTAAAATTTTCCACTTAAAGAAAAGAATATGTTGGACAATTACAGTTTATGACAACTCCTGCAGATGATGAAAAATGTTGGACAATTACAGCTTATGACAACTCCTGCAGATGATGAAAAATGTTGGACAATTACAGCTTATGACAACTCCTGCAGATGATGAAAAATGTTGGACAATTACAGCTTATGACAACTCCTGCAGATGATGAAAAATGTTGGACAATTACAGCTTATGACAACTCCTGCACATGATGAAAAATGTTGGACAATTACAGCTTATGACAACTCCTGCAGATGATGAAAAATGTTCAACAATTACAGCTTATGACAACTCCTGCACATGATGAAAAATGTTGCATAAATTCACAAATAATAATAAGAATGATGATGACAGTAACATTAATAGCAGCAGCAATATTCAGCATAACCTAGTGTCTCAATGTGTCCATGAATAGACACGTCTTAACATGTCTCAATTGTAAAGCATGTCTTACCATATCTGACCTATGTAAGCATGTCTTACTATGTCTCAAATGTAAAGCATGTCCTACCATATCTGACCTATGTAAGCATGTCTTACCATGTCTCACCTTTGTCAACATGTCTTACCATGTCTCACCTTTGTCAACATGTCTTACCATGTCTCACCTGTGTAAGCATGTCTTATCATGGTTATGCTGGTCAGACACAAATAAAATCCAAAGAATATGAATATTTTAGGGAGAAAATGTGAGAAATGTTGAGCTAATGGACCGGAGCTAAATATTTGTGAAGTGCCTACAGCCCATATATGTATTTACCTCACTATACACATTTTACATTATGATGCAAGTATGTAAATTACATTCCTCCATGTACTTGTATTTAAAATAGATTTGGATATATTTTACATGTAATTAATTTAAATATCCATGCATGAGTTGATTAAAACAGCAACTATTACATAAAACTGGCTTAACAATTCAGTATGAAAATTTAAAGATGATACTTCATTGGCAAATAGAATATTATTTCAGCATGAAAATAAAGGGTATATTTTCCTTTTATTTACTGAGTTACTGCATGATAGAGTAAACTATCATACATTTTCAACATAATTTTATCTTAAACTATAAAACTGATTCCAAGGCACACAAGATCCATCAATTAGCATTCCAATACATTCTCAGACCATGCTGAACATTCATTTAAGTCAAATAACTTGTGAATAAAATACACTAAGTAATTCCAAGTTCGACTAACACTTCAGATCAAAGCTGATTTTTATCGCTCATGCAATCAACACCAAGGATGTTGTAGCAAAAACAATTCCACAGGCAGTGCATATCTTTTAAATAACAAGTACTCCCTCAAACCCAAGGAATATTCCTATCATTAATTTCATAAGAACATTGCAAGAACTTCTTATAAAAGAAAAGTAATTTTTAATAACTGTTTATAACTTATATTGTTGTCTTGCTGTATTAATTAAACAGACTCATCTAACATCCATTTATTGCATTATTGGCTTAAACAACGGTTTGCAGATTTTTAATGCTGTTATGTTTATTGACTTCACCATATAAATTACTTTACAAAATATTCCCAGCCACTTCCTATGGATAATAAAAATGTCAGGTGCATGTGTATTTTCTGATTTGTGGTCCTAAACTTCATGTGTCTATTAAAATATATAGCACAGGATATACTTGTAAAATAGGTCATCAAGGAATGAAAATGATATCCACACTTTTCCATTTAAACACACAAACACCTCTTGTCTCTCAAGTAGAATGACACTACTTGCTTATTAGATCATATATTCATGTGTCCTCTATTCCGACTGAAAAATAAATCTAGTACTGGCCAACAGTATATAAAGTATATTTTTGAAAATTTTTAATTTTGCTCCTAAATTTTCATTTTCCAAGTTCACAAAAAAATAAAACATCAACGACGTGTATGCTGTTCATTATTTATCATAAATTTTTATGGGGTACCAATTTTTCATGGTTTTTGTGGCTGCAACAAACCACAAATTTATGACAATTTAATGACCAATGATGCTTTTGTGAAAAATAACTGGAATCCTGCCCAATCCAATGAATTTTCTTATCAACGAAAATGTCATTTTCAGAAGAAAAACAAAATTGTATACAAAAATAAATGAATGCACAGTATATATACATACACCAAACATTTTCAAAAAATTTACATAATAAATTATTCAATTAGAGTTTCAAGATAGAGGTTACTGGTAAGCATATTAAAATGTATGCCATTTAAATTTCCTTTAAGAGAAAGCACCCCCAAAAGTATAAACCTGTTCTTTAAAAATAACACATGAATCATGAATGCCCCAAAACAGCATTACTTTTCTAAGAAAATTCATTCACTTGGCTAAATACAACTGGATTACAAGTAGATTCTCTAAAATAAAATAATCTGTTAATAAAGAGCAGGTCATTAAATGGACTGTGTTCCATGCTACCCAGTGTATCACTTGCATCCATGTTTTTGTTTTCCCCTGATAAGACTAGCAAAAACTGCAAACTGGATGCTACCACTACACTGGCAGAAGAACAGTAATACCTATGCATCACCATCTTACACAAGACCAAACAAAGTCTTGCAAGACGGTTGGTCTATAAAAAGAGCTAATTCTAAAATATAATCTGGTTGTACATAACAAGTGATCTTTTTTATCAGGATTTACTACATGTAGAATGATTAACAAAGGCTGCATAACCCTAACTTTGTACCCTCTAGATCTCATCTTAATTATGAAGTCTATTACTTATCCACTGTGTTAAAGGTTTTCATTAACAATTTCAGTTATTTCTAAAAATATGATCATCAGGGGACAAAAGCATCTTTGCTGAATTGTATATTGTTTTGTCAGATAGTGAAATACATGTCTGCTAGCTTCATAAAAGGACCCACAGTCTGAGTTCTATACACTGCATACAAATCATGAGTGACAGCCCAAGTTCTATATATTACATATGTCTGCTAGCATCATAAAAGGACTGACAGTCTGAGTTCTATACACTGCATACAAATCAGGAGTGACAGCCCAAGTTCTATATATTACATATGTCTGCTAGCATCATAAAAGGACTGACAGTCTGAGTTCTATACACTGCATACAAATCAGGAATGACAGCCCAAGTTCTATATATTACATATGTCTGCTAGCATCATAAAAGGTCTGACAGTCTGAGTTCTATACACTGCATACAAATCGGGAGTGACAGCCCATGTTCTATATATTACATGTGTCTGCTAGTATCATAAAAGGACTGACAGTCTGAGTTCTATACACTGCATACAAATCAGGAGTGACAGCTCAAGTTCTGTACATTGCATACAAATCAGGAGTGACAGCCTGAGTTCTATACACTGCATACAAATCAGGAGTGACAGCCTGAGTTCTATACATTGCATACAAATCAGGAGTGACAGCCTGAGTTCTATACATTGCATACAAATCAGGAGTGACACCCTGAGTTCTGTACATTGTAAACAAATCAGGAGTGTCTGCCTGAGTTCTATACACTGCATACAAATAGTGACAGCCTGAGTTCTATACATTGCATACAAATCAGGAGTGACAGCCTGAATTCTGTACATTGCATACAAAATCAGGGTCTATTGCAATAATTGCTGTGTAGCAAGGAAGACGGAACACAAATGAATGTAATGTCTCTGAAAGCTGATCTTGTAGCCTGTCATCCATTCATTTCAAACAATCACTGATAAATGTAAACTTGACGAAAGATGGCTGATGTTCCATGGTATACCATTTACCCTGCTGTAAGGATGATACAGTCGATGACTCCAGCAATTGTAAAATGTAGAAAAAGATGAGACTAGGATGATGTTCAATGTAATCTGCAACCTAAATAATGGTGAGAGAATGCAAACCAAGTAGAAATGATGACAAGAACTTGCTGATGTCTCAACGGAGCTGCAGTTTATATGGCATTTTTAGAATAATCCCATCTTGTGAATCTTTAGAATCTTTCCCAGTCGCTGCTTGGCTGTAGCTTGGCCTTTCTTGGGTTTCTTATCTGTAATAGAAAAGTACACAATGATTTTTGTTCATGCCTCAGTTAATCTACTGATGCTGCAGGTCTCTTTCTCTCAAATTTAAAACATTGTTTGCAGGTTGCTCTGTCTCCGCCTCTCAAATGGATAACAGTTTTAAACATGACAGAAATTTTTTGTTTTGGCTGAAATAATACTCTTACATAAATTTTGATGTGGAATTAGAAACATGATTTCAAAGACATCTTAACATTAGTTTAAACCACACCATGGTTCATACAGTACTGGAGAGTGTTTATGGAGTACTTCCAGAGGAATTTTCAAGAAGTATGCAACTTTCTCCACATGTTACTTTCTTTATCAACTGCAACAGAAAAGGAGGTAAAATGCATAACTGCACATCAACAGGAAAGGAACACTATTCGACCTGGTACTACCAGTGTTACATATCGTTTCATCCAATAAATTTCACCTCATTTTACTTATTACTTTTGGAAAACACATAAAAAACAAATATTATGAATTGTGTTCATTTATGAAACTTTCACTCAAACTACATAGGTTTTTATATCTAAATCATTCACCTTGTTTTGTGACTCGTGTCTATTATCACCCACGTCAAGACAGTAATTTGTGACTCGTGTCTATTATCACACAAGTCAAGATAGTAATTTGTGACTCATGTCTATTATCACACAAGTCAAGACAGTAATTTGTGACTCATGTCTATTATCACACATGTCAAGGCAGTAATTTGTGACTCATGTCTAATATCACACAAGTCAAGATAGCAATTTGTGACTCGTGTCTATTATCACACAAGTCAAGACAGTAATTTGTGACATGTATATTATCACACAAGTCAAGACAGTAATTTGTGACTGTCTATTATCAAACAAGTCAAGACAGTAATTTGTGACTCGTGTCCATTATCACACAAGTCAAGATAGTAATTCTATTATCATACAAGTCAAAATGGTAATTTGTGACTTGTCTATGATCACACAAGTCAAGACATTAATTTGTGGCTCATGTCCATTATCACACAAGTCGAGACAGTAATTTGTGACTCATGTCTATTATCACACAAGTCAAGACAGTAATTTGTGACTCGTGTCCATTATCACACAAGTCAAGATAGTAATTTGTGACTCAGGTCTATTATCACACAAGTCAAGATAGTAATTTGTGTCTCTTGTCTATTATCACAAAAGGCAAGATAGTAATTTGTGACTTGTGTCTATTATCAGACAAGTCAAGATAGTAATTCTATTATCATACAAGTCAAAATGGTAATTTGTGACTTGTCTATGATCACACAAGTCAAGACATTAATTTGTGGCTCATGTCCATTATCACACAAGTCGAGACAGTAATTTGTGACTCATGTCTATTATCACACCAGTCAAGACAGTAATTTGTGACTCGTCTCCATTATCACACAAGTCAAGACAGTAATTTGTGACTTGTGTCCATTATCACACAAGTCAAGACTCATTTTTATTATCATGCAAGTCAAGACAGTAATTTGTGAGCAAATTTTCTTAATGTCAGCAGATTCAGATATTTCAGAGCAATCACTCAGGGTATGACAAATATTGTGCCCTAACCCCAGGGGCTACCAAAATGCTGAGTCTGGGCTAGTGTCACACATTCTCAGCCTTCTAATTATCATTCAAATTAGCCGGCTCAAATTCTAAACTACAGTGTAATAAAGAATAGCATAATTCTATAGATTCTCAAGTACAATAATGAGGAAAAGCAACAATTTATCCCAGCTACTAATATCACAAGAATTTTTAAAAATAACATTAAAAATATATCAAACAGTACATGTAATAATCATTAAGGATTAAAACGGGGGAAATGTTAAAGCCAGCAGTTTCATATTTATGAATATTTAAGCTACAAGTTTAAGCTGAGCTGCCTAGTCCTTTTCTTTGTATGTTTTGTACAGTTTGGCACAATCCCCCTAGTAGTTTAGGAGGAGTAGCAATAACAAGCTTGCAGTAACAAGTTACCAGATAATAGACACAAGGCCATCATATATGTTCTTCTCATCAATTACCACAAAAGCATACAATTCTAGATATGTGCAAAATAATTGTTGTCTTTTATAACAGGTTATCTTAGAAAAAGTTGTCATTCAAGACAGGTTTCAGGTTTCACTGCAACCTGATTCAAATCAGATCTCCACTGTCCCCTGAAGATCTGACGATAACCACTTAGGGGTCATGTTTTGGTGACCTTCAAATTAGCCAATGGAAATGCAGCTTTCTATATTCGGAAAGTGAATCAAATTGTTCAGCCACACTGCACACTCTCCAAATCTGAATATATAAGACTTCATCTGATTGGCTGATAAAATTAGCAATTATGGTAATAACATAGGTCATCAGAACATGACCCCTAAGTGGCCGCTGTCAGATCTTCACTTAGGACAGTGGAGATCTGATTTGAATCAGATTGGGTTTTACTGTAAATGGATTGTGATAGTACAAGCAGATACTAGAAATAAAATATACTTACTTTTAGTAGGGCTTTCTGGAGTAGATGAGGAAAATGATTTAAGGCCAGGTCGGAAGGCAGAAGCTGTGGATGAATAATGACATGGATGACTTACAAGCATCTAACATGTCGCTGTTATAAATAAAAACTTGTGGTGACAAGTGAAGTTTGGTTAATGTAAAGCAAGCAGAAGCAGCAAAGCAAACTGGATGTTCAAACTCTTGTCTTTCTATCCTTAATGATGCAAAAATAGATCCAGAACAAGCAGACAATATTGAGTATTTGACAATTTTATCCTCAATAATGCAATGTCCAAAATAAAATTCAGCAATAATGACCAGTATTTGAATGGTATTATAACTTTATGGGGTGTTCTGAATTCAGAAATAATTACAAACAAAAAATAAGGATATATAAGTGGTGAAAACTGTCAGCTTCCCTACAGCATTTAAAATAAGATCTTCTGAACATTTACCCGACTATTTGACTTTTATAACAAAAGATGGAGCAATGATGAGAACTCCTATGATGTTGCAATCCTGTCCCAAATCAGATTAAACTAGATGTAAATACAGCGCAGCTTTCTACAGACTGACACGGAATAAAACAATTTTGTCTGTTAAGTAAGGGAACTGGTTAAGAGAGGTAGAATTTCAGATGACAAGTGGCAAGAGGGCTGAGGATAATTCAAAATGCAGGTGCTGGATAGAACAATTTTGCACAATGGTCAGAATTCTGCATCAAGCACTCTGCAAAACCTTGTGTCTGATGAAAATTCTGATTCCAAGGGTGGAATTTTCCTATCCAACACATGAATTTTCCTATCCAAAGCTGATACATAATGAAGATCTATTTGTCTCTTATTCTCAAACACAAAATGAGGGTCAAAGTCAAAATAGCATCTGTGCATACTAGTACAACTAAAAAAAAGCAAAATGCCCTTTTCATACAATGCAGCATAGAAAGGTTTGCACAGAAAAGTGTCAACTTTAAATGGCATTTAAAAGCATGCTAGAATTCAAAGAACACAGGTTGAGACCATGAAGTTAATGGCAACAGACTGCATCATGTACCAAAATAAACTCCAATAAATGAAACTGAAAATGAAAATTCAAACTTCATCTAAAATAAAAAAAAATTTCATAAATAACAACAAGAAAAATTATAAACAAACAAAAATAAAGATTACAAATAAAACAGCTTTAATAAAATGCAAAACTAAACTACAAAAATCTGTACCTATAATTAGGTCAGTCAGTTCAAATTGTCCTGCTTGTGGGACACTAAATTCAACAGATGAACACTTTTGAAAGAACACCCAAGTTATGAGGAAAATCATGGAGTTTTTGCCAGTTTATGTGCACTTTGATTGCATTACAAGGTTATGTTGTGAATGACAGAAGTTACATTCTAAAAGACAGGAACAGTCTCCATGATTGTTCCACACCCAAAAACACAAATCATACACACTCAGGGATGTGGGAAATTCTGGTTCTGCTTATACTGGCTAGAATTGAAATCAGGGTAGAAAAACTCAATATATGTTGTTAAAATCTAACAAAGTTTCAGTTGAACACAGCAAAAACAATTTTCAATAAACTTAACATAGTACCTTACATTTTTTATGCTAATACCAGCACAGCCATCAACATTGCCATCGCAACCAGAATCAAAGTACTGAAGATACAGATGGAGTGGAGGATTTTCTACTATTGCTTCAAGCACAGTTAAACAAATTCCAATTCGTATCAGTACTAATCATTTACCTATATCTGAGTTGCCTCCCATCATATAAATTTACATGAAACGCCAGTAATCCTTGATTTTCTCACTAATTTTAGTTAAACCATAGGGTTTGTTACAATTATTAGTGACACAAACTATATCCAAGTACATGTTGTATAATCAAACATTAATATTGTTGCAAAATATATCAGATGGGGTTTGGTGCTGAAATTGTTAGAATTTAAATACTCTTTATAATTTCTGGGGTTGATTTTTTTGATCCCATTATCTGTTTGTTGCCAAATAAATATACTGGCTATAATTGATGACCAACAATGTGAACTGGCATTCTTTGCATTATTATTAAAATATTTTGTATCTATCCAATACGAAGTTTGAAATTATTATTTTCATAGGTATCTATCCAATATAGAATTTGTTTTTATTTCCACAGTACTATTACATGCAACTACTACAACTGAACAGGTAAACTTTAAAATTAAACATTTAGATCTTTGTACATTAGATGTTACATTTTCTAGGAACATTTTTCAACTGCAAACCTCATGAATGAAACATTCATAAATACTTATATTTCATTTAATTTTGATCTTAATGGAGTTTAAAACAGTACCCATTTTGCATGAAAACTCAACAAAATATTATTTTAAAATATTTTTTTTACTGAAAAGCAAAATGTTTTGGGTCAATGCAAGCTGTACTAAAATAACAATTTTACAAAAATGACAAACACAGGTATTTTGAGAAAAATCCTGGAATAATTTCATTTAAAGTTTTGAAATACTTATAAGTATGAACCAATACCAGTCAAAACACTTTTCTGCAACTGAAGTTTAACATTTTGATTAAAAACTGGTTAGAAGACAATTTCTACTCAAACAAATGCATGTATATGGTAAATCATGCATAAGAAAAGAAGAAAAAAGTCATCAATTACACCAGTAAAGAATTTGTGACACTAATGCAATCAATTACACCAATAAAGAATTAGTGACAGGAAAGCAGTCAGATAATTCATGCAGGCACATAATGAAAGAGTCCTTTTTCATCATATGACCGTCAGAATTAAATTGTTCCTTTAGTTTGGGTTTTTTGCTGGTTTTCAAATGAAATAAAAAAATGTTTTTATTGTTCACAACTCCTGATATTAAATTTTCTAGAAATATCTTTCAACAGCATGTACAACTAATTGTACAAGCGACAATGGTTCTGTAGTACATGTACAAATGTACAAGCAACAATGGTTATGTATTACATGTACAACTGTTCAAACAACATTTGTTCTGTATTACATATACAACTAACTGTACAAGCAACAATGGTTCTGTACTACATAAATATCTGTATAAGCAATAATGGTTATGTATTACATATACAACTGTACAAGCAACAATCAATTATCATCAGCAAGAGCCATGCACCTCAATGTAGTGATCATTCAATAACGTGAAATTTACTGGATTGTCCTTAATTTTTCAAACACTTTTTGAGACATTTGTCCTGTGATTATTCTGAACTATCAGAAACACTGAATTTGTGAGATCTTGCTACAGAGAGGACAGAATTTCTTCATATAATGAGGGGCATTGGCCAGTTGTCTTCCCAATTGCACTGCCTTTAGTACCAGAGGAATTAACTGATT
Organism: Sinohyriopsis cumingii; assembly: GCA_028554795.2. Lineage (NCBI taxonomy): Eukaryota > Metazoa > Mollusca > Bivalvia > Unionida > Unionidae > Sinohyriopsis > Sinohyriopsis cumingii. Next base: position 146,286,344 of record CM068826.1, on the reverse strand, counting down.
GATGTCTCCCACTTACCTCTGGTGAGAAGTCAAGTAATTTAGTAGGGAGAAATAACCATACCTGAGTAGGTAGGAGAAAGACATGAGGACTTGGAAGTTCCTGGCTGAGGTTCAAAATTCTGATCCTTCTCCAATTTTAATTTTTTCTTATATATACGTTTTGCTTTCTGAAAAAAAAGAAAAGGATTTTTGCATTTAAGCCTTAAATTTTGTTTAAGAAGAGCATTTAAATACCTATGGACATTTTTATGTCAGTACACTTTAAGCTTTAAATTACCTGAGCTAAAGCAATATGTGCATCATAAAAAGGGCTCCACTCTACAATTTGATCAGCTGGGCTTTAAAACAGAAAAATTTCTGTTGGAAAACCTAAGCTTGGAGAATATGGGAATTCAGGGGCAAGAACTCTTCTAAATGATGACTTGGAAAGCTGGAATCCAATTCATAGAAGGTGCACAGTAATGTTGGATAAAGTCTGAGCTATGTTGGTTACATGTAATATCCCATGTGAAGACTGAAGTAAATTGTCAAGAGCCGTAATTTCTAACCAAAATGAAGCTAATGAGACAAAATCCATATAAGGCACATCAAGATTGTGAGAAAAGGTAATGGCAAGCTCTTTCACATATCCACACTGGCTAAGCCGAGACTTTAACCAATGCAGGAAAATGTGAGATGTCAGTGATCTGTAAAGGCGATCATCTTATACCACTTGGCCATCTGGGGCCCTTACGTTCTTAAGAAATTCACAAAGGATGCACGTGGCTATTTCTAGCAAGACTGATTCCCTAACTGGTCAATACTCCACCTTTTAGCACCAACAGTAGTCTGAATGAAAGAGTCACAGTTCATTTTATTTCTTAACAATTCACACAACATAAAACTCATGCGGATTCACATGTGTTGACCTCCTGCATAATCATTCACAAGTGCTTCACTGATGGGATGAATGAACAGCCTAATGAAAGAATATAACTCTTACATGCAGTAGTTTGCAGGAAAAGACTGCTTATAAAATTGATACTTTGATACATGGCCCAAAATTTTGTTACTTATTCTGTTAAAAACAACAGCATAATTGTAGCAATTAACAGCTTGGTCATACAAATCTGTAGAATATAGAAATCTGAAGCTTTTGCTATATGTCATCTTGAAAATCGCTTCCATCCTTCCATCACATGTGTAACAATTAAATATTTGTACAAAATAATTACTTCCGGAAAATTTCAGACAAGAATTTCTCTTACAGGTGCATTGGCAAGTTTGGCTGCAGATGCTGCTAAACTGTTTTCTATAGACTCTCTTCGTGCTCCTTCCCTGTGTGGACGTTCTCCTAGGGGCACAGAAATATTGACTCGTGCTGAAATATATTATCAACAGATATGTACTTAATGTTTATAATGTTGTTTAAATAAAAAATTTGTATGGTCATCAATGCTGCTGCCAACTAAGCCACCATTACTTGTCTCCAAGCTATAATATTTGTCATTAAGTTAAAACAAAAACATAAGGATCTTCTTTGGCAATCAAGTGAACTTATGATTCATATTTATTTTACTTAAAGTTCAAAAAACCCACAAGGATCTTCTCTGGCAATGAAGTGAACTCCTGATTGATATGTATTTGACTTACCTGCATATCATGTTTATGCAAATTAATATTAACACCCAAGCAGAAAAAACACCATCAGACACACATCATACATGAATGCACAGCATAAGTTCCCAAACAGGAACCACCACTATGTCTGACTGGGATGAAGAGTCATCTCCCCACTGATGGATGAATTTGAGTTGTGCAAATTCAACATATACAAGGTTGCTCAGAAAGCAATATATGTGTAAATTAGGGCTTTACTGTAAGATCCATTCAGATTTCTAACATTTTTTTTCCTCCAATAATTGTATAATACAGACTGTATGTTTTAATATAAAATTATTATCATTCAAATATGAACAAGTGTTTGTCTCTTACATATAATTACAAATGCATTAATTCTGTAGCTTCTTTGTAAATGACATTTAAGTTTTGGCTAAAAACTGGCCAAAAGTAAAAGTGCTTCCAATCTTAAAGGATGTTCATTAATTTGATAGGATACCTTTCTTCATATAAGGCATTTAGTGTTACTGAGTGTTATAAAACATGTCTGATATAATGTAAATCAACATAAATTCTTGTTCACCTCTTGAAAGTTTGAAAATGATCCAACTTTTACAATTTTTGTGTAAAAAGCATCATAGTGAGCTTACTGAGGTAGCTTCAAACAAAATCTAAAGCATCTGAGGTAGCTTACTGAGGTAGCTTTACATGGAAACTAAAGCATCATAGTGAGCTTACTGAGGTAGCTTCAGACGGAATCAAAAGCATCATAGTGAGCTTTCGGAGGTACCTTATTTACCACATATGTTGGGACACCGTATTTGTTGGGACACCATAAATTAATTTTAAAAGTAATTTTTTTGTGCACTGTATGTTCTGGGACACATCGTTTTTTTCTAGTCGTAAGTTGTTGGACACCTTTTAAATCATTCGAAAATTACATGTCAGAAATTGCAATCCAACTGAAATTTTATTTTTTAAATATAAAACTGTACTTGAGATAAAACTCTTTAAACCACTGCAGCAGCATCTCATCAACACAACCCTTTTCCTACACACGTATGGTCTACTATTTTGGTACATGAATACTTTTTTAACTTTCTCATACCGTGAAAAATTGTTGGAGGCGACACACCACCTGAAGTGGAAACTGCAAGAACAAAAGGAAGATTTTTTTCAAATCTGCACTAGTCTTGCTAATTCTCACACTTTTGATGCCCATCTTATCATCAGTCCATCCAGGAATGCGATCAAAGTACACTAGAGTTTCATCCATGTTAATGATCATATTGTCGGCGAAAAGATCTGTTTCTCTTCTGGCCATCACGAATTCGTCATGTGATTTAATTTTCTCCAAATCTTCTGGATGATGCTGGGTCATCAATGTTCGCGCACGAAGCACTATAATATTTTGCAACTTTAAAAACTGTTCTGCTGTTTTACTTTATTGTCAAACTTTTTGTGAATACTGTTGAAAAGGAACCAAAGTTAGCTTCCATATCTGGGCTGTCTTTGTATATTCAAAGCTAAAAAAATAAATCGGCACACTTAAAAGAATCCAGTAGTCGGCATCTGAGGTCAGTTTGCTTTGCAATAAAATAACTTTGTATTGATATCCTTTAAAAAAATACAGCTTCCGAGTCCAAAGTCGGCTTTCAACGTCTGCTTGCTTTATAATAAAAATAACCTTTGTCTTTGATGTCCTGTCGGCAAGTTCAAAGAAGTTTACTGCTGGCTGCCAGTTGTGTTTATTTACCACCAGGGCTTATATGTGCTTGGCATCTTTAGTAATAATTAATACAAAGGTGCACTGATGTCTGCGGGTAAATATTAATGATACTTATGTGACCCGCGCTGGCGAAAAGATTGTCACTTGCACTCAAGTGAATGTGTTTTAAAATAATGATTTTTATTTGCGAGATACTGGCATACAGTATAGTTCTCTTCTGGCCTTAACAAATTCATCACATGATTTTATTTTCTCCAAATATTCTGGGTGACGCTGGGTCATCAACATCTGTGCACAAAGCACTATATTGTGTCACTTTAAAATTTGTTCCACTGTTTCAATTTATTTTCAAAATTCCCGTGAATACAGTTGAAAAGGAACCCAAGTATGCTTCCATATCTCGGCCGTCTTTGTATATTCAAAAAAAAAAAAAAAAAAAAAATCGGCTCACTTCGCAGAATCCATAGTCAACTTCCAATGTCGGCTTGCTTTGCAATAAAATAACCTTTGTATTGATATCCTTTACAAAATAAAGTAACCGGGGTCGGCTTCTGAGATCGCCTGCTTTGTAATAAAAATAACCTTTTGTCTTTGATGTCCTGTCGGTAGATTCAAAGAAGGAGTTAACTGCTTGCTGCCAGTTGTGTTTATTCACCACCAGGGCTTATATGTGCTTGTTATAGTAAGGATAATTATGTAACCCTAGCTGGTGAAAAGACTGTCACTTGCACTCAAGTGAATGTGTTTTCAAATGATGATTTTTTTTGCGAGATATTGTCATACAGTAGACCTGGATATAATTCAATCTTGATTATTTTGCACCCAACACCGTGTCATGCGTGAATGGCGTCTTCAAGATATCAGTTGACTATTTCCCTCTTGTATGCGATTTTGTTGGCTCCAGTTTTCAGTCGGATAACATGTTCAAACCTTTGAGCACAACCACACACAATTGTTTCTCAGTGTTCATGTCAATGAACAACATGGTGTGTGGTATCGGACATAATTGATACACGCTACAGTATGGAAGCCTACGCTACTTATATGGATTTCGTGGAAGTATTTTATTCTTTAATGCTCATGTTGAAAAAAGGAATAAATGATAACAACACAAGGTTAGTTTCTTTCTTTTTATTATCAATTAAGCATTTTATTTACCTATTTTATTGCGACGTGCAGTTGGGGGGGGAGCACAAATGCAATACAAATTTATTTCGTTTCTTAAGTCTTGGGACATATCACCAAAGTGAAAAAATGTTTCACCATAAGTTCAGGGACAGGAAAAAAAATAATTATTTTATCGTGTCCCAACATATGCGGTAAATACGGTAACTTCACAAAGAATCTAAAGCATTTGAGGTAGCTTACTGAGGTAGCTTTACACGGAAACTAAAGCATCATAGTGAGCTTACTGAGGTAGCTTCACGCAGAATCTAAAGCATCATGGTGAGCTTAGTGAGGTAGCACCACACAGAATCTAAAGCATCAAAGTGAGCTTAGTGAGGTAGCACCACACAGAATCTAAAGCATCTGAGGTAGCTTACTGAGGTAGCTTTACACAGAATCTAAAGCATCATAGTGAGCTTACTGAGGTAGCTTCACACAGAATCTAAAGCATGATAGTGAGCTTAGTGAGGTAGCTTCACACAGAATCTAAAGCATCTGAGGTAGCTTTACATAAAATCTAAAGCACCATACTGAGCTTAATGAGGTAGCTTCACACAAAATCTAAAGCATCATAGTAAGCTTACTGAGGTAGCATCACAAAGAATCTAAAGCGAATGAAATATCATAAATGAGGTGAGTTTCTCATCCTTAGCATGTTGAAGTCTCTAGTTAGAATAAAGGACTATACATAACTATTATTCCCCATAACACAGCGTCTAATCTATGAGCTGTATGAATGGCACTGACATGGGTGAGACAAAGTTTAGAAATACAGTGACTTTCTCCCTGTCAGCAGCAAGGAAACTGTCAAGTACCTTTGAAAATGTCAGGCCTCCCATAGTGATTTTATGGGACATCTAGTCTAAAAAATACTGGAAAAAAGATAACGACTTTATAGGCTACAATGAATGGCATATTATACACCCAACCCAACTGAATAAATCTGGACTTGAGCTACCCTGACTTTTGAAATGCTGGCTCTGTGACAGAGCTCTATTGCATGAAAATGATTTCCTGGAATCCAAGACCCTTTCTTTTATTAACTGCTTAGTGCTGAAGCCATCTTGGATATTCTTGAGAAAAAATGTAAGGTAAGATGTGCCATTTTCATTTCAAGCCATCAAGAGATCATACGGAGTCTTCAGGAGCAAATCCAATGTCAAAACAACCATCTATTTAAAAGGAGTAGTTGTAAGAGTTTCAAGATGGCAGCCATAACAAATGTAGTACTGACACCATTTTTCTTCAGGACCAACAATACCAACAATAACAAGATTTTCAAGATGGCCACTGTGGCAGCCATATTGGATGTCTGAGTGGCACCATTAAAATTTATGACCAATCAGACCTTGTAATGAATGTGTGTGAGAAGGTTCATGTCACCCTCCTAGTAGTTTAGAAGGACTAACAACAACAACTGTGCTTAGGGATGGACTGATAACTGACAATGGACAACAAAGCTATTCTGGTCAATGGTCAGTAAACAACAACAAAAATTGGAATTTTGGGGTAACTGATGACCATTCATTGGACAGCAAAGAGGTTTTACAACTGTTCTTCCCTCTCCACATGACCTAATTAAAATTAAATTTCTGACACAAAATCATGATAAAACTTGTAAGATTATTTGCTCCTCCCACCCCTTTCAGTCTCAGTCAACTGTGGAAAGATATTCTGCATACTGGCTTTAATTAAGAAGTCAGACAGCAATCAATTACTTTTCAAATTTAGCCCTCAAGTACATACTGAAGGAGGGAGTAATTATGTTGGATAGGGGACTATGAAGTCTTGGAAAAGCTATGTAAAAGTAACAGGTACAGCTCTCCCTCATTATAAAGTGACCAGATATAACACATAACCCCATGGCCAAAATCATATCAATGTATAACTATATAGTCTGAACAAAGACAAGGAGAAGCTTAGTGTTATTACTTTAATTCCTTTTCAAGGCATCATTATTAAACAAATTTTGATAGCTCCAACTATCCAGCTGTTCTGTATATTAGGCTGTATATTAGGCTATTCTCAATACACTTACAATGCTGTAAAATTGGGGTAAAGCCATGTAAAGAGTTTTTACAATACACTGTGGTTCTATACAATTCACATAATGTGATCGTTGGTTCTGGACCCTGCCTAATGCATTCTTGTGAGGGAGAGCTTTATTACATTATTACTATTAAAACTTACAATGCTGTAAATTGGGGTAAAGCCATGTAAAAAGTTTTTACAGCAAATCAAAGTTTCCATAAAGCATACCTTTAGGATTCCATGATTCGTCTTTATCTTGTTTCCCTCGTCCTTTAAACAAATGTTCTGCTTCATCATCAGACATTTCCAAAGTAGGATAAACTGAAATAAGGTAAGTCAACAATACAACTTCACAAAAATACTGATGATAGTTTTTAAGGCACCATTATTTACTCTAATAATAAACCATTATTTACCTGGCGAAGAAAACATTTATGTTATACCAAAGTAAAAAATGGCACAGAAAGATGAAAATCTTTTCATAATGCACCAATTTTTAACCATTTATTCATTAGACTTTCCCAATTAAAAGAACAGTAAACAGACACAGGAATATTGATATGCATGTTTATGCTTTAGTAGAGAAAAAACCACAAATTTTTTAATGTGGGAAATAAGGAAGAGAAGCATTGCCTCGGCAAATACAAAGGGACTTCCACTGGCTGAGTGTAAGAATATCCAGGAGTCCACAAGAAGTCTGTTTCTTCTGTCCTTTTGTTTAAAACCATTTCAGATATTCTTGAGACACTGTAACATACCAAATTTGGTAACAAAAAATATTTTCTAACATGTTCAAAAAATACCTGTTATGTGCAGTATGACTATTTGTGTCACAGCGTTCATCACTGAACCTGACATCATGGATATCATGGATAGCTTATCACTGTACTTAGTCCAGACACTCTCAAGATATACCCAGTTAAATCTACAATGAATATTTTTGAGAAGTAAAAAGGTTGTGCTTCATGAATGGGGAGTTATTACTAATCCAATGCAATTCATTTCTCTCCTAAGTTAGGTCATGTCATGCAGATGGAAACTAGAGAAGGCAGACTCAACCTGCCAGTTAGATAACTTCACTATGTCCTGAACTGAGGCATTAACTTCAAAGCCAGGCTTGTGGAAGTCACTTGTATTTCATGAGCTGAAATCTTCATTAATGTCCTGGATCCAAAGAGAGTTCAGGAACACTGATTTAATAACCCCCATTAGCCAAGTGGCCAGAGCTTGTGGGGTTATGTATTCAGGAACACTGATTTAATAACCCCCATTTGCAAGTGGCCAGAGCTTGTGGGGTTATGTATTCAGGAACACTGATTTAATAACCCCCATTAGCCAAGTGGCCAGAGCTTGTGGGGTTATGTATTCAGGAACACTGATTTAATAACCCCCATTAGCCAAGTGGCCAGAGCTTGTGGGGTTATGTATTCAGGAACACTGATTTAATAACCCCCATTAGCCATGTGGCCAGAGCTTGTGGGGTTATGTATTCAGGAACACTGATTTAATAACCTCCATTAACCAAGTGGTCAGAGCTTGTGGGGTTATGTATTCAGGAACACTAATTTAATAACCCCCATTAACTGAGTGGCCAGAGCTTGTGGGGTTATGTATTCTGGAACACTGATTTAATAACCCCCATTAGTCAAGTGGCCAGAGCTTGTGGGGTTATGTATTGCATTCCTACCTTCAGTTGCAGGAGTATTCTTTCACAGTTGATACGGTTATCATCCAAGCATCTCAGGTAAAATCCGAGGGTACATACAGGGTCCTGAATCTTTGCTTCTCTTGACAGACTGATCAAGGAGAGGGAAGGAATAGTTATTGTTGATTGACTAGTGATAGCAGAAAGGAACCAGGTTATGAATGAACCATCAGAATGGACCGGCATGTAGTTCAGAACTTTAGATATTATACGTAGCTCACACACCCTGCATGTTAGTTAGAAGCATCATGCTATATCAGACCTGCCAACGCTGATTAGTAGGTCTCATTAAGGCAGTTGATTTTTTCCATAAGATTGACCAGCTTTCAGTAAGGTGTCCCAGAAGATCAATAACTGCTATTGTAAAGCTGGAAAACGTAATTAAAGGTTCAACACATCGACGATAAACATTATGTTCAACTGAAAAGTTTGTAAAGTACACACAGACTTTATTTACCACTAGTACAGTTGCACAAACTCTAGTTCGAAACCCTATGCAGCTCGATGGCTTGTTGCTATCTCTCAAATAGACATAATTCTTGGAAATTCTTTTCCATTTCACATGATGATGGCAATCAAATCTCCCACCACAAGACATACTCAAATTGGCAAGTGATGTCCAATAAACGTAATTGTGTCTTTTCCAGCTTTTATTCACAAGAATCTGAATACTCCTTTTTATTCTTCTGTGTTGATTATTAACACTTTTCTAGAAGCTTATTTTCCCTTTCATCTTAAACATGCATTTCTTTCTGGATGCCATTTTTAAAAATTCTATAATCAAAAGTTTAATCATGCAGATGATTCGCATGAATAAATAGGTGCAGTTTAAGGTGTCTGGGGTGCAGCTGTAAAGTGAGTCTGGTTCCCTGACTAATTTCACTAATTCTAAGATGAAACCCAGATCGAAATAAAACACGGATGAACCAATTATCTGGATTTATCGGAAATGGTCATTTTTTTGTAGTTTTTGATAGTATGCCATAAGTGGATATTTTAAGGGTAAGTTTTGCAACAATTACGGCAAAATAGTAAGAGTTGGCAGGTCTGCTATGTGTCTGCTATGATGCCCCAGGGCTAGACATCACTATAAACTGCCACACTGCAGACATCGTAGAGATGTGACCAATTTGTTTTTAAAGCAATGTTAAAAATCCAAATCACACATACACGCCTAAAAAGAGCCAGGAGTGAAGGAGTTCTGTTTAGACATGGATGGATTGGTGGTGATCTCAACTGCTTGAGTGGTGTGAGGTCACTATGACCTGTCTTGTTTTGTCTCTTGCTAAATCGAGCAGATCATTGATCCAGGATATTTGATCTTAGTGGAGCAATCAGAGCTACTGGTTTTGCAGTCTGTATCCCTCCTTTCTTAACTTTCTTCATAATCAACACTGATGGAGGAATTATTCCAAACATTACGTCCCCCTACCGACTGAAAGATCATGTACAGCCCTTGCTTATGGGGTCATGAAAAAAGGAAAAAGAAATGTTTCATCTTAGTTGGGCAATCAGAATTATTGGAGTCTGTACTCCTCAATTCACAATCAAAACTGATGGAAGAAAGGTGTATTCCCACATTGCCTTCCAAATGATTGAAAAGGCATGTATAGCCCAAGATCCTGGGGCATGGAAAAATGGAAAAGAAATGTCAAGCATCATACTGCCCCAAGGGGCACAGACCCAATGGAAGGTTCGTGGAGGGACCATTCTGTATGAAGTAAATGTCCTTCCTTGATAATAAGTCATCCAGGACACTGAACCTGTCAGGAATGTGTTGGACTTCAGCTGTTGTTGTTGCTGTTGTGGAGTTTAATGCCATTTATCAGCACATGATAGGCTATACATGGCGGCCAGTATTAATGGTGGAGGAAGAACCGGAGAAAACCCCAGAAAGAACCACCGACCTACAAGAAGCTACTGGCAAGCTTTCTCATATACCCAAATTGGCCGAATCTGAGACTTGAACCCACGCAGACAGAGGTGAGATGGCAGTGATCCGTAACGGAGAGTGCATTAGACCACTCGGCCACTCATGGCCCCTGGACTTCAGTATTACCTGATTCTGGGAGCCCCCATGAAGGTATTCCCATACAATGCACAGGAATGTCACCACAAACAAATTGTTCGACATTATCAAACCAAGTTTCTTGGATAGGTTCCACCCATAACTGAAAGGCACTTAGAATGGTTTTCATTTCCATGATGGGCCCTCAAGAATCCATGTACCACTGACCATTGGGTCCAGTAGTAAACTGGCATTTTAACATGTCAACCCCCACCACACGTATGCCAAGGAACTGTAAGAAACTTCCTCACTTAAACAATATCTTGTTTGATGCTACCCTGTACAAGCTATGCTTCTGATACATTTGGGAGAAAGATGCCAAGTTAAAATGTGTTATGAGTTCTGTATCTAGATGGACAAAATGTTGGAAAGGGAGACAAGGTCTTATTTCTCTGCAATGATTATCCACCCTGAATGATGAATGAGGAAAGTAATGTTGTTTCATATCACTTAGTCTAACATCATACTGAAGGAACAACTTCAATGTCTTTGTTGGTGAATTCTCCAATGCTTGAATGATTCTTCTGAAGCATTTGGGAGAAAGACACAAAGTTGATATGTGCAGAGGGTTCCATACCTGGATGGATAAAATGTTGAAAAAGGACAATGCCCAACTTCTCTATACTGATTATGCACCACACACAAATTTAGGTAGTCCATGTTGTGAACAAAAAACTAAACTTATTGAATGTCTTGGTTGTGAACTGGCAGGAATGAAATGGTCTCTGTAGCAATTGTCCTGAATTCTTAGCGAAGGCTAAATGGCTTACGATGGGGCCATATGAACTGATATCTGGAAGTATAGATCAGACATGTCAGGGCTGCTCATGTACTTGTTGCATCTCTATCACATGTCTCAACTGCTGTTAGACTTTGTAACCAGAAATGTTCTGGAACAGAAGTCATATCTGTGCAGTTTTGTGCTATCTACATTGCCCTTTATGACATCAGAAAAACTGAATTTTCTTGCATAATCACTTGTCTCAACTGCTGTTAGACTTTGTAACCAGAAATGTTCTGGAACAGAAGTCATATCTGTGCAGTTTTGTGCTATCTACATTGCCCTTTATGACATCAGAAGAACTGAATTTTCTTGCGTAAAAACAAGCCCTTTCATGGTATTGCTTGAGACTCCCTTCAAGAAGGTACAATGACAAAAGGGGAGGGGTTCCAATAATGAAATCTTCTGGCCCACTGACAGTCTGAATCACCCCTCATTCTGCATGAATGGGATGTCCAAATCTGACTAAATGGGAGTAATCAGGTGCTTCAGGTGTGGGTGTGGGTGACAGTGTATCACTGACAATTAACAGAAGGCCTAGGGAAGAAGAAACTGAGTTCTTTTATTTCTCCTTCCTGCATGTCAGCGAAAATAAAGGCATATGACTGTCTATAATTTGCTTGGCCCAGAAAGAAAGAAAACATTTTATAAACTGCCATTGTTGAAAACTTCCACTGTGAATTCTATAGGAAAATCACTGTATGTTCCCTAACAGTGTCATGCTAAGATAGGAGACTGCTCTGAAAGTCAAAGGGCAACTCTTGTTCCTTTTGCATTTTCACCTCCTCAACTTGACGCCCTAACAGAAGTGGAGAACAGAAAGGGAGGGAGTGCATAAAAAAAACTAATGACTGTTAGTGGCTTTTACTGCTAGCTAACAAATCAGATGCATGATGTCAAGTAAAAAGGAAGTCGACATAATATTCCTAACTTTGGCACAGCATTAAAGACTTGTCTGTGTACCTTATCAACATCTATACCATGTACAAGTAGAGAAAACACCTCTGAACGTGACTTTCTACCATGGGAGTAAGAAAGTTGTATGCAGCTGACTCACCAATAAGAAGTTCTTTCATTACCAGGATGGAAAATGCTCCAAGAGATGCCCGGTAATATTTCTGAATCTTTAACAACTGTAGCAAGATTCTGAAATGATGACCTGTCATCATCATCATCTAGCATTTTTATTTCATCACCTTCATCACTGGGAAAAGATGACGTATCATCAGGATGCATCTTCATTTTGCCCTTTGGAAAAAGACATCAGTAGTGATCACATTATGGAATACCAGTCTGACACAGCCAATGTGGCCTACCAAAGGCAATATATGCTTTGTGGTCTGACAGGTATTGGTACAGGCCACTAATCCATACCATATTGGTCACATGACTTCACTGTGGTTAGTTCCTCGTCATGACTTAATTGCTGAGCTGCTTTTGAGGTAAGGCTCTCAACAAGAACCAGGGATGAAGGAGGTTGTCCAGACAGGGTATGCCAATGACCAAGGTTGCTTCATCAGTGTGATGGATACAATCTTCCTGGGCACAACTGTCATGAGCTCTTGCAGACTGATGACCCAGAGTTTGTCACAATGAAGAAAGGAAATCAGAACTATTCTGCAAGTCTTGCCTATCACCTTTTAAATTACCTTTAGGATCAGGACCACTGGGGAGGATACATAAGCCCTCATGACTTCCATGCTGTTTGACAGTGCCACCTCTGGGTCCAAGAAGAGACAAAGGTAGGGCTCTACATTGTTTCTAAGAGCTCTGTCATCAGTTGGTCCCGAGGTCTATCATCATTTGGTCCTGAGGTCTATCATCAGTTGGTCCCACAGGGCTCAAACTCGATGAAAGATAGATGGAGCAAAATACATATGAAGTAGTTAGCGTCTTCTTAATAATGAATGTCGAGTGCCCAGTACCCAACTTATATGCCGATATGCCATCTGGCATACCAATGGAGGAACTTCTATAAATCTTTGGTGATTTCATTCCCCTTCATTTGAGAAGGTACTGCATTACTACCAAGTTGTCTGGCATTATCAGAACCATATTTCCATGTACATGTTCCCTCCCAGCATCAAAAACTGAGTGGAGAATGTCCTTCATTTGCAAGAAATTTATATAAAATGCCTTTGCCTGTGCAGAAGCAATGAAGCAAGTGCTCACACTGCCCCTCCATCTACCTGACAAACTTAATCTGTTCAGGTTGTGACATTCAGCTTGAGGGTTTCCATTAGTATTCCTGCCACTATCCACTCCGGGTCTTGCCAATGACGCAAAAAGTGGCAGCCTTTAGATGATCTAAATGACTGGGCCCCAAGTGGCCGAGTGGTCTAAAGCGCTCACCGTTATGGATCACTGCCATCTCACCTCTGTCTGCATGAGTTCGAGTCTCAGGCTCAGCTAACGTTGGTATGTGAGAAAGCCTGCCAGTAGCTTCTTGTGGGTTGGTGGTTCTTCACGGGATTTTCCAGGGTTCTTCCTCCACCATTTATAATGGCCGCCATGTATAGCCTATCTTGTGCTGATAAATTAGAAACAACAACAACAATAACAATCTAAATGACCTAAGATAGAGTGCCACTGTATGAGAAAGACCATCAGCAGGGGTGCATATAATGGTGGCAGACACATATCTGCACTAAGCAGACAGAGTTGAAGAAAAACTCCAATACATCAACAATTTGAGTAATGCCTTTGGAGTGCAAAATGCATCTCTTATCAAACCCAAATTAGGTGGTCTACACAGGTTACCTAATATCTCACCTCTGTTCAAGTCTTGGACTTGGCCAACATGGGTGTCCAAAAAAGCTTCCCAGTGGCATTCAATGGGTTGATGGTTCTTTCTAGAGTTCTGTTTAGGTTCTTCCACCAGCTGCCATGTATTAAAGGAAGTCAAAAACGCATCAACCATCATATGATGTGTGACCCATATCATGCTTATTCATGACTTTGGTCATTCAGCACACCAATTCTAAATCCATGACTTTGTCTTGTAGTGAGGGAGTATTAGGGGAAGTAAAAAAGTTTATTTCCTAATGTCAACGTGACTGGGTTATGTATTTTGCAGCAAAATATCTATAATTTAATTTTTAGGTATATCTGATCTTTGAAACCGTCCCAGTGATTCCATGGACAGAAGCCAAGGATGACAAATGTCTCGTAGATGGTTATCCCAAGAGCAACATAATTACAAAGTAGTGTGAATTTCCATCTAACCTTTTAGAAGGTGTGGGAATAAACACAGAGATGGATGGATGGAAGGTATCATATTAACAACCTTTCTAAAATATGGGGAAAACAACAACAAAATCTTTGAATTATTATCCAATATATAATGTACCTTTTACAAAGAAATTCATTATTGTACTAATAAATATAATGAATATAATTCTTACTCCAATCAATGTGTGCAATATTCACTAAAATAATGTATACTGATTTCTGCCCCAGACCTGTCGATTGTTCACTTCAAAACAGACAAACAACAGGTTAATGTGGTGTTTGCTGCAGTTGGATACATGCTGTACATGAAAAAGTGCAGTGAATTTTCTCTTATGTCGAAATCTTTACTCTTTTAATGAATCCATCAGAGTATTTCAGATAATTTACTCTTTTTCCTGTTTGAGTCGAGAATAAACTGCAGAAATCAGTATACATTATTGCAGTAAATGACAAAATGACACATCAAATTGTGCTTGGACACTATGCAATGACAAAGTCAGAGGCAGATATTCATCTGCTGGGACATAATGAAATGGCAGGTCTGGAGCAGACTCTCATCTGTTGGGATGTTATGCAATGGTAGATCTGACAGATTTTGTCCACTATGCAATTGCAGGTCTAGGGTAGACTCGCATCTATTGTGGTGTTGGACAATCGCAGGTCTGGGGCAGGTGCATCTGTTGGAGTTTTATGCAATGCATGTCTTGGGCAGATGTTCATATGTCAGGGCATTTTACAATGGCATGTCTTGGGCAGATGTTCATATGTCAGGGCATTTTGCAATGGCATGTCTTGGGCAGATGTTCATATGTCAGGGCATTTTGCAATGGCATGTCTTGGGCATATGTTCATATGTCAGGGCATTTTGCAAAGGCATGTCTTGGGCAGATGTTCATATGTAAGGGCATTTTGCAATGGCATGTCTTGGGCAGATGTTCATATGTCAGGGCATTCTGCAATGGCAAATCTGGGTCTCTCCAGTTCATAGTTGGGTGTGTACTCAACGCAAGTAATGTTAGTATGAAGGGCCCTGAATTTTTTATTTAAGTTGCCATGTAAACAATGGATAAAGAGACTCACCAAACTCATCATCTTGGTAACACTTAGAAAGGTGTTCTTCCTCATCCTCAAGGGCTGCTTGACTCTTTGCCCTAAGTGATAATCGTCTGTCTGATCGGGAGAAGAGCTGCAGATCTCCCATACCTCCTCCCATTCGGCTCATAGACAGCATGCCTTGTATAGCTTCCCTCATGCTGGGAGAGGGGGCATTCCTGGTGTAATGTTGAATCATTTTATTATTCCATGAATGTGAACATCATCATAGTTGTGACAAATTACATTAAAACATATCATTAATCATTTTTGCCTACCAACAGAACATAGAGATAAACAGGTAAATAACCTTTTTTTTAAAGTTTGCCTTTCACCAACAGTAAAATTTAGTATGGTACATATATGGCAAAATAATGAGTATGTGTGTGTGTGTGTGTGTGTGATTTGGATTGTTAATGTAGCTTTAATAATGTTTCAGTCATACTGCTGCAATGTCTGCAGTGTGTCAGTTTATAGTGATGTCTAACACTTAGGCATTGTGCTGCAGACATGTAGCATGATGTCCCACCCAGTCACATTATCCTGACACCAGGCCGACCAGTTCTAACGCTAACCTCTTAATGCTGAACATCTGTTAGTACCATTTTTATAAGTCTTTGGTATGACTCGGCCGGGGTTTGAAACCTGCGAACTCTTGCATCCGAGGCGGATGCTCTAACCACAAAGCCACTGGAGCGGTTGGCATAATAATGAGCTATCATTAGTATTAAATTTAGTTGTATAATAGAACTTTGATTATATGTCAGGGTGTGGGATCAAGGCCTTGATGGATATGAGAATAGATGGATAACAGAATATGTACATTAAAAGTATTATACAACAGACCAGGTAGTCATAATATCTACCTATGTACATGTACCTGTTTTTAATATTTTGACATACAATACCCTTATGGTTAACAGAGACTGACGGTTAACAGGGTGACAGATGATCGAAGTTCTACTGTATAAGTCTCAACCTTTCCAAAGCATATATAAAAAACTGCAAGGCTCAAGATAATATTCCTTCTTTCACAGGAAACACTGACTCATAGTAACACTATAAGTTTTGATGAAATCAACTGTTGAGCTGACCAACCCACATGTGGAGGCCATGATGCAATATTGTAATGTATTCAAAGCAGTCATTCAGAACTACCTCAGCTATTTTTTTAAGACTATTGTACATTTCTTTGCCTGAAATTTTCCCGCAAAAGCCCCCCTATTCTATTAGAACTATCTTGGCTATTTCTGTAACTGGGTTGATTTTAGTACTGACCAAGATGTTAGGAATGAAAACAAATAGTTCTATCATTTTCTAACTTCTCTGTCAGCCCTTGCTTGGTAAATAGAAAAAGTCTGAATGGGAATGACTGACATCCATAGAACTGATCACAAAGTTGAAAATGCAAAGTAGTGTTGAGACAATTACAGAACCAGATACTTGTATGCTGTAGTACTGGGTGAATGGATACTTGTGTGCTGTAGTAGTGGGTGAGTGGATACTTGTGTGCTGTAGTAGTGGGTGAACAGATGTGTGCTTAAGTAGTGGGTGAATGGATACATGTGTGCTGTAGTACTGGGTCAACAGATACTTGTGCACTGTAGTAGTGGGTGAACGAATACTTGAGTGCTATAGTAGTAGGTGAACAGATGTGTGCTGTAGTAGTAGGTGAACAGATACTTGTGTGCTGTAGTAGTGGGTGAATAGATACTCGTGTGCTGTAGTAGTGGGTGAACAGATGTGTGCTTAAGTAGTGGGTGAATGGATACATGTGTGCTGTAGTACTGGGTCAACAGATACTTGTGCACTGTAGTAGTGGGTGAACGAATACTTGAGTGCTATAGTAGTAGGTGAACAGATGTGTGCTGTAGTAGTAGGTGAACAGATACTTGTGTGCTGTAGTAGTGGGTGAACAGATACATGTGTTCTGTAATATTGGGTGAATTAATTTGTGTGTGCTGTAATGCTGGGTGAACTGAATGTAACCTAAAATCAACATCTTCCCTAGAAAGGCACTTTAATTTCAACAGATGAATACTAATTTTCTACATAAACCCTTTAGAATTTTATCCCAAAGAAAAAATTGAAATAGAATTAAAACTGATATTTGTCTGATGAAATACATATCTCCATTCAAGTCATTATTTCTTTTTCAAAACACATTCCAGTTATCTTCAGGTATCCATAAAGGAGGAATTAAGCTGCTTCATGTTTTCTTCTGCACACATGTTCTACATAAATAAATGGTAACTATAGCTAAGATAGTTAAGTCCCTGCAAAACATCTTTATATCAGACCATGAGGTGGGGTAGGGGGGTGGGTGGGGATGGGTGGCAAGAAAAAAAACTTGAACACAGATTTCCTCATTTATATACATTTGTGAAATCAAAATATAAAAAATGACATTTACATTTGATTTCATTTTCATCTAAATGTTTTTATAAATTTTATACATGAATGATTAATTCATATCTATTTTAGTTTCAAAAACCAGAGTTTGTTCCCTTATTTCTCAAATTTTTGCTAAGAATGACATGAACAAGGTATTGAACTTTCATGCATTGACATGTTTAGACATCTGGAGAATTCTGATGCTACTGGAGTGGCCACATTAAAAGTTAATCATGAGTCTGCCATTTTACATGAAATATAGGGTAATGCTGAATAGTTATCAAATAAAAAAATTTAAGTGAATATTTTTGAAAACATGTTCACAGCATGAAAGACATCGCCTGCACTAGAATGTAAAAATTTGAAGAAACCACAGCCATAGCAAATCTGTTGATAATGAGTATCAGCCTCATTGCTACCAAAGCAGTGGGGAAAGTAAATGTCATGTCTTGCTTTTTTGACTAAATTAGGACTCCACAAATAATGCATTATCAAGGAAACAAACCTTTACTCTCACCTATACAATTCTCTGAATTGCATCTCTAGCTTGATTTAGCTTACCCTATGTCTTCATCGACAGTAAAAGCTGTCTCTGTCCCATATCCACTAGCCTCCAATATATCGGCAATACTGCCATTCAGTCCACCCCGAATAGTTGGCATGTTCATCCTGAGGGTCTGTTGTATGGTCAGTGGATCTGCATTACTGAGGCCACCAGCAGGGACTCGGGGGGCCCCTAAGGCCTCATCTTTGCTCCCTGTGGCATCACTCTGACTAGAGGATAGTCCACTTGGACTTCCAAATGTTTCTGACTCCTCCGAAGTTTCACTCTTTGGTGGTTTCCCTTGAACTAGAAAATTAAGATAAATATGGCAATCCTATTCATCAGAAAAATTCAGACTTTATAACAAATTTAAATATAAATGATAATTCATAGCTATGCTACTTTTTTTAATAAAAAATTATCGCTAAAGCTACTTTAAAAAAACAGTAATTTAGCAACCAAGATATCCCCCACTTTTAAGTCCTGCATACAAGCTCAGGACCAAAGTAATGATTAGTATCATTCATTAAAACAGAAAAAAAAACACAAAAAAGTTGTTGGAGCAAACAATAGTGCAAATTCATGAGAACAAAATATCCATGTTAAAAAGTGATAGCTGTGAATGCATCAGAAAAATAACTAGATTTGTGTTCATGAAACATTCTTGCCTCCACTGCAGAGGTGAAGACACAAATTTGTATGCCCACATTATTAAAAATGTCTGAAGTGGAAATATTGGTATAATTACAGGAGAATCTAATGCGGTAAACAACATATGCATATAAATAAACTTCAAATGTCTGCTTGAAATGGTTTTAGTTTAATTGTGCTAACAAGGTTTATGTCCCAAAAATGTTTAATTATCAAAGTTGTTTAAAAAATAAGACAACCTAGTGGGCCTGATATCACTCAACTGACAATTGCCATATGTCAGCGTGTGAACACAAAGTCACACATGTACTGAAACTGCAGCGGGGAAAGAAAAGCCTGGAGCACATAGTTACTACCATTTCTATTAATTCTGGTATCATTTCTCCTCTTTCCAAGACCACATACAAATTGATCACTTTCTTGGCATACAAAAATGTCATTTATATAACCAGACTTCTCTTGGGTCTCTCCAAGCCCACAGGGACCAGGCCCAGATTCATAAGTTCAAAACTCATTATCAACCCTTAAGGTACATACACTTGGCATCATAATGAAAATTAATCTGTACAGTCAGCCTGAATTCATGCATCTCTCCTTCCCACCTAGGTCTCCACCCATCGAGTGTGTTTGTATGTGTTTGAGATTTTTAATGAAGCTTTAACAATTTTAGTCATATCACTGATATCTTCAGTGTGGCAGTTTATAGAGATGTCTAGCATTGGGGCATCATGCTGCAGACATAAAGCATCATGTCCCACCTAGTCACATTATCCTGACACCAGGCCAAACAGTTCTAACACCAACCTCTTAATACAGAGTGCCAAGCAAGGCAGCTTCAAGTACCATTTTTTAAAGTCTTTGATATGATTCAAGTGGGGTTCAAACCCACGACCTCCACATTCAAGCCAGACACTCTAATCACTTAGACCACCGGAGCGGTCCCATCCCTGGAGTCATAACTTGGAAACCATGGAGATCAACACTCAAGGGAGTTGCGATAACTCAGTGGTTATGGTGCCAGACTCATGACCAGGAAACTGACCTGGATTCTCATTAATATATGGTCTATGTTGTCCTTAATCTAAACACATCTGATTCATGTCTGTTCAGAGATATGGCCTTTAGGGTGTTCACAAGAGCAGCCAATCTGATGCAAGATCACATCATTAATATGTGTGACTATCACAAGAGCAGCCAATCTGATGCAAGATCACATCATTAATATGTGTGACTATCACAAGATCAGCCAATTGATGCAAAATCACCTCATTAATATGTGTGGCTATCACAGGATCAGTCAATCTGATGTAAGATCACCTCATAAATGTGTGGCTATCAATATTTATCAAAAACATTAAAAGGTCTTGGTGGTGTAAGCTTACATATCTAATCAGAAATATGGTCTCTAGAGTGTACACTAACTCAGTCAATCAGATATGCAAAACCACTTCATTACTATGCACAGATATCTCTCATACTTGGTGGGGGCCCTGAGTGGCCTAGTGGTCTAAAGTGCTCACTATTACAGATCACTGCCATCTCAAATCTGTCTGTGTGGGTTCGAGTCTCAGGTTCAGCCAATGTGGGTATGTAAGAAAGCTTGCCAGTAGCTTCTCGTGAGTCGTTGGTTCTTTCTGTGGTTTCCCTGGGTTCTTCCTCCACCATTAATACTGGCCGCCATGTATAGCCTATCATATGCTGAGAAGTGGCGTTAAACCCTACGACAACAACAACATCAAGTTTCTTTAAAATTTGCTAAATGGGTTCATATCATCAAGATCTTTGACTCTGATTATGAGCATGAGATTGTCCACATCAATTATGGCTTTATCATTAGAACAGAATTGTATCAGTATATAGTATAATAATGACACGCTGACAGAGGTGAGATGCCAGTGATCCATAATGGAGAGCACTTTAGACAACTCGGGACTACCAAGAAACTGGATAAGACGTATAGTCTTCAGATTTCGAGAGGTAAGATGTTTACACAATCCAATGCAAGGCTGGTTGATTGAAATTGGTTAATGCCATTTTTCAGCACATGATAGGTTACACATAGTGACCAATATATTTGGTGGAGTAAGTACCCTGGAACAACCACATGGGAAGTTACTGGCAAGCTTTCCCACATGTTGGCTGAGCCCAAGACTTGAACCCACATGGACAGAGGTATGGTATTTCATTATGGGCTTATACTGCTTATCATAGTACCTGTCTACAATCATGATAATATTACCCTAAGGTGGAACAAATTCTGATTGCAATTCGGTCTCAAAAGTGTTAACAATTCGGTCTCAAAAGTGTGAACAAGCTCAGCCAATCAAAATATAAGATCACCTCATTAATATGCACAGATTTTGCTCATATTCAAACTAATCCAGCATCTTGATAATATAAAACTATTTAAAAATAGTGATCAAAATATTATAAGAAATACAGTTGCTAGATTGTTGATAAGCTCAGCCAATCAGATTCACCATCACCTCATTGAAATTCATAAATTTTACTCACAATCAAACTCAACCAAGACGTTAATGATGTAGACCTACTTACCAAGTTTCATCATAGCCTATCAAGAATATAGTTTCTAGAGTGGGAAAAAAATCTTTGTATCAAATGCTCATAATAAAAACATCCAACATCTTGATGATGTCAGCCTTTTACCAAGCTTGATTAAAATTGGGTCAAAATATTTTAGAGTGCAGCAATTAAAATGAGAGCATCTCATTATTATGTATAGATCTTGTTCATGATTTTAAAAAACCAACATATATCTTAATGATATTAAGGCAAAATCAAATCAGAATTAAAGCTCTCAAAGATTTAATAAGCTCAGCCAATCAGATGCAAGACCATCTTATTATTAGGCATGGATCTTGTTCATTACTCAAAGTGTCCAAGATCTTGATATACTTTAAAGTTTACATAATTAATATGTGCTGATCTTGCTCACTATTGAAGTAATCCAATATCAAGTCTGTATTTCAAGTTTGGTCAAAATCAGATCAAAAATAGGGCTTTCAGAGTGGAATCAACTTTGTCAACCAGACACAAAATTACCTCATTAATATGGGTACAACTCACTCATTATTGAACCTGTACAAGATCTTTATAATTTAAGCACATACTCCATGTTGGATCAAAATTGATTCAGATATATGGCATCCCAAGTGGTAATACGGTCAATCAAATACAAGATTACCTCATTAATATGCATGGATCTCACTCACTATCATACCCATCAAAGATCTTGATCATATAAGCTCATTATTTCAAGTCTGATACAAATCAGGAGATAATGAGCTCAGCCAATCAAATGCATCTATTTAAATTTTTAACCAAATCAGACCAGAAATGCGGCCTCCAGAGTGGCAACAGCCAATAAGATGCTAGATAACATAATCAATATGCGTGGATCTCACTAATTAATGAACTTGTCCAAGATTTTTTTTAATGTAAGCAAATATTCCAAGGTCTGACCATTAATGGATTAGAAATATGGCCTCCAGGGTTTAACAAGACAAACCAATCAGTGGCCATGTCACCTCGTTAATATACAGACCGCTCAGTGGCTTAAGTGGTTAGAGCATCCGCCTCAGATGGAGGTACAAAACCGGGCCGAGTCATACCAAAGACTTATAAAAATGGTAATAACAGCTGCCTTGCTTGGCACTCAGCATTTAGAGGTTAGTGTAAGGACTGATGCTAGACATCACTATAAACTGTCACAATGCAGACATCATAGCGATAGGACTGAAAAATTGTTAAAGCTATGTTAAAAATCCAAATCACATCCTCTCATTAATATATAAGAGTCATCTTGCTCATTACGAAACAAGTCTGCAATTTTGATGATATAAGCCCATATTCCAAGTCTGACTGAAACTGAACCAGAAATATGGACTCCATACAGATGTATATTTTCCAAATAACTGAAATGGGTATGTGGTTACTAATGTATAATTGCTGGAAACAAATTTAACCAAATCTGTCTGCAAACACAACCACTCTCCCATAAATGGACAACCAAAATGCTAAATGCCCCTATCTTGGGATCAAAAACAAATCTCACATGATAATTTGAGCCTGAGAGATCCTGGTTTGATTGTTGATGCTGGCATATCTGATGTGGGTTCTGTTTTGATCTTCTTAGGATTTTCATCCACCACCAGAGCATCATCATCATCATCACCGTCATCCTTGTCACTACCCTCATTTCCATCTCCCAGTAGCTGGAACTCTCCAGCCTTCCTGCCCTTCAATTTGTCACTACCCTCATTTCCATCTCCCAGTAGCTGGAACTCTCCAGCCTTCCTGCCCTTCAATTTGTCACTACCCTCATTCCCTTCTCCCAGTAGCTGGAACTCTCCTGGTTTCCTGCCCTTCAATTTGTCACTACCATCATTTCCATCCCCCAGTAGTTGGAACTCGCCTGATTTCCTGCCCTTCAGCTTGTCACTAAAAGCAGTATCAATACATGTAATTAAGATTCAAGCTATAAACCTTCTACAGTGGATATAAATTGAATTTCTCTTTTCAAAAGTGAAAGAAAATGAAACACTATATTCCAACTTGTTGGAAATTAAGAATCTGCTCTGAAGGTCATTTGTTCTATAAACATGAAACATTTTCTTTAACACACAATATAAACAATTAATTTCATTTAATAGTTTAAATCAAAGGACAAGCAGTATAGTCTGGGGGCTGGCAATCAAAAGTCAGGATTCAAAAGTCAAAGTTTAAAACTCAGTTTGGCTACTGCTGTTCTGCCCCTGAGCAAGACACCTCAGCTCAACCCAGACATAAGTGGGGGGGCTAACCGATTACCCTATCAAGTATTGATTATGTCACATACAAAGAGTCATGTGCCAAATACACTTCATACAATAATGACCTGTAGGGCCACTAGTATGTTAAGAAAGATAATTTTCAACTTAATTCAAACATGGCCAAGGATATTAAAGTTTTCACAGCACACTTTCCTAGCATCGGTGAATGTTATTTTTAACCCCTTCCCAAAAAATGACTGAATCTAAATCACATAGTTTTGACTTGTCTTTATCTACAATCTACATTTTAAGAAATGAAAACTTTAAAAGGATAAGCTATTAAATAATTAAGACTCTGAATGTACAGTACAATGCTGAGGATCAGCTTATGAAATTTATTATTAATTTTCTTGACTAGTCTATTTATATTTTGGGATGTCATAAGAGACTGGGTGGACATTGGAGGCCATATTAAAGAATAAATCTGATTAGGCTCTTGTGCAAAAATTTCAACATACCATTTTCAACTAAGGGGCATGGGGGCTCATCCCATAATCTCAAACGTACCTTACAATTTTCCCATTGGAAACCTTTAGTTTCAGGCTCAACTCTTTCTTCTCCAACAGGTCAGGGTTGTCTATCATGTCCTGTTTGGCATCGAAGTATGCTCCAGCTTTGGGTATCCTGACCTTCATCAACTTTCCTGGGCTGCTGATCTCAAGGTCATCATCATCTTCCTCCTGTACAACATATGGAGAAATTTATTGAAGCAGAGTTTCAAATGGGATGAATACAATAACATTAAAGAGAAAAGGATCTTTCAATAACACTTAATATAAAACCCCAGTAAAAATGTATCCTTTAAAGTGCTTAGAATTTTGAATCAGAGCATAAAATATGATTCCTTACATTTCATTTACGTAGATGTGGCATCTTATAATTTCAAATTTTTAAACCAAATTCCTGTACATACTTGCTAAAAAGTCCAACTGCATCAGGTAAAATTTACGCTTTGATAAATAACCAACCAATGATCATTTAATCCACACAATTCCAGTTTTCCTTCTTTCTGTGGAATATCATTGTGGATTTGGGAATATTCTGCCACTTTACCAGAGAAAGAAAAAGATTTTGCTCCAATGATCCATGGATCCCACAAGTCTTTTTAGAGGTCCTTGCACATCAATATCATAGTTAAAGCATAACTCTGACTCCCAACTATGTGGGCAGTCAACTCAGCTTTTCCAGCTAAACTTTTAACTTGGGTGGATGATTTGTGTGGTGGCAGTCATACTCCTCAGGAATTATGATTAGGCAATGTATTTGTAGAAGAAATATATTAATGGACATAAGAAATGCAAAAAGTGTTCAAAAATATGTCAATTATATCAACATGTAACACATCTGTCTGAATATAAATAAATATCAAATAGCTTCAAAAAAGTCTGATACATTATGTCATCAAAGAGGACAAATTTAGGGTTTTTCTTCAAATGTGATCAAATACAGGAAAACAATCACAATATTTAATTGTTGCATTTTGAAAGTCTGTCATTATAGACTGGTGGATGGTGGATTACAATGTGTGGCATACTTTATGATAATACATATTCTTCCAATTTTGTAGAGAGCATTTTGTTATGTTACCAAGTATATTTGAATGCAAGAGTATATTTTTGGAGCAGAAATTGGTATCCTCCTTATCAACACACAGTCTGCATCTGAAATAAGTTAAATATATCATTTCTGTATATTTTCATTTTAAATTAGCATTCATGAAAATTCTTTTTAAACCTTAAAGTTGTAGATATTCTTCTTCTGTTCCATCTCCATTTCATGAAGTTTTTCCTGTGTGTGTTGGTGCAGCAGATCAATATCCTGCATCTGCTTGGGAGGAACTGATATCTTTTTCTTTCTCTTTTTGGCCTTCATCGGGCTGTTTTTCTACAGAAATAAAAATGGTAAAATAGTATTATTATTTTGTGAAAGAAAAGAAATAGTAAAAGAACAAAAGAATATCATCATTCTAAAAGAATTAAATCAACTAGAAATGTATTCATGGCACTAGATGGCATTTCCACAGCACCTGAAAACTTATCTAATCACATAACTTAATCAAAGTGTGATAGATGGATGGACAATGGTAGCATCAAAAGCCCTGCCACTCAAGTGGTGAGTCATAAAAGAATGGACAAGATTTTGTTCACAGGACTTATGACCTTTCATGGTCAAGATAATTCATCAACAAAAGTACCTTGAAGGGGCTGACAATATACTGACCAAAACAATTTCCAGGATTTTGACCTTTTCATACATGCAAATGCTGAGTTAGAAACCATCTCCGATATTCTTCAGTGGTGATAAGATTTTCGAATCAACTGCTGTGGTGGATATACTGTTTTCATTTATGACCATTTTAAGTCCTACTGATAAGTCATTTGGTGAAAATCCCAAAGTCAATATGACCATCAAGTCAGGGGGGTGTAGTGACAACATTTTAAAGACAGCTTTTATAACATCCATTCTGGATGCATCACCTCACAATTTTCATTTACGAACAACATGGTATCACAAGAAATAAAACACCATGTTGATATGGGCATCTATTTAGAAGAAACAGAAACAACAACATTTACAAGATGGCCACCATGGTGGATATATAGAGGGTCAGTTTGTATCAATTTGATTTTGAACCAACTATAGTCTGACTCTACATCCCCGTTTGTACCCCTCTACCGATTTCAAAAATGAGAACGTTTGTCACGGAATTGGGTAGAAGTTATATCAATATGTATATGTTATCAAAAATGTACTCGGGTTTCGTTGCCGCGTACAGCGTCACCTGAGGGTGATATATTTTTTCGGCTTAGTTATTTCGAAATCCTGAGTGAAACTCAGACCATGCTGCATGAACAAATTGCTTGCAGCGGGGAAACTAAGTACCTAGCTGCGCATCTGTCACAGCTAGTGTACTTATAGAGCAAATTCTCGAAAAACATCACATTACGCCAAGTCTTGTCAGGACGCTCACCCCTTTACAGGAGCAAATCTCCAGCTGTAGAGGTAATGAAATTCTTTATTATTCGTCTATTTGACAGAATTGTTTTATATTTTAGATGTTTTAGAACCTTAATGTTTCAAAAAGACTTTTATCTGCAAACATATTCATTGAATGCAGTAGCTAACGAGCAGGAAACATATATTTATTCTAAATTCTACGGAGAGTCAATACTTAGGTTATACAATGCTATAACTACTATGGTCTGGTTTGAATTAGCTATTTGTTGCAACCGAACAGACAACTTGTATTTAATTATACAATGTTTGCATTAAACAATTAATGTATTGGGTAATGAATTCATGTGCGCGCATGCGCTACATATGACTGAAAAAGTACTTAACTGTGTCATGTGTACTACATGGTTTAGTTGTTATCATTTTAGCTGCCTAAATGCCATGCCGTGTACATCGTTTGATGTGGAGTCACCAGCTGTAGAGCTGCTTTATACATGCCTGCCATGCCTTGTACATCGCTTGATGTGGAGTCACAGAACTCTGTGGGGGTTACTGTGACGTATGTGCTGTGTTTGGTGACGTTGGATCGGAAGAGGGGACTGGTTTTCTCGGTGCGAGGGACCAGGGCTTCGCGACCAACAAGTCTGTGATGTAAGGGATCTTTCAGCAGAGAGGAGCGGACCATGCGTGGGTGTTTCTCTGGCCATTTACTAGAGCGCGTGGAACCAGAGTTAACATCTTGGTCGTCAAATGGGCACCAAGATAGTTGTAGTGTTCCATGTTATTTCCACAACTGCATTTATGTCATTCATCCCTATTGCTATGTTGTTATATGAACAATCGATAGGATCATGTCATTCATTCCTATTGTTATATCGTTATATGAACGATCGATAAGTTCATAATGTCATTCATCCCTATTGCTATGTCATTATATGAACGATCGATAGGTTAATCATTCCATTCATTACTATCGTTATATGAACGATCAATAGGATCATGTCATTCATTCCTATTGTTATATCGTTATATGAACGATCGATAGGTTCATAATGTCATTCATCCCTACTGCTATGTCGTTATCTGAACGATTGATAGGTTCATCAATCCATTCATTACTGTCGTTATATGAACGATCGATAGGTTCATCATTCCATTCATTACTATCGTTATATGAACGATCGATAAGTTCATGTCATTGATCCCGGTTAAATTGTTATATGAAAGATCGATACGTTCATAATTACACAGATTGTTATATCGTTATATGAATGATCGATAAGTGAATAATTACACGTATTGCTATATCGTTATGTGAACGATCGATAGGTTTATGTTATTCGTTCCTATTGCTATATCGTTGTGTGAACGATCGATAGGTTTGTTGTTCATTCCTATTACAATACCGTTGTGTGAACAATTGATATGTTTATGTTGTTCATTCCTATTGCAATGCCGTTGTGTGAACAATCGATAGGTTTATTCCTATTGCAATGCCGTTGTGTGAACGACTGATAGGTTTATAATGTTTTCATTCCTATTGCAATGCCGTTGTGGGAACGATCGATAGGTTTATAATGTTATCAACTCCTATTGCAATGCCGTTGTGTGAACGATTGATAGGTTTCATCATTTCATTCATTCCTATTTCAATGTCTGGTTACAATTGATAGGTTCGTAATTTGCACTGCTTTTCAATATCGTTTTATGAATGATAGGTTCGTAATTTTCACTGCTTTTCAATACTGTTTTATGAACGATAGGTTAGTAATTTACACTGCTTTTCTAAATCGTTATTTGAACGATACATAATTACATTCTTTTCTGAATCGTTATTTGAACGATACATAATTACATTCTTTTCTGAATCGTTATCTGAATGATACATAATTACATTCTTTTCTTAATCGTTATTTGAATGATACATAATTACATTCTTTTCTGAATCGTTATTTGAACGATACATAATTACATTCTTTTGTAAATCGTTATTTGAACGATACCTTCAAGACTTTTTATATTGAGGTGTAGGTCACTTTTATTTTGTTGATCAGTGATAGGAATTTGCGTTTGTTTTGAAATTTCATTCATTAAATTAATGTGAAGTTTTGTTTACTTCGTTGAGTTAATTGTTGATAGTTCCATGTTAGGAACTTTATAATTTTCCTTATCTTTTGATTATAATGGTGTCAGATTTGTTATATTTAAATTGCGTTTATAAATAAACATCTTGTAAACACAGTTGCTTTTGGTGTCTTCCCTAATCCAGCCCCAACCCGGCTTCATCCTGTGACAACGTTTAATGTGATAAAAAGTGCATAGAACTAAGTCAATTGAATCACTGATTTATAATTTCTAACCTGACTGTGACCAAAATGGCTCTAATGCTGGCATCCCCTGCACCATTTCATGCTTAACGGACTTTCCATACTAACACGGCGCCATATTGCGTACACTATAGGCCAGTTTATTTCCATCAGACAACATAATGACGTAGTTCATCCTGTTCGGCAAATGCTGAATAATTGCATAAATTACAAAATGTTGACAGTTTGGAATTATATCCCTCTGCATACATGAACACAGAAATTAAACCGCTTGTTAAATCCACATGAAAAGCATATTTGTCATTTTCCTTTGCTTGATTCGACATTGTAAATATCGGAAGCAGACAACTTATGTATGTACATCTGTAGTCATGATACACCCCTTTGCTGAATATGGACTTGTCCAGAAACTGGAAATGGATCCGAGCATGTCCGTTTATTGCACTGAAAACTTCCATTAAGCATGAAACGCTCATAAGTTGACAGTGTTAGGGCCACTCTACTCAGAGTTAGGTTAGAAACTATAAATCAATGAATGAACTGACTAAGTTCCTTGCACTTTTTATCACATTAAAGGTTTCCATTATTAAAATCGGTAGGGGGGTACAAATAAACAGGTTTGTATTTCAGACTATAGACACAAGAGAACTCTTCTGGTTAAAACTGCATTTCGAAATGACTTTCTGTTTCAGAAGAGTAGCAATAGTAATATTTTAAAAATAGTGGCAATATTTGAAGATTTATCGATACAGTTTTAATTTAGGACCAACAGAACATCATAAGAAGTCATCTAGTCAAATCCAGATACTGATACAATTTTCCATTTTAGATGAGTAACAATAAGACCTATTTCAAGATGGCTGCTAGGTGGCCATACCATGTATCAGATAGGCACCATTTCTATTTGAGTCCAAGTAGACATCACAAGTCTTTTAGTGCAAGCACAATGTCAATATTACCATTCATCTAGGAGATATAGCAGGGGTGCACAACTTTTTTTGGCGAAGGGCCAGATTGCATTTTCTAAGACCACTCCAGGGCAGCAAACACTAATTTTTTAAATATAATTACTGTTCATGGGCCAAATCTCTGTGTTGTTTTAACTGGCCCTAAGGGCTGATCAGAACGTGTTTGCAGGCACCGGCCCATGGTCATGGGGTTGTGCACCCCTGAGATATAGCAATAACAAGATTTTCAAGATGGACATTGTGGCAGAAATATTGGATGCCAGATTGGCACCAATTTTTATTTACAACCAACTGGATATCATAAAAAGTCTTTCCATAAAAACACCATGTTGATATGACCATTCATTCAAGAGAAGTAGTTATGACAAGAATTTCAAGACAGACCATATTGTGTCCATACTGAATGTGCAAGCAGTATTATCTTCAACTAAATAAGAAGTCTTCTGATGAAAATATCATGCCAATATACTTTTCATTCTGCAGCCGTTTTTCAAGATGACTGCTGTGTGCAGCCATAATGGATGTTTGAGTAGCACCATTTTCATTAAGGGCATACTAGACGTGATAAGGAGTCTTTTAATGAAAAATCCATGTTAATATGACCATCCATTTGAGAGAAGTAATGATAACAGATTCTTCAAGATGCCTGCCATGGCAGCAACATTGGATGTGCAAGTGGCACAATTTTCATTTAGGACCATGTAGATATCATAAGAATTCTGCTAAAACCCTATGTCAATATGGCGTTTCATTCAGGAGCCTTTCAAGATGGCTGCTGTGGTGGCAATATATTGGATGCCTAAACAGCACAATTTGCATTTAAGACCATTTAAACAACACAAGAAGTCTTTAAGTGAAAAGACCATGCTGACATACTGATCCATTCAAGAGCAGTGATAACAAGATTTTCAAGATGGCCATTGTGGCAGCCATACTGGAGATCAGACCAACACCATTCTCATCAAGAACCAATTACACATTATAATGAGTGAAACACCATGTCAAAATGACTTTCCATGCAGAGGAAACATCAAAAACAGGTTTTTCAATATGACTGCTGTGGCAGTCATATTGGACACTGGATTGGCACCATTTTCAAATACAACCAACTAAATAATATATGAAGTCCCAAGATGATATGACCATCCATTCAGAAGCAATATTAAATATTTTCAGAATGGTCACCGTGGTGGCCATATCAAATGACTAAGTGGCACCATTTTCAGTTAGGACCAGCTTGGCATAGAATGAATGTGTGTGTCCTCCAAGTAGTTTAGGAGAAACTGTGCATATGGACCATCCCATGACCAATATGACTAATATCACAGCTAGACTAAAAATGTGGAACCAAAGGCAATAATGATTTTCTCACTGGAATACATTAACCTACTTAAGATACATTGGTTTATTAAAGAATCATGACACTGCAAAGTTGTTAATCTTCAAGCAGACAAGCAAAAACTGCAAAATTAGCAGAGAACACTGCTGCCTTGCAGCATAAAAAGGCTTCTCTGAAAAAGTCAGAAAAAAGAGAGGGTCTTTTTGAAATTAACCTACCCTGACTTGCCCATGTCTCCGATCGTAATCATTATTTGAATATGAATTAATGTAAGATACCCCTGAGATGGCCATTCCAGAACACAATGTCAAGGACTGATATTCAAACTAATAAATTTGGAACAAAAGTCCTACAAACAGGTAGAGCTGTCTTTTCTTTTTCATATTAAATGTAAACAGCATTCACCTGGCTCACATCTGCCTAATAACCACACAAAAAAACAGTTGGCCAGGAAATCTGATGAATGATGCTTTCTGTTAAAATTTCTTCTAATGTTGCATAGGTTATGAAAATGATTGTTTCAAGGTTTCTTAAAAATTCTCTGTTTCCATTAATAATTGACAGCACATCTGCATTATTTTTGTCCAGTATTAACAACCATCATGCTTTTCATCCAATTCTGCTGTAAAGCACTTCAGAAGAAGTCGTTTAAATGTTTTTGTTTTTATCAACAGTGGCCACATTTTGTTTTTGTTGTTGTAGGGTTTAACGCCATTTTTCAGCACACGATAGGCTATACATGGCGGCCAGTATTAATGGTGGAGGAAGAACCTGGGAAAACCCTGGAAAGAACCACTGACCCACGAGAAGCTACTGGCAAGCTTTCTCACATACCCACATTGGCGTGGCCACATTTTATGGCAGATCAGCATCATTTGTATAAAACTGAAACCTCTCAATGTTGGGATTCTATATTAAGGATTTGTCACATTGTTTTGAACATTTTTGGGGAAGAAGACCTTTTGTTTTTGTTTTTAGTAACAGGGCTGTATTTAAAAGAGGATCAGAATAAGTTGAACAAACTTGAAAACCCTCTATGTCAGGACGCTTTCTATAAAATTCCGATGGTTTCCATATTTTTAGCAATCATATGACAGTCAAATCTGAGGGTGGATTGACATCATTTGTAAAACTTGAAAGGTATTCATGCCAGAATCCTTTCTATCAAGTTTCCTTAAAATCAATTTAGCAGTTTTGGAGAAGCAATAATTTCAACGTTTCCTATATTTTTGTAACAATGGCCATATTTAGTTCCTGACTGGTATCATTCATTAAAATATGAAAGCTCTTCAATCCAGAACTGTTCTGGCCAAATCAGTTAAATTCTACTCAACAGATTTGGAGAAAAATGTTGTCTAAAAGGTTTCGTTATTCTAAGTAAGATGTAACCATATCTGGCTGTGGATCATCATTTGCTTATATTTTGAAGGGCTTTATGCCAAATATGGCCAAATTCTATTCTGTGTTTAGGAGAATGAGTTGTTTAAAAGTTTTTCTTTTTTTAAGTAATACTGGCATAATTTGTAAAACAATTTAGGATCTTTATGACAAGATGCTCTGTGCAGAGTCTAGTTGAAATAAATCTTGAAAGAAGAAGTTGAAAATAGTAATTGTTGACAAAAAAGAAAACATACAGATTCTTCTATTTTACTAATGGTGATACTTATTTGAAGGCAATCAGAATCATCTGTTAAAAATGGAAAGATCCCGTACCTGTGTTTTTTTCCCCAGAAGTTTAACAGTGATCGATGATGGACACACAACAATCAAGGCCATACTGTAAGTTCACTTGCTGTTACAAATATGTAAGACACACACACACACACAGGTACTTACATCTGACAGTCTTGATTCCACTGTTCTGATCTCCTTGTTCAAGTCCTTCAGAAGTTTTCCATATTGAATATGCTCTGGGACTTCATGCTTGGCATTCTTAGCAAACTGTTAACAAATGTTTCAAAGTACTGATTACTAAAAATCTAAAAAAATGTTGCCCAATTTAAAATATTTCAAGAAATATCGCAAGTTCCAACAGAGTAAAAAGCTACTGGCACACGTGTTTTTTTATTCCATTTGAAAAACTCAAAAACATTTTAATTATTTTACATAATTTTAAAAGATTCGAAATGTAATCACTTGTTACTATTGTTTAACCATACCTATATTGTTTGACTGAAGTAAAAATTCTTAATCTATAGTAATGTGCCATGTCTGCAAAATAATCCAACACTTTCATACTGACTACTAAAGATTATTAACCTGTCATGACCAATTAAGTTCAATTAAAGCAAATAACACCTATTCAAATGTACATGCAAATTAGCCATCTAAACAAGTGGATCAAATGTCTACAACTAGATTTCTCCAATGATAAACCCATCCTTGATGATGAGCCCAGCTCACACTGTGATAAAATTTAAGCCAATTTTTATATCAGAAAGGACTATCCATTGATAATCCCACAATAAAAATTTAAGCACATGGTACAACCCCTGGGCTTATCTTGGAGAAAATATAGTTAGCTGAATGACTGTTCAGGAACAATAATCTCATGGAATAGATGTTTAATTCACCAGACTTTTTCATCTACATGAAAAGAAACCAAGTCTTGTTAACTTGACTTTCATTTATTATTACATTTTTGCTTTTATACGTTAGTGATGAATGTTTTAATTGATGCTCATTCAGATCTATTTTATCCAATAGTGTAGTTAAGCCATGATTATAAAAATTATGGTAAATCATTTTTGTAGCATGACTATATGATGCAACCTTACAGTTTTTATCATCAAGGAATTTTCAAGGATTCAAAATGTTTTCAAGGAGTGCTCTTTCTTATTGAAATTGGGTCATGCTCCCATTTTGACTTTTAAACACAGGTAATTCCTAGTCTGTTCACATTCCTAACTAAATTATTCATCCAGTTACAAATGTTATTATTGTGTCACTAAAGCAAAGGTGAAAAACTCTTGTCTCGTAACTACTGGTGTCATGTCTCATTTTATGCACCCAATGTTACTCCTTTTTATTTATCTACGAACTGTTTTTTTGAATATAAGAAAGTAATTTAATTAGTGACTTATTTTATTCAGTTTTAAGATAAATTTAAACAGCTTTAGGCAAATTTAAGGAATTTATAAAATTAGTTACGAAATTTAAGTATTGTTTTTGAAGGTTGTACTAACATAAAAGTTGTATTTCATTCTTGCTATACTTTACACTCTGTAAAATTATTGGGCACTTTTTGGAGGCAACATTTTACACAGAAGACACAGGTCAGTGCTCATAGCATTACCTGCAGCAGTATGTAGATACAGGATATACCTAGGATGAAAGTGACTCAAACAACTACTATCATCTAATCCTGTGTTTTTGGACACCATAAAATAATGATATTTTTGATGTCCCCAAACTTCAGAACAAAAAAAATAATTATCAACAAAACTGCTTGAAAACTTCTGGCTGGGGTGCAGTGAGGGCAATATTTACTGCTACTTTCATTTCTGATGTCAGCCATTAACAATTGCGCTGAAATGTAGATATGACAAAATCAATGCCTGGTGTCTATGCATCAATTGCTTTTGACATCTTTCATGAAAATGTTGTTGTAAACAAGAAAATATGTACACCAAACAGTTTCTCAACACAAGTGAAGTTCAAGTTGTCGGATCGATGGTCAAAGTCATTTTACTGTTTAGAAGATTTAAATTGTTTCAGCTTAATCAGAAGATTAAATAAACCATCGATAACTAACGAAGCATTCATGCAAAGAAACCAAAGAAATATTGGTTCATTTATATTTCTCAGGTATAATCCTTTGTTTGATCCACTAATGTGCACTGCTATTTTTATAGAGACTTAACAAATAATGAATTAATGCTAGCACTGTCACACACCACTGATAATGTGGTACATGATGTAAACATGTGCCAGACCACTGATAATGTGGTACATGATGTAAACATGTGACAGACCACTGATAATGTGGTACATGATGTAAACATGTGACAGACCACTGATAATGTGGTACATGATGTAAACATGTGACAGACCACTGATGTTGTTGCTGTAGGGTTTAACGCCATTTTTCAGCACACGATAGGCTATACACGGCGGCCAGTATTAATGGTGGAGGAAGAACCCGGGAAAACCCTGGAAAGAACCACCTACCCACGAGAAGCTACTGGCAAGCTTTCTCACATACCCACATTGGCTGAATCCGAGACTCGAACCTACGCAGACAGAGGTGAGATGGCAGTGATCCGTAACGGAAAGCGCTTTAGACCACTCGGCCACTCGGGGCCCCCCAGACCACTGATAATGTGGTACATGATGTAAACATGTGACAGACCACTGATAATGTGGTACATGATGTAAACATGTGACACACCACTGATAATGTGGTACATGATGTAAACATGTGACAGACCACTGATAATGTGGTACATGACGTAAACATGTGACAGACCACTGATAATGTGGTACATGATGTACACATGTGACAGAACACCGATAATGTGGTACACAGTGAAAATATGTCACAGACTATTGATAACATGGTATATGGTGTAAACATGTGACAGAACACTGATAATGTGGTACATGATGTAAACATGTGACAGACCATTGATAATGTGTTACATGTTGTAAACATGTAGTATGTGGTACATGGTGAAAATATGTTACAGACCATTGATAATGTGGCACATGTTGTAAACATGTGACAGACCACTGACAATGTGATGCATTTTGTAAACATGTCAGACCAATGATAATGTGGTACGTGGTGAAAACATATCACAGACCACTGATAATGTGGTACATGGTGTAAACATGTGACAGACAAATGATAATGTGGTACATGATGTAAACATGTGACAGAATGATAATGTGGTACATGCTGTAAACATGTGACAGACCACTGATAATGTGGTACATGGTGAAAATATGTTACAGACCATTGATAATGTGGCACATGTAAACATCTGACAGACCACTGATAATGTGGTACATGGTGAAAACATGTCACAGACCATTGACAATGTGGTGCATGTTGTAAACATGGCAGACCAATGATAATGTGGTACATGGTGAAAACATATCACAGACCACTGATAATGTGGTACATGGTGTAAACATGTGACAGACCATTGATAATGTGGTACATGGTGACAACATGTCACAGACCATTGATAACGAGGTACATGGTGTAAACATGCAGTGGTAAATATTAGTGTCATGCATTTGTGAAAGAGTTGGTTCATAATCAGCTGGGTAAACAGTTGTCTGGTCATTGTGGTAGGAAGCTCTCTCTCTCTCTCCCAATCTCTTTTGCCTGAATAATGAATATCAAAGAAGAAACAACTTTTAATTACAAATATCTGACAACATTACCTAAATAGAGAACATTTAATTTGACCAACGGGAATAAAAAAAACAAAATTCCCAATGGCAGACTTGTGTGTGTGTGTGCGTGTCTATATATATATATATATGCAATGGGTGTTGTTTACCTGCGGACCTGGGTTTGAATCTCTGTAGAGTATGAATTAAAAAGTCTCTAACCTGTATGATAGTATTATTTGTAATTATTTGTAAATATATATATATATATATATATATATATATATATATATATATATATATATATATATATATATATATATATATATATAAAGATTACACAAATCTCTTATCTACTAAATCAAAATAATTTCTTTGATTCACACTATTCACTATCAGATAAATACATTCAATGTTTTCTTGCATAAAACATCTTAATAAGTCAAAACTGGGCAAATTTTTAAAATTTTCAACCTTTTAAATTATCTTTGGAACTGAAGTTTATGCATAGCTGTTGTATCAATTTATCCTTTCTTTTTCATGACTACTATGCTTCTTCTCAGGGAAAACAGCTTCATAACTTCCTTCCCACTGATCAATGTCAACTTGAAAATAACAGTGTATGTAAGGCAGAACTGAAGAAATATTGATGGGAATTTTTCCACAAATATTTAAAAAAACTATGATGAAAATCTTAAGAAAAAGAACAATTATTATCAGTATTTTAGAGGAAGTGTATATCCTGTTTTCATTTATCAAATACCATGAGACGAATTAAATTAACTGATCCTAAACTGCAATGATCTTATTTTGTGTATCCATAAATTCAAGTAAAAGATAAAATTACTGAACACAATTGTCCAAAACTAAGGGTGCATTAAAACAATTGCAGATAAAAGATAGTGGGTGACAAAAAATTTACAAGTGTCCAAAATTATAAATCAAAGACAACATTACAATTTTTAGACAAGGACAGTTACCTGTAATGAAACCTCCAACATTACCATCAGCTCCTATCTCACAACCAGGTAATGCAGGTGAGACAAAAGAATGCTGAGAAAAGTATGCAATAGAGTCATTGCAAACTGTGTTCTTTTATGAAACTAGAAGTGTGACAAAACTTCAAAGTTTTAAGACAAAAAGGGGACACAACCCATGAATGGTGGTCAGAAAATGGTAAAAACTAAACTTGACGTGGGTGTTCCTGATGTAAAGCCTCATACCTAATATGCTTTCAATCCATTAAGTCCTGCAGCATAAAAAAAACAAAATCTGCAAAGAATGGGGTAAGATTAGCCTAACTGACATAGATAAAAACAAAATCTGCAAGGAATGGGGTGAGACTCGAATGATTGACATGGATAAAACTGACTGACCACTCCATATAAATTGCCGGGGCATAAAAACCACAATGAAACAAAATCTGACCAAATTTTAATAACAATGAGACCTGTTCTCCATTAATAACTTTATTCTTGTGACACTGGTATCCTCCTAACAAAGTGATCCCTTTGCTGTTACAAACCTTGCCATTGTAAATATAGAAGTTAAAAAATGACAATGTGTTCTTCAAGACAAAGACGGAAGAGAAACTTCTAAAACAATGCCCTGTTTTGACTACCTATTTATAAGGACTTATAATCATTTGTTATACAAGTCACTGAGTTAATGTTCCTGTACAGTACCAGTCCTTTAAACTCATAAAACTTTGGGATCTGTCACCATTTTACAAACTGTCAAGAAAAATAAATCAAAAAATACTTATTGCTTCCTGGTTTTGCTACTTACTTAAAATAAACGTAACAATGTAATATGTCAAAATTAATGAACAAACCCAAAATCAACCAATTTTTTCAAGTCTCTCTTCTACTTAAAAAAGTCTATATTTAGTAACATAAAACTCTTCCACACCCCTACCTTCTAGGATGATTTTACTTATTTTAAAAAAGGAAACATATCAATTTAAGTTCATTATATTTTTTTATCTGGTGGAAAGTATAATTTAAGGTTTGTGCATAAGTGCCGATATTATATAAACTCCAACCCATAAGAAGAAAGTGGACGTAAACAGACTTCAAAATATAGCAAAAGGAGGAATAGAAATTAAGTCTAAACAATTACTGGAAATGAACACAATAATACGTACAAATCACAGTCATAATGAATCATAAATGTGATTGGGTTAAAATATATATCAATATCAATTTTTATATACAAAACATAAAACTGCTATAGCATCATGCCTAGTATCTTAAAAGAATCCCAACTAAAAGAGTATATCAATGGCTACAAAAAAAAGTTGTTAGGATGTAACAAAAGAAATTGAATAAATCTATAGAAAGGGGTCTATGCCATATGGAAATTATGCCATGCAAATGTATTAAATAAAACAAACAAATATTAATGTAAAATTCAAATACAGAGCTTCACAAAGTAACACTAAGTTCATTTTCAGGACATGTATAATGTTGGAATTTAAAAATTACAAGAGAGATTATTATGAAAAAAATTATATATGATGATGATGGTACTGCTGATGACGATGATGATAATGATGGTGGTGATGATGATGTTGATGCTGCTGATGATGATGATGACAATGACCATGATGATGATGATGATGATGGTGCTGATGATTTAGTGGCTCTATTTAGGTCTGAAAAGAACAAACATACCAAGTTTGGCTAGAGTTTGTTTGTGTGGTACAGAAGAACTGGAAACCAAAATGTATGTTTAGTGAGTACCAAAGTAAAAATGTGAAATCATAAATAATCCTTGTTTAGTGACCTTAGCCTTCAAGCTAGTAACACCCAAACAAATCACCTTATATCTTGAGTTACTGTAGAGCAGACAGTGTTAAGTCCGTTGCAATTTAATTCTGTTCAAATGAATCATGAATAAAAATGTATTTTTCACAACAGTGACTTTCACCTTGAAGAATATACTTCTTGCGCCAAAGGAAACAAACAAAAAAAATCTCATTCTTTCATAAAGATATGTGTAATGCATTGCTGGATGTGGTGTATGAATGGGGTCATATCAACATCGGATATTTGGGTCGTAAAGAAATTAATCTACATCCCATATCATGTGTATTGGTTGAAATAGTACAATTCTGTTAGGTCTTCCAGTTGCACAGAAATAACACAATTTCTGAGTAAAGAAACAAGTGCTGTCTTGATCTAAAACATCTTATTCGCTCAAAGTAATAGAAATAGCATAGTGGATTTTCCACTAAGTCTGCTCCACAGTAACTAATGTGTTTTCTCATTTATGTACCAATCAACATATGGCTCAGAATCAGTGAAACTTTAAGTAATTACCTGCACAACATATGGTAGTGTAATTCTACATAACTACTTGCCAACATCTGGAGTGCAATTCTACATAACTACATGACCAACATTGGATAGTGTAATTCTATATAATTACCTGCCCAACATCTGGAGTGTAATTCTACATAATTACTTGCCAAACATCTGGAGTGTAATTCTACATAATTACTTGCCCAACATCTGGAGTGTAATTCGACATAACTACATGCCCAACACTGGATAGTGTAATTCTACATAATTACTTGCCCAACATCTGGAGTGTAATTCTACATAACTACATGCCCAACATTGGATAGTGTAATTCTACATAATTACCTGCCCAACATATGGTAGTGACTTTCGTTCCTAAAACTGAACAATTTGCTTAAGTGGTTATTTTGTAATAGATCTATAGAGCTGGCTCTCTTGTGAGATGCTCATGCACACAGATTGTTTTCCATTAACTGACCATCAACAATTGCCAACCCAGCAAAGGATTAAGTAAAGCCAATATACTGGATTGGTTTATTTTTTCCACTAGGAAAACTTTATAACGTTTTCCTATTTTCATTATTTTTATTTTTACCTTGTTATGTAAGAAAAGCAATAAATGTTTTGCTGATATGAATGTCTATTGAATCCCTTATGCATGTTGAAAACATTCCCATTTGATCTTGGCTTCAACAACCCCCTTTGGATTGGGTCAACATTGATACTAGAAAAAACATGGTCCCTATAATGAGATCTTTTCACAAGAGCGTATGTTATTGTCTGGAAATGAAGTGCATAAATAAAGATTTTAATATCAATAATGATCTTCAGGTTACCAACCCCAAAGTGAATGGGCTTCTTTTCTTGTACGAATAGTATCCGCATACTAAAAATCCATTCCAATCTGTCAATCGAACCGTAGGTTATTAACATGTGGAAATCAAATACAAAAAAAAAAAATCTTGTTATTTAACAACAGTGACCTTGGCATTCAAGATAGTGAGCCCAAAATAAACAGGCATCTTCCTTTAGTTGAAACACAAATACTAAATGTCACTCAAGTCAAGCCATTAAAACTTAACCTATTATGTAAAAATTAATCGCAAAATATATTTTCAGTAACGATTACTTTTTGTGAGCAAAGGATCCAAAAACCATATGGCTATCTTTGCTTTAGTGGAATACATAACAAACTTCATACAAATTTGTCCACCACAAATTAAGTTATTGTGCATAAAACAAAATGGATGAATACCTGCCAACACATCAAAAAACATAGCAAACTTTCATTGGTGGGGTATATACATCACTTTATGCAAAATTTGTGCCTAAACGGCAAACTCCACAAGAATGTCATTAATTATTCAATGCAGAATAATTGGCTTGACCAAATTCCTAAATATTATGTACAACAATTAGAGAACTCCAAAGTTCAAGATGTGTCACATCCTTATATCCCTTCCAGATCATTATGCATATTAAGATTCCATACGGCTGTTTAAACTTCAATTAATTAGACATCCATAACCTATGCAACATATAATATCCATTACTAATGCTGAGCACAGCTGTCCTGATAAAACATGAGTGAAACATTCATTTACTGTAATCAAATACTGCCAAAACAATTAGGATATAAATTGCTATACATAATGTGATAACAAAAAATCAATTCTGACTTCAAAGCCTTTTTGCGATGGCACAATATCAGAGCCACAGCGCTGAGCCAATACAACTAATGTGAGATAAGCACACCTCTGGATGTCACTAGAAATAACTGCATACTTTTGGCTTCATGCACTGGTCGCAAAGTTTTATAATGAATATGGACTGGCTGTAAGTCTTACATGAAATAAACACTAGTTGCAAAGACATAAGTGAGAGAACACAACATGTTTACATAAATAATGTTCTGTCTGAACCTGGAACAATTAGATATGGAGTACCACAAGGTTCAATTCTAGGTCCATTACTATTTATTTTATTTATTAATGACCTATCACTTTTACTAAGAGACTCAATATCATCTACAGATCTCTATGCAGATGACACAACATTGTCAGACATTCAAAACACAAAGTATGAACTCGAAATTTCTTTACAGAATGCCTTAAACAAACTGGAAAACTGGTGCACATGCAATGGCATGGTGGTAAATACTGGTAAAACTAAAATATTACTTATATCAACATGGCAAAAAAGGACAAATCTTGATAGTGATGAATTATGTCTGCAGGATAAAAATTTGCAAATGGTCTGTCATGATAGACTACTAGGTGTTCTGGTAGAGAACCTATCATGGACTGAACATATCAAACATATCAGTAAAATAGTCAATTCAAGTTTATGGCTTCTCAGTAGGATGAGACATTTTCTCCCCGAAAGGCACATAAAACTATAAGTTACATACAACCCTATTTAGACTACTGTAATACAGTATGGGGTAATTCAAATGATAAAAACATAGCAAAGCAGGCACATCTTCAAAAAAGTGCACTGGGGCTAATATCAATCCAGAAAGAATGCAAGGAAAATTTAGCTGGTAAGTTAAAATTATTACCTATTAAAGACCGAATCTGTTTGAGAAAAGCCAAATTAATGTACAGGATATCCCATAATAGTGCTCCTGAATATTTACAATCACTATTCCAGTATCGGCTACCTGGTAATACTCCCCACCTGCGATCCATGTCTACCAAACAGTATAAAATTCCCAAACCAAATAAGGAGTTATTAAAAAAAGTTTCCAATACTCTGGAACTCTGCTCTGGAATAGTATTCCAGTTGAGATTAGAAATGCCCACTCTATTTCCTTCTTCCAAACTCAATATATCCAGTGGCTTCAGAGATGCAGCTAAAATAAATAAATTCCTTTGTATGAGGGCCTCAAGGTAGATTTGTTCTTAGCTAATTGTGATACCCTCTTTTAATGAGGTCACTATTATTATTATTATTATTACTTACAATGTATATGCACTAGTTGCAAAGACTTACAATGTATATGCACTTGCTGCAAAATCTTACATGAAATATGCACTAGATGCAAAGATTTACAATGTAGATGTACTAGTTGCAAAGTCTTACAACGAATATGCACTACCTGCAAAGTCTTACAATGAATATGCACTAGCTGCAAAGTGATGTAATGAACAAAGATATTATTATCTGAGCAATTTTGTAACATCTGTCCCACACCAAATGGTATTGATGCTGATAATGAAGATGAAA
The DNA here is from genome assembly GCA_028554795.2 of Sinohyriopsis cumingii. Classification (NCBI taxonomy): domain Eukaryota; kingdom Metazoa; phylum Mollusca; class Bivalvia; order Unionida; family Unionidae; genus Sinohyriopsis; species Sinohyriopsis cumingii. Next base: position 146,243,055 of record CM068826.1, on the reverse strand, counting down.
ATGATGACCATGATGATGAAGAAAATGTTATGATAAAGATAGACCTGAGTGCTACACATTGCAATTGGTCATCTTAATTTTAATGCACTACAAAGACTTCACATACATTCATTCCCTGGAACAGGGGATACAGTTAATTTAATTACCACTAAAATGTAACCTCTACAGAAATGATGAAAACATTTGTCTTTTCTATCTAACATATAGAAAAATGAAGAATCTCTTTCCAGTTAACTCCAATTGCCAGATGGCTACCTATCAACCAGATGTTTACCAACACTGATGCTCACATTTGTGTGGAGGTTGTGGGAGGGTTTTAAAGAAATGCAATCTGGAAAGAAATCTTGGAGAAACATGATCTACTAATTAGTTTGCTTTATCCTTTGAATACAATCATAATAATGTTAGGGGGAGGAAATGCTGAGCATTCTACCTCTACCACAGGCCCCTTTCAAGGGAAGAATGATTGGATTCCCAGCAGGAAGGATAACCCACCCTTCTAACATGACAGCAACACAACAGTTGGTGATATAACCCATGACAACCATAATGGATAAAAAGAAAATAACGAATTCTTCTTACCAAAACAAATTCAGGGCTAATCCAGCAAAGCACTAATCCAATGCCCATGAGGAGATTGTGCCGATAATCAACTGGGTCTGGTGATTGTCTGGGACCCACAAGATTCAAGTCTTGTTTTTGCAAAGCTTTATCATGAAGATAACAACTCAAGAAGGTTGACTGTGTATGCTAGCATGTGGATTGAAATGTTACTTAATGCTTGCTGACAGTTTTCTCATAAGCTAAATTCTTCACCAGGCATATATCTGAGCCTTTGATACTTCAGCCATGATGCAAGGCCTTGCGAGGTTATAAATTCTTTCCCAGCCTTTACTAGAAGAGACTTATTTCCCATTATTCTTAAGAAAAGATTGAAAGCACTGACAGTGTATCAATTAAGAGATATGTGAAAATAGCCATTTTTGATTGTCCAAAGATGGCAACTTAATATAAGCTACTAAACCTGGTGCATCATTCAGACTAGAGAAACATTCAATCAGAACTGGAGATAGTTCAGGCTTTTTGAAAGGGCATGCAATTTGTTCTGCATTCTGATGCTAAAATTATCAGAAAGTATGCCTTGTATGAAAGCAGTTTCAGCAAGGTTTTGGCTACAGTCTCAAAATGATCCAAGTTGAGCTATGTCAAAACCCATTCAAGATTCCATCAAGGAAACAAGGTGAGAAATTCTGACCTAATGAGGTCAAAATTGGCAAGCAGGTCTAACTAGCAGGATTAATACCTTTCCTATTGCATCCAACACAAAATATTCTCCACTTGATATCCTAGAAATTGGCTGCAACTCTGCTTGAAAACTTGTCCTGGTGGAGAGATTATTTGATATAAACCAAATGCGAACAGGAAGAAACTGAAGACTTTTGTGAAGAAGAGAGCCTCAAAAGGTCCCATCTCTGAGGCAATACTCAGGGCCGGTTAACCTGCAGATTGATAACATTGTTGAATCATAATCACTGAGGCCACATAAGGACTTTCAACATGAGCACAGCAGTGGAGGTTATCACTTTCTGGAGAAGGGGAATCATACTGAAGAGTGGGAAGGTGAAAGTGAACAGATGATCCCACTTCAGACTGGAAGCATCTATTGACTCTCTGGTCTGGCATTGGGTAAATGTATAATGGAAGCTATCTGTTTAGTCGTGTTGTTGCAAACAAGTCCACCAAAGGTCTCCCCCTCTCCCAATTCTGAACAGGGAGTCAGCTAAAGATTGGTACTGAGACCATTCCATTAGTGCCATGCCTCTCCTGAACAGTCTGTGTGCCAAAATATTCTTCTTGCCAAGGATGTGATGATGTGATGAACACAAAGAGTAATCCTTTCTGAGGTTGCCCACCAAAGGAGGTTCCAATTCTCCCTTCAATATGGGGCATGTGTGCCTCCTTGTCACTGGAGGTAAGCTATCATGACATGTTGTCACAGGAAACCATCACACAGGAAATCCTGATTTTGTCAATGCACCCATGTAGGGCTAGATTGGCTAATTGTTTATGTGGAGGGAAGATTCTTCCAGTGACCAAAACCTTGAGGAACTAGTCTTTCTGGGAGTTCCCCACCTAGAATATGACACATCTGTGAACTGACAGGAGTGGGTTTTGAGGGTATGCATTGGGACTGCAGTCAGAAATTGGTCTCAATTTGCCAGCCAATATAAGTTTTGTTTAAATCTGGCTCTAGAGAAAACAGAGCTGTCAGGTGAACCCTATGCAGTTTCCAGTTTGCTAGAAGGAAAAACTGGAGGGGGTACCAGGTCAGATGCAGAGTTCAAGGTTTCCAAGAAACAATAGATATAGGCAAGCTGATGAGGTCTTTTGGCTCTCGGTACCTTCAACAGGGCCAGAATTCTATCAATTCTATCCTGTGAGTGTTGAGATGAGTAGGAAGAAGACCCCTTCCTCTCCCCTTAATGGTATGTCTGCACAACGAGAAGATCCAAACCAAATCTGACCAAAGACAGAAGAACAGACACCTGTCTGTCCAAAGATGTGCCAGGAGGAGGAAATGGAATTTACATAACACTTCAATATCTGTCCCTCTTTCGTCCTGCTCCACTCAATCAAAATCCTTCAATGATGTTGCCTCAAGTTGTAAAGATATTAACCTGTAGATTGTTTCTAAGCTTAATATGTACCTTATCTGTGTATGTCAGTCTGTGATGAGAATCCCCCTTTCATAGTCTGTTGTCTTACGGGGACATGCACAGCAAGCTTAACCAGTTTGAACAAGTTGGGAAGAAGTTCTTTATGGTTGTCATGCACAATTTTCATCAATACTCTCTTGGATATCTCTGCTCAGAAACAAGAGTTTTCATAAACATGAGTTCTGCCATAGTTTCACTTTCCTGAATCAGTACTTTGCCACTACTAAGCCAGATTTCTTATGGTTCACAAGGTTTTATGTCCACCAATGCCATAGTTTGCTTGTTCAGACAGAGGTAATTTGGTCAAATAAATATCCTTAATGGTTACAAATAGTTTAATATCTGTTATACTTTACCTGTCACTACTGTAGAGCTTACCTTTTAAAGAACATAAAAATACAACTGAATCGTGGGTTATCTGGCATGCTATCTGTTTTTGTCCAGCCAGCATGTACATCCGACTCTTACATAACAACTTTTCAGGCTCAAAATCACTGTTATTTCCAGTAAAGCTTTCCCAGTTTGAATAATTTCATCCACTTCGAAACATTCAAAGTCATTGTCCTCATTTCTATCATCAGGCTGTATTTGCCAAATGAAGTAATTATCTGGGTATGAATCGTGTTAGGAATCAGCGATTTTGAGTTATGCAGGCAGCCCATGTTTTAACCAACATTTGTGCAACATTTTGCTAAATGTTTGGTATTACTACAACATAATGATTGCACCATGGCCCAATACAACAATAAAATTTAACTTCACAACCATCCATTTCAGGCTGATGTGTAAACAGTTGCTTACCTGAAAAATGTATGCTGCAACAAGCATTTTGAAGTTGAATTTGAAATGCAAAGAACATCAAATTTTCGGAAATAGCAACCCAAACATGTCAAATATAACAATACCAACAGTACAAGAATACCTTGTGCAAGAGAGACACATATGCCTATCCCTGCTGACTTAAAATCTTGTACTTGGCACATTTTGTCATCACTTTTATCTGATTTGACAAGAATGATGAAAATATTGGAAAAATTAACAACCTGAAAGTGTACAAATATAATGACCACTTATTACTTAACCATGCAAAAAGAAATACAGTGTGTGCAAAACTACAACTAACAAGCACCATGATACAAGTCTAAACTACGCAAAAAATTCATATAATTACTGATAATAAAACAATTTTTTTTTACATGATGTAACCAATACATTACAACACTTTTTGGATGGTTGGTTAGAAATCACAAAGACACAATGATTTTAGGATGTTTTGCAGTACTATGTTGATAGCACTAAGCAAAAGCTTAAAAATACATCCAGCTGATTGGTAACCACCTACGTGGTAAGGGGAGGTAATAGGAATAAACTTTTATTCCTTTATCAACATAGCATTTAGATAGAAAAGAGGAAATTTTTCATATTTTCTGGTGGGCTGCATTGGAGGTGGGGGGGCTTGAGGAGTTTATTTTCCAAATGTTCATGTGATTAGGGAATGTATTCAAAGGCGAAATATTCATACACATGTAGCTACAAACAGCATCACCAACAATGGAACTTTTTTCTTGATGTATCTGTCTTTGACATGCTTGTGAGGTGAAACAAGTTTGACCAAGACATGCTACTGGGAAGAACCACATTTTACGAAAAGAATTTTATCATGCATTTATTTTTACGTATCAGCCGCATAATATCTTCCTCATCCGACATACGGAAATATTTACATCGCTCTTTGAAGAAAAAATTGCATGCATCATGAAAATACAAGTATGAATTTACATGCCTTCAGCAGTCATGAGTACCATTTTGCATTGCTGCCACCCCAACCCACAAAATATTCTGATGATTTGATACACTGCATTTTCATTTGACAGTTTAATGAGAACAAAATTGCTAGTTCATTATATTAAATTTATCCAGCTGAGAAGATGGTAAGAACATTCTTGTACTGATATATCCACAACACACCTCTTTCCTCAACTGAATAGTACCTAGCAATCAGGATTGTTGACTTCAAAAACTTGACAACGATGAAATGGTGACTTGCAATGCAGGGTCCTCCTACTGATGTCAAACGGACTTCAGTCAAGAAAACTCCCTAACTTGTACACGGCCTAGGAGGAATATTCATGATATGTACAATGCAACTTAAATATCTTGGTAACCATTGATTCCATTGGGTCAAAATATTTAGATACTGCATAAATCGTCACATAGAATAATTAAGAGATATTTGATATAGTGAACTCAGGTCCACCATTAAATGATGCCAGTAAATACATTGATTAAAAAAAAAAACAAGTTTTATAATATAAATCAACAGCAATTATTATATGTGAATACATTTTTGTTCTACTGAACTTAATCATTCATGGGCAAAACAATCAATTCATTAACGCACAGAATTGTATGAAGACACTCATTTTAGTGCCATATATACTTACTTAAAAGTCAAGACCAACAGCAAATAACATAAACCTTGATCTGCCATCACATAATGAGCCAACAGATCAAGGTCTATGTTGTTTGTTCTACTGAATACTCCTAACAAATCATACACTCATATCTGCTGGCACACTATTCAATGGCAGACTCAACTTACAAGCAAATATAAGTGGTACTGGCCAAATTTGCATCATTTTCACTACTAAAAAGAATCAAAATGTAATTTTGCCATTTGATTTATTGAGATCTATCATTTTTAAATAAGTTGTTATGGTAAAAAATTTCTTATAATCTAAAATATGCAAAAAAACAACACATGACCTTGAAAAAAATTATTTCATCAAATTTGGATAATCAACTTTGGGCTTACTGGTATGATCCAATCTCATAACAATGCATAACATACTGATATGACCCAATCTCATAACAATACATAACATACTTGGATGATCCAATCTCAGAACAATACATAACATATTGGTATGATCCAATCTCATAACATTACATAATATACTGGTATGATCCAATCCAATAACAATACATAACATACTGGTATGATCCAATCTCATAACAATACATAACATACTGGTATGATCCAAGCTCATAACAATACATAACATACTGGTTTGATCCAATCCCATAATACATAACATACTGGTATGATCCAAGCTCATAACAATACATAACATACTGGTATGATCCAATCTCATAACAATACATAACATACATGTATGATCCAATCTCATAACAATACAAACAAGTATGTTTTATCATGAAGCGATGGTAAATGTGTGAAGGAATATGATGTGACAGAAAAGAAGTTCTAAAAGAAAATTAAATACTCTCAATTTTCCTGACACTTCTTCACTTTCATAAGATGACTATGCAATTCCACTAATTAATGAATATATTTTTACAGAGTATGGAACATTCAGAATTTGTTAAGGGACATCCATGTTTCTGATAAGGGAAGTCTAGGAATCTGGAAATGAAAACAAGGAATGGAATGTCTGGGATATGTCAGTCCACTCTTATTTTTCTTTCCTTCCATAAATCAACTGGTTAGACAGCCATTGGGATAGCTCTATTCTGGTGTCACACTACAGAATTGGTTTCTACACGAAGGCGGAGGCAGTGCTGGCTCAAGGCAGCATGCAGTGGCAGTAGTAGTAGTAGCAGACTTTTAGTTAATGCACTAAGACAAGTCAAGTAAGTGAGGAGCTCTGTTCATCAACATACAGCAGAGAAATGTGTACATAGTTAAGTCTGGTAATAACAGACAGACCTGTCAATGGCCTCTTCTTATGAATTTAGAAGGTTACAACCTTGTCTTTGAGAATCTTAGGATTTAATATTTGATTTACTATTGCCAAAATTATACTTTAAAATCGGAATGTTATTCTGTTTGTTTAAATATAGCAACCCAAAACTGTAATAACAAATTATTCTTTACTATATTATTTTTGGAGAAAAACATATTTTTGTGAATATATGCATGGCTTCCTATTTAAATTTGTCAAAATGCTGTGCTTGCTAAAATTTTGTCCTTTACAATATTTTGTTGAGAAATTGTAAATAACAATTTTTCTGGCACTACATTACATGGACATCCATGATATCATGGATGTTTTACTGCAGGTTTCAAACTGCAACCAGTCAGATTGCATATTACATTTGCAATGCATTAAATAAACTGCCAACTCTGCAGATTTGTGAACAACAGACAAGCAGAGTTATGTATAAAGCACCTTTTTTTAAAAAACTTGAAAGGAATTATTCCCTTTGCAGGACCCTCAAGTCTTTGACTAAGTGACAGCCAAAACATTTCCACACTTTAAAACACAACCCATCAATACTTTCATCAAGGGCAGAAAAAAGTCTTAAGAAAATCACTTAATTCTGCATAGATACATTGTAAGAAATCATTATCACATGTAATCCTAAATATGCAAACCTTAAATCTCTCATCTGACAAAAAAATGGAAATCATTCCATTTCAAGAGGCCTATCCAGGCGTACAGGATAATGTTTAAGAAATGTTACACAATTTGACTGAAAGCATCAGTGTGTTTTTTTTTCTTTTCTCAAGATTGCAAGATCCCTTCATTACAAAACATTACAGATTTATATCACTTTACACAATCACTGGACTCGACCTGAAGGGAGCAGGTTCAATTCCCACCACTGGATCAAAATAAATTGGCTACTGTGGTGGTATTTGAACAAGGCAATATATTCTATTTGCCTCTATACAAAAAAACAAACTAAAAGTGTTGCTGCATCATCTGACCATATGGCATCAAACCAGTGTATGTTCACTTTATTTGTGTACTTCAAAATTTCATTTACCACTGATACAACTTTAGTAAATTTAAAACTAAAACCACATGGCACTGTGTGAAATATAAAAGGGAGGGTGTGAGATCCATAATCTTCCCCATACCACCCAAAACAGACAAAATCCATGTTAGGGAAACAAGTATGGAATTCAAAGTGAAATATGTTGGATGTGTTTCCAATAATTTTAAAAAATAACAAAACTTTCTGATTTACTTGTTCAATAATTTTTGGCTTTGTTTTTATATTCCTGGAGTTGTGGTGGATAATTCTCAAAAACAAAGTGCACTGGCTGAATTAACACTGTTTTTTCACAGTTGTGAAGAAAAATTACAATTATATATGCAATTTAAAATTACGTCTTTCATTGCATATTGTGCTTAAACATTCTACAATAAAACTTAAGCAATCCCATGGTACAATCTAATTCTTTTTTTCTACAATAAAATAATCAGAAAATGCAAATTTGTGATTACTAATTTTCCCTATAAAAAAATTAACAATGGTTTCAGTCTGGCATTGACAGGTATCACTCTCATCTAAGGAAGCACATGATCATTATTACAAGCATGATACTTGACAACTAAAAGCTGAGAAAATTTCACAAGACAAAGATGGAAAACATTATACCCAGACAAAATGTTCAGAAGAAAGATAGATAAAAGAAACTCACTAGTACTTTGTTCAGCTGATGCAACAATGTGGAAAGAAAGAGAATGCATTCCAGTAACTATATTGAGTAACAGATACACATAATTTTCAGTTATTACCTTGAATTTAAAAAGAGCTAAGGGCTATTCCACATGTATTTTTGTGATGAGCAATACTTGCAATTTGACAAAGTGCAGGAGAACAACAGCAGATTTATTTAATCTTGTTTGGTTTCCATTGGTGCTGTGGTGGGTAAGCAAAGTTTGTTCAAGCAAGGTAGTTTTAAATGAAATAGCCCTTTGCTACTACAACAAAAATAAAATATATTCTTACTTATCTAAGATTTAAAAAGAAAACAGTTTGAACTGAACTTTATTTAATTACTGCATCATAATAAAACAAATTCACACGTATGGATCAGTATCCTTCCGAGCAGAATATACCATGTTGACTCACTTATAGGTCAAACAACAAAGACCCTGATCTGCCATTGCAAAATGCTGTGCCACATCAGGGTCTGCATCTGTTTTACTGATTACTTTGAACAGGCTGCAAAGACCTAGATCTGTCAGTGCATAATGTGATGAAGATCAAGGTCTGTGCAGTTTGCAGCAACATGTAAGTGAGTATATACAGCAGTGATTATTAAACAGTAAATCATATCTTCAACTTTTAAACCTACCTGATCAGAAATGGAGATATATGTGATTTGTCTAAATGACTCGAGAACTCCCAGCTAAAGAATATTGTAATCCATGTGTGAACTGGCAGCTGTGTAAATATTATGAGGGCTTCTCTGATTTATGGTTAGACTAAGTGTGTGATGATCTTTTAATAGAAAGGAAACGGGGATTTAATTAATGAAGTAAAAGGAACCATTTTAGCAGCTTCTAAGCAATAAAATGCTAGGTCAACAATATGGTATGTGTCACAAACCTGTATGAGAACAATAATACTCAACCATTTATACAAAATGGAAGTCCTGGGCACTGCAATGAGACATTGATACTAACTGCTTATAATCAAGACATACTTAAATCTGTTTTGTGCTGACAAGCCAACAGATTTGTGACTTTTTAAAACAGTGAAAACATGTTTTAGACATCTGGAAAGAACATTCAAAACATTATGAAACACTAAAATTGGTGCCATACATGTCCCAAATGCAAGCCATCCACAAAGTCTGGTCATGGTTTGTGGCAAATGGATTTTAGTTATTTTGCGTAAACCATTTTCCTTCATGGAGACACTCTGGCCTTGATCTTTGACCTTTCAATCTCCTCAACATTTATCTTGTCTCAAATGCAAGCTATCTACAAAGCCGAGTCAAGTCTTGTGGTAGAGAACTGGAACAGTTTTGTGGAAATCATTTCACCTTGGTAAAAGAAACCATTATACTTCTTAACAGTCACCGTGACCTTCACCTTTAACCTTTTGACCTTAAATTAATTGCTGTCTTATATCAAACACAAGCCATTTACAAAGTCTGGCCAAGGTATTTGATATACAAGTCAAGTTATTGTGTGGAAACAGTGTTTCTTCTTCAGTCCCTGTGAAAATGACGAGTACACTTTCAACCCCAAAATCAACAGGTTTCTTACTTTCCTCTGACAAAAGCTACTTAAAAAGTTTTGTTACTGCTGATAGTGGAGAACTGGGTAATTGTGCAGAAACAAAATAAGGAACAGACAGACTCATGGACACTGAAACATGACAAGATTATAAGAACTGACTCTTTTGTTTTTTTGTGCAATACAAAATAGGTAGGAAATAAATATCAAAATCTTCAAAAGTCATTTTTCATCTACACTTTAATATATATCTTTTATTAGTGGATGATTGGAATTGTGCAAAATGTATCATATATTAAAATCTGCCCTTTTCATATATTAAATGTGTGCCATTTTCAGAATATTATCTCAGAATTCTTCAGAATGAATTGCCACTAGCCTCCATTAAAAGAACTTGTTTACAATCTTCCAAAAGTGTTCAAAGTTGCGTGATTTCTTCACCTTCATAAATCAAATTCAAGTCTCACATCTTCAAAAATCTGCCAAAGCCAGCCTGAGCTGCCTCACTGTCTTTGGGGTAGGTACTTAGCTCCCATTTCCTTGGCATGATCCAGCCAGTATTGTCTTAAAATGCCATTAAAACCAATGAAAACAAAAAGCAAACTACTTATTTTATCGTAAATTTACTGCAGGTTAAACTGTTGTAAATCTTATGCTTTTTTTTACTTTCTTTAAAATTTAGATGACAAAATTCAATCTAAACATTCATGAATTTTGCAGCTTCTTCAAAGAATAATTTGATTCCAAACAATGCAATATCCTTCTGGTGAAGTGCAAATGATGTACTCTACTTTACATGATTATCCAGTATGTACTACTTCATGTACTATATTGTTTACAAATGTCCAAAATGTGTTCTCTGATGTAATCTGTTTTATATCAGTGTCAAAAGTATATTCTCTGATGTATTCTGCTGTATAATCTGTCCAAAATGTACTGTCTGATGTTTTCTGTTGCATATCCCAATCAAAAGCACACTCTCTGATGTATTCCACTGTGTATGACTGTCAGAAAAGTGCTATCTGAAATATTCTATTGTACATGAGCATCAGAAATTTGTTAATGTATTTTATTGCACATGATCATCAGAAAGCAAATTTTTAGTAAATTATGTTTCTCTGAGAATACTTACCCGATCACATTAACGTTTGGGATATAAGCCTGCTACCTCTCGAATCCAGCCCTACTAAAAGACGAAAATTCGTCTTTTCTGTCTATCTCATATAGACCAAAGGGCAATAACTCTTGCCCCTTACCTCCCCTGAGCGATATATATTATACGAGGATAGTGGGATGGTTGGGAGGGTTTTTAAGTAATGTGATCGGGTAAGAATTCTTGGAGAAACATAATTTACTAAAAATTTGCTTTCTCCTTCAAATACGTTCCCCGATCACATTAACGTTAGGAGAATAGGTAATAGGAGGAGGGAATGCTGAGCATCCTACCTCCACCCCGGGTACCTTCTAGGGAATGATGGCTGGATTCCCCATTTGAAAGATAACCCGTTCTCCTAATTTCATCAGCAACACAGCCTAGGGTCCCGTGATGTGTGACCCCTATATACGGTTAAGAAGATAGTTAATGAAATCTTCTTACATACGAAATTTCACTGGCGAATCCAGCGAAGCTGATAGGCTGTGCTGATTGTTTTAAATGGGTCTGGTGGTCATCTGGGCTGCCGACACCGGACCTACCAGATTCAAAGTTTGCCTCTGCGAAGCGAAATCTCTGAGATAAAAACTGGAGAAGGTTGACTCTGTATGCCAGCCAACAGCTTCTATTATATCTCAGATCAAAACATTGCGTTCAAATGCAAGGCTCGCTGTAATCTTCATGAGGCGACTCTGATCATGTGAGACCTCAGAGTACGCTGAGCGTATAACCCACTTGAGCCAAGAAGCAAGGGCTTGAGGGGTGATATCCCGTTTACCAGCTTTGACCGGAAGAAAGAGGCATTTATGTGTGTCCCGACATGCCTCTGTGCGTTTTAAATAGTGCTTGAGTGCACGAACAGGATCTTGCATGACTGTTGCTCTTGACTTATCTATGGAAGAGAGAGAGTGAATGATGATTCTTTGATTGCCAATGGATGGTATCCTATTTTTGGCTACAAAGCCTGGTTGTGTCAGGAGGACCACCGAACCATCTGATCTGAACTGAAGAAAGTTCGGGTCACTGGAAAGGGCATGTAACTCGCTCACCCTGCATGCTGAAGCTAAGGCTATCAAGAAACATGTTTTGTATGATAGCAGCTTTAACAAAGTGTGGGCTAAAGGTTCAAATTTGTCTGAATTGAGCCATGTTAAAACCCAGGACAGATTCCATTTTGGAAACAGGGTGAGGGATTTTGGTCAATTGAAATCAAAATTGGCTAAAAGATCTGACAGATCTTTGTTATGCCCAATATCACATTTACCCTGATGGCGGAATGTGTCTGATATCATGGGGCGGTAGCCTTTGATAGTAATTGGAGCCAACTGTTTCTCCTCGACAAGCCAGAGAAAAAAGTCGGCCAGTTGAGGGATTGAGACACTCAAAGGGACGATGTTATTGAAATGGCACCAGTCCCTGAAAACATACCACTTTCCCTCGTAAGCCTTCAGAGTGGAAGGCCTTCTTGCTCTTGAGATTCTCTCCACAATCGAAGGTTTAAATTGTTTGTCTCGCAAGGCTGTCCGGACAAGAGCCAAGCGTGAAGAAGAAGACGGTCCAGGCAGGGGTGGAACACCCGTGACCGTGGTTGTTTGAGAAGATTTGGGCTGGTTGGAATCTTCCTGGGTAGATCTATTGCTGGATCAAGTAGATCGGTGACTCAGGACTTGTTCCATCTGAGAGGGGCAATCAGAATCATCCGACAGTTCTGACCCCTTAACCTCTGGATTATTTTCGGTACCAAAACCGTGGGAGGGTAGGCGAATGCCCACAACCCCTCCCAGCTGATTGACAGAGCATCCATGGCCCAAGCCTCTGGGTCTGGAACCGGAGAGACGAAGATGGGCAACTTGCGATTCCACCTTGTCGCAAAAAGATCGATCATCGGACACCCCCAAAGTGTGAAAATCCGAAGAAAGACTGACTGATGGAGTAATCATTCCGTGTGAATGACTTGACCTTTCCTGGATAGAGTGTCGGCCAAGACATTGAGTCTGCCGGGAATGTGTCTGATTTGTACGTTGATGTGGAGGTTGTCACACCAACGTGGAAACTGCCAGATCAGAATGCACAGGTCTGGTGATTTGGTGCTCCGTTGTTTGAGGAGGTAAGTCACCAACACAGAGTTGTCTGCCATAATGAGGACAGTTTTTCCTGAGAGTTGATCCTTCCAGAAATGAAAGGCATTGATGACAGCCCTCATTTCTGAAAGGTTGATGTAGAGAGTCCTCTCCCCTGGCTCCCACGTGCCGCTGACTGTACGAAGTCCGGCAACAGGTGGGCACCCCAACTGTAGGTACTGGCGTCGGTACATACCGTTATCTCCGCTTGGGGTGTCTCCAGAGGAATCCCCGTGGACAGCAAACCAGGGTTGTGCCACTGATGCAGGAATGATTGTATCTCGGGCGTGATCATTATTGTTTGATTGAGGGGACTTGAAAAGGGGCGCCATTGTGCCAGTAACGCCATTTGTAAGGAACGCATAAAAAGACGGCCAAGCGGGATCAAGTCTGCCGCCGCATTGAATAATCTGAGGAGTTGCAAGAATTCTCTCGCTGAAATCCACTTCCTGTTGGAAATGGATTTGATGAGTTCAACGATCCGGATTACGCGAGCGCGAGGAAGCCGTACCAGATTCAGATCGGTGAGAAACTCCATACCCAGATGGACAAAACGCTGGGATGAACGGAGATCGGACTTTTTCCAGTCCATGAGAAAGCCTAGATGATGTAAAAGTGCTAAAAGATCGTTTCTGCCTTTGAGCAGAACAGAACTTACCATATGTTTCTGGAGGATGTCATCCAAGTACACTGCCGTCCCTGTAGATGAAGTCGAGCGGAACAGGGTGACGACGCAATCCATAACCTTGGTAAAAGCCCAAGGGCTGATGTTGAGGCCAAAGGGTAGGACCTGGAACTGATAAACCACGTTGCGGTAAGCGAATCAGAAATTTCCGTGACGTGGGGTTGATAGGTACGTGAAAATATGCATCGGTCATATCTAGACTGACGGCATACTCGTCCTGCTGGATGACGGATTGATCTCGCCGTTTCCATCTTGAATTTCGGTGGTAAAATGTATTGGTTGAGGCGACTCAGGTCGATGATCGGCCTCAACTTGCTGTTTGCCTTCTGGATACGAAACAGCCTGGAATAAAACCCCGGCGATTGCATTTTTTTTTCTTCACAATCTCCACCACCCGTTTTTCTATGAGCGACCGTATCTACTGTTGTAGAAAGGCATCCTTCTCCCGATCGGACGTTATGTCCGTGAAGAGGGGAGAGGAGGATGGGGGGGGGGCGGGGGGCATTTGGATAAATGAAATCCGAAGCCCCTCCGAAATGACCTGGATCACCCAATCGTTCTGAGGAAAAAAGGTGGTCCAGTGGTCCTGAAATTGCAGGAGGCGGCCGCCCACAGGTAGGATGTATGCGGGAGGTGGTGAGGGTATGTCAACTTTTAGAGTTAGGAGGCTTGAAGACGGAGAAACTTTGTTTCTTACTGCCTCTGTATGGTTGCCTCCTAGCTTGATTAGACTGTTGTCTCCTGGCATTGGGTTGGGATCTGTACCGCACATTTGATTGTAAGGATCCCTTGTCCCTGGTCTGCCAATCATCCCTCCGCTGTGGCAGGTGATTTTTCTATATGCCTGCAAGGGTTGGGCAGCGAGTTGGAGTGGCAGTTCCTGAGCTGCCTGCTTCCAAGCTTCTTCAATTTTTCCTCCAAAGAGTAAAGGCGACCCAAACGGAGTTATCCGTAAAGCCAGAGTATGATGGGGCTTGAGTGACGTGGACCGCAGACATGCGACACATCGTATCAGGTCTAAGTTGGCAGAAGCAGTCAACGCATTAGCCATGGAATGGTGAGCTGCCCTGTTAATAACTCTAGCAATCCGGGCCGTCGCTTCCCAAGCGTGGTCATTGTCGGATTTTTCTGCGAGTCGGAAAATGGCTAATGAAGCCAAGTCTAACAATGAAGATGTAGCGACTACATTCCGGACTAGCTTTGACGTGGCATGGAACACATTTTTGTCCACTCTGTAAAACAGTGGAGCGGACATGTGAACTGCTGCCATATTTTTGTCCAGGGCTGGAAGATCCATACTGAAGGCGTCTGAATGAGTTTTGTACCAGCGACACGAGAACATCGCTGGTACTTGGCTTTCTTTGGCTTTTTGGATCACCTATTCGTCCTGATAGACGATCATTGATCTCCTTAATTTTTATGCCGACTGGGGAAGGAGCCAGAAGGACAGCGTCTCTTCCTCCCCGTCAAGATCTACAGACGCCTTAACTTTGTAGTCTTGAGTGGCGGTAGGAGGTGGAGGGCATTCTGAAGTTGCCAACACCCTATAAATTTCTTCCACTGCCGCCTTGAAGCCAAACTCAGTCTGTTCCATGGTTGGATCTGTGTACGGCTGATTTGCAGGAGTTTCGTCACCCTCACTGTGTGCCGAGTCGTGTTCTGGAATAGCTTGCATTTCTGGATAGAGCATACCAGGTGGTATAGATGACGTGATTCCGTCATCCTTGACACTGTCACTAACTCTCCCTTGTGGATAAGCTGTGAACATATGGACGGCTGGCCCTGCCGGCTGGTTTGTCTGGCTTGTGGTCGGCCTGAATGTTGGCGACGGTCCTGCTATCACTGGTACCGGCTGCTCCAATGGCCTGGCTGGGCGGACAGATTTCTCACTAAAATCTCCGCCATAGTATTGGTATGTTGCCGGCGGTACAGCTTGACAGACGGATTTATCACTAAGATCCCCGTAAATCATATTTGGTGGGACCGTTTTAGCAATAGGGTCCCCATGCTGGGACAGCTGGATGGCCGGTGACATAGAGGTTGTATAATGAAATGGATCGAATGGATCCGATAAAAACCCCATGCGTCCTTACTTACAGGCCAGAAGGCCATGATCGGACATGCAGGGGGACTTACACCCACTGGGCAGCCTAAAATTGGGGGAACATTCCCCCAAAGAGGCAGAAAAAGCTGTGGAAGCGAGTGAGGGAAATAAGGGTAATATCTGGCCTGATGTCAACAGCTGCATCATTGTTTCCTGGACCAAACGACGCATCTGTTCAAAGGTGGACTGTTGTACCCTGTCAACATTATTTTCCTCCATTGCCGCTGACGTTACTGTGGCTGACGGTTGCAAACGACGAACTTTAGGTGGAGGGGGGACCCCAACGTCCCCCACAAGACTCGCAATGGAGGCTGTCTTCAGATGTATACTGAGGACATCAATGCTATCTTTCTTCGACTTATTCCGTCTATCCCTTCCTTTTGCTGCCTTCTGGACTACATCAGCCCATGTTTGCTCTGTCCAAGTATTACACACGCTGCATGGTATAGATGATGTACACTTGGTACATACAATACAAGAGTCATGGTTGTCTTCTTTTGCTTTGAACATTATGCATTTCATGCATTTGGTTGACATTTCTACTGAAACGACACAAGAAAAGAAAACAAAGCACAAATTAGCAATTCAGCATGTTATTAATTCGCTAATACCACAAACATTACTAACGGAGTAAGTGAAATTAGTCAGTGTCATGTTAACTCTTAATTGACAACACGAGTTCAGCGATAGCGTGTGTAACATGGTCTTCAGTAGATGAAATCCGTAAGGGTGACAAAGTCACTCAATTTTGAAAAAACTGTTAAAATAATGTATACAACCTGTAGAAGAATGATTGTCCAACGCAATAAATCCAAATTTAACTTCAGATGGTCCAATTTAACGTTAAGATGGCTTGGATTGTTTGGAGGTATAATGTACGTGTTATCAATACAAGCGAAGCTTAAAAACTAGTGACACCTGGCGGTGGTAAGGGGAGGTAAGGGGCAAGAGTTATTGCCCTTTGGTCTATATGAGATAGACAGAAAAGATGAATTTTCGTCTTTTAGTAGGGCTGGATTCGAGAGGTAGCAGGCTTATATCCCTAACATTAATGTGATTGGGGAACGTATTTGAAGGAGAAATACTCTGATGAACTCTATTGTGTCTATCAGAAATATACTCTCTGATGTACTCTACTGCGTAAGACTCAGAAATATACTCCCTGATGTACTATTTTGTGTATGACTCAGAAATATACTCTCTGCTGTACTATTTTATCTTCAGAAAATACTCTCTGATGTACCCTATTGAGTATTACTGTCAGAAATATAATCTCAGATGTGCTCTATTATACATGTTCATCAGAAATATACTCTGATGTACTCTATTGTGTATTACTGTCAGAAATATAATCTCAGATGTGCTCTATTATATATGTTCATCAGAAATATACTCTGATGTACTCTACTGTGTATGACTGTCAGAAATATAATCTCAGATGTGCTCTATTATACATGTTCATCAGAAATATACTCTGATGTACTCTATTGTGTATTACTGTCAGAAATATAATCTCAGATGTGCTCTATTATATATGTTCATCAGAAATATACTCTGATGTACTCTACTGTGTATGACTGTCAGAAATATACTCTGATGTACTCTACTGTGTATGACTATCAGAAATATACTCTGATGTACTCTACTGTAAATGACTGTCAGAAATATACTCTGATGTACTCTACTGTGTATGACTGTCAGAAATATACTCTCTGATGTGTTCTATTACATATAACTGTCAGAAACTTTGGAACATAACATCACACATAGTAATGACAATGATAATAATATTATCTTCAATGAAGCCAATACTG
The DNA here is from genome assembly GCA_028554795.2 of Sinohyriopsis cumingii. Lineage (NCBI taxonomy): Eukaryota > Metazoa > Mollusca > Bivalvia > Unionida > Unionidae > Sinohyriopsis > Sinohyriopsis cumingii. The sequence goes on along the minus strand of CM068826.1, from coordinate 146,225,458 downwards.
TCATAAAAATAATATCTATGTCTCATCATCTCCTAAATACAAACTGGACAAATATGGCAAATACTACAGAAACCTTGGATTTCTCAAGATAAATGTAACTACAGCATACTGTAATGAAAAAATGAAAACTCAAGGAATCATCCAACTCCCAATACATGACAATAGTTAAGAACTTTGTACATGTCTATACTTGCAAGATGCTTACATCTTTTCTCTGTGTCCAGGACTTCAAATGCATAGCAAGAGCCTTGGCTCCATCTGTAATATAGTGTGGAGGAGCCTTCCCATCTTCAATATAGTCTGCAAAGGAAGAAATTTTACATTACAATGGCTATTAAGCTTTATCTTCACTGGGATAAGTAATTATTCAAACTTGACCCTAATAACAATGTAGTAGAGTTGAAGAAATTGAAAGAATGTGAACAATTATTATCTGTAGAACAAATGCATACCCCTATATACATGTGATGAATAAATTTGTCCAATACTCTTATTGCATATCCATGTCTTTAACTGTGAATAATAAATCTGTCCAATACTTGTACTGCATATCCACAGCTTTACCAATGATTAATAAATCTGTCCAATACTCTTATTACATATCCACATCTTTACCAGTTAATCATTTGTCCAATACTCTTTCTGCATATCAACATGTCTTTACCTGTGATTAATAAATTTGTTCAATATTCTTATTACATATCCACATCTTTACCAGTTAATCATTTGTCCAATACTCTTATTGCATACCTACGTCTTTACCTGTGATTCATAAATCTGTCCAATACTCTTTCTGCATATCAACATGTCTTTACATGTGATTCATAAATCTGTCCAATACTCTTTCTGCATATCAACATGTCTTTCCCTGTGATTAATAAATTTGTTCAATATTCTTATTACATATCCACATCTTTACCAGTTAATCATTTGTCCAATACTCTTATTGCATATCCATGTCTTTACCTGTGATTCATAAATCTGTCCAATACTCTTTCTGCATATCAACATGTCTTTACCTGTGATTCATAATACTGTCCAATACTCTTTCTGCATATCAACATGTCTTTACATGTGATTAATAAATCTGTCCAATACTCTTACATATCTGCATCCCTTTATCTGTGATTAATAAATCTGTCCAATTCTCTTTCTGCATATCCATGTCTTTACCTGTGATTCATAAATCTGTCCAATACTCTTTCTGCATATCAACATGTCTTTACCTGTGATTCATAAATCTGTCCAATACTCTTTCTGCATATCAACATGTCTTTACCTGTGATTCATAAATCTGTCCAATACTCTTTCTGCATATCAACATGTCTTGACATGTGATTAATAAATCTGTCCAATACTCTTACATGATATCTGCATCCCTTTATCTGTGATTAATAAATCTGTCAAATTCTCTTTCTGCATATCCACATGTCTTTTCCCTGTGATTAATAAATCTGTCCAATACTCTTATTGGTTAAGATAGGAAAAAGAAAAATAATAGGTTTCTTATTTTTCTCTTAATAATAGTCTATCTACAGACATAAATCTCTACTTAGCATGATGGAAAATAAAATATATTAATAAAAGTTTCTACCACTTTCCAGACATAACTACAGAAGCATTTAAGCAGCAATCATATGGTGTTCCAGTTCTGCATTCATGCTGTGAACAGGAGCATAAGTCTCCAAGAAATTTTTCTATAACCACCACAAACATATACGTCAGATGTGAAAAACTTTGAAATTTGAACCAACTTCCAAACAAAGGAATTAACTTCATTGATGATCATATTTAATGGACTGTACGTCACAAAAAATGTTTTAAAATCCCTTCTTTATTTTAAATACAATGTCCATTACCTCTCAAAATATCGAGAATGTGCTTGGCTGCATACCAATTGATTGTTTCAAAACTAGGAAAAAGATACTTTTCGGGGGTGTGCATTCTTCTCTCTATCTCATATACTCTGAAAAATTAAAAGCATAAAATAATTAATTCCCCTACAAATTAGAGTGGGGTCTGATGAAACATATGCAAGTTTATCTAATATATTTATTCTACAAAGAGGATGCAAATATTTTTCGCCATAAATGTGGTTCTTTTAATATGTGTGTGTCTGTATATATGTATGCATGTATGTATATGTATGTATGTTACTGAGCAGAACTAGCATTGAACCCAGTATATCACCCAGTAGATTAGTATATCACCCAGAAGATTATTATATCACCCAGTAAATTAACATATCATCCAGTAGACTTCCAAAAACATGTATGTGCACTTAAAGGTAACGGCATAACGCATGCTGATGTGTGTGTGTGTATGTGCAAGATTTGGATTTTTAACATAGCTTTAAAAATTTTGCAGTCATATCACTATCATGTCTGCAGTGTGGCAGTTTAGAGTGATGACTAGCACTGGGGCATCATGCCACAGCCATGTAGCATTATGTCCCACCAAGTCAAATTATCCTGAACCAGGCCAACCAGTCCTAACACTAACCTCCTAATGCTCAGCGCCAAACAAGGCAGCTGTTAGTACCCTTTCTAAAAGTCTTTGGTATGCCTCGGCTGGGGTTTGAACCTGCAACCTCCTGCATACACAATGCATGCTTGTACCAAAGAATCCAGTGGCATTATCTGTAATAAGAATGCTGGACCTCAATATTTTCAAAGGTCAAAAGGAGAGTACTAAACAAGAGGCCCAAGTGGTTAAGATATTAGTCATTTTGGAAGCTGATACATGTCGACTTGTAAATACAATTTCACGTGTTTTAAAACTGTTGAGGGGAAACAAAAGCTTGACATACACAGCTGCTACATTGTCCATCAATATATCTAAGTTCCTGCTATCAGCACAAAATGACAAGTCATTTAAACAACCAGCATCCTCTCCTGGACCTCTCCCTGCCCATTGGGTCTTGGCTCTGATTTCAATTTCCTCAATCTGATCAGTCAGAATCCTTGTTTACAAGCACGGATCTCACTCATCTGAGATCATGATGATATGAGCTTACACAGCAAGTATGAACAAAAATATTCAGAAATATGGTCTCCAGAGTGTTTACAAAGTGTTGATGGACTGGTAAAGGCTTGGTGATGGATGAGCCATTAATGTATGTTGAATAAAATCACTTGAAATTCTAAATGCTTTATGCTAAATTCTAAAGACGCTCCTCATGTTCAATGCTTCTCTGTGAAGGCACTAGTATGTTATGGTCAACTCTGGAGATTATGCCCCAATGAATCTCTGTGACCTCAACGTTTGGTCATGGTATGCAGTCTTGAACTAAACTTAATGCGTAGAAAACATCATTTTTTTCATCTGACTTACCATGCCAATGACCTATGATCTTTTGAATCTCAGAATCGATAGGTTACTTTATTACCCTAAATGCAAGCCATTCACAAAGCTTGGCCAAGGAACTTACTCCAGAATAAAAGTTATTCTGGAAAATCAATTTCAGTAACCCTGACCTTTGGACCACCAAATCAACAGGTTCTCTCTTACCGCAAGAGCAAGAATTTCACAAAGTTTGGTTCTGATCTGTGATGCAGACCTAATATTATTGTTTGGAAACAATTTTTTTTCTTTCAATCACAGTGACCTTGACTTTTGGCCAGTTTACACCACAATTGATAGGATTCTTCCTTACCAAAAGTGCAAGTTATGCACAAAGCTTGGTAACAATAGATGGCAAGCTATTGTGCAAAAACCATCTTCCTATTTTTAAGTCACAGTGCCTTTGATATCTGACCTTTGGCACACAAATCAATGGGATTTTTCTTACCTTAAGTGCAAACCAACCACAAAGCTTGGTAACTGAAGATGGTGAAAAACTTAAGTTATTGTTTGGCCATGAAATTGATAACAGATAGATGGACATTATCATAACATAATTAACCAACCCCTCACTTAAGTTCGCTCTGATAACTCGTGAACCCACTTATAATAGGCAGCCATGTATCACGTATTTTTAAAATTTAGAAAATGTGAAATATAGTCTATCATTTGTTTAACCCTTTACCTCATACAGCATAGTGACCAAGTGTAGCGTGCTATAAATAGTACACCTGTTACCTAGTCGACAGCATATGCATAGGCCTGAACTGTTAAGCAACGTAGTGCATGTTACAGCAGTTTTAACCATTTTACATTTTTGGTACACATCTATTATATGTGGAAAAATTTAAGAGTAAAGTCTGATTGTTATAGCTGTGTAATTATTTTTCACTGAAAAATTTTTTGTGCTTTAAAATTGAGAGAGAACTTGTTTACCGTCATATCAGTGAGGTCGCATGACCAACTGTAGCTGCCATTTCCGATACTCGAAATTTACAAGGTTTTCATGTGCGTCTACATCACTAAGTCATCTGAATTTGATAATTTATAAAAACTAATTGCTGCCTACATCAATATCAGAGTCTTTACCTAAGTTATTGAATCTTTCATAGTTGTGATTCTAATCGTGAAAACTTCATACGTACTGAATGAAATCCGCGACCGCCATTTTGGAGAGTGGAGATTACGACCCAGTTACTTTAAATAGCAGATATCAATCAGTGCATAAATAGCGACCATGTGATCTGACGTAATTGTCATTCGCAGAAATGAATGTAGTATCTAATGGGGGGGGGGGGGATTCCCCCAAAGGTGGCGCTACGAAAACCAGCTCAAAATGGCTGATGTTTACAGCAGGCGTCAAAAGGCGCTTCCATGCGAATCTTGTAGAGGCATCAAAAGGCGCTTCCATGCGAATGGAGTAGAGGCGTCCAAAGACACTTGCATGAGGTAAAGGGTTAACATTCAAATATTGTGATTTGTAACTGAAAACTATACATATACTCAGCTAATCTCTGAGAATGGAAGTTAGAGTAATGAATTTTGCACATTTTTAATAAACATACATTTCATGTTTTCTCAATAAATAACACAATATTTGATGATATATTAATAAAAATGCTGTTGGCAACACCATTAAGAAATACCAACCAATTAATGTAGTCTTGTCTAGTGGTATTCATTTTTTTTATTTTTTAAACCAATTTATACAGTGTAATCATCATAAATGTTACACTGGCTCTTCTATTAAACTGTGAAAAGAGTCAATAGTTTGTGCTTTCATGGGAAACTGTTTAAGTGCTTATTATGAGTTAAGCTTGATTTATTTTGATGAATGTTGAAACTTAATGGTCCTTTTGGCACAAAGACATGAGCTAATTATCAGACTAATTGTCAGAGCCAATTAAAACACATGAAAGGTGTCAACATCAATGTAATATAAGTGTGTCCAACCAGCTTAATTTCCTAATAAAATCACACACCATAAAAACACCTCCCAATTTTTTTGCCTTTGTCTAATCTGTGGATTGTTCTTAACAATTTGCAGTGATGCATCTAGATGTAATGTTCAATGGCCATGTAACTCCCCTGTGCTGATTGCTTTTGTTAATAAAAACAATATATAGCTGTACTATCATATGGTATCAGAGAAAGAGTATGTTGTTACAATTAAAGCTGCTATCTTAAGAAATTCATTAGTATAAGCCTATTGATATATTGATGAGTATAGCTGTGAAGCTCGATTTGCAAACAATCAAAACACATTCTAACCTTAAAACGAACTTTACTGACCCATGAAATTATGAGTGATTTATACTAAAGGTCTCCTGTCAATTTATGGACTTTAATCAACTTCTTCACCTATGATATGATCAGAATATGAAAATATTAAAATACATTAGATGAATATTTGTATAAGACAAAGGAGATTGTAACTGACATGTATCAACAAATGTACACAATTTTAAAACACATACAACACCCTTTAGCCAAAATGTGTCCACCTTACTATCTTGCGATTTGCCTATGATTCAATATAAGTTTATGCCTCCCCACTCACTAGCAAGTTATCGAGATATATGTACTGCCATGAAGTAGGCATTTGAAAATGAGAAGCTAATCACTAACCAGCCAATCGCTGATTGTAACTGACATGTATCAATGAATGTACACAATTTTAAAACACATACAACACCCTTTAGCCAAAATGTGTGTCTACCTTACTATCTTGCGATTTGCCTATGATTCAATATAAGTTTATGCCTCCCCACTCACTAGCAAGTTATCGAGATATATGTACTGAGATGAAGTAGGCATTTGAAAATGAGAAGCTAATCACTAACCAGCCAATCGCTAATTGGTTCCTACTTATGTGAACACAGATGCATATCATTATCAAAAGTTTATTCATTTCCTCTACTTGATTTTCCACAGCCTTAAATTCAAGTCAGAAACCTTACAAACATGTGTAAAAATGTCTGCTAATTATTATTTTCTGAAGTACACTCACTCTGACTGTAAAGGAATATTATAGCTATGAAGAAAGTTTCCGCCAAAGACAAGGGAATCAATTGGGGTGAAGACAGCGTGTATCCAGCCCGTGGGAATGAAGATTGTCTGCCCTTGCTTTATTGTACATTTGTAACAATTGTCGACCTGGTCACCCAGAAACATCTCACTCTGGTTTGATGAGGACAGCCAGCTCTCATACAGCGCCAAGTTGGCTACAGTTGGTCTGATCATGTAAAATATCTTCTCACCCTGTAAGATACCCAATAGGACCCATATTAACACAGTGTGATTCACATCGAAGACTAAAGATTTTACTGTGGGTAATTAATGCAAACACTTGCAGTACAGGTCTCAGTATAGAAATTCTATTCAACTGAAGTCATGACCTTGTTAATATTTGCAGGAAATGTTTAAAATTTAACTGAACTATACAATCATCAAAGAAGTCCAAGTTTTACTGAAGATGGATATTTTAATGGGCCCCTCCCAATAAGAAAAATTTCACTTTTACATTCAAGCAGAAATCATTATTTTAGTATTAAAACTATTCTTCCATATATGTAGTTCAACCTCTTCAACCTCACTTCCCACTTAAAATAATGGAATAATCCTTGTTACATATATTCCATGGAAACTTAGGACTGTTCCGTTTTTGAAAAATTCATGCCAGCCTACTCTGATTACTAGAATAGCTCAGATATGAAAATGACACATAATTATAACTTGCAACTATGGATGCCTTCCCGGAGTCCCTTGTATATTTTACTTAAACAGTATTAGGCTACTGAGGGCTGTTCCACTAAAATATACTTAGGACCCATGGAAGGCACTTTTAATGTGGAGTAGTCACCCATAAATGCAATTTAGAATTTTGTATTCTTTTTAAATGAACTCTGTAATCCGAGTACCCTGACATATATTTTTGTTTAAAAAGTGCCTTCCCTTGGTACCATGTATGTTTAAACAAAACAGCCCTGAGCTCAAATGGCAAACTAGATTTTCAATGCATTAGTACAAGCTGATCAGGAATGGTGAATGTTTAGAACAACCAATTAACAATCTCTGCACCAAAGTCAATCTCATGCCAGCCAGAGTTTTTGAAATTTTTCAGTAAAAATAAAAAAATGGAATCTACCTAGAATGTAAATACAGACAAGGTAACTACTAACACTATCTGCCTGCCACCAAGTTTCTCTGCCAAGTAAGTACACTGTATACGGTACCAAACAAAACAAGATACTGACACTCATTAAATTCCTACCTTCATTTTACCTGGATGTACTTAAAAGCAAATCACACTACTGTTTATGTGAATGCTAAAGAGTATCACGTGGCAACAGTTACCTATCTTGGTTTCTGGAGGTCAGCATCATGAATTGTAGGATGTATCACGATGGCCAGTGAGATGGAAAGTAGTCATATTTTTAGTACAAAAAAGAGAAGAGTAATGAATGGGAAAAAATTAGATAAGCAAAAAGCAACGTAACCATTTATTTTGCAAGTTCTGCCATGCATTGATAAACAGTGATTTTTCAGCTACTTTGAGTGCAAATAGATCACTTTGTTATCAGAACTGTGTATTTAAATTAAGTTTTTTTAAACACAGGTTTATGAATATATGTGGAGCATACATCTTTTACAATTCTTATTTCAACACAAATTACTTTTGAGAAAAAGAATATACAACTGGATTTTTGCCTTTTCACATAACGCAAAATATGGACAAAAAAATAAAAAAAGAAAACTATTGCAATCTACATATTAATTTATGGGCTAAAATACATGTCTAGTTCCATGTTACTGTGTAAATGGAATATAGATGTATAAAGGGAAAAAGGTCCTTTCATACCCTCATTCTGTGGAATAAAAGAACATCAGAAATACTTTTACTTTCTGTTGACTTCAACAGCTGTTTAGAAATATAAAAAAACTTTAAAATGTGATCTCAATGATACAGGGTAAAAATTAAAAAATGTGCCAGTAGTGCTTGTGAATTTCAAATGTTTGGTAGTCATAATAAGATTGAGGATTCCCTCTGACCTGTCATTTGGTAATTGGCATAGTTATTAAAAAACTACTAAATGAATAAAATAAAATGCATAGTAAATTGAGCAAATCAGTAAATAATAAGATCAAGGCTTAAATAATATGAATTAACAAAAAAAAATGACTTTGGATGTTTCCAAATAAGAAAAGGATTGCTTCCTTTCATTGTTAGTGGTCAAAGTCATTCCTGTATCCAATTAGCCTTGTTCCTTTCATAAATACAATTTTAACTGAATGTTGAACATCCAGTGACAACTTCTTCATTTGGATTTGATGTTAAATAATGACATGACACTCTGTCCACATTTGCCACACATTCCTACTGCACACCATACAATAGTAATGATGTTATATCTGCATGTACGGTGAAATAACTTTAAGTTTATTATATGCTCATTTTTGTCTCTGTTAGCTTTACATGTCTGAATCATTCAGCATTTTGCAATACTGAATACCTTAACACTGCACGACACATGCATCTAAAAATAGTATTGCGTATTAGGAACTATAATGCAAACAAAACATGTATACTCATATAGTAGACACTTTAGGTTTTAGTCTACTAATTTCCTCAAGATGTATTTTCTCAGTTCTGCGAATTCGAATTAAATGAGCTATGTCATGGATTCTAAACTTGATTACACACCACGAAATTCTAATGTAATTCCAAACGTAATCACATTCTCTTCACTGCACTCAGAATGAAATGAAGTGATGTTCCTTAGCATCGGTTTTGATAATTTCAATTGAAAGAATTCATATTATTCCCACATTATGATTCCAAACATTAAATGACAGAACAGAAACAAACATTCAGCCAAGTCAAGGCATGCCCCTCCCTGTTCAAATCACATTTCCTTTGTGCAGAATTGACACCGCTAACAAATCCAGTCCATAACCTGTAGAAAATAGTAGAATAGACCAAAATAACACAAAAACATCTATTCCAGACCAACTGGAAAAGTTGTTGGGAAGCACATCCATTCACAATATAACTCTCATTTTCAATTTTAAGTAGACCAAAACAACAATTCTTTTTTTAAACTAATGTTGCGCATACAACGAAGTTCAAAGGTCTTTGGGCGGTGCTATGTGTGCATTAATATTGTTACTATGTACTGATGAATCTACAGTTGTATATTTATTAATATAAATTCAATTAATTTGTTTCTTGAAATGTATATTTTTTATAATTAAGGTAGAATAACAAAATGAATATATAATAAAAAGGTTACTGCATTTGTATGGGAAAATATGAACTCGTTTTCTCAGATTAATACTCCCAAGGTTGTGCAGTTTTACTCTTAAAATTTTTTTCATATTTTCCCATACAATGCAGTAACCTATAAGTCCAGTAAATGATAATAAATTACAATATTCGTGCCATTAATTTGAATCTACTAGTCACTGCCTCACTATACCCAGGATTGGGAGAATTTCAAACGTAGATTCTGAAATTTTGCATTTTATATTTGTCTAAATGTTGCAGAACAAAGATAATCTGACAAAATTGTTAACTTTAATTACCTAACATTAATTGGCATTTAAACCAGGCATGTAAAATGCCCTCCAGGGTGCAGGATAGATAGCGACTGCACAAGCCCGATTGAAATAAAACAAAAACATTTATTGTATATGACAAAAAGAAAACAAACTCTGCCCAATAACATTATTATTTATGTAGATTTTTGCTTCATTTATCAGTCAATTACTTTCTAAGATTATCCACTGATTGATCGTACATGCACATTTCCCACAATAAACAAGGCCATGAATATATTATTATTACAAGTCAACATGGATAAAAACCTTTCAAACATGCCTGTAGTTGTAGTACCCTCTATTCAAAGTGACATTTTTAAGGTATTAAATGATACATAATAATTAATCATACATTTTATGAAAAACATGAATTTATCAATTTCCACATTCTCTGTATTAACATACCTGGTGATATTTATAAAATCATGGTCGCGTTTATATTACAATCTGGTTTATAAAATTTAAGTAAACAAATACTGTCAATTCACTATTTTTCATTGAGTACCAAATTTTTGGGATTTCATGGCTGCAGGAAACCCCAAATTTAAAGATCTAATGAACAATGATATTCTTGTTGAAACAACAGGAGACTCCCCCACCCTCATGATTTTAAATAGAGATAAAAATGACATTATCACAAAACCTCCAAAATTGACTGCTATGAAAATAAATGAATTCACAGTAATTAATAATTTAAAACATATTATCCTGTATACATTACTACTATAGAATACGACTGTATGATATTACTGTACAATACTACTGTATAATACTACTATACAATGCTGCTGTATCATACTACTATACAAAACTACTGTACAGTACTACTATACAATACTGCTGTATATTACTGTACAAAACTACTGTACAGTACTACCATACAAAAACAACTGTACAATACATCAGCATTATACAACTAAACCATATTACTGGACAATACTACTGGACATTACTAATGTACAATACTACTGACAATAATTGATGAAAATGCATGCTAAATAATTTGAGATTAATGAATCAGATACTGAACAGTGTCCCATTCAAAATAAACTTTTTATTTGTCACAAGATGCTGGTCATGCTGTTTGTGATTTGAATTTTTAATGTGGCTTTAAAAAACTTTCAATCATATTGCTACAATGTCTGCAGTGTAGCAGTTTATAGTGACGTCTAACACTGGGGCATTATGCCACAGACATGTAGCATGATGACCCACCCAGTCACATTATCCCGACACCAGACTGACCAGTCCTGACACTAACTTCTTAATGCTGAATGCCTAACGACACAGCTGTTAGTACTTATTTTGTGAATCTTTGTTATGACTCTGCCAGGATTCAAAGCTGTGACCTCCCACATCCGTGGCAGACACTATAGCCACTAGGCCACTGGGACGACTGATAGTACTGTGCCTGTTTCCTCATTACAATTCAACAATTCGAGACATAAGAAGATGGATAAACATTAAGAAAAAACCCACATTAAAATCACTTATACTTAACAATACAATAGACAAATCTTTACTTGTATCGAATCATACATACAGATTTATGTGAACTAAACAGAAAAAACTCAAAAAACTGACAATTATTGGAAAAGTTGAATCTTGGCATAATTAGAATCCCCTTGCAGTGCTATCTCAAGAAATGCATACTCACCCTGAGTACATGATACCAAACTGAAGTCCCTCCAAAGTCTATGTGGAAATCAGTATAGCTGTCCCTCACTCCCATCAGACAGTATTTTTGAACTTCAGGCTTGGTATATGGGCAGTCTTCAGGCAGCTGATCTGGCCACACGCCACTACTTACCCAACTTAGCTCCCTCACTATGGCTGGGGGAACAACCAACTCTGTCAGTCTATGAAAGACAAATATTTTATCACAGCATTAAACGCCAAGCTTGAACTTTGATAAAATCTAGAGTGCTGACATGGGTATTAGTAATACAGATCTATTTATTGAATACTATCCCAATCAATTAATTTCTATGTTTATAATGAATAATGCAAAATGGATGTGGATTAGCATGTGTGTGTGATCTGGATTTTTAACATAGCTTTAAAAATAATTCAGTCATATCGCTACAATGTCTGCAGTGTAACAGTTTATAGTGATGTCTAGCACTGGGGCATCATGACACAGACATGTAGCACGATGACCCACCCAGTGACATTATCCTGACACCAGGCCAACCAGTCCTAATACTAACCTCTTAAGGTGGTGCTCTACAGTTTCGTATTTTGCATAGGGTTATGATTTTAAAGAAAAAGAATGTCCCCGGCTTTCCTCACTGGTTATACTGGCTATTTAAAAAAGACCTTGTATATCTTAGGTATAATTCAAAGAACCTTTAATTCCCTTTATTTTGGTGTATGATTGATGGGTATACTATGGGTTATAGAGTATAGAGCTTGGCCTTACTCCAGATGTGCACCTTTCAAAAAAGTGCTAGCTCTACTTGGTCATTTTAGGGGCCCCGAGTGGCAGAGTGGTCTAAAGCACTCTCCGTTACGGATCACTGCCATCTCACCACTGTTTGCGTGGGTTTGAGTCTCGGATTCAGCCAATGCGGGTATGTGAGAAAGCTTGCCAGTAGCTTCTCGTGGGTCGGTGGTTCTTTCCTCCACCATTAATACTGGCTGCCATGTATAGTTTATCGTGTGCTGAAAAATGGCATTAAACCCTACAACAACAACAACAACTACTTGGTCATTTTCACTTCCTGAACTTCAGAGGTAAATTGTATAAAAAAGAGCTGATAACTTTTTTACATTTTAAATATTTGGTAATTCATTTATTGCACTTTCGGAAGCTGGTATTGTCTAGTCTGGCAAAATTCATTTTCCCTATTTTAATAGCTGCTATGTATAGTGTACTTTAGACTAATTCAGGCTGATTTTTTAATACAAGGGAGCAATCATTTTAGTTAGCAGTGTGCTTAAATCATATAAAATTTCCAAAAGTACAATATCCAAAGAAATATCATCCACATTACATTAATGTATCATAGAGGTATGCCAACATTCTCTCCAATGTGTATGTTTTAAATGCGAACTACTTAACCTTAAATAAGTCACTCTCTCAAAAGTACATATTAACTGGTGAGTGCCCCCTAATGATGAGTGCCTACCAAGGCAGCTATTAATACCATTTTATAAGTCTTTGGTATGACTCAGCCAGGGTTTGAAACCACAACCTCCAGCATCCAAGGTGGATGATCTAACCACTAGGCCACCAGACAGGACAGGGAAAAAATCATTTTATTATTTTTCACTTACAGACACAAAAATGTCAAGAATGCCATATGTCACAGCACTGACCAGCTCATTAAATTAGCATGTCAATAAACTGTACTATAATGTACAGTACCTACTCAATGTACAGTACCTACTCAATGTATATTGTTTTTAGTGTCACTTATATCCTGGTTTATGCCTAAATCTATTTGATGCAAAAATTAATCTATTATCAGTTACCAAATATCTTTTTTCCATATATCATTTTAACTACATGTAACTTGCTGTTTTATTGACACTGTTACCAAATATCCTTCTTCCATATATCATTTTAACGACATGTAACTTGCTGCTTTATTTACACTGTTACCAAATATCCTTCTTCCATATATCATTTTAACTACATGTAACTTGCTGTTTTATTGACACTATTACCAAATATCCTTCTTCCATATATCATTTTAACTACATGTAACTTGCTGTTTTATTGACACTATTACCAAATATCCTTCTTCCATATATCACTTTAACTACATGTAACTTGTTGTTTTATTTACACTGTTTCATGCACTCAGGAGTTACCATATTTTAGGTGATACAACTGATTCTACAAAGTGATTTAATCTATATAAAAAAATACAGCTTTCATGAATATTTATAAATACATTAAGCTCAAAACCAGTATATATTCATATAAATGTCATATATTCATTAAAATATGACAATAATAAAGGTTAAAATTCAAAACATAACTGAAATAGATCATCATCAATCAATTTTAGTTTTGTGTTTTGGCTTTTAAAAAAATCACAATTTTCCAAGCATTATTCATTCCATATTTGATTTTAGCCTTTCCTTTTGATTATAACTGCTGGATTTGCCTTCTGTTTTCCAACAGAAATCCATGATAATTAATCATTTAAACCCAGAATTTGGCTTGGTTAAAGCAGGAATTTTGTCTAAAGGCAATGCTCTACCCCTTTCTTCCAAAAACTTAATCCTTTTTAACACCTATTACAACATAATACTAGTATGATTTCCATAACCAAGGAAATGTATTTATTCAAGATCGCTAACATCAAACTACCACTGTATGATTATTGCAATTATTTTCAAATCATTATTCTGAGACTTTTTAAAAATATATTTTTGAAATTTATTGCAGTGGGTCCAATGATACGAAGTTAAAATTTTCCATGAACATGCAGTGACGCCATGATGTAAAGAGGGTCACTACAACAGCAAGGGATTTTTGTTGTTGTGGGGTTTAACGCCATTTTTCAGCACACGATAGGCTATACATGGCGGCCAGTATTAATGGTGGAGGAAGAACCTGGGAACACCCCGGAAAGAACCACTGACCCACGAGAAGCTAGTAGCAAGCTTTCTCACATACCCAGATTAGCTGAATCTGAGACTCGAACCGGCACAGACAGAGGTGAGGTGGCAGTGATCCGTAAAGGAGAGCACTTTAGACCACTCGGCCACTAGAGACCCCAGGGATATTTGTTGTTTTAATACTGGTATTACATTATAAAGCATTGGATATTTAATTTAGAGGTAAAAAAATGCAATTACTGGTGACTTTTCCAACTTTCATGCATTAATGCATCAACAGACAGCAGTAAGCTGTAGCAAATATGGAAGAAGTTGCTGATAATATGGTTACAAAATTGTTCTGATGCTCAGTCCTTGTTATCATCCAATGAAACTATACATCTGAAATTGGTAAAATTATTAAGAAAACAGGAAAATTAAATACATTTATTGAGTTTTAAAAACATTTTATTAATTTATAATAGTTTCATATAAAAATTCTTAATGACAATCCATCCATTAACATCCATAAAGCTTTTTTCTTTAAAAAAAATAAACATTATAATTGATAAAATACACTGCAATCAGCAAAAATTTCAAAGGTTTCCCAAGACTTACAATTCATAAAAAAATTATAATAACTTTATGTCCTAACTTTTATAGGTCATAAACATTTATTTTTGAAAATAATTAAGTGCTTTTGAAGACTTATTGTGTCTTAAGAATTACTGTCATTATGGTAAGTGTTAGTATGAATTTGTAATGTCTTAATTTTAACAACAACAAAAAACCATCAATGGTGGAACAGCCATAAAACAAACCATGAAATACAAGACACAGTGACCTAGCTTTCACTTATGGCTCTAGCAATCCTCATGACACAATTATGTAAGTTTTATGGAATGCCTTAGAAAATGAGCTTAAAGTAATGATTAATACAAATCACAAAACCATGAAAGATATAACTTATCATCCTAATTTTCACTGGAATATTAAGTAGTCCAACTATCCTGTTTGTTAGAAAATAATCTCCACAACATCTTGAATCCAACTTAAGATGAAACATTTTGTCTTTCCCATCCACAAATCATAAAGACAATGTGAAGAAACTCTTCCAGATTACCTCCCCTTTGCCATCTGCACCTCAGATGTAATTTAGTTAAAAGCTAGAGCAAAACATTAACAAGGATGCTTGAATTTGCAGAAATGTGTGAAGAGGTTTATGTGATCAGGGAAGCAATCTCAAAGAACCACATTTACTAAAGAATTTACATTTTCTATCAAATACACTTCTGTATCATTTTACTGTTAGAGGAAAAGGTAACAGGCGTAACAAATGCATAAGTATGCAACCTCTACCATGGAATCCATCGTGGGAATTGAGACTAAAATCTCAATAGGAAGGATAAAACCATTCCCCAAGCATAAAGGCGGCACAACTTTAAAAGAGGACCAAACCAACAATTACATGAGCCAAATAGTTTCATGACTTAGGGTAAAGAAAGGTAAATAAAATTTATCAATACTCAATGCCTATCTGTGATACTATGCAATGTTACAAACACATTTCCGTGCCAAAGAAGCACTACTGTAGACCTTAAAGGCCTGGGCTAGAAGAGATTGTGGGTACTTTGGCATCAACAAAATGCAATAAATCTCCAAAGCTGCCACTTTAAATCTCCTCAACTGCCAACCATCACTTTAAAATTGAACTCTCTGTTTTAGGACCCAAATCTGTTAGCTCACCAAAGTTTTCCCCCACATTTTAAGGTTGGATTGCAAAAGACTGCTGTCAAATGATGATGTTTGTGTAAAGTCTGTCTATCTGTCCTTCTAGAGTCCTTTTCTTATGTGAGATTTTTTTCAGTCTATATTTGAAAATATCTTACTTGGTGCCTGAGAATTCCAAGCTGATTACATTGAAGATTTTGTCCCTGTTTGGACTGTTGTAATACTCTGTCCACTCTCTCATCAACATTTTGTAGTCTTCCTGCCTGGCCACATCAATGACATCAATTTCTCTCATTGACCCTACAATTGTAAAGATTATTCTCTTATTCAGTCACTAAGAACAACATGCATCTTCAAACAATTGATTCTGCAATGAAACATATTTCTGAACTTCAAAATTACTTAGGAATGAGTAGATGAATTAATAACTTGCAATACAATATTTTGTTGAACAATGTCTAAAGAAGCATCTGAATCTGAAGATAAAACTAAAAATATGGGATTTGGGGGCTGATAATCCAATCAGGACTCCTAGTACAATAAACAGAGTACTTTCAAAACATGGCATGTGCAACATGGACTTTTTCCAAGTCTGGGAGTCTCTGCAAGTCTGAAACACTTTTTAAGGATCAAAGAAAAACTAAAATATTGTTACTTTTATTGTCTCCAGAAGTTATGGTATCCATAAAAGACATACATCTAACGATTTAAATGACAATCTCATTACTTATCATTTGATTTTGTAGAAATACTGCATATAAATTAGGCTGATACCAAACAGCAACTATATATAAATATATAAATATATATATATATATATATATATATATATATATATATATATATATATATATATATATATATATATGTTTGAGTGATTATCTAGAACCAGGCCTTGCCTTGGTGCCTATAAGATAATTTTCATGGTCAGGCTACAATTCCAATTCCTCATGTCAAATTCACCATCATCCAAACACAAGACAAACAGATGTCAGAATGTATTGATCCTGCATAAGAATGATTAATAAATGAGGACTTGAAAAAGAAAAATAGAACTGTAAGGAGTTTAAAATAAAGTGGTTTGGTAGGATGATGTTTCAATCTCATTTAAGTCTAAATTTAAACTCAGATACATGCAGTCAAAGATGGACACCAAACATTACATGACCTTACTTCTTGTCCTTTTTTTAAATTAATGCAGCTTATAAATACTAGCATAAAGCAACACATTCAAAACAATATATTCTTTTTGACATAACATAAATCTGTTTCTTGTTTCTATACCAGTCATGAAACAATGTTTTAAATATGGTGACTGTGATTTAGATTATAATTTAATAATGTGTCTTTTGAAGACAGTGAGCAAATGAAAATGTTACACTGTACTATTACCACCAAAATTTTAACCAAAATAAAAAAGTCAAAGCTTGGCAACCGCTTCGGTGGCCTAGTGTTTAGAGCATCCACCTCGGATGCGGGAGGTCGTAGGTTCAATCCCAGGCCAAGTCATACCAAAGGCTTACAAAAATGATACTAACAGCTGTGTCACTTGGCACTCAGCATTAAGAGGTTAATGTCTGAACTGGTTGGCCTGGTGTCAGGATAATGTGACTGGGTGGGACATCATGCTACATGTCAGCAGCATGATGCCCCAGTGGTAAAAATCACTATAAACTGCCACACTGCAAACATCGTAGCGATATGACTGAAAAGTTGTTAAAGCTATGTTAAAAGTCCAAATCACACACTCAAAGCTTGGCACAATTCCAATCTTCAGCATAATAATGCACATAAACAAATTATTTTGCAACTTAAGCCAGAAGAATGAAATGGCAATAACAAAAGTCACAGTAATGCATTCCTGCAATTTACATTCAGCATATCTTTAACCCATCAATCATTGGCAAATAACTTCTCTGGAAAATATTGTGATACGTTATTTGGATGGACTTCACAAACTTAATTAACAAATAATAATCCATCTATGGAAACTACAGGGCCCCTTCCTTGATCTATAAATTTAAGTACTTAAGAAAACCACTTATTATAAACCATGAAAATTAACAAGAGAAATTAGCAATGGATGCATCACTGCCCCACCTGCTACTACAATCTTCTCCACTTGAGATGGATACCAAACTTTTATGACAGGAGACTTTCAGGGGCCATAACTCCTCTACAGGATAATGTGGAATGCATGAAATCAACTCTTTCAAGGTCTCATCAATATAAGCGACATTCCAAGCAAAGATAAAGATATGAAGGCTTACTATTTTTCATGAATTTCATGATTGATATCAATCATGAATTTAAATATCCAACAAACAATTACAGAAAATATAAGGATGTTTCCATAATCCTAGAGTTTATATGTTTATGAAAATTAAATTTATTTTGATTCCACAAAAAGTGGTACCCATGACAAAGAGACCAACTAGTATTGGGTACATCATAAAGGGCACTAGTTTGCTCTGTAAGGTCTTAAACAAAAGAAATTATGTTGGAAACTACTGTTAGGACATGATAGGTTGTACAAGATCCATGCCACTTCTAAATGATAATGAGCAATACTTGGAATCCCAATTCCTTTAAAGGCTCTACAATACAAAGCAAGATCCAATGTAAAGATATGAAGGTGATTGACAAGGACCATAACTCTGTATAAAATGAAATGAACAAGAAGACACAAAGGTCTCTGGAACCACAATCTCATTAAGCTGCATCAGAGTAATTTCAATGATTCTAGAGCTCTACTGATTACGATCAACATTCCATTTACAGATAAATGCCATAAATCTATTCAAAATGACAAGAGACAAAAGTCATAAAATGAACCTAGAGTCAATGTTACTTATCAAATTCCAACAGAATATACAAAATGGTTCTTTAGCTAAGATGATTGCAAGCAATATTCCAAGTTTTCAAGTGAAAACAAGAATATGTTTCACAAGGGGCATAATCCTGTCCAATGCAGAAAATATAACTAAACCCATTATAACTGGCCAAATTTTGTCTACATTATATCTTGAAATTCAAAACACTCACAATACATTGTTACTTACCTTCAATTCCTTGTTTAATTTTAAATCTTGTAGCTGCTATTCATGATGATAAAATGGGTGATAAATACAACAACAATGCATGAAGCTATATGATGCAAATGTAAAACTAAAATGATCAATTATGATTGATCATCAAACGATTTTTATAAACAAATCGCTGACAATAAATGTCTGATCAATTTCCAAAACTGATGGACAAACGTGGCTTTGCAGTCATAAAAGTGTCACATACCAACATAGTTTTCCACATCCTGTATACTGAAATTTGCTGGTGGCACAGTCAACCCAAGACCATCTTTCTTTTCCACTAAAACTGGAGTATCAAATCCATTCTTCTCAATGAACTCCTTTGTGAATGTATTGCCATTAGGGAGTTTTATTAGAGATGTTTCATCAGCACTGAAAGAAGAAAAACATCAACAAACTGACTATACACAGCGTAACTGGTTTAAACATTTGCCATACCACATAGGAGCTATAAACATTTGCCAGGTCACACCAGAACAACTTAGAGTTCTCTCCCTGAGTGTTCAAGCAAATATTTAACCTTGCTCATGTCATGAAGCAGTTTCAGATGAACATTATCAGAAGTTTACCCTATGAAGATAATATATGCAAATTATCATGTACCACATCGAAAGCTGTCAAAATTTTAGAAAATGTCTAGTGGATACCCGTTGATCCCAATGACTGGGTACTGGGTACCCAATCAAAGTGAAATTGTATTAAATGTGAACCTGGACTACTCTGTTATAGGTTTACACCTGCCAACTCCCAGACAGGTATAAGCATAATTATTATTAATATAAAAGGCAAAAAATGTACTCTGATCATAAAAAAGTAATCTATATAGTGCATGTCATAATTTCAGAAAACCATAAAAAACCCATATATATTTGCTACTTATCTGGATCTGCAGTTAGTTAAAATTCTTGTGCAAGATCGGGTACCCAATTAACTGACTGTTAGGATGGACAGTTTTCTAAAATTTTGACGGCTTTAGTACCCAATGGCTCATTTTATTACCCTGGTTATTATCGACGGATAGAAACAGAGTACCTGGATACCCATCATCATCTTTAACGACGTCAATCTATTCATAAAGGCATATGCTGTTCATGTGCCGATCTTCTATATAAGCAACAAAAGGCATAGCCAATCACATGGTTTACAAAACACTTGTCCATTTCACTAAGCAGGATTATGTAGCAAGTAGTGTAAGAAAACAGCCAATGTAAGCTATTTCATAAACGTTAATATCATGTCGATTTGACCTAAATTACTAGTTTTATATCTTTCTAATGATGAAAGCATATTAAACAGCCTCTTCCTCATAAAGAAAGTCATCCAATATCTTGACAATAATAAACCCAACAGATACAGTATATGGTTTCAAGAGTGCTAAGAAGCCTAGTCAATTATCACTTCTAATATGTATTAATCATTAACATGCATTGATCTCACTAATTTAGTCCGAAATTCTGACGATAGAAACACAGCCAATTAGATGCAAGATTATACCATTAATATGTGTGGATCTCACTCATTATTATACCCATCCAAGATCTTAATGAGATAAACCAATATTACAAGTTTTATCAAAGATGGATTACAAATATTACTTCCAGAGTGGTATTAAGTTCAGCCAATCAAACGCAAGACCAACTTCTTAATACGTGTGCATCTCATGCATTAGTGAACCTGTTCAAGACCTTGTTGATTTAAGTAAATATTACATGCGCTGTCAAAATCAGATCAGAAATATGACCTCTACCACAGTAACAAGCCCAGCCAAATAGAGGCCAGATTACTTCATTGATATATGAGGATCTCACTCAACTCATCCGAGATCATGCTGATATAAGCATATATTCCAAGACTGATCAAAACTGGGTCAGAAATGTGGCTTTCAATGTGGAAAAAAGGTCTCCAATCAGATGCAAGATTATCTCATTAATATTCATAAACTCTGGCATTATTGAACCCAGCTAGGATCTTGATAACATAAACTAACATTTCAAGTTTGATCAAAACTGAACCAGAAATATGGCTTCCAGAGGGACAACAAGCTTGGATAATCAGATGCAAGATCACCCTCATTAATATGCATGGTCACCCTCATTAATATGCATGGATCACCCTCATTAATATGCATGGGTCTTGCTCATTATCAAATCCATCCATAATCTTAATTATATAGTTCCACTGTGCAACACATCAAAATCAATCAGAATTATGGCTTTAAGCATGTAACAAGCCCAGACAAATCAGATGCAAGTTCACATCATCAGTACCTTTGAATCTTGCTCGTTACTGATCTCATAAGAACTTATGGAACTCACTTGAGAGCTTAAAGTTATAAGCATATATTCCAATTTTGATCAAACTGAATCAGAAATATGGCCTCCATCATGTTAACAAGGTTAGCCAATCGGGTGCTAGAAGATCTAATTAATATGCATGGGTCTTGATCAAGTCTGATTCAAATTGGATCAGAAATATGGACTCCTGAGTGGTAGCGAGCATTTAGTGATGAGCGGGCGCAAGTCCATACCATAAACTTCCTCGGCCTAACAACCAAGTTAGTGGGTAAAAAGCAAGTACCATGAAGACTCCTTGGTTAGCATGCCAGACTCATGATCAGCGGGGCATGGTTTCAAATCCCACCCAGACCAAACTAAATTGGTAACCATGGCAGAGATGTCAGAAACGCTTAATAACAGGTATTTGGATGCCAATTTTTGATCTGGGACGCATGAAAATCACTGAGGCGGGAGTCCTCTGTACGCATGTAATAGGTGTGCGGCAAATTTCAAAGATTTGCCAGTCCTGCTTCAGCCACTTGCTTTGTGGGAAAATGTGTTGATCAATTAGCTGTGCTGATATTTACAATGATAGAATTCAGTGACTGAAAGACCCCTTGATGTACATACATGTTGCCATTATAAGAGTACATCAAAAAGAACATGTGGCAATAGCTGGGTGGCAAGTTCAAAGGCTTTGAGTGGTGGCCGGATGGGAAAATGTACTTATATTTACAGTGATTGAATTCAGAGTCAGAAAGACCCAGAGATGTACATGTGGTCATTTATAAAAGTAAATCAAATAAGCAACTTTAGCTTTCGTTATTGTGTTCATTTCCGAATGTATCAGAATAAGCAGTGCACGTGACCTCAGAATCAAGACATGTTGAGACTTAGACAAAATGCCATTCGTCAATTTGGATAAGTATTTTGGGGTTAAACGGCAAACTTACGAAGATTGTAACAAGATTCAGAAGAGATCTAAAGCTGCTAGAATTGATAGTTTGGATAGGACAGTAGCTAAGTGTAAGAAAGTGTGTGATGCCTAGCTTAGTGTTTGGAATAAGTCCTTACTTGGATTGACAAAATTCAGTATCACTCTGATGGATGAACAAGAGCAATTTAAGAGGTACAATGACTGACCATACTTTTTTAAAAATGCCCCTCTCCTTAGCCTGGTTAGTTCTAGTGTTGTAGTGAAATGTATTCATCAAGACATCAGTAGCTAGGCCAAATGTTGATACCAATTACATTGACAAACAAACTCTTGCCCATTCACAAGCATATGTTTTGATAGCTGATTGATCATTAACCCTTTTCCGAGTAAGGTAGCAACTATCAATTTCCTGCATGATATTCTTTGATGATAAAACATACAAACATGTGTTTTAAGACCAGAATTGGTGATCTGGATATATATTAACTACCTCTTATACACTATATCGTCATAAAAATAGTTTGAAACTGTAAGTGAACCAGTAGGCCTAACGGTAAATAATGGCGGACCTCGCTAAGTCTGGGATTTACCAGTTTAT
Organism: Sinohyriopsis cumingii; assembly: GCA_028554795.2. Lineage (NCBI taxonomy): Eukaryota > Metazoa > Mollusca > Bivalvia > Unionida > Unionidae > Sinohyriopsis > Sinohyriopsis cumingii. The sequence goes on along the minus strand of CM068826.1, from coordinate 146,202,331 downwards.
TAGATTGTCTGTTTTCATAAATCATCAGGCAAATATTTTCAGAAAAATATAAAAATCATTGACAGCAAAGCCAAGGTATTATTTTATTAAAGATTTAACTTTAAAATGCAAATTATGTAGGTCAGAAATGTATGGGACAATGCTATGTTGTGGAATTCGCGATGTGCGCTTTAAGGTCTAAGCTGTTTTCTGACTTGACACGTATTTGCAAAAATATGGGGAAAAAACAGCAAATCAGATACTATTTAACCATAGACTAAAATTACTACAAGGACGTAGACAAATAAATAAATCATAAATTTGCAATCCTATCAATGGACTGTTGTAATGAAGCTACATTAAAGTGAGTGATTACATTAAGAAAACCTCTCCATCTAAAAATAGACGCACTCACGTCTGTGTTGATTCTGTAGGAAAGAAGGGACTACAACTTTTGATGGTAGGATTCCCATTTTTACCAAAATGTGAGTCCTGGACTCCTAGTTTTAAAATCCTAGCGAGACTTCTGCCATGATATGCCTCCATGCAAGGCACATTAATACCATTTCCTCTTCATGATATAATCTTTCAGGAGTTTCTGTACTGTTAAACATCAAGCCAAACCAAACCAAGATTGTGATATTTTTATTTAAAAACACTGATATTAAACTTGACATCTTAAACTTGATCCCAGATATGTTGAGAAGATTTATTGCTATTTATTATATACTCAAATATGAATGTATAAATGTCCTACTTCCTGGCTTTCTTAATTCTTTTATCCTACTCCATATTTAATAAGTTAATAACCTCTGCTCTATATATCATTCCTACATTATACATTATCTTGTCCTCCAACATTACAAATGTAAAGCTACCTTGGAAATACCCTGTTTTTGAGCTCCTTGATGAAAGCCACTGTTCCAGTCTGTATGGCCTACAATAAAAAATAACAATGATACATGTATATCAAAACTGACACAAACACTCAATAAAAATTATTAAAATAAGCAATACTGAATCACCAAGACATTTCTTTTTTTATTCAGTTCTAACAGATGACAAAAAAGGCTGGGCATGTGCTCATTTATTAAATTATGTCAAGGTTTTAATTTCACAAATCTTTTATTAAGCTGCACATTTTTCAACATGCTCAGGCTGTACATCTTCAAGTTCTTCTGGTTTAGGTTTACATATTTTCATAATTTACAACAGTTTCGTATTTTGCGTAGGGTTAGAATTTTAAAGAAAAAGAATTTCCCTGGGTTTCCTCACTGATATATTGGTTGTTTAAAAAGGTTTCTGAGAAGTTATTTAAAGAATTTTTTTCCTACTTTTAATAACTGTGGCCATATTTTAATGCTGATAGGCATCAACCGTACAAGTTTTAAAAGTCTTTAAGCAATTCTAATGGTGACCATATCTGTCCAATCCTGCTGAGTGCTTTTGAGAACTAATTTAAAAGTTTTTTTCTTTCATTTTAAGTAAATGAAACTGAATTTGATGGCGGATCAGCATCATTTATATCAATGGCAAAGGATTTCATGCCAGAATGCCTTCTTTCAAGTGACCCAGATGGCAGAGTGGTTGAAGTCAGTTGCCTTTAAAGATCACGGACATCTTACCTCTGTCCACATAGGTTGAAGTCTTGACTTGGCCAACAAGGGTATGAGAGAAAGCTTGCCAGTCAATTTCCATGGGTTGGTGGCTCTTTCCAAGGTTTTCCCACATTCTTCCTCTACTAGATATACTGGCCACCATGTATAGCCTATCATTTGATGAAAAATGGCATTAAATCCAGCACAACTTTCTGCTAAAATATGATCATATTCTGTTCAGCAGTTTTAGAGAATTTATTCATTAAAGGTTTTTCTATATTTTTTTAATGGTGACCATAGTTGAGGGAAATCAGCATCAGCAACATAAACTTTAAAACCCATTATACCATGATGCTGTCAAATTTTGTTGTAGGATTTGGAAAAATCCTGTAAAAGTTTTCTTCAATTTCGAAGAACAGAGCCAGATTTGATGGAGATTGTCAAATTTCAAAAAACAAGACTCCCTCAAAGGGACTCTTGCACTACTGGTTGAACAGGTTTTTTTTAGGAATTCAAGATAAAACCATTTTTCCCTTTTACCTGCTGAAACCATAACTGATAATCTTCAGGAATAACAAGATTTTCAAATTAACTGCTAGATGGCACCTATTTCACTAAGGGCAAAGCAAACATTAGAAGCACATCAGTGATAACTGCACATCAATATTACCATCCATTACATATCGGTGATAACTCCACATCAATATTACTATCCATTACATATCGGTGATAACTCCACATCAATATTACCATCCATTACATATCAGTGATAACTCCACATCAATATTACCATCCATTACATATCGGTGATAACTCCACATCAATATTACCATCCATTCAAAACCCACAATACTGTGTATGACTTTAGTTTCTTAAGAAGAAACAATCCGAGAACAAAATGAAACAGTGCTCTGTTTGTACCACACTGGGATGAAGAAACAAAAAACATGTCTGGCTATTTATTTTATTGGTGTCACCAAGACATGCTGGATATGCCAGGACTCCTATTATATCTTTCAATGCAATTGACAACACCTACCTTGATAATATTTTCATCAGATTCTGAGTAGTCATGCCGATGGCAGTTCCTTTTCTTCTTCACTGAAACAGATGAAGAAAAACTGACATGATTGTGCAACAATTAGTGTTCTGAATTTATGAAACTGACAATATCCATAAGACAGCTACAGTATGAATTCTGACATTTCTACTCAATTCATATTAGTCTTTTTTTCACCTATTCAACACCTGAGAAAAGGATGGCACAAAATCAGTCAAGAAATACATAACTGTAAGCTCCCTAACATGAATATTTTACCTAAGAAGAAATTATTCATGCCAACACCTGTATTAAAAAAGTACTAGAGTTAGCTCCCCTGTCCAACCTGTGAAAAGTCTTTGATATAGATAATTGATTTAAGCTGTTTATTGGGTATTGACAGCCTTCTACTTTTTCCACTTTGGTGATAATGAGATAACAATTTATATCAATGACTTTGTCATGGCTTTTAATGCCAACATAACTCAGCATGTATTATGGTTGCAATGAAAGTAACAGAAAGTTGCCAAGTACCAAAGGTAAAAAGAAGCTGTAATTAAAGTCACTGCTTCAGATGTAAATATATTCTTACTACTAAAATACACTTTAAATACTAATTCATTTTTCAAAATGTATATGCAAATAGTCAAAATAACTTCATGAAGAATATTCAAGAGCAAAGGTTTCATATCAATATACAGCTTGCCAATGTTGCAGACAATGCTGTTTGGAAAAAGTCCATGTTCTGTCTTGGCCCTCTGTCCTAACATTTTCCAAATAACGTATTTCAATTTTGATTTCCATTACTTACCAAAATACCCAATTCCTTTAAATGAGACTGTCTTCAAATTACAATGGTATTCTTTATGCATAAAGCAATGTCAGTTGTAGGGTTTTTATAATAAAAAAAGCATTCAGCAATAAATACAAAATGTGTCAAAGCAGAAAAACATTGGTACTTACAAACAAGAGGTCCATGGTACTTACAAACAAGAGGTCCATGCTCTACCTGGCAATTGGGACAATGGTATATCTCAATATCTACAGCCTGATGTTCTTTAACGCCAACGCAACTGTGAATGAATAAATAACAAATAACGATAACTAGATATGTCCACCCAGCCCCTTCACATACAAGGAATATACAGCGCTGCATTTGGGAGACTACCATACAAGTGCATGATGGACATACATAATTTGTAACAGAAAGCCCAATGTGCCTGAGCTAAAAAACAAAAGTTTAAACTTCAAGGACAGTTGAAACAATCAGGATTGTCTGAGGCAGGGAATCAGTATCAATGTGGAGTGGTCATGTATCCCGTTATATGGGTAAAATGCTGTGTCAGCATTTAAATACAAGACTGCTCATGACTCTGTCTGTCTGTCCCTCTCTCTTTCTCTATACATATATACATGCACACACGCCACACAGAGAAAAAAGTATAGTGTAAGAAGAGGTCATGTGTGTTCAGTGACAAAACAATTCTCAGAGCATAATGTAACAAGTGTTAACTTTAGAGACATGATCAGGAAGGTGTTTTTATATGCAGTGCTTACATAAACAATAATCATCTACAATGAATTAGAGTGATATTTTATTTTATACAGCTTATGTCCCAAACCTTGAGCCCTAAGGTCAACTGGTGGGTAACATCAGTCTGAAGAAAAAAAAAGAATCATACCAGTGTTTTGTCAAGGGTCACCATATGTGGCCAAAAAAAACCCATATGTGTTTGTTTCCATTCTTTGCTGACTCTAGCATCTTTTTTCCACCAGGAAAAAAAAAAATAATTTAAATTCCCAAAAAATTGATTTGTGCATCTAAATAAGCTGGTTTAGCCCAATACTTGAAGCATTCGGTATATATATATATATATATATATATATATATATATATATATATATATATATATAATTTTATTTTTAAATTTTATTTTGTTAAAATTCCTGATTCCTGAAATTGATTTGTGCCTCAAACCAAGCTGGTTTAGCCCAAAACCATAAACACTCAGTACATTATATATTCTAATCATTATAATATATATTGCTAAAAAGATAACTAATTTTAAAACCAGTGCCATAGGAAAAACATTTGAGAGAGGGTGGCCTTGGGATAAAGAATAAACCTCCAAGGCCACCACAGTTTTCCAGCTACATTAGTGATTAGAGAAAAGCAGCCCCCTGCCCGATAAAACAATCACCCAGCTCATATGTCTGGCTTTTGGTCTGTGCTGTTATCCAAATTCTTTTGTAAGTCTTGCACTGCATGTTTTCCCAGTAATATTGCACTTCTGGAACGGCAAGTTGATCCTCTACCATGCCTCAGTGCAGTGTCAGCTTTTAGTGTGTGCTAATATGGAGTGCCCAATTTGCAGTTGTCCAAACAGTGATGACTTCAGAAATGTTTGCTATGTTTTGATGCAAACAACAAAATAGGAGACTTGATCCTGAAAAGTCTTTACCTGATGTTCAATTAAAGTCAAGATTTTGTTGAAACTCAAATATTTTATATATACTCATATCTGACAAGTTTAGAGTTTAAGGGATCATTAAAATGCTTGTGGTCTTACTCATGATGCAAGGTATGAAACAACCAAACCTTCTTTCATCCAGCTTCTATGAATGTAAATATGTTCTAACAATTATTAGGTTGTGCAGTATTACTCTGAAAAAACATATTCATATACAAATGCAGTAACCTATAAATACGGGGGCACTAAAATGAACTGAATATAGGACTATACTTGGACACTAAAATGAACTGAATATAGGACTATACTTGAGCACTAAACTGAACTGAATATAGGACTATACTTGGGCAGTGAACTGAACTAAATATAGGACTATGCTTGGGCATTTGAACTGAATATAGGACTATACTTGAGCACTGAACTGAATATAGGGCTATACTTTGGCAATGAAATGAATTGAATATAGGGCTGTACTTGGGCAGTGAACATTTATCACATTTGCGACTGTCACAGGAGTTGTAATTTAGAAAAAAGTAAGTGCTGGCTTTACAAGCTAAGGTCACATGCACTGGCAGATAACACAGAAATAATCACTCATGGATTAGATCTGGCTTATGAAAAAAGCATTACAAATCAAATGAAAACTTTTATTGCATCAAACAGTGCTTATATAGTAAGCATAAAATAATATGGATTATTCTGACTTGCATCAAAATGGAAGTGATACACTTACAAGGAAACATCCACAATAAACATCATTGATGGCCACTTTACTTTGTGGTGAGGAATATTTAATATTTTCAATTATTTATTTACAAAACTGTAGTCAAGTACCGTTTAATGAATATCACAATGAAACTGTACAGCATATATGATTATATCTATTTCTAAATGGAAACTGTGGCATGAAAACATAAAAACATTTGAATTTACAACATTTGGTACATATTGCAAACATCTCGAGTTTCTAATATTACCCCAAGATTTAAGCATTTGTTTTATGTCATGCTTATGAAATGTCCCAAATTCCGCTTTAATCAAAAATCAAACTTTCTGTATAAAAAAAAAAATTATTAGTGAGTATATTAGGTCATTTGCCTTGCAGTTTACTATTGCTAATAAAATCCTCCAGACAAGTTGAAATGTATTAGCAAGAGAAATAACTCCTGTGTTGTTGTTGGCAAGAGAAATAACTCCTGTGAATAAAGTTCTTATTATTCATTGCTAAATAAAAAAGATGTATAAGTTAGGAATTGCAAAAATCTATTACAGTGACGATCAACAATCAAAATATTTCACACGAATAAAATGACAAGAGGCATAAGAGGGACTAATATTGCTCAGCTAGCTCACATGGGTCTAAAGACCAATTTAGTAGTAACAAGGCAGATAACCTGCACTCAAAGATGTCCATATCTGAAATTTCCAGTTGTTTAGTTCAGACTGGTGATACCTGACATGTTTTACTGTTTCTACCTTAAGTACATTAACTTCAGCTGAAATAGAAGCTGCAATGGCATCTTTATATGACTGTGAAATATGTTCAAGTTAGGACTTAACCCATTAAATTTGGTCTAGAATCTTTAATAGCAGCATCTGATGAAAATCGAGTAAAATTTTAATGTTTTCCACCTGGTTGCTCTTGTAGCCACTGGCACTGTTGTTAGATATGCCAGCATGACCACAATTTCGGCACATTATATGCTAAGGAATATTCCTAACAAGTTTAATAAGGGAATAACAGCTAGTTTTATTTTTTTTATTTATGAAAACAATCCTCTACGAATTGGGCAGGTGCTATATATTTCAATCTTAGTAGAAGATACTCCTGTATTCAGCTAAAACAAAGAGGCAATAATAAGTAAATTAGACACGTGTAAAAACTTGCTATCTTCATTTACCAATAAACAGAAATGGCAGAGTAATGGGGATGACAGCAAAAACTTTTATACATGAGAAACAGCCATAAATATCAAACAATTTGCCAGGATTCAAATTAATTTTACCAGATATGCTATACTTGGGTGCAAATTTCACAATACAGAAGTCTGGTCTCCCAATACTTGGTAATAAATGGACCTGGTAGCTATGCTTCCCAAGACTGGAAATTAAGAAATCTGAATCCGCATTCATTTATTCACCTAGGTGATTACCAATGTTATGGATGTCAGAAAATAAATCAAAAGTGGCTGAAAACCTGTTTTTATGTAGTATTCACTTACCCTCCCATTTCTTGGTTCTCCCTACAGGTTTCTTCAGTAACACAGATGCCATATATGAGTCTATTTTTTCCCAGTCAAAAAGAGTGATTTTGTTTATCAGCTGCAATAAGTGCCAAATTATTCCACAAATTTCTTTAACTTTGGTCATTACATCCTTCTTAACCCATGTTGAGAACAGTTACACCATTTGCAATACTTTATTCAATTTTAAAGAAAAATGTTAAAGCTGGGCATTGCAAATATTGGTTAGCAGACATCATAGTTTTTACCTTCTAAGCATCACTTAAAATATAGTTTTGCAGCAACCAGAAAAGGAGAGCATGCTGTCTCGTTGTTTACCCGAAAACTTTCTGTCTGGTTTGAAACGTGAACACAATGACAGGGTTAGAGACCACCTGGCGACACTCATCGAGCGACTCGGGTTAAAAATAATAAATTACTGAAATTACCAAGTTTTTGCATTTTTTCTTTCGCATCCTTTACGTTTTTTGTTTTAAAAATCGATAAAGAGGTATAAAAAACGGCAGTGTAACAAAAACAAACGCTCTAATAGTAATAAGTCCCCAGATTTGTGGTATTTTGACATCGAATGGACTAGTGCAATCCGAGTCCGTTTAAATATTAAAATATTTTATTACATCCCTAAACCTTCCAAATATAGTAGCGGCTACTTATTGGTAGCGTTGGTTGGTGTCAATGTTTGACTCAGGCAAGATTTGATTTAGTCATCTGTTTTGGTCCTCCAGCGGAGGCCCCAAGACCAAGATTCAGACACTGACGCCATCCAGTCTCCAAGGGTTCATGGATATTTTGCACAAAGCAGAACAGCAATTTTGACTGTATATTTTACCTGCCATGAAACCAATCTTTGCAAACATCACAAGCTATCATAAATTCTGTCTCGTCGTACGGTTGTCTACATATACAATATACTGTGTTGTCTTCCTCGGACGCCATGTTGACAGAAAATCTACATGGGACAAAGGAAGTGGCACTGCGCATGCGCAATGCTCAAAACGGTATTCTACATGTCAAAACCTAACCTACTTTCAGTTTCTTACGAAGGTAAATAATGAATTTAATGACGAAATGGAATCTTGAAGTATTCATCTTGTGTCAATGTAGACGTATTGATTAAGAAACGATTTTGCAAAAATAAAAATAGTTTTTGTCCAAAATATACATGATTTCACGAGAGAGAGAGAGAGAGAGAGAGAGAGAGAGAGCTTCATGGAGGAGTGCTTTTCTTTCTTTCTTTTTTATTTTTAAATGAAGGATATCATGGTAACCATTTCCCCACGGGATAACAATAAGAAAACTAGTCTACCCGTGATGACAAGATTCGGTGAAATGCATCGTGAAGTATTGGAACTTCACATAATATATGTACACAGTTTTGCTAAAAATTTCAAGGAGTTTGAAAATGACGTTAGTTTACATTAACAAGCCTAACCATTTTTTAAAAATGTCATGTGCTTATATTGATAGGAAAATATGATCGATAAAATTGAATTTTTAACCACAGTCTGACTTGTAATCATTCAAATGGAATGTTATATTCTATTCATACCCTCAGTAAAAAATCAGTCAGATGCACTGGAACTATTGGTGGGGGGGGGGGGGGGGTCGAGGCATTTATTCAAATTTGTGATCAGTTAATAAAACCAGATTTGTGCCTTCTCTATATATTGAGTCCATAAGGTGAGTTTGTCTGGAATGGACGCTTATTTCTCATGTTGCTGGTAAGGGTTGTGGGATTATACGGTAAAGTTTTAGTTTTGATAATATGGATTTGGTGTCTAATTAACCTCTTTACTTACCCTTACACTTCAGTTATTCTGCACCTAAGTGTCAGTTAGTAAGTGTTTATATTGGTATGTAGGTGTAGGTGCTGGTCAGTAGAGAACTGGGGACACGTTTTATTTCAGGTCGTTGTCAAATACAATATTTTAAATACTAGAAACGTGGAAAAACCCATTTGTTTCTAATCATTATCACGAAGAAGCTGTTATGTATATTTGATTTAATTTTGATTTGATTTAATTTAATTGTTTTTTGTTAGTTTTAATTTTTTATTCCACTACTTACTATATTGTAATGTAATTTTATTTACTGGATTTGATATTTTCCAGACATTCAGTTCAGTTTTTCGAAAATCTAATATTAGTACTTTATATCAAATGCTGACCTAGTTCCTGACCTTATTTCATGATTGGAAGTAATCAACTTTTATTTATTTTTTATTTAATTCATTCTTAGTGTGGGATTTATAGAGTGAAATCGAGGCTGTACTGGGAGTATCTGACTTTAGACATGTAAATAGCTTCGACGTTGTTATTTCGAAATTCTGGTTTTACCGAAATTGCACAGTAGCCAGATTTCATAGTGATGTTAAGAGAAATAATTTCAGCTGGGCTTTTAAACACTTAGACGTCAAGGTGTTGTTGTGTTGTTTTTTTTGTGACCAGTTTGAGTTGAAATTCTATTTTATGGAATTATTAATTCTTTTGCCTGGAAATATTTAAGTGCTGATACAGCGTTCTTGGACAATGACATTTATTGAAATTTTATTCGGAATTCAAAACTGGAATATTGTTTTCTGTGGTTCAACAAAGAACTGTTGACACTTCAGTACTATACTGACTACAGTATACATTCTATTACCAAGACTTCTAATTTTTAATTCTTGGATTATTCTTGGATTATTTTTGGATTTGATTCTTAAAACTGTAAGTTCTTTTCCTCATTTTTATCTTGTTTTTCTAGGGAAATAAATTATTTGTTAAATTTTACAAAACTTGTTGTCTTCACTTTTTTCTTTTTAGTGTTTATGAGAGCCTAAACACGTATGAAAGCTTATATTTTCTTACTAAACTTAATAGTTTTGACTTTGTTTCATGAAAATATACAAAGCGTAAGCAGCATTTAGTAAAATGCATGAACGATTTTATCAACCACATTACTCACTCATCCACCCCAAAAAAAGAAAAATTATCTAAATTTCAAAACTTTCCTACATCAAAACAAAACACTGCTACTTGCATGACAGATTTACAGCTCGGAAACTTGATAACATTTATTTTAAGCTAAGTATATATTTTCAAAATAAATATAATTTATATTGGTTGTATTTAATTAACAGACATATACTAGGTGCAAATAAGTAAGGTCTTTCTTGATTTTGCTATTTACGTGCAGTCTAATTTTGTTCTGGCTACATCATAAAATGCATTCATCTTCGTTAACCAAGGTTCCGATGTGTTAGCCCTGTCTACAAGTATCTACATCATTTTGTTCCCATACTGTGTTTGCTTGTGTATTATGTACAAACAGATTAATACAGCCTAACCTGTATTAAGGAGCCATATGTTGGAAGTTAGACAAGTGGTCCATGAAAACAGTTGGTTGTTTTATAGAGATTAATTTTTCTCTACTTTTGTTCTAAACTCTTTAAAAATACAACTGTTGAAGAAAGGTGCTTGCTTGATGAGGGTGACCTTTAAAGCAGGTTAAACTATATTTGGGTCTCATTTTCAGCATGTGTAAGAATGCTCAGTACATATGTAGCTGCCGATCATTGTTTAAACTACATTCAGTTTCAAATAATTAATTCTTTACCTTTAAGTTTCGAAGTAAGTATCCATAGCATTGATAAAGAAAGAAAAAATGTCTTTGGAGTGACGATGCTTCAACACTCACCTTAATTTTTTATATTCATATCTCATTAAATGACCTTGACCTTCGACCACAAATTTGATAGGTTTCTTTCTTTCCCTAAGTGAAGTTATTTTCAAAGTTTCGTAACGGATAGGTTTGGAGAACTGTACTTCCTCTGTGTAAATGAAAGAACATATGTACATGTGTAACAATACACTGCTTATTTAAATGGTTACGACGCTGTTCTTGTCGTAGGAATAGACAAATCACAGTCATCTTCTGAGACCTTGACCTTGCATCCTACAAAGCGATAAGGTTTCGCCATTTAAAAAAAAAATGATGGATGGTTGTTATCACTTCAATATCACATTCGATTAGAGGAATACATTGTGTATACTTGTCAGCAACAATCTTTATTTATCAAAAATACGCACAAATACAAGTATTGTACAAAGAACAAGAGGCACACGCGGTCTGATATCGCTCAAGTTGCTTATATAATCTAACAATTTAACAATAATTTAATAATTGTCCATTTCACTAAGCATGCTTATGTAGTATTGTAAGATTACAGATAAACTATCTCACACGCATATGTTGATTTTTATCTAAAATGTTTTTACTATATCCTGATAAATGTTTGTTCTTAAGATGATTTCATAGTTGCTGTGCAGTCTCTTCCTCATGCCAAAGTCATCCAAGATCTTGATGATAGAAGTCCATTTAGCGAGTTTTAAAGAAAATGGATGAAAAATATCAAGATCTAGAGAGGTAACAACCTCAGCCGATCAGATGCAATGTATTTCATTATTATACACGAATCTCCTTTATTACATAGAATATGTTTGTGGCAAATATAATATAAACTTATCGGGAGTAAACTTCGATTGGATTTAAGTCTTTAGAGTGGTTACAAGCTCATCCAATCAAATGCAAGTTTATCTAAAAAAATATTATGAATCCTGCTCTTAATCAATCCCCTCCAGCGTCTTGCTAATATAAAACCATGGATCCAGTTTGATACAAAATCTGAAAAGAAATATAATTACAATAAGGTTGACAGTCTTAGCAAATCAGATGTAAGGTAACATCAAATAATGGATCCAGTTTGGCTTTTTATCACACTTCCCCAAAACCTTAAATGAAACAGCAGATAACCATGTTTCATCCCAATTCTATAACAAATGTTTCTATATAAATATACACACAGATCATAGACCATAACCATCTTCGCTAGCCAAGGTTCCGATGTGTATGACGGATCGAACAGATATTTCAGTGATTTGTCTCAGCGACAACTATTGGAGTTCATGAATTGTCTCCCTTTTGATTGGATGCGGAGGTTTGCCGCCGCATCCAATAAATTCCCTGGTCCGAAACACTGAAGTATCTGTCCGATCCGCCAAGGTATAAATAGGGTTAACATATCGGAACCCTGGTTAGCTAAGATGGGTCATAACACAAATCATCAACATCTTACAAAGGGTCACATATACTATTTTGCAAGTTGCCAAATGTCCAGCCAATTATATTCAATATCACATAATTAATATACATGAATTAAGCATATTATCGCAAAATCAGAACACAATGCAAGATTACGTAATTAAAATACATGTTAGGATTATGTATCAAGAAATGTTCATAATATGCAATTTTTATTGTCGTAACCCAAATTTGTTTAATTAGAATAAAGATTATGATAACTGGTGCCGCAATACTTTTTAAATTGAAGAAATATAATGCGGTATTGTTTCTTATACTCTACGCTAATGACTTAAGTTCATTACTGAACACACGTGCTTTGTGAAGAAGAGTTGCAATCAGCAGCAGAGAGGGTGAAAAGACCTTTTGCTGGAACGTCATTTTTGACAAAATAAATCTTCCGACGAAAACGAAGAAAAGAAAAGGCCAATAACGTCAAACCAAAGCCTCTAACTTACCTAGAGTTTCTCTAATTGTTTTTTTTTTTGTTACTTTATTTTTGTCGTTAGTGTTTTTAAAAACGTATGCGCATTTTGTTAACCCGCCGGGCGTTTCATTGAGGTCGCACCCTCTCTGCTGCTATAAATGTATGAGTAATCAAATCATTATTAAATCAGTCTCTCAACCAAATATTTTATCAATACCCATACAATATCGTGATCGAGGTTCATGTAAATTTATTGTTTTAGACTGTGCTTTTGAAAAGAAGTTTGTGAACCTAATCATGTCCATATCCCCACTACACCAAGTCTGGTGAATATTTCGCAGAGTATGTGTATCAACTCCATTAAACACAACTAAGATATTACAGTTACCTCTAATCACTTTAGGTATTTGTGTATATCGCTGAGTAACATAAATCACGTCTGTTTTTATGTCTCCCTCGAGAAAATATTCTTGCTGGATTTGATTGTTTGTCCAGCATTATGTCGTCCTATACTTCTAAATTATTAATAAATCCATCGAGGTCATCTACGGATGGGGCTTCATCAATATTGGTAATAACATTATTAATATCATTGCCGGCCTCGTCCAACAATTTTGCGTTTTCATTAAAATCTTTAAGTACATCGTAAAATCTTTGATCATCAACTGGCGGAGCTACTAAATACAACTTATCCCACTTGAGCCATATCATTATCAAATTAAGTAGTAATTGTTTTTTACCAGACCCAGATGGACCTATGATAATTGCTCTGATAGAATTTGGTAGCGCTGGATGATGCTTGACTGGCTCTTGTTTTCGTGTCTCTGAGAAATCAGTGACATCCATGTTGTACAAATATAATAATTAATATGGATTTATAATGCGTTCGATGCAGAGCATCCACGCTTACGCGTTGATTAACAACAATAATAACAAAAAATAAAAGGCGTGAACTTACAGGTAAATGTGTAAAATGTGGTACAAGTAAATATAAATTTATTTGTAATAATAAAGTCGACGGCGATATCGCTGATTCATTGGGAAAATTACCAGGAGCTCCATGGGCTAAATACCCAGGAGAGAAACACCTTCCGGGATATAATTATTGTGGTCCTGGAACTCGATTCGTTATCCGACTTGACGAATCAGCTCAACCAAGACATGGAGAGTATCCTATAAATGATATTTATCGAGCATGTCACGCTCATGATGTAGCTTATAAAAGTAAAGATCTGCAACAACGACATCTTGCAGGCGTCAAATTAATTAATGCACAAAATTCGATTAAAAAAAATAATTCTTTTAGAGATCATTAGCTAATTGGTTGGTAAGATCTGCGATTAAACGTAAATTATTATTCGGAGCCGGTAATTAATCAACCGATTATTATAAAATAATGGAATCGATTTATTAAAGCCCAAGAGGATATTGGAAAGGCACTATTAGTAAACTCGCTGATGCAGCAAATGTACAAGTTATGTTGCTGCAAAATGGTTAGCACGACCGGCAATACGGTAAATATACCTATCACCACCTAAAACAATTACGCATGTACATTTTGATGTAAGGACTCCTAATGAAGTTCATCAAGCACATATTTTATTTTTACCATATGATACTATTAAAATTGGAAGATGTCAATTAACATACAAATACGCATTAACTGTCATTAATGTTGCAAGCAGATATAAGGAAGCAGAACCGGTATCAACTAAAGCACAAATGAAATTTCTTCTGCTTTTGAACGAATTTTTCATCGAAAACAATTGCAATGGCCACAATTAGTACAGGTTGATCCTGGCAAGAAATTTCTAGGTGCAGTATCATCTCGGATGAAAAAAACGTAACGGCAAAACTAGACGAGAACATACTGCAATTCATCGTGATCAGGCAATTGTTGAAATATTTAATCGAACACTTGCTGAGCGGTTATTTGGATATCAATATGCAAAGGACATAATTCAGAAATATATGAGATCTCGCGAATGGATTGCAAGATTACCAAGTGTGATAAATGCATGATATAACGAAATTACTCGAACAACTGCCATGAAACCTATTAATGCAATTTCAAAAAAAAAAAAATAAAAAAAAAATAAAAAAGTATACCAACACAACGACAGCAATTTTCAAAACAACCAGTATTCGGTAATGTTACTGTCAGATATTTATATTAACCCGGTAAACTTGAAGGGGGTTAAAAAAAGAGCGACTGATCCTTTTTGGATTATTACAACACATACAATGTCTAGCGTGGTAGGATCCTCGGGGAGATCTGCAATCTACAGAATAGATTCAACTGCTCCTCAACGTGGAATTGTACGCGAGCAATTACAAGATATTCCTGAAGACACACAATTACCACCGCATTCACTTTTGTAAACTAGCACCTCGACGTCGATTACATTAAAGATAGGTCATCATTGCATTTTCGCGTATATGACAAAAACTACTATTAATCATGTCTACAGTAAATTGTCATGGATTCTTACTTGAATATTTCCACAACATTACTGTGTTACATCTCGTACAATGATTATTCTGTTGTTGTTTTAATGTCATGATAAATTCAGCATCGCGATCAAAATAGCGCTTTTTTGTAGTCACACTGTTTATAACTAATTTTTTTCTTACTATAGCATCGCATTGCCAGCAGTTTGATTATTATTATCTGTGAAGTCTATGACAATTCACAGCAGCTGAGATATTCTTCTGACTCGAGACACTGCAAGATAAATTAAATTTGACCATACTATACGATCATCGACGATCCAAACATTTGATTCAGACATGGTTAATCCTTGTGATGAACGAATTGTCATTGCGTATCCTAGCGTTCATGGGGTTTTGTCCATAGTTAACGCGCTCTCAGCAGCATCGACGGTAACTAAAACAATATCATTTAATACAAGATTTTTTTTTTCTGACTATCCCAGTAAATGAACGTCGATATTTTGTCGTTCCGTATCTGCTGGTCGATAACATAGTGGTACGGGTAGATTTGATAATTTTTCTTTATGCAAGATAAATAATTGCCGTTGAAGTGTATCACGAACTATATTTCTACTTGCCACTGTCAAATCATTTGGTCTCCATAAATTCCAAAAATTGATAATTGGGGTTTCTGAAATTATTTCACACATTATTTCACATTAAATTTTATTTGGTTGTAGTCTGATTAATTTCTTAAACTCTCTTAATTCTAGATCAAGTGCTTTATGATCATTAGTTATTTCTTTATAATAATCTACAAAATTCCTCAGCCATTTATGTGAAGACAATCTAACAAAGAGCGGTGGTTGGCCATGATCGCCACACATTATCACAGAAGTATTTTTTGTCAATAACCAATCAACTAATATTTTCAATGTTTCTAAAGAAACGGTGCATATTTCATCCCAAACAATAATCCTTGGAATATATTTCTCTCCCATTCATTCAGGAGTCCATTTATATCCCTTCCATCGAAATAATTTATGATACGTGCATGATTTAATATTTATTTCTCTCATTTCTCTTGCGAGTCTGTGTGTAGGTTAATACAACTATATAAAAATTCATAAATAATTCGATCACACGAGTTGTTTTACCAGAACTCCCAGGCCCTTTGAGATAAACTGTTTTATGTCTAGCTACAGGATCAAATACAGATAGTGCAGATGATAATTTTGATATTTGATTTTTTCGGAAATAAATATCCTTAATTTCATCGTGGGTGGATTCAGAATAATTAAGTATATTTTCTTGTTTTAGTCTCCATTCACCCCATGATGCATAAGTGCAGATATGTAGTTGTTCTAACAATCCTGTATTTTTTGTTGTTGATATAAAATGAATCCGTAGCGACTCTGACAGCAAACTCAGAAACTCTATTTATCATCGATAATAGATTTATGGAAACGTACGCGAGCATCAAAGATGTTAAATGAGTAAACTGCGGTGACTCACCATCAGTATAACTCACAATTGTAACTAATTTAGTTCCGTCTGATAAATTAACATTACTTCGACTTATAAACGTATTTCTATTCGTTGTATCAGCAATTATAAGATCTAGATCAGCATCATCTTTAACCAATCTTATGCAATGTCGTTTATGATCATATGATCTTCCTTGGGTGAATTTGCAGATTATTTTTCTGCCAAGATGTTTTGCGATTTTATTCTCAAAATCAGTCATATCAGGATTTTCATCCTCAGAATATTTATTTTGTTGTGGTAACCAAATTTCTTTCGGCGGACGATATGACAGAATTCCTCACTTACTATTAACAATAATTGTATTGTTACATCAAGGATATATCGTCATAATACTGTTGGTGCCCATATTTTTTCTGAAAAATGTTTGCCGAACCAGACATAACAATTTTTTCTTTAAGACAATCCAATCATATTGGTTTCCACGAATTTTTCTCTCAAACAAAATGAGCAGCAACTGAAGGAACGGTAAAACAATTACTCAGTAATTGTTCAGCATCATCATGTGGATATTTCAACGCACGATATTTAATTTCTTCATGTAGAGATTCTGTACGTTAAATATCTCCATTAGACCGTACAACCTGATCATAATTTCCATTATCAGAACTTTGAAATAACCTAACAGGATCGTTCTTACTTATTTCGTTAATAAAATCAAATATATCTCCTTTGTGAAATTTAACAATTCGATTTCATGGAAATATTGAGACTGCATTAGTCCACGCATGCGCATTATGATCAATAACTTCAATCGAACCTCCTTTCGATTGATATTTTGATTCGTATAAAATCTCTTCGGTTATTGTTCTTACCCTTATCGATAATTTTTGTTCGCAGCTCAGCGACGTCTTTTACAAATGCTTTGGTATATTTAGCTATTTCTCCCCACTCGTTTATTATTTTACATCGTTTATCCGTTAAACCATTTCCACATATCGCATATGTAAAAGTGCTCCGTTACTCGTTCGGCCATACAATTTTTATTGTTGAAAATTTCATCGGTTTTAGAGTATTAACGCTGGGTTTATCATTTATCGGATAAATTCCATAAATAACACCGGTTACAGGGTACAAGCTTTCATAAAACGGCTTGTCAATATCAGTCAACATTCCTGGTATGGAATTTTGACTTACTACGGCATTTTTTTCATTATGAAGGACAGGGTCACGTTTATCACTGATGATGCAATTATTATTCTCTGCTTCTGCTAATACAATAAACATTACTCTGAAAAATATCTTCGATTGTCGAGATAATTAATGATCGTTGCCGCTGGTTGGTCGTTCCTTGTAGCATCGACGACATCATCAGTGCTGCGTACGATTTTAACGTCGACCACACATGAGATGCACAAACTTTGCTAAATTCTTTCTTGGCGTCATAAATAGTATTAATCAAACTTATATTCGCCGGATCGACCAAATTTTATATAGGTAAGTCAGAAGATATTCTGTAAAGATTACATTTATTTTTAGAAGGCCTAACCTTAATCGCGGATAATATCTGATCCATATTATAATTAAGACGTATATATATATATATATATATATATATATATATATATATATATATATATATATATATATATATATATATAAATTGAAATGGCTTATAATAGGCTCTACAACGCTTTGTGACAAAGCTTGTGTAAACGAATTCTGTGGATATCATTTTCAATGTGTAAGAAGAGGGAGTTTAAGACCAAAACCATGTCTGAAGTGTGGTGTTGGAGTTAGAGGAGAAACCAGTTGTGTGTGCAATGTGGTAGTAACAAATACGAAGAATGAAAAGATATTAGGATGAAAAAAATAGCACTGATAGTAATGATAAGGTTATAAGAAACGCTGAAGACTATCTTGCAAGATTTTCAAAACATAATTTAGACAAATAATCATTTAAACAGATAATATTATATACAAATGGAATAAAAAGAATTTTTGAGACATCCTATCATTAAGAATCATGAAGCATCCCGTGATGGTGAATGAGACATTGTCGACTAAAAAAAAAAACAGTCGGTTTTGGTAATAGTACTTCTGATTACCAAATGTTGGGTGTTGGCGGAAAGAAAACGTATTGCTCTCATAAATTTATTTACGAGTGTTATCACGGAGTAATCTAAGACGGTCGTGTAATCGATCATTTTGATTCAGATAAGAAAAATAATGATTTGTGTAACTTGCGAGCTATAGCACAGTTCGGGAATTGTAAATTGGTAGCACTGGCTGTAAAGATAAAAGCGCAAAAGTTGTTAAATCTGTAAATGTAGAGACAGGTGAAGAAATAGTATTTCAGTCGACATATGCAGCAGGGAAATATTTTGATATGTGTAGGCATTCAATATGCCTTGTCGCATATAATATTAGCAGATCTATTTTATCTAAGAAATATAAACAAAAGATATTTTTTACATTATTGTTGAAGGGAGATAACTCTGTCAAGTTAAAGCTCTCTCAGGTAGAGTAATTCAGTAATTACTTTGTTTGATACTACGTATTTAACTCACGAAGGGAGATAACTCTGGTAGAGCTTAAAGTTTTTATCATCATAAATAATTATATAAAATGTTCAGTAATTTTAACAATCTGTGTGATAATTAGTATCAGTGAAGTAACATAATTTTGGAATGGTTCAATTTAGTAAAAATGATATTTACGGTTTCTAACTTATCGACAAAATTAAAGCAGAAACAGTGGTTACACACACCGTTACATGTACAGTACATCTAAGCTATTTTTAGATCTCTAGGTAAACAGTATACATATCTTCATGTATCTTGAATTTGACAGAATGAAGGTCAGAAATATGTGTGTCGATTATTTTAATACAGTGTGTTTAGAAACAGAAATAAATCCACGCTGTAATTTTACTTAGTATAATAATATTTTATTCTCATTTAGATCTGTTTCTGATAATAATCGTCTGTAGAAAATCCAGCATAGGTAACTTTCTACAATATGAAACATATATATATATATATATATATATATATATATATATATATATATATATATATATATATATATATATATATATATATATATATATATATATATATATAAGATAGGAATATAGCGCATTGCCGTGACTGACAACTGTCGACGGTGGCGATATTTCGCAATTTTGCATTAATAAGTGGGGGATCCACCCCAAGCTCGAACTTCAACAGAATCAAAAAACCAAGCCTCCCACCATGCACTCTCCTAGTGTTAATTATGGTGTGTGTGTGCAAAAATATGTTGAACGTAGAGAAGGCCCCCATATATGTATTGTGCCGTCCTTAGAATTAAGTTAATTAAGTTAATGTTGTGCCGTCCTTAGAATTAAGTTATAGAATTAAGATTATATATGTATCGTCTGAACCTGCTCGAATGTCGTTTCGATAATCTAGGGTTTAAATGCGGGTTGTGACGTCCTTAGTATTAAAATTATATGTTGTGGAGTCCAAAAAGAAGAAAAAAAACTGGTCTATTTTGGCTTAAAAACAGCCAACGATGACCTAATATATTTTATTTTAAATATATATTTATTATATAACGAATTATGAAAATATTAGGGATAATATTTCTGCAATAAAATAATCAAAAACTACGGCATAAAAATTCAACTTGATCTAGAAAAAAAGTATTTGTGATTTTGAATAATTGCAAACAAGTAAATTTGAAGATAGATATACACTACCAGCAGAATACAGATTTATAAAACTCATCCAACAAGCTATATTCCAATCTTTGGCTGCTGTGAAAGATTCGGATGTCATAAAATTCGTATCTCTCAAACATGATCGAAAAAATTAGATCAGAATGTGCTCTCGAATACAAACCGAAAATAAGTATTAACACGCGCGTGAGGCAGTTAATAAAGATTATGTCAGATCGTGAAAATGAAAACAATCACAAAGTTATTAGTGAAGGTAGTGACGAAAGTGAAAACAGTAAACGGAATTTTGAAAGTATTGACATAGCTGCCATAACTGCATCACATATAAGATTGACTGCAATTGTTGATTTTATATTATATTAAGTAGGTGATAATTTTGCTACTAATTCAAGGCACCAATAATAAATTAAGCCGAGTTTTTTTTCTTCTTCGGGTTCCACAGTAAATGTTTCCTAGTGGGCTTTGATATAACATCACTAACATAGATCCAGGAGTTCCATCTGACGGAGTCAATGGATAACGCCGTGAAATTGTGGTGGATATTATAAATGTTACAACACCATGTACTGAGAGCCTGTTTATACCGGTAACTTCAGCGAGATGTTTAATGGATTGTTTGACTGGTGACCATAATGCTTGTCCAGACGTTACTGTACATACTACATTGTCGGTAAAAAAAAAAATGTTATATCAGAGAGTTTAATATCAACGACTGGTGGACTTAAAAAAAAAATTCATTAATTGATCTATTAATGTTTCTAAGAAAATTCATAAACAATTGCACATGATTAGAATAATCAGTTTTTAATGACGTAATTTCATTATTAACCGAAACATACGAGTTCATCATTGGAAGGTTTTTATTATCGATATATTTCTTCGTTACAGTATCATTGTCTGATTCTGGTTCTCCAAGATCAGTAACTTTATTATTAGACATATTGAGAGAACCAGTGATTGTATCACCGATTTTAAGTACTCGACCACGAATATTATCTGATATCGTTGACATAGTAGCACCGGGTTTAATTTTTCCATTACTATCAAACACAGCTACGGCATTTTCAACTACTCCGTTAAGTCTAACAATAATATCTTGCATTGAAATGTTACTTGTTTTTAATTTCCCTTGTTTATCCTGAAATACAACCACTTCGTTTAGATCTACATTTGCAAGGTTTAATAATTCAAAGATTTCATTACTAACCTATTTACTTATATTTTCATTCGTTATTTCGTCGTTTTTTGTTTTTGTTTAGATGAAGATCTTCCTTAAATATCTACCATTATACTTTTAGATCTGTTTACGGCTACTTGTATACTCGCGTACGACTTTATGAGGCGGTAATGTTGATGAAGATATAGCGTCGAGTGCAGATTACTTCACAGCCGCATACTAGTGGATCGGTTATTGTTTGTGTTGGTAATGTCGAATACCAGACTGGAGATTTTATTGTGTTTACGTAATTTACAAATTCTTTTGGTGGAGCCAGTCCATACGAGTCAAAGTAAATAATTCCACCTGTATCAATTGCGTATGCCACACAGTGAGTGCCAGGACCAGAACTATTATCGAGATTAATGATACCGGTTTCAATATTGTTTGGTTGTTTTTGTAATTGATCACGCATAAAAACACCTTTAAAATTTTTAATATTGAATTTTTTAGCAGCATCAAGTAAATACAAATTTGACATTGGACGGATTAACGAAGTGTTCATTGAAGTCTCAGACCTTTTCTATATCGATAAGGAGTTCCTGGTAACCTTTCCCTCTTTTTTAAAGCCTTATCCTGTTGCTTTCTTTAATGCCATCCCAGCAGCAGTACCAAACAACACCAAGTGCAGCTGCTTTTGCTACAACTAGAGCTACAGCAGCTATTAAGGCTGGTATAGCTGCAAGAAGTGGCAATATACAGCCTGTTTTAATTGAATCTTTAATAGCACCAGCAGAAAGATTGAGTTAACGCCTGTTTTTGATTGTTTGGCGCTATTGTAATTCTGAGTTGACGTTCTGACAATGACAATTTATTTTGACCACCTGAGATCTGATCTTTCTTTAATGATATTTTTATTCCGCAGTTCTTTGCTGAACTTGATTGAAGCTTTTTAATCTGACCAGGAGTCAGAGTACGCTAACATGATGATATGACATTATAAATATCTTGAGCGATTTAATTACATGTTTTCTACTGGAGCATCGATAACTTTTATTCGTCCACCAACACCTTAAAGTAAAATTGCTTTATCGCTGACTATAACAGTGACTGCTCTGTAATTAACACCAGCGCCTGGATTTACACGACCTCGAAAGTGAATATCAACAACAGATTGTTTAAATAAATTTAAATGTTACAACAAAAAGTAATAGATCGGACACAGATTTCTAAAATCTGTGATATTTGGAAACCGGTTTTGGAAACCGGTATCACATTTTGTTCACGTCCCATAAATGTCATTAATCGATTATATGCACGTGCTATATAATTATTTTCAAAATTTAAATTTTTATCTTCAGATGGTTCCTGATGTCCATTTATCCGTAAAGAAACTTCACTAACTGCAAGGTTGTCAAATATTATATGACTACCTTTTTGATTATCTAATCGTTTAGCATTTTATAAAGCGGTAAATATATACCTCGGTGCAGAAACTCTATGTTGTGATGGCTTATGACATGTAAATAACCCAGCAACATTATTGTGAATGCTATCTGTAGTTACTGTTACCCCCGATAACAATGATTTTCCGCCTGAATTCATAAAATTGATTAATCATTCTTCTTCAGCAATTGATGAAGTCATCACTGGCATCCACAGTGAAAGTTTGAATAATATTACTTTACCAACAGCAGTAGCGGCTGTTCGACAAATATCATCATTATCATTACCTTTTCTCACATTTACAAACGTGTGTTTCGCTTCAAAGATAACTTTTCTGACATTTCTACAAAATCCAAATATGTGTGATAATGACCATCTTTCAACATTAATGTACATGTTTTAAATCCGAAATTGTAATTGTCGTTGGTACTCTGTAACACAAAAAAATCAGCACCCAGTCTGTCAATCGTTCCAGCTGGCTGTGGATCAGTCGCAGTATTTCGTGGTACTTGTACTCATAAATATGGTCTAGGATCAGGATGATCAGCGTTATGTTTGGCGAACATCATTGACGGACCAGCTGATCTTGTATAATCATCTGAATATCTTGCTAAATTTAATATCGTTGCAACATCAACATCTTTTTGAATTGTTTCAATATTTCTTCCGTCAATCATGTACGTAGCGTTATCAAATAACTTTATAATACCATTTTTAAGAGAAACCCAACCATATCATTAGCTCCATATGGTGTATTAAGAGGAACATCTGTTACAAGCTCTCCTTCTACTTCAATAAATGCCTCAGAAGGTACGAAATATCTGCTTGCATCTTGAACTTGTAGTTTGATTCTTCCTCTTACACGTGCGTCATAAGAATAATGCTGATAATCGCGTATAGATTCATCTTTGAGAATTGTGCATCTATATCAAACGCTGGATCGAATATTCGTTTAAATATATTTTATAACTATTTTCGTCTAACACGAAGACCACTTCCTGAAATAAAACTTGTATTTGTAGGCATAATTTCATTAGTCAACTTTGTAGGAACAACTTCATTAACAGCCAATTCTGCTAATTTTTGATTTGCAGCTTGATTAATTATTTTACTGACATTTGCAGGCATAACTTCAGTGCTGAGTAATTTTACTGGCGTTTGAGGTTTTCTTCGTATTGATTGGGATAATCTTTCTTTGATTGTTGAAAATGCTTTACCAGCAAGATTACAAACAGCACTGATACCTTTATCATAGCCTTCATACCTTATTCTTTTATAAATGGTATTACTTTTGGAGCCGTTCTCTTAAATAAACCTTGAACAACATCACCAAGTTCATCTCCGCAAATCGCTTTGTAAGTTGGTAATAGTGAGTTTGCTACCTTAACTAGTACAGGTCCACGTTGAGCATTGTGTATAATCATGATTTTAAATTGCATACTGATTACTTAATTATTTTTAATCGCTGTAATAATCATCGACAATTTCATTAATAAGAGAATGATAAATGTTACTATCCATAACCCCTCCTGTAAATAATCTTCGACAAATAGAGATTTCATTAATAATTTCTGGAGAATTATTTCCTGCGTGTTTTCCTCCAATCAAAATTTCTAGTCGATCAACATTGGCAAGAACACCGTCAGGACACTTCCGGTTCTTGGTTCAGGTTTTCCCGCAGTTCAGTAAGAATATCTTCATCTTCTTTTTGTTGTAATCGTTGTTTTTCTTTTTTTCTTACTCCATTTTTAAATTTTTGAAAATTAGTGTCATGAGCTCCGTGAGAAGATTGGTTAGTAAAGATGAGATAAACATCTGTAACCCAAATATCTTTTGTCAAAGATCTAGCATGTTTCGTTCTTACATATTTCTCT
Organism: Sinohyriopsis cumingii; assembly: GCA_028554795.2. Classification (NCBI taxonomy): domain Eukaryota; kingdom Metazoa; phylum Mollusca; class Bivalvia; order Unionida; family Unionidae; genus Sinohyriopsis; species Sinohyriopsis cumingii. The sequence goes on along the minus strand of CM068826.1, from coordinate 146,177,335 downwards.
ACATCATCATAATTTGCAGCAATATTATAAGTTTGTTCTGCTCTTGCATTCGCGATAGTATCAAAACCCTTAATCGTAAGTGTATCGTTAAGAGCAACTCCAATTTCTTGTTGTTTTTGTGTTTCTATTTCAGGTACAGGTTTAGGAGACCGAAGAGGTTGTGTTTTTCGTTGTTGTCGTTCTATTTGTTGCTGCGGTGAAGGAAGTTGATATGAAGGTTGCGACAGGGAAGGTTCTTGTTCCAGTGCCTTATTATAAAGTCCTTTTATTTCACTAACAAAACTTCTGTATTTTAGATCATTATATCTAGCTTGTTTTTTGTGGTAATATATACAATATACCCACTGGATGAAATTATCATCAGTTACAGTAGCATAATCAGATTTCAAAATGTTAGTCTTTTCAAAAATACCCTTCAATGTCTTTTTCTTCAATATTTTTAAGTTCTTCAATAAAGTCATCTCTAAACTTTTTAATCAATTCAATATTTCTTTTTTTACTTTAGGTTTGGGTGTAAGATCGTTTTTTATTTCACTCATACCTTCAGCTATTTCATTTGGAAGATCTCGTAAAATCTTTTTTTTGTTTGTTTAGTTCTTCTTGCTATCTTTACAGTTTGCTCAGCAGTTTGTTTTAATGCCGGAAGAAGACATTCTGTAGCTTCTGCAAATCTTTCAGTAACTTTTGTAATAGGTTTAAATAATTTTTAATTATCTTCTGAATATTCAACTTGTGCTTCCTGTCGTTCTTGCAGTTTTTGTTTGAGAGCGTAACGAACATGGATATATTTTCTGTTTGCTTCTAATCTTTCTCTAGCCAATCTAGCTGTGTGAGATTCCGTACCCGGTGTCATTATTGATTTAATAATGATTTAATTACTCATATATTTATAGCAGCAGAGAGGGTGCGACCTCAATGAAACGTCCGGCGGGTAAACAAGACGCGCATACCTTTTAAAAAACACTAACGACAAAAATAAAGTAACAAAAAACTAACCCAATTAGAGAAACTCTCTGTGAGTTAGAGGTTTTGATTTGACGTTATTGACTTTTTCTTTCGTTTTCGTTGGAAGCTTTATTTTTTTTCAAAAATGACGTTCCAGCAAAAGGTCTGTTCACCCTCTCTGCTGCTCCATCTAAGCAATATTTTCTGTGATGGCATTTTCAACATCTGTACTTCGTCAAGAAAAGTTGCTATTTCAGCGATTTTTTTATGTACTGACGTTACAAGTGCAAAATAGATATTGGAAAGGTTATGATCAATGACGCCAGATCATGGAGCTGCTCTAGCTCAAGCAGGCACCATATTTAGAAAATGAATATGTTCTAAAACAAGTTCGTAATTTTCCGTAAAATCCGAAAAACGGATTTTGCTGCTTTCCTTAATTCCGAAGCGCAAGGGTGAATCCAGTGGCTGAATCTGTGGACTGTTATGGTGCGAGGTTGGATTCCTTACTGCCCAGAATAACACATACGTACGGACACATGAGTCTTGGAGCAGACGCTGCCTGCATTTCATGTTATAGAGTTTGATTTTCTATTACAAGTAAGAATAAATACGTTACATTTGAAAGCTTTTATTTGTAAAATATCTAAAATGACATTATGGTATTAATTCAATTCTTTTAAAGACTTTCTTTTGACATTGCGATGTAGTAATTTTAATGGTTAGATATTCTATGATACTTATTAAATTCTCTTTGGAGGCATTTTGTACTTTTATTTTCATTATGTAATATTAATCATGAATACTATTGTGTAATGGATTGTTTAAACTTTATTCAGAATTTTTATATATTTATAACCGTAGTGTTGACCTATTGTAAATGAACTTCATGTTCAAATATAACTAATTTAGAAATAAAATACCTTTAAAGTTACAAAACATATAAGTTAGGTATTTAAGGTCAAACATTCAATAATTTGCTTGTACTTCAAACAATTTTGGTATTAGGTTGAAATATTGATTTCTAAAGCATTTTTGGGATATCGTTGACTTATTCGATATTTAATTATTTACATTATGTTCTACAAGACAGAAATTCCAGAATTGTATGAAGTTGGTAAAGCTTAAATAAATATAATAATTTTATATGTATCTTTATAATTAAAATTTATCACTTCATGTGTATGATTTTTCTTTATTGAATGTTGTGTGATTTTTTATATAAAAATGCTGCCTAGACTTCAGATAGAGTTTGCCTACACTTTACAGTTCGAACCCAGTACCTTTCCGCACACCAGTATTTTAACCATCAAAATTGCAAAGAGTGACACCTCCGTACAAGAGGCCAGAGACTCTAAAACAATCTATATTTCGATCTGAGAGCTGTCGCACTAGGGCGTGATGTTGAAAAAACTCTACATAAATAATCATCACTTGACAACGTGGTGAAACTACTAACCAAGAAACCTTTCATAACACGTGGCTCTCGGTCATTGTTGAACCCATGCCAGATCACCTCATGAATATGCGTGTTCCTCATTCATTTTTGAACTTGTCCAAGGTCTTGATATAATCATATATTCCAAGTCTGACAAAAAATCTAATCAGGAATTTGGCTTCCAGAGAGGTAATAAGCTTAGCCAATTATTTCCAAGGTCATCTAAAAAGTACGATTAGCTCTTGTTCGTTATAGAAGTCGTCTGAGATCTGTACCATATAAACATATACGTGTATTCCAAATTTGATCAAAATCGCATCTGAAAAACGGCTACATCGTGGTGACTACGTCATCCAGTCATAGTCAAGATAATACGATTAGAATGCGTTTTTCTCGCTCATTTTCGAATCCATCCAAGACGAGCCCATATTTCACATTTTATAACAATAAGATTAGAAATATAGCTTCCACAGAAGTAACAAGTTCTACCAAAATGATTCCAAGTGACGTAATTTCCGTGTGGATCTCGCCAATTATCAAACTCTCCAAGATCTTTAAGAAATAAGCACATACTCCAAGTAAAATAAAAAATGGACCAGAAATGTAGATTCTAGCTCAACCAATCAGATTCAATATAAGCTCATTGATATGCATTAATCCCGCCTATTTTCAGACCACTCCCAGATTTTGATGATAAATCCATATTTAAAAGTTTGACTGAAAATGGATCAAAACAATGGTCCCCAGAGCGGTAACAAAGAATTGTTGACATATATTAAGATCTTACATAATTTCCAGTGTTGATATGTAAGCCTATTGCGTCTTTCGTGGTTTAAAATTTATTTTTGGTGCAGACAGCAAGTACCTGGCACCGGAACAGAACGTGTGTATCAAAAGCATTAATCACCAGGTGCACTGTATGGACAAAGATTTGCCGAAGATTTGCAAAGAATGGCTTTTGATCAATGCTTACAATGACTAAGCATTACGCACTACAAACCAAAATTGTTCCGAATGTCAGATTAATTAAGTTTTATGTTTTGGGCACCAAAATAATATCTATGTAGTATTGCATGCCCTGGTTGTGTTATACGCTGAAACTACTAGTTTTGCTCCCTTAGACTTGAAAATTCAAGGAAGGAAAGAAAAATGTATTACGCTGTCCATATTTTACTAATGCTGAGTTTACCCTGATTTGTTTCATGATAAACACTAATGCTTGAAAACAAAAATAGTAAAGTACGAACCCTTCCATAGAAGAAAGGAATCATTTAATTTTCAGATGTCTTATCTAAACTTTAAAGCATGGTTAACTTTAATCTCATGTCAGAATCTTATCCCTGACATACGGACAGCATTATCGTCAGTTCACATATTGTAATATATCTTGTCCTTGATATGGTGAACGTTAACGTCATATTACAAATGATGTCATAAACGAAGTTAACGCATATCAAAAACTTCTTTAGTCTTTTTTTGTCTTGGTTGTTTTTGGGGGTGGGGTGGGGTGAATGGGTAGGTTGTCCAGACACATCTAAATGAATCCACTCTCAATACTCTTCACCACAACGATGACGGATTTCTTATCTAAATAACAGAAAAATAAGAATTTACCGCAATTTTGCTCAACAATAAATAATTCAAGGCCCAGTGCTGTTTGTACCTCCTTTGGCGTGAGAAAACAGTATAGTTCTGACCGCAGTGTCGTCATCATTATTACAAACTACAACATGCAACACCATCATTGCCAGTTTTTCGTTGTGGTCTTGTGACAGATAATGATATATATATATATATATATATATATATATATATATATATATATATATATATATATATATATATATATATAATTCCAATCCATTGTGTAATCTGTGTTTGTCGTTCGTTTTTCTTTTATTCCTTTATTGTTCTTTCCTTCTATCATCTTCTTAGCAGAAAATACTTTTCCTGTCGAATTTCTAATGTTTTATCATTTTGACTGTTGTACTTAAATATATACTAAATTATCCGAAACGTAAATGTCAAAAGTTTTTCGTTGTTTTAACTCTTATCTTTTACTACAAGGTTTAGCGAGTGTTGAGTGGTTTTCAGCTGTCATGATTATACATTCACTTAATGTTGCTGCCAGTTTGACTAGAATTATGCTAACATAGTGTAAAATGATACTCTGCAAGTGCAGCGCGCCACGTGATTTCATTTTCTAAGCATCACTCTCTAGCAAGGAGTACAATCTCATCACTTTCTGTATTATGCGTAAAAGACGTGGCTTTAAATGTATCCATTATGAGACACAAAATGCAAAGAGTCTATCGTTCTAGTCTCTTGGTTGTACACTGTAGTTTATAGACAAGGTAAAGGATCTATCATTATAGTCTCTTGGTTGTTTACTGTAGTGCCTAGAAAAATGCAGGGATCTATCATTCTAGTATATTGGTTGTTCATGTAGTTTCTAGAAAATGCAAGGATCTCTCATTGTATTCTAACAGTTATAGATTCTAGTTATCAGCAAAACTTTAAACTTCAAATACACTTTCGTTTCTATTTTTCTTCACACAAGAATGGTATTGATGTCTGGTTTATTTGTGAGCAGATGCCAATCTAGCACACACAACGTGATATATTTGTAGATATGGTTGTCATGAATGCAGAACGGGATCTAGTTCACTACGTGTACAACTTCCATCAGAGTGACTGTAAATTTTGGCGATTGTTCGAAACACTATATAAGGTTTTCTACGTGAATTTCAGGAGGCAATTTCATTTTGGATTTGTGAATATCTGTAAGCATGGTAGGTGCTCCGTCTATCTCTATAGCGAGCATAGGTGGATTGTAAATCTGCCTAATTAATATCATTCAAATTATAAAAAATTGCCATAAATTTTACTGAGTTTATTACTATGTCGTGCGTTCTTAATTTTTTGTGGATTTTCAATTTTTCCCAAGTTCAATGTTCTTTTGCATATTAACGTCTGAAAATGATGCTTTTTTCAGCACAGTGATTTTTGTTCTAAATCAAACGACAAACACGTTGATATTCGTATAGAGATCGCATTTAAGTTAACGATTTGGACATTCTTACGTCATCTACATAAATTTTGGTAAAGACATTTTACTTTCAGCAGTAAATCATTGCCATTGATATTTTTTTTATAAAATATTTTATTGTCGTAAAAGAAACTAAACTATTAACTAATATCTTTTCTTCAAATAATTGAATAGTCAAATCATGAGATAAATAACTGTAAAATCGGTGACGAGTTGGATTGATGTTCATTTTAAAACCATTTGTTCTTTCTTCGCTTCGCTGTCCTTCCTCCGTCCAAATATTTCTTTCTTTCATTCGTTCTTTTTATGCATCTCTTTCATATTACTATTTCCAACATCCTCAATGGTCAAAATCAGAATATGTGTAAATGTAGTCCTTTTATCACAATGGACCCTTTTCATTAAAAAAAAAACAAACAAAATTCTTAGAAGTATGAACGGAAACGCTGTGAAAACTGTATGAGTCCGTGAAGAGGACAAGGTTCGCATACCGTTTCTTCGACACCTTGAACGAAATCATAGCCTGCACTGAGTTCTTCGGTTCGAACTCAACTGAACTTGAAAATATCCATTAGTCAACCCTTACAGTTACATTTTACATCTACCAAGGACAGAATAACGCGAATTCATTAGGTATATTTATTCTAACGCCAGTCTTTGCGTACATGAATACATCAAAATAACAATTTTTAACCATGATTTCTATACAGTCAATAAGAAGACACTTCTGAAAACCTGGTATAAATTTACCCCAATTGGTAAAATCATCAGACCCACAAAACAAAATTAAATCCATGGTTGATTAATGTAAAGTACCGAATTTTTAATAAGTATTCAACTTTAAATTTGAATGCATTGAGCATTAAAATGTTATCACATTTAAGCCAGAAAGGTCTTTGTGAAGGGTCATTTCGACCTTTCCATTCTTCCCCCATGTCAGTGTTGAACTTGAAAGGCAAGCATGTACGACTCATTGAGATTTAAACGGGGCATCGCAACGCTGTCCTGCGAAAGCAAACATTTGAGCTACCAACCATAATCGCTTGATAGCAACCCATGTCAAATAGTCATTTTCAAAGGGAAGTTGATGTGCAACGTAGTTCAGAGATTCCAGGCTGTCCAAAAATCTGACCAAAATTTGATTACCTTGGAATAATCTAGGAACCACTGCGGACGATTGATCAGAGTAAATTAAGGCGTACACTTTGGAAGTGATCTGAATTTAAAGTGACGACCTTGGTCGAAATTCTTTAGTCTGAAAATTCCTGAGAGAGGAGAAGTTTAGCTCCGCGGAAGCCTAAAAAGAATAGTGCTTCTCCACTTCTCCAGAAAGGTCTTTGTGAAGGGTCACTTCGACCTTAAACCTCGTTAAACAAGAAAAGGGGATTAGGTGGCTTTCTTGTAAGAAAAGACAGGTTTTAGTGCTAGGACGCACAATTTCTGAAAGAGAACAGCATTAAGGTTCGCAGTTTTAATTTTTCACGTAAATATCTTTTTATTTCATGGTTTGTTATATGTAAATGTAATTGTTATGACTCGGGTCCATATTATGTATCGTTTATTCAATTTCATGGAAAACTGTTGCTGCTAGAGTTGTTATGCAATTTATCTCTTTAATTTTACAGCTACTAGTTCATTGATATAACTGGCGGATTGCATACGATCCAAATTTGTATATGTGTAGGATTTTATAGGGTTATATAAAATAATTTTCTTTGTCTGTTAGGACGATACTGATTATCGTGAGTTAACGATAATCGCATATTTATATCTGATTTTGTAATGTTTAAATAATCTTGTAGGTTAAGGATTGCTGTGAGCTAGAGTTTTGTGAATTTTATGCAATAGTAATCGAGCATGTGGCAGCGTAGGTAAAGAGATACAGTAATGTTAGATACACCGCTCACGTGTTAACTTATGGTCGGTCGCTGTGAAGCGAGAGTGATCAATGATCTATCGAATCAAGTCAGAATTTATGCAGTGTTCGGATAGCTAGTTATGATTCTGAGTAACGTAGTGAGGGATTTTTATGTACGTACAGAAAGTGATCCGTATAGAGATTTAGGGGTAATTTTGTCCTTTAAGGAAACGGCTTTCTGGGAGAGACGGGACAGTCCGAAGACGAAGAGATGAAGTATTCAGAATAAAAGACTAGGAAGCCCAGAAAGAGATGAAGCGTTCAGAATAGGAAGACTAGAGAGAATAGGAAGACGTGTGATACACGGGTCAAGGGAGGAAGGTGATACAATCAGTCGTGGACATTGCGCTCTTTTCACCACTCGTTATTATAATGAAATAAATCCAAATTAGACACTGCTATTAAATTATGCTGACATAACTTCGGTTGAATTGGAGTTATTTCTTCCCAATAGTCTTGCTCAGTTCTCTGTTGATGTTCTATCTATCCACTCACACCGGGCCATAAAATCGAAGGAGGTCATCCCCTTGTTGTTGTTGTTGAGTTTAATTATAGTGGCGTGCGTACAAATGTGCATGTGCCACTTTTTTCTGACTGCTAGTTGTTCCTGGTGAAGGGAATGGTGCCACCTCCCCCAGGATTTTATGTGTTCAAGGAACCCTGATAGTTTGGCCTCAATCTGTGGGTCCATATAGGTCCCTTACAGTTGAATGGTTGGCTGTCATTAATGGGACGGAGAGTTCGGGAATGGTCCTGGTTGCTTCACATCGCTGGTTTCTTGTTGCATTTGCCTGGTGTTTCTTGCTTTTTTTTCTTCTTCTTCAAAATGTTCTAAAATGGGGGGTGTTCTATGCTGTTTATAGAGGTTGTTAGTAGAAATCATGTATAATGAGAGATTTTCAAGGGTATTATGGTATTAGTAGTCGAGGTGTTTAGGGTGTGCTTCAAACGTTATGTTATTTATCAGTTTTTAGATATTGCCTCTTTAAGTTAATTATTTATTAATGTTTTTAGAGATTGAATGTTATTTATACTTTATTTAGCAAGAGACCGGAGTCCTAGCCGATTACACGGTTCGTTAAGGATATCTAGGACCGGAGTCCTAGCTGATTATTCGGTTCGTTAAGGACATCTAGGACATCCGATTTTGCGGTTTCCTTAGTTTTTGATAGGTGCTTCGTAAGTGAATTATTTATTAATATTTTTATAACATTGAATGATATGTTATGGGTTATTATGTGGGGGCTTCTAAATTTATTTAGCTAGTTACTGGTCTTTTGGTTTTATGGGGATAGTAATTCTATTTTGTTCCTAAGTCCTGCTGAGTTTATGAATTTATTTATATTTTTATATGCTGATTGTTTATTTTTATTAGAGTCCGTAAGTAACTCTGGGTATGTGTGTGGCGATCCAATCTCCTTTTGGTTTTTGATAAATATTTTCCTGGCGGGTTGATATTTTGGGTATATATTGAATATATGAATATTGAATATCCCCTAGATAACGCCTGTCAAATCCAATTAACCACCTATCTTACTAAGAGGGCAACGTTACAATTAATATGCAAGTGACTGAAAGTGCAGCATAACTTTCAACTAGTTTAATTTGCGTGCCTACATTTACCGGTGTCGAAATTATGGTATAGTGCCAACCGCAACTAACGTACAACTATCGCTTATAATAGTTATTGAAACTAAAGTACGAAATGATGAATATTCTCAGTGTTAGTATTTGACATCAAAACTCTGTGCAAGGCATAGAAGAGCGTGTTTGTGATTAATATCAACAACTAACACATTCTTTGAAAAAGAGGAAGGAAACACGAGTTGAAAATCAAATTGCCGCATTGGATTCATACCAATGAAATATAACGATGTTTGATCTCTCTCTCTCTCTCTCTCTCTCTCTCTCTCTCTCTCTCTCTCATGCTTCTATCTTTATTGTTTACATTATTTTTAGAATTAGGTCTAATCATATTTTTACACTGTACACCGGAGCCACAACTTCCGATTTTAGATACACAGCCCTCGATATAAACATGCAGTAGTTTTGCTATTTATTTTACCCATGATTGTCTGTGACTGGTCTAAAAAAGAATCCTACTGTGTGGTTCAAAATAAAATGACAATTTTTTGTCGGTTCATACAGGTGTAAACAACAAAAAAAATTTAAAAATGAGCCTGATCAATTATACTGCTACAAATCGTAATGAGAAAGACAATGATAGAATATTGAGTTGTTTTCTTTACGGTTTAACATTTATAACAATGTGTGGATACTATTAGTAACGTTATTCATGTCATCGTGCTTGTAATTTGTATCGAGACCACCTTAACGAACTTCGACATAACAATCACTTCGACGTCAAATTTGCATTTCAGTATGTCGGTCCATATCCTTGATTAACCTCAATGTTAAAATTCTTTACTTTCCTATTTAAATATTGCCACTCTTTTTGGTATTGGCATATAACTTCATTATTTATTGAAACTTAAAGGAGTCGACAGAAGGGCACCACTCGTATTGGAGTGGGCAGCTTAATTATCAGTACCAAGGTTAAAATTGTCTTCATTGTTTTTGCTTAAATATTTATGCATTTTATTTCTTTCAACTTGATTGTGGTAAAGGTTTACTGTTTCTGGCATCTTGGGAGTTTGAACCATTTTGTTCTATATCATTTTTATTAAAGGGCATTCAAAGATATACTGATTGGTGGAATTTGTATTATCAGTCATTACGATATTTTGTATTTCTGTATAGTTTTAATTAATTATTTCTGGCGATGATTGCACTCATATTAATGAAAGTCTGACGAGTGTCGACAATATTTTATTGCTAGTGTTGAAGAGTGCATTATATACAATTCTCCCTTTCAGTACTGTCACCTTTTCAACACACACACACACACACACACACACACACACCAGTGCTATTTTAATTTTCTGTTTTATCATTTGACATTTACTTGTATAACTTTATGATACATTTTCAGGTCGCTATAATATTGAATTCTACGAAAAATTCTACACAGAGAAGGACACATTTAAATTTTGCATGGGTGAGAACTCAGTTCTTCAGCTCCTTGTATCCAAAGCAGATTATGTGAATTCTCTTATTACCCGAATCAAATGAGCTTTAATACTGTTTTAGGCATGCAGATTAATTATGATTTTTATGTTAGATAGGTATTATAAATGTCACTCTTAAAAACATAATGGTAATTTTAAATTTTGAATGCTCTTTTCTATGATTTGTTCCCAGAAACATTTTATTTCAAAACGTTTTAGAGATATTTGCTACAGTATGGTCTTTGTTGGGTGATGAGGAATTTTGGTAACTCTCTATCCATGCGCCATCAGTTCACGGCCTCTTGCCTCCCCCTTCTCACTTTCTCTCCTGTGTGTGTGTAACTATCTTGACATAAGGGAAGGGTACATTTCTATTTCACACTCTTAATGAACAATATTTGATTTTCTTTGAGGCGTCGTAGCGGACAAACGCTGGTCCAGTGAGAAAGTGGCACTTGAAATTTCGATGTCGTATGTCGAGAAATCCAATAGCACGTGTTGGATCAAATTGCATGTCTTTAAAGTTCCATTTCTAGATCGAGACTTTAGTGTTTAGATGTTGATATATACAGTGGTTTTGTAAAGTTCTATTTCCTATGTCGACGTTTTACAGTGTATATTTTGAATTATCATATGTCGAGAATCCTTAATTCGCACGTTGAATGTAATTGTGATGAAAGTTCCATTTTATAATGCGAGTATTTAGATTTCATATATTGGATTTCACAGCAACGAGAAGCAGCCCCATTGTTTAAAGATAACGTGGTCCATTCACGAGAGCAACCTCTAGTAATTCTCGACTTGTGAATGGTAACTTTCAAACTGTAAATGCATGAAATGTAATGGTGCATCATAATTGAATACACGAATGATGTATCCTAATACTTGACATTATTCTGAATTGTTGATGTGGACATTGTGTAATGTTATTTTAACACCAACACATCATTTCAGCATATAAAAAATAGCAATTCTGACAAGCACAATTAAATGTCCAACCACCGCTGTGTAATTCAACAGATGCTATCTAAAAACTCAGTATACGAAATGGAACTTTCAGCACAATCAATGTGATTCAACATGTTAAATTGAAACTTCCGACATATGACATTAAAATTTCAAGAACTGCCGTGTAATTCAGAAGATACAATCTAAAAACTCGATATTGGACACTGAATTTTCAACCAGCACTGTGTATTTCAACAGATGAAATTTAAATACTCAACATATGAAATGGAACTTTCAATATGAACTCTTTGAACCAATAAGTAAATTAGGAATTCTCTGCGTATGGCATTGAAATTTCAACCATCGCCGTTTAATTCAAACGATACAATATAAAACCTCGAAACAGAAAATATAGCTTTCAACCACTACTGTTTAATTTAACAGAACAATCTAAAATCTCGACCTAGAAAATGGAACTGTAAGGGCGTGCATGAAATTGGAATTCTGGAAATATGACATTAAGATTTCAACGGCAACATTCTGATTGGACCAGCTTTTGTCCGCTACGGCGCCTCATACTTTTTCGTCAGTTACTTCCAATCAGGTGGCCTCTACATTTCCTGCCTAATTTATGCACAATGACGTAGAGCATCTATCTCGAATGACTTAGTACATTCCGTACATATGTGTATTTTACATATAATTGCTTATATAAGTTATTTTATTTATAATATTATTCATTGTAAGCTGGCACAATATATGTATGTCGATATTTTCTGTGAGGGTCACCTTCTGGAATTTGTTTTGAAAACTCCTGAATCTGAGTTTATAGCGCTCCGCTCCATTTTAATTATGTCAAGAGATTGGTGTTTCTTGTGACATCAAGGGGCTCTGGGTGACCGAGTGGTTTAAAGCTCTCGCCTTTACCGATCACTATCTGCGTGGGTTCGAGTCCGAGCTTGGCCAACGTGGGTATGTCAGGAAGCTTGTCACAGCTTCCCGTTAGTATGTGGTTCTTATCGGGAATTTCCATCGTTCTTCCTCCACCAGTTATACCGGCGCCATGTACATATCGTGTGCTGAATTATGGCGTTAAACCCACAGCAACACCTTTCGACCTGTAACTCGTCATGATGCAGTCTATTAGAAAAGGTTGACCTCATTACCAAATTACACTCTGCAAAATGTATATGGACTATTTAGAAGTATACTTTTTGTTGAAGTTTATTGTTTATAACGGGGACAGTAAATAAATTTTGATCTAAATACAATTGTTTTAGTTCGTGTCCGCAAGCTAGATGGACCTCTTTTGGTAGAAACACTTTGTATTTTCGCTTTGTATTTTGCAATTTTGTATTTTTGTTTTTCTTCAAATGAACACAGCAGAAACTATGTATTGTAATAAATACAGAGCATGTGTCAACTGTATTTAGTTCTCGATTATAGGATTTATTAGATTTTTGTGATTACTTGTTTGATTATGGAAAGTAGGTGTTTGGGAAATATTCCACCGCCCGAGTAATTAGCCAGTGCTGTGTTAATGAGATTTCATGATGGCTTGGTTTAGTTCCGTGGTGAGTTTAGGTCTGAGCTGCATTAGTCGGTCTTTAGCCAAGTAGTTCTATTAAGATCTAATTGTGTTGATTGTGCATCTCCATGTGGACTATTGTGATAAGGACTGATACTTTGTACAATGGAATAATTGAAAAGGGATCGTTCCATTATCTGGAGACACCTTTTATTGTTGATGTGATGGTAAATATGGTGTAGTTACATGCGAAATGAGGCTTAAAATCGTGATTTGAATGAGCTAGTCGAGTAGGAAAATAGTTCCTGTATTTGGTGTTTGAGTTGGATTTATATTTTCACGGCGTGAAGTACTGGCGCAACGTTACGGAAAGCTAACAAGGAGAAACCATGTAGTTGCGAGGATGTAATGCAGTTGATTGTGAAGTTGTGTTGTAAATGTGTTGTGATATTTGTGGCCATTCATTGATTAGAGGGAAATTATTTAGTCTTGGCGCTTTGTTAGAATTTCCATTGTCGAGAAATCCTTAGAAATAAGGGAAAAATATGCGACTTCCAGCAAAATTCATGCCAGAGTTTGATTCGCTCGGTAAAGGGACCCTTTTTGGCTTATTGTAGTAATGTAATTGCAAATAGGTAAAAATAATAAATCAACTACAAGCAGAAGAAACAAATTAGTTTTTTTGTTGTTGACAAAGATTGCTAATGTGCAAAAGATTCATTTATCTTTGAATTAACCTCTAAACTTGTAGGTTACTTACCTATAACATCGTAACCACTGTGTTTAAATGATTACTATGGCTTGAAGACATCTGTGATCACATACAGATATGTAAAGTTTTTTTCTTCAGAAAGCTTAAAATGCTTAGGATTTGATCGTTTCCGAGTTCGGCCAACGTGGTTATGTCAGAAAGCTTGTATGCCATTTTGACTTATTTACTTATTTGCAATTACAATACTATACTCTCTGTATTCCTATCAGATAGAATTACCTATACAGCGTTTGCTGTACTCAGTTGAGGCCATATGGCCCAAATGTATAATGTAATAACCAAAACAGCCTATTATTTCTATTGCATGGCCCCAATGTTCGCAAGAAATTTGACATCTACCTTGTCCCATCCTGTGAAATACACATGCAAGAGGCTGGTGGATGCTTTACTCGCTTTCCCTTTTAGGTTAAGGTTTGTGTCCTTGGTTGTAGTCCGGCCACATGACTTAAAATGAGCACAGCAGAAATGATATATTGCAATTCTCACTGACGGGATTACCTAGATTACAGTATTGTAATTTCAAATAGGTAAATCTGTTTTAAGCAATTTTATTACTTTTTTATTTTCTAATACTTCACCAGAAAAATGACAATTATGCACACATGTGTGCACCAGTGTTTATCTATTCAAGCCATAGCGGTCACCGAAAGTGAACCTTTTGCACTATCAACTTGTATGTTATGAAAACTTCAACTACAAAGTACAATTAAAAAAAAATTAATTTCATTTTATTACACGCGCAAATACTACAGTAATATTTTCTCTGATCACCAAATGTCCACACACTACGAAACTTTAATTTCACTCTTGCATGGTTTTTCTCTTGTTTCACATTTGTATTACTTATTCGTTAGCATATCCGATGCCGAATATTAGTACTCAACACCATGCAATACAAAATACGACCTAAACAGCTAACACAATAATTAATATCTCCGATTACTAAACACGCATATCAAAAAATATCCTTGCGTTGAGAAATTAGGAGGGTCCATTTCACGGAACTAATCAATGTTATCAAGTCGGGTGAATGTTGTACATTATGACCTCTTAGCTTAGAAACTGGTTGATTACTCAAGCTGAGAAATATTTTCCCAACACCGACTGTGCATAATCAGCAAATCACTGGAATCTAACAAAGCTATAAACGGAAAGGTCAATGCAGATCGTACATATCCCAGTTTACTACAGCATAGTTTCTGCTGTGTTTATTTTGAAGTAAGATAACCAAAATATATGGCGTAATGACCAAGAAGGCACATAAGCTTTAACCATACCACTTAGGTCACTATACCAAGTCTTTTGACTAAATGACTGATACTATAAATATACGCTATAGTATTCGCTTACCCTCCCGTTGTTTGTACCCACCCCCCACCCCCATTTAGAAAAAAGAAAAGCATGAATACATAGCAATGCACAGAACGTAGTCATTTCATTCATCAATTTATACTTTCTAACCTGTTTGTCTTCAATTTACTCGCGAAAGTGTCTTGTTCGCGTTTCCAAACAAATGAATCTGTCGATGTAAACAATCGGACAGAATGTTCACTTTTCTATTCCATTTTTTCTTTTTCTCGAACAGTCCATTTTCAGTAAAAATTGTGTCATCTGCGTCCAATATTTGCAATTTCTTTATATAAAAAATTGGAACAAATATAAACATGCAATTATTGTGTACATGCGTTTAAAGGTACGCAACTCCCACAGTGACAGAAATTTACGGAATTCTAATTGTTCAGGAATTAAAACAAATAATAACCGCAGTCAGAACCAAACAAGTTTTGGCCTACATATCAGCCATGCTTTAATCTGCATTTATAGATAGGTACAGCTGTGCAATAAGGTAGGTGGGTGGGCATAACTATCTTCGCCTGACAATATTAACAAAGTATACACATGCAGATCAAATTAAAAATTGAATAATGAGTTGATGAGTATTCAAAAAGATGCGTTGTAAAACTATTGGCTTCTTGATTTTAAGTATGTTCTTTAAATCCATATAAGAGAATCAGTAGTGACCACTCTGGGGTCCTTAATGGTTAGAGCGTCCGACGTAGATGCGGGAGGACGAGGGTTAGAACCCCAGGCGAGTCATACCATAGATTTATAATTAAAAAAATGGTACTAGCAGCTGTCTGGCTTGACGCTCAGCAATAATAAGAGGTTAGTGTTAGTTTTGGTCGGCCTTGTGTCAGAATAATTTGACTGGTGGGACATCATGCTACATGTCAGGGACATGATGCCCCATTGCTAGACATCACTATAAACTGCCACACTGCAGACATCGTAGCGATATGACTGACAAATTTTTAAAGCTACGTTGATGATCCAAATCTCTCTCTCTCTCTCTCTCTCTCTCTCTCTCTCTCTCTCTCTCTCTCACACACACACACACACACACACACATAATAAGTAGTTGAAATTATAATGACAAGAATGGAAAAGAGGACATAATAGGTAAATAAGTGTCAATTAAAAGTTCCAAAAACTGTAAACATAAATAAAATTGCATAATTTGATTTAGGACGGAACATATTGAGTCTTCCCGGTGCATGCAGTCTTTTTGTTGCTGTAATGTTACAGATTTAGGTCTCACTGGATAGTTTCGTATTTTGACACCTCCCTGACTTTAAGGTAGAAGGCATGAACCTAATTATCACAAGCCTAGCATTTAGCAGAAAGGGGGAGGGGATTTAGGGGCGGTAATGGGGGAGAAAGTTCCCTCGCCCTCCGGGCAAAACGGGGGAAGGGAGATAGTGGAGAGAAAGTCTTCCGCGTCCCTCGGGCAAAACGGGGGTAGGGGATGGTGGCAATGTGGGAGAAAGTCCCCGCGCCTCTCGGGCAAAACGGGGGAGGGGAGTGAGTGGGTGGTAGCAATGGGGTAAAAAGTCACCGCGCCCTTCGAGCGAAACGGGAAGAGGGGATACATAGAATGCTTACATGGGAAATGTGGCGAGTCGGCACCATTGGCTGTACTTTTCTAGATGAAAATACTTACATGGTACATGTGGCGAGTTGACACCATTGGCTGTACTTTTCTAGAATGCTTACATGGGAATGCGGTGATATGCTACCATCGGTTGTACTTTTCTATATTAGAAGGCTTGCATGGTACATCTGGCGATATGGCACCATTGGCAGTACTTCTCTCTCTCTCTCTCTCTCTCTCTCTCTCTCTCTCTCTCTTTTGGACGGTTTGACTTAATTTTAGCATCATTCATACGTCCAGAGTCATGTTTTTAGTTTTGTTATTGTAGGGTCTAACGCCATTTCTCAGCAAAAGATATGCTATGCATGGCAACCAATATTACTTTCGGAGGAAGAACCCTGGAAAACCCCAGGAAGAACAACCGACCCACAAAAAGCTATTGGCAGGCTTTCTTACGTACTCACGTTTGCCGATCATGAGACTCGAACCCACGCAGAGGTGAGATGGCAGTGATCCGGAACGGTGAGCGTTTTAGAACACTCGGCCACTCGAGGCTCCACCCCAGAGACATCGTCGTATGACACAAACGAAAATCCCCAGCACTCGTATTTTCATGGAATTTTGCCCTTATCCTACTACGATGGTCCAGAGAGAGAGAGAGAGAGAGAGAGGTGCGCCGTTTGGACATTTTCATGTTTAACTAATAATAAGAATCGATTTTTAAAACATTATAATATGTTTTAGAAACAACAAGAACAACAACAATAAAGCATTAAATACGTTACTGTATGTGTGCCTCGTAACCGACAAATTTAACTTATAGTGTAGATCGGCTACTGAAACTATGTCTCATTGATATTATGAACACTGTAGATAGATCTCAAGGAAAGTGTAAACATACCGTTACTACGAACCATATTCTTAAAGGTTACTTGGTGCAAGTTCAGTTTTAAGGTTTTCATCCAACCGAAATTGGTTTTCTCTCTCACTCCTTATTTATGCGTATGTCGCCCCTTGTACATAATAGGGGAGAGGGGAAAGGAAGAAAAAAAAAAGAATTGCGATGAAATTGTGTACCATATTAAATTCATTTAGAAACCTGGGACTATTAATACTTTGTATCGTTATTTACATACGTTATTAATAATTAATGATTGGAAATTCATCATTGATCTATAGGCCTGCAGTTGAATGAATATTTATATATTCGTATTATTGCGCCATGGGCGGATCACAATTTGATACACCAATAGTATAGGTATTTCAATTTGCTTTATGACATCTCTCTCTCTCTCTCTCTCTATATATATATATATAGTACTGAGTATTTAACTTGAAGAAGAAATACTTTTTCAAACTATTGTCAGTTGTATTGTGGAATTGGGCCGAACTGATTTTCGAGTTGGGTTGAATTCTCGTATTTTCGGTCCAAGTTAGGTTGAATTTTCTTGGGCCTATTTGTCTTTGGGCCGCATTGTCTTGATACCAATGAAAACCATTATGGCAGCCCCCATTGCGTGGCATCATGCTGCATATTACATGCATTATATGCAAGGCCCACTGTATATGAAAAATGTAACGCTCGTCTCATCTTGTTTAGTCTCCATGATAATTACAACGAAATAGGTCAATAGTATCCCAGTGCCGTGATTTACTGAATTTAAAATGCAGTATCAAATTGCCATTGTAGCTCATATAAATACCTTTTCCACAAAACAGACTGCACCTACATATTTTTCTTTTAGTTTTATAATTTGTAACTTTTCACTTATGCGTATTGTACGTGATATTTGGCTATATCACACCCACCCACCCTTTTAAGATTATTCGCATTGCCAGTAGCCCTTAATCTCGACGTGTGCATGCTGGATGATGTTTCGTTCCACACCAGATTTATTCACATGTTTTGAAACTGTACACATGCATGTGTGTGTGTGTGTGTGTGTGTGTGTGTGTGAGAGAGAGAGAGAGAGAGAGAGAGAGAGAGAGAGAGAGAGAATTATAAATTATAAGTCACGGTATAACCAACACAGATATATCGTCTGCTATATAGGTACGCAGCAGATCAATAACCAGTACAACATGCTCTATATTTTATAGATATCAGTCTCGTCATGTGCAGGTTTTACTTGTTATAACATGTTTCGCTTCGTCAGCACTATTTACCAATATAAACCCGCAGTCAGCGTTGGCAAGGCATATCAGTGAAGGTACAAGAGATCACACAAGAAGAGTCAAGTGAATAATTTAACATTAAACTTACAGGTAATAATTAGAAATCATAGTTAAATTTGTCAAGCTCAGTAAACGAAAGATTTATAAGCAAGTTAAAATGTTATCTCAAAATACGTGTTTGCGTCCGATCACTTTTACAGGGTCTGCAAGATAGCATATGAAAACTTGACCGATTGTATATTTTCTATAGACAAATACCAAACAAACGTGGTTTTTCTCCTTGCATTAGTTCTCATTCGTATAAAGATCAATGAAAATATAATTATTTAACAATGACACATTTTGCATACTCAGTAGGACTTCGTTACATATTTATCGGTATAAAAATATTCACTATAAATTGTGACTTTTAACGTTGGTATTAGTTTTCATATCATGCATGATTGGCATACTGTGTTGTTCTGTGATTGGTCAGTTTTCACGTGAATATTTAACTTTTTTCTTTGAATGTATTGATAGTTTTCAAGTTGAACAAAGATTGGAGAAGATAGCTTATGTTGTAAGACCTTCAAAGTTTTTTCAATGTCAAGAAGTATTTAAAAAAAGCGTTGAAAGTCATAACTTTTTACATTCTTAGAGAAAACATGGCCGCCGCTTTGCCTCCCGCGGGACTCATGGAAGTAGCGTTCTCTTTCGATACCACCGGCTCCATGTCATCATGTCTTGACGAGCTCCGAAGTCGCCTCCAAGACATGGTGCAGCGCCTGCAGGCGGACATTCCAGGAATCAGGATTGCAATCTTTGCACATGGGGATTATTGTGACCACAGTAACTACGTCACAAAGTACGTAGATTTCACCGACAACGTGGCCGAATTGTGCAAATTCGTTCAAAATGCTGGGCCAACTGGAGGCGGGGATTCTGACGAATGTTACGAACTCGTTCTATACGAAGTTCGTACAAAATTATCGTGGACTCCTGGTTCCCAGAGGCTGCTAGTACTAATAGGAGACGCAAATCCACACAAACCAAGCTATCCACAGAACACAATGAAACTGGACTGGAAAGCTGAAGTACAAAAACTCAAGGAAGAGGTGAGCAGAAATCCAATTTCTGTATTTCACTTGTATTGACATTAATAATTAATTGATGCATTAAGTACAGTCAGATATGAAATGGAGAGTTGAAATATGTAGTACAACCCATTGTCCAGCTCTATTCACAATCACTCATCATTCCATATACCACAGTGCTTGTATTTAAATAGTAATATACATAGCAAGATGGCTTCCTGATTATTTTTTAGGTGAAAGATTTTAAATTTCACCATGTTTAATCCAGACACAGAGGTAACACTGTAGCTTGCAAAGTAATCCAGGCACACTAGCTTACAAAGTAATCCAGACACAGAGGTAACGCTGTAGCCTACAAAGTTATCCAGACACAGAGGTAACAATGTATCTTGCAAAGTAATCCAGACACAGAGGTAATACTGTAGCTTACAAAGTAATTTAGACACAAAGGTAACACTGTAGCTTACAAAGTAATCCAGACACAGAGGTAGCACTGTAGCTTACAAAGTAATCCAGACACAGAGGTAACACTGTAGCTTGCAAAATAATGCAGACACAGAGGTAACAATGTACGTTGCAGAGTAATCCAGACACAGAGGTAACAAGGTAGCTTGCAAAGTAATTCAGACACATAGGTAACACTAGCCTACAAAGTAATTCAGACACATAGGTAACACTAGCCTACAAAGTAATTCAGACACAGAGGTAACACTGTAGCTTACAGAGTAATCCAGACACAGTGGTAACAATGTATCTTGCAAAGTAATCCAGACACAGAGGTAACACTAGCTTACAAAGTAATTCAGACACAGAGGTAACACTAGCTAACAAAGTAATTCAGACACAGGGATAACAATGTATGTTGCAAAGTAATCCAGACACAGACGTAACCATGTATCTTGCAAAGTAATCCAGACACAGATGTAACGCTAGCTTACAAAGTAATTCAGACACAGAGGTAACACTAGCTAACAAAGTAATTCAGACACAGAGGTGGGCCCCGAGTGGCCGAGTGGTCTAGAGCGCTCACCGTTCCGGATCACTGCCATCTCACCTCTGTCTGCGTGTGTTCGAGTCCAAGGCTCGGCTAGCGTGGGTACGTGGGAAAGCCTGCCAGTAGCTTCTCGTGTGTCGGTGGTTCTTCCCTGGGTTTTCCAGGGTTCTTCCTCCACCAGTTATACTGGCCGCCATGTATAGCCTATCTTGTGCTGAAAAATGGCGTTAAACCCTAGAACAACAACAGACACAGAGGTAACAATGTAGTTTCCGAAGTAATCCAGACATATAGGTAACAACGTAGTTCACAAAGGTAATCCAGACACAGGGGTAACAACTTAGCTTACAAAGTAATCGAGACACAGGTAGTAATGTAGTGCACAAAGGTAATACAGACAAAGGGATAACAGTGTAGCTTACAAAATAATCCAGACATAGAAGTAATGACACAGCTTAAAAAATAATCTTAAATAGTATAGAATATGTACAAGCCTTTTGATCTCTTCCGGATGAGAATGAAAGAGTATTCAGATTTTTACAAATGAAATATGTATGGTCTATACTAATTATTAATGAATCATCCTTATTTTTTGTGATAAATAGTCGGTGCGGATCTATGGCGTACATTGCTTGTCATCAACTGACGGGAATTTCTACAAGAAAATATCTGAAAAAACCTCAGGATGTTACTTAAAGCTTAGCGAGTTCCAGAACATATTTGACCTCATCATGGCCGTCTGCTACTGTGAAAAAGGCGAAGAATTTTTGTCGGTATGTTTTATGAATCCATTCTGTTTTTTATTTGTACATTTATTTATATACTTCCATGCATATTCCCTCTCTTAAAAAGGTACTGAAAACGTGGCCGAAAATGACGACACATTTAACAGTAAACAGTTTTAGGCGAAGTTATTTCTTGTAACCGTCAATATTGTTTTTAAGCATTTCTACTGATATGCCATTCATATTAGCGTGCAAACATCCATTAGTTAAATCTTTTATTATTTTGCTCTTTTCGGGGGGTGGAGTGTATTTAAGCCATTTTTCAGCACATGGTAAGCTATATATGACGGACAGTATATTTGGTAGAGGAAGTGCCCGAAAAACCCCGAAAGAATCACCGACCCACGGAAGCTAATGACAAGTTTTCACATACCCACGCCGGTCGAGCCGAGACTCGATCCTACGTGGACAGAGATGACATGTGAGTGATCTATTAACGTGAACGCCTTTGATCACTCGGATAACCATTGTCGCGAAATATTTCAAGAGAAGTGGAAAGTGGGGGACGGTAAAGAAATTACATTGTATGTTTTGCTGCATTATAAATTTCATTTTGTGTTTATAAGTGATCTGGTGTATCAACTTTAACTTTGTTTCAATGCTTTCTGCACAGATGTATGAGAAGGAAGTACGTGACAGATGCGCAAGGCAAGGAATGCACAAAGACTTGGACACAATGTTTGGAATGTTGCGGAAGGCATCATTTACAGGATCAGATGCAACAGTCCTCTTGCCCACAGCACCAAAGCCTGCTCTGAAAAAGTTGTCTAAACCACCGATGCTGATGAAGGCTGGTTCCAAAATACATCCTGCCAGGAAAACAGCATCAAGAAGACCAAAACGTGGCAAAGGAAATAAGGGCACGAAACTAACAAAGGTAACTCTAACTTGTAGCCTTACTGGGTTAGTCATTAAATCTGTTTTGAAATTACATCAAACAATATGTCCACTCATTATGTTATATACATTAAGTCCCAATACATTTCGTAATATTTATTGAGAACTTAAATTAAACTATTGACTAAATTAAAAAAAAAAAATAATCGAGTCAGTAGTGCCTGTGTCACAGATAGCAAAGTATGACGCTTTCTATTAACAGGAAAGTCGCAAAATCGTTCCTCATTTGAAAAGAGAAAACGTACCAGAGACTAACTTCATGCTGAGAGATCTCAACTGGTCTCCGTGGCAACTGGTTATCATTTCTGATGCCCCTGAATCATCCGAGACAGGCTGGAGGAAGAGAAATGGGGACGGATGTGGATACAGCAAGAGAAAACTGTTTGGCGGGAAAATGAACGTACCAGCATTCTACGAGGTAGCAGTCCAGATGAAATTTCGTGCAAAGAAATTTGTTGTCTTCAGCAAATTTGCAAAGTCTTGCAGAAACTGGGAGAGGGAATTACTTGGGAAGGCTGATTTAAAAGCACAAATCGATGATGTAATTAAAAGAAACTGCAAAGTGTACATAAGGCGAGTTATCCTAAACAGACGAAACGTTGAGAAAAAAGTAATTTTGGACATTCAGAATTATGACTACGCATGGAGTAAGATCAAGGGAAGACTCGGGCACAGAACGGTCACAAAAGCTAATGTTAGGATTTCGGATGAATAGCAGCCATGTCCTCCATAAGCTGTTGACTAGTGTTTTGCAAGGACTCTCTCCAATGACAAAATTAGTGGAATAATTCACAGTATAGAAAAATATTTAGTAAAATTAAAGATGTGGTTAATGTTTAGTTCATTTGACGTTTGTGTGCCCTAGCTTTTAATGTTTACAGGTAATACCAGTTTATACTGTTGGTATTTAACAAAGGTTTGGTGTACAATAGCATGTTTATTCATCTATCATATCTGATTACATGGAGAGAGAGAGAGAGAGAGAGAGAGAGAGAGAGAGAGAGCAATATGTGCATTATTTATTTGAGCGAATAATTTCTAACATCTTCAACTCAATTCTGAATTTTGTGTAATACATACTGGAACACTTTCATAAGCTGTTCTACCATTACGTATTTGATCTTTCTGTTATTGTAATTACGTCTATATCTTTGATAGAAGAAGAAAAAATCAGAAATTTAAAAAACACATCCCATTTCAGTATTTAAGTCATGATAAAATATTATGGATTTACAAAAACAAGTCCCAACATGGACCAGGGTAGAGTGGCGATTAGGGCAAGTGACAGCGACATGGGTAGGATGGTGACTAAATGCAAGTGACAGTGACATGGGTAGAGTGGTGACTAAATGCAATTGACAGTGACATGGGTAGAGTGGTAATTACGGCAAGTGCCAGTGACATGGATAAGTGGTGATTAGAGCAAGTGCCAGTGACATGGGTAGAGTGGAGATTAGGGCTAGTGCCAGTGACATGGTTAGAGTGGAGATTAGGGCAAGTGCCATGGACATGGGTAGAGTGGAGATTAGGGCAAGTGCCATGGACATGGGTAGAGTGGTGATTAGGGAAAGTGCCCGGGATAAAAGCAGGTTGGTGACTAAAGCAAATGCAAGGATTTTTTTATGAAACTATACAGTGTGTCCAAGGACCCTGTAATTCAACATTTTATAAAAAGTCTCTGATATTGGACTTGTTTTCCCAGGCAATGTAAAATTAAAGAAGCAAATAGATGTAATGCTACCTCACGATCATAAAATATGGCATTTGAAATTTTTCATTGGACGTTTGCTCATTAATTATTTTGTATGATCAGCACTTAACATGATTTTTACTTAACATTATGTGAACAATATACCTTACGAGACTCTACAAGGTGTCCACAGTATCTAGGTGTCCAGTCTACCAGGTATCCCATTTGTCTATGCGTCCACTAAATATCCAATGTATCTAGGTGTCCAGGTATCTGGTGTCTACCAGGTGTCCCATTTGTCTACGCGTCCACTAAATATCCAAATTATCTAGGTGTCCAGGTATCTGGTGTCTGCCAGGTGTTCCATTCGTCTACGCGTCCACTAAACATCCAAAGAAGCTGGTGAAGTTTGATGTATAAAACATATGCATTGAATACTGCAGAATAATGTTTCCATTTTGAAATAATTTCAACAGAATGTTCATATTTGACGATATTTGTCACGGAGTGGTCATGATATAAATATAAGTTATTTTATTACTGTTGTTTTAGTTATTATGTCATTTGGTTTCATGAAAATCGAACTTTATAATAAATTTTAACGACCGATTTCCTTTGTGTATGTAACTTATCTGCTATATTTGTATATCTGTCTACCACCATCACACTTTCTAAAACTGTGTTTTAAATATAGCATGCTTGAATAATACCACTACCACTTCCCCCTCACCACCACCCTCTCTCTCTCTCTCTCTCTCTCTCCTGACTTTCATGAGAAAGTATGAATCGACGTGACAAAATACAAGCATTTTTAAAACCAATCAAACACTTCAGGCTAAAATTCAGTATGATTCCGTTTCTTCATATTGAAATTCAATTAACAAGCACTTCATGCGATATTGATCTCAAACCTTACTAATAAACAGCAAATATTATCATATATAATTTAAATGGAAAGTATTAGGATGTGCAAATTTATACAAGTATATATCGTTTACATAGAAAGTATTAGGATGTTCATTTTTATACAATTATAAATAATTTCCATAGAAAGTATTAGGATATGCATGTTCATATAATTATATATAATTTCCATAGAAAGTATTAGGATATGCGTGTTCATACAATTATATATAATTTATATAGAACGTATTGGGATATCCGTGTTCATACAATTATGTATCGTTTGAAATCTTAAGAAAATAGCGTTCTTGAATATCTTTATCTCAAGTCTAAAAATAAAATATTGCTTGAGTATGCAAACTCAAAACACAATATCCTCGGAGCATCTTTTAGAAATCTATTTGTGCATTCTTTTTCTTACTTTCGCGGTCAGCCTCAATGAGAAGAAACCAGTTATCAGAGAACAAACATTTCGTGCATCTTTGGCGGTAATGTACATACAGATTTCACAGTAAACAAGTTTCGTTAATACAATGGATTGAGAGAGACTAACACAATAAAGGATAGCTCCGATAGCCTAAGTGGTTAGAATGTCCGTCTCGGATGCGGGATGTCGCGGGTTCGAACCTGGTGTCAGGACAATGTGACTGGGTGGGACATGATGATAAATGTCTGCGGCATAATCCCCAGTGCTAGACATCACTATAAACTGCCACATTGCAGAAATCGTAGCGTTATGACTGAAAAATTGTTACAACTAATTGAAATATCCGAAATCATACACAATCACATCACACAATACAAAAAAGCAATCCTACCGTCCATACAATAAGCAATATAAATAACACTGGAGTTCTCTCCCGTCCACATCTAAAATGGCTTTGTCTCCCCCGATGTCCTCTCTGCGACAGCTGGTGTTGGACTGTAAATCAAAGGCAAGATCTGACATATTGATCTTGAATTTACGTCGTCTTAAGTCTTTCTGGCATGTACAAATGATCGTTTTAGTCCAGCCTTAAAACTGGCATATCCGGAAGCACAAAGCGGAAGCGGAATAGTTAACTGAAGCGCCAGTTATACTCCGTCAGTTTTCTAAGTAGGGCTGTCCCTATTGTTTATTATGTGTTAGTCTATCTACAACCTTTTCTAAGATGTTGACACAAATATTAAACACGAACATATCTACCGAATGGCCGAGTGGTCTAAAGCGCTTACAGCTACGGATCATTGCCATCTCACCTCTGTCTACGTGGGTTCGAGTCTTTGGTTCGGCCAATGTGGGTATGTGAGAAAGCCTGCCAGTAGCTTCTCATGGATCGGTGGTTCTTTCCGGGGTTTTCCAGGATTCTTCCTCCACCATTCATACTGGCCGCCATGTATAGCCTATCTTGTGCTGAAAAATGGCGTTAAACCCTACAACAACAACAACAGCAACAACAACGAACATATCTATAAGGGTAACATGGTTGGATAGTAAGACTTGACTGCCGATGATCTAAACCAGTGGCAACTTGCCATTAGACAGTATGCTTTTGCTTGCGACAGTATCTTTTAAAGGTCTCTAGTCACTCTTTTTTTTTAAACATGAATCGCTGGTTGGCGATTTTAACTCAAGTTTTTGATTATCCGTCAACAAATAAATCACCCGTGATATAGTATCCAAAGCCCCCCCCCCCCCGCCCTCCGGACTTCGTAGTATGCTACTAGCTTAATAGCAGAATTGTTTTTATTTTCGGACATTTTTAAACTAACTGTCATTATCCTAACTTACTTCACACGCATATATCGTCATTCACGTGCAGCTGTAGTTTTACAGAACGTTAATTTGTTTACATATCGATATTAAATTTATTGACAGGTTCAAAGAAACAAAAAGTTATTTAAAAATGTCGTATCTTCTTAATACCCTTCGATTACGCAACTATCGATGTGAAGGTCAAGGACGTTGTCTCCTAAAGGTTACAATACAGCGCACTGGTTTGTCACGTAAGCAGGCAGAATGACATTGCCAAACACGTCGGGTGGAACAAACTCCGTGACCTATTCGTAATTCACCAAGATCAGATCTACACGAATTATTTCCACATGTTTGATGGGCTGTATTTTATCGTCATTCACACTAACGAACGAAGACAAAATGGAAAGCTGAAAGTATAGACCTGGATCCACCAACTATTCAATCACGCCCAATGAACAATGGCATAATGGGTCGCATAAATATTTCCAGCTGAACGCGATGAAAGCTCGCATAAAACAGTTTTGTTAAAAGTTGAATTGATATGGGAATATGTTAATGTTTAAAAAGTATTAGTCATGCACTGACTGCACCGTATCTTCCTAGTTGAACGCAACAAAATCTCTCAAAACATTTAAGTGCAGAAAGGATTTGTCAACATGCTAATGTGTGCTAAATATTAGTCATCTACTGGCTATAAAAGGGTAAAATGGTTTAGAAGCATGAGTTGCATGTTTATGTTAATATTGATACCATTTTCTCTGCTTGCACATCACTCTGGTTGTGTAGATTATAGGGAGAGCTTATGTTAGATAACGTTATTTTGTCTGTCTATCGGCATTTAATTTTATTACGGGGTTCATAGAAACAATATATATATATATATATATATATATATATATATATATATATATATATATATATGAATATTCGAAACGTCTTCAATTATCCTTATGTATGTATGTATGTATGTATGTATGTATGTCTCTTACTACAGCTACTACTAGTACAACTACTAAAATACTACTGCTTGATGTGTATTATTGGTTGATAATCAGTACATGTTCCACATTTAGACTGGTTTTATCATATGTTATGTAAACAGAACATGGCTGTCCGAGCTCAGACTTGTACAATGACATCAGCACACTCAGTAGTACTCCCTAGCAGAGCATAGCGAAGGCGTTGATCAAAAAATTCAGAAAAGGCAGTTACGAACATATACTCTATATTATGTTCTGCTTTAAACTTTATTTTGAAAGATAATCGTCAAACTATTCAGCAAATTGTTCAATGCAAAACCTATTAATGAGGTAGGTGGTGGTGGTTAAAAGGGGCAATAGTGCTATAGAGCATTCTATGTCCTAAAATACTAGAATTTTTTTTTATATGTTTATAGAAGTGTCACATATTTTTAAAACATCAGCGAAAAGTATCGGTTCAGAATTTATACAAAGAAATAATATTCTCAGCAAGCATCGTCTGGCCTTCACTTGCCAAGCCCTATGCCCGTCGACATAACACGCATCACCCAACAAATGATGCACAAAGTTCCTGCTATTATAGGCATCTGTGCACAACTCGCATCTTGTACATTTTCATCTAAGTACAGTGTCTCCGGATTCCTTCGACAGAAACCAGAGGTTATTATAGGGAATAACAAATATACACCAAGCAAAGCGGAAAGTGCTATCCCTGGTGTTTGGTGTACATTTGTAATTCTCTCTCTCTCTCTCTCTCTCTCTCTCTCTCGAAATAAAAAAACAAACAAACTCCGATATAGTTTTGCGTAAAGTTTTGCATTTACTGTAAGCTTCTTCAAGCTGTCTACGTGAGTAGTGAAGGGGGACACCCTAGGGACTAGGGGAGTTCCATGTTAAAAAGGCAATAGCCACTCTGGGGACTATGGAAAATTTAACATGGGAGAAAAAAATATCCACTCTGGGGACAAGGGAATTTAACATGGGAGAAAAAATATCCATTCTAGGGACAAGGGGAATTGAACATGGGAGAAAAAATATCCATTCTAGGGACAAGGGGAATTGAACATGGGAGAAAAAAATATCTATTCTAGGGACAAGGGGAAATTAACATGGGATTTGTTTTTTGTTTAAAAAAAAAAAGAGGGTTGGCAATTGAAAGTCAATCTCTTTTCGAGACCTATGAGTGGCCCTGAAAAGGGCCGTTGGTTTCATCATCATCTTCTTCTTTTATTTCCTCCACTTCTGCAGCCATCTTCTAACTTTTGCCATTATTCCTGTCTTCTTCTTCTTTATTTCTGATTCAGGCATCCAGTCAGGATGACCTATCGCTCGGAATTTCTCCTGTATTCGTATCCAGTTATTGTTGAGTTTCTCAAAGCTTTCTTATCTCTTTCTATTTTCTTCTTCTTTTCTTTCCTTAGTCCACCTTTCTTTGATGTTCTTTACCTCTTCCGTCATCACTTTCCTCATTACTTCTTCCGTTTTTGTCAGCTGGTCCAACCCCCATTTTACGTATCGCCACTCCGTCCAATTCAATATCTTTTCTAAGAAGCACCTGACTTCGATGACATTTTCAAGTGCTTCCTTTAAACTTCCCACTCTTACATAAGGCGGGTCAATCAATCCTCTCAGTCTCTTTTCCTCTTCTTCCATCATTCCTGTTACTATCTCCTTTGCTTCCTTCGAATTATTAAAACAGTCAAGACACTTTTCTAATTTGAATTCTTTCTCTATCTTTTCCATGACAAACGTAACATCTACTATCCAATAATAAATGCCTATCAAATGATTCAGTAACGCTGTTGCTACCACCATTTTCTTTGTCTTTATTCCGTGGAATGGTTTCTAATGGCTAACACTGTTAGCGTTATAGTTAAAGCGCGGACGTGATGGAAAACATCCCCCTAAAACAAAATTGATCTTACCTAGAGCATGACCAAACAACGTGCGGACGTGAAGGAAAACATCTCCTACTTTTCTCATTTCATATGATCTACTATCCACATACGTGAACCAGCAATAAACGAACCCCAAATCTACTATTTACACACGCAAATCATTAAAACGAAATCCATAATCTACTATCCACACAATCGTACGTGATCGGTTACAAAACCCTAACTATACTCTCCACATACGCTAAGAAACAATAAACAAACCCATAATCTACTATTCACACAAACGTACGTGAGCGCTTATAAACACAAACACACAAACACAAACACAAACACATACCCTCACACTTAAAAAGAGTCAGTGTTTATATTCACACTACTCTACATACACACATTGGCGAATCGATTGTTATTTCTTTTCTAGAGTATTGGGTAGCCGTGAAAAGGGCTGTTTGTTTTTGAACTCCATGACACCTGGTTAATGATGGCACCTTCCAGGCCTGGCACCACACACACATCTTCTTCCCCAGTCTCTTTTCACTCGTTTTGGGGGAAGAGCAGAGGCGGGATAAGTGGCTTCAGAATCCCAATTTTCTGTCTCTGGGATTCTGAAATTTCCTCTCTCTTCTTCTTTGTTTCTTCTCTCCTCCTCTTCTTTGTTTCTTCTCTTCTCCTCTTTCATCCTTCCCTCTTCTACTAGGGCCTCTGCAGCCAGCTCATTCACTATACGCCTGGCATATTCCAGGTGTACATGAAGTTCAAGCAGTTTTGCTAGTCTGGTGTTCATTCTCTTGATCAATCAACAAGGGTAGCTAGACTGCCCAGCGATTTTCAATTTATACAAAAAGCGCGGACGTGAAGGAAAACATCCCCCAAAACAAAATTGATCTTACCTAGATCATGACCAAACAACGCGCGGACCTAAAAGAAACACTCACTCACTTTTTATACTGCCCATCACTATTCTAAAAAAATTTATTAAACAAATAATATACTATTCACATACGCAAAGCAATCCAAACCCTAAATCTACTCTCCCCACACCTCAAACAGCAAAAAACATGATCTTAATCTACTATCCACACAAACGTACGTGAGCACTTACAAACACATACACTCACACTATAAAAAAGAGTCAGTGTTTATATTCACACTACTCTACCTACACACATTGGCAAATCGATTGTTATTTCTTTTCTAGAGTATTGGGTAGCCCTGAAAAGGGCTGTTTTTTGTTTGCTATGGCAATCTTTTTAGTTTCTAAGAATGCGACGTCCTCTGAGGATAGACTTTCTGACGATAGGTCTGCTTCTTCGGAAAGAGAAGAAGAACTCTTTGGTGTCGATACGACAATCGACAAAGCCTCTGTCAGGTTCAGGTTGCTGCTGCTGTTGCTGCTGCTGTTGTTGTTGCTGTTGCTGCTGTCTCTGAAGTCTGTACTTCTCTGTCCATTCTTCTTTCTCCCTGTTCACTTCTTCTCTGAAGAGCTCTTCTATCAGGTCTTCAGTGACTTTTAACATTCTCACATTCTCTATCTCTTCTGGCTTCGGTATCAGACTGTGTCTGACCCTATGCAAATTCACGTAGGCTTCGTTTAGCTTAGCTAGTTTGGAGCACATCTTCGTAGGAGGATGAGTCGACAATGGATGGTTAGACTGGAAACTAACCCGGTTCTTAAAGTCAAAGCGCGGACGTGAAGGAAAACATCCCTCTGCGGTTTTCGAGCCGCAACGTTCAATGAGTGTCATGAGAGAGATAGAGAGAAGTGAAAGAGCATGAATCAACATTCTTATAGCCAAACAAAAGACAAAGGCATTTTTTTCAAAACACAACATTTTTATTCAAAATCACTTAACACTAACAAACAACTCTAACATTTTTAACAATAATCCAACAATATAACATCAAACATTTTTTTTCAAATGACAAACATTTTTTTCAATTAACACTCTACTTTAAACAGGGTTGACAACGTTGTGAATGAAATTGTGATTTCCACTGTTGGAAGTCATTAGGCCATTGATGGACACTACGTTTCCTAGCTTGAGACAAAAGATAAGCATACTGGTGACAAAACCACCGATCTACTTTCTCATCGTTTCTAGAAGAAGAACGAGGATCAAAATGAGTCACTAAATGTTCTAAGGAATAGCCCAGGCTGCGATGATGCAGAAAATACACCCAATATTGTCCACACACCAAGGAATCTTTACCTTGTAATTTCACATTATTGAATCGGGTGGTCTGAGCATTTCTTCTCATAAAGTCGATGATATCGTCTTCCAAAGGGGGCAATCCATACGAATCGAAATATTCCACACATCCTTCTTGAGGAAAGTAGACGGCTACTCAGTGGGTTCCTGGGAGATGACTGTCGTCCGTGTTGATCACATAAGCTTGATGGTCTTGAGGTTTACGATGAGGGAGTTCATCTTTAGCACAGACGACAGGATTCCAAGAAGCCGTATACGAACTGTGGTTCAAAAGGTAATAAAGTTCCTAGGTATCCATTTGTGTGTTGTTTTTTTCTTCACAGGTAATGATAAGTCATCAATTCGATCCTGACTTTTTGCTTGAAAATGTCTGACAAATAACCGTTTCTTCGTTTGGTCTCCTCACTCTGATTCAGGAGAGCTTCGATACGATGGATCTCTTGAGTGGTTAATGGTGGACAAGAATGTTCACGCAAGTCTTTATACCACTGATGCAACACGACTTCGTCCGAGATGAGACTCCAAGCTTCGTCTAGATACCCGTTCAATTTTTCTTCTTGACTCAGCATCAGGCATTTATCGTGTTGAATTTGACTGGGATGATCGTTTTGACATCCATAGCAATCTTTCTTGATCAATTCCGTCATTTTTTCGACCAAGTGTTTGGCAAAACAGGAGACTAAATAGGCTTCTTGTTCTGGCCATCTTGACTTCATCATGATCACTTCTTCGTCTTTGTCTTGGGATTCTTCCACGGTCTCCTCACATTCCATGTCCAAAGTTTCTCCACTAGGTAAAGAGGGATAACAGTCTTCCATGGCTTCTAATAATCTAGAATGACTTCTCTCAAACTGTTGATTTCTATCGTATTGTCGAATTCTGCATACAGGATGACGTTCAACGTTGGATCAGCAGGGTCTCGGTTTACAAACTGAATTTCCATACGAATCTGGCCGGATTTTATAGGGTGGAAATGTCCCTCGTCGCTGCCTTGGTCTGGAGTGAAATCAAAACAACACAAAGCATAGCCTCCTGCATAATCCTCGTACGTAATGCCATGACTGGTGTTGGTTCCTAACTGTCCCGTGGCTTCGTACAGGGACAAGTACGATCTCAAGTAATTGTTCTGGGTAAAGTTAGTCTCAAAGGGTCGGGTACACAAGGTCTTGCCGTCGCGACTGACTTCGATCTTGGACACGCCAAAGTGTCGAAACTCAAAAGGATTTTCGTTGTGAAGTCCATTGAAAGCTGAATTCCTGACGATACCAACGATCAAACGTTTGGGTAACTGTCCTTGGAACAGATGATCTTCGATCATGGATCGCTGTCCAACAGGAATGGTGAACGTTTTCACTTCTACGCGTCGTATCGGATACTTGGCGGTCGTTCTGCTCAACGTCTGACTGACGTCGTTTCCCACTTTAGGTAACACTTCCACACGACGCACGTAAAGTCGGACTTCTTGAATGAAAGTTTTGTATTCATTGGAATGGGCCATCAAATGGAAAGCGGCACTGCTACGATTCAGTCTCAGACGGATATCCACTCCGTTCAGCAAATACTTTTCTTGTAACCACATGTCCAAATGCAAACGATCCATCAGTTCTAAACTTCGCCCTTGCAGAATTTTATTTCTACGTGTGTTAAACCCCACATTGTGAGGTTCGTCATCTGTTGTGAGGACTGTGTCGTTAAACGTGCCTGTCGTGTCAGGTTTCCATACCACGCAAGCATCCAGATGAGTATTCTTTGCTTCTTTTCCGTACGTCAAGAGATTTTCCAGGTAGGCACGATAAGGGTAAGTATCCATGCTGCTGCTGACCAGTTTGTTATTCAAGTACAAGTCCACTTCACTGAACAAGGAATGCATGAAATTGTTGACAGGAGCTACTCTATCATTGGCTCCAGGATTGGTGTTGTCCGTTTTGATCACTTTGACTTTCAAGTACAGGTAACTGCTATTCAGATCGATGTAATCTTCGGGCTGACCTTTGATGTCAAACTCGATGGGAGCAGAATCCGTCAAAGAGGAGACCGGGTGAAATTCCACCCATTGGGATTCTTGCATGGTCATCATGGTGGGCGGCATGGCAAACAGATCCAGTTCCGACTTGGGACAAGCGCAAGACTCTCGGTGCATCATTTTTTTTGTTCTTTCTCAATAATCGAAAACGTCTAAGTCTCGAACGGTTCTTCTTTTCTTTGTCTTTCTAGCTTTAGACGTGTGAAGTCTGGTGAAAGGCTGTTTTCTTCGTCGTCTCTTTCTGCCTTGTCCTTGCTGAATGCCTGACTCGGTAGCGTGCAGGGCATTTATAGGTGTTTCTCGTCGGCCCAAAAGGTCTTTACCAGTTTGCAGCAAGACATTTTTGCCTGCCCTCATGAAAGCTTCTTTGGGGTTTTGTTTGTCGATGATGACATTTTGGAGAAATTCTTTGCCTTGTGTCAGTGCAGCATCTTTCAAGGCGTGCAATCCGCGTGTCACCATCGGTTTCAACACCGGAGCCACCGAACGAAAAGCCGATTTTAACATATCTCCTAAACCGTGTCCTCGCTGTCGAGCAACCCCTCGGTACACTGGATACATGACTTACGAGTCGTGAGAGAACCGTTTTCGAAAATGGAGTTTCACCGTGACTTTTCCTTTGGTGAATGGAATATTTTGTCCCAGATCTCCTTTTATAGCAATGTTGACCGTGTCCAAATACGACTTGCTGACAGGCAAATAGTGAGGATGTACAAATTCGCGGTGAACGTGGTAAATGTTTCCACCTTCCTCGTCAGCGCTCGTGGCAGAATCCACTTTGAAAGGAATGACACGCAGTAACGGCACAGAGGTGTGTCCCACCACGTTATACTCCACCACATCGGAGTACACAAACATCAAATTCAGTCCTTGGTTCAGTTCTACCGGGGCACGAAATAACTTGATAAAAGACGCGTTGTCGTAAACGATTGGTAATTCGCTTTTCTTGATCATGGCCATTCTCATGTCCATGTCTCCGCCCAACATGGCAAACAATTCAGGACAAAATAAAATGGACATGATTTTACTCCCGTCAAATTTCATCATGAAGCGACGAGCTGCTTTGTGGTATTCCATTGTGACACTTTTTTTGACACTTTCCAAAGCTTTCAGAAACACGACATTAAATCTGGAGGTAATGGTGCTGACCAAATGTTGACCACTAAAATAGTAGCCTGGGGGAAACAACAAGTGGTAGGACCACTTTTGAGTTTTGTCATCATAGGTTTTGTGATCATATTTGACATGGGTATTCAAGTACTTTTGCATTGACTCGTCATGAACTTCCACCGTAAAAAAATTTTGATTGGGAAGGACATTGAGGACTTGGGTCGGGTGAATGATTTCCACTAAAGCCACTTCCCAATGGGCTTCGTGATCTAATGGGATGACCTGAGGTAATTTGGCCGTGTAACAGCACAACGTGTTCTGGGGAAACACCTCCATGGAACTGTCACTGGGTAAGGTTAAGTAAAACTGGTTTTGGTGACTCATAATTCCAGAGTTCTGTGGCTGTCCGAGGGGTTACTGGACGTCAGAGGCGTGTCTCCGCCCAAAATGGGGTTGTTGTTGTTGTTGTTGTTGTTATTGGAGTGGTGACTGGCACTGGCACTGGACACAAGGTTCCTGTTCGAGGAGAATTTCAGGGAGGGATTAGGAAGCAGGTAACCGATGCAACTGCTCAGTAAAATGGTCCACAATTGTTTGTCTCCTTGTTGCAAACTCAAATTGGCGATGGCTGCCCCGATGACACAATACACCACGAAGATTTGGCAGAAAAAGACGATTTGCGTTTTAGGCACACGTTCTCCGCACCACACCCACAAAGGTTGTTTTTGTAAATCTTGCACAGAAGAACTAGGTGAAGGAGTGGTCGACGTAGCTGCGTCTGTATGAAAGGGCATGATGGTCACTTCTTTTTATAGTTGATGACTTGCGAAGCGTCGATCCAAGAATCAAAACTGGGTGGATATCCTTTCCAACGTACTTTGACTTCTTTGACACGTCGTTTGCCCACTTTACGGGTTCTGCGTTCGAGAATGCTTTCGATGTCGTACACGTCGTCTTCTTTTTTGGTGACACGTTGTAACTCGGGCAAATAAAACGTTCCTTTGAGCACTTCTCCGTTCATGTCTTCCAATTTATAGACGGAAGGATGACGGCCATGCACTCGTCCAGTGACACGAAACAATTCGGTCGTCCAGTTAGGTAAGTAACCTTTGTCGAAAGTGCGTTTGGTTTTGCCAATGCGCACCCAATCTCCTACGGTCAACTCTCTACTTTTCTTGGGGACAGCCCTCGTCGGGGACGTACCAAACAGGCGCTCAAACACCAGCACTTCGTTGTCGGGAGTCACTTCTTGCGGGGCACGTCCGATGCTTCGATGGTAAGATTGGTTTTACGCTTGCACCAGGTGCGGTAAGATGTCGATGTACTTCAGAGTGTGGTGATGCGTAAAATATTTCCACATGCGTTCTTTCAAAGTGCGTTGAAAACGTTCCACGATGCTGGCTTTGGTTTCGGGATTCTCGGTGGTAAAAAAATGAATGTCACGTTTCTTTAATTCTTTTTGGAAAGCTTGGTTCAGAAATTCGGTACCTTTGTCCGTTTGCCATCGAAGAGGGTGACGACCACTTTGTTTCAACACTCGTTGCAGGGCTCGCATTAACTCGCTGCTCGATTTGGAAGTCAAGGGCACGACCCAGGCAAATTTGGAAAAGACGTCGATGACACAAAACAAATATTTGTAGCCACGATTGTAGCTGGTCAAATGAGAGACATCGGCTAAATCGGCTTGCCATTGATGATCGATGCCTTCCACTTGGGGGCGACTTCTGGAAAACTTGCGTCGAATGGGTTTGTGTAAAGTGTAGGTAGCTTGTTCTTGTCACCATCGTTGCACTTGAGGTAAACGGAGACTTTTCAGTCGAGTTTTGGCAGCACGATACAATTTTTGAACTCCTGCGTAACCTGCAGGATGGTAGGGATCGTAGTAAATGCTGGCTAAGACTTTTTCGATTTTTGTGTTTGTTTGTGTGTTAATAAGTCACCCACTCCTCGGTGATGCTACTTTGGGTGGGACGAAAGGGTGGTTTAGAAACGGATTTACGTGTCGATGGGCTACGGGAGTAGAAGTCGAAGGTAGTGGTGGTGGAGGTGGCAATGGAGTGGCTTTGGTCTTCTTTTCTTTTTTCACTTCTGGCTTCCCTTCTTTCTTTTTCACTTCTATCGAAGGAGGAGTGGACATCATCTTTTTAACCCAAGCTTTCATTTCTTCTCGTTGGGGTGTGGGGGACGGGGTCAACAAGGATGCTGCAATCTTACTTGAAATGGGAGCTGCTGACGGTGTTTGAAACATCTCTTCTTCCTCAGGTCTTCGTGGCGTAGCATCTCTGGTGACCCCTGGGGATGGTAGTAGTGGTGGTGGTGGTGTGGTAGTGATGATGGTGCTGGACTTTTCATCAAAGTCTTAAAATCTTTCAGAGTGGATAGAGCTGTTTCGTCTAAAGCTTTCTGGTGAAAGAGTTGCAGTCGTTGCAAGAGTTGACCGTACTTTTGCGATTTTTCTGTTTCGGACAAATCTTGGCGATCCATCAAGGACTGCAATTCGTGTTGTAATTGGGACATCTCGCTCAAATTGGGATTGGGAGGTAAATGCGGGGTGCGTTGTTCTTGCCACCGATGGTATTCCATCCATCGTTTGGAAGGCACTAAAGCTAGTTTTCGTCCTTCCATGGGGTTGTCAGGGGTCGATTCTGAGATCTTGGGACTTCAGAGGGCCTTTTTATCTTGCTCCCACCAGTCCTCCCAACATGGTTCCCAAGACTCCTTTCAGTAAGGGACCTAACAAGAGGGGTAAAATGCCTCCACGTTGGACCAACATCTTCTTCTTTTGACGAATGGGAATTTTCTTTTGAACCATTTGGCGAAGAACTTGACGATGTTTGCCTAAGCATTGTTTCTGGTGTTTGGACAAAGGGATCGTGCCTTTCAAGACGTTCAAACAGCATTCGCACACGGTATCGACGACCTCTTTGGAGGCTGATTGAATGAGTTTTTTTCGTAGAGGTGGAGAAGCTTTGGACAGGACAGATAACATGTCCCCATGTTTGACTAAACGAGGAGGCAGTCCTTTTCTTTTCTTTCCTTGGGGCTGTTTAGAAGAGGGATGTTTTCTTGAGGGTGACATCTTTGAGTCTTCAGCACCAAAAACACTGATACCCCCACTTGGTCACAGGCCTTTTTTATACTGGAACGCGTCGCCACTGATTGTCTTTACGTCGTATCAACTTCAGGACAGGCATGACACGTCGTGCAGGGGTACGCAACGGACTAAATCGAGCCAGTTCTTGCTTGGACAAATCCAGTAAACTTTGTAACATGCCCAATCTTTCTTGGACTTTGATTTTGGGAGAAGGTACTTTGTGAGCAGCAGCCACTGTCACTAAATTGGAGGGTCCTGCCACTGGGGAAGTTCTTGGGGTCATCAACGGAGAAGTTCTTGGTGTGATCAACGTCTCCAAGTACTCGTCAGTTCTTGGTGTCATCAACGGGGAAGTGGATGAACGTGAGGCTGCCGGAGACGCAGTCACCGCCGTGGCAGGTCGTGGTTTGCGAGTGTAAGGTTGCGTCCTGGCCGAAGTGCCTCTCTTGCGACTAGTTTTTTGTGGACTTTTCTTTTTCTGGGGACATTTTCTCTGTTTCTTTTTCTGGGGGCTTCTTTTCTTTTTCCGGGGTGGTGTCTGGTAAGAGGAGGGTCCCGCCACTGGAGGAGTTCTCCTTTGCGACCTGGTCTTTTTCTTCTTGGGGCTTCGTTTGACTTTTTTCTTGGGGAGAAGTTTGGGGGCATTAGGATCCCATCTTAAGAGAGAGCGAATGATGACCCCTCCTAGAGTACCGCTCCCTCCAGGTTTCAAAATGATTTGTTTTTTGGTTTGAGTGTCGATGCGGGGATCGGCCAGTTGGGTCAAAGCGACTTTGATTCGATCAAAAAAGCGTTTGGTTTGATGAGGAATCTGAATGATTCCTTGGAGTAATTGACGTGCCGTCACCGTGAACCATCGTAAGACTTCTTTGAGACTAGCTTCTAAGACACGAGCTCGTATTTGTGGATTTTTTTCTCGACTGATACCATACAAGGCACGAATCAATTTGACGGGAAGATGCGACTGAAGGGACGTCATGTTCAAAATGTGTGTGAGACAGACGAAAAGGGTCTGAGGTTTTTATAGATTTTTTTGTGGAGTGAAATTAAGTCGAGGACGGAGACGTGTACAGGACAGGCCCTCCGTCTTGGCACCAGTGGTGAAACAAGTGGGTACGAAATCGCAAATCCTCGGGGATCGTAGGTTTCAAATCGACGAGTAAATAGGCGTGTGGAGTTTGAGTGGCATCGTCGTACGCCTGAGTCAGCCAAGGCGTTCCTAACTGTTTGGCTAAGACTTGCACTTGCGATTTATCTCGAGGGCTTTTAAACAAGACCACGTAATGCGCATTGAGACTGATGGTGCGATGGGCTTTACTTTGTTGAAACAAATTTTGGGTGATGTAAACGACACTGGCATTACGGTGATGCCCTTTGCGCGTGAACCACAGTTTAATTTCTTCTTCGTCTTCTCCTAACATGTCGTCGAAAATGACCAAATGGGTTTGACGGGAGTCAGAGACGATGCCGTCGTCTTCTTTAGGAATGCCTTCCACAAACACAATGGAATCGCCTTGACTTTCTTGCAAGAGGCTGTACGCCGATTCCCACTATTTGTAACACCACACGATCCGCTGAGGTGGTCGATCGATCAAATGATGTTTATGTTCGATCAAACGTTTGACGAATTCGGTTTTGCCTGAACCTCTAGGTCCAGCAATGAGCATGTTAAAAGGATGGCGAAGATACAAAGCCTCCCAACTGGCACGATCTAAGTGTTCGTCGATGACTTTGACAGTGGAGGAAGAGGGAGCAGAGACAGCAGAGGTAGCCATAGTGTGAGGAATGTCACTTGTGACACGAAAACAAACAAGACGAGAGTTTATATGCTTTTTTCAGAACACGTTTATTGAATGTTTTAAACATGAATACGAAAGACAAAAATACATAAAAGCCAAAGGCTTAAGTACAACGATAAAAGGCACATGAAAATCATTAACGTGGAATAAAAACAAGTGTCTGTACAACATGTTTTGGGTAAAGTTCTGACCAGTTCTATAGGGGGTAAGGTCACACAAGTGTCCTCCCGAAAGGGTCTTTCAGGCCTGTCCACGACAGTCCTGTCCTGGGTGACGGGTTCTTCTGGCACCGTCACTAACACGGGTTGAAAAGTAACTTTTTTCCTTGAACAACTCTCGTGCATACTGGGCCACTTCTTGGGTCCAAGCCTCAAAATCCCATTCTTTCCAGGCACGGACATCTGTCCAATGGGGATGTAAGTCACAAGCTACACACACATCGTCATACACGTCTTGGGTAGCTAAAAGTTGACGAATCTTTTTTTCCCGTAGAGGTCGAGAAGTATCCAGATGAAAACGTAAGGCTTTGAGCAAAAGGAGTCTCTCGTGAACGTTTAAAGACACCACTTTCATGTTGAATGGGTGGTAAATACTGTTCGTAAATATTCCACAAGGAATCGGCTGGTAAACGAAATCCCAGAAAACAAGTCACTAAGACACACACTATGCGTCGTCCCAAATTGAATGGATACAGTTCTTGCAAGAATTGTTTTAATGATCCACGGTTTGAATATGGTCATTGAGTTCCTTCCACGGAATCTGTTCAATCACATGTGATAAAAACCTCGGCATGACAACCTGTTTTTATAGTCTCTTTTTTTCGGATGCAATACGCGTACTTTCTAGCCAGACATCTTCGTTCTCCAGTAGGAAATTTAAATGTTGCATACTGTAACCGAAACTTCAAACTTCGTTTAGGAGTTTCCTCTTCCTCTAAGTAGCTTCCACGTAAAATATGTTTGTAATCCTTTAACTTGTCTTTCTCAATGCGTTGCACTAGGTGAATCTCGAAGTAACCAAAATTATGAACATGTCGATCATTGGCGACCTCAATTTTGAACAATGTCTGACCACTGAAACAATTTCTGACGAATTGGGTGGTGGCCAATAGCCTCGTTTACCTATGTGACTGATGTAATATCCACTCATAATCAGTCTTCTTATACTTTGGAACAGAGCATAATTTAAAAACGGATGAATAACTTTGCGTTTGCGTTTCACTTGTATTTTGATCAGTTCTCGGTAAATGCGTTCTCTCAACTCCACAGGCAAAGCACGAATGTTCTCTAGCAAAGTATCCATGAATAGGTCAGTCCGTACAATTCATAATGTTCTCCTAGAGCAAAAGTAATCCACATAGTGAGTAATTTCTGACCACTGCCATTCAGGGTAACGTCCAAGAATGTCACTGAACTCTTTTGATGTAAACGGTCTAGAGTAATACAATAGGACGAATGCACACTTGACCCAAAGAAATCTAACACACTGGTTGACTTTTTTCACTTTCCTCTTGTGAATTTCTCGGCACAAAAGTTCTACAGTCATCCATTGAGATTTCACTCTGGCAAATCCCTGCCAAACTTCGTTGTAAATCTTCTCTTGCAGTTCTTTAGGTAATGATTCAATATCGTTTTTGAAATGAAGTTTAAATACTGGTCTCGGTGATGTCCAACATTTGACTCCTAACCAATCTGGTTTCTTCTTCGTCAACGACATGGTAAGTTCCTTTAATGTCTCGGTCCCACTAAGGGTAAGTAACGACAATTCGGTGACCATCGAGCATGTTCTACGTAGGCCGAATCTTGCGGTTCCCAGTGGTGAAGTGACACACCGCAACTGAAGCACTTGACTTTATCTCCTTCGCCCAAATAGAACAATCCGGCTCTGGCTAATTCTTCAGGGGTCGGTCCTCCCAGATACTTAGGCCATTTTCCTTTGAACGATTGAAGACGATTTTCAAAGTCGCAGTATTCCGACAAACGCACAGTAAACGAATATTCGTCTTTCACAGGTTCGTTTCGATGAGGGTTGGGTGACATGAACAGGAGTTTGCTCAGGGCTGGATGACATCCGTAGGGAGGTAAACGTGAAGGTCGACATTCCCCTTTAAAACGAAACCTAGTAAAATGTCCAAGAGGACGAGTGGCGTCGCTTTCGCATCCCTCAGGTTTGACACGCACAGCATCACTTTCCATGATAGGGGTAGTGAGAACAAAGTTCCCATGATGCTTTACGGCATCGTTAAGGTCACAACGTACAGCATCGTACCCATCGCAAGGCTCACAATCGCATTCCACTTCAGAAGTCCCACACTTGAATTGTGCCTTTCTAATCTTGTTTTGTGTTTCTCTGAAAGTATTCATCTTGTTCGCTTGGTCTTGGTAGTCACAATGAACTATCGATCTTACCTAGGGTT
The DNA here is from genome assembly GCA_028554795.2 of Sinohyriopsis cumingii. NCBI lineage: Eukaryota > Metazoa > Mollusca > Bivalvia > Unionida > Unionidae > Sinohyriopsis > Sinohyriopsis cumingii. The sequence continues at coordinate 146,134,952 of CM068826.1, read as the reverse complement.
CCTTTTTATATACAGACCAATACCGACGTGTCCATACGGTAAGGTGAAATGATTGGGAAGTCGCACTCTCTTCTGGCACACGATTTGATAGACTTTTTCCAAGGGTCGATTGACGATGTGGTGAGTGGGTAAACGTACAATCTTGTGGGGTTGATAGGTGGTCACTTTAAAGTGTTCATCCTCTCCAGATTGCAAGGCTTCTTTCAATACCCCAAAGTTGACCACACGACTGGTACGATAATTCAGAGTCAATCCTTTCACTTTGCACGTCGTGTGCACTTCTCCTTGTGGGTCCCGGTATTCGTAGCCGTAATTTTTGGGACCACCACTGACGAAACTTAGAATCTTGTCGTCGGGATGCTCGTCTGTCCAGGCTCCTAAACGGTCTCCTTCGATGTCAGGGTGCTGTTGACTCGGGTGATGGATGTAAATGCAACTGTCCGTGTCAAAGTACAGGACGCGTTCCCCTAACAGTTCTAAAGCTTCGTACAATTTTAAGCGAGCATGAGCTGTCACGTAAGCCGCAATGATGACATTTCCAAAAGGGTCGTCTTGTACAAAGTCCAGATCTTCTTCGTAATTGACCAAGATCAAATCCTCGCGAACGACGTCCCCGTGTTTCATGTATTTGGTTTTGTCGTGAATCTGGAAGAAGCGGGAAGGTTCTGTCAAATACTCCGTCTTGGGTAAACACGGTCGTTGTGCCATTTTACCCCACAAGCAATTTAACATCACTTTGGCAAACGATCACCTGCCTTCGTTTTTCTCGATGTGGTCTAAAGAGATGCCTTCTTGTTCATAGTATTTCTCTTTGAATTTTATTTGGTCTTCGGGAGTGTGACACCAGGAAGGATAGCCGCTGGCTTCTTGCTTCAGTTTCAAAAAGGCATCCACGTAGTCGGCGAAAATGCCTTTCTGAGTAGGGTCACCCTTGTGGTATTGTTGTGTCTTGGGAAAGTGGCAAATTTCGTACGCTTCTAACAGTTGGTATCCCATGTCCAGAGCTTTGAACAATTCCACGCTAACCCACGTCCACGTCAAAGCCCGTTCTTCCTGTGTGTGCTGACAAGGCTGATCTTGGTTGCACGTTTCGGCACAAGTACGGCACAAAGGAAACATCAGTTTGCCTTGGCAATGGTGAGGTAGCACGGGATGGTACAAGTCCGTGGGAGGCAAAACTTTACACTTCATCAGACCCTCGTATTGTCGAATGTTTTTCAGGTCGATGTGTTCCGTTAACAATTGTGGATGCCCTACAGGAAAGCGACAATATTTGCACACGTAGGGATACAGCGAACACACGTCCAAGTATTTGATTTCTTCTCCTTTCTCTTCGTCGGCTTGGTACAGCAAACAGGTGGCATTGGTCCTTCCTCCGTACAAACTATCCCTCGGGTTCAGGGGGTCCATGAACTGGTAACTTTCCACGAGGCGTTTAAACTCGGGATCGGTTTTCAAACGGTGATCGTATTCGTGTTCCCACATTTCCACCACTTGGTATCCTTCCTGTTCTAACTTTAGGCGTGGCTGACAAGTGGCCTGGTACAAGTCTTCCATGGTTCGTTGTAAAAACTGATTTTTAGTGCCACGGTCAGGACAACAGACGGGACATCCGTGAAATAAGCAACCGTTAAACTCGTACACGATCTTGGGGTTTCATAAGTCTCAGCCATCTACCGAATGCGTTCCGATGGTCTTCTAGCCCCCTCCGTTGCGGGCATGCTGAATCCACTTGTATTCCTTGTCGCACAAGTAATGTAACCAGCGTAGGGCTTTGACCGAGTATTGACGTTTGACATAGTTGGTCGTTTGAGGACTGATGACAGCCACGGTGTTTTCAGGCATGAATCGTTTCCGGTACACTAAGGAACACGCTTTGGCAATGGTGCAAGCTTCTTTCAAAGGATCGACCCCTCCGTGTTCCATGAACAGTTCTCGAAATTGTCCACAACAACGCGTAAAATGTTCACGTCGGAACGACAATACTTTAACATTTCTTCCTGAAAGTCGAAAGGATCGGAGGCGTGAACCTGGTACCAAGCGTAGAAAGCTTCTCGTTGTTCGGTACGCATGTTGTCGGGGTCGTAATAGTAAGCCTCAGGTAAATGAGGTAGAACGGCGTGTTGATTGGCTTCCGTATTGAAAAAGTGTGGAAAGTACCCTTTAGCCATTTCTGTCATTCCAAACGTTTTAGGCATTCGGCTCAAAGGCATGGCCAAGTAACTCATCGAATCTTTACACTGTACTTGTCCCACTTGCATGAAAATGATTTTGGCTCCGTTCAAAGTCACTTTAGGACGCTCGGTGCCTTGCTCCGTATAGTATCTCAAAAGAAACTGTCCATCGTATCCGGATACATTGTGAGCCATCACCGTGGCATGACGATGACAATCTCCGTAACGTTCGATGTCCTCTTGGCTCCACGTCTTGTCGATGGGGTCTAAGACCCAACGAGCGAAATCGGCTAGCGTGTTCGGTCCCCGAAAGATTTTTTCACGTCCTCCAGGAATCTTACTGCAGTGAGGGCAATGACTGAAGATAGGTTCTTGAATGCACTTCTCGCACGCTCGATGAGCCACGCAGAAATTAGGAATGTGAATGCCAGTCTCTTGCATGCATTCGAAATCGAAAAAGATGAAATTGCCTTTCTTCTTGTGTCCATCCTCTTTCTCTGGTGGGGGTTGGTATTTTTGCACGTAGCATTGGTGTTCCAAGTCCACGATGTGGTGACAAATGTGACATTTTTTCTTTCCTGAACATACGTGTGCCTTGGCATTATTGGTACGTATGCCTTGTCCACACGTAGGGCACAATCATCTCAGTTGACAAGCACATTTCTGCTGTGAACCTTGCGTCTTCAGATGTTGTTGGTAACAGGCAGGGCTGAGAAACGTGCGCAGACAAGTTGAACGATGCACTGGTCCTTCGCTCAGACAGGGTGGAGAGGCCAAACATCCTGAGCATTTCAATCCACAAGGTTTGTGTTGCTCTCGATTATTATAACCATGGTCACATTTCTCACAGTAATATTTGTATCCCAGGAATCCGGTGATACTGGTAATGGTATCGAAATGGTCATCGTGATAATAGACATGAATGTATTTTCCATCCTTAAAGTCTTTCCCTGGAAACAACAGAGGCCCGCGCATTTCTTGAGGGTACACTTTCAAGGTGTATCGTGGAGCTAGGGCATCTTGCAATTTTTGCATGTCAGGAATGCCACAGGGTGTATCTTTGGACAGTCCGGCTTGTTGTAACAGGAGTTCTGCTTCATTTCGTTATTTGGCTTGGTTCGATTTTCGAATGTTCTCCCAGGCTCTTTTCCATTCTACCGTGTCGTTCTTGTTGGCATAGGTTCGTCCCACCACTATAGCCCTGGCTAAACACATCTGGTCTTGAGGGTTTTGAATTCGGACGAGGCTCGTTTTGGTGATGCGAAGGTCGTTCACCAATAACACCTTTTTGCGGCCAGTCCCTTGAGGAGGAGAGACGTGGGTCATGTCGAGTGTGGCTTTTCCATCGGTGATGTCAAACTGATCATTGGATTGTTGTACGTGTTGAATCTTGTCCATGACTTTGGAAGCAGTCAATTCTGCAGGGGTGCTAAACTCGATCCAAACATGGGATTTCAAACCGTCGTGTTGTATGGAAAGTCTCAAGCGATCGTCTTCTTTGGGTTGACATTGTCGCTTGAGTGTGGTGAGCAAAGAATTCCACACCCCGGTGATGAACCCTTCTGCTTTCTCTAACGGTACTTCAGCCTTGAAATCTTTAAACTTCACTGTGTATTTGTAAGCCGTGGTTCGAAATTTTCTAGAGGAGCGCTTTTCCGTCTCTCGAATGGAATAGTACTTTTCAGGGTTGACTAAGGGTGGTGAACTTTGTTTAGAGGGTTCGGATTCTGGTTCACTCATGTCCTCTTCAAAATCACTGGCATGAATTTGTGCCAAGACTTCAGCCCTGGTACGAGGCGATAGATCACGTTTCTGCCTCTTACTTTCTTCTTCTTCTTTCTTCTCAAATGAATTGGATCGTTTCATCTTGAGTGCAAAACGTCAAATGACTCAAGTTTAAACACCATGGACTAATTTATAGTCATGGCAGACCAGCGTATATAAAAGGGTGTGTGTCTTGTTCTTTCACTATTCATTTCACTCTCAAGCAGAGCACAACGATGGAAGAGACTAGCCAAAGCGAACGTTTCGTCAGAGCTTTGCGAGGGGTCATTAGAAAATTCTCTTCAGACCAGCCCACGGACTACTCTCCTTCCTTTCGAGATAAAAGTCAAGATACTTGCTATATCTGTCAAAAGAAAGGGCATTGGTCTTCAGAGTGTCCAGACCGTCAAAAAAGAAAAAAAAAACAGGGGCTAGAAAAGACAAAAGTCAAGATACCTCTTATTATTGTAAAGAAAAAGGACATTGGTCTCCAGATTGCCCAAAAAAGAAACAAGAGGAGTCAGAAGAAAAGAGGGATTCTTCAGAAGAAGAGAGGGATTCTTCAGAGGAAGAAAGCAGCCAGGTGAAGAAAAAGAAACAGGAGAAAAAAAAGAAGAAGGGAAGAAAGTGAGGAGGAAGAAGAGGAAAAGACTGTGACAGTGAAGAAATTGAAAAAACAGAGAGAGTAAACAATGAGACAGAAGAAGAGTATGAACTTTTTAAAGTGCTCTGTTGTGAACTGGATTGTAACTATTGATAAAAGAAAAAATTAATTATATAAGGTAAGTGTCTTTGGGTTTTGATTTTAAAATAAGAACGTACACTCACGCACTCATACACAGACACGTACTATAGGGGTAAAATGTTTTTTTTTTTTTTTGAGTTATTGGCAAATTGAAAGTGTATCTCTTTTCGAGAGACGTGGGTGGCCCTGAAAAGGGCCTTTGGTTTTTGGTGTAGGGGTGAGTTTAAGCAATCAACTTTAACTGTCTTAATCCTTTGCCACGGCCAAGGCCTACTTCTGGACTGCGTACTGTTGATGATGATGATGATTTGGTTGAAATCACTAAGGGTGGTACGGTAGGCTTAGTCACAGGGTTGACGTGTTTAGCTCGGGAAGGTCGTATTCTCTTTGGTCGTAATAAAGAAGTCTGATACATTTGTTTCAGACTTCTTAACTCCGCTAAAATGTCCAACAGTACCGTGACCGTTTGATTTTCACTCTCTTGTTTCTTTGCTGCTACTTCTTCTTGTTGTTTTTTTCTTACCTCTTCTTCTTGCTGCTGTTGCTGTAGAAGAAAAGTTTGTTCCGCTTCCTTTTGTCGTTGTATAAATTTCTCCAATTCTTCTTTCTGTCTCTGTCTAAAATTCTCCACTTGCGGTAATGAAGGTGACGAAGGTTCCGGAACAAATTCTTGCGAGGTAAGAAAATCCACAAAATCCCAATGTACCTCTTCTGAAAGTAAGTCCGGGTTCCCTTGGGCGGTCTCCACTGCTGGTGCACCCCAATGGATCGTTTTCTGAGTTTCCGTCATGTTGAATCACTATCTCGCATCGATTGACTGCACACAGGCGCTAGCGAATCTATATAGACCACGTGACGTCACAGACTGTTCTCTTCCCATTGGATGCGGACTGACTGAATTTTGTAACGCGTGTTTGGATTGGTCAATGAACTCAATCCATTTCAATCCTTCCTACCCCTATAAATAAGCGCAGTTCACTGCATTGATTCACCTGTTCTCGGCGCCTCAAGATGTGGACCACAGTCGAATCATCCACCCTTGTTTCTTCAATGATGTTTAGGACGGACATGCCAATGTATGTCCGATCCAAGTGGACAGTTGTCCACAAGTCAGACACCAGTCTGTGGATACGAAGAGTGTACGTGGAGAGACAAGGTTGCCTCAAGAGGACACTGATTTATGGTCCTCGAGTAAGACGCAGCTTGAGGACAAGAAGATGCCGCAGATGCCCTTTATGTTAAGGGCATATTAACATAAACCCAAAGGCCCTTTTCAGGGCCACTGATAGGTCTCGAAAAGAGATTGACTTTCAATTGCCAACCCTCTTTTTTTTTAAAACAAAAAACAAATCCCATGTCAATTTCCCCTTGTCCCTAGAATGGATATTTTTTCTCCCATGTTCAATTCCCCTTGTCCCTAGAATGGATATTTTTTTCTCCTATGTTAAATTCCCTTGTCCCCAGAGTGGATATTTTTTTCTCCCATGTTAAATTTTCCATAGTCCCCAGAGTGGATATTGCCTTTTTAACATGGAACTCCCCTAGTCCCTAGGGTGTCCCCCTTCACTACTTACGTGTCTACGTGTGTCATGGAAAAGGAATTTGGCTCCCATTTCCTTTACATGATACGGTAAAAAATGAACCGAAAGTATTGGTAGAGAAATCAACCAACCAGCCATCTTCATCTCGGAATTTATCTCTCTAACCATTTAATTCCTTTGTATGTCAAAGTAATAAATACATATGTAAATTAACGTTAATTCTGTTAATATGAAGTTCCTTTTCGATTGTAGTATCCATGTATTGCACTTTACGTGTTAAATATTATTTTGTATATTACAAGTTTGCATTTTTGCATTGAACAAATATATGTAATTTATTCAATATGTTGTAACAGTAAGTTGTTCATAATTCTAGTTTGAAGATGACCATGATATTACTAGGTTTCTGTGAGTACCTGAAAGGTTGGGTTTCTGTGAGTACCTGAAAGGTTGATAAAGCCAATTTGTGTTCTGGCACACTTGACAAGAAACGATACTTATGTTTTATTGATCAACAGAGGACTTGTTACAGTTCTGAGACTTCACTGCTCGCGCTTCAACACTGCATCTGCAAGTCTCTTCGGCTCAAATTCTGTAGATCCGGTATGGAAGAGACTCGACCAGGTGGAGCAATCCTGTTTACGATCTTCCGAAGACTCAGGGTCAATGTTAAAGCGTTTCTGGGATGACTTGAGGAAATCCTTGAAATATTTCTTCCGACTATACTGAGATTTGTTTCCCTCTTTCAGCCCCCCATAGAATATATAGTCGTTCCTCTGACATACAGGTGACGTGACCTGCAAATCTCAAATGTGATTTCATCGGCAGAGCGTGGATGCTTGGAATGCCCGCCTGTGTGAGAATTTCAGTGTCTTGGACCTGTCTTGCCATCTTAATCTTCATCAATTTCCTTCAGCAGCGTCTGTACAGTCCAGGTTTTGCTGACATTCGGCAGGGTCTACATCATAATAGCTTTGTAGATGTAAACTTTTATTTGTTTACTGATCTCTGCGCTCCCACACATTTGCACGTAATTGCCAAAGCCCAACCTTGCTTTAGCAATTCTGGCGTTGGTTGGTGGGGTTCGAATTTTAAAGAAAAATAAATTTCCCGTCTTTTCATTTAGCATTGTGCTTAGATCATGTACAATTTCCAAAAGTATAATATCCAAAGAAATATCATCCACATTACATTAATGTAGCATAGAGGTATGCCAACATTCTCTCCATTGTGCATGTTTTAAATGCAAACAACTTCACCTTACACACGTCACTCTCTCAAAAGTACATAATAACTGGTGAGCGCCCCCACAAAGAGAACATAGGTATTATTATTGTATGATTTAATTTTGATTGTACGGCTGAAACATTTAAGTCGCAAGCATCAAAACAGTCCTTTTGAATACTTCTCCTGCATTTCCCCCCACAGAACAGTATTTATGAGTGTCAGAGTCTCTAACAAGTCCACCACCACTTTATGATAAAAAGTGAGCTATTTTAAAAATGCACGTTACATTTTGTAAACATAGCAATCAATGTTATGCTTATGTGACAGGAATATGAAACTAGCCACAATTATTTCTGAGACATCAACAATGAATTTTACAGTTTGAAAAGGGATGGAACAGATCAGGTTCATAAAGGTCAAAGGTCAAAGTGTAAAATATTTGCCTATTGTTTAATATGGAAGAAGCGAGTTCGCTTTCTCATCATTTATTTATTTATTTCATTGCAAATAAATGAAAAGAAACATTTTCACAATATATTTCTTTTACTTATTGCAACAGTTTTAAGTTTAAGTTGACTCTATTCCTATATTCTAAGACTTATAATTTTCTCATAATTAAAGTCACTACTCACACAAACATGCCTCATGGCAAATTATGTAAGCAAGAGCAAAACGAGCATAATTAGCTTATGTTCAAGCTTAACATCAATATGAATGTACCATTTTATTCAGAACATCATACATAATGATATGAAGAGAAAAAAATAATTGCATACAATTTTATATTTGCTTTAAGGTGGCGCTCCACAGTTTCGTATTTTGCATAGGGTTAGAATTTTAAAGAAAAAGAATTTCCCTGGCTTTTCTCGCTGGTTATACTGGCTATTTACAAAAGACCTTGTATATCTTAGTATAATTCAAAGAACCTTTAATTCTCTTTATTTTGGTGTATGATTGATAGGTGTAATATGGGTTATAGAGTATACAGCTTGGCCTTACACCAGATGTGCACCTTTCAAAAAAGTGCTTGCTCCACTTGGTCATTTTCACTTTCTGACCTTCAGAGGTAAATTGCATAAAAAAGAGCCGATAACTTTTTTTTACACTTTATATATTTGGTAATTCATTCATTGCACTTTCAGAAGCTGGTATTGTCTAGTCTGGCAAAATTCATTTTCCCTAGTTTAATAGCTGCTATGTTTACAAATATATATTTATTATTTTAAATGTTTTTCTAATTTCATGGTGTTTGTTTTTGTAATAATATTATTATATGTTTTTTATCTTATAGGTGTTGTCTAATGTTGTAAAGCGCTTAGAGTTTCTAAAGATTAGGCGCTATACAAAGTCCTCATTATTATTATTATAGTGTACTTTAGACTAATTCAGGCTGATATTTTTAGCAAATGTGATCAGTCATTTTAGTTAGCATCTACTTAGATCATGTACAATTTCCAAAAGTACAATATCCAAAGAAATATCATCCACATTACATTAATGCAGCATAGAGGTATGCCAACATTCTCTCCATTGTGCATGTTTTAAATGCAAACAACTTCACCCTACACACGTCACTCTCTCAAAAGTACATAATAACTGGTGATCACTGTGTCATGGTCACGAAATGTATTAATAGGCATGGCAGAGAACAGCACACTGAAGAGGTCTGGGGCCAACACATGGCTCTGCTTGACTCCAATGGTTACTGGAATGGTTCAGATGACCGTCCGTCGTCCGCGACACGAGCGAGCATGCCGCCATGGAAAATCAAAATCATCATGAGGAATTTCACTATGCAATCAAATTTTGCCGTGATCTTCCAGAGGCCTCGACGGCTGACTGTGTCAAAGTCTTACGTCAAGGCAACGAATGGCGAGCACAGGCTGGAGTTCTTTTCTTAGCATCACTCCTGGAGTTGACGAACTGCAAACACCATGTCTATGGTTCCTCGTCCTTTTCTGAAACCATATTGACTCTATGGCAGGATGTGATGCACATGACGATTCAGCAGAACTCTGACAAGTATTTTGTCGGCTATTTATAGCAAAGATATGCCCTGACAGTTGTCGCAGAATAGTTTGTAGGGATTCCACTTGTAGAAGTGGACGAAGGATGCATCATCATACTCCTGGGATATAGTTCTCTGTGTTTATTTGACTGGACGAGTTCAGTAAGGTTCTGTGCCATGTGAGAACCTCTGGCTGTCTTGACTTCTGCTTGTATAACACACGATCCATGTGCTTTGCCATTTGACTGGATGCCAATTACGTTCACAATTACAGTCAGTAACTGGATAATCAGCAAGTATTTTGCTGATTTACACTTGGGGCAGTCGATCGATTACCTCCTCCCTGATAGATGACTTTTGATTGAGGATGTTGTTCAAATTTTCTGCCCGTCTTGGAAGTATTTTTTTGTCACTGAGCAGCGTAGTGCTCTCAGCACTCAATGTTGGAGTTAACTTTTTACACGCGTAACAGTTTAGATAAAACATGACTGGCATATTACCTACCGGGGACTGATGGAAGTTGTTCCCCTTTTACACCATCGGATCCAAGAGATCATGTTTCGAAGAGGTCAGATGTCGTTTCAAGACACGGTGTAGTGCCTCCAAGCGAATATTCCAGGAATATGGCTGATTTTGTACGAATTCGTGAAAAGTATTAGTTCAGCAATTATCTGGGGATGCATACTTCCAGCCAAATAACTCTGTATGCATAATGCAAATTAGTAAATTGTGTAATGCGAATTTAATCAAACGTAATCTATACCTGACCTGAAGATTACTAGTAAACAAACGTGAAAAAATCTATGAAAAATACGTTAAGAAACCAGTCGCATAAAAACACTTTATTAAACTACCCAAGCAACCAGTCACAAAAACGTTATTAAAACAAAATACATGAATAAACCAGTCTCCAAACCTATATAGAAGCATGCAAAGTGATCAGTCACAAAAACCTATGTGAAAGTACCCGAAGAAACTAGTCACAACATTTTTAATATGTTTCTCTACAAACGTGCCGTTCATATTGACCTTTTGTCTTCACAAACATGTACATTTTAATGTGACGGTTAAGATGGAAATAAAAACAGAACTCGATTGTTCTCAGGCACTATATAGAACAATCTGTGTATGTAAATAACCTGCTATGTTTGATGTTTATTTTCATAGTATTACGATTCTATGGTTACTAGCTTATAGTAATAGAAAAGAACGAACACGAAAAAGTTTTGTAATTTTAATAAAATTTCATAGAATACAAAGTGAAAATTTAAAATGAACTAACAGTAATGCGAATTAAATCCCATAATACTCCAAAAAGTTCAATCACCAGTCAAAATTAATACAGTTCTAATTAAATTTCATCGGTCTTTTAATAAGATCCAACGCTGAAGGTGTTGATGTGTCTGTAGTGGCCTGTGACGTGGTCATGTCACAACAGTTCTTCGATGAATCACAGTAATATAATCCAAGATGTCCTTGTTTGAATTCACTATCATTCTCAATTAATGTTTCTGTCCAAAAATATTATTTAAGAGCACTTTGTATTTCCGGCGAAAAATAATTTGAATAAATAATTTCACCCAAATCAAAAACTGAACACAACAAATAAAGATGATTCATTCGCAAGATCTTACGGCACGAATAAGTACGTTTTAGATAAACATGATTATAAAGCGTTCTACTTGACCTAGGAAACAATTATCATTTCTGAAAATCCTAAGACTTGATGGAATTTTCCCATTCTAGAACAATGTTACTAAAATTACAATAAAGAACATGGGAAACATAATGTCCTCGACTCCGAACAAGATAATAATCCTAATATTTAACCCACACTTTTATAAAAGTATTAGCTATCTATTATTTGTTTACCTAATTAAAACAACTTCAGTGTCTTGTCAGGGACACAGTGAACTTGATTTTGGACAAGGTCAAGTCCAAAATACAGTTATATATAACATAATGATGGAGAACAAAAACTAACAAGCAATGCAAATTAAATATGCATAACATTAAATGCATGGTAAGCAAGCGATGCACATAATCAATGCACAAGACTTGAACACTATGTTCTGCATGCTAAATACTACTTCGTTAAGGTGGCGCTATACAGTTTCGCATTTTGCATAGGGTTAGGAATTTAAAGAAAAAGAATGTCCCCGGCTTTCCTCACTGGTTATACTGGCTATTTAAAAAAGACCTTGTATATCTTAGGTATAATGCAAAGAACCTTTAATTCCCTTTATTTTGGTGTATGATTGATGGGTGTACTATGGGTTATAGAGTATACAGCTTGGCCTTACTTCAAATGTGCACCTTTCAAAAAAGTGCTAGCTCTACTTGGTCATTTTCACTTCCTGAACTTCAGAGGTCAATTGTATAAAAAAGAGCCGATAACTTTTTTTACATTTTATATATTTGGTAATTCATTCATTGCACTTTCAGAAGCTGGTATTGTCTAGTCTGGCAAAATTCATTTTCCCTATTTTAATAGCTGCTATGTATAGTGTACTTTAGACTAATTCAGACTGATTTTTTAACACAAGGGAGCAGTCATTTTAGTTAGCAGTGTGCTTAAATCATGTAAAATTTCCAAAAGTACAATATCCAAAAGAAATATCATCCACATTACATTAATGTAGCATAGAGGTATGCAAACATTCTCTCCACTGTGCATGTTTTAAATGCGAACTACTTCACCTTACATATGTCACTCTCTCAAAAGCACATATTATCTGGTGAGCGCCACCTAATATAATCTAATAAAAATGACCTTGACCATGCGACTAAAACCGGCAAAGAAAACCAATTCAGACACGCTCCCGATGCTGAATAACACTGTTTCTAAGGTTAATCCGGAAAAATCATCAACCTGACGAATAAAAAGTGGGAGAAAAAAGATATTGTGCTGGATAAAACGTATTTCAAGCTTGAGGGTTTTGATTAAATTATCAACCCATATTCTCAATTTCCCTTAGATAAGTTTAATTACAAGAAGCGAATTTCATTATTAAAATATACATTAGTTAGTGTGGCAATACGATGTTTGCATCTTTAATGTCTAAATTAAATGTTTTATTTACAATTTATTATTTTTCATGTCCGATACGATTGAGAGAAAAAATTGTTAATACCATGATGGTGACAAGCCGTCGAGTTAGGAATGTAAATTCTGATAGAACTTAGGCAGTATAACTGTGGCTTTAACTGGCCACTAGCAATCAGTCCTTATGCCCAATAATCATTTGTGTCCTAAGTTAGTAGGTGAAGCAGGCACGGTTACATATAACAACTTTTATAGGTGAAAAGAATGCTAGCATTCTACAATGTTAAAGTCCAGATGAATGTTAACGCGAAGTATATTTTGGTTTGAGCATGCTTGTGGTATCTTGAAGAGACTGGGGACAGAAAATATTTGGTGGTGGGGTTGGCTAATACGAAATGAGAGATGGCCAATATCGCAGAAACAATTTTGTAAGTGAACATCAGGCGAGAACTGCAGTGGTTTAGTGATTAAGGGCTTGGCAGAAACTGCAAAATTTACCTAAGTCTAATATTCCGACGAAACGCAAGGTACATAAATTCTTTTTGGAACAATGAAACTACAAAACTGTACATGTTGCATGTAATGTAATAATTTATTTATCATTGCAGCCAGAATGAATAAAATACATTCCTTTGGTAAAAATACTTCAAGCAAATTGATAGCCATGTACTTCATCAAACATGAAAGTCAGGAATGTAATACCTGTAATTGTAATAGCTTCTGCTGGACTCTATTGCCCCAGTTTGATTTTATCATTAATCTTATGCGACTCTTAATAGAATACGTAAATAATTGCTTGTTCAATATTGTTCAATATAATAAGTTTTATTTTTGAGGTAAACCAGTTACGCAATGAAATAAGTAATGGCTCTTGATAAATAAATTTAAAAAATGGACATGTCACCATAGAACCTTGGTCACCCAACCCACTTTGGCTTTCACCACCGTACAGTGGGAAATAAATCACAACTTGGAGAAGGGAAAAGGTGTGATGCAAAAAAGGCTCCCAAAATTTCAGACGCTGGGCCCGATGCCATTCATTTCAGTAAGATTTGAAGAATAGAATCAATTGTGAAAAGCACATGCCTTTAAGGAAACGAAAATTAGTCACGAATAATGTTGAAAGAACAATTTAGTTATATAAAACACTGGTGGCTTTTAAACCTCATAATATTTGATAATGTCAACACCTTTCTCACGATATAAGATATAAACGTATCAGCTTGATTTAAAAAAATCGCAGTGGGGCGTAGGATTTGCTGTTTTTCCCAGTCCGATGTCTCCGATTCTCTATGTAGATATAGTTGATAGATCGTCCGACCGATGTGTCCGATTCCCTATGTAGATATAGTTGATAGATCGTCCGACTCGTGGCCGGTGAGTGGCGAATTCGAACCTAAGAGCTAATGGACAGTTTCAAGCACTCTTGCGAAAGATCTTTTACCTCAGCTCATATTGCTAGAGCTGTTGTTTGTGAAAAATAATATTTGATAACAGTTAATGTTACCTGTTGAAAATGAAAGCCATCATCACCAGAAAAGTTAATTGTACACTGCTATAGCTCTATTCCGATATAACCGATGACCTAAATAGCAATATCATAATTCAGCAAAAAGGTATCGAATTAGCGACACATTTTATGGTACTCTTTATTTATAGCATTCTGGAAAACCCAAACTGACTGTTCTTAGATTCGCCCCTTATATAACTATGACAGAGTCATTTCCCAGTCAGAACGTCGAGAGGTTGTTGACATCTTAGAATACCACATAGGATGTCATTGCTTGTGTGACAGGATAACAAACAATTAAGGTAAGTATCTTAAATTACCTTCTAGTAATGTTTTGTGTGTGTGTGTGTGTGTGTGTGTTTGTGTGTGATTTGAAATTTTAACATATCTTTAACAATATTTGAGTCATATCGCTACGATGTCTACAGTGTTCCAATTTATAGTGATGTCTAGTACTGGGGCATCATGCCGTAGACAAGTGGCATGATGTACCACCCAGTCACATCATTCAGACACCAGGCCGACCAGTCCTAGCACTAACCTCTTAATGTTGAGCGCTTAGCGAGGCAACTGTTAGTACCATTTTATAAGACGTTGTTATGACTCGGCCGGGGTTCCAACCCACGATCTCCCACGTCCGGAGCGTAAAGTACCTGTCTGGTAATACTTTGTACATGCATAAATTATCTTAACTTACCTGTCTGTTAACCTTTTGTACATACATACATTATCTTGAATTACCTGTCTGGTAATCCCTTGTACAGACGTACATTTTCTTAAATTACCTGTCTGGTAATCCTTTGCACATACGTTATTTTAAATTAACTGTACGGTAATCCTTTGTGTATACATACATTATCTTAAATTACCTATCTGGTAACCCCTTGCATATATATACATTATCTTAAATTACCTGTCCGGTAATCCTTTGCACAAACATACGTTATCTTAAATTACCTGTATGGTAATCCGTTTTACATAAATACATTATCTTAAATTAAATGTCTGGTAATCCTTTGTGCATGCATTATCTAAATTACCTAACTGGTCCTTTGTACTTGCATACATTTTAAAGATTTTCATGGTATTAGAAGGGCGGTTTTTGGAAACTTGCATAAAGTTTAAAAGTTGGGGGTGGGGTGGGTTGGTGTCGAACTTTAGTTCAGTATTAAGTTATTTACTATTTCATATGTGTTCATACAATGTGTCAACATATTAGCTACAACATGGTATATAATAGACTAAACTGCCATATATATATATATATATATATATATATATATATATATATATATATATATATATATATATATATATATATATATATATAGAGAGAGAGAGAGAGAGAGAGAGAGAGGTTTTCACTTGTAATAGAATGGTACACGCTCCATTTATCTATTTATTTATTCTATTTTGCACCATATTTAATTTACACGACTGTTTATTTGTACTTATTTCATACCAAACTTTTCTTCATTAGACCTTCACTTATTTACATGCATGGAACATATGTGAATCAGTCTAAGGAATAAATGTAAATCAATTAAATGTACTAATACGACACAGATATATGATCAATTCAAATGCAAAACCTTTATGTTTTAACAATGCTGGTATAACATTAATGGCTCCAAATGTTGGGACGTATTCAAAAGGAGTGTATGAGATTGTTTGTAAGTGTTAGAAACTACTGAATTACTTAATGCCAACTATATTTTATTTAGATATCATTACATATACTTGTTTACCTCTTGGTGACCTATTGCCGATTCTACACGAACCTTTCCATACCATGAAGTCAAAATAAAGCGACAAAATTAGAAATTCGTGTCTCGTTCTTGCTGCTTCCAACGTTCTAGTACACAAACGTAATTTGCAAACCAATATATACTCATGTATAGCTCACTAATTAAACAAAATATATAAAAATTCATACAAACATCCTTTTTGCTTTACATTATTATTTTCCCGTCGTGTATGTATCTTAATCTACACAATTATTCAGGTTTCCGAGAGGTTATTATTCTGTGTGCATAGAAATTTGGAAATTATTGTGTATCCATACTACAATCAGTAAAATTAGTCTCCAAACCTGTATTGGTATGTTGGCGGTGTTGATATTTGGTCTCACGTATTGAATAAGCCCGAGACATGTATAACACGCGTGTTATAGATGTCGCAGAATAAACATCACCGTTATTGCAGATATAGTTTGCTTTGCTTGTCCGAAACATAGAAACATAGTTATACTGCCTGAGACATGACACTTCTAACGTTTTTATGCGTTTCTATGCGATCCAACAATTGGATTGCTTTCCGTTAGTCTAGCACTATGCTAACAAACCTGCTATTGGGGCTGCTAGTAACTGGCATTTATATAACTTTGTGAACGGTTTAAATGGACAACGTTTTTGTATTCGTAGTAAAAGAGTAACTGTGTCCAGTTTTGTGAAAACATTAATATGTACCTATTTAAATAATGAAAAAGAAAACAATTCAGTCGAGGAAAGAATTAGAGAGGCATATAATTTTGCAACTGGAGAAGTAAAACGTGTCTCTTACGAGTAAATACTTCAGTAATACAGTGTGACCCCGCTATAACACGGTAGTTGGGAGCCATAAAACCCGACCACGTTATATACCGAACCGTGCTATATGCAACCAAGTCAGCTAGCTGAAGAAAATGTACCCCCAACAAACAAAAAAATGTGGGGTGGGTGGGTAATAAATGCGGGGGGTAAAATACGTGCTTCGTCGGCACAGTTACCATCTTGACTTGATGCATATTAAATGAGAAATACACCTGTAGTGAAAACAGAGAAGACATAATATTATAGTTTACTTTATTTAGAGAACCATGAATTGGTACATATACGTGAATCCTGTTTATATATAAATGTCTAATGTATAGCATGAATAGAGTATCAACACTGTGTACTCACCTGCGAACCTCATCATATACTTTGAATCTACAATACAAGTGATTCCATCGAAAATATGCACACACAGCATTAAAATATTCATTAATTTTGCAACAGATCATATTGGTCTGAATTCAGTGGAAAAACAGCACAATTACGTAACGAATGACGAAGCACATTTAATTTAAAGTACGTTCCGACTTTCTTCGAAGAAACGTTCTTTGCTGTTATTGAAAGGTTGTAGTCGGCTTTCTTTGATGAAGGGTGCATGCACTATTGAAGTCATTGCTAAAGGCCAGCTTTGAAGAACCAAACGAATGCCCATTTCTTATTGTGGCAGCAACATCAAATAACTGTACTGCATGACTGAAACTGGTATTTTTTCCATTTGCTGAATACGTTTTCATAACAGTCGGCGCTTCAAAGGTAATCTGTTTCCTTTGAAATTTCAGCAAACTATTTTATCTGGGTACATTTTCAAAAAGGAATTGGCCGTCGTTTAGACTATTCTAGTTACTGTCCCTCCATGCCTACTGAATGAATCAATAAGTACGATGTATTGTTATTTTTTTTTTTTTATTTTTTTTTTACATTTGTGGTAGTAGCGTTATGATTCCTTCCACGCATGCGTCTGAAAATTAACAAAGGGTCAACGGACGATAGAGACGCAGGTGTTCTGATGACATGGATTACAGAAAACGTGAGCGTTCTGAAGGATTTAATTCTGAGTAAAACGAAGAGAAATTTTACTTACCATCCACATACAAATGTCAGTCTTTGTAAATACATTAATTATTAGCGAGCGGCCGAAAATCCAATGAAAGATAGATTACGAGACAATGCCTCGTCCAGTTGATCTCCGTTACTAGAAATGTCAATAACAAAAACTCGGATATTTCACAACAAACAGAACTCATGCTAGATGTCAGGATAAGCGGATTATGATATAACAATGCACTGTTTAGATGGTTTGTCAGTATGGACAAAGAATTTGTTTATGTAACAATAGATAAATTTCAGTGCATTTTATATCCAGTTTGAGGCTTCCTTTCATGGGGCCTCTGAATTTCTGCACTCCAAACCAATGGTTGCAGATACAAGTTTAAACAGCCAACAATGTCGCCAGCAAATAAAAAAGCCACATGGTATGTCTTGCAGCCAATAAGGAAAAACAATCCAAGTTTGCGACATTGGCGAAGACCTACGCGATCCCAGAATAAACTTTCTATGCGTTTTTTCTTCTTCTTACTTTTAAAAAAAAAAAAAAAAAAAAAACTTTTTCGTGTACGAGAAAAATACATATAAAATTTAAGGAGCCAGGCCACGATCGTCTTGTATTATTCATACGCGATCTCTTCCCCAAAATGATAAGCAACTTTACGTTTTTTCCGTACCTTTTAAGAAATTTTATGTGCACAAAAAAACACATGTATATGAAATTTCGGGACCCACGCCACGACCGCGTTATATCCGAAATCGCTTTTAAACTGAACGCGTTATAGCGGGGTCACACTGTACGCAGAAAGCTGTATTACTGGTAATATTCGAAGTACATGTTATAACATGCACATGGTAATCAGATATCTGGAAAAGAAAGCTTTAGTGATGTAATTGCTTTAAGAGTCTGTGAGTAATACATGATATTATTTCTCATGGAAACTGGACATTTTTGGAACTCTCTCTCTCTCTCTCTCTCATGTTGATTGGGCATAACCTATTATTTCAATATTTCAATAACTAACATTATAGTTCCTACATGAATTTGAGATCGGTTGTTTTAAGTGTTTTATAAGGCCTTAATCAGTCTTCCTATCTATATATCTGTCTGGCAGTCTGATCGCTCCGGTGGCCTAGTGGTTAGAGCGTCCGCCTCGGATGCGGGAGGTCGTGGGTTCGATCCCCGGCCGGGTCATACCAGAGTCTTACAAAAATGGTACTAACAGCTGCCCTGCTTGGTGTTCAGCATTAAGAGGTTAGTGTTAGGACTGGTGGGCCTGGTGTCAGGATAATGTGACTGGGTAGGACATCATGCTACATGTCTGCGGCATGATGCCCCAGTGCTAGACATCACTATAAACTGCCACATTGCAGACCTCGTAGCGATATGACTGAAAAATTGTTAAAGCTACGTTAAAAATCAAAATCACATTTCATCACGTCTGATAGTCTAACTATCTATCTGTACAACTCTCCCGATGTTCATTGCCTCTTAACGAACCACATCAATGCTGCATTTACCTTTATGTATTGAACATTTTATTATTTCTTTCCTGTGTTTCTACCATTACAATTTATTTGACATTTAGTGTCTCTTTTGAAAGTTTCGATTTTGCTTCTACCTTTACAATTTATGAATAGAAAATTTCTCTTTAAGAACGTTTTGAGTATGTTTTACCTTTACCGTGGAATGCATATTTCTCTTTCAAACGTTTTGTCTTTGTGTGAATCTTACTTTTACAACGTATGCATTTAACATTTATTATCTTGTACAAATGTTTGTTTGCAAAAACATCACGAGAGAAAGAGAGAGAGAGAGAGAGAGAGAGATTTAAAAAAAAGTAAAATTGGAAAGGGTTCCATAGGTCTAATTATCTTTAATCAACATTGTGCAATAAGTCTTTAGTGTTTACGTGAACTATTTGTATTATTAAGCACGTTAACATGGACTCCTGTGTGTTCCTTGTTGCTAAATACAGCAACATTATGCTGTTTTTACCTGTTCTACTTCACATTTTGGTTATTAAAATGAGAAATATACTATCAAAAGCTGTCTTGATACAAATAGGAACTTACATATTCATTGGTTTGCTCAAAATTAGGGGCTCAGGGCTACCATACTTTTTAATTTTGTTTGTATCGTTTAACTACAGAAAATATGTTGTACCAAATGGAAAGCTAGTGCCAATTATCCGTTTCTTAAGTATACACCCTGTTAATTTCAAGCTACATGTAACTCATGTCGAAAAGCAATCAAACTACAAAATACCCATCCACACTGTAGCATTTGAAGGAAATTAATGAATCAAGCAGAAAATGATAGCTGCCGAAATTATATTTATATTATTAGCTATTTACTCAGCCCGTTACAATGACACAAAACGTAGACATTCTTAACCACTTTTGTGCTAATCCATGGCATTAACTAGAATTTTTTCATTAGAAATGTTCAATAACATATCTGAGATGTAGATGCGACGCGCCAAGTGTCAGGATAATGTGACTGGGTGGGATATCATGTCTGCGGCATGATGCCCCAGTGCTAGACATCACTATAAACTGCCACACTCCAGACATCGTAGCGATATGACTGAACAATTGTTAAAGCTACGTTAAAATCCTAATCACACACACACACACACACACATTCTGTAAAGCTTGGAGAATGACAATGAAGATGTTGTGTGTGACCTTTGACTTAATTTATATGCATTGTCAGAAAATAACCTGTGCCAATTTGCAGACTTTTTCTTGCATGTCCTAGATATAAAGCACGTTAAGAAGCATTTGTGAACACATAAAACGAATCAATTGCATCCGGTTTGCTTCCCAACAGAACATCTGTAGTACTGGCAGGCCAGGTCAATGATGATAAGCCTGTCAGAGAGGTATACTGCACTAAAAACGTTATTGTCACTGCATCGAATAACCAGTCTGCTGAATGTAAAGTGGACAAATCGATTTATTTTTGTATTTGGCGTATGGTAGGCAGGTCTTCATCGTGCTTTGCACTATTTCATCTTGCAAAATAAACATTCATGCAGGCTGTCTACAACATAAAATAACCAAATTGACAAAGACTCATTTAACGTATACAAAACATTAAAAAATGTCACTTATATGTAGATGATGTCATTAAGACATCTTCTGTAATCAAAATGGTATTATGTATATCTATAGTTGTATTTAATATTTGTTCATAATTACAGATCGCAAGGGTCATTTTTTAAACAACATATTAAATAGTTATTTTTTATGCTTCTATATTAAACATTAAGATAATTATCAATTGTCGGTAAACGTATTTACATGTATTTGAGGTCAGGACATTAGTTTACCCCTTGGGAGTTCCTAATGTACCTAGTGTTTGTCATGTTCTTTACTAAAATTTAAGTAAACGACCTGTCTTTGTTTACAGCTCACAATGTTCTGGAAATGAACATTTGCCCCTCAACGTGTTCCACTTATTTTATCCTAGGTTTTTATATAAAGGCTGTTTGCGTTATAATAAATTATTCTATTATAACATCTGTCGAGTAAAATCAGTCGTTTTCTTGTGTTTAGTTGTGATTTAAGAGGATTTATTTATTTATTTAAATTGTTAATTGGAATTAAAAAGTGCACATTGACTTTAGGAATAAATCACTATTTTGATAATAGCGTGAATTAAGTCAAGGACTAAATTGATTATATTTTTGTGATACATTAATACTGTTGGCACATTGGCACATTCAAGGTCTCTGGCACATCAGTACATTCAAGATTGGAATTCATTTGAAACACCACTTGAATTAATTTGGAAAACTCTATACTTTTGGACATGGGATTTAATCCACAATATCAAAAGGTCCTTCTTAATTTCCCGCTTTGTATTCTCGGTAAATAAATTATTTGTTGAATTTTATTAAAATTTTAGGTCTTTGTGTTATATGTGTTGCTTACTTTAAGAACATGGGGTCGTATCAATTGAAACAAGACAGTTCCTCAATTATCTTATGAGAAAAAAATCTTTTCTCTCTGATTGTGTGACAAAGTATGAATGATGTCGATATGATCATTCTCGTGGATTAGTAAGGCTGCCTATCTATATAATGACAGGCAATACAATCATGATGTCAAGGTTTTTAGTGTTTAAGTTGACTACACTTTAGTATTCACTACGCCTGTTCTCTTTAACTTGCATGGGTAATATCTTTACAATATTTTATTCGTGGTTTGATTCTGTTTAAATCTCAAACTGACGACAAATTGGCAAAAATCCAACATCATTATTTTAATATATTGATTTTTTATAAAAAAAAGAACATACAAATACATATGGTCAAGTCTTCAGTTTTCTTTCCTAAACAAAGACTGCTTGATGAATTCATGGATTGGCTTATCGATGAAAAATGAACTTTTCTTTATGTGTGGTAGTAGTGCTATCAGTTTGTTTAAAACAGAAGTGTTGACAGGAGATCAATATTAGAAAAAAACTCGTGTCCAAGATTGTGCAAAGATTATTTCAACGGATCCTATATAACACTTAGCAGGTTCAAAATATTCACAGAGCAATTAATGCGGTACGTATAACCTTGTATTTTATTGTCTGACCGAAAAACATTCGAGTTTTCCATTGATTCAAACTTGTTTTACTTTGCCTCTGACTTTGGTTACAATCATTCTCCTCTGCTGTATGCAGCCTTGGACTTCTGAAGTTAATAGTGGTAGTAATAGAAGTAACTATTGGTAATATAGCAAAAATAGTACAGGTAACTTAATGGTATACATAATTATAGAACCTAATTTTATTGCAACTTTTTACTTAGGTCTCTTTAATATTCCGGAATACGAAAGGTAAGAAACACTGAATATGACGTCGCATGGGATGATTCCGTAGCAAAATATGAAAATAGAAGAAGACTGACAACTCATACGAATTGTAAAGGAAGTGACATCATTTTCATCATCAAATCAATGTTTGGGCATCCATGCTTATCTTCGTTTCCTACATTCCTTTAACTTTGTTTGGTAAGTTTTACGTTTGCTCTTTTCTTTCTTATGTTGTTTTCCTAATAGTTAATTCCATAGAATTGTATAACTTTATTGTTTTCAAAACTCTTTTAATATTCGCACTCAAGTTTCTGGTACTTAATATGCAAACTCGTCCAATACAGTAGCCTTCGTACCAGAGCCCTAAAGAGTTTTCATTTATACTCAGCTTTACATTTTAAAATGAATCTTTATTTCCCTTACACCTTTGTGCAAACACTCTAATTAGAGGTCCAAATTATTTTAGTTTTTAGGCAACCTTTGTCATTTAGTAAGTATGACGCGATAACTGAATAATTAAATACGCGTCCCCTTCAGTGATGCCCCAACCATTTATATTGACATGCCCAAAACGTCCCTGAGGGGTATCCCTTCTGACTGAGATTATATCCAGGAGATTTTGAAGTAGTCGTTTTCTGCTTGGAATTAAAGTAGCAGATGACTTACTATTACGGCAAATATTACAATATTGATTAATAAATACAGCATATTGTATGCTCATCGTTTTGTCCGTTAACTTTAAATTGTCAGAATCGTTCAGGATTTTTCCATATTGCACTGCTTCATATTGCACGACATGTGTGTCTGAAAATAGAATGATGTATTAGAAATTACTTTGATTGTAAACAATGTAGATTCATCTAGCTAAGGCTTTATCTTTCAATTTATAACATTTGTTTGTGAATAAATTAAACAAACTATGTCGTCCATTTGAAAGGAGAAATGATAAAGTTAACGATGTGGACGAGTTCGATGAGTCATAAATGAAACTTTGAAACGAATGAACGTGACATTCGCAATGCCAACAACAAACATCTATTTAGAAGAAATATTCGCAACTTTTCGGAAACAAAAAGGTTCAGACTATGACCAGTTTTGTCTGGTGTCTATAAAATAGCACAGAAAACATATTGTGGCCCAGGGTTCTGGCATTTCTATCAGAGACGTACTATTTTACAAGTCAGTCAAAATACTAAATTCGAGATTATAATGTAACTGAAGGCTTTGGTAGGAAACTAAGAGCATCAGAGCCAATTAGCCAAGGCGACGAAAATGTATTATTTATGCTGGCTGAATGGACTGTCACAATTGCAGTTTTCCCCGTTTAACGATTTTGAAAAAATTGCTAGGCTTGCGATAGAATTTATACACAATGATACATGTGACAGGTGGGGTCCTTCCAAAAGCGAGCATGCAAGTGACATGGCATAAACATATGTTTTCTTTAGCTGGTACTTAGAATGGTAACACATATACTTACATGTATGCATCTTGAATACATTTTCAGTTAGTTCTGCAAATCCGAAAGACATGACCCATGTCATGGAAAACCTGATACACACCAAAATTGTGCTGTAATTTCGACTACATTTCCAGCTGAAATCACATTCTTCTTACTGCACTAAATTGACTAACAAATCTAGTCCTTCATAAGCCGAAAAGGAGAATTGAGTTGGATCAACAAAACCGAAATATACCCATTCCGGAAGAGCGCAAAGGTTCTTTCAACGTGAGACCAAAACGAGAACTTTTTTAAACCTATGTAGAGCACGCGACGATGTTCAAAGGTCGCTGGACGGTGCTATGTGCGCATTAATATTGTTACTGTGTATTGATGACTCTACGGTTGTGTATTATTTTGAAATACATAATAAACTCAAATACTTTTTTTCTTGTTGTGTATTTCTTTATTATTAAGCCTCAGGTAGGAAAATGAAATGAGTACATAATAAAAGGTTGCTACATTTGTGTGGGAAAATATATACTCGTTTTTTTTTTAAAAAATAATACTGCACTCCTAAGGTCGTGCCGAATTTTTGTTTTAAAGAAGCTTATTTATAATTATTGATTTAAAAAAAAATTGCATCACTTTGAAGGAATTGTTCATTGAGTAGTTAAAACTTTTGTTATGTTCCGTCGTTGAATCACTAATAAGAAGTATGAATAATACGTGGAAATTACTCTTAGCGCCCTACCACATTCATTAATTTAGTTTCAAAATAAAATTATTAACACGTTATAATTAACACGTAACTGACCAGTAATTTTTTTTCTCTCGCCTTTCTTTTTAGCTCTCCTAAAAATGGCCGGTACTATATTTCCTTGGCTCTATGTCATATTGGCAGTGGTGACCCATCTATACAATAACGAATTTAAATCAAAGACAAGAGACGTAAACGAATTCTTTTTTCCATATAATCTCTAATTTTCCTTTGCGTCGTCGTTGGAAACACAGACTTTCATGTCACAAAACCCCCAAATTCATGACAGAATCAATTGAAACGAAACATATATATATATATATATATATATATATATATATATATATATATATATATATATATATATATATATATATATATATAATGGTGTCCAAAACCCATATTACTATTTTGATGTATTTATTCACCATGATCGAAATCTCTCCCGAAGTGACGATATCTCCATTTTGAACATTTGCAAAGTATAATAGTGTCATTTATAACCTTTGTATATCTCTTAATAACTGCAGTTATATTACTATGAAGATTTCACTCAGTAATTCAATCGTTTGTTGAAGAAGGTGGGTGGGTAGTGGTATCTCTTAATTTGTGTGTGTATACCTTATGAAATTGTCAGCTTCATTTTTATTGCTGAAGTTTTCGCATTACAATAAAAAAATCTTTTTATAACAGAAATGGTACAAATTCAGTTTCGGCAAAATTGTCAGTTATTGGTAGGATGTTACTATTAAATCCTTTGTAATTTCACTAATGCCCATGATCTGTAAATAAATTGCGTTATTCTTAATAATGATATCACCTTTGAGAGCGAAATAATATTCAAGAGTCACAGAGTGCCATTTTCAGCATTATATTGAACCAGTTTACCCGCATACATGCACTTAAAAGGTCTAAAAGAAATAATGTTGGCTTCTGTTACACTAGAAAATTCATTTTTTTTATTTTAAATTTCAGACATCAAAGCTTCATATAGAACTAATCGAGGCCTTGCGTCTTGGTCATGCAGAGTATCCAAACATATCGGCGATTATACAGATTGTTGCGAGTTTGGTATTCGTTGTTATTGAGCTAGCCTGTGAAGAAACAAACATAAGATGGATAATGCATATTTGTGCAATTCTTTTCAACCAGTCCAGACACTGGTATGTGGCCAATACTTCTAGGTATATGTCTGTATCATTGTTTGTGTATATACTATGTATGTTCTTGCATTGCACCTGTGTGGGAGAGAAGAAGGTGGAAAAGAAAAGAAATTGATCAGAAAGGAATATGCTCACATAGGTTTAACTGACATAGTTCTTTGTAAATAGTTTTATAATTGTTCCGACTAGAAAAAGAAATGTATGTTGTATATTTTAATTGAGAGAGAGAGAGAGTTAGGACGAAACGAACACGCTGAATATATAGCTTCTATATTAATAGATAGGATGAAGAAAAAAAGTCACAAGAGATACATTTTAAAAACATTGTTTTTCTATCCTGTGTTTGTGTTTTCTTTTCTGATTTTAACCTAAAACTGAACTGTCTGCCTCAGAATGTTGAAAGTTTATAAACAGTTATTTGCTCTATATTTAGAAGTTTCGAGCACACTTTATTTATTTTACTTCTTGACCCACCCACCACAAACGTCACGGTACAATGATGGGGCAAACACTTTTGATATTTTCTGTAATTTATCAAAGATTTGGAAGTTCAATTTGGAAATGGCCTTGTAACTACAGAAAAGCGGGATCTCACTGTCATTCTATATAGTACCACTTTAGAAATCATGTAGCTGAATAAACATTCTGATGTTGGCTTATCTACAATTTCGCTGACATTTACTCAGATCACTTCCATATGCAGAGTTCTAAGTGGAATTTTTCCATTACATACACAAGACATTTAAATCCTTTTCAACGATATCAACGTTGTGAGTTTGACGTGCAGTAGACTTACTGACAACGTTCCAGTCATGACAGACTCCGTTTGGCAACAGTTTTACCAAACAATTATGGAATCAAAATCCTACCCTCGATATAGAACGACCCATAAACATAATCTATTTCACTTCATCGTAGCCATAGTCTAAGTTGGCCTTATTTCTATATAAGTTGTATCGTTGACATTGGTGACATCATGTCCATTTCCTTTTGTATGTGTATTCATGCGGGGTTGGGGGTGGGGGAGACAAACATGGAAAGAAGCAGTTTTAAAAAACTATGCATTCTGTGAAAGGAAACTAACAATAATTTCCTTCAAATTTATTGATGTTATTTTAGTCAGGTGTGAATTTTACTTTATCTGTTCAAATACATTGGATACTTTTACAGGGTCGGCTCAAAATAGGTATGTACCAATTTCCATTATGAATGTACGCAGTTAAATTTAATGGCGATTCTTCATGGCACAGTGTATTATAGTGTCTGTTTAATGTTTCATCCATGACTGTAGGTTGTAAGGATAAATTTGTAAACAATATATTACATTGCTAACCTTTTCCATTATTGTAGGGTTATGTACATTTAATTAAATTGTTTGTTTGTTCGTTTTTACATTCTTTTATTTCATTACATGTTATTGTACTATAACATTGTATGCCGGACCTGGTTGATTTTTTAAATATTTTATTCATTGTTAACTAGCTAATACACAATTAAATTATTCTTTCTCTATATGGGAATAATATCAGGATCATGATTAATAGAAGAGGTAAATATGTTTATTTGGGTCAAAGTTTTGGAATTTCCTAAACGAATAATACATCATCCAGGTTACTGTTTTGTAAATATCAGGATCATTCTAGACGGTTATTTTCCATTGGGTAACGCTTTTTTTTCTATATAAGCTATAGCAGACACGTCATCGCCTTCAGTTTTCGGATTTCTTCGGGACTTGTACTGAGTTTTTTTCAGGACTTTTAATTACAAGGACTTGTGTCTGTAATTCTTTGATTATTTTGGGATTTAATTCGCAATACCGTAAGTTATTTTTTTTTCTCATTTTCACTTTGTTTTCAAGGGAAATAAATTATTTGTTAAACTTTACAAAGCTTGTTGTCATTCACTCTTTTCTGTTACTTATTTTAACAGATAGACTCGTAACAGTAGACCAAACTTTATTTTTGTAAACATGCTTTATTGGATTTTAGTTCAGGACACTTGTTTTCTCCTCAAAGCCTCATGGTCTCCATGATATTTGTCAGGATGAATTGCCTAAGCGTAAGTAAACATACCTGACCTTGTTTGGAAAAAGTTTCCATTAAGATGACATAGTATTTTAAGAAAATAGTAATTGCTAAATAGGTCAAGTGTGGAGGCATATAAAGGTATTTACATAAGAATTAGTCATTCATATCGTAACATCTGAAATGGAATAAGTCTTTTAGCTGTGTACAGTTATAATTTGATAGGATATGTTTATTGGCAGTATAAAAAAATGCTCGTTGACGTTAAAATGAAATCATTATTTTGCTATTTATGTGAATTCATTCAAGTACAATTTGGATTATATCAGTGTTATATATTAAGAATGTTAGCACATAAGCACATTTAGAACTTTTGGCATATCAACACATTCAAGATTAAAATTCATTCTGAACACCAATTGATACAATCGGAACACTCTACACTTTTGGACTTGTGATTTAATTCACAATACCGTAAGTTCTTTTTATAAAGGTTCGCTTTGAAATTCTTGGGAAATAAATTTGACTTCTTGAATACGACGTTTTCCCTCTTTAATCTAGGATGCTTTCGATATCGTACAAGTCGTCGTCATTTTTGGTCACTTGTTGTAAATAGGGCAAGTAAACATTTCCTCGAAACATTTCTTCGTTAATATCTTCTAACCAATCACAACAAATAATTCTTTAGGCGTCCATTTGGTAATTATACTTTGCCAAAAATGCGTTATGTTTATCCGATGCACACCATTGTCCAGTGTATATGACTGAAATTTTTCTTTTCTAAGAATTCCCAAACAATAGATTTAACACGGATACATTGTTTTGGAGACTTCTGGAGCGAATCCGATACTATGATGGTATGATTGATTATAAGCTTTCACCATACATGTTAAGACATCGCTGTATTGGAAGGTTTCTTGGGGTATACATTATTTCCACATACATTCTTCCAAGGTTCTTTGGAAATGTTCTAAAAGGATTGGTTCCTTTATGTTAAGTGTGAAATATGAACTTTGTTTTTGGATGTCAAATAGACCACCCAAACAAATTAGAAACATCCGCTAAATCTGCTTGCCGTTGATAATCTATTCTTACAACACTAGCCTTACATCTTTCAAATTTCCCTCCAGGATTCTTGATTGACATGTACGTCAATCGCCTTTGTAACTTTTATTTTATATCTTGTAGAAGGTACAATTTTGAATTTGGATTTGGTTGCACGAACCAAAAACTTTTCTGTAGGGATTATAAACGATAGCAAACAGCATGTCTATGTTGCTTCTGCTCAATAAATCAGATAATGTTTGATGATTTTAGGTTCGTGTAGTAATTTGGATAGCAAGGCTTGACGCGTTCAACGAAAAATAGGAGGTTTCCGCATAAGTGATTAGTTCTTTCACTTTGTCTTTACTCTACGTTTTATTTCTTCTGCTGAAAAAGTTGTTAAAGACCTTTTTCTTTTACCCAGGCTTTCATATCGTATAGTCTGTGCATAGGTGAAGGTCTCAACAGAGTCGCCAAAAGCGTTTGAATGAAAGTAGCGTAAAATACGAACTCTAGATCCAACGTAAGAAGATGCTTCAAAGTAAAAAAATTTGAGAGTGCTTAAAAGCTGTGAAAGAAGAACTCAGATTCGTTTTCCAGAGAATGTTTAGAGATGTTTAAATACTAATGGAGAAATGTTAAACAAAAATTTCTAAAACTTGTCTACCATACAATGACTAACTTGTCTACCATACAATGACCAACTTGTCCACCATACAATGTCCAACATGTCTACCATACAATGTCCAACTTGTCTACCATAAAATGACTAACTTGTCTACCATACAATGTCCAACTTGTCTGCCATACAGTTACTAACTTGTCTACCATACAATGTCCAACTTGTCTACCATACAAACACCAACTTGTCTACCATACAATGACTAACTTGTCTACCATACAATGTCCAACTTGTCTACCATACAATGACCAACTTGTCTACCATACAATGACCAACTTGTCTACCATACAATGTCCAACTTGTCTACCATACAATGACCAACTTGTCTACCATACAATGACCAACTAGTTTACCATGCAATGACTAACTTGTCTACCATACAAATACAAACTTGTCTACCATACAATGACTAACCTGTCTACCATACAATGACCAAAATGACGCCATTTCATCCAACGGAATCGAAACTCATGCCTGTCTCCGATTTGCACGTATATATGGAAGCTACTGATTAATATGCATATATTTGAGAACATGTATCTATCCAGTTTTCATCGTTCAAAATTAGCTAAGTAGTCACATCTAATTTCACTTCAAAGAAATAAAGTACAGTCTGTTGATACTAAGAACCGCTAAAACATTCCAATATATATATATATATATATATATATATATATATATATATATATATATATATATATATATATATATATATATATGGAATAATAACATTTTGTTCTGACCTTAGAGGAGGCTAGGGTTTATTATTCATACATATATTTCCCTTTGCACATGAAAATAATAAAACTTGCGGGAGCTCACCAAATTAAATCAATGACCCTATCTTGTACAAATATATCTTGTACAAATATTCTCCCACAATCTACTGAGTTGCTTTTCAGTTTATTTTATCAAGGGAACGGTTATGTTGCATTGTTAATTTGAACACGTACTTTGGACTGCAGTATAAATGCAAACTATCTGAAAAGAACGAAACGTTCAAGAAACAGTGTTGAAGAAATAATACATCTGTTTAGATTCACAGGTTTACATTATTTACATAAACATAATTGAAAACTTATTGCAAGTTTTGCTGCCTGAATACGATTTAGTCCAATATTCCTTACTTGATTATTAATATGCACTGAGTGACCGTAAAATGTATATTGTATGGATGATGTATCTATACTAAAATATTATAAACCGACTTCTTAAAATATTAACTTAATGGGCATGCCAGGTTTTCTCTGTTCTGAAAGGAATAAATAGGAGCAAAATTAGTCATAACATATTCCATTTATCTGAGTGTTTTTTGTCTGATAAACGTGTTAATTTGCCTCTCACTAGTCTAAACGAATATAACACAACAATTACCCCTATGCTTCCGTCCAGTTTTTCACTGAACAACTTCATTATCTGTTGCAAACTCCGTTCACTAGAATGTACATTATCTGTCTACTTTCCCTCTCAATCTGTCCATATGTTTGTGTGTATATGCCCGTCCGTTTATATGTTGATCCATCTGTCAGCACGTCCTTCCATAATTTAACTTGTCTGTAACTTTGTTTGTCAACCGGTTACTTGATGCATCCATTCACCAATTGCCCATTTGCATATTTGCTCTTTCATGTTGGGTCAGTTTGTATGTTCATCTCTTTGCCTATTTTTATCCATCTATTGTTGTTTGTTTGCCAATTTAAACAACCGTATGTATATCTCGTCTTAACGTTCACTGTTTATGTCGTCTTCAAACGTTTTTGTTGAAACAGAAGATGCATTATAAATGTATGAAACCACAAAAAGTTGCTTTCTTTTCATAGATGTACGTCCCGTTTTGCACTTTAAATAAGGAATGTTAAACGTTTATTCGGATGAAGTAAATTAAAAGAGGAAGCTATAGTGAAAAGTAGAGTTATTTTGCATCATGCTTATCTACCTACCTACCTACCTAATATATAAACTGTACATGTATATAGCAACTAAATCCAAGACTACATCAAAGAACAGCACAAATAGGAAATATCAACTAGCCGTGCACCCGATTTAAGAAAAGCACGAAGGTGAGACGAAGCGAAACTATATGGGTGCACTATCTTCACGAACTTCAAATTTGCAAATGTGATTGTGCGTTTTTGTGTACGTGTTCCACGGATAGCGACTGTGTGCATGTGTGCGTATGACGTGAAGCTTGCTCAGGTTTATCTCCTATAATTTATTTTGATGCAATATAAGCCCATTCTAAATACACATCATACCGTCGCTTGGACCATCTCTGCTATTTCATCAAGACAAAAAATGTCTCATATGTAAGTCGGCGTATTAAGTTGCAGAAAAACAATGCTATTTGTTCGAGCCAAATTTCTTTGCTGTATGATTGGCAGAAAAGCAGCGAATTAAAAATAGTTTGATGCGTTCGCAACTTCTCGGTCAATCCTTTCTTTTAGCAAATAACAGGAAGCCAGAATAGCCGCTAATGGCTGTTATAGACATACATCTGACGTTTCGAATGAACAACACGTAAGGCCGCAGAAAGTGGCACTGACTTCTAAAGAGACAAGAGAATTTAAAAAATTGCTGGAAAAAACTGTTTATCGCCTCTATCTATCACGCATACACACAAAAACACACACTAATATGTAACTGCAAATACATATTAGTATTCACCCTTAATTAACAGAGATACAGACAACATGCAATGAGAATTATGATGGGGAGGTTGTCTACAAAGGTGAAGAAACATTAATGTTATGTTAAATTACCTTCGATCTCCGTAATAAAACGAATATTAACAAAACAGCAAAATTAAACGTTCCACATTATTAGAATAAATTGTTAGTATAAATTTAATAATTTCACAAGAAACAATTTCGAGCGAGACCACTGAGAACCGTGGACGCCTTAATGTAGATCGACTTTATAATGACTAAGAAAATGTTCCCGATATTGAATACACTTTTGGAATAATATAAAGAATAAAAAATATATTTCTATTGATAAATATAAACGGAAAAGATAGGATTAAAACTGACATTTGCGTGTCTATCTTATATACAGCATGATGAAAACACAACAGGTCACTCCTATATTTGGAACGCTGATGGATGTTTTAGCATGTATGTGAGGTTAACGTCATTTGGTTAGCAGTTCGGTGTGTTGATCGATAGGTTTGAGTGCTGGTCAGTATAGGTTGATGATGGCTAATGTAAGTGTATGTTCAACCTATGGACATTTTTAGTATTTTCTTTCTCCTTGTAACAGAAGTGTCGCTGTATACAAAACCGAAAAGCCTGTATGGGTACAAAGGAAATGTTAAGTTAAGGACTAATATTAAATTACCCTTGTACCTCATGTGTCATTTCATTTCAGAAAACAATTTACAGGTACACAATTTATGGGTACATACTGGAGACTTAATTTTAAACAAGACTTGTATCACCAACGCGCATTTTTTTCGTATCCGTAGAGGCCCTATGTACTACTGACGGTTATAATTGGTGGTGTTATGTGGGTTGCATTTGCAGAAGCAGATTCTTTAATTTTTAACGTTATTTTGTCTATCGATCGACATATTCAGCTACCACTACTAGTACTAGTACTGATACTACTAATACTGATGCTACTACTACTACTACTATTACTACTACTACTACTACTAATAATAATAGTAAGGGGGCCCCGAGCAGCCGAGTGGTCTAAAGCGCTCACCGTTCCAGATCACTGCCCTCTCACCTCTGTCTGCGTGGGTTCGAGTCTCAGGCTCGGCTAACGTGGGTATGTGAGAAAGCCTGCCAGTAGCTTCTCGTGGGTCGACGGTTCTTCCCGGGGTTTTCTTATCTTGTGCTGAAAAATGGCGTTAAACCCAACAACAACAACAACTAATAATAAGAATAAGAAGAAGAAGAAGAAGAAGAAGAAGAATGAATACTACTACTACCAGGGGCCCCGAGTGGCCGAGTGGTCTAAAGCGCTCACCGTTACGGATCATTGCCATCTCACCTCTGTCTGCGTGGGTTCGAGTCTCGGATTCGGCCAATGTAGGTATGTGAGAAAGCTTGCCAGTAGCTTCTCGTGGGTCGGTGGTTATATCCGGGGTTTTCGCGCGTTCTTCCTCCACCATTTATACTGGCCGCCATGTATAGCCTATCATGTGCTGAAAATGGCATTAAGTCCTAAACAACAACGACTACTACTACTACTGCTAATAATAATAATAATTAAAACAAAGAAGAAAAATATAGTGAGGACGAGGTTTGAAGTAGGAAGTGTGATACTTTAAGATTTATATATCATGCCTTAATTTTGAATTCTGCGAGTTATACATCTAAATTCTAACTTCTGAAGTCTACATATATAAAACCTGACGTTGAAAGAAAACTGCAATACAATCAGGTAAACATGACTAGAAAAAGGAAAGTAAATATCACTAACGTATTTCGAATAGGAACAAATTTATCACGTATGTGGCTAGACAAACACAGCCATTCCCCAGTCAATACGTTGAGAAGTTACAGACACCTATGATTACCACTTACTTTGTAATTTCTTGCGCTCAGGATAACTTTACAACATTCAAGGTAAGTATCTTAAATTACCTGTCTGGTAACATTTTGCATCAGTATATATTTGAAAGTTTTGTGCATGTTTGGGGGTGGGTGGGGCTGTATATGAACAGTTGTTGGCTGCGTACATACAGTGTAATCGCGCGTGTGTATGTGTGTGATCACGGTACGATTGCTTCGCAACAATGGATAATACACGAACCTTCACGAGCAAGCAAACACATTTGATATATCTTTTCTCAGGCTGAGTATCGTGACTGCATAAATATGTAGCTATCATTTATTTTTATATGAAGCGAATTATGCTCTGCAATCGGGAATATGGGGTAAACCTTTCATACATACCATTTAACGTGAATTAACTACAGACGAAACATATATGTGCATTAAATGACTAGAGAAGTAAAATACAACTTTTTAAATGTTGTATATTTATTAATTACAATGAAAACAAAAGATATGTAAAGCATACGCTATTAATCTCATATGATATTCATTCTGTATAATATGAAATTCACTGATTCCCATCAGGAGTAGCTATAATAAAATTATAGGATTAAACTGAACTTAAATAAATTAAAATAATGAAAATTGCTAACGTCCTTTTGGTCCATTTTTGTTACAAATGATAATAAAACTTTAAAGAATTACCATCATACGCAGAACGATCACTTCACTGGACTCTTTCTTGTGCATGATTCTGCTTCAGTATAAACTTCTAAGTGAAAATAACCATATGAGGGCATCATTTTGTGTCAGACTCACTCATCTCTTCCTAAAACGTGACCTTAAGTACAGAAAAATTCCCAGCACCATAAACCCACTCGTACATGAAATCAAAAAGCGTGGGGAATATTGATGACAATTTCGTCTCTTGCGTTTGACCATTTACCATGGCATTAGTGTTCAAGCTCTTCCGGTTTAAAAGTTAAAAGCAAAATAGCCTCTAATCTTACTTCCGCTTACAGGGTCATTTTGTTTTATTGCAGTATGGGCATTGTGAAAGTCATATCAGGAGAGGAATCCGTGTAAGTAGCAAGCTTCATATTCTCAACCTTTTGGAAATTCACGTAATGTTTTTCTTATCACCAACAAGGTAACTTCTCAAGACAGGCTGACCTTAACCTGTCATTATGACCATGCGGAGTTTTAATAAAAACAAAACGGTTTTCCCCTTTGATGTCGAGACGCCTTATTCAAAATTTCCTCAACTTGGTCTGTACACCGAAGACCATGTTTCTTAAATGAATCTCGTTAATTTGTAAAACTTACAAGACTAAAAGCAAAACTTAATATGATCTGTTTAAATTTTCTTACGTTTGTTTGTTTATCCAAAAATGACCATAGAAAAAAGTTTGGATATGAAGCTAAGTTGATTTTTTTAATACTGAGGTCTGCTTGTGAAGATCTATTGTGTGCTTCGCATTGTCCGTGATTGAGGGTACAGTTTTTGCCTACTTAATTTTTGTCATTTTTAAAAGATGCTTATTGGATTTGAGTTCAAGACATCGATTTTTCCCTAGGAAATGTTATTGTGTCTTAGGTCAAGTGAAATATGTATGTAAAGGATTTGGTGAACAATAATTCATTCCTGTTTAATACCGCTCATTGGGAATCTATGATCAGTGTTTATAGTTGTGCTCAGTTACAACTGAGAGGAGTTATTTAATTGTATTATTCAATGGAATCACAGAGTATTCATTTTTTTTTTGTTGGACTACAACACTATTTTGGGATTATTGTGGATTCATTAAAAGACATTCTGGACAATATCATTGTGATATACCACGACATTTCAAGACTATTGGAAAACATTCGAAATATTCTATACTTTTGGACTTGTGATAGGACATTAAGGATTATTATAGATTTAATTCACAATACAGTAAGATTCTCTAAACATGTCACTTAGTGTCATCGGAAAATGAATTATTTGTTGAATTTACAAAACTTGATGGTTTAGCTTCCTTATATTACGTAGCTTAAGACCACGATTCGTAACACCTTACATGATTCAAATATAATCATACGTTCTGAATCGTTTACGCATAAATAATGCAGAAAACCGAACTCTTACACATGTATTGAAACGAGATTAATATGGATGTCAGCTGTAATGAGTAATTTCCTAATTTCCTTTTATTATGATGGTGAGCTAACGAAAACATGTGCCACACTATATAAAACATCTGCCACACTATATATAAACATGTGCTACACTATACAAAAACATGTGCCACACTATATAAAAACATATGCCACACTATATAAAACATATGCCACACTATTTATAAACATATGCCACATTATATAAAAACATGTGCCACACTATATAAAACATATGCCACTTTATTTATAAACATATGCCACACTATATAATATCTGAGACCATTTGAAACGTATCTGTTGCGTAGATAAACTATAAGAGAAATGCAATCTAGAATTATGCAAACTATTTCTTGTTTCGCGTAGGTAATATCGCCGTACATATATTGAATTTTTAACAAACAATGTTTACAGAATTTTTTTTTTATTTTTATGATTTTTTTTCTTTTGTAAGCAACTTCTCTTACCATGGACTCATATCAGTGGTCATGCACGCCACCATTGCCATTGTTGCTTGCTGTTGTTCAGAAGAGTTTCATGCGACGAGAGTTCGAGTAAGTCAGTTTTGCTTACTCAAGTGTGAGATGATGATCGAAGTATTTGTTAATATGTCAGCGATTATTCATTTTAATATTGTCTGGAATAATGTGATCAAATTTAGTGAGATATGAGACAGTGAATAGTCAAAAAAATGAACTAAGAATAAGAAGAAGATTAAAGCGATAGAGATTTCTTTTGCTTGTAGATCACATATCTTTCCATATGTTGCCTAATTTGTGTTGTAACATTATAATTTTTAATTCTTTATACCCTCTTCATTCATCTAACCCACCTAAAATCTGTTGCACAAGTTCGGCTCTGTAGAAATGCATGAATCACGTTTTTGTAAGAAATATTCCAGAATGGCACTGTTACTGAAACTTTAGTTTTCATCAAAATCCTTCCGATAGAACATTCTGGAAGAAAGTAAAATAAAACAACCTTAATGCAAATAGTTACAATACATATAAGTACTGGAAAGCAGATTGCACCGAGCGTTTTAGCACACGTTAATTTAACAGAAACAAACTTTTAAAAAATTGACCTCGAAGCAACTTGTATGAGACTGGAAGGAAAAAAGCAAAACGGCAAATAATATGCCTCATAAAAATTATTTTAATATGAATAAGTTAACTAGTAAGTTTATTAAATTTCTATCTGGAGGACCATTGACAAATTTCTTTCAATACATGTGACATTGGCGCTTCTATGCTATCGCTGCATTTCGCCTCGAACCAGGTATTACATACAGAAAACGTCAAATATGACTAAATATTTTTAATAGGATCCTCTTGTCACAATCTCAGGTATTGCAATGTACCGTTAGACTCGTAACACTGACTAAGGTTGGCACATTAACAATTTTGTTTTCTTTGTATCATGTTTATATGAGATGTATGCATTTTTATGCTTTGATATGATTGTCCTTCTGGGCAAATATTGACACTAAGCTCCCGAATTTTTCTTCGATTTATACTTTATGAAATGCTTCCTCTCCTCCCCCACCACTCTGCGTACTGATCCAGAATTACATAATTAATATATTTGCTGTCCATTCCTTCCCTCGTGCATTTGTGACAGAAACCTTATATAAAAGGCGTTTAGTTCTTTATTTAAGTAGTTTTTGATGAAATTTTGTCCTAAACATCAAGAATTTTTTCGTATATGCATCATAAAATCTCCATGAAGTGTCGGTGCTAGTTTTCATTTCTCATCATTTTACCTTCCGTCCCTAACTGTTTATTTTTAAGGTGAGAATCCTCTGTAAGGAAAGGCAGAATGACGTTAAATCGTGTCATGTATACAATTAAAATTAAGTTTTCCTGAATAAGAGTTTTCATAAATTTCGTCTTTTCCTAACGTTATTTTGTTTTTTCTTTTTTTGCTTCTTGCGTATGTGTTAGTGGGGTGGGATGGGGAGGGGCAGAGGTAGGAGGGAGCTTTTCAGAAGATAGGAAATAAGATTAAAGCCGAGTGTTATTGATAATAAAAGCAATATCTGTGAAGTGGGATATATTATTAAGAATAACATAAATACGTAATTTGTAATTTCTTTACAGGTGGACACTTGTATAAAATTCATCGATGCAGTGCGTGTAGGTGTAGACGAAAGTCCAGAAGCTTCAGCAATTATCCACGCACTGATTGCCATTATTCAATTTTATTTATCTTTGTACACAGACATGTCGGATATGGCTATGAAGTGTCTTTTCTCTTGTTGTATTGAGCTTGCTGCATTAGTTCTTACTTTTGTGAGACATGTGTGTTGTCAGTGTAATGTAGATGAAACGATG
Source organism: Sinohyriopsis cumingii (assembly GCA_028554795.2). Lineage (NCBI taxonomy): Eukaryota > Metazoa > Mollusca > Bivalvia > Unionida > Unionidae > Sinohyriopsis > Sinohyriopsis cumingii. The sequence continues at coordinate 146,096,375 of CM068826.1, read as the reverse complement.
TTAAGGTGGTTTGATCGAATAATGACACAGATGGCTAAGTCGTGTTTTATGTATGGAACGTGTTTATGTTGTCATATATATCTTAATTTTATATAATAAAATTGAAATAACATTATAACGATAATGATTACATTTAGAATACATTGAAAAAGTATATTGCATAGGAAAGGAGTAAATAGGAATACCATTAGAACTTGAAGAGAGAGCGAGAGAGAGAGAGAGAGAGTACATTTATATCAAGCTAAAAAAATTTTTAGTCTAGATAATATAAATAGATAGGTTTTGTGCTGTCAAAAATTAGGGACATGTAAAAAGAATATCACATTCTATTCAATTTCAGTGTTTATTTTTCTAACATTCTTACGTTGAAATCATTCTAAACATTTTATTTCGAGATCACATGGGGTGAGTCTAAAATGTTCCATACATACATAAATACATACCTACCTACCTACCTACATTCATACATACATACATACAAGCTCTTCTATAAGGAACAATAAACATTAATTAGTAATATTTCTTAACTATTGGGCAAAATATAATTAACTTTTGTCATTATGGTAGGGTAAAGAATACAGATCATGGTTATCCGACATCTGTCGGTAAAAAAATGAAATAGTTTCCGTCCACCAATTTTAATATTATTCATGTTGCTGAGCCTTAAAATTAAAGTGTAATGACGATTTGCTGATAACACTGTCGAATGAATCCATCCAGTATGTACGTTTGTGCCATGTTCGACCGTGATAATAGAAACATGACGGGATATTAATCACTTGACAGTCATATGGCAAATGCAGATACTTTTGCTATGCATGCTTAATTTGTATTGTTTGTTGGCCTTTTCGTCGGTGATAATATGAAATATGTATTTGTATTTAGTAATTGACCTTAGTCCAAAATCAAGTTCATGGTGTACATCACTATGGATATTGATTTTTGTAAAGAATACAATGTTTATCTTAATTTGTGTCAAATACATAGGCATTGCACCATGGTAATACCTGATGTACATAATCTTTGTCGTGTACAAAAGATTATGGTACAAAAATGTTGGCCATTAAATGGGACAAACGATATCTGTAATGATATCTAATTAAATAAAGTTGACAACATGTACGTCAGTAGCTCCAAAGCTCTTAACGCTAACAACATTTAAAAAACATTGCATGTACGGACTTTGAATATGCTGTATTTACAGACTTTCAATACGTTGCATGTACATCCTTTCAATACGTTGCATGTACAGACTTTGGATACCTTACGTTGCATGTACAGCCTTTCAATACGTTGCATGTACAGACTTTGGATAACTTGCATTGCATGTACAGCCTTTCAATACGTTGCATGTACAAACTTTGGATACCTTACATTGCATGTACAGCCTTTCAATACGTTGCATGTACAAACTTTGGATACCTTGCATTGCATGTACAGCCTTTCAATACGTTGCATGTACAGACTTTGGATAACTTGCATTGCATGTACAGCCTTTCAATACGTTGCATGTACAAACTTTGGATACCTTGCATTGCATGTACAGCCTTTCAATACGTTGCATGTACAAACTTTGGATACCTTGCATTGCATGTACAGCCTTTCAATACGTTGCATGTACAAACTTTGGATACCTTGCATTGCATGTACAGCCTTTCAATACGTTGCATGTACAGACTTTGGATAACTTGCATTGCATGTACAGCCTTTCAATAAGATGCATGTACAGACTTTGGATAACTTGCATTGCATGTACAGCCTTTCAATAAGATGCATGTACAGACTTTGGATACCTTGCATTGCATGTACAGCCTTTCAATACGTTGCATGTACAGACTTTGGATAACTTGCATTGCATGTACAGCCTTTCAATAAGATGCATGTACAAACTTTGGATACCTTACATTGCATGTACAGCCTTTCAATACGTTGCATGTACAAACTTTGGATACCTTACATTGCATGTACAGCCTTTCAATACGTTGCATGTACAGACTTTGGATAACTTGCATTGCATGTACAGCCTTTCAATAAGATGCATGTACAGACTTTGGATAACTTGCATTGCATGTACAGCCTTTCAATACGATGCATGTACAGCCTTTCAATAAGATGCATGTACAGATTTTGGATAACTTGCATTGCATGTACAGCCTTTCAATAAGATGCATGTACAGACTTTGGATAACTTGCATTGCATGTACAGCCTTTCAATACGATGCATGTACAGACTTTGGATAACTTGCATTGCATGTACAGCCTTTCAATACGATGCATGTACAGCCTTTCAATACGATGCATGTACAGACTTTGGATAACTTGCATTGCATGTACAGCCTTTCAATACGTTGCATGTACAGCTTTTCAATACGATGCATGTACAGCCTTTCAATAAGATGCATGTACAGACTTTGGATAACTTGCATTGCATGTACAGCCTTTCAATACGTTGCATGTACAGACTTTGGATAACTTGCATTGCATGTACAGCTTTTCAATACGATGCATGTACAGCTTTTCAATACGATGCATGTACAGCTTTTCAATACGATGCATGTACAGCCTTTCAATACGATGCATGTACAGCCTTTCAATAAGATGCATGTACAGCCTTTCAATAAGATGCATGTACAGACTTTGGAGCCACTCATGTTATATGAGCATTGTCACTGCATAAAGGCTTTTCATTTGACTATTGTGGTCATATCTGGTAGTCGTGATAGTGTTTTGAATAGGATTGTATTTATTGACTTCACATATGTTCAATTCATGCGATTAGGTGCAGGTCTACAGAAGGAATGTTGACTGTGAAATGCGTACAAGTAACCAGCCATGTAAAGTAAATATGGTTTAAATAGTATAATTAAATAGACAAATAGCGTACATAATAAACACTCAGCTATCAGAGCAATATTTACCATAAAAGACTAATGCAGCTAATGTTCAGTCTACCTGTCTCCCTCCCTCCCTCCCTCTTTCTCTCTTTCTTTCTTTGTTTTTTTTTTTTTTTTTTTTTTGATCTGTCGATAGATAGATGTTTTTACACAAATGGTTACGTTTTTTAAAGTCAAACCCATTGTACATTTTTTTCTTTCTGACAAATCTTGACTCTACGCATGATATTGACACGGAACGTACAAAGTGTGTGACTTAAAAATACATCCAAATTAGTAATACTTTCATCATAGCTGTATTACCTAATCGGTTGATCCCAGAGTAAAAGATTGGTATTTCCAACCAATTTCCAGCTCTTGACATGGTATGCTATTGGAACTTGTATAGGTTGCTTCCTGCATCATTCTGAACCACCCCATTAAGTGGTGTTTACAGGTCAAAGCCACTATCAAAGTATTTAGCTGGAAAATGTTTGTAGATACGTGTGTTTATGGAACTGAGACATAGCGTTGCTTTCAATAGTTTAATGCACTCAGTGTGAAACTGGCTGCAGTGACCTAATATTCGTACAGTTATGACGTTAATAAATTGCTAACGCCACTGTAAAATTTTAATCTTCCAGACAAATCTTTAGTTATAGGCATGATATCTGCAGTCAACTTTACCAGGATATTCATGGCATCATAATGCCCTTTTCCAAAGGGGAAGTATTGCCATCTTTTCTTACACTAATTACTTTTGTATATGCAAATTGCCACTAATATCACAAAAACCACTGTACACAGTTATCTCTCTGACAAATCTTGTGATAAATATGGAAAATGTATGTATATATGAATGTATGCGCTTATTGTTATTTAATTTAATTTAATTTTGTATTGCCTTTTTGTGATAATGTCATCTATTCCGTTTACAATAGATCTTTTTACTGAGGAATAAGACGCACTTTGCATTCGAAATGTAGGACTTTTATTTTATTAATGTGTTGATCGTGAATTTGTGTTAAATTCTGCAACCTTGTTCTTTTACTAATCTATTGCAGCATCAGTCTCACTGTTCTGTAGACAAAATGAGTACCAAGCATGACAAAGTTACTTCCCTTAGACGGTATCAGTGTAACATATTTGCCTGGCGAACTAATTTTTTTCCGTGGAAAGTCTCAGGGGCAGACAAGTGAAAGTTGCTCACAACACTTTTATTATATTTCGAAATTTGTTAAAAGTACAAATGCCAACCATTCCCATTTCTCAGTATATACGTATATAAACACTAACAATGAACAGAGTAAAACTAGTTTTTAACTAGTGAACGTGCTGTCAAATCTCAATGAGTCTTCGTCCAAGGCAACATTACATATCAAAGACACACAAGTCAAACAATAAACACCAAAGCAATATAGAAACGAAAAACTTTCCAGAATAATGAAAACATTTAAGTTAAAGGAAGCGACAAAGTAGCAAGAAATAATTGCATTATACTCTCATTTTTGTTTTCTGTGTTAACCTTACATCGTCAGAATCGTTCAGTGACAAGGCATAAAATGTCTTCTTTAGCTGGTAATAAGAATGCCTAAAAATATACTTTCATTTTTCCATCTTAAATTTCCTCAAAATGTTCTTTTGTAGCTAGTTCTGCGAAAAAAGTTAAGCAAATCCGAATTACATGAGCTGTTATGGGTTCTAAACCTTGATTACACACCGCGGAATTGTACTGTAATTTCGACTACATTTCCAACTGCAATTACATTCTCCTTACTTCACTCAAATGAAATGAGCGTGATATTCCTTAGCGTCTTTTTGATAGTTTCAATTGAAAAATTTCACATTTTCCCACATCTTGATTCTAAACATTCAATGACAAACAGAAACTCACATGCAGTTGAGTTAAGCCGTGTCCCTCCCTGCTCAAATTGCATGTACTTCGTTCGGAATTGACACAGATACTAAATCCAGTCCATAACCAGCAGAATTGAGTAGAATCGACAAACAACCCACACAATCATTCACACCAACTGGAAAGGTTGTTGCAATACTCAAACATTCACAATATGACTCTAAATTTCAATTTGAAGTAGACCCAAAAGTGACAATACCATTTAAACTAATGCCGAGCACAAGCCGAAGTTCAATGGCCGCTGAAATTGTTATTGTGTATTGATGAATGTACTGTTGTGTATTTATTTTCGAATACAGCATAAATTCAATTACTTTGTTTCTTGTAGTTTATTTTTAAAAAATAAGCCTTAGGTATGATAACAAAATGAGTATATAAGAAAAATGTAACTGCATTCGTATGGGAAAATATCAGCTCGTTTTTTTTCGGATTAATCCTTCACTCCCAAGGTCGTGCATTGTTACTCTGAAATACTCGTTCATATTTTCCCATACAAATGCAGTAACCAATACATATGTGTAAAAACGATTATATTATCTGTATAATTATCACTATGAGCAAATGAGATTTCTTACTTGTTAACTTGTATGAACACGACAGAAGTACTGTGTCTAAAAACACACCACATGTCTTTCAGAAAAAGCAAAATATCTGTAATAACTGCAATAAAAACTATGTTTATTCTGCGACATATTTAACACAGGCTTGTTACATTGGCTTATTCAACAGATGAGATCAGATGCCAAAGCCACCAACATACCGGTTTGGAGACTAATTTAAATGAATATATTAACTCAAAAGTTGTGGCATTCATTAATCAACCTTGAAAATCAATGTGTGTCCATCGTCTAATAAATGCGAAAGAGCTTTCCTATTTTTAAGGAAGAAAATAAAACTTTTCTGCACGATACCTACTATATACCGTCCATTTACAGTTACGGACAAGAGACTAATTCGCATATGCAAAGTTGTTCCTGTGTCGGACATTACTCCAAGCAGCCTAGCTTGAAATAGTGGGTCAGGCAACAATTTGTCATTAATTTAATTCTTTTCTATCATATTTTGCTTCCAATGTTTATACTGATAGTGCTTACAGTTCCAAAAGTGGAAATTAGATAGGCTCCAAAAGCTGTTTGCAAATAATTTACTTTGTTATATTCTGCTTTTAAGCATTGACTGAAAAAAAAAATTCGCATAGGATGAAAACTTCCTGTTACTTTTCTGTAAAAGTGACCGCCATGATGAAGTCGTATATCTTTTGTAACTCTGAGCCTCTGGTAACGATTATAAGTTTTTTTCCGATATGTTTCGAAAAAGCAATGTATAAAAAGATCTTATACTGAAGCACGAAGTCATGATGTTGTAAAGGAGAACTGTAAGGTGTGTGTCAGGCAAGTTGTATTGACTGGACACAAGTAATCATCAGAAACGTTCTGTCTAAGAAAATCACCACAAACATCAATTCATACTTTCATTTTTAGCACGCATGATTTGGAATATGAACCTATAAAATTTGGTCGTAGACCCCTTAATTTACATAGATGACCCACCAATCATTTTGCAATGAATAACTCAAAGTATATTTCCAAAAAAACGTCATTATTCTTACAGTGTAGGCGTGCGTGACTACATAAGTTATACGTGAATAATTTCGACCAAAACAATCCCCCCAGCATACTTTAATTAGAGAGCTATTTCAAATTTTCAAATAAACGTTCGCATTCAAATTACCTTCTAGTGACAGTGGTAAACAACGACAATGTCTGCAGAAATATTTTGACCCTGGGGTCATGCTCATTTTGAATTGTTATTTATACGTTAAATTTAATTTATTTGTGTTTAATGATTAACACATTATTTTGGGATTTTTAGGAATTTGTTAAAAGTCATTACGGATTGTATCTTTGGAATATCAGAACATCCAAGATTATATGTATATTAGGGCATTCAAGACTATTAAAAATAGAGTAAACGTGGAAGGGACTGAAGCGGATGCAGCAAGCAAGCATTTTGTACCGTTCAGAACTATCTTGGTCATTTATACGAGACAAACCGATGCTTCAGTTGCATCTCGGCGCATTAATTCAGACTATTTCTGATATTTTATGATTAAATTGACTTTATGATTAACCGAAAAAATACGAATGAATAAAAAAGGTCGATCATTTCGAATTTCTCGGTCAATCCTTATTTTGGAAATAGCCGAAGTATCCGAATGGTAGCTATCAATCAACATTCGATGTATGATCCGTATGTTTGACCTCGAATTTTTAAATGCTCTCTGATGAGAAATTGAACGTATAAGCTTTCATAGAGATTTTAGTCCAGAGTAAATTTCGTACTTAAACTATGTTGTTTACGGCTACGATTTGCAAAAATTGGAAAAGGAAACTGCATGGAAGGCTTAATATTAAAAAACAAATTGATGATGTTACAAAAAAGTACAAAATTTACAACAGGTGAGTTTTGCTGACATGGTGTCAAGTACAAAAGTTCCTTATAGAATTATGAAATTACGAATTTTACATACCGCATGTAATGTAAAATTCATTTTATTTATAATTGCAACCAAATGCATAAAAGATAATACTTTGGTAAAGACACATCTACTGAATGTAACTATATGTAATTTTTCATGCATGAAACTATGATTGTAATATCCATGTTACCTAATCATCCACAATGGACTCCTTTGCTCCGTCTTATTTTGTATTAAATTTATATGACTCCTAACAGAACACGTAATTATCTATTTGTCCAGTACAATCGGTTTGATTCGTAATGTAACCCAGTTGTCCCAGTGAAATAAGCAAAGGTGTTTGTTAGGCAATATAAAAATGGACGTATCACCATATACGCTGGATCACCCAGCCCGCGTTGGCTCTCATTGCAATGTAGAACGAAGCAAATCACGGTTAGGAGAAGAAAACAAAGTCAAATGAAGACAAAGCGCTCCGAAATTTAGGGCACTGCTAGTAATGACGCCGATTTTAAAACAGATAATGAAAACAAGTCACTAATTATATGCAATTAAACGCTAATCAGTCAGGACGAGTGTTGTTGGAACAATCTGGTTGTATAAAAGACAAGTGTCTTTTTGACATCATTTTGTCGAAGTTAAAAGTATGTAGGAACAAACTCGTTCTCCTCTATCTATGCATCCTTTTGTTAGCTGAATCATTTGCACCAGAGCCAAATCCGGGACAAAGAACCATCAAATTTCCTTGCGGGGTCTGCAACAAAGCCTGTAAATGGACAACATATTGTGTATGCTGTGACGCATGCGAAGTATGGTATCATCAAGAGTGTATGGGTTTGCCAGATATCGTTTTCAAAACACTCCACAATGCAACCTGGGAATGTATTCATTGTGGTTTGCCAGACTTCCTCACTGGAATATTTGACACTTTTATCTTCGATACCAGTAACAGTTACCGATGCCTTAGTGAAAGTATACAAGCAGACAGTGAGATAAGTTTTAACAACCCAACTGCTACATCATCTCCACACAAGCAGAGAATCACCTCTACAACACATGGTCCCACTGGAATTAGAACTGACCTGCCCATGAGAATACTTGTAATTAATTGTCTGTCTCTAAAGGGACGTGGAAAGAAGGGACTACTAAGCAATATGATCTCCTCTACCAAAGCTACCATTGTTATTGGTACAGAATCATGGCCAGACAGCAACATAAATTCATTTGATGTATTCTCAGCAAATTTCAGGTCCTACCGCAAAGATCGTCCAGAGGGATCCCATGGTGGTGGTGTATTTGTCCTAGTATCAGATCAGTATTCCAGCTGCAAGCCAGGAGAACTTACGGCGGATAATAACTTTGAGTCCGTTTGGGCCAAAATTAAAGTTAAAGGGGCATCATACCTATACCTTTGTACCTTCTACAAAGCCCCATCCTTAACCAAACCAAGCTACATAGATCAGCTTCACTCACGCCTCACGTATGGCAGGAGGAGACTTCAGCCTGGCGGATATTGACTGGGATAATGAGTGTTCACTACCACAAGCCACAAACAATGCCCAATGTCAACAGTTATTACTAATCATAAAGGACTAATTCCTGGAACAGGTTGTATATGCAGTTACACGCGTAACTAAATTTACCTCAAATATGTACGATCTGTTCTTCATAAACAACAAAACACACTAATCAACAAGTGTGATATAATAGCAGGTATTGCTGACCATCAATTAGTCTATAAAGAGTCCAGCCTACGACTTATGAAAGTGAAGAAAGCAGCTCGTAAAGTCTTCCAATACAGGAATGCAGACTATGCTAAAATACGTGAAAAATTAAAGTCATCACAAGAGTCATTCATACGTGAAACAGATAACCTTTCTTCAAATGACATATGGAAAATGTTTGAGGAGAACATCAAACGCTTAATTGATAAATTTATACCATCTAAGACCTTATCTGGAAACAAAACAAATAAACCTTGTATTCCATTAGAGCCCGACACACAAGACGGGACAAATTGTTTGCAAGACAGAAAACAACAGGAAGAACAAGAGATCGGAAACTATACAAAGAAGTAAAAGCCAGATCACCACGCTTAGAACAGCAGGCCTACTGGAGATATATTGAAAACTTGAAGTTGGTAATGCGAATCAAGAACAACAAGCAAACAACTAGAAGAGATGTTGGAACTACATTAAGTCCTTACGTATAGACACCTGTGGTGTGGCACCCCTCAAGGAACATGGGAAACTGGCACTCTTACTTATTTCTGCCTTTCTTATTATTACTCTACTGACTGTTCTATCACTTCTGTCTTTACTTTATCTTGACCTCGCACCACCCGTTGCTTAATAATCAAGTGTGATTGCGTCAACGTATTAATAGATAGATAGGTAAAGTTAAAATTATCACACAACCCATGACCTAGATAGTAATACCACACTTCAGCTACAAGGTTTCGATTATTAACTAACGTCATACTAATCTGTATTTACAGTATATCGGAAAACACAAATTGGCTATTTTTAGAGCCATATCCAGTTAACGATTTGCCACGTATGCAGCTAGGACGGATACATTCCCCAGTTAATACGTTTACAAGTTAGTGACATACCACTTTGTAATATCTTGCTCATAGATAAAGGTAAGTATATTAAATTTACTTGTCAAGTAATTCTTTGCAGCAGCATATTTTTGCAAGTTTTGTATGACATTGGTTGGGTTGGAGTGGCCGTCACTGAGAGCCTCCATAATGTAATGATTTCTATAAGTCCGTTTTAAAAACTATAGAGTTTAATAACTAAAGATTCTATTAGGTGTTTACATGATGAAACGGCAATATATGTTTCTGTAATATCACATATGTGAGAGCTCTAAACCTAACTGTAATCTGGCAATTTTAACATTAAACAGATATGTGAGGCAGGAGTAAGATATACTGTATAGATAACAATACAAATCCCTTTCTTAAAACTTAAACCTATTAATGTTAACTTTGTGTATCATTTACAGATGTACTATTTTCTTACATGAAAATTCGATCCTATATATGGCCGATTAATGAATTATAATGTACAGATCAAACTTTAATTTACATTCTAAAACCAGATGATCCAAAACATGATTTATAGAATTTAAACTTTCCATTTATCAAGAATAGAAAGAATAAAACGACTTAATATTATAGATATTAAAGTCCTTCTCAGTTTAAATATGTATCCTTTCTTAAATCAACACTTTACTTTATTACTGCACTATTCTATTAGAATCAAACTGTTTGGATAGTTTCAATGTCACCAATATTTAACACAGTTCTATCAGTCTTTCAGGTTTCCGTATAATTCTTTCACTTCGGATTTCTTGCGAACCACTGGTAAATCTGATCTATTCGATTCATCTTCTACCTCTCCATTGTTCGATGATTCATTTTGGTCATAAATTTCTTCAGCATTTGGCCTTTTTTTTTTGGGGGGGGGGCCACTAAAAACAGGTCTTCCCGATTTCTTCGGTATTCACCTCGACTTGTTTTTACTAAGTAAGACCTTGGTGCGACTTCTTAAATAACTGTATCGTTATCAGAACATTGATTACTATTGCGAATTCTAACAGCCTCTCCTGGACTGAGCTGTTTCAATGGTTTCACTGCTGACCGATCATGGTAGAACTTTTGATTTTCCTTTTGCTTTCTGTTTCATTGCATAACTTTCATTGAATGTTTAACTTGCAATGTATCTTGTTTAGGTCTTAGTTTTCTTCCCATTAGTAGATGCGCTGGAGACAATCCATTTCCTAGCGGAGTAGGTCTATAAGCTAAAAATCCAAGATGTTGGTCTTCCACTTTGTTTGCATTTTCGAAGGATTGATTGTACAAACTGTACTGCATTTTCAGCCAAGCCATTTGATTTTGGATATCCAGGGCTGCTTGTTATGTGTATAAAATCCCAATCTTTGGAAAATTGTTTAAACTCAAGCCTGCTGTAGCATGTTCCATTATCGCTTAGTACTTCTTCAGGCATGCCTTGTCTTTAGAAGATATTTTTCATAGCTTTTATTGCTTCAGACGTGGATTGACTTGAAAGGCTAACAACTTCTGGGTAGTTAAGGTACGCATTCAGTATGGTAATGTAGTCTTTCTTATCTACCTAAAAAATCAGTTGAAAGGTTCTGCCAGGGTCTTGCTGCTAAGGAATGTGACATTAGTGGTACAGTTACGTGATTGTTTATATATATATATATATATATATATATATATATATATATATATATATATATATATATATATATGGCAAGTTTCACAACTTTTCATCATGTTGGTAATATTTTTATTCATACCGGGCCACATTATTACTTCTCTAGCTCTCTTTTTTCGTTTGTCCATTCCCATGTGGCTTGCATGAATTTAAGCAAGGACATTTTGCCTAATTTGTATGGTATGACTACTCTAGTTCCTTTTAAAATTATACAATTAATCACGGACAGTTGATATCTGAATTTCCGATATGGCTCAATTTCTCGGGGACACTGGTTTTCCGAGTGGCCGTCCATTCTTGACAGTATCCATCAGAGTTTTCATGACTCTGTAATGATTTCACACTTAATTTCCTCTTGTTTTGTGTCTGATACTTGTATAGCAGACATTACACCATCAACAAATACCTCAACTTCCTTCTCCATATCACTCATCTCCGTGGTTTGTGAAGGCGCTTATGACAATGTACCCGCTATAAAAATTTATTTTCCAGGAGTATAAATATGACTAGGATTGTACTTCTGAACTCGAAGTCGTAATCATGGACACTCGTTTAATCCCTTGGAAAATATTGCAATTAGTGGCTTTTGATCAGTTTCAATTTCAACTGTTTGACCATATATATACTGATGATATTTTTCACATGCTTGTAGGCGCAAGTGCTTCTCTTTAAATCAGGGCATAATGACTTGCTATGTCGTTAACAGCTCTAGAAGCATAAGCAGCTGGCAGCCATTTCTCAACATGTTTTTGCAAACGTAAAGCTCCAAGTTCTTTTTGACTTGCGTCAGTTTAAAGTCTGATCAGCTTTGAAGAGTCATAAAATTGTAATACTGGCTCACTTGATGCTAGATTCTAAAGATCTTCGATTTGGAGTCCAATTCCATTGATTTTTCTTGTCTAATAGAGTTCTCGATATTGCTGTATGACTCGATAGGTCAGGCAGAAATCTTGCCAGGTAGGTGATCATGCCTAAAAATCTCTCCAAGTCTTTCTAGCACGTTGGTAACTCCATAGTTTGTATAGCTTCTGCTTTTCGTTGATCTGGCTTCATGTCATCTTTTGATATAACAACACCTAAAAATGTAAGTTCAGGGATACTAACGATGCATTTTCTTTCTGAAACTTCCGTTTTACCTTTCTGGCTTCGTCCAAAACTTGTCTTAGGCGTAAATCATGTTCCATTTGGTCTTTTCCACATTTGATGGTATCATGCATGAACGTATCAATTCCTTCCGTGTTTTCAAATAGTGTATTAATTGTTATGTGATAGATTTCTGGACCATTTGATATTCCAAAAGGTACTCGTAAATAACGATATCTTCCAAAAGGTGTCTTAAACGTGTACAGTTTAGAACTTTCCTCTTCAAGTTGAATCTGCCAAAAACTATTTGAAGCATCTAACGTAGCAACCACTTTCGCTCCTGCAAAGCGTGACATAATTTATTCACGTGTTTGAAGTTTGAAAAGTTCTCTTCGGATGACTTTATTTAGATTTCGATGTCCCAAGCAAATCGTTAACTTCTATTTGGCTTGTGAACAATTACAAGTGACTTAGACCACTCCATAGGCTCTTCCACTCCCTTGAATACATCGAGAGCTTCCATTTTCTGAAGTTCTGCTTTCAAGGTATCATGACGTGCAAATGGGACTTTCCTGTATGCTTCAACAATTGGTTCTGCATCCCCTCTTAGCTTGATATTAGTCTTGTTTGGTAAACATCCAAGACCATCAAACAGATCTGCATATTCCTCCAAAATATCTATCTTAGGTTTATTTTCTCGTGTTTCCACCACTGTAAGTACATGTTAGACTAATTTCAGTGTATCGCAAGTACTACGTCCAAGAATTGGTCTGACAACACTATCACTTATGATGAATTGGGTTGTACACAGGTCGTGTGTATGTCTTAGTTCTAGCATACATTGACTATTTACTGGGATGTCTCCTGCATGATATGCCTTCAGTTTAATGTTGCTTCCTTGTAATCTTGGTCTGTGCTTTAATCGAAGATAGTCTGATAATCCAAGCATATTGACATCAGTTCTTGTGTCTAATTTCATGGGTATAACTGTGCCATCGACATTGATTGGAACGATCCATGGACTGCTTGGATCGGTGTGATCCGCTGCATCTACGAACAGTTCTATATCAGTATCAAGTGAATGAGCTTTCTTGTGTTGCAGTGTATTTGATATTTATCACCTCTATGCCCTGAGTTTTGATATTTTGTTGTCTTACGTTTACAGACTTTCTGAAAATGGTTTCCTCCTCCACATTGTCTACATATTTGACCTCTTGCTGGACATTGTCTTTTTTATTATCCAATCCACACTTTGTACAATATTGAATCTCTTCTCTTCTGATGCTTATTTATGTTATGCTCTTTTGAGGTTTGCGCTCTGCTGGTTTCCTTTCTTTTCCACTGCATCAGTATATTTATTTGGTTGTTCCGTGGTAGTGATTGTTTTCATTCTTATTCATGTGACTTCAGCTGCTCTTTGTATTTCGATGCATCTTTCAAGTGATAAATCCTTCTATCTTAACAGTCTTGCACTCGTATGATCATCATTTATCCCGTCAATAATTATGTCACCTATTAAACCATATTTCAGCTTATTAAATCCACAATCTTATGGTAGGGTTCCTAAGTCTTTCAGAAATTGATCAAAAGTTTCTCCAGAAGTAGTATATGGGGCCACACTAGCGACAATGGGAATTAGCATTACAAAACCCCTTGGGCCACTCTAGCGACAAGGGAAATTTAACATGGAGAAAAACCCTGGGTCACTCTAGCAACAAGGGGAATTGAACATGGGAATGTCACCTGGGGATCAGTGGGAATTAAACATTGGTAACGTCATAGGTTTATAGGGTCAAAACCTTTTATAGGGTGAAATGTATTTGTAGGGACAAAGGGTTGATAGGGACAAACATAGACATACAGAAACAAACAAATACACATTGAAACACACAGAAAAGAGGACAGAAATATTCTAAAGAAAGACTCACAGATAGAATAGAGACTCGATAAAGAAAAGTCTGTTGTATGGGTTCAAAACATTTATTCAAGTACATATATACATGGGCTCTCTGGCCTGTGCTTTGGTCTAAGCACTATCCATTAAATACATAAACATTTGAACATAAAAGAAACATATTTACGAGTTGTTTAGTTATTGACTCTAGTAAACTAATGTTTAAAATTAACGTTCACTCCTTTCTAAAATCACTTCATATGCAACGAATTTACATTAAATGTTCGTTTATAAGAAAAAGTTAAAACAAAACAAGTAACAAACAATCAAATAAGAGAAAGTTCGTGTTTGTCTCTCTATCCGTTACACACGTTGTTTAAAATCTGGTCAGCTACCACTTGTGTCCCAACATAGATGTTTCCGATCTCGTATTCCCTGTCAGTCGTAAATCTGCTGTTACGTCCATTGTGCTAGGTACACTTATCGGTAAGCAGATCAAGAGCAGTGATCGTCTTCTTCCCATGGAGGTACAACATATGCCATATGAATAGTCACTTTTCCATCGGTGATGTCAAATGTTTCTCTCACCGACCGCACGTCTTCAATAGCCCTCAAAAGTTTGGAAGAAGTTATTTCTGCAGGTGTGCTAAATCCGAGACATACAGGCGAGTTCAAACTGTCGTGATACATAGATAGGCTCAAACGACCTTCATCTTTGACTTGGCAATGACATTTGAGTTCCTCTAACAGTGAGTCAAGTAGATCCGTAATGAAACCTGATACTTCCTCGGCTGGAACGTCAGACGCGAAGTCTTTAAATTTCAACGTGTAGGTGTAAGTTGTCGTTCAAAATTTTCTCGAGGTCGCTGTCTGGGTCATTTGGATGCTAAAATACTCCTTTAGGTCTATTGAATCCTTTCCCTTCTTGAACGCACTTTGCTGTGGCGGTATGGTGGTGAAAGAGGTCAATGATGTTTGTTCCTTCTCGTTTTTCTTCTGCGTAGAGTTATTCATCTTTCTCGTCGCTTGTCCTCGCAATGAAGTGTTGTTCTTGGAAGTCGTCCCTTTTTATACTGGGTGATATCAGCATGTCCATAAGGTAAAGTTTTGTGGTCTGGAAGTTTCACTGGTTGCACGTAGTTTGTCATGGCATTAGTACATAACAACTAAGATGTGGTATTGCATTGGTGATGTGATCGTGAGGCATAGAATCACACCCGAGTTTCTCGTTGGACTTGAGTCTTACGCTCTGTACTTGCTGTTTGAAAGGATTCATTTTTGTCGATTGGTCTTGGCAGTGACAATGAACTATTGGTCTTGGACGTTGTCCCTTTTTATATGCTGACCAATATCGATGTGACCGTACGGCAACGTAAAGTGATTGGGAAGTCTCACTCGCTTCTGGTACACGATTTGATAGATTTTTTCCAGGGGTCGACTGACGATGTGGTGAGTGGGTAAACGTACAATCTTGTTCGGTTGGTGAGTGGTCACTTTAAAGTTTCCATCCTCTCCCGATTGCAAGGCTTCTTTCAATACCCCAAAGTTGACCACTCGACTGGTACGATAATTCAGAGTCAGTCCTTTCACTTTGCACTCCGTGTGCACTTCTCCTTGTTTGTCCCGGTATTGGTAGCCGTAATTTTTAGGACCGCCACTCGCGAAACTTAGAATCTTGTCGTCGGGGTGATCGTCTGTCCAGGCTCCTAAACGGTTTTCTTCGATGTTAGGGTGTTGCTGACCCGGTCGATCGATGTAGATGCAACTGTCCGTGTCAAAGTACAGGACGCGTTCCCCTAACAGTTCTAAAGCTTCGTACAATTTTAAGCGAGCATGAGCTGTCACGTAAGCCGCAATGGTGACATTTCCAAAAGGGTCGTCTTGTACAAAGTCCAGATCTTCTTCGTAATTGACCAAGATCAAATTCTCTCGAACGACGTCCACGTGTTTCATGTATTTGGTTTTGTCGTGAATCATCTGGAAGTAGCGGGAAGGTTCTGTCAAATACTCCGTCTTGGGTAAACACGGTCGTTGTGCCATTTTACCCCACAAGCAATTTAACATCACTTTGGCAAACGATCGCCTGCCTTCGTTTTTCTCGATGTGGTCTAAAGAGATGCCTTCTTGTTCATAGTATTTCTCTTTGAATTGTATTTGGTCTTCGGGAGTGTGACACCAGGAAGGATAGCCGCTGGCTTCTTGTTTCAGTTTCAAAAAGGTATCCACGTAGTCAGCGAAAATGCCTTTCTGACTGGGATCACCCTTGTGGTATTGTTGTGTCTTGGGAAAGTGGCAAATTTCGTACACTTCTAACAGTTGGTATCCCATGTCCAGAGCTTTGAACAATTCTACGCTGACCCAGGTTCCCGTCAAGGCACGTTCTTCCTGGGTGTGCTGACAAGGTTGGTCTTGGTTGCACGTTTCGACACAAGTACGGCACAATGGAAACATCAGTTTGCCTTGACAATGGTGAGGTAAGACGGGATGGTATAGGTTCGTGGGAGGCAAAACTTTACACTTGATCAAGCCTTCGTATTGTCGAATGTTTTTCAGGTCGATGTGTTCCGTTAACGATTGCGGGTGCCCTACAGGAAAGCGACAATATTTGCACACGTAGGGATACAGCGAACACACGTCCAAGTATTTGATTTCTTCTCCTTTCTCTTCGTCGGCTTGGTACAGCAAACAGGTGGCATTGGTCCTTCCTCCGTACAAACTATCTCTCGGGTTCAGCGGGTCCATGAACTGGTAACTTTCCACGAGGCGTTTAAACTCGGGATCGGTTTTCATACGGTGATCGTACTCGTGTTCCCACATTTCCACCACTTGGTATCCTTCCTGTTCCAACTTTAGGCGCCGCTGACAAGTGTCCTGGTACAAGTCTTCCATGGTTCGTTGTAAAAACTGAGTTTTAGTGCTACGATCAGGGTAACAGACAGGACATCCGTGAAATAAGCAACCGTTAAACTCGTACACGATCTTGGGGTTTTCTAAGTCCCAGCCATCGACCGAATACGTTCCGATGGTCTTTTCACCCCCTCCGTTGCGGGCATGCTGAATCCATTTGTTTTCCTTGTCGCACAAGTAATGTAACCAGCGTAGGGCTTTGACCGAGTATTGACGTTTGACATAGTGGGTCGTTTGAGGGCTGATGACAGCCACGGTGTTTTCAGGCATGAATCGTTGTCGATACACTAAGGAATACGCTTTGGCAATGGTGCAAGCTTCTTTCAAAGGATCGACCCCTCCGTGTTCCATGAACAGTTCTCGAAATTTTCCACAGCAACGCCGTAAAATGTCCACGTCGGAACGACAATACTTTAGCGTTTCTTCCTGAAAGTCGAAAGGGTCCGAGGCGTGAGCCTGGTACCAAGCGTAGAAAGCTTCTCGTTGTTCGGTACGCATGTTGTCGGGGTCGTAATAGTGAGCCTCAGGTAAATGGGGTAGAACGGGGTGTTGATTGGCTTCCGTATTGAAAAAGTGTGGAAAGTACCCTTTAGCCATTTCTGTCATTCCAAACGTTTTAGGCATTCGACTCAAAGGCATGGCCAAATAGCTCATCGAATCTTTAAACTGTACTTGTCCCACTTGCATGAAAATGATTTTGGCTCCGTTCAAAGTCACTTTAGGACGTTCGGTGCCATGTTCCGTATAGTATCTGAGAAGAAACTGTCCATCGTATCCGGAGAAATTGTGAGCCATCACCGTGGCATGACGATGACAATCTCCGTAACGTTCGATGTCCTCTTGGCTCCACGTCTTGTCGATGGGGTCTAAGACCCATCGAGCGAAATCGGCTAGCGTGTTCGGTCCCCGAAAGATTTTTTCACGTCCTCCAGGAATCTTGCTGCAGTGAGGGCAATGACTGAAGATAGGTTCTTGAATGCACTTCTCGCACGCTCGATGAGCCACGCAGAAATTAGGAATGTGAATGCCAGTCTCTTGCATGCATTCGAAATCGAAAAAGATGAAATTGCTTTTCTTCTTGTGACCATTCTCTTTCTCTGGTTGGGGTTGGTATTTTTGCACGTAGCATTGGTGTTTCAAGACCACGATGTGATGACAAATGTGACATTTTTTTTTCCCTGAACATACGTGTGCCTTGGTACTATTGGTACGTATGCCTTGTCCACACGTAGGGCACAATCTCAGGAGTTGACAAGCACATTTCTGCTGTGAACCTTGCGTCTTCAGATGTTGTTGGTAACAGGCAGGGCTGACAAACGTGCGCAGACAAGTAGGACAATGCAATGGTTTTTGCCCTTCGCTCAGACAGGGTGGAGAGGCCAAACATCCTCGGCATTTCGATCCACAATGTTTGTGTTGTTCTCGATTATTATAACCACGGTTACATTTCTAACAGTAATATCTGTATCCCAGGAATCCGGGGATGGCGGTAATGGTATCGAAATGTTCATCGTGATAATAGATATGAATGTATTTTCCGTCCTTAAAGTCTTGGCCTCGAAACAACAGAGGTCCGCGCACTTCTTGAGGGTGCACTTTCAAGGTGTATCGTGGAGCTAGGGCATCTTGCAATTTTTGCATCTCAGGAATGCCACAGGGTGTGTCTTTGGACAGTCCGGCTTGTTGTAACAGGAGTTCTGCTTCATTTCGTTGTTTGGCTCGATCGGATCGTTGAATAGTTTTCCAGGTTCTTTTCCATTCTACCGTGTCGTTCTTGTTGGCATAGGTTCGTCCCACCACTATGGCACGGGCTAAACACATCTGGTCTTGAGGGTTGTTAATTCGGACGAGACTTGTTTTGGTGTTGCGAAGGTCGTCCACCAATAAGACCTTTTTGCGTCCAGTCCCTTGAGGAGGAGAGACGTGGGCCATTTTCAGTGTGGCTTTACCATCGGTGATGTCAAACTGATCATTAGATTGTTGTACGTGTTGAATCTTGTCCATGACTTTGGAAGGGGTTAGTTCTGCGGGTCTGCTAAACTCGATCCAGACAGGGGATTTCAAGCTGTCGTGATCTATGGATAGTGTCAAGAAATCGTCTTCTTTGGGTTGACATTGTCGCTTTAGTGTGGTGAGCAAAGAATCCCACATCTCGGTGATAAACCCTTCTGCTTTCTCCAATGGTACGTCGGACTTGAAATCTTTAAACTTCACCTTGTAGGTGTAAGTCGTGGTTCTAAATTTTCTAGAGGGTCGCTTTTCCGTCTCTCGAATGTGATAGTACTTTTCAGGGTTAACTGGTGGACTTTGGTTTGGAGTGGGCTCTCTATGTCTGGTCGCAGACGTGGAAGGTGTTGGTTCAGGTTTGCTCATGTCTTCGTTTTGAGCGAACACTTCTTTTCGTGTGTGAGGCGATACGTCACTTCGCTGCCTCTTACGTTCTTCTTCTCTCTCACTGAAATCGTGCGATCGTTTCATCTCGATTGCTGATTCAGAAATGATTTAACCAAGTTCATTCTCTCCATATATACCCTCTCTACCTCTTGTTGTCACAATGACTTGGTATATTTCACAAGGGCAAGTGAAAGCCAAGCATATAGGAGCCCAACGACAGCGGTGCGTCTTAAACACCTCATGCATCTTGATGACCCTTCGATTCAAACCCTACCACGAAAGAAAAAAGTTGCAAGAAAAAAACCCAGACAGTTGGTGTCTTCAAGAGAGCTAGAGACGCCGGCACTGTGTCGCTGGGACACGTACGTACTCCAGAAAACTACGCCACTCGACAACGTTGTCTCCTTCTCTCAGTCACTTCTACTTTGTCGCTGAATACATTCTACCAACCCTGTTTTAACACACGTTTCTTCATCTGATATTTTTAAAAAATATACTAAACGCATTTTTAAAAGAACTACCCTTTTTCGACAGCAGTGACGGCGTCTCCTCCTGCTGTTACCACTGTTGCTGCACAAAGATGATCTTTCCTTAAGATCAAAATATGAGACAGAGCAAGTAAGTTGTGAAGTTGAGCGGAGGTGTCTAAACAACAACTGTCAAGCCCCTATGTTTCATTTCTGTTTGTGATAATAACTTGTGATACTTCACATTTTCTAAAGTGGAAATCTTTACAAACCGTACAAAAGTTATATGACTTTGGCTTCTGACAGTTTTACAGACTCTTCACTTTATAAGTGTCACGAGAAAATAGTGTATCCAAGTTTTACCATTTTCCAAAACACCCACACACTTGCAACGTGACCAGAATCTGTACTTCTTTATTTGTGGATATCCAACAGACCCGTCCCAGCATATATAGCTGGTTAAGAACTGTAGGAATATCACCTCATTTTTTTTCAGAAATATCAAAGCTTTTATGTGTATCTTCCCTGTTCCACCCTTTATTAGTGCTTAGGTATATTCCCTAAAAAACACAAACAATTTGGAACAAAATTAAATTTTGAATTAAGGTTTCTCTCTGTTTATACATTTTTTTCAAGTTGTTGGTACATGGCATATGACATCCAAATACTTTCTCAAACTGAGAGGCATTTCTACACATGTCATTGCCTTTGTTAAATTCGGTTTTGTTGGTTAGTCATCGTTAATCTTTAATTCTATTTTTATGATGTATTTCTTTTTTGCTAGAAGATTTAATTTATTTATGTTGTTTAGTCTGTTGCTGCAAAAAAGAAAATGCATGTATCTATGGCAAAGTGTTTAAGTTTGTTCAGTTTCTTATTTCAAGCTCTACAAAAGGTACCAAGTTTGTCTTGCAAGGGGATTGAAACTTTAAGTTACGCGGACGTGAAGGAAAACATACCTTTGTTACTACAATTTGCTGTCTTTGTGTTCGTTCTAATCATGCTTGCCTTATATCTTTTTGTTTTAGGATCATATTTCTTCTGATGTAAATACATACATCAATGGATAGACAGCTTGGGTTATCATCCTTGAGGTCCCTTTGTTGGGTATTGTACCATTTCTTCTTGCCACATGGAAATATTAAACGGCCACAGTACTGGTTCGAGTTTTGAAACTGACAAACATTTTTAATCTTACTCAAACATTTTGTCAAGCACACTCACATCAACAGACACAGATGTGTTACAGTACCAAGTGTCAGTTTTTTGTTATTTTTTTCCCTTCAAGCTACTGATTTTGGGGTTTGTATGAAGTAAAGAAACTAAAAGTACAGTGAACCTGAACAAACTTAAACACTTTGCCATAGATACATGCATTTTCTTTTTTGCAGCAACAGACTAAACAACATAAATAAATTAAATCTTCTAGCAAAAAAGAAATACATCATAAAAATAGAATTAAAGATTAACGATGACTAACCAACAAAACCGAATTTAACAAAGGCAATGACATGTGTAGAAATGCCTCTCAGTTTGAGAAAGTATTTGGATGTCATATGCCATGTACCAACAACTTGAAAAAAATGTATAAACAGAGAGAAACCTTAATTCAAAATTTAATTTTGTTCCAAATTGTTTGTGTTTTTTAGGGAATATACCTAAGCACTAATAAAGGGTGGAACAGGGAAGATACACATAAAAGCTTTGATATTTCTGAAAAAAAATGAGGTGATATTCCTACAGTTCTTAACCAGCTATATATGCTGGGACGGGTCTGTTGGATATCCACAAATAAAGAAGTACAGATTCTGGTCACGTTGCAAGTGTGTGGGTGTTTTGGAAAATGGTAAAACTTGGATACACTATTTTCTCGTGACACTTATAAAGTGAAGAGTCTGTAAAACTGTCAGAAGCCAAAGTCATATAACTTTTGTACGGTTTGTAAAGATTTCCACTTTAGAAAATGTGAAGTATCACAAGTTATTATCACAAACAGAAATGAAACATAGGGGCTTGACAGTTGTTGTTTAGACACCTCCGCTCAACTTCACAACTTACTTGCTCTGTCTCATATTTTGATCTTAAGGAAAGATCATCTTTGTGCAGCAACAGTGGTAACAGCAGGAGGAGACGCCGTCACTGCTGTCGAAAAAGGGTAGTTCTTTTAAAAATGCGTTTAGTATATTTTTTAAAAATATCAGATGAAGAAACGTGTGTTAAAACAGGGTTGGTAGAATGTATTCAGCGACAAAGTAGAAGTGACTGAGAGAAGGAGACAAC
Organism: Sinohyriopsis cumingii; assembly: GCA_028554795.2. NCBI lineage: Eukaryota > Metazoa > Mollusca > Bivalvia > Unionida > Unionidae > Sinohyriopsis > Sinohyriopsis cumingii. The sequence continues at coordinate 146,073,833 of CM068826.1, read as the reverse complement.
GTTGTCGAGTGGCGTAGTTTTCTGGAGTACGTACGTGTCCCAGCGACACAGTGCCGGCGTCTCTAGCTCTCTTGAAGACACCAACTGTCTGGGTTTTTTTCTTGCAACTTTTTTCTTTCGTGGTAGGGTTTGAATCGAAGGGTCATCAAGATGCATGAGGTGTTTAAGACGCACCGCTGTCGTTGGGTTCCTATATGCTTGGCTTTCACTTGCCCTTGTGAAATATACCAAGTCATTGTGACAACAAGAGGTAGAGAGGGTATATATGGAGAGAATGAACTTGGTTAAATCATTTCTGAATCAGCAATCGAGATGAAACGATCGCACGATTTCAGTGAGAGAGAAGAAGAACGTAAGAGGCAGCGAAGTGACGTATCGCCTCACACACGAAAAGAAGTGTTCGCTCAAAACGAAGACATGAGCAAACCTGAACCAACACCTTCCACGTCTGCGACCAGACATAGAGAGCCCACTCCAAACCAAAGTCCACCAGTTAACCCTGAAAAGTACTATCACATTCGAGAGACGGAAAAGCGACCCTCTAGAAAATTTAGAACCACGACTTACACCTACAAGGTGAAGTTTAAAGATTTCAAGTCCGACGTACCATTGGAGAAAGCAGAAGGGTTTATCACCGAGATGTGGGATTCTTTGCTCACCACACTAAAGCGACAATGTCAACCCAAAGAAGACGATTTCTTGACACTATCCATAGATCACGACAGCTTGAAATCCCCTGTCTGGATCGAGTTTAGCAGACCCGCAGAACTAACCCCTTCCAAAGTCATGGACAAGATTCAACACGTACAACAATCTAATGATCAGTTTGACATCACCGATGGTAAAGCCACACTGAAAATGGCCCACGTCTCTCCTCCTCAAGGGACTGGACGCAAAAAGGTCTTATTGGTGGACGACCTTCGCAACACCAAAACAAGTCTCGTCCGAATTAACAACCCTCAAGACCAGATGTGTTTAGCCCGTGCCATAGTGGTGGGACGAACCTATGCCAACAAGAACGACACGGTAGAATGGAAAAGAACCTGGAAAACTATTCAACGATCCGATCGAGCCAAACAACGAAATGAAGCAGAACTCCTGTTACAACAAGCCGGACTGTCCAAAGACACACCCTGTGGCATTCCTGAGATGCAAAAATTGCAAGATGCCCTAGCTCCACGATACACCTTGAAAGTGCACCCTCAAGAAGTGCGCGGACCTCTGTTGTTTCGAGGCCAAGACTTTAAGGACGGAAAATACATTCATATCTATTATCACGATGAACATTTCGATACCATTACCGCCATCCCCGGATTCCTGGGATACAGATATTACTGTTAGAAATGTAACCGTGGTTATAATAATCGAGAACAACACAAACATTGTGGATCGAAATGCCGAGGATGTTTGGCCTCTCCACCCTGTCTGAGCGAAGGGCAAAAACCATTGCATTGTCCTACTTGTCTGCGCACGTTTGTCAGCCCTGCCTGTTACCAACAACATCTGAAGACGCAAGGTTCACAGCAGAAATGTGCTTGTCAACTCCTGAGATTGTGCCCTACGTGTGGACAAGGCATACGTACCAATAGTACCAAGGCACACGTATGTTCAGGGAAAAAAAAATGTCACATTTGTCATCACATCGTGGTCTTGAAACACCAATGCTACGTGCAAAAATACCAACCCCAACCAGAGAAAGAGAATGGTCACAAGAAGAAAAGCAATTTCATCTTTTTCGATTTCGAATGCATGCAAGAGACTGGCATTCACATTCCTAATTTCTGCGTGGCTCATCGAGCGTGCGAGAAGTGCATTCAAGAACCTATCTTCAGTCATTGCCCTCACTGCAGCAAGATTCCTGGAGGACGTGAAAAAATCTTTCGGGGACCGAACACGCTAGCCGATTTCGCTCGATGGGTCTTAGACCCCATCGACAAGACGTGGAGCCAAGAGGACATCGAACGTTACGGAGATTGTCATCGTCATGCCACGGTGATGGCTCACAATTTCTCCGGATACGATGGACAGTTTCTTCTCAGATACTATACGGAACATGGCACCGAACGTCCTAAAGTGACTTTGAACGGAGCCAAAATCATTTTCATGCAAGTGGGACAAGTACAGTTTAAAGATTCGATGAGCTATTTGGCCATGCCTTTGAGTCGAATGCCTAAAACGTTTGGAATGACAGAAATGGCTAAAGGGTACTTTCCACACTTTTTCAATACGGAAGCCAATCAACACCCCGTTCTACCCCATTTACCTGAGGCTCACTATTACGACCCCGACAACATGCGTACCGAACAACGAGAAGCTTTCTACGCTTGGTACCAGGCTCACGCCTCGGACCCTTTCGACTTTCAGGAAGAAACGCTAAAGTATTGTCGTTCCGACGTGGACATTTTACGGCGTTGCTGTGGAAAATTTCGAGAACTGTTCATGGAACACGGAGGGGTCGATCCTTTGAAAGAAGCTTGCACCATTGCCAAAGCGTATTCCTTAGTGTATCGACAACGATTCATGCCTGAAAACACCGTGGCTGTCATCAGCCCTCAAACGACCCACTATGTCAAACGTCAATACTCGGTCAAAGCCCTACGCTGGTTACATTACTTGTGCGACAAGGAAAACAAATGGATTCAGCATGCCCGCAACGGAGGGGGTGAAAAGACCATCGGAACGTATTCGGTCGATGGCTGGGACTTAGAAAACCCCAAGATCGTGTACGAGTTTAACGGTTGCTTATTTCACGGATGTCCTGTCTGTTACCCTGATCGTAGCACTAAAACTCAGTTTTTACAACGAACCATGGAAGACTTGTACCAGGACACTTGTCAGCGGCGCCTAAAGTTGGAACAGGAAGGATACCAAGTGGTGGAAATGTGGGAACACGAGTACGATCACCGTATGAAAACCGATCCCGAGTTTAAACGCCTCGTGGAAAGTTACCAGTTCATGGACCCGCTGAACCCGAGAGATAGTTTGTACGGAGGAAGGACCAATGCCACCTGTTTGCTGTACCAAGCCGACGAAGAGAAAGGAGAAGAAATCAAATACTTGGACGTGTGTTCGCTGTATCCCTACGTGTGCAAATATTGTCGCTTTCCTGTAGGGCACCCGCAATCGTTAACGGAACACATCGACCTGAAAAACATTCGACAATACGAAGGCTTGATCAAGTGTAAAGTTTTGCCTCCCACGAACCTATACCATCCCGTCTTACCTCACCATTGTCAAGGCAAACTGATGTTTCCATTGTGCCGTACTTGTGTCGAAACGTGCAACCAAGACCAACCTTGTCAGCACACCCAGGAAGAACGTGCCTTGACGGGAACCTGGGTCAGCGTAGAATTGTTCAAAGCTCTGGACATGGGATACCAACTGTTAGAAGTGTACGAAATTTGCCACTTTCCCAAGACACAACAATACCACAAGGGTGATCCCAGTCAGAAAGGCATTTTCGCTGACTACGTGGATACCTTTTTGAAACTGAAACAAGAAGCCAGCGGCTATCCTTCCTGGTGTCACACTCCCGAAGACCAAATACAATTCAAAGAGAAATACTATGAACAAGAAGGCATCTCTTTAGACCACATCGAGAAAAACGAAGGCAGGCGATCGTTTGCCAAAGTGATGTTAAATTGCTTGTGGGGTAAAATGGCACAACGACCGTGTTTACCCAAGACGGAGTATTTGACAGAACCTTCCCGCTACTTCCAGATGATTCACGACAAAACCAAATACATGAAACACGTGGACGTCGTTCGAGAGAATTTGATCTTGGTCAATTACGAAGAAGATCTGGACTTTGTACAAGACGACCCTTTTGGAAATGTCACCATTGCGGCTTACGTGACAGCTCATGCTCGCTTAAAATTGTACGAAGCTTTAGAACTGTTAGGGGAACGCGTCCTGTACTTTGACACGGACAGTTGCATCTACATCGATCGACCGGGTCAGCAACACCCTAACATCGAAGAAAACCGTTTAGGAGCCTGGACAGACGAACACCCCGACGACAAGATTCTAAGTTTCGCGAGTGGCGGTCCTAAAAATTACGGCTACCAATACCGGGACAAACAAGGAGAAGTGCACACGGAGTGCAAAGTGAAAGGACTGACTCTGAATTATCGTACCAGTCGAGTGGTCAACTTTGGGGTATTGAAAGAAGCCTTGCAATCGGGAGAGGATGGAAACTTTAAAGTGACCACTCACCAACCGAACAAGATTGTACGTTTACCCACTCACCACATCGTCAGTCGACCCCTGGAAAAAATCTATCAAATCGTGTACCAGAAGCGAGTGAGACTTCCCAATCACTTTACGTTGCCGTACGGTCACATCGATATTGGTCAGCATATAAAAAGGGACAACGTCCAAGACCAATAGTTCATTGTCACTGCCAAGACCAATCGACAAAAATGAATCCTTTCAAACAGCAAGTACAGAGCGTAAGACTCAAGTCCAACGAGAAACTCGGGTGTGATTCTATGCCTCACGATCACATCACCAATGCAATACCACATCTTAGTTGTTATGTACTAATGCCATGACAAACTACGTGCAACCAGTGAAACTTCCAGACCACAAAACTTTACCTTATGGACATGCTGATATCACCCAGTATAAAAAGGGACGACTTCCAAGAACAACACTTCATTGCGAGGACAAGCGACGAGAAAGATGAATAACTCTACGCAGAAGAAAAACGAGAAGGAACAAACATCATTGACCTCTTTCACCACCATACCGCCACAGCAAAGTGCGTTCAAGAAGGGAAAGGATTCAATAGACCTAAAGGAGTATTTTAGCATCCAAATGACCCAGACAGCGACCTCGAGAAAATTTTGAACGACAACTTACACCTACACGTTGAAATTTAAAGACTTCGCGTCTGACGTTCCAGCCGAGGAAGTATCAGGTTTCATTACGGATCTACTTGACTCACTGTTAGAGGAACTCAAATGTCATTGCCAAGTCAAAGATGAAGGTCGTTTGAGCCTATCTATGTATCACGACAGTTTGAACTCGCCTGTATGTCTCGGATTTAGCACACCTGCAGAAATAACTTCTTCCAAACTTTTGAGGGCTATTGAAGACGTGCGGTCGGTGAGAGAAACATTTGACATCACCGATGGAAAAGTGACTATTCATATGGCATATGTTGTACCTCCATGGGAAGAAGACGATCACTGCTCTTGATCTGCTTACCGATAAGTGTACCTAGCACAATGGACGTAACAGCAGATTTACGACTGACAGGGAATACGAGATCGGAAACATCTATGTTGGGACACAAGTGGTAGCTGACCAGATTTTAAACAACGTGTGTAACGGATAGAGAGACAAACACGAACTTTCTCTTATTTGATTGTTTGTTACTTGTTTTGTTTTAACTTTTTCTTATAAACGAACATTTAATGTAAATTCGTTGCATATGAAGTGATTTTAGAAAGGAGTGAACGTTAATTTTAAACATTAGTTTACTAGAGTCAATAACTAAACAACTCGTAAATATGTTTCTTTTATGTTCAAATGTTTATGTATTTAATGGATAGTGCTTAGACCAAAGCACAGGCCAGAGAGCCCATGTATATATGTACTTGAATAAATGTTTTGAACCCATACAACAGACTTTTCTTTATCGAGTCTCTATTCTATCTGTGAGTCTTTCTTTAGAATATTTCTGTCCTCTTTTCTGTGTGTTTCAATGTGTATTTGTTTGTTTCTGTATGTCTATGTTTGTCCCTATCAACCCTTTGTCCCTACAAATACATTTCACCCTATAAAAGGTTTTGACCCTTTAAACCTATGACGTTACCAATGTTTAATTCCCACTGATCCCCAGGTGACATTCCCATGTTCAATTCCCCTTGTTGCTAGAGTGACCCAGGGTTTTTCTCCATGTTAAATTTCCCTTGTCGCTAGAGTGGCCCAAGGGGTTTTGTAATGCTAATTCCCATTGTCGCTAGGGTGGCCCCATATACTACTACTACTTCCAGATTTTTGTAATCTGCTGTTGAAAACTTGCCTCTCAAAGGTCTCATGCTTCCTTGGGGAACAATATTCATACAAGTTCTGTATAAAATGCTAAATTTTGTCTTCCTTCTCCTCTTAAAAGAAATGAATAGATCCACTTCTGCTTCTCCAGCTAATGCTAGAAATGATGCATATTGCTGTTTTTCAGTTTTTTGTTCTTTTTCAGTAGCACACATATATAATTATTATTGTTGTAACCAGCGTCTTCAGTTTTTAGCAACATTATCTGCCAATACCAAAGCCTTTCGTGCTGGAATCTGTTCCACCTTTTTCATTCATTTAAGTGTTAAGGTTTTTAAACTAGATTTCTATAAGTCCGTTTTAAAGACTATCGAGATTAATAACTAAAGATTCTATTAGATAGGTGTTTACATGATGAAACTGGCTACCACGCACCTCTCACTTGTTAAGGTGGACCACAATATATGTTTCTGTAATATGTTCTTTGTGAGAGCTCTAAACCTAATTGTAAACTGGCTATTTTAACATTAAACAGACAAGGGAGGCAGGAGTAAGATATAGGACTCACGGTACTAATTCAGTTCCCATAGGAAACCTATGCCAACACCATGATATTAGGACTTCAATAACTTAACATTTCTGAGCGTTGATGATCAACCCAAAACTATCAGCATAGATGAAACCTTGATGTCAGCATCTGTATGGAGAAAAGGATATGAGCCGCGACATTTACTGGACATACATGTATTTGAAACACGTGCTTTCAATTCCGCACTAAAGAGTCAGATGCTAATTTCATTGATGAGTGTTTCAAACTCAAGACTGTTAAAGGACTGAAATTCCATCAGTAAAACAGTGTCTCTTTTTTTCCACTTACAACGAGGATAAGCCCTCAAGAGATTCTTTTTCCAAAAAAACTAACTTACATTATTAACCAATCTTGGCCAGCAAAACCCACATATACTCTATTTTATGTTCACCCGTTTACAGGCTGGTTCCCATTTTTCCATGCACTTAGTACCGTGTGTCCTATACCGTATATATACCATTACACACAAAGTGTAAGTTGAGTGGGTGGGGAGCAGGGCTCAAATACAGTATCGTGACTGCGAAAATAAGTAACTATAGATTTGAAGCGAAACATAACCCTGTCCTCGGGAATGTGGGGTAGCACTAACCTGCATACATTTTGGTTCATATGTCAGACCAGCTCACGTAAGTAAATTACATTGGAAACACATTTGATGTGTTTGTAAGTTCGATTATTTTACAAATTAGAAGACAGCATTTGAAGTGTTCTATATTCAGTAATTACACACGAACATGTAACGTATTTGATGTACAGATTTGTAATCCTGTAGGATATTTTAAATCGAGTGAAATTTCCTGAGAGTAATTAGGAGTAACAATAACTGAAATTGAATGAATAAATTTAAAATAATGGAATTGAAATTAGTGAATGTTAAACAGGTACTTACGTTCTTAGGTCAATTCTGTAATAAGTAGGTACGAGAATAAAACTTTTCAAGAATTAGCATAGTAAGTAGAACCATCTATAACTCATCCTTTTTATATATTCGTAACATTGCATGGAGGACTCACCTACCCCAAACGCGACCTGAAGTATTAGACATTGACCTTATAGCATACGCCCACCCAAACATGACACCTTAAATCTCGAAAAACATTTTTAACAAATTTCGTTTTTTGTATGTGCCAATTTATCACAGCATCAATTCGGATTGATCTCATCGGGTTTAAGAACTAGCCTAGAATCTTGCTTCCGCTTCCAGATTCAGTTTGGTGATACAGAATGAGAATTCCAACCGTCATGTTAAATGGAAAATACATGTAAGTAGTAAGCCTTATATTTTCAACTTTTTGTAAAATTCAAGTTATGTTTCTCTTATTAACGACAAAGTACTTTATGTAGACACGAACCAAAGCTCTGTCAGCGTGATTAAGTAGTACATTTATTTTAATGTCCAGGCCACTTATTTACAAAATTTCTCAGACGCATATTTATTATTTTTTAAATATTATGGGAAGGGAAAAGAGGAACCTAATTAACCTACTTGCTAAAATATTTTGTATCCCCGTTGGTTTGTCAAATAATGGAAAATTTAAGTTTGGTTGCACATTAAATCTGATTACACACAACCATATTATCCATCAAAATATTTTTTGATTACATTCCAATTCACACTTCCACTTTTCATCAGCTGCTATTTGATTACAACCCAAAATACAAACCTACTGTCAATCACCCGATATTTCAATATAATCCAACGCTCACACCCACTATCCAGCATTTGCTTTTTGATTGATCTCCAGCACACATAAACGTAAAGGCTAGGAGTATTTATACTCACGCTAAGCTTAAATACATATAGGCATATTATCACAAAGGTAGGTATATTCATAGACACATTACACCCATACACGAACATACTAACACACACAGCTTGGTGTTTTAATTTTAAATACTACCTTTGAAATGTAACTACATGTATATGTTTTTGGTTTCTGTTACACTTTGAAATAATTACAGGTGCATAGAATGTTTTGTGCCGTTGGTATCGCAGAATGTTTAGCAGCACTGCTCTGGCCGCATGATCCGTTCATGATTGACGAAAAGTTAGATTGTCAAGTTAGGAGGCATTGTATCAACGCCATACCTTTAGCACGCTGATTAATGGCCTCAGTGGTTCAGGAAAAGTCGAACTGGTCAAACATTTGGTCGAACACAAATCAGAATCTTTTGATCATCCTCTTCTAGTATCGTTTGGTATTACAATGGGTGACAAACACCTTTTACGTTACTCAAATAAGAAAGTCAAGGAACGTCCGTTTATTCCGTAGACGGCATTTATCGTGATTAGGAAAATACGAAAAATAAATTAAACGTTTGTTTACACGAAAAGGACATCGTAATGCCAGTATTATTTGTATTACTCAAACTTTATTTTAACAAAGTAAAGCGCAAGGCACCATCAAAAGCGCATAACATCATCAGTCTCCGATCACATTATCTGATATTGTTTAACCGCCCAGGAGACAAATCTGAAGTTCAAGCGTATTTAAAAGATATGACGACCTTGGCTCTGCTCTACTCAGTCATCACATGTACATTTACATTTTAGTTTATTAACCTGCCATTCCCAAATATTTGAGATTTCGTACAATTATTTTTTCATAAAGGTGCAAAGGAGGTCCCACCATTTACAAGTCGCCTTTCTCGTTTTAGTCTGTATAAAACACTATGAAAACATAATTCTCTTTTTCTCTTTCTAACAGTTTTCAACTTGACTTACTTTCAATCCCATTCTCTTTCCATACTGATTCGTGAACTGCACCCCATCATTCACGAATAAAATGAAAAAGTATGTTCACGTTTGTTAGAAGCTAGTTTCAGAGAAGTGTCAAAATGGTTTACTTTGACAGCACGTCAGTTACAATAAGATAGCATTCGTATACCTCCAGGGCCTCCCCTAAGCTGTGGCTAAATTGTTTAGCTTATGGCTAAAGCCGGCACTGTTTACCATATAAAACAAAACTTTAACATCATTATGTAATGTTGCCACAACTAACTGATACAAGAATTGATACTCAGACCAAAAATCAAATCATATTGAATGTTTAGAGGTGCAAAATGGCACCCTAAAGTCAAAACTGAACAGCCAAACGCCAAAAGGCAACATATCAAAGAGAAGAGAGCAAGTTCAAACTCTAAGGAGATGAAAAGGTATAGCCCAGGCTAAAGTTCCAAGAAAGAGAGGCAAAATGAAACTGCATAAAAGAGAAGCCGTATTGCCACTCAAATGCGCATGCACTAAGGAAAATCTTGCCACTCTGTGACGGATTAAATGTTACTTCACCTTCTTCCTACATGATGATGCCCGTCATACCTGATTTAAGACCAGTGAGTGTTTTCTAACTTGATGAAAAAATGGTAACCAACATTTAATGGAGCGTCTACATTTCTCGATACGGCCTTATCTATTGCTCTTGCACTTGCTGCTGCAGCCAAAAAGGCTCTCTCCTGGAACAAAAACACAAGACAGAACACTGTGCTATACAGTTTCCTCGATTTATCCGATTTAGTCGTTTGAAAAGACCTCATCAGTGAGTGGTGCCAATAGTCAAGCTGATACAATGTGTTGGTAATTAGTGGAGACGAATTCCATTATAAAGGATGAAGACGAGTTGGATAAGTTTCTCTTCAGCTATTTTCATCAAGAGAAAAGATGACACTAAGAAGTTGATACCATCATCCCAAAAAACGTTACATTGGGATATTTTGTTAGTTACGACCAAATTCAATTCTCCGATGCAAAAACAAATCATTCAAAAATCATAAGGAAATTGTCAATACCTTGTGCAAATTTTGGTCGAAATGTTTTTTAAAAAGGTGTGCCTTTGTCCAATTTCAATAAACAACGATTCGGAAAGCAATGTCACCTTCTTCGTTAAACGGTGAAAAGAAAGAAATATTGCTGGTGTTACTGCTTCTTTGTTAGGATCAATTGCTTGATCAAGTTTACGAGAAAGGATACGATAATGAAGATCCGGAAAGACATCTCACTCATAATCTTGGATTTTATGGAAGGATGAAAATTAACTTTAGTTCCTTACCACTGATCGATCTAACGCCATCGTTGGAATGAATAATTAATACATCATTTGCCGACTAATCGTTGTCACACCGAGATACCACAGAATAAAAATCGTTCATGGATTGAAAAAGATGTACCCGAAACATAATAATTACTGCAACGTCCTCATACGTTTCCCTAGAACTCTTTAAACGAAACAACTCAAAGTACCAAAAGCTTTCAAAAATATCATGACAAAAGAATAAATATAAAAAAGAATGACAGAAACAGCCATAAGGATGTGAGAAGAAGAAAGAAGAGTAATGTTTCAAATGCTCCAATACCTAGTATAACAGCCTTCTTGTTGACACCTTTACTTACTCCCTGACAGATACAAATGAACGCTTTGGTATAAAAAAGATGACGTCAACACCTTTAGTAGAGGAAAAAACAGAACAAAATGGAAGACAGACGTAAATAAAAAACAACAAATTGCTACTCATACTTCTACTTCACGTCGAACACTCGTCGCGATTCATAAAAACACGAACAACCTGAGAGTGGGTGATTTTTTGAGAAGTGTTAGGACTCTACGGTCACAAACTAAGTAACATAAAGACGCAAAGCCAACAACGTTTATAAAACTTAACAAACAGTTTACTTATCAAACTTATAAATCAAAATGTGAGAGAAGCGTACAGTATTATGCAATGAATCCCAACTAATCAATATGAAGGTCTGTGAAAGTGCTAAATGAATGAAAAGTTCATTATAAATTTAAAAATGGGAAATGTACTGGTTAGCCAAGAATGGCGTTGTCCAGAATTCCTTCGAATAAATTATCACAGTTCCAGAATTATATTTTGTCCAAAATAATGATCACTGTCTTTTTTGTATTTAACAGTCCAAACAAATGTTTTTCCTTTCGAATAATATCTAAGTATAACATAAAACTTGTCTGCAGACTTGCAACAGGAATGCAAAAAATGAGAATGACTCCAAAATCGGAATTCAACTGATTACTCAGTTCTCTGTTTATATACACGGTCCATCGCGACTACATTTCTCAATACACCCCATATGATGGACCTTCCTTGATCTTGAAAATTCATGTGACCTAGCCTATCCAATGGAAGTTACTAAATTCTTCCAAAATGTAGAAACCGCATCGGCCAATGAGAAATTAAGCCAAAGGCGCCAGTAAGTCATATTATGAAGATTATCATTAAGAATTATGAACACATACATAAGTATATATTTATAGATCCTATGTAACTACTACTTTCTTAACCGATTCACGTCTCCATGCAAAATTTAACTAAAGATACTCTGCATAATTTACAGGCATGAATAAAAATTACAAGACATTCAATAAAATCATGTATTATATGCTTATTTATTTTCTCCGTTAACTTTGCATTATCATTATTATTAGAGATAAGCTTGTCACCATAATTATAATTGACTCGTCGTCACCATACAGTTGGGATACACAATTTCAACGGAAGAGTGCACCAAAGTCATGTGAACTTGATCCAATTCCAACATCACTGCTGCTTGAGTGCTTAGATCCAGTATTGCCTTCACTAACTGATGTTATTAATACCTCTCTCTCATCCGGGCAATTCCCATCATTTTTCAAAACTGCCATTGTAAAGCCTCTGTTTGAAGAAACCAACACTAGACCATAACGATTAAAAGAACTACCGCCCAGTTTCTCCCATTCATATCAAACTTCTTGGAAAAGGTTTTTCTATCCCAGCTTGTATGTCATCTAAAAACAGTCTTTTTAGCAATGTACAATCTGCATATCGCCCTTACCACAGTACTGAATCTACTCTTCTAAAAGTAGTTAATGACATTCTCTCTGCGGAAATATTACAGTCCTCGACCTCCTTGATTTGTTTGCAGCATTTGACACAATAGACCATGATATATTACTTCATCGTCTCCAGTATGCATTTGGCATTCATGATACAGCCTTAGTGTGGTTCAAGTCCTACTTGGTCAACAGGACACAAATTGTATCTGCAAATGGAATACACTCCAGCCCAGTTGATCGATGGTGTGGTGTTCCACAGGGGTATGTTCTTGGACCTGTTGTCTTCATTCTGTACACTCAGCCGCTCTCAAGTGTCATAGATCATCATCCAGTATCTCACCAATTGTACTCTGACGACACCCAAATATACAAATCTAGCCACCCAACTGAAGTTGATGCTACCATCCAAGGTGTAGAGAGGAACATTTCTGATGTGAAATCATGGATGACATGTAACAAGCTGCAGATGAATGATGATAAAACTGAGGCCATTCTGATCACAACACAAAGACTTTTCATTCACATCCTTTACCTCAAACAGTAAATATCGGCAACACCAACATTAATTTCACACAATCAGTATGAAACCTATGTGTTACTCTGGATAGTACTCTCACATTGCACCAACATGTCATGAACATATGCAAGGCTGCACATCTTGAGCTGATACGCATCAGCTCAATTCGCAAATGTCTTTCAGTTGATGCCACTAAAACACTTGTGTGTTCATTAGTACTTTCAAGACTGGACTATTGTAACTCAGTTCTGTCTGGTTCATCTCAATATCTACTCCAAAAACTTCAAAAAGTTCAAAAACACAGCTGCTCAGATCATACTTAGAGTACCACGATCAGAGCACACATCCCTGCTGCTCTGTACCCTACACTGGCTATCTATTCGATTCAGAATCAAACACAAAATTTGTTCTATGTGCTACATTTCACTGTCGGACTCTAGTCCAGCATACCTATCTGATCTCACCCATGTGTACACACCAGCAAGATATTTACGCTCCTCTTCTGACAATCGTATACTCATTATTCCCACTATGAAAGCAAAGTCATATAGACAGCGTTCTTTTGCATACCAAGGCACAGCAACGTGGAATGAATTGCCCACTGAACTCAGACACAAAGACACAGTGATCACATTCAAGAGGGCTCTTAAAACTCACTTATTTCCACTGCAAGAACAAACTTAGAGATCTAATAATGTTTCCTAGCTGAAATATTCTCACCATGTTTTTTAATTATTTTTAATGTTTTTTCTTCTTCTAATTTCATTACGTTTGTTTTTGTAATAATATTATATGTTTTTTATCTTATAGGTGTTGTCTAATGTTGTAAAGCGCTTAGAGCTTCTATAGATTAGGAGCTATACAAAGTCCCCATTATTATTATTATTATTATTATTATTATCGTGCAGTAATTTACGATATTGCACTCACCTTCACGTCGAATTGCACTCACGTGCGCAACACATGTGCCCAATAATGCATTAGGAAGTACTTTGAATAAAGTCATGTACACACACGTAGTAATCGCTTTACTTTTTTATACAATGTTTCGGATTTAGGCTAGCATAGACATCCATACAGGTCATAGCATTGCTGTGTCCCTACAAATAACATGCAAGTGACAAGGCATAAGCTATCTTCTTTAGTTGGTAATAAGAATGTCAAAAAATATACTTACAGTTTTACATCTTGAATTTTCTCAAAATGTTCTTTCTTAGTTCTGCCAATCCGAATTACATGAGCCATGTCATGGGTTCTAAGGCTTGATTACAGATTTCAAAATTGTTCTGTAATTTCGACTACATTCCAACTTATTGCATTAACATCCTCATTACTGCACTCAAAATGAAATGAACATTATCTTTCAAAGCATCTTTTGATAAGTACAATTGAAAGACTTCATATTTTCCCCACAATATGATTCCAAACATTCAACGACAGAACAGAAAAACACTTGCAGATGTCAACACTCTGCTCCCTCCTTGCTGAAATCCGATGTACTTAATGTAGAAATGGCACAGAGAAATCGATTCCATATTCCTGAAAATTCGTAGCATTGATCAAAATACCAAAATCTATATATTCCAGGTCAAATAGAAAAGTTGCAATGTATTCATTCCAGATCAAATATAAAAGTTGCAATGTGCATTCATTCACAACACTACTCAACATTTCAATTTAAGTAAACCAAAACGCCATTTTTGTTTGAATGTGATGTCTAGCACGCAACAAATGTCAAATTATGTGCTCATTAATAATGTTGTTGTTGTGTATCTGAATCTGCGTTTGTGTATTTAATTTGGAATACGGAATAATTCAGTTACTTTGTTTCTTGAAGTGTATTGTTGTTCAAATAAATAAGCCTAAGGTAAAATAAGAAAATGAGTATAGAATAAAAAGGTTACTGCATTTGTATATGAACAAATGAACTCGTTTTGTCGATGAACCGACTGCACTCCCAAGGTCGTGCGGTATATCCATCCGAAAAACTTGTTCATATTTTCCAAACAAATGCAGTGACCTATAAGTACTAGGAGTTACAATATATATATATATATATATATATATATATATATATATATATATATATATATATATATATATATATATATATATATATATATATACACATATCAAGGAGCACGAAATAAAACCACATCATGAATACAATTTTAGCCTGGCCATTCTAATGGCTAAGGATAAATTCAAAACATAGATGTGCAACAAGAACAATCGACGTTCGACATGCCACCAATAATGAGGAAGATGCAAGAAATCCAACTGTTATAAATGTATCCTGTGTACTTTGACTATATCGAATTAGAAATCCAAGGACAAACGGAAGATTACATCTTTATAAATAACAGTCACGTGAACATGAAAATCAAAGTTCTCAAAGCGGACAATGGAAATACAGAATAAGATGCTACAGTAGTTATTGTTGACTATTTCATGCATTCGTTGTTCAGCGAGGTGGATTTGTATTTTAATATCAAATTTAGACATTTAGTTGCAGGACAACTATTTGTTAACTGGAGTGGATGTCTGCCATATAATGAATCGACGTAATACCGTGTTCTAGCTGATGGATAATGCTAACAAGTTTCACACGAGCATGAAAGAAACCATACTTTACGTGCGCTGTGCGCCGTGCGTAAGCCTTGCATAAAGTGGAAAACTGTTGGCTTGTTATCAGAGCGAAAACCAACTTTTTCCGTGTAACAGGGAACATCATTTCACCGGTGGATAAATACTGGATATGTCCAGTACCAGTGGCACTGACTAAGAATGAACTGATAGGATCACACATCACCCCAGCCCATCCCATACCGTTTGGGCCATAGATGGACATCCTAGTGATAGCAGACCTCATCACTCCAAAGAGCACCAATGGGCGGACAAGACAAATGCTTATGGCCCAAACATTCGTGACTGTTCCTGCTCCCGCCTCTAGAGGTTAGACCTCGACCCTTTTAAGGACTACTAACCTAGAGTATTTACTTTGGCTTGAAAACATTTGCGACAAAAGCTCATATAATATTCAACCATTACACATTTGACCCCGCGGTCAAAAAAGAGTATCCAAATATTAACTAATCAAGATCACAAAATTAATGGGTCACAAAGACCTAGTTTTGTTTAAGTTTATGGCGTAAAAGTATCGTCACTAAGTACACTAAATTCTCAAATAGCAGAACAGGAAAATTTCTAACCGACTAGCGTGATTCAAATAAAGATATTTACCATACACATAAATGGTTACAGGGAAGTACCCGAAATTGTATAATTAGGTTGAATTTGATCATTAGCATATATATATTGCTTTTGAAAGTGGTTTTCGCTTACTTTTGATGGCTCCAGTTGGACTTTTCCTT
Organism: Sinohyriopsis cumingii; assembly: GCA_028554795.2. Classification (NCBI taxonomy): domain Eukaryota; kingdom Metazoa; phylum Mollusca; class Bivalvia; order Unionida; family Unionidae; genus Sinohyriopsis; species Sinohyriopsis cumingii. Next base: position 146,057,525 of record CM068826.1, on the reverse strand, counting down.
CTTTTCCTCGCCCAGACATGTCACTAAAAACATGCGGAACAGGCAGTAATTCGATGAATTGACTTATTCCATGCATCGTAAATCTTGTTTGTTAATTCCTGAAATGTGTGTGATGCAGAGTAGGGGTATAATGTTGTCGGCTGGTGGCTTCTGTTTCTATTCGACTATTAATTAGAAGTGACTACATTTACCAGTCATACAAGGTTGAACGGTCATATACGACTTTAATCCATTATTGATGATGAAGTCTTGCCACTAATTGCCACTAATTGCTGACATGACAACTGATAAAGAAAATGAGCCACAGTATTAAGAAGTTAACTGACGCCATGGTAGAGCAAGTGTTGTTAGAAGCAATAAGAAAATAACATGTCAAGTTGGTAAAGAAGCGTCAAAAACAGCAGAAGGGAGGTGAGGTGGAGGAATTTAACATGCAGTCAGACAAGTTACAGAAATAAAAAATTATGTGATGTAATCAGGCCCATGGTGAGACCCAGCGCCAATAAATCTACTGCATAATTCAGCAAATAATTATAACAAATGGCAACAAGTATGGAGCGAGAGACTAAACGATCGCAGGCTGTATCACATGCAAAAGCAAACTACGTAGAAACCTCAGATCTCCGAAACTGGTGAACCAACAATACACCAAAGTCAAAGCAAGACCACACACCGTATATTTATTACGCTGTTACTTAGTTTCCACATGGGAGGTAATTTCGTAGATCTTCCCTTTATGGGAATGTTTCGTGATCACAGCGGGCCAATCCCAAACCTTGGGGCGGAAGGACCCCCTTACACGCTCCCTGACAAGAACAGGAAACACCAAAACGATTAGGAAATAAATACCTCATTGACTTCCTTAATTAACTCATGATATACTCATTATAAATCTTGCTCGCACTTATCTTTAAAATAATCCTTATTTATTTCTTCCTTAGAATGACATCGGTATCAGAGAATTTTCTGGAGAACAATCGAATGATACTTACACCTTAAACATCAATTATACCATATAAGACTGTCCTAAGCACCAAAGGCATAGACTATTAAGTTTCATAATTCAGAAGAAAGACGGCAGGTTTTGGAAAGTCTAACTCTGGAACATCCTGTGGCATCGGGGTGCTGCCCTCTCTGATCCTACCCGTCCCATTCCGCTTGTGGTCCAAATTAATATGTATGCGGTGCATACATTAGACTGTCGATATGAACTGTAAAGAAATTGAATGGTATGGTATTCGCACAATAACCAGTCGCACATGGTCGAATGGCCGTACGTGACTTAATTCTAAAAGAGACAGACAGAGAATCTTTGCATTCGTTTATCCTGTAAAAAAAGAAGCATAGTTCGCGAACATTATAAGGTTGCACGGATAATGTAAGCCTTGAGTTTGTCGGAGAGAGTGAAAACCTACTATGTCGGGTGGAGGAGATGTCACGTTACACAACAAGCGTCACCTAAAGAAGGAGATGATTTTCTTAAGAAGTGCTAAAAATTTGGACAGTTCGATAGGTGATGGACGAGGAATTCTTCAAAATCAATGAAGTCTGGTGATTAAAGAAGAATGGAAAACGAGAAGCAGAAGAGGGAGAAAGATTTCGAGCGCTGAATCTCAATTCAATGAGGATCCAATAAAAAATGAGGAAAAGAAGGATATGGATTTGATGCCTGCTGAGCAACAACCACAGCAGCAACTAACTGATCCATCTCTGATTTCACTTAGTGAGGACTAGGATACTGAGTCTAATCAGCCTAGTTTTAGGTTCTTTGTCTTGGTGCGGAGCTAATAGATGGGAAAACAATGTGTGACCGTAGTTGGCTGACCCGGAAAGTGCGACCATAAAGTGAGAGGGGAGGTAGCAGATTCCCAGATCTCTATAAAAGAGACATATAAAAGAGACATGCCCTTCGAAATTATTGCCAAAGTTTGTTTGCATGTTTGTCTATGTCTGTGTTTATGATCAGATCTTAAACTTAAAACCCCTTAACCCTCTCTTATAGTTGTTTGTGGGTATATTGTCTCCAGCCCTTGCATGCTTATGCTTATTGGATATTTCTGAGTGGAGGTATAGTGTGTCTATAAACATTCCTACCCTTGCCGTTTGCATGTGATGGCCTGCTTTGTGTAGTTATGGTGTGTCTATAAACACTTATACCCTGTGTGATATTATCATTGTATTTATGTAAAAACAACTTGTGTATAAATACTCCAACATTTTCGTTGGAAAGCAGGGGTTTGTGCTTAAATACAACGAAAACAGGTGCCAGAGAGTAGCAGTTAGTTTTGGATTATAATCAAGATACAGATGGTGGGTAGAATGGTTGTGTGCTGAATTGTAATCACAATTTGAAAATTACGATTCTCTTATGGGTCCAAAGTCCCAGTCACATCTTAAATTCCAGTACGGGCCCAGAGTGACGACCATTTGTTAAATTTCTGTATCAGCGAGAGTGCCGGTCATATGCAAAATTCCCGTATGTGCCCAAAGTGTCCGTTTTCGGCCTCTATCTCCCTCCTCTACTACTTAAGACCTTGGAAACTTCCAACAACGTTCTTGAGAGCCTATCGCATTTTCCTTGTTTACCCCATGGAATTCTGGAAGCAAAATATTAAAATGTTATAAGTAAAGATATATCGATATTTCTTGCTTTACAAGGTTTAAATGTAATCATGCATTGTAAATAGTTCACCCGTAACTGATGCTATAACAGAAAAAGAGTACATGTATTTGAAAATTGTAATAAGATTGATATGGCAGACACCTGGGCATGAAAGCATTAATTTTCTCACATAAAATGACTGTATGTCGAAGAAAACATGTGCCAAACTATATATCTTAAATGCTTTGAAACGCATGTTTCGTGAGTTAAATTTAATAAACATGACATTATGAATTTATGCAATATATTTCTTGTTTCGTACATAGTGTAGTTTTCCACATGCAGTATTTGCAGAAATAAAATATGTCTTTTATTTTTTATGATTCTTTCATTTTTAAGCAACATGTCGTTTCATGGAAGTCTCTCAGTGAGCATCCACTTCATCATTGCCATTGCTGCTTGCTGTTGTTCAAGCAAGTTTAAAGCAATGAAAGCTAACGTAAGTCAACATTTGTTTGTTCGAGTGTCAGATGAACATTTAATTTTTTATCTGTTAAATTATCAATTATTAATTTTATAATTGTCTTGACTCATGTGGCATAACTTGAATCAAGAACAATAAACTAAAATATATTGACTCGGCCAGAGAGACGTCATTGGTTTGTAAATTCCCAGTCCGAAGCAGCATACTTGTCATCTCCATTCATTCAACCTACAAGGTCTATGACCAACTGTCTTTGCTGTTCCATAAAACTGCATATATAAAAGTTTTGCAAAAAACATTTCGGAATGGCATTGTTACTGAAATTTAATTTTAACGTAACCATTAAATATTTTCCCAGATACAATTCCGAATGAGCCCGGAAGTAAAAAACCCATGCATATATTTACGATATGAATAGGTACTAAAAAGTAAAATTCCACTCAGCGGATTAGCACAGGTTAATGTAACAGACACGAGTTTCAATAAATTTGACCGTTTAAACTATTTGTCTCTGATCTGAGACGCGAAAGGTAAAGCGGAAATAAGATTCCTCGTAAAAATATGAACAAATCAAATATTTTTTACAAATTTCAATGAGGAATGTAAATTTTCTTCTAATAGATGTGACCTCCTATATTATCACCGTCTTTCTCCTCAAAACGACCATCCAGCAGTTAGGGATGAAGAAGCGAGATAGATGTACGAATGACCACAGAGAATATGATACTATCCCGGATGTTATAAAACATAAGAATAAAGTAAATTGTATCAAAATCATGATCATGCTTTCTTTAATAGGCTTTTCAAGTAAAACTCTCAGCGAAACCGTTACCTAATATAGTTTACTTGCTTGCTTCTGTTTTGGTTTGCTTTTTCGACGTCGTTTTTGGGTGTGGGTTCGGCATAATAGGTAGGGTTTGTTGGGACGGGGAGAAGCAGAATTGTTTTGGGAGCTTTTGAAAAGAAACGAAACTAGAATGAAGCTAGGTCTTGTTGACAATTAAAGTAATTACAATAAAGTTTGATTCTTATTTAGTCTATCGTGTAATTAAATGTTTATTGGTAATTCCTTTCTAGATGAACTTTTTCATACAAGTCATCGATGCAGTCCGTGTAGATGTGCCCGAATGTCCAGCTGCATCATCCATTATCCATGTACTTGTTGCTATAATGCAATCATTTTTATCTTTATACATAACAAAATTTGATATGGAGGTGAAGTGTTTTGCATCATGTTGTATTGATGTCGTTGTATTGGCTGTTACTTTGTGCAGACATGCGTGCTCTGAATGTCATTGCGATCAAATAGTGAAGTCGTGTTTTATATATGGAATGTGTGTCTGTTGTCACATATTTTTTCTTAGATACTAAAGTTCCAAGGATTCTGATTTAATTAACATTCAAAAGTATTTCAGAGTACACTGTGCATGAATAAATAAGTACTATTAGAAATGAGAGAGATAATGTGTGTGTGTGTGTGTGTAAGAGAGAGAGAGAGAGAGAGAGAGAGAGAGCAACGCTATGCCAAAACCATATTTTATTGTTGGAAATGTAGATAAATATTTTTTGCTGTAGAAACTTTAGGAAAATGAGAAATGTGAACATAATGTTACATTGTATTTGATTATAGCTATTATCTTATTCTCAAATGTTCTTAAACGTAAATAAAATCTGATATTGTTTATAATTATAGTTTTGATATTCCACATAACGATACAATACTTGTTTTATGACGCCATATCAAAGTCTGAATTTTATTTTGTGACGTCTCAATTTAATATATTACACAGTCCTCCACACAATTCAATCGCCTATTCGGAGGAAGTATGACAAATAGAGTTAGAGTCTTGGAGGTTATACTTTGTATTTAATGTTATGTATATATATAATATGTTCATAATTTCCATAATAATAGTTTTTGCAAGGGTAGTTTAATTAATGAAACTTTAAAGATGAGCAATGTATTGAATATTGATTCATTCATGGGTTTCAAGGTTGAGTAGTACTATCAGTGCAAGTAAGCATCACGTGATCAGACAAGGACATGAGTTCTATGTGAGAAGTGAAGTGAAGCCGACCTAATTCTTGAGTAGTTAGTGTAAACCATGTGACTCTATTTAATAGTAAAGTTATGTCAAAATGCCAAGATGATTCACTCAAAACCTTGAGTTGCATTCTCTCTGTTGCATATTAGCATTTTATAGAAGAGAATTACCAATGAGAATTAGGCATTCTTAATAGTATACAACATTCTGGGAAGTTATTCATTCAGAGCAATTTATTTATTTAATTTAATAATTCGTTAGAATTACAGCTCTCAAAACACCACTGAAATTCTGTCAATTTATTCAAAAACATTTTGGTATTATATCATAGTGATTTCTTATGTACTGTTAGTCAGACTTCATAAGACGTTTATTTGAGTTTTTGTAGGTCTGTAATTATTCTACAGTAAATCCAAAATCGCCTCCAGATGTTGATTGGTTGATGAGACTACGTCAAAGCAATCAAATTTATTCCCATAAACCCAAGCTATGTTTTGGTTTCGGGCTTTCTGCTACGCGCTCACAAACTCAATAACCAATATAATGTGTAATCAACGCCCTAATAATTATCCTCAGTTTTGGAACTTGAAATCTGGAGATTTTTTTAAATACAGATCCGAAGATGCTGATATGAAGAATCCGGCTTTTATCCAGAGAGTTGATAGACCTGAGAGAGAGAGAGAGAGAGAGAGAGAGAGAGAGAGAGAGAGAGAGAGAGAGAGAGAGAGAGAGAGAGAACAGCTGCATCTGAAACTACTTCAAATCGACTTAAGAGCTGACATGAGCAAGGATTGTCATAAATGACGTGAGGTCTAACATTATCATCAACAGTTTGGATATATATTTGCAGAATGTTTAACTGCCATTGCACTGTGTTGGTAATCTCCCTAAAATATCAATGTTTTCAGTCAAATTGTGTTTTTATTTTTTCAGTCAAATTTGGTTTACTTTTTCAGTCAAATTTTGATTTTCTTTTCTTTTCAATCAAATTGTGGTTTTGCTTTTTGTCAAATTTTGTTTTTGTTTTACAAGGTTTCAGCTACGATCTTTATTTAGCTTTTTCGTCGCATTTCAGAATAAAATGTTTGCAATGTCAGCGTCCCCACACAATTCAATGTTTCAATTCAATATTTTATTGGTCTTTTTACTCTGTTCTCCAAATCAGGTGTCTAAATTCGCTACAGCACCATGTAAGAGGATCATTCATGAGTTTGTATACCTGATTTGTTTTTGTCCTTTTATGTTGCGGTTTAAACGTTCTTAGTCATGCGCTTAATACAAAGTAGTGTTGGCTTAAGTAAGAAATGTTTACGTACATATCATATTAGATAGAAATCTGTCTCGTTGGAGCAGTTAAGAGATATACTATTTTTTACGATTTCCATAAATATTTTAGAAGCTTCCCATACCGCTATTTCTAATTTAAAAATTAAGGATTTGTCCCGTTCCAAGACAAATTTTTTATTACTTTAATAACATTGCACCCTTCAAGATGGCTATATGCTCTGTTCATGACTAACAATGAGCATTTTCACTACAGTCTTCATAAAGAAGATATATTTTTGTTTGTTTAAAAATACTTCTCTTAACAATCCAGTATAGGGGAGACATATGGTGCTCCTTATTTCTTCCTGACATTGCCATAATTGGTATTTAGATTGGCATAAATAATGTGGATGATGGATATTCGAATGTAGTCATTAAGAAAGCAGGAGGTACAGCCTGACGAGATCATCATTGGAATACTTGAGGAAGCCTCTTCTATATTATCGCTAGATTTATAATTAAAAGTTCACACTCATCTGCAAACTTTATATATAAAATTACGTATGGGACCAGACCAATGCTTTCCCATTCACAAATGCATGTGTGTGCTTGTGTTTGTGTGGATTACGCCAATATGTTATTTGTTTTTGAAGAAACAAATTACGAATGGCTTTAAAGGACGATATCAACATGAAATGGTAAGATTTTGTTATAAAACTGCATTATGGTACGACTCTCTCCCGTTCACATATGGTCTACCACGTGTCCAGCAACAATTAATACACAGCTCTGTAAAAGATCTACCTTCCATAAGCAATTATATGTGCTTTGTGTAATGTAATGATACTGGCATTCCGATGCCGTTCGGTGTGTGTAAATCAAAGTTTAATTTCTTCTTTGTCTTCTCCTAATTTGTCATTGAAGATGATCACATGTGTTTGACTCGAGTCAGACACGATCCGGTCGTCTTCATGAGTAATGAATTCGTCAAACAAAATGGATTCTCCCTGACTTTCTTGAATTAGGGTGTAAGAAGAATGCCACTCTTTCCAACACCACGCGATACGTGGGGGGGGGGGGGGGTAGAAGTTCAATGAAATGGAGTCGCGGAGAGGGTGAATAAACTTTGTGCTGGAAAGTCATTTTTGAAAAAATAAAGCTTCCTACGAAATGAAAAGAATAAGGTCAATAACGCCAATCCAAAGCTAACTTAAACCGAGATTTTCTCTTTTTGTTGTTAGTTGATTTTGTTACTTTATATTTGTATTTTTCTAAAGTTGTGTATGTTTTTGTTTACCCACCCGGACGTTTCATTGACGTCTCACCCTCTCTGCTGCTGTAATTAAATCATTATTATATCAGTCTCTCAAGCAAACATTTTATCAAGACCTGTACGATATCGCGACCAAATATCATTTAAATTTATCGTTATAAATCCGTGTTGGGTAGCTTGTGTTTTTGAAAAGAAGTTTTTGAACTTAATTATATCCATATGCCCTGAAAACCAAGATTGATGAATATTTCGTAGAGTATGAGTATCGACTCCATTAAACACAGCGAAAATAGTACAGTTGTCTCGGATTACGTTTATTATTAGTGTGTATCGCTGAGTAGCATAAATCATAACAATAGTTTTATGTCTGCCTCTAGAAAATATTCTAGCTGGATTTGATTGTTTGTCCAGCAGCACATCATCGTAGACAACTAAATTATTAATAAATCCGTCTAAATCATCAACTGACGGAGCGTCATCAATATCAGTGATAAAATTAATGATATCATTACATCTTCGTCCAATAATTTTGCTTTTTCATTAAAAGCTTTAAGTACACCGTAACATCTCTGATCATCAACTGACGGAGCTACTAAGTACAACTTGTCCCATTCTAGACATCTCATTATCAAATTAAGTAACAATTGCAAATTGCATTTTACCAGACCCAGATGGACCTATGATAAATGCTCTGTTAGAATTTGGTAGCGCATACTCTTGCTTTCGTGTCGCTGAGAAATCAATGACATCCATGTTATATAAATATGATAGATAATATGAATTTGTATTGTGTTCGATGCAAAACATCCACCCCCTAAAGTGGATTAACAACAATAATAACAAAAAATAAAGAGCGTGCACTTAGAGGCAAGTGTGTAAAATGTGGTAACAAAACAACATAAATGTATTTCTAATAATAACATCGGCGGTGATATCTCTACTTCATTAGGAAAATTACCAGGAACTCGATTGGCTAAATACTCAGGAGAAAACCATTTTCCTGCATATAATTATTGAGGTCCTGGAACTCAACTTGATATCCGACTTGACGAGCGAGATCAACCAAGACCTGGTGAATATCCAATAAAGGAAATTGATCAAGCGTGTCATGTTCATGATGTAGCTTATAAAGGTAAAGATTTGCAGCAACGAAATATTGCAGATGTGGAGTTTATTCACTCCATAAAAATAAAAAAATCTCTTAGAGAAAAAGTTGCTAGCATCCTAGTAAAATCTGCGATGAATAATGGACATCTCGTGTGTTGGATATCCAAATCTTTTAAAATATTTCGAAAATTCTCCCATTCCAAGAAAACGTCAGGGATAACAATCAACCATATCAACCGAGATGACATCCTCATGATCATATTTACTACTCCACTATCCACCGTGTCCGTATTCGACACAACTCGATATTACATCATTCAGAAAATCAAACTTAGCAGGCTTCCACGAATATTTCTCTCTAGTAAAATGAAACGCGACTGATGGAATCGTAAATAATTACTCAGCAATTGTTCAGTATCATCGGTATATTTCAACGCAAGATTTTTCATTTCATCTTGGAGAGATCCTGCACGATAAATATCTCCATTAGGTCGTTCAAACTGATCATATTTTCCATCATCGGAACTTTGAAACAGCCATATAATGATAAAGCATCGTTCTTACTTATTTCGTTAATAGAATCAAATATATGTCCTATGGTAAAAATTTAACAATTCGATCTCGTGGAAATATTGTTACTGCATTAGTCCACGCATGCGCATTATGTTCAATAATTTAAATCGAAGCTCCTTTCGATTTATACTTCGATTCGTACAAGATCTCTGTGGTTATCGCTTTTACTATTGTTTCCTAAGTTAGCAACGTCTTTGAGAGACGCTCCAGTATCTTAAGCTATTTCTGCCCAATCATTTATCATTTTACGTCTTTTATCCGTTAAACCATTTCCACGAGTCGAAATGATAAAATGTTCCGTTACTCGTTCGGCTACACAATTTGAACTTGACAATTTCATCGGTTATTAACTCTGGATTTATCATTTATCGGATATATTGCACAAATAACCGCGGTTACAGGATATGCTCGTTCATAATACGGTTTGTCAATACCAGTCAACATCCTGGTTTGGAATTTTTACTCAATACGGCATTTTTCTCCTATGAAGGACAAGATCATGTTTGTGACTGATAATCCAAGTATTATTGTCTGCCTCTGATAATAACATACACTTTACTCTGAAAACATATCTTTGATGGTAAAGATAATTAATAATCGTCGCTGCACGCTGGTTGTTCATTGTAACATCTATAACATCGGTGTTGCGTATGATTTTAAATGTTGACCACACATGAGTTGCACCATCTCTACGAAATTCTTTCTTGGTGTTAATCAGAGTTTCCGTCAGATCAACCACAGCACGTCTTCGTGGGTCACGGGTTATTCTATCAGGATCGAATCTATATTTAGAAGGTTTAGAAGGTTTATTCTTAATCGCGGATGTCTCAAATTCCTTCGTATTATAATTAAGACAAATATTTAAATTGAAATATTATATATATATATATATATATATATATATATATATATATATATATATATATATATATATATAAATTTAATTTAATGATTGTTACTAAGAATAAATGTAGGTAGCTAATGAGCTAATGATAGTCTCTGCAACTCCTTGTAAAAAAGAATCCTGCGTAATTGAATTATGCGAATATCGTTTGGAAAGTGTACGAAGAGGGAGTTTATGATCAAAAAGATGTCTGAAGTGTGGTGTTGGAGTTAGAAGTGAAACGCAGTTGTGTGTGCAATGTGGTGGTGAAAAATGCAAAGAGCGGAAAAGATATTATGATAAAAAAAAAATAATACCGACAATAATGACAAAGTAGTAAGAAACGCTGAAGACTATATAGCTATATTTTCAAAATAATGATTTAGACAAATGATTATTTAATTAAATTATGTTATTTTATAAATGTAACAGAACGATTTTGTGAAAAATCCTATCATCAAGAATTATGAAGCATCTAGTGATGGCATCATCAGACACTGTCGACTAAAAGAATCAGTCGCATATGTCATTAATATATTCAGTACCTTGGGAAATTAAATATATCTTTGTCATAAATTTATTTACGAGTGTTTCAAAATAGTAATTAATTCAGATCAAAAAAATAACTCTTTAGATAATTTACGGGTTTTTACACAGAGATAAATTGTAGATTTAGAAATACTGGTAGATGCAAAATAATTACAAAATGGTCAGTTAAATCAACAAATACAGAGACTAGCGAAGAAATTATGTTTAAATTCAATGAACGCAGCTGGCATATAGCTTTATATTTGCAAGCTTTCGGTACAAAACGTTGCAGAAAATATAACCAAATCGGCTTTTTCGAAGAAATATAAACAAAAAAAAATAGATTTCAGTATTGTTGAAGGGCGGAAGCTCTGTCTCTCTAAGGTAGAGTAATTAAGTAGTTATCACGCTTGTTCCAATATTATATTACAACTATTTATTTAGAAAACATTGTGTCATCATTCAGTAATTAATTCATTATGATAGAACGGTTATTATTCATTCTGATGTTTCTATCGTTGATGGAAAAACTTTTTTAATCACTAGATAATATATATTTCCGGGAGTTTTCCCAGTCAAAAACATATAGAGATGGAATAATTTTTATCGTTGGTGTGGCAAGTACAAGATTTCAATATTTTTGAAGGGAGATACCTCTGTCAAGCTAAAACCATGTCCGGCAGGGTAATTCAGTAGTTACCTCGCTTGCTAGTGCGAATGACCTCAAGAAGGAAAATAACTCTGTAGCATATCTTTCTCTGGTAGAGCTAAAAAAAATTGTCATCGTTACTAATTATTAACCAAATGTGTGATAATTAATGTCAGTGAAGGAATATATTCTTGTTATATTTCTAATTAGTAGAAGGGTATTTTAATTGTATCCCCAAATAACTTCCTCAAGAAAATCGCACACACGCCGTTACATGTACAATATAGCTAAGCTATTTTTAGATCTCTAGGTAAATAGCTGTATATTTCAACCTACAAAGTCAAGGCAGAAATGTAATGTGCGATTATTTTATGCTGTGCTGTGAAAAATAGTAAAATAAATCCAGGCTGTGGTTTAGTTGCTCAGTATAATAATCATCTGTAGAAATCTAGTATAGGTAACTCATAAGAATTTCTAAAACATATATCTGTATAGTGGTACAATGCCAGTGCGTTGGATTCTCATAATCGAGGTCTAGCGTTCAATTTCTGTGAATGACAACTGTCAACGGTGGCGATATTTTGCAATTTTTCATTTAAAAATGTGGGAGTCCACCACAAACTCGAACTTCAACAGAAACAAAATACACACTCCCGCCATGTCACCACGAAGTGGGTGCTCTTTTTTATTCTCTCGGGGTTTATTATATGTGTGTGTGTGTGTGTGTGTGTGTGTGTGTGTGTGTGTGTGTGCAGAAATCTGTTGAACGTAGAGTAGGCTCCCGATTATGATTGTGCCGTCGTTAGAATTAAGATTATATGTATTGTGCCGTTGTGCCGTCCTTAGAATTAAGCTTCAGAATTAAGATTAAATGTTGTGCTGTCCTTAGAATTAAGCTTCAGAATTAAGATTAAATGTTGTGCTGTCCTTAGAATTAAGCTTCAGAATTAAGATTAAATGTTCTGCTGTCCTTAGAATTAAGCTTCAGAATTAAGATTAAATGTTGTGCTGTCCTTAGAATTAAGAGTGTATATACGCTGTAAATAGCTCAACAACATAATACAGTGTTGTAAATACACATTTATATTTATTGTGCCTTCTTAAGAATTAAGTTATAGAATTAAGATTATTTGTGCCTTCCTTAGAATTAAGTTTCAGAATTTAGATTATATATTGTGCTGTCCTTAGAAAGATTGCATATACGCTACTTAGAATTAAGTGATCGAATTTAGATTATATGTTGTGCAGTCCATAGAATGCTGTCAGTGACTGTAGTAACAACATCATTTGTGAAAGTGAAAGTAGTGACACCGATGAAAATGAAAGTTATGGCAACTGGGGTCCCTGTCGTGATGGCTGATTGTGAAAGTGAAAGTTAATAATTATCCTTAACTTTGTTAAGCAATTTTTTTAAAAAAATTATGCCTAAGAATCCTTGACGAGAATCAGTTTTATAAATAAAAAAATCTGGTTTTGTCTGTATTTTTTTTAATGCTATTTTGATTAATTTTTTATATACCTTTAATGAAATTATTAAATTATGGTAATATACCTATCAATTTGATGAAATCAGAGTTTTATTCAGAATTAGATAGTAGTTTTAAGATGATCAAATTCAATACAAGAATGAGTATAATTCAGAATATGTTCTCTATCACATGTAATCATAATAATATGTTCTTGCTGCAGTTCATTTAATTGTTCCTGCGTCAAAATGAAATGAAATTGCCGTATTCATCAATAAATATATTAACACTAAAGTTTTCTGCCCTGACCTGAGGCGGTGTCAATATTGTTCTGATAGCATTTTCAAGTCCCTCTTTGTCGTGTATAAAAACTCAAATGCTCTTACATTATATAACCCCTCTTGATTAAATAATTAATTTGTCCGTGCGTCTACCACCCAACCGATGTCATCCAAAACTGAGGAAACTCCTGTTCATTTCACCCTGCCCTCATCGAAACGAACCTGTGAAAGACGAATATTCGTTGCATGTGCGTTTGCTTGAATACTGCGACTTTGAAAATCGATTTCAAATCTTTCAAGGTAAATGGCCTAAATATCTGGCAGGACATACCCACGAAGAATTGGCCAGAGCCGAATTTTTCTACTTGGGCGAAGGGGATAAAGTCCAGTGCTTTAGTTGCTGGGTGTCACTGCACCAGTTGGAGCAGAAGATTCGGCATACCTGGAATATGCACGATGGTCTCCGAATTGTCACTACCTACCTTTAGTGGGTCCTAGTCATTGACCTGGCACACCATGGTCTTTAAGACAACACCGAGACAAGTATTTAAACCCCATTTGAAACATAATAGTAAAAGATTAACAAATGAATTGCAAAAGAAGATCTACAAAGAAGTTTGGCAGGGACTTGCTCGACTAAAATCTCTATGGTTAACTAGAAAGTTTGCGTCGAGAAATTCACAAGAGGAAAGTGAAATAAGTTTACAAAAGGGCCATATGTCTCTTCATCAAGTCTGCGTTCTTCCGAGTTTTCGCTTAAGACCGTTTACATCAGAAGATTTGATTGAAATTCTAGACCGTTACCCTGAATGGCAGTGGTCAGAAATTACTCACTATGTTCATTAATTTTACTCTAGGAGTAGACTTTAAATAAAATAATACTGACTGACATGATGATGGATATTTTACAAGAGAACATTCGTGGTTTGCCTGTGGAATTGACAGAACGCATTTACCGAGAGTTGGTGAAAATATCAGTAAAAAAAAAAAGAAAAATTGCGTAAGTTACGTCACCGATGTTTAAATCACTAGTACCTAAATGCTGTGAGAGGACTAATTCAGATGAAAGTGTGTGGTCAGACCTTGATCAGCTGTTGAACGTGGGCGAGAAGGTTCTGTATCTTAATGATTTTCTTTTACTACGAGGTACACATACTATAACGAATTCCAAAAGAAGAGTTGGAGGATTACTAAAATCTTTTACACAACGTAAACCTAGTTGACGAGGAAACTTCGGAACGAAGTGTGATGTGTATGTTAGTGATTGAACCATTTAGATTCGCTGCTGAAGTACGATTATCTTAGTGCATGTATTGTATCCGAAAAAGAGGGTATAAAAACGGACAACCATGCCACAACCTTTATCACTCGTGAGACAATAAATTCCGTGGAAGGAAATCAATGACACTATTCAGACGGTGGAAGATTATCAACACTTATTACGAGATTTATGTCCCACTGAATTGGGGTCGACGTGTGGTGTGTGTCTTACTGACTTGCTTTCTGGAATTTCGTTTACCAGCCGATTCCTTGTGGACTCTTTACGAACAGTACTTACTACACAATAAAGCATGAAAGTGTTCCTTTCAAATGTCCACGAGAGACTCATTCTGCTCGAAGCCTTACGTTTTCATCTGGATACTTCTCGACCTCTACGATAAAAAAATTCGTCAACTTTTAGGTACTGAAGATGTGTACGACAATGTGTGTGTAGCTTGTGACTTACACCCGCACTGTACAGAGATGTACGTGACTAGAAGAGTTTTGAGGCTTGGACACAAGAAATGACCCATTATGCTCAAGTGTTGTGATCCTCAATTCAAACGTGCAGTGAAAAAAGTAACTTTTAACTTTTAACCGTCGCCCCGAACAATCGCTCCTTTCAGGACAGGACTGTTCCCCAAAGGCCATTCTGGTATGACATCTGTGTGACTGTACCCCATGTAGAGACTGTAAGAACATTACACATTGTCCCAAGGACACCTTGGTTACCCAAAACATGTTGTACAGTGACTTGTTTATATTCCACTTTGATCGTTGTGATGTGTATTTTATTGCTGTACTTAACCATTTGGATTTTATTGAATTTTTGTTTTTCGTGTTGTTCCATTTTAAAAATCAATAAACGTATCCTGAAAAAGTATAAAATCTTTTGTCTCGTTTGTCTTCGTGTCAAAAGTGACTTTCCTACAAAAATATGGCTACCTCTACTATCTCTACTCCCTCTTCCTCCACTTTTAAAGTCATCGAAGAAAACTTAGATCGTGCCAGTTGGGAGGCCATGTATTATTGGTATCCCTTTAACGCGTTAATTGCTGGACCTAGCGGTACAGGCAAAACCGAATTTGTCAAACGATTGATCGAACATAAACATCATTTGATCGATCGTCCACCTGAACGGATCGTGTGGTATTACAAAGAGTGGCAATCGGCGTACAGCTTCTTGCGAGAAAATCAAGGCGATTCCTTCGTGTTTGTGGAAGGCATTGCTAGCGAAGACGACGGGATCGTAAAACCCATCTAGTCATTTTCAAGACATGTTAGGAGAAGACGAAGAAAAAATTAAACTGTGGTTTACGCGCAAAGGGCATCATCGTAATGCCAGTGTCATTTACTCAAACTTTGTTTAAACAAAGTAAAGCCCGTCGCATTATCAGTCTCATTGCTCAGAGAAGTGGTCTTGTTTAAAAGCCTGAGAGATAAATCGCAAGTGCAAGTCTTAGCCAAACAGTTATGAACGCCTTGGCTGACTCATGCGTACGACGATGCCACTCAAACACCAGACGCCTTTTTACTCGTGGATTTAAAACCCACCCACCCCGATTATTTGCGATTTCGTACCCATCTGTTTCACCACTGATGCCAAGACGGAGGATCTGTCGTGTACACGTCCCAGTCGTCGACTTAACAACAACAACAAAAAATCTATACAAACTTCGGACACTTTGGTTCTGTCTCACACAGCGTCAACATGACGTCCCTTCAGTCTCATCTTCCCGTCAAATTGATTCTGCCTTGTACGGCATCAGTCGCGAAAACAAATCCAAAAATACGTGCTCGTGTCTTAGAAGTCAGTCTCAAAGAAGTCTTGATGGTTTACAGTGACAGCACGTCAATTACTGCAAGGCATAATTCACATTCCACATCAAATCAAATGCTTTTTTGACAGAAACAAAGTAGCCCATCTCAGCATTGACACTTAAACCAAAAAGCAAATCATTTTGAAACCTGGAGGTAGCAATTTTCTAGGAGGTGTCATCATTCGCTCTCTAAAAATGGGATCCTAATGCCCCCAATGTCCTCCCCAAGAAAGAAACCACTCCCAAAAATGCCAAAGGAACCCCAAAGAAGCAAAAGAGTAACGGTGTCAAGACCCGGTCACAACCCCAGAAAAAGAGAAGCCAACAGGAAAAAATAAAGAAAACCCCTCAGAAAACAGCTTCTACCCGCAAGAGAGACACTTCGGCCAGGACGCAACCTTACATTCGCAAACCACAACCTGTAGCGACGGCGACCGCGTCTCCAGTAGTTCCAAGTTCTTCCGCTTCTGGTGATGCCTGCCAAACCCAATGTGACAACTGTTCTTCTTCAGTTGATGAAACAATGGAAACTTGCGTCTCCAAAAACTTCTCCTCCTGCGGTGACACTATCCTCCTCTTTAGTGGCAGTCCAAGAGAGATCGGCATGATACAGAGTTTACTGGATTCGTCCAAGCAAGAACTGTCCCGATTTAGTCCGATGCGAACCCGTTGTGTGTTGCCTGTCATCCAATTGATACGACGTAAAGACAATTAGTGGCGACGCATTCCAGTAAAAATAAAAACTGATGACATAAGGATGGGATCCGTGCTTTTTTGCTCTTGAACGACCAAAGATCTCCCCTCAAAGAAGTGCACACAGTCACCATCGTCGTTCTTCTGTCCAAAAAGGAAAAGGAAAAAGAAAAGGACAATCTCGTCATCCGAAAACAAACGCTTAGCCAAACATAGACGTTATTCCCCCCCCCCCCCCACAGACGTAGCGGCACGAATGCCCGAGCGAGAAGAGATGTTTTACAAGAACAGTCAGCAGCTTCCATTTCTAGTAAGCCGCGTCCTTCTTTACCCCGTCCCCCACTCCCCAACGACAAGAACTGAAAGATTGGGTTAAAAAGATGATGTCCACTCCTCTTCGACCGAAGTGGAAAAGAAAGAAGAAAACCAGAAGAGAAAAAAGAAAAGAAGACCAAAACCATCCCATTACCACTGGCACCATCACCACTACTACCGTCCACTTCTACTCCCGTGGCATGTTGGACACGTAAATCCGTTTCCAAACCACCATCTCACCCAATCCAAAGTAGCATCAGCGAAGAGTGGGTGACAAAAATGGAGAAGGTGTTAGCCAGTATTTACTACGAGCCATCCCATAATGCAGGTTACGGATGAGTTCAGAAATTGTATCGTCCTGCCAAAACTCGGCTGAAAAGTCTCCGTTTATCTCAGGTGCAAAGATGGTTACAAGAACAAGCCACCTATACTTTACACAAACCCATTCGACGAAAATTTTCCAGAAGTCGCACCCGAGTGGAAGGCATCGATCATCAATGGCAAGCCGATGTAGCCGATGTCTCTAATTTGGCCACCTACAATCGTGGCTACAAAATATTTGTTTTGTGTCATCGACGTCTTTTCTAAATTTACCTGGGTTGAACCATTGACTTCCATATCGAGCAGTGAATTAGTGCAAGCCCTCAAACTGGTGTTGAAACAAAGCGGTCGTCACCTTCTCCAACGGCAAACGGACAAAGGCACCGAATTTCTGAACCAAGCTTTCCAAAAAGAATTAAAGAAACGTAACATTCATTTTGTGACCACCGAGAATCCCGAAAATAAAGCCAGCATCGTGGAACGTTTTCAACGCACCTCGAAAGAACGCATGTGGACATATTGTACGCATCAACACACTCTCAAGTACATCGACGTGCTACCACACTTGGTTCAAGCGTACAACCAATCTTACCATTGAAGCATCAGACGTACCCCCCCCCCCCAACAAGTGACTCCCGATAACGAAGTGACCGTTTTTGAGCGCCTGTTTGGTACGTCCCTGACAGTGACTGTCCCCAAGAAAAGTGGAGTGTTGTCCACAGGAGATTGGGTGCGCATTGGCAAAACCAAATGCACTTTCGACAAAGGTTACTTACCCAAATGGACCATCGAATTGTTTCGTGTCACTGGACGAGTGCGTGGTCGTCATCCTGCAGTCTAGAAATTGAAAGACGTAAACGGGGAAGTGTTAAAAGGAACGTTTTACTTGCCCGAGTTACAAAAAATGACCAAGAGAGAAGACGACGTGTACGACATCGAAATCATTCTCGAACGAAGAACCCGTAAAGTGGGAAAACGAAGTGTCAAGGAAGTCAAAGTAGGTTGGAAAGAATATCCTCCCAGTTTTTATTCTTAGATCAACGCTTGGCAAGTCACCGACTATAAAAGGAAGTGATCACCATGCCCTTCCACACAGCCTCAGCTACCGCTACCACTGCAGTGACCACTCTTTCGCCCGGTTCTTCTCTGCAAGATCTACAAAAGCAGCCCTTGTGGGTGTGGTGTGGAGAACGTGTGCCTAAAACGAAAATCGTCTTTTGCTGCCAAATCCTTGTGGTGTATTGTGTCATCGGTGCGGCCATTAACAATTTCAGTTTGTAACAAGGAGACAAACAATTGTGGACCATTTTATTGAGCAGTTGCAACGGTTACCTTCTTCCCAATTCTTCCCATGAAATACTCATCGAACGGAAACAACGGGAGCCTTTGCCCAACGCAAGTCGCCACCCCAAAAACAACATTTTGGGCGGAGACACTCCTATTACTTCGAGTTACCCCTCGGACAGTAGCAGAACTCTGGAATTATGAACAACAACAAATAATTTTACTTAACGTTACCCAGTGACAGTTCCATGGAGGTGTTTCCCCACAACACTTTGTGTAGTTACATGGCCAAATTACCTCAGGCCATCAAATTGGATCACGAAGCCCGTTGGGAAGTGGCTTTGGTAGAAATGATTCACCCGACACAAATCCAAAACACCACTAAAAAGCAAAATACTTTTCACGTCGAAATCCTGAACGAACATCTTTGAGATGGAAATTCCGGCAGCTATTATTTTAGTTGTCAACAGTTGGTGGACACGATTGCCAGACTGAACAAAACTGTTTCAATCGAGTACCATAAAGTAGCTCGTAACTTACTAATGGAATTTTCGGATGCCAAAACGTTGTCTATTACGTTTTGTCCTGAATTGTTTGACATTTTGGGTAGAGACCTCATATGGGACCCCAATTCCAGAGACATTAACAACAAAGATTTTATAAGAGTTTTATATCCCCTGTAAAATAGAACCAAGGACTCAATTTGATGTTTGGAGTGCAACGTGGTGGGACACACCTCCGTACCGTTACTGCTTGTCATTCCTTTCAAAGTCGATTTTACCATGACCATTGACCAGGAAGGTGGAAACACCTAACACGTTCAACGCGAATTTGTACATCCTTACTATTTGCCTGTAAGTCTTATTTCGACAATGTCAACATTGCTATAAAAGGAGATCTATGACAAAATATTCCATTCACGAAACGGAAAGTCACGGTGAAACTCCATGTTCGAAAAACGATTCTCTATCGAGTTGCAAATCATAAATCCAGTGTACCAAGGAGTCGATCGACAGTGAGGACACGGTTTAGGAGATATGTTGAAATCGGCCTTTCGTTCAGTGGCACCGGTTTTGAAGATGAAGTTGACACAAGGATTACACGCCTTAAAAGATGCCGCATTAACTCACTACAAAGAATTTCTCCAAATGTCATCATCGACAAACAAAATCCTAAAGAAGCAAACATGTCTTGCTGCAAACGGGTAAAGATATTCTGGGTCGACGAGAAACTCCAATAAATGCCCTGGACGCTACCAAGTTAGGCATTTCAGTTCCCTGACGCCACAGCAAGGACATGGCAGAAAGAGATGACGAAGAAAACATCCCTTAAGATGTTTTCATAGTCATAAAGCTAGAAAGACTGAGAAAAGAAGAATTGTCAGAGACTTAGACGTTTCTGATTATAAAATCACAGAGACAAAAAATGATGCACCGAGAGTCTTGCACCTGTTCCAAGTCGGAACTGCATCTATTTGCCATGCCCCCCCACTATGATCCGATGCAAGAATCCCAATGGGTAGAATTTCATCCCGTCTCCTCTTTGACGGATTCAGCTCTCATCGAGTTTGATATCAAATTACATCGGTCTCAACAGCAGTTATTTGTACCTGAAAGTCAAAGTTATAGATAAGACTGAAGGTAATATAGAAGAAACTGAGAAAGTAGCTCCCGTCAACAATTTCATTCAATCCTTGCACAGCGGAGTGGACTTGTACTTGAATAACAAACTAGTCAGCAGCAGCATGGATACTTACCCTTACCGTGCCTACCTAGAAAATCTCTTGATGTACGGAACAGACGCCAAGAACACCCATCTGGGTGCCTGCGTGCTACGGAAACCTGACGATGCAGGCCAGTTTGACATAATGGTGGAAGAGAATGATGGATTTGTAGAGAGAAAATCAAAGATGGGCAGATTTTAGAACTAATGGATCGCTTGCACTTGGACATGTGGTTGCAAGGGAAGTGTTTGCTGAACGGAGTCGAGGTCCTCTTGAGATTGAATCGCAGCAGTATCGCTTTCCATTTGATGGCTGAGTCTGCCGATTACAAAACCAAAATCGACGACGCGTGGAGTTGTTATCCAAAGTGGGAAACGACATCAGTCACACTTTGAGCAGAACGACTGCTAAGTATCAGATACGACGCGTGGAAATGAAAACCTACACCATTTCCAAAAACCATCAGTCCATGATCAAAGATCATCCAAACGTTTAATCATTGGTATCGTCGAGATGTAAGCCTTTAACGGAGGCTTCAGAAAAAATCCTTTCAACTTTCGACACTTTAACGTGAGAAAATCGAAGTCAGTCGCGATGGCAAGACCTTGTGTACCAGCCCCTTCGAACCTAATTCTAAAGAGAAGAATTACTTGAGATCGTACTTGTCCCTGTACAAAGCTACATGTCAGTTTGGGACCAACGCTAGTCACGGCAGTACGTACGATGATTATGCAGGAGGCTACGCTTTGCGGGCGTTTGATTTCACTCCAGACCAGACAAGGGACATTTCCACCCTATAAAATTAAGCCAGATTCGTATGGAACTTCAGATTACAAAATAGGTGGAAGGGACAGTGAACGTCCTCTTGTGTGCTGAATTCGATAATACCATAGCAATTAACAGCTTAAGAGAAGTCATTCAAGACTATTAGAAGCAATGGAAGACTGTAATCCCTCTGGAGAATCTATGGAAATGGAATGGGAGGATTCCACAAAAACAGATCCCCAAGACAGAGACGAAAAGGACATAGTGATGAATTCCAGATGGCCAGAACAAGAACAACATTTAGTCTCCTGTTTTGTCAAACGCTTGGCTGAAACAATTACAGAATTGATCAAGAAAGATTGCTATGGATGTAAAAACGATCATCCCAATCAAATTCAACGCGATACATGTATGATGCTGAGGCAAGAAGAAAAATTGGACGAATATCTGGACGAAGCTTGGAGTCTCATCTCGGAAGATACCGTGTTGTATCAGTGGTATAAAGACGTACGTGATCATTCCACTCCTCCATTAATGACTATAGAGATCCATCGTATCGAAGATCTCTTGGCTCATAGTGCGGAGACGAAGCGAAGAAACGGTTACTTGTCAGAGATTTTCAAACAAAAAGTTTAGATTGAATTGATCACTTAACATTACCAGTGAAGCAAAAACCAAGAAAAAACAACAAAACACAAAAGATGGATACCTGGGAACTGTATTACCTTTTGAACCACAGTGTTGCAGAATGGAAACCGAGTGGGTTTTGGATTCAATGAATGAAACAAACACAATGTGCGAAAGATGGACATTTATGAAATGAATTAATAAAGAAAACTATATGGTGTATAAATACAATGATTCTCTCACGCTCTCAACATACGATTGGTCCAATCACTCTACACAAACATTCACACATTGAAAATAAACCAAAATATGAATTCGATATCAAATACAGATTTAAGGCACCTCATGGACTGCAGATACATTTCAAATAATAGTATGCACTGTAAGAGAGATTCACATAATCTCACGTATGGACTACGATCAAGATTCAAATAATCTTAAGGTATTCAAATGTGTTTCAAATAATGTTATGCACTGTAAGTGAGATTCACATAATCTCATGGAATACAACTAAGATTCAAAATAATCTCATGTAAATGAAAATGTGCCCAACTGAAACAACAATTGGAACAAACATATGCTTCTTAACCCTTGTACAGTCGTACGATTCATAAACTGATGAACCGCAGTTTCACCGAGTCCTTGGGGTGGCCCACTTTTTTATCGGCCGCTCGCACCCTTCACGGATCCACCACATGTACACACACGTACATACAGCATACAGCACCCTTGAATTAGCTACGTCTACTCCACCACATGTACAGACATACCTACATACATACATATATATCGAGAGCACTTAGCCCTAAATACTCTGGAAACTCCAGACAGCTCTAAACAGCTTTAGACAGCTTCAGACAGCCCTAGACAGCTCTAGTCAGCTACAATAAAACCAAACTGGTCATAATAATGGGTTCTGAAAAATCTCTAGATATATGCTAATACATTAAGCTCTAATAGCAACTTGTAATTCAAAGTTCAAAGTTTCAAATCTGCTTTGTAATAAATGCATCATTACACGATATGACATTACAAATTGAATAAGCTTCGCATATCAAAAGAAATATAAATTTAACACTTACCCCTATGGCTGGGGAACACATGGAGAGCGTACACTCCTTGACGAGATCCAAAACGACCAGTGTGGCGGTTAGAAATTGATCTTCCTTAAATCCATTGGAGAGTGAGTAATAATCAGGGTAAAATACCCGTGCATATCATGCTTTTAATGTCCCTCGTCGCAAGTAATCTCCGGCGAGGTATATGTTAGTACAGTCGCTTACCTGGAAAAACACTTATTCACCCTAGATAACGTTGTACGCATGTACAACGAAAAATAGTCAAATACTTCTAAGGCAACACCAAGTTATTTTTTCCCTAATTATGTGACACACAGTTTGCATGCTGCTTCTTGGATTCATGTCGTGTGCGCTAAGGATGAACTATCTCATTGCAAACCTCAAGGCCATCAAGCTTATGTCAGAAAAACGGACGACAGTCATCTCCCAGGAACCCACTGGGTAGCTGTCTATTTTCGTAAAGAAGGTTATGTGGAGTATTTTGATTCGTATGGATTGCCACCTTTGGAAGGCGACATAATCGACTTTATGAGAAGAAATGCCCAGACGACACGATTCAATAATGTGAAATTACAAGGCACATATTCCATGGTGTGTGGACAATAGTGTGTGTATTGTCTTCATCAAAGCAGTCTTGGATATTCTTTAGAACATTTAGTGACTTATTTTGATTGTCACTCTTCTAGAAACGATGACAAAGTAGATCGATGGTTTTGTGACCATTATGCTTATCTTTCGCCTTTAGATAGGAAACGTAGTGTAAATCAATGGTCCAATGACTTCCATCAGTGGAAGTCTATCTTCGCTTCACAACGTTGTCAACCTTGTCAAAAGTAGTTGGTTAGTTGAAAAAAATATTTGTTTGTTTGAAAAAAATTGTTCATTGTTGGTTGTTAGTTATTTGAATAAAATGTTGTGTTTGAAAACAAAAAATGTGTCTGTCGTTTGTTTTCAATTTGTATCATGAACCATGCGCTTTGATTTCTCTCTAACCTTCACCCTCAAATCAAACTATCCTAGTGTTAGGACTCTAAACAGTGTAGGGAAACGGCAAAGCGGGTAGCCAGACTGACGAGTGTTCCCTTTATATTTGTCAAGCACGGACTTGAAGGAAAACATCCCCTGTCTCCAAAACTTACGTTACCCATATCATTAACTCAACAAACATGGAACGCACGGACCTAAAAGAAACACTCACTTTTTTACTTACAAACAATAATTACAATCCCAGGGTGATTTTTAAAACCTTGTCTGTAATAGTGCCTGGGGTGGGGGGTCCGTAATATATTTTCCCATTGTCCGTAAATAGCCCCCTTTTGCTACTGTGGTTGAAGAAAACATTGGGCTTTATATCTTCGAAACGTCACTATCATCATTAAGTGTCATCGCCATACGTTACGACAACTGTCTGCGATACTTTATACCCAATTCCACTGCAGTCTCTTGGACATAGAATTGAATTGATGCACCAGCCTTCATGTTGTATTAAGGAAAATGAGCTTTTAAAACCTAAATACCCCCTCTCATAGCTACTTATATATAAAGCATCAACTTACTTACCTATTAATGACCTACACTCGAATACCTTTGAGGGAATGATGTGTTATATTTACCGTTTTTATCGTTCATCGTTACCTAATCCCAAGGACAAGGTATACATACATATTGCAAAAGAAGTCATTTGAGCGCTCTCAAAAGAAATTCCGGGCATTAATTGTCCAACTACAAAAGTCAGCCAGGCAAGTTCAATTAACCTGGATAGCTACTATATGGTTAAAACGATTATCTGAAGTCATTCATGTATTTTTTTATAGCAACGGCATGAAACGTTCTTGGCGTCGCTGTGAACACACCAGATAATTCGGCAGCTTAAGTTTTTGAGGGCTTTAAATTAGAAATTTTGTAAGTATCACTCTATTTTTTTAAACTACGTTAATATGTTTGGCATAGCGCAACAAATATAAACATTCATATTACATGTCTTGCGAGAAATCCTATCAAGTCAATGTGATATGGGTCATCCCAGCTGTAAACTGGGTCTATATCTTTTATGAAATCATTAAATTATGGACTTTATTTTAAAGTACTTACCATAGTATGTGCTTAAAAAATGCTATTTGCAAAGAAATACAAGCACCAAGGCAGATTATGTTAGCTTAGTAGCTGTAGTTATTTTTTAACATTGTGGTACACCTAACAGAAAATACATTATGTGGTCCTTGAAAGAGAGACAATAAAAAAGTCTGAGCTCAGAAGAAAATTAAAAACGTCGCGCCAGTAGCTCTACCTTTCATATTGTTATACTGCACATTGCAGAACAGTGTTTCTTACATTAACTTTACGAAGTGATAATAAGAAGAAGCTTTCCGATTTCCGACACTGCTAAGCTATTTCCCTACTAATTGATATTTTTATTTTAGGAGTATGTCCATTTCACTAAAAGAGATTGCGGCTTGCTAAACAAACTTTTACCACGTAAAATGTTATTTAATTGAGAATAAAATCCAAACTCTTAAATGATGCGTAAACCCTAAAGTAAAGATATCGTGTTATGGTATCGGCAAGTTTCAAAGCAAAGTTAGCTCGGTCTAGGGCGATTTGTACCGTGACGTTTGGTCCCTTAAACTTCGTTATTTAATAATTTAAGTCTTTGCCTTTCATTCTCGAATTTTATGTTTTTTATTTCTTGACGTGTGTTCCGTCCCGTATAGATGTGATCTGCCTGAGAGCAATTTAGTACTGCTGGACCTCCTCGGGTCTTATGATTGTACAATTCTGAGCAGTATTCTGTCCATCGTCTGAGGATCTCTTGATCTTCTGTGATGCATTTTCCTGGTTTGTCTTGGATGGTGGTAGTTTTCCCTTGTTTATGGGTTGTGAGATATTTTACCAGTTGATATGCCATTTGCTGTCATTTCTATTCAGACTGTCTTCAATTTTGCAGCATTGTCTTTCTTTCCAGGATTCCTTTACATTTTTCATGCTTTTCCTGATGATGTTGTTTACCTCTCTGTATTTTCTAGCTCCTTCATTATATCTTTACCCTTTTTCAGTTCTCTTCTTTTGATCATTTTCTGGTGGAAGCGAAACGTTGTCATTAATATATCATGGTCACTTCCCATATCTGCTCCTGGAAAACTTCATGTTCTGGCGATATTCAGTCCTGTGCAGAATCGTTTTTGTTTTCTTTTCACCAAGATCTAGTCAATCTGGTTGTAATGTTGTCCATCTGGACCGTGCCAGGTCCATCTTCTAGATGATTTGTGAGGGCCGATCGTGTTGGTTAGCACAAGATTGTTGTAGGCAGCAAATTCCAAGAGCCTGAGTCCTCTTTCATTTGCTTCTGCATTGCAGAAGGGTCCACATATGCCTTGCCAGTTGGTCTGTGAATCAACTCCCACCTTTGCATTCCAGTTCCTTGTACAAACAGAATGTCCTTCTTGGGTGAGTTGTCAGTGATATCTTGCAGTTGGTTGTAAAAACATTATCCAGTTCGTTGTCATCATAGTAAGATATGGGTGAATAGGCCTGTATGATTTTGATGTTGAAGGGATTCGCCCTCAGGCGGATGGTAATAAGCCTGCTTGAGACTGGGCAGCAACCCATAATGATGTTAACAATGCCCTTGTGGACAAAAGTCCAACGCCATTTTTGTGTTTGTCCCTTCTTCCACTGAAGTAGAGCTTATGCCCTTAGTCTGTTATTATTTCGCCAAAGTGTTTCCAGCGCACTTAGCAGACACCAACAGTGTTCCAGTAGTACCTCTCCAGCTCATGTGTAAGTTCCTTCAACTTTCCCACAGCCCTCAGTTTTCTAACGTCCCATGTACCGATGATGATGCTGTCTCTGTTACGGATCTTGGTAGTGGGAGCACAAGTAGCATAGCTGTCACCTCCGCCCTGGTGTGCAGCAAAAGTCGCTGTCATTGTTGACTCGGGCTGCAACCGATCCGGTATGGAAGAATTGTTCGTTGTCTTCATGTGGTGTGTCAAGGGCAAGATACAGACTGGGGGAGATATAGCCTGGCGGAGCCCATCCCTCTCCAGACTGGATGACCACAACCGAAATCCACCGATATAGTGTGGCATGCCTTGGCCCTGAGCACATGGTCGTTGAGCTCATCTGGGAGCCATTCCGCCCTGGCCGTTGGCTTCATCGAGGAAGACTTCCGCCAATGATCATGTGCTATCAACACACTATTTTACCCATACTTGAGAGACTCGTGAGGGCGGATCCAATGGACCTGTACCACTGACCGTCTTCTTCGTGAAGAAGTAGAAATTGATTTAATTCACTGAAGAAAGGAAAGTCAGCTGGCGTTGACAACATACCAGCAGACCTTATTCAAGCAGGAGGAGAATAGATAGTCATAGTCCTGACAACAATCTGCAACAATATATGGCAAACAGGAGAATGGCCCACCACATGGACTCAATCCTTGGTCATCGTGCTCCCCAAGAAAGGAAACCTACAGCTATGCCAAAACTACAGAACCATCAGTCTGATCAGTCACCGAGCAAAGTTATGCTGAAAATGATTCTCAATAGACCAAAGCCTCAAGGATAGAAAATTATTGCTGAAGAGCAGGCAGGCTTCCAAGCAGGAATGAGCACCACTGAACAAATCTTCAATCTCAGAATCCTTTGCGAGAAATACCTTCAGCAACAGCAGAATCTATAGCACGTCTTTATTGATTTCAAAATGGCCTTTGATAGAGTATGTCATACGGCCTTATGGGCAACTATGAGGAAGTACATCATCTCAAACCTGATGCAGGTTGTTGAACACATCAATGACGAAGCCACCAGTGCTGTCCTCAGCAATGGCAACAGAGGAGATTGGTTTTTAGCAAGAACTGGAGTCAGACAGGGATGTATACTGTCACCTACACTCTTCAACATTTTCCTGGAAAGGATCATGGAGTATGCCTTGCATGACCATAAGGGCACTGTCAGCGTCGGATGAAGAACAATCACAACCTTCGCTTCGCAGATGATTTTGATGGTTTAGCAGGAGATGAAGAAAAAAAGCTGGCTGACTTGGCTGAACGCCTCAACACAAATTCCGCAGCATATGGTATAGAGATTAGCGCCGAAAAAAACCGATGACAAACAATACCAACGGCATCAGTGCAGAAATAAAGGTCAATGGACAGAAGTTGGAAAGAGTCACAAGCTTCAAGTATTTGGGATCAATTATCACAGATAAGGGCTCAAAACCAGAACAACTTTGTAGGATTGCCCAGACAACAGCAACAATAACAAGGTTGAGACCAATATGGAAAGATGTCAACATTGATTTTGGTTCCAAAATAAGGCTGATGTGCTCCATTGTCACATCCATCTTTCTTTATGCTTGTGAAACATGGACGCTCACATCAGATCTACAAATAAGGATTCAAACCTTCGAAATGAGATGCTAGCGCAAGATCTTGGGCATCTCATACATTGACCATGTAACCAACGAAGAAGTCCACAACAGGATCCAACGAGACATCTGATCCTATGAAGACCTCTTGACCACTGTAAAAAAGCGCAACCTGGTGTGGTACGGTCTTGTTTCAATATCATCTGGACTGGCACAAACAATCTTGCAAGGCACAGTGCAAGGGTGCAGAATAATAGGTAGACAGAAAAAGAGGTGGGAAGACAACATTAAGGAGTGGACAGGCATGGGATTTTGAGATTCCCAAAGGGCAGTAGATAACGGGGAAAGATGGAGAGAATTGGTTGTAAAGTCAACTGTGGTGCCCTAACGACCTCTTGGGTTAAGGGATTGAAGATGATAATGATAGTTGTGATTTGTTGTTTTAAGGCCTCTGTTTAGAAAAGATTGCACTGAATCAAGCACTATGCTGACCGTTACGAAATTACAAAAACATGCCCCATGGAGCCTATCACATCTGTATTTCAAGGAGATTTGGTTTTCTTTCTATGTTATGTGTATTTAATTTGCATTCTTTGTTAGTTTTGTATTCATTATATGTTGGGGGTTATGTAAAATTGTATTTTGTAGCTGACCTTATCCAAAATCAAGTTCATTTTCTACCTGACCAGAATCTTTAATGTTTTAATATGCTGTAAACAATTAATACATAAGTTATATTTTCCTGAGAGTGTCCGTTAACTATTAGGATCATTATTTTAATTTGAGTCAAGGAATTTATTTACTATATTCTTTATTATAACGTTAGTAATTTGATAGTCCGAAAAAATAATTTTTGTCTGACAAAAGGTCTCTTCATTTGTTTCTTAGTATTTTTTATATATATATATAACCTTGCATTTCTAGAAATTATTCATTCGTGAACTAAAATCTTGAAGCACGATCATTTGTTATGCTCTGTGTTTGATTTGGATTGGAATTTATTTGTTCATATTATTCATTCACTGGAAATACAAAGTGCTCAGTAATATTCTCGGACAAAGACATTAACTGGGAATTATAGAGAATTCAAACAAGGACATTTTGGATTATATTGACTGTGATTCATCAAAAGACTGTTAGTACATCATTACAATTGAAGCCATTTGTACATTAGTACATTAGAGACTACCGACCACTGCAGGCACATCAACACCTTCAGCACTGGTAATTATTTGGAATACCACTAAAGTTTATTCAGAACATTATTCGGTAATACTTGTGTTGGTAATGTTAGGATTTTTTGGGATTTAATTCGTAATACGTGAATTTTATTTTTACATTTTCACTTTGTTTTCTAGGGAGATGAATTATTTGCCGAATTTTACATAGCTTGTTGTTTCTCACAATATTCTATTGCTTATTTCAAGACCATATAGTCGTAATACCTAATATCATTGTACGTTCTATTACCGATTTTCTTCTACTCAGAATGCATCAGCCGTAACAGTATTCGCCATATGATTTTTATTTATTTTTAATGATTAACTTTTCAATCACATTCATTCAAAACGTTGTTTTCTCCTTAGATGGGATTTAAGACAGCTTCTGCACATATTTGCCAAAACTATTATTCCTTTAAGCATAAAAGTATTTATACAATTTTATCCTTTTTCTCTCCATTGATAATCATTAGATTACGTGTATCCAAAGACGCAGTGAATCAGTTTCTAATATACCTGCCAAAATCAACTTAGGCCGCATCTAATGCTCTCTTTATTCCATGAAGCCGTGTTGGCTTAGTGGTTATCGTTCCTGACTCGCTTCCTAAAGATAGCTGGTTTGAATCATATCAGTTTACTGTGGTGTCCATTTGGGCAAGGCTGTTTACTTCTATTACCTTGCCACTAAGTAACTCACCTATTTGGTGTGCCATCAAACGTCAATCCAAAACAGACTCTTTAATACAGAAACCTGTTACGGTCACACAGACAATAATATTATGAACTAGAAATTTCGAGTTTTTAAAACTCGAAATTTCGAATAATTAACATCGCAGAAATAAATACCATAAAAACTAAACATTTCGATAAAGATTTTAAAATTTCAAGACAAAAGTGTAAATGTCATGCACTTTTTAAAAAAAAAAATAATAAGTAGTTGACACATACCTCTACACTGAGTGTTTATACAGAATAAAAGGGTCAAGGTCGTTAAGAACTCAACCAGACTTTAGTGATGTGTAAGATGATCATTCACATGAGATCGCCCTCCAAAGCTAATTTCAACTGTTTTCTCAATGGTCTTTATGTTTGCTTGCTTGCTGGATGTTGTGTACTTTTTATAGTTGTGTGTTTGCACTAACAGCACTTTTAATGCACTAGTGGCTATGTATGCCGAGGAAATCGGAGCCATTTGCAGTTACCAAGGACTTACATAAGCCGCTGACCCGGGTTGACCTTGATAGGTTCAGTGGCATAGAAATCTTAAAATCTACCCCTCCGAAGACTGATTAACCTGTGCATCTGTCGCAGAACAATTGCCTTGTATGCGACTGAGTACCGCATTATTTTCTTTGAGTAATATAAATCAAAGGGCATTAGAAACATTCTTGTATTGTTAATGTTTGTATACTCGACAATATAAATATAAATGAATAGAACTTGTTGTCTCAAAATAAGTGAGAAAATATTGATAAAGTGTACATACCAATTTGAAAAATAAATAAAATTATGTCAATTGTGTTTTTGAAGAAGAGGAGCAAAACTTCGGCGATTAATATCTCATATATGCGTATGTATACAGTATCTAATCTAGATGTATGTATGTATATAAGTATCTAATCTAGATGTATGTATGTATACAAGTATCTAATCTAGATGCGTATAACTCAAAAAGTAATTATTTCTCCTTTACATAAAAAGAAAAATCGGCATTATATCATCGTTTTCATGTGTTCTGTCTGCATGGGTCTACAGTCAGGATCTACAGTCAGGGTCTACGTTCAGGGTCTACAGTCAGGGTATTAGATGTCAAACAATCTTTCTTCTTTCTGTACTAAACCAGACCTACTTTGATATGTATGCCTTTAGACAGTCCAGAGACCATACCTAATTTGATATGCATTCCTTCAAACAGTCCAGAGACCAGATCTACTTTGACGTGTATATGCCTTTAGACAGTCCAGAGACCAGACCTACTTTGACGAGTATATGCCTTTAGACAGTCCAGAGACCAGACCTACTTTAATATGCATATGCCTTTAGACAGTCCAGAGACCAGACCTACTTTGATATGCATATGCCTTTAGACAGTCCAGAGACCAGACCTACTTTGATATGCATATGCCTTTAGACAGTCCAGAGACCAGACCTACTTTGACGAGTATATGCCTTTAGACAGTCCAGAGACCAGACCTACTTTGATATGCATATGCCTTTAGACAGTCCAGAGACCAGACCTACTTTGACGAGTATATGCCTTTAGACAGTCCAGAGATCAGACCTACTTACAAGAGTATATACCTTTAGACAGTTCAGAAACCGGACATACTTTGATATGTATGCCTTTGACAGTCCAGAGACCAGACTTACTTTGATATACATACGCCTTTGGACAGTCCAGAGACCAGACTTACTTTGATATGATTGTCTTTAGACAGTCCAGAGACCAGACCTACTTTGATATTTATATGCCTTTAGACAGTTCCGTGACCAGACTTACTTTGATATCTATATGCCATTAGACAGTCCAGACACCAGACTTACTTTGATATGTATATGTCCAGAGACTAGACTTACTTTGATATACATATGCCTTTAGACAGTCCAGAGTCTAGGCTTACTTTGATATGATTGCCTTTAGACAGTCCAGAGATCATACCTGCCTTTAGACAGTCAATAGATCAGACCTACTTTGATATGTATGCCTTTAGACAGTCCAGAGACCAGATTTACCTCGATATGTATGCCTGTAGACAGTCCAGAGACCAGACTTACTTTGATATATATATATATGCATTTAGACAGTCCAGAGACCAGACCTACATTGATATGTATGCCTTTAGACAGTCCCGAGACCAGACTTACTTTGATATGTATGCCTTTGACAGCCCAGAGAGCAGACATACTTTGATATGTATATGTCTTTAGACAGTCCAGAGACCAGACTTACTTTGATATGTATCCCTTTAGACTGTCCAGAGACCAGACCTACTTTGACGAGTATATGCCTTTGACAGCCCAGAGAGAAGACCTACTTTGATATGTATGCCTTTAGACAGTCCAGAGACCAGACCTATTTTGATATGTATATGCCTTTAGACAGTCCAGAGACCAGACCTATTTTGATATGTATATGCCTTTAGACAGTCCACAGATTTATTTTTTATATGAGATAAATAAATCTGAAATACAATGAATAAAAGGTCTCCAGCATTTTGTTTTATCTCAATGTATTATTTTTCCCAATCCATCTCATGCAAATTTGCTACTCGGCATGTAACAGATATATGTTAAATATCCAACAATATATGAGATAAATAACAATTAAATCCTAACCCATCTCCCCGAAAACAACCGGAAGGCTCCATGGTCAAGTAATGAAAACAGTTAAAATGAGAACCATGGATTACACAAATGACAGAGGGTGAATATTATAACTCCCTTCTTTCTAAAATGATATAAAACATATATCTGCTAATCTATTCATTCAATAATTCATTCATTCATTCATTCAGATAATAATGATAATACTAATAATAACACTGTCTTGTAATATTCCTATCCCGATTACAGTAAGGTCTGCTTAGCCAACATACCTTTGTGCAGCTAAGTTTTTCAATCTTTAAATCTTCTCACAGTAATTGTTACTGCAAAATATATTCATTATATGTGATGATAATGATAATAATACAGTGTTAATGCTTACTAAAACAATGTTATCTTTTTGTTCACAATGCCATATCACACGAGACTTCTTTCGTATGTGCTTCACATGACATATTTACATACGAAATATTGGAATATATTGTTTGTAAAAAGGCTGATACCTTGACAGTAATTAATAAATCGAATAGTAGGTATATACAGGACATGGATTTCGCCTGGAAGTATGCTTTCAATCTTTTTCAGCACAGTCTTCGCGTATTTGTTGTGTTAAGTTGATAACTCGTTCACTTCGAGTAGATTTTCATTGAACCACAGGCAGTCAGAACACAATCATGGCCACAGCACAAGCACACGATGTTGTAATCCGGTCTAAGAACTCTGGAACTTGAACAAGAAGGTATGTGAAAGATGAGTCTTATATAACTATCTAGTTCCTTTGAATAACATATCAGTATGTTTACATGGTACTTCAAAACGAATTGAACTGAATAGGGGACAAATTTACACTACCGTCAAAATTTCAATAACTCTGAGTGTAGATGACATAGTTCTAAATGTTTCTATATTTAATATGCACTGAATCCTTTCAGAGAAACTCCATCAGTCATACTGCGTAATGGGGCTAGGACTGTGCAGCTGAAGGTGAATGAAAATTAGATTCAGCAAAGAGCTAGTGACTATCTTGACTATTGATTGAGATGGTTTATATAAAGCATCATTACCAAAATGGGTTCAAGTAATTTAATAATACAAATCGCAAAAAAAAAATATTGTTTGATGTGACCTTGTTTATTACATCTTGTCAGGTGGAATTTCATTATCAGCATTATTTTCGGTTTTCTGTCTCCTGATATTAAAATTACCGTAATATGATAACCTTTTACATTTTGTATTATTATATACTAGCATCAGAGAGAGCGAACAGACCTTTTGCTAGAACGTCATTTAAAAAAAAATAAAGAATTCTGCGAAAATGAAAAATAAGGTCAATAACGTCAAACCGAAGCCTCTAACTTACCAAGAGTTTCTCTAATTGGGTTAGTTTATTTTGTTATTTCAGTTTTGTCATTATTTTTTTCTTTACAATTTTTACGCGCCTTTTCGTTTACGCGCCGGACGTTTCATTGACGTAGGCGCCCTCTCTGCTGCTGTAATTAGATCATTATTATATCAGTAATGACACCTGGTATGGAGTCTTATAGAGCTAGATTAGAGCTCTTGGGGAAAATGGAGATGATTTGGATAAAGATGTATATTCCGTATTTACTAATAAACTTGCCAAAGCCGATGACCCACATTTTCATATATGTAAGCGTGATATAGAACTAGAACTAGAAAGGAAACGAGAAGAAGAAGAATTTTATGATATAGAAGAATCTTCTGCCGCTACTGGAAGTGGGTTTTACTCACCAACTCCCACAGGAACCGGAGGAGTGGTTTTATTGCTTGTTCTGACA
Organism: Sinohyriopsis cumingii; assembly: GCA_028554795.2. Taxonomy (NCBI): domain Eukaryota; kingdom Metazoa; phylum Mollusca; class Bivalvia; order Unionida; family Unionidae; genus Sinohyriopsis; species Sinohyriopsis cumingii. Next base: position 146,022,771 of record CM068826.1, on the reverse strand, counting down.
GCATTATTTCTGACGAAGATTAGAAATTCTGATTTGAGGAAAACGTGCTGGAAATAATTCTCCAGATGTCATTAATGAAAAAATGTCTGATACTTGTCAACGATTATTTACAGGTGGTATCATGGAAATCAATGTTTATCGTTCTCTTATTGATGAAATCGTTGATGATTATCACAGTGATAAGATAACTAAATAATAAATAAAATGACTGTATAATGCTCAACGTGGACCGATTATGGTCAGAGTAATAAATTCACGATTACCAATATGTAAAGCGATCTACGGTGATGGACTCGGCGATGTTGTTCAAGGCTGGTTATTTTTAAAAGGATAGCCCCTAAGCCGAAACCAATTGCAAAACAACTAGGAATGAAATCTATTGATTTTGTTCGTGAATTAATTCCTAGCGCAGTCGGTAATCTTGCCGGTAAGGCGTTCTCGGCAATCAAGGACGGACTAGCACGGTTAATTAGACGAAAACCTCAGCCAGTAAAATTACCCAGCACTGAAGTTATAGCTGCAAATGGCAGTAAAAAGCAAATCAGGCTGTAAATAGAAAACTGGCAGAGTGGGCTGGTGAATCAGAAAAAGAAAACCTAGAACAGTTGGCTGGTGAAGCAGAAAGAAATATAATAGCAGGAAATGGTTTTCGTTTTAGACTATAACAATTATAATAAAATGTTTAAATGTATATCCGATCCAGCGTTTGATATGGACGCACCAATTCTCAAAGATGAATCGATATGTGATTATCAATTTTATTTTTATGACACACGAGAGGTAAATCAGAGTGGACGAATTGAACTGCAAGTTCAGAATACAGGCAGATATTTCTTACCCGCTGAAACATTTATAAAAGTAGAAGGGGAAATTTTAAACAGTTCAACAGGTGGTATATTTCCACCTTTTGCAGCTTTAACAGCGTTAATAGCCGCCGCAGCCCGAACCATTGCAAAAACAGCTGCTCTTGGCGTTTTAAGTGGTGCTGCCGGAAATGTTGGAAAAATGGTTGTCGATAAAATAACAGGAAATTTTTTAAAAAGAAGAAGAGGCTTGAGACTCCCTGGAACCACTTATCGGTACAGAAAAGGTATGAGACTTCCAGGAACACTTCGTTAATTCTGCCTATGTAAAATTTTGATTTACTCGATGCTGCTAAAAAATTAAATGTAATAAATTTCAGAGGTGTTTTTATGCGAGACCAATTACCAAAACAACCAAACAATGTTGAAACAGGAATTATTAATCTTGATAACAGTTCTGATCCAGGTCCTCAATGGGTTGCCTACGCAAATGATCCAAGTGGAACTGTTTATTTTGATTCGTATTGACTAGCACCCCCAATTGAATTTCTAAAATGTATAAACACAATAAAAAATATTCCAACTTGGTATTCAACATTACCAACACAGACAATAACAGATCCACCGTGCTGTAATTGCTGTACTTGACGCTGTATCAAAATCAACCAAACCACCTCATAAAGTCATGCATGAGTATACAAGTAACCGCGTCGTTTTAAACAGATCTTAAAGTATAATGGTTGATATTTACGGAAGATCTTCTATCAGTGTTATCACTGGAGGCAAGAAAAGATATTGATTTGTCGAATTACGCAAGTAAAGATGAACCTGCCGATATTATGAACCTCTCTAGAGTTGACAAGGATGCGGTTCATATTTTCAGGATAAATATGGTGTTTAAAAGACTAGTAACATTAAGTGGAATGTCAAAATTCGTAGAGTTCTCAGTGCTACTATGGATAACCTTCCAGTATTAACTGACGGAGGTAGAATCAGAGATTCAAATATATCAATCGCAATTATCAGAAATGAAATTGCAAAAAGCTAATCGTTTACGATCAACTGGTGATACAATGACAGGTAATCATAGTATGAACGGAAATAAAATAGTTGTTTTAAAAGATCAAACACCTGATGAAGATGCCGCAAAAAAAAATTTAGACAATAACTATACTACAGTAGATAGCAAATTATCCACGATGCGAGCTGAGTACGACGTTCAGGTAAATACGTTTATAAATCTACGTAGGTAATTTTCAAAAACTCAATAAATTCGCAGATGATTTCCTTGGAAGTCCATTGCTTGCTACGTAAAACTCAGCGATAATAAAACAGCTATATCAGACATTGAAACGATTAGAAAAAAAATAAAACAGAAAATGTTATCAACCGAATTCCTGACATCGTTAAAAAAAATTAATCTGATTCAAATTCCCCACAAACAGAATATCAACGGGGTATACACAGCGTCATCAGGATCATCAACATGGTCACAGCCGAGTAACACTGTAAAACATACCGCAGAAATTACTGGTGTGTACAGGCTGTCTGTATTTAGCGGTACAAAATTTAGTATATTTGCCATGTATCCCTGGTGTCATTCAGCCCATAATTATTCTGGAGTTGTGTCTGTTGTGTTAAATAAAGGGTACGAAGAAACATTTTTGCTGGAACCGTCCGATAAAAGATTTATCGCAGCATCTTACTGGTGGTGTCTGAAATATTTGCTGAAACACCTCAATTGATTGCTAAGTAATTATAATATAATGAGCACTTCAATCAATGGTCAGAATTTTTTCTATAATCAAGCACGAGAATGGCAAACAAAACTAAAAAATTATCGTTAACAGTAAAAGTAAAATAAACCGTAGACATGTAGTTGTTGTCGACATAACTGTGTATTCAGCTTATACTGTTATCGCTGGAACCGGTGCATTATTATTAACAATGAAATCGCCAGCAGTTGCAACGATTTGTGTTTGAGCTGTAACAATTGCTGCTTTTCTTAATATCATTGCAAAAAAGAATCTGTACATGCACAAATGAAAAATGGCATGAGTATATAACACATCAACGCTAGCATACTCTAAATTATCCATGTCAATATCAGCAAGTCTTAACAATGGAAAAATATCAGATTTTGACTTTGCATAGATGATTAAAATTTACAAAGAAGTAATGACTGTGATATAATCCACGCCTGATTTAGATAATAGGAATTTAAATAATAATGTCAACTCCACTGACATCGACAGGCTAGTTACTTCAGCAAATTGCAAAAAATACAACTCCGTCAAAAACTACAAGGAAATCAGTAAGCTCAACCAAACCTGAATTCAGAGACAACTTTCCAACTGCTATTCCAGTAAAAAAAAATATCGCTTGCACAATTACGAGTATATAGCAGTTGGCCAAAAATCAGATCAAAATCATAAGGTGGACTAGCAGCAAATAATTCGCTTCTATCTGCAAATATAAATAAACCAAATGGAACCCCCGATTGGCAGGTTATCGCTATTTTTGCAGGCACTAATTAGATTGAACAAATCAATGATGAATTCCAGCGCAGAATAAAATCTATAAGAGAATCAAACATAGCTATAACAGTTCACGAACCAACATTATCAGCTGCGATTTAAATAAATTCGCAAGATTACGTCATTGATATTTATTCTTCATCAATCCGAAGTATTTTAGGATGGCCATAAATTCCTATATAATTTCAAAAAATAACAGAACCGAAACGGAATGATTTTTCTATTAACGATTTTATTTAATTACAACTCCGAAATCTCGAAAAGAATATCAATGGGAAGGGGTGTATTACTCAGTTACTTATAATAGAAAAAATTTATGAAACCACCAGAAATATTGATTATTTCTGGTGATGGTAATTATATTTCAATTTCTGATATTCTTGGATTTACAAAATTATTTGATGTTGAAGATTATTTTAAAATTCCTAACAAAAAGTTTTTTAATTTATGTTCTAACAGAATTAAAAATGAACATCAAACTACATTTACAAGTCTACGAAATTTATTTTCCAGTATAACACAATATTAAACAATATTACATAAACGACGTAAAACAACAAATAATTGAAACGATACAACAGCTAAATCTAATTGTATCCGATCTTGAACTAATCAATTCAGTTATTATTGAATCTGTAATTTTTGGAAAAGAATATACGTATCAAAGAGGACGTCTTAAACAACTGCTTCTCAATTATTATAAAATAACTGAAGCGGAATTACAAGCATTTGTAATACCAGAATTTAAAACCGCCGAACTAATAACATCTTTCAACGGTCTTATCAATGAAACTTTCCTAAAATCGTTGAATCATGGAGAAAAATATCACCACCAGCATAATACTGCACCAAGAAATTCCTTGTTAGGATCAACCTATAATAGTTGTGGCCATCGCAAGGTCCTCTCCTCGTTGATAAATTCGTTCAAAAGCAGATATAACTTTAGCAGCGGTTTTAGTTGATAGTGGTTCTGCTTCTTTATATCTACTTGGAACGTCAACGACAGTTAATGCGTATTTGTATGTTGACTGACGTCTACCAATTTTGATAGTATCGTGACGTAAAAATAAAATATATGCCTGATGAACTTCATTAGGAGTGCTGACATCAAAATGTGCGTGCTGATTTCGTTTAGGTGGTGGTAGTTATTTTCCATATTGCCATTCGTGCTAACCATTTTGCAGCAACAGAACGTTAACATTTGCTGCATAAGCAAGTTTACTAATCGCTGCTTTAACTTTCCAATATCCTCTTGGGCTATAATAAATCGATTCCATTATAATAATGATCGGTTGATTAATTACCAGCTCCGAATAATAGCGTACCTTTCACCGCAGATTTTATCAACCAGATAGCTAATGATTCTTTAAATGATTTATTTTTATAGAATTTAATGCATGAATTAGTTTTACGTCTGCAATATGCCTTTGTTGTAAATCATTACTTTTATAAGCTGCATCATGAGCATGACATGCTTTATCAATTTCATTTATTGGATATCCACCAGGTTTTGGTTGATTTTGGTTATCAAGTCGTATATCAAGTCGAGTTCCAGGACCGCAATAATTATATTCTCCTGGTTATTTAAATAAGGGGTTCCTGGTAATTTTCCTAATGAAGTAGCGATATCACCACCAATTTTATTATTAGAAATAAATTTATATTCTTTGTACCACATTTTACACATTTACCTGTAAGTGCACGTTTTTTATATTTTGTTATTATTGTTGTTAATCCACTTGTGGGATGGATGCTCTACATCGAACACAATATAAAGTCATGGTATTTATTATATTTGTATAAAATGGATATCATTGATTTCACAGTGACACGAAAGCAAGAGCCTGTAAAACATCATCCAGCGCTACCAAATTCTATCAGAGCAATTATCAATGGTCCATCTGGGTCTGGTAATACGCAATTATTACTTAATTTGATAATGAGATGGTTCAAATGGGATAAGTTGTATTTAGTAGCTCCGTCAGTTGATGATCAGAGATGCTTCGAAGTACTTAAAGATTTTAATGAAAATGCAAATTTGTTGGACGAGGATATTATTGATTTATCACCGATATTGATGAAGCTTCATCGGTAGATGATCTTCTTTCTTGGCGTCATAAATTCTATTAATCAAAGTTTTATTAGTCAGATCATGCAGTGAAAATGAAAGCGCTGTCACTTATGAAAGTAAGAGCAGTGGCGAATAATTTCTGCCTTGTAATATTTTAGTTGTGTTTAATGGAGTTGATACACATACTCTGAGAAATATTCATCAAACTTGGTGCAGCGGAGATATGGATATAATCAGATTTAGAAATTTCTTTTCAAAAGCACAAACTACCCCACATGGATTTATAAAAATTAATTTACATGATCCTCGATCGCGATATAGTATAGGTCTCGATAAAATATTTTGTTGAGAGACTGATAGAATAATAATTTAATTATAGCAGCAGAGAGAGCGCGACCTCAATGAAACGTCCGCCTGGTAAACGAAAACTCGCGTACAAATTTTGGTGAAAACAAAAAAAAAAAATAAAGTAACAAAATAAACTAACACAATTAGAGAAACTCTTGGTAAGTTAGAGGCTTTTGTTTAACGTTAATGACCTTATTTTTTCATTTTCGTAGAAAGCTTTATTTTTTTAAATGATGTTCTAGAAAAAGGTCTGTTCGCCGTCTCTGCTGCTGTACTCCTTTTTCACCGTTTACTTTACATTGTATTTTACGATCCTGAACACCGTGATATTGCACGTATGTCAACGACGCGCGTGCCTAAAATAGTATAGTGTATTAGGAACTACTTTGTAAACAAACCATGTACACTCATGTAGTATCGCTTTAGGTTTTAGTTTATTACATTTGTTTGTGGATGAACTAAAGAACCTGTTTCGTCTGTTTGAAAGTTGAGACAATAAAATGAATGGTGTGGACGAGTTTACTAAGCCACAAATGTAACTTTCAAACAAGCAAACGAATGAACGAGATATTTGCTATGTCCACAACAAACGCGAGAGACAGAGCATAAAAACTACCATTCTTATCATTTAACGTTATTTAGGGGTATATAAAAATAGCATAGAAAAGCATACTGAAGGTAAGGGCTATCACATATATATCAGAGAAGTACCATTTTATAAGTGAAAGTGCTAAATTCGTTGGAACAAAATGCAACTAAAGGTTTGCGTAGAAAAACAAGGGTCTCAGAGCCAATAAGCAAAGACGACGAAAAATTATTATTTCCGCTGGCTGAATGGACTGTCACGCACCAGCTGCATTGCAATATTTCGTGTTAACTTTGTTGATACAATGTTTCGGATTTAGGCCAGCAATAGACACCATAAAGGTCCTAACATAGCTGCGGTCCTTACAAAGAGCATGCAAGTGACCGGGCACAAACTTTTCTTTAGCTGGTAATAAGAATGGTAACAAATATACTTACATTTTTGCATGTTGAAATTCCTTAAAATGTACATTCTTAGTTCCTCAAATCCAAATTGAATGAGATATGTCATGGGTTCTAAAGCTTGATTACACATTTCGAAATTGTATTGTAATTTTGATAACATTTCCAACTGCAATAACAGTATCCTTACTGCACACAAAATGAAATGAACTTGATGTTCTAAAGCATCTATTTGATAATTAATTACAATTGACAGAGTTTATATTTTTCCCACATTATGATTCCAAGCATTTAATGACAGAACAGAAACACACGTGTAGCTGAGTCAGTTTAAAGTAGACCAAAAAGAGAATTTGTTTGAAAATGATGTCGAGCGTGCAATTAAGTTCAAATGTAGCTGGGTGGCACTATGTGCGCATTAATAATGTTATTGTGTATTGATGAATCTACGGTCGTGTATTTATTTCGGAATAAAACATACATTTAATTACTTTGTTTCTCGTAGAGTATATTTTTATAATTAAGCTTATGGTAGAATAAGAAAAAGGGTACATTATAAAACGTTACAGCATTGGTATAGGAAAATATGAACTCGTTTTCTCGGATGGTTACTGTACTCCCACAGGTCGTACATAACAAAACGTTACAGCATTGGTATGGGAAAATATGAACTCGTTTTCTCGGATGGTTACTGTACTCCCACAGGTCGTACAATATCCGTCCGTAAACACTTGTTCATATTTTTTCCATACAAATGCAGTAACCTGCAATTATTTATGAAATACTGGAAAAATTTCCGGTAACGGTACTTTTGAGGAGGGAACACATGGACTATCATGCCAAAGGCATAGTTCTTCTTTTACGAGTCAGGAACACCATACTATTTTGTACCAGAATTTGGTTTTCATTTGTTTTGCATCATCAAAAATAAGAAGTCAGACGTTGAACTATGTTTGCATGACGTCATAGGATATTGGCCAATTGGCCAATTGGCCACTATGATATATTTTCATTGGCAACGTTTATACCCATGCATAATTCCACCTATTTTGCTTAGCATGTCTAAGATGACAAGGTCCACCCGAATGGTTTGACACAGAGAAGTAGCATTTTTATTTCACTTTGGGCACTCATGTCTTTAGTGCATATAAAATCAAACACAACGGTGTGTGCAAGAATGGTCCTACTAAATACTGCTAAGCCTGACAAAGCCCGACAAATCCCCACAAAGCCACGCAAAGTCAAACTAAAAAAGTGTATTTATATTGTTAATTATATTGATGAATAAATTAACGAAGCCAAAAGACTAGTTGTCAAGATATTTAGGCAGAATTAAATGACCGAAAATTGGGTGACAGAGTTCAAATTCGAATCTAATAATGACAAAGTAATAATAAAGTCTGACAAAATCATATGTAAACTGTTTATTACTTCATAAATTGTTCATTAAACTTGTTATCGAAATAAAAGTCAATTTTTCAATATATCATAATCACACAAAGCCAGACAAAGACATACAAAGCCTGACAAATCCTCAAAAAGCCTGACAGAGTCATAGAATCATATTAGACCAGTGTATTTATATTGTAAATTATATTGACGAATAAATTAACCAAACTCAAGGATTAGTTTTCAACACAATCATGCCAAATTAAATAACAGAAATTTGGCGGCAAATTTCGAATTCGAAAAATAAGAAAATCGTACGTATAATATTTATTATTTGATAAATTGTTCATCTGAATTATCATCGAAATAAAATACAATATTTCAATATGCCCTAATTATACAAAGCCTGACAAAGTCATACAAAGTAAATTATATTGAGGAATAAATTAACGGAAGGACTAGTTTCAACATAATTGTAAATAATGATAAAGTCTGAATAAACATGTTTGAAATGTTTGTTATTTTATTAACTGTTCATATGACTGATTATCGAAACATAGGTTGACCAACTCAACAAACCTTTTGATGTTTCATAAGAAAGGCATGGTTATCCTGACAAAGTCAAACAAAGTGATAATAAAAATGTGTACTATTGCTATATGGTGTTTTTGTCGCATAAATTACAAAAGAAAAATGTTGGACTTACTACGCACACCATAATGAATGACTGGGAATTGGGAGACAAATTCCATCTTCACTGCATCTCAAAAAAGGCATACGGTGCCTGACAAAATCTTAACTGGAATGTTTATTCTTTCAAAATGTCTGTATACGATAAACTGTCGACATAAATGGCTATTTTTTACACAGGCACACATTGTCATAAAATGGCATAATATAAATGTATTAATTGAGTTAAAGGTAGCACGGTCCTACTCACCTACTTGTGATTGTAACAGGCGTTGACGCGTGTTAATGGAATACATTAGCACTTCACTACCATATGCCGTAAATTTTATATGAACAGTAAATAATTTCCAGTATTGTAAGTTTAAAAACATTTCTATCCTTGTACCGAGTTAAATAGATAATAAAAAAATGACCGTAGACAAAGCAAACATTTTCTAAATCTGTTATATTTATTGATATAAATTTTGTATCAACACTATATATTTTCGAATATTGTAAGTAATTGCCATGCATTTGCCGATCGTGATCCTGTCATTTTTTTTTTCTCCCAGCACCTAACGTAACTAAATATTTTATTAATTGACACGAGGATGTTTCACTGTCAAACAAGAGGAGAAAGAGTTGAATTAACAAATAAGAAAATTCAGCCTCCATGTGGGAAGATATTTGTATAAACTTACACTAACCGTAATTAACTATTTTAAGTTTGTTACAATATTGTACAAATAATGATATGAAGAAAATGTTCGAGAAAGTGCATGAATTAATATTTAGCGTAGTTCACAATAGTTATATATGTCTTTGCGCATCTTTGCTGTGTTCGGTAGGACCGATACGTCTTGTGGACGAAACTTACTGGGGGCGAAATTGTCCGTAGTCAAAGAAACAACGCGATAATAATTAGAGCTGGTAACCGCGAAAACTTTTGTAAAGGGGTATACCAAAACAAAATATTATCTCCTTGCTATTATTTGGAGGAAAAGATAATTATCTTGAGAATCAGAAAAGAAAATATTTCATCTAAAAGACGATCACGGTCCCGAGAGAGAAAAATAAATTGGGCTGTATAAAAAAAAAAAAAAAAAAAAAATTGCACCAAGTAACCGACAAGAATATCATTCGTCATAAATGTATGTGTACACTTCCCGTGGGACCTATCTAAAGTGTTTGTATAATCAATGATACAGAGTTTCAATTGCCGGTCGACACAGTAAGGTAAATGTCTTGGGCACACATGTGTAAAGTATTAAGGCTTTGTTGATGTTGTTGTATCTTAAACCTATTATATGGTTCTAAAAGTCGATTTTTCTTCAATAAAATTGTGAAATATCCAAAGACCTCCTTCTCTCTCTCTCTCTCTCTCTCTCTCTCTCTGTTGACCATCGTATCAAGATAAGGGCGAAAATCGATGAAAAGGCGAGAATAGAGGATTTTCGATTGTGTTGTGAAATACCACAATATCTCTGGACCTATGAAGGATGATGGTAAATGTTAAGTCAAACCGACCAAAGCAAGAGAGAGAGAGAGAGAGAGAGAGAGAGAGAGAGAGAATTTTATGGTCGGTTGTGATGTTAATTAAGGTAGAATAATGACTTAGATCAACTTTAAATATATTAAAATATTTTAATTACCTATTGTTGGCTCGTTATTTCGCTTAGATTCTATTCCACGCTAATATCCATGGACCTGCACGTCAATGCATTGATGAGCGTTCATTATTCAAGAATCTATGTGTTTGTAATGCCATACTTTCTTCATAAAAACCATCTTTCATGTATAAATCATAAGTGTGACTTGTATCGATTTAATCAATGTGAATAAAAAAAATAGAAACTCAAAAATGTAAACAATCAACTTATAAATATGCAAAGGTGATTGTGAATAGGCACAAAAGGACATTACATTTTGTAGTGGACACACTCGGCTGGGATGCGAGTTCATTGACGCGATCAATATACAGTTACCAGTAATAAGTCTAAACTCTGTTCAAAAGGCAAATATGTGTATTTGTATGTGATATAAATAAAATACACGCATGGTATGTACGCTCTATCCACAATATACCACTCGTTGTGCAAGCCCCGTTTCCTTTTAATGAAAAATTTATACATTTCGTGGTATATCATTGATACAGCATACATACTATACATAGGTTCTGCTGACACACCGTTATTATGGTCAGAAATATGTGTCTTTGAATCATTTATAAATAATCAAAATAAAATATGTGATAAAACACAACCTTGCCTTACCTCGGCTGGTCAGTTAAATATTTATATCAAAGCTGTTTGGCGTTTACATGTGGTCATTTATAAAAGTACATCAAATAAACAACTTTAGCTTTCGTTATTGTGTTCATTTCCGAATGTAGCGGATTAAGCAGTGCAAGTGACCTCAGAATCAAGACATGTTGAGACTTAGACAAAATGGCATTCATAAATTTGGATAAGTATTTTGGGGTTAAACGGTAAACTTACGAAGATTGTAACGAGATTGAGAAGAGTGCTAAAGCTGCTATAATTGATAGTTTGGATGGGACAGTAGCTAAGTGTAAGAAAGTGTGTGATGCCTAGCTTAGTGTTTAGAATAAGTCCTTACTTGGATTGACAAAATTCAGTCTCACTCTGATAGACGAACAAGAGCTGTGTCTGTGTTATGAAGAAAGTAGAAATTAAACTCAATGGCAACCAATAGTTCTTCTAATTTTCATAGTTTTTTTGGGAGGACCAGGGGTCACGCTACCAGGAGAAGTGGGTGACTAAGTCGCCTAAAAATGTAAACTTCGCCGCCTTCTGTTAGGAAAGCGAAAACGACTTCGCCCTGTGATTATTTAAGAGGTACATTGACTGACCATACATTTTTTAAAATGCCCCTCTCCTTAGCCCAGTTAATTCTAGTGTTGTAGCAAAATGTAGTCATCAATATATCAGTAGCTAGGCCTAGTATTGATATCAATTACGTTGACAAACAAACTCTTGCCTATTTACAATCATATGTTTTGATAGCTGATTGGCCAATAACACTTTTCCGAGTAAGGTAGCAACTATCAATTTCAAGCATGATATCCTTTGATGATAAAACATACGAACATGTGTTTTAAGAACAGAATCGGTGATTTGGATATATATTATCTGCCTCTTGTACACTATTTCGTCATAAAATTAGTTTGAAACCGTAAGTGAACCAGTAGGCTTAACGGGAAATAATGCGGACAGGTTAATTTGATTGTTTTCGTAAATCATCGGGCAAATATATTCAGAAAATATACAAATCCTTGAAAGTAAAGCCTAGGTCTTATTTCATTAAAGATTTAACTTTAAAATGCAAACTATGTAGGTCAGAAACTTATGGGACGATTCTGTGTTGTGGAATTCGCTAGATGCGCTTTAAGATATAAGCTGTTTACTGACTTGAGACTATTTGCGAAAATAGGGATAAAAGCAAATCAGATACTATTTAACCATTGCCTAAAATTACTACAAGTACGTAGACAAATAAAAAAACCCCATAAGTTTGCAATCATGTTAATTGACTGTTGTAATGAAGCTATATTAAAGTGAGTGATTAAATTACGAAAACCTCTCCATCTAAAAATGGGTGCATAGAAACACCGAAAAGCCGGAACGCACCGAAACACCGAAACGCACTTCAATTATATTGTATATACCATAGTGTATATTGGTTATAAATGTATAATTCATATTTGTGACATTTAATATTAGTTATATAATAAATTATTGTGTACTTTCTTTTCTGCAAGTGATGCAACATCAAACTAAAAAGAAGCTGGAATTTGCGCATTTTTGAGACAGTTCGTAAAGGAACAAAATGTATATCATATATATATATATATATATATATATATATATATATATATATATATATATATATATATATATATATACACAGAGAGAGAGAGAGTATTAGTCGTAGTATGAAAATGCTTTGTTAGATTTATGATAATGTATCTTTATCATGAATATTTTATTAAACACTAATAGTGTCCAACGAAATCTACATATTAAAAAGCGTGTCTTCCACGTGGTACAAGAAATGACTGTTTGATAAATCCTATATTATGTTCGCTTTCTTCCACTAATCACTGAAATTCAACCTTTAAAAATCAGCCAGCATTCATTCTTGCCTTCCTGCATTGAATAAAGATTATTTAACCAGTAGCCATTGGAGTTCAATACATTATCATATTATCCTATTTAATCCGCTAATCATGCGCACTTGTACTGCGCGTCATTTTACTGACATGCACTCCAATATACTCAAAAGATATATCCATTAAATATATTTTTTGGTGGTATGTTTTTCTTTTCTCAGTAATTGATGATTATAAATCGGCCATTTTCCCTGTTGTAGATCCTTAGCGTCTTTTGCATTCCGGTCCAACTAAACACCGAAATGTTAGACAAAGTCTGAATAATTTTTTTTATTATTTCTGTATACTTGCATGCTTCTATACATTTATGTAAAGAAATTGATGTCCGTTATGCTTAATGTAAAAAAGTAGCGAATTGAAAGTATACATCTTTTTTTATGTTATACATTTTGTTTACAACTTTGTGCATAATTAACTGTTAAAAAAATTAGATGGGAACTACACAGCATTAAAACGTCAACCATCTTATAGGAAGCGGGTCACGTGCGTGGACGGTTTAATGAACAGAGATGTTGCCATTGTCGAGTCTACTGGACAGTATACAACATTACGTACTAGGTCCATTATATGTTCGGCAGAGGCGTAGCGGGGGGGGTGGGTGGGTGCAGGGGGGTACATATGTCCCCGGGCGCCAAGGTACAGGGGCGCCAAAATGAGGCTTACAACGTTACATTATAATAAGTAAACAAGGGTAATATTCAAAAATGTGATTAAACGGGGAGGGGGCTGGGGCGCCAATTTTATAGTTCGTCCCCGGGCGCAAAATATCATAGCTACGCCTCTGATGTTCGGTCTTCTCTTTCGGTTTACGATTTCTATGATAGTAAGATTGATGTAATGCTCATTTTTGTTCAATGGCTATCAGTAAAATCCCGAGACTTTTAATATTAAAAATTACGTGTTTGAGTGTCTTTGAGCATGTTTGAGTGTAACTCAATATATTTTAGTGTATTTGAGTGTAACTCAATATATTTGAGTGTATTTGAGTATAACTCAATATATTTGAGAGTAGTGAATTGGGTGAGATTAGCGACAATGGGAATTAGCATTAAAAACACCCCCTGGGTAAGATTAGCGACAATGGAAATTTAACATTAACCACCCTGGGTAAGATTAGCGACAATGGAAATTTAACATGGGCAAAAAACCCTGGGTAAGATTAGCGACAATGGAATTTAACATTGGAGAAAGGAAAAAAAAGGAAATATTGATTTTAGCGACAAAGGCATTCGAACAATGGAAAAAAAAAATATCGATTCTAGGGACAAAGGTAATTGAACATGGGGAATAGAGTTTGGGTCTGTCTAGGGACAAGGGGAATTGAACATGGGAATAGAGTTTGGGTTTGTCTAGGGACAAAGGGGAATTGAACATGTTAGAAAAAGAAAAAAATACTACTTTAGGGACAAGGTAAATTGAACATGGGATTTTTTTTTAAAAAAAAATTAAAAAAGGGGTAGGCAATCGAAAGGCTATCTCTTTTCGAGAAATGTGGGTGGCCCTGAAAAGGGCCTTTGGTTTTATGTTAATATTAATATTAACATAGACGGCATCTGTCACATCTTCTTCTTCTTAAACTCCTTCTAACTGCAGGTCCATACACAAGTACCCTCTTGAGGCATCCTTGTCTTTCTATGTAAACTCTTCTCATCCATAGACTAGTATCTGTCCTATCAACAACAGTCCACTTGGATCGGACATACATGGGTATGTCCGTCCTAAACATCATTGAAGACACAAGGGTGGATGATTCAACTGTGGTCCACATCGTGAGACTCCGAGAACAGGTGAATCAATGCACTGAACTGCGCTTATTTATAGGGAGAGGAAGGATTGAAACGGATTGAGTTCATTGACCAATCCAAACACGCGTGACAAAATTCAGTCAGCCCGCATCCAATCCGAAGAGAGCAGTCTGTGACGTCACGTGGTCTATATAGATTCGCTAGCGCCTGTGTGCAGTCAATCGATGCGAGACAGTGATTCAACATGACGGAAACTCAGAAAACGATTCACTGGGGTGCACCAGCAGTGGAGACCGCCCAAGGGAACCCGGACTTACTTTCAGAAGAGGTACATTGGGATTGTGTGGATTTTCTTACCTCGCAAGAATTTGCTCCGGAACCTTCGTCTCATTCTTCATTACCGCAAGTGGAGAATTTTAGACAGAGACAGAAAGAAGAATTGGAGAAATTTATGCAACGACAAAAGGAAGCGGAACAAGCTTTTCCCCTACAGCAACAGCAACAGCAACAAGAAGAGGTAAGAAAGAAAAAACAACAACAAGAAGTAGCAGCAAAGAAACAAGAGGGTGAAAATCAAACGGCCACGGTACTGTTGGACATTTTAGCGGAGTTAAGAAGTCTGAAACAAATGTATCAGACTTCTTTATCACGACCGAAGAGAATACGACCTTCCCGAGCTAAACACGCCAACCCTGTGACTAAGCCTATCGTACCACCCTTAGTGATTTCAACCCAATCATCATCATCAGAAGTAGGCCTCGGCCGTGGCAAAGGCTTAAGGCAGTTAAAGTTGATTGCTTAAACTCACCCCTACACCAAAAAAGGCCCTTTTCAGGGCCACCCACTTCTCTCGAAAAGAGATAGCCTTTCAATTTGCCAATAACTCAAAAATCAAGAAAAAAAAAAACATTTTACCCTTATAGTACATGTCTGTGTATGAGTGCGTGAGTGTAGCTTCTTATTTAAAATCAAAACTCAAAGACACTTACCTTATATAATTAATGTATTCTTTTCTCCATAGTTACAATCCAATTCACAATTCACAACAGAACACTTTATAAATTACATTCACTTCTTCTGTTTCTTTTTTTTACTCTCTCTTTTTTTTTCAATTTCTTCACCGTCACAGTCTTTTCCTCCTCTTCCTCCTCACTTTCTTCCCTTCTTCTTTTCTTCTCCTGTTTCTTTTTCTTCACCTGGCTGCTTTCTTCCTCTGAAGAATCTCTCTCTTCTTCTGAAGAATTCCTCTTTTCTTCCGACTCCTCTTGTTTCTTTTTTGGGCAATCTGGAGACCAATGTCCTTTTTCTTGACAATAATAACAGGTATCTTGATTTTTGTCTTTTCTAGCCCCTGTTTTTGTTCTTTTTTGACGGTCTGGACACTCTGAAGACCAATGCCCTTTCTTCTGACAGATATAGCAAGTATCTTGACTTTTATCTCGAAAGGAAGGAGAGTAGTCCGTGGGCTGGTCTGAAGAGAATTTTCTAATGACCGCTCGCAAAGCTCTGATGAAACGTTCCATCTGGGTAGTCTCTTCCATCGTTGTGCTCGGTTTGAGAGTGAAATGAATAGTGAAAGGACAAGACACACACCCTTTTTATATACGCTGGTTTGCCATGACTATAAATTAGTCTATGGTGTTTAAACTTGAGTCATTTGACGTTTTGCACTCAAGATGAAACGATCCTATTCATTCGAGAAGAAAGAAGAAGAAAGTAAGAGGCAGAAACGTGATCTATCGCCTCGTACCAGAGCTGAAGTCTTGGCACAAATTCATGCCAGTGATTTTGAAGAGGACATGAGTGAACCAGAATCCGAACCCTCTAAACCAAGTTCACCACCCTTAGTCAACCCTGAAAAGTACTATTCCATTCGAGAGACGGAAAAGCGCTCCTCTAGAAAATTTAGAACCACGGCTTACACCTACACAGTGAAGTTTAAAGATTTCAAGTCCGACGTACCATTGGAGAAAGCAGAAGGGTTTATCACCGAGATGTGGGATTCTTTGCTCACCGCACTCAAGCGACAATGTCGCTTGACACTATCCATAGATCACGACAGCTTGAAATCCCCTGTTTGGATCGAGTTTAGCAGACCCGCAGAACTAACCCCTTCCAAAGTCATGGACAAGATTCAACACGTACTATCAATCTAATGACCAGTTTGACATCACCGATGGTAAAGCCACACTGAAAATGGCCCACGTCTCTCCTCCTCAAGGGACCGGACAACGCAATAAGGTGTTATTGGTGAACGACCTTCGCAACACCAAAAAGAGTCTCGTCCAAATTCACAATTCTCAAGACCAGATGTGTTTAGCCCGAGCCACCGTTGTGGGACGAACCTATGCCAACAAGAACGACATGGTAGAATGGAAAAGAGCCTGGAAAACTATTCAACGATCCGACCGAGCCAAACAATGAAACGAAGCAGAACTCCTGTTACAACAAGCCGGACTGTCCAAAGACACACCCTGTGGCATTCCTGAGATGCAGAAATTGCAAGATGTCCTAGCTCCACTCTACATCTTGAAAGTGCACCCTCAAGAAATGCGCGGACCTCTGTTGTTTCGAGGGAAAGACTTTAAGGACACAAAATACATTCATGTCTATTATCATGATGACCATTTCGATACCATTACCACTATCACTGGATTCCTGGGATACAGTTATTACTGTGAGAAATGTGACTATGGCTATAACAATCGAGAGCAACACAAACATTGCGGATGGAAATGCCCAGGATGTTTGGCCTCTCCACCCTGTCTGAGCGAAGGACAAGAAAGAGTACATTGTCCTGCTTGTCTGCGCACGTTTGTCAGCGCTGCCTGTTACCAACAACATCTGAAGACGCAAGTTTCACAGCAGAAATGTGCTTGTCAACTGCTGCGATTGTGCCCTACGTGTCGACAAGGCCTACGTACCAACAGTACCAAGACACACGTATGTTCAGGGGAAAAAAAATGTCACATTTGTCACCACATCGTGGACCTGCAACACGAATGCTACGTGCAAAAATACCAACCCCAACCAGAGAA
The DNA here is from genome assembly GCA_028554795.2 of Sinohyriopsis cumingii. Taxonomy (NCBI): domain Eukaryota; kingdom Metazoa; phylum Mollusca; class Bivalvia; order Unionida; family Unionidae; genus Sinohyriopsis; species Sinohyriopsis cumingii. The sequence continues at coordinate 146,004,992 of CM068826.1, read as the reverse complement.
AGAGGACGGTCACAAGAAGAAAGGCAATTTCATCTTTTTCGATTTCGAATGCATGCAAGAGACTGGCATTCACATTCCTAATTTCTGCGTGGCTCAACGAGCGTGCGAGAAGTGCATTCAAGAACCTATCTTCAGTCATTGCCCTCACTGCAGCAAGATTCCTGGAGGGCGTGAAAAAATCTTCCGAGGACAGAACACGTTAGCCGATTTTGCCCAATGGGTCTTAGATCCCATCGACAAGACGTGGAGCCAAGAGGACATCGAACGTTACGGAGATTGACATCGTCATGCCACGGTGATGGCTCACAATTTCTCCGGATACGATGGACAGTTTCTTTTGAGGTACTATACGGAACATGGCACCGAACGTCCTAAAGTCACTTTGAACGGAGCCAAAATCATTTTCATGCAAGTGGGACAAGTGCAGTTTAAAGATTCGATGAGTTACTTGGCCATGCCTTTGAGTCGAATGCCTAAAACGTTTGGAATGACAGAAATGGCTAAAGGTTATTTTCCTCACTTTTTCAATACGGAAGCCAATCAACACGCCGTTCTACCCCATTTGCCTGAGGCTCACTATTACGACCCCGACAACATGCATACCGAACAACGAGAAGCTTTCTACGCTTGGTACCAGACTCACGCCTCCGACCCTTTCGACTTTCAGGAAGAAATGCTAAAGTATTGTCGTTCCGACGTGGACATTTTACGACGTTGCTGTGGAAAATTTCGAGAACTGTTCATGGAACACGGAGGGGTCGATCCTTTGAAAGAAGCTTGCACCATTGCCAAAGCGTGTTCCTTAGTGTATCGACAACGATTCATGCCTGAAAACACCGTGGCTGTCATCAGTCCTCAAACGACCCACTATGTCAAACGTCAATACTCGGTTAAAGCCCTACGTTGGTTACATTACTTGTGCGACAAGGAAGACAAATGGATTCAGCATGCCCGCAACGGAGGAGGCGAAAAGACCATCGGAACGTATTCGGTCGATGGCTGGGACTTAGAAAACCCCAAGATCGTGTACGAGTTTAACGGTTGCTTATTTCACGGATGTCCCGTCTGTTACCCTGATCGTAGTACTAAAAATCAGTTTTTACAACGAACCATGGAAGACTTGTACCAGGACACTTGTCAGCGACGCCTAAAGTTAGAACAGCAAGGATACCAAGTGGTGGAAATGTGGGAACACGAGTACGATCACCGTATGAAAACCGATCCCGAGTTTAAACGTGCCGTGGAAAGTTACAAGCTGATGGACCCCCTAAACCCAAGGGATAGTTTGTACGGAGGAAGGACCAATGCCACCTGTTTGCTGTACCAAGCCGACGATGAGAAAGGAGAAGAAATCAAATACTTGGACGTGTGTTCGCTGTATCCTTACGTGTGCAAATATTGTCGCTTTCCTGCAGGGCACCCACAATTGTTCACGGAACACATCGACCTAAAAAACATTCGACAATACGAAGGCTTGATCAAGTGTAAAGTTTTGCCTCCCACGAACCTATACCATCCCTTCTTACCTCACCATTGCCAAGGCAAACTGATGTTTCCTTTGTGCCGTACTTGTGCCGAAACGTGCAACCAAGACCAACCTTGTCAGCACACGCAGGAAGAACGGGCCTTGACGGGAACCTGGGTCAGCGTAGAATTGTTCAAAGCTCTGGACATGGGATACCAACTGTTAGAAGTGTACGAAATTTGCCACTTTCCCAAGACACAACAATACCACAAGGGTGACCCCACGCAGAAAGGCATTTTCGCAGACTACGTGGATGCCTTTTTGAAACTGAAGCAAGAAGCCAGCGGCTATCCTTCCTGGTGTCACACTTCCGAAGACGAAAAGACATTCAAAGAGAAATACTATGAACAAGAAGGCATCTCTTTAGACCACATCGAGAAAAACGAAGGCAGGCGGTCGTTTGCCAAACTGATGTTAAATTGCTTGTGGGGTAAAATGGCACAACGACCGTGTTTACCCAAGACGGAATATTTGACAGAACCTTCCCGCTACTTTCAGATGATTCACGACAAAAACCAAATACATGAAACACGTGGACGTCGTTCGCGAGGATTTGATCTTGGTCAATTACGAAGAAGATCTGGACTTTGTACAAGACGACCCTTTTGGAAATGTCATCATTGCGGCTTACGTGACAGCTCATGCTCGCTTAAAATTGTACGAAGCTTTAGAACTGTTAGGGGAACGTGTCCTGTACTTTGACACGGACAGTTGCATTTACATCCATCACCCGAGTCAACAGCACCCTGACATCGAAGGAGACCGTTTAGGAGCCTGGACAGACGAACATCCCGACGACAAGATTCTAAGTTTCGTCAGTGGTGGTCCCAAAAATTACGGCTACGAATACCGGGACCCACAAGGAGAATTGCACACGACGTGTAAAGTGAAAAGATTGACTCTGAATTATCGTACCGGTCGTGTGGTGAACTTTGGGATATTGAAAGAAGCCTTGCAATCGGGAGAGGATGGAAACTTTAAAGTGACCACCTATCAACCCAACAAGATTGTACGTTTACCCATTCACCAAATCGTCAGTGGACCCTTGGAAAAAGTCTATCAAATCATGTACCAGAAGCGAGTGCGACTTTCCAATCATTTCACCTTACCGTATGGACACGTCGGTATTGGTCTGTATATAAAAAGGAACCCTAGGCAAGATCAATAGTTCATTGTGACTACCAAGACCGAGCGAACAAGATGAATACTTTCAGAGAAACACAAAACAAGTTTAGACAGGCACAATTCAAGTGTGGGGCTTCTGAATTGGAATGCGATTGTGAGCCTTGCGACTTTTCAACCTGTGTTAGTGACGTTGCCAGAAGAACCCGTCACCCAGGACAGGACTGTCGTGGACAGGCCTGAAAGACCCTTTCGGGAGGACACTTGTGTGACCTTACCCCCTATAGAACTGGTCAGAACATTACCCAAAACATGTTGTACAGACACTTGTTTTTATTCCACGTTGATGGTTATCATGTGCCTTTTATCCTTGTACTTAAGCCTTTGGATTTTATGTATTTTTTTGTCTTTCGTATTCATGTTTGAAACATTCAATAAACGTGTTCTGAAAAAAAAGTATATAAACTCTCGTCTTGTTTGTTTTCGTGTCACAAGTGACATTCCAGACACTATGGCTACCTCTGCTGTCTCTGCTCCCTCTTCCTCCACTGTCAAAGTCATCGACGAACACTTAGATCGTGCGAGTTGGGAGGCTTTGTATCTTCGCCATCCTTTTAACATGCTCATTGCCGGACCTAGCGGTTCAGGCAAAACCGAATTCGTCAAACGTTTGATCGAATATAAACATCATTTGATCGATCGGCCACCTCAACGGATCGTGTAGTGTTACAAAGAGTGGCAATCGGCGTACAGCCTCTTGCGAGAAAGTCAAGGCGATTCCATCGTGTTTGTGGAAGGCATTCCTAAAGAAGACGACGGCATCGTCTCTGACTCCCGTCAAACCCATTTGGTCATTTTCGACGACATGTTAGGAGAAGACGAAGAAGAAATTAAACTGTGGTTCACGCGCAAAGGGCATCACCGTAATGCCAGTGTCGTTTACATCACCAAAAATTTGTTTCAACAAAGTAAAGCCCATCGCACCATCAGTCTCAATGCGAATTACGTGGTCTTGTTTAAAAACCCTCGAGATAAATCGCAAGTGCAAGTCTTAGCCAAACAGTTAGGGACACCTTGGCTGACTCAGGCGTACGACGATGCCACTCAAACTCCGCACGCCTATTTACTCGTCGATTTGAAACCTACGACCCCCGAGGATTTGCGATTTCGTACCCACTTGTTTCACCACTGGTGCCAAGACGGAGGGCCTGTCCTGTACACGTCTCCGTCCTCGACTTAATTTCACTCCACATAAAAAATCTATAAAAACATCAGACCCTTTTCGTCTGTCTCACACACATTTTGAACATGACGTCCCTTCAGTCACATCTTCCCGTCAAATTGATTCGTGCCTTGTATGGCATCAGTCGAGAAAAAAAATCCACAAACACGAGCTCGTGTCTAAGAAGCTAGTCTCAAAGAAGTCTTATGATGGTTCACGGTGACGGCACGTCAATTACTCCAAGGAATCATTCAGATTCCTCATCAAACCAAACGCTTTTTTGATCGAAACAAAGTCGCTTTGACCCAACTGGCCGATCCCCACATCGACACTCAAACCAAAAAACAAATCATTTTGAAACCTGGCGGAAGCGGTACTCTAGGAGGGGTCATCATTCGCTCTCTCTCTTAAGATGCGATCCTAATGCCCCCAAAGTTCTCCCCAAGAAAAAAGTCAAACGAAGCTCCAAGAAGAAGAAAAAGACCAGGTCCCCAAGGAGAACTTCTCCAGTGGCGGGACCCTCCTCTTACCAGACGCCACCCCGGAAAAAGACAAGAAGCCCCCAGAAAAAGAAAAGTCCACAGAAGAAAACTAGTCGCAAGAGAGGCACTTCGGCCAGGACGCAACTTTACACTCGCAAACCACGACCTGCCACGGCGGTGACTGCGTCTTCAGCATCCTCAAGTTCATCCACTTCTCCGTTGATGACACCAAGAACTGAAGAGTACTTGGAGACGTTGATCACACCAAGAACATCTCCGTTGATGACCCCAAGAAGAACTTCCCCAGTGGCAGGACCCTCCAATTTAGTGGCAGTGGCTGCTGCTCACAAAGTGCCGTCTCCCAAAATCAAAGTCCATGAAAGATCGGGCATGTTACAAAGTTTACTGGATTTGTCCAAGCAAGAACTGGCTCGATTTAGTCCGTTGCGTACCCCTGCACGACGTGTCATGTCTGTCCTCAAACTGATACGACGTAAAGACAATCAGTGGCGACGCGTTCCAGTATAAAAAAGGTCTGTGACCAAGTAGGGGTATCAGTGTTTTTGGTGCTGAAGACTCAAAGATGTCACCCTCCAGAAAACATCCCTCTGCTAAACAGCCCCAAGGAAAGAAAAGAAAAGGTCTGCCTCCTCGTTTAGTTAAACATGGGGACATGTTATCTGTCCTGTCCAAAGCTTCTCCACCTCTACGAAAAAAACTCATTCAAACGGCCTCAAAAGAGGTCATCGATACCGTGTGCGAATGCTGTTTGAACGTCTTGAAAGGCACGATCCCTTTGTCCAAACACCAGAAACAATGCTTAGGTAAACATCGTCACGTTCTTCGCCAAATAGTTCAAAAGAAAATTCCCATTCGTCAAAAGAAGAAGATGTTGGTCCAACGTGGAGGCATTTTACCCCTCTTGTTAGGTCCCTTACTGAAAGGAGTCTTGGGAACCATGTTGGGAGGACTGGTGGGAGCAAGATAAAAAGGCCCTCGGAAGTCCCAAGATCTCAGAATTGACCCCTGACAACCCCATGGAAGGACGAAAACTAGATTTAGTGCCTTACAAACGATGGATGGAATACCATCGTTGGCAAGAACAACGCACCCCGCATTTACCTCCCAATCCCCATTTGAGCGAGATGTCCCAGTTGCAACACGAATTGCAGTCCTTGATGGATCGCCAAGATTTGTCCGAAACAGAAAAATCGCAAAAAGTACGGTCAACTCTTGCAACGACTGCAACTCTTTCACCAGAAAGCTTTAGACGAAACAGCTCTACCCACTCTGAAAGATTTTAAGACCTTGATGAAAAGTCCAGCACCATCACCAGTACCAGTACCAGTACCACCACTACCAGTGACCAAGACAGAAAAAGGAGAAGAAGAAGAAGAAGGGTTTCAAACTCCACCAGAAAAAGTACGCAAGTTAACAACACCACCTACCTCCAGAATTGGATGGATTAAAAAGATGATGGCCAACCCTTCTTAACACAAGAGAAAAAGAAAGTGAAGACAGAAGTGAAACAAGAACCGATATCCCCCGCTCACACATCCTCCTCTTCAACACCTATTGCCGGTCGCACACGCAAAGCATTGCAATCCAAGAAAATATCCCAAGAGAAAAAGAGTAGCATCCTCCAAGAGTGGGTGTCTTATTAACACACAAACACAAAAAAAATGGAAAAAGTCTTAGCCAGCATTTACTACGATCCCTCCCATCCTGCAGGTTATGCAGGAGTTCAAACATTGTATCGTGCTGACAAAACGCGACTGAAAAGTCTCCGTTTACCTCAAGTGCAACGATGGTTACAAGAACAAGCTACCTACACTTTACACAAACCCATTCGACGCAAGTTTGCCAGAAGTCGCACCCGAGTGGAAGGCATTGATCATCAATGGCAAGCCGATTTAGCCGATATCTCTCATTTGGCCAGCTACAATCGTGGCTACAAATATTTGTTTTGTGTCATCGACGTCTTTTCCAAATTTGCCTGGGTCGTGCCCTTGACTTCCAAATCGAGCAGCGAGTTAGTGCGAGCCCTGCAACGGGTGTTGAAACAAAGTGGTCGTCACCCTCTTCGATGGCAAACGGACAAAGGCACCGAATTTCTGAACCAAGCTTTCCAAAAAGAATTAAAGAAACGTGACATTCATTTTTTTACCACCGAGAATCCCGAAACCAAAGCCAGCATCGTGGAACGTTTTCAACGCACTTTGAAAGAACGCATGTGGAAATATTTTACGCATCACCACACTCTGAAGTACATCGACATCTTACCACACCTGGTGCAAGCGTACAACCAATCTTACCATCGAAGCATCGGACGTGCCCCGCAAGAAGTGACTCCCGACAACGAAGTGGTGGTGTTTGAGCGTCTGTTTGGTATGTCCCCGACGAGGGCTGTCCCCAAGAAAAGTGGAGAGTTGACCGTAGGAGATTGGGTGCGCATTGGCAAAACCAAACGCACTTTCGACAAAGGTTACTTACCTAACTGGACGACCGAATTGTTTCGTGTCACTGGACGAGTGCATGGCCGTCATCCTGCCGTCTATAAATTGGAAGACATGAACGGAGAAGTACTCAAAGGAACGTTTTATTTGCCCGAGTTACAACGTGTCACCAAAATAGAAGACGACGTGTACGACATCGAACGCATTCTCGAACGCAGAACCCGTAAAGTGGGCAAACGACGTGTCAAAGAAGTCAAAGTACGTTGGAAAGGATATCCACCCAGTTTTGATTCTTGGATCGACGCTTCGCAAGTCATCGACTATAAAAAGAAGTGACCATCATGTCCTTTCACACAGACGCAGCTACGTCGACCACTCCTTCACCTAGTTCTTCTCTGCAAGATTTACAAAAACAACCCTTGTGGGTATGGTGTGGAGAACGTGTGCCTAAAACGCAAATCGTCTTTTTCTGCCAAATCTTCGTGGTGTATTGTGTCATCGGGGCAGCCATTGCCAATTTGAGTTTGCAACAAGGAGACAAACAATTGTGGACCATTTTATTGAGCAGTTGCATTGGTTACCTGCTTCCTAATCCCTTCCTGAAATTCTCTTCGAACGGGAACCACGGGAACCTTGTGTCCAGTGCCAGTGCCAGTCACCACTCAAACAACAACCACAACTTGAACCCCGTTTTGGGCGGAGACACGCCTCTGACGTCCAGTAACCCCTCGGACAGCCACAGAACTCTGGAATTATGAGTCACCAAAACCAATTTTACTTAACCTTACCCAGTGACAGTTCCATGAAGGTGTTTCCCAAGAACACGTTGTGCTGTTACGCGGCCAAATTACCTCAGACCATCCCATTAGATCACGAAGCCCATTGGGAGGTGGCTTTAGTAGAAATCATTCACCCGACCCAAGTCCTCAATGTCCTTCCCAATCAAAATTTTTTTGATGTAGAAGTTCATGACGAACAATTGCAACAGTACTTGGATACCTATGGCAAATATGACAAGAAAACCCCTGGCACAAAAAATCAAAAGTACACCACCTATCACTTGTTCATTCCTCCAGGCTATTATTTTAGTGGTCAACATTTGGTGAGCACGATAACCTCCAGATTTAATGTCGTGTTTCTGAAAGCTTTGGAGAGTGTCAAAAAAGTGTCACCATGGAATACCACAAAGCAGCTCGTCGCTTCTTGATGAAATTTGACGGAAGTAAAATCCTGTCCATTTTATTTTGTCCTGAATTGTTTGACATGTTGGGCGGAGACATGGACATGAGAATGGCCATGCTCAAGAAAAACGAATTACCAATCGTTTACGTCAACGAGTCTTTTAGCAAGTTATTTCGTGCCCCGGTAGAACTGAACCAAGGACTGAATTTGATGTTTGTGTACTCCGATGTGGTGGAGTACAACGTGGTGGGACACACCTCCGCACTGTTACTGCGTGTCATTCCTTTCAAAGTGGATTCTGCCACGGTCACTGACGAGGAAGGTGGAAACACTTACCACGTTCACCGCGAATTTGTCCATCCTCACTATTTGCCTGTCAGCAAGTCGTATTTGGACACGGTCAACATTACTATAAAAGGAGATTGGGGACAAAATATTCCATTCACCAAAGGAAAAGTCACGGTGAAACTCCATTTTCGAAAACGGTTCTCTCACGACTCTTAAGTCATGTATCCAGTGTACCGAGGGGTTGCTCGACAGCGAGGACACGGTTTAGGAGATATGTTAAAATCGGCCTTTCGTTCGGTGGCCCCGGTGTTGAAACCGATGGTGACACGCGGATTGCACGCCTTGAAAGATGCGTCACTGACGAAAGGCAAAGAATTTCTCCAAAATGTCATCATCGACAAACAAAACCCTAAAGAAGCCTTCATGAGGGCAGGCAAAAAATGTCTTGCTGCAAACGGGCAAAGACCTTTTGGACCGACACGAAACACCTATAAATGCCCTGCACGCTACCGAGTCAGGCATTCAGCAAGGACAAGGCAGAAAGAGACGACGAAGAAAACAGCCTTTCACCAGACTTCACACGTCTAAAGCGAGAAAGACAAAGAAAAGAAGAACCGTTCGAGATTTAGACGTTTCCGATCATTGAGACACAGAACAAAATTATGCACCGAGAGTCTTGTGCTTGTTCCAAGTCGGAACTGGATCTCTTTGCCATGCCCCCTACCGTGATGACGATGCAAGAATCCCAATGGGTGGAATTTCATCCCGTCTCCTCTTTGACGGATTCCGCTCCCATCGAGTTTGAAATCAAAGGACAACTTGAAGATTACATCGACCTGAATAGCAGTTACCTGTATTTGAAAGTGAAAGTGATCAAAACGGACAACACCAATCCAGGAGGCGATGCTAGAGTAGCTCAGTCAACAATTTCATGCATTCCTTGTTCAGCGAAGTGGACTTGTACTTGAATAACAAACTGGTCAGCAGCAGCATGGATACTTACCCATATCGTGCCTACTTGGAAAATCTCTTGACGTACGGAAAAGAAGCCAAGAATACTCATCTGGATGCTTGCGTGGTATGGAAACCTGACACGGCAGGTGTAGGCACGTTTAGCGACACAGTCCTGACAGAAGATGACAATCCTCACAATGTGGGGTTTAACGACCATCGTAAGAAAATTCTGCAAGGACGAAGTTTAGAACTGATGGATCGTTTGCATTTGGACATGTGGTTACAAGAAAAGTATTTGCTGAACGGGGTGGATATCCGTCTGAGACTGAATCGTAGCAGTGCCGCTTTCCATTTGATGGCCCAAGCCAACGAATACAAAACTATCATTCAAGAAGCCCGACTTTACGTGCGTCGTGTGGAAGTGTTACCTAAAGTGGGAAACGACGTCAGTCAGACGTTGAGCAGAACGACCGCCAAGTATCCGATACGACGCGTAGAAGTGAAAACATTCACCATTCCCGCTGGACAGCGATCTATGATCGAAGATCATCTGTTCCAAGGACAGTTACCCAAGCGTTTGATTGTTGGTATCGTCAGGAATTCAGCCTTCAACGGAACCCACGATCAAAATCCTTTTGAGTTTCAACATTACAATGTGTCCAAGATCGAAGTCAGTCGCGACGGCAAGACCTTGTGTACCCGACCCTTTGAGCCCAACTTTGGTGTCGCAAAGAATTATTTGAGATCGTACTTGTCCCTGTACGAAGCCACGGGACAGTTAGGAACCAACACCAGTCACGGTATTTCGTACGACGATTATGCAGGAGGCTATGCTTTGTGGGGTTTTGATTTCACTCCAGACCAAGGCAGCGACGAGGGACATTTCCACCCTATAAAATCGGGCCAGATTCGTGTGGAACTTCAGTTTGCACATCCACCTCCAGATCACACAGTGAACGTCCTCCTGTATGCAGAATTCGACAATACCATAGAAATCAACAGTTTGAGAGAAGTCATAATAGACTATTAGAAGCCATGGAAGACTGTTATCCCTCTTTGCCTAGTGGAGAAACTTTAGACATGAAATGTGAGGAGACCGTGGAAGGAGAATCCCAAGACAAAGACGAAAAGGACATCATGATCAAGTCGAGATGTCCAGAACAAGAACAGCAATTGGTCTCCTACTGTGCTACATACCTGGCAGACACAGTTACGATATGGATGAAGCATGATTACTATGAATGTCAAAACATCAGTCAAGAAGAAAAATTCAACGAATATATGGACGAAGCTTGGAGTCTGTTTAAAAAAGACGTGTTACGTTGGTGGTATAAAGACTTGCGTGAACATTTCTGTCCTCCATTAACGATTCAAGAAATCCATTATATCAAAGCCCTCTTTGACAAATTCAAAGAGAAAGTCGAGATCGAAATTGATCACTTATTATCAGCAAAAGAACATTTAGTGACTTATTTTGATCATGATTTTTCTAGAAACGATGAGAAAGTAAATCGTTGATTTTGTGACTAGTATGTTTATTTTGTTGTCTTCAGCTAGGAAACGTAGTTTCCATCCATGACTCAATGACTTGCAACAGTGGAAATCACAATTTCATTCACAACGTTGCCAACCCTGTTTAAAGTAGAGTGTAAATTGAAAAAAATGTTTGTCATTTGAAAAAAATGTTTGATGTTATATTGTTGGATTATTGTTAAAAAATGTTAGAGTTGTTGGTTAATGTTAAGTGATTTTGAATAAAAAATGTTGTGTTTTGAAAAAAAATGCCTTTGTGGTTTGTTTGGCTATAAGAATGTTGATTTATGCTCTTTGACTTCTTACTATCCCTCTCATGACACTCATTGAACGTTGCGGCTCGAAAACCGTAGAGGGATGTTTTCCTTCACGTCCGCGCTTTGACTTTAAGAACCGGGGCAGTTTCCAGTCTAACCATCCATTGTCGACTCATCCTCCTACGAAGATGTGCTCCAAACTAGCTAAGCTAATCGAAGCCTACGTGAATTTACATAGGGTCAGACACAGTCTGATACCGAAGCCAGAAGAGATAGAGAATGTGAGAATGTTAAAAGTTACTGAAGACCTGATAGAAGAGCTCTTCAGAGAAGAAGTGAACAGGGAGAAAGAAGAATGGACAGAGAAGTACAGACTTCAGAGACAGCAGCAGCAACAGCAACAACAACAGCAACAGCAGCAGCAGCAGCAGCAACCTGAACCTGAGAGAGGCTTTGTCTATTGTCGTATCGACACCAAAGAGTTCTTCTTCTCTTTCCGAAGAAGCAGACCTATCGCCAGAAAGTCTATCCTCAGAGGACATCGCATTCTTAGAAACTAAAAGATTGCCATAGCAAACAAAAAAACAAAAAAAGCAGCCCTTTTCAGGGCTACCCAATACTCTAGAAAAGAAATAACCATCAATTTGCCAATATGTGTAGGTAGAGTAGTGTGAATATAAACACTGACTCTTTTTTTTAATAGTGCGAGTGTATGTGTTTGTGTGTTTGTGTTTGTAACATCTCACGTACGTTGGTGTGGATAGTAGATTAAGATCATGGTTTTTTTTGGCTGTTTGAGGTGTGGAGAGAGTAGATTTGGGGGTTTGATTGGATTGCTTTGCGTATGTGAATAGTATATTGAAGTGATTAATGAAAAAAATTTTTAGAATAGGAATGGGTAGTATAAAAAAGTGAGTGAGTGTTTCTTTTTGGTCCGCGCGTTGTTTGGTCATGATATAGGTAAGATCAATTTTATGTTTTTAGGGGGATGTTTTCCTTCACGTCCGCACTTTTAGTATAAATTGAAACTCGTTCGGTAGTCCAGCTACCCTTGTTGATTGATCAACACCAGAATGAACACCAGACTAGCGAAACTGTTGGAACTTCATGTGTATCTGGATTATGCCAGGCGCCTGTTGAACGAACTGGCCGCGGAAGCCATTGTGGAAGAGGGAAGGATGAAAGAGGAGGAGAGAAGAAACAAAGAAGAGGAGGAGAGAAGATACAAAGAAGAAGCGGAGAGAAGATACAAAGAAGAGGAGGAGGAGAGAAGAAACAAAGAAGAGGAGGAAAAGGAGAGAAGAAATTTCAGAATCCCAGAGACAGAAAATTGGGATTCTGAAGCTATTTATCCTCCCTCTGCTCTCTCCCCCAAAAAAGTAAAAAGCAACTGGAGAACAAGATGTGTATGTGGCGCCAGGCCTGGAAGGTGCCATCATTAACCAGGTGTCCATGAAGTTCCAAAAAACAGCCCTTTTCAGGGCTACCCAATACTCTAGAAAAGAAATAACCATCAATTTGCCAATGTGTGTAGGTAGAGTAGTGTGAATATAAACACTGACTCTTTTTTCATAGTGCGAGTGTATGTGTTTGTGTGTTTGTGTTTGTAACCGCTCACGTAAGTTTGTGTGAATAGTAGATTATGGGTTTGTTTATTGTTTCTTAGCGTATGTGGAGAGTATAGTTTGGGTTTTGTAACCGCTCACGTACGATTGTGAGGATAGTAGATTACGGATTTTGTTTATTGTTTCTTAGCGTATGTGGAGAGTATAGTTTGGGTTTTGTAACCGCTCACGTACGATTGTGTGGATAGTAGATTATGGATTTTGTTTATTGTTTCTTAGCGTATGTGGAGAGTATAGTTTGGGTTTTGTAACCGCTCACGTACGATTGTGTGGATAGTAGATTTGGGTTTGTTTATTGTTTCTTAGCGTATGTGGAGAGTATAGTTTGGGTTTTGTAACCGCTCACGTACGATTGTGTGGATAGTAGATTATGGATTTTGTTTATTGTTTCTTAGCGTATGTGGAGAGTATAGTTTGGGTTTTGTAACCGCTCACGTACGATTGTGTGGATAGTAGATCTGGGTTTGTTTATTGTTTCTTAGCGTATGTGGAGAGTATAGTTTGGGTTTTGTAACCGCTCACGCACGATTGTGTGGATAGTAGATTATGGATTTTGTTTATTGTTTCTTAGCGTATGTGAAGAGTATAGTTTGGGTTTTGTAACCGCTCACGTACGATTGTGTGGATAGTAGATTATGGATTTTGTTTATTGTTTCTTAGCGTATGCGGAGAGTATAGTTTGGGTTTTGTAACCGATCACGTACGATTGTGTGGATAGTAGATTTGGGGTTAGTTTATTGCTGATTCACTTATGTGAATAGTATATTATATGAAATGAGAAAGTAGGGGGATGATTTCCTTCACGTCCGCGCTTTCACTATAATAACCCACAGTATTCGTCGTTCAAACCATTCTACAAAGAATAAAAAAAGAAGATGGCTTCGAACCAGCTCGATAAAATGAAAACATTGCAAGACGTCCTGGACAATTTAGGTATGATGGAGCAAATGTTACTGAGGTTAAACGAGGATCACTATTCTTATAGCCCACATAGAGTGAAGATGGAGATTAACAACTTTAGAAAAGTAAAGGAAATGATAAGTGCTGTGATGAAAGAAATAAAGGAGGAGAAGGAGGATGAAGAGGAAAGGATAAGGATGAGAGTATGGAACGAGAAAATTGAAAAGGAAGAAGAAAATGAGAAGAGGAAGAAAGAAGAGGAGGAGAAGCAGAAAGAAGAGAAAAAGAAGGAAGAAAAGAAAGAAAAGAAGAGAAAGAGTGTAGAAGGAAAAATAAGAAGTTGGTGGAGAAATAGAAGAAATTAGAAGAAGAAACCCAAAGACCCTTTTCAGGGCCACCCACATTTCTCGAAAAGAGATAGCCTTTCGATTGCCTACCCCTTTTTTAATTTATTTTTTAGAAATCCCATGTTCAATTTCCCTTGTCCCATGTTAAATTTCCCTTGTCCCTAAAGTAGTTTTTTTTTCTAACATGTTCAATTTCCCTTTGTCCCTAGACAAACCCAAACTCTATTCCCATGTTCAATTCCCCTTGTCCCTAGACAGACCCAAACTCTATTCCCCATGTTCAATTACCTTTGTCCCTAGAATCGATATTTTTTTCCATTGTTCGAATGCCTTTGTCGCTAAAATCAATATTTCCTTTTTTTTCCTTTCTCCAATGTTAAATTCCATTGTCGCTAATCTTACCCAGGGTTTTTGCCCATGTTAAATTTCCATTGTCGCTAATCTTACCCAGGGTGGTTAATGTTAAATTTCCATTGTCGCTAATCTTACCCAGGGGGTGTTTTTAATGCTAATTCACATTGTCGCTAATCTCACCCCATTCACTACTTTTGAGTGTATTTAAATAAAATGACGCACACGGCCTCCTATACATGATAATAAAAATAATGAAAACGGAATGAAAATTGTGTCATTATTTATGTTGATTGATTTTTTTTATTATAAGAATATATTTTAATTTCGTTTATTGATTGAATTAAAGAAGCAGTTGTTACTGACTTAATCTGAGGAAAATATTATCTTGTATAAATGAAGACAATAATTTTTAATGCAAACTACATTCAAAATAGTTTGAAACTTAACTTCATTGAAAACATTTACTAAAATGAAGACTAATAACATACTAAATAAAATTTTTTAAATCCTCTTACCTTTATAAAGCCGCTCCTGCATCATAGTCTTCACCTTCAAATGCACCGGATTTGCAAAGCAATTGTAGTGATTTTAAAGACCAAGATTTAAGTTCTTGCTGAGACATTTCAATACATCTCCTATGGTACCATTTACAACAATCTGAGCACTGAATGGTATCATGGTCAAATTCCAATTTACACTTGCCACAGGGAAATTCAGCCATCTATCATGATTGACTAATGAACATAACCAACTTACCAAAGATTTACGGAGTTTAAACATTTTTATACGAAGAAACATGCTATTGTCATTAATTCGTATTCTGAAATAGCACATAGATATGTCCCGACTGCAAACATGCCAATACGGCCATATTATCCCCCGCAATTGCATCTCGATATGCCTTCATATCAGTACACTAGAAATGTGTATGGGAGAGGTGAGCAGTGTAAAAAGGGACCGGTGCCAAAAAGAAAATAACGCAAGTGACTGAATGTGAGAAAGTTAAAAGAAGGCAAATACTAATTGTGAAAGAAAACATTTGAAGTAAAGCGAATCAATAATATCTCTTTTATAAATTTATAAAGACTATGGTTCAGCAGGCCTTAATCATTTTGACCTTTTGTGCTTACGATTACCAAATGGTCCTTAATTGCGTTTATTAGGAGAATGTATTGATTGCTATATAGTAACGATGAATTTCATAATCAAAACTTAATGAATAATGTAAATAATTAAACGATGTTCATTTTGAGTGCATTATAAACATAAACAGTCCACGTCCTCGACTTTTGATATAGACCTTTTTCAGGAAGTCGAATTTGGGTTTTTCCACGTCAATATTTAACGCATGCGCAATCAACGTAGGGCAACTTTAACATGGTGTATGTTCGTGAAGAAAGTTTCAAACAAATTTTTAAAGGTTTGACATCTGTACAACCTTCACAAAAATAGTATGTTTAAAAATCATGAGTGAATAGTTCAGTAATCTGCCTAAAACAGAAAAGTAAATATGAGTACAAAAAGTATCAGAGAGGAACAGGGCAGTGGACATGATTTGTGGGCCCTAGGAAAAACTGTCCAGAAGGCCCCAGTGAATCACAAATTGAAACAACGGTGGACCCCATGACCGTTGTGGTCCCCCGGAATTTGTCCTACCCTGTCCGCGGTCCTGGATAGGACTTACAAAACTAAATGATCCATTTCTGAAAGAAAATGGGTGGATGGACGATTTTCCTGTGTGACCAGAATTACAATTTGTACAAATTTACCTGTATTTAGATGACTCATGAAGACTATACACTCGCGAAAACACGATGGCTTACAAATCTCTTTGTTGCATATAATTAATTTCATAGTAGATAGATGCATTCAGGTAAACACAGCATTATCAATGCCAACGTAATCCGATTCCAAGCCCAGTCCGAGAAGCCACACGAGTAACACATAGCTGATAGTACTGTAACTGGCCATTGCAAATGTATCGCAGGATGAGTTAACTCATCATTATTATCCATATTTGTTCAAGGAGTTAGCAAACTGAGAGAGAGAGAGAGAGAGAGAGAGAGAGAGTAAAAATTCCTTAGCCAATCCAATGTATCATAAGCAGGTTTGGTATTCACATTCATTCCCATTTAATTTATTGACTAAATGGCAAATCTTTGAAGAATCTGCTTAATATGTGATGTGCCGCCTTTGGTGTTCATTGTTTGCTGCTAATTAGACAAGTTAACTTGCTTATTTTCGGATTATTCATTACCATACAGTCATAAGAAGGCGGGGCGGAGTTAAGATGATAGTCACGATGCAGTAATATAAAGCAATAGATACTCATTTATCGTTAAAAAAAAATACTTGATGAAAACGTACAGTTCAACTCTTATACTTGTGGGCTGGCATATATTGTTTACTAAGATCTGCCGCGATCTATAATGATAAATGTTTTATTCATGTAAGAAGTGTAGGTCAGTCGAGATGCTCTACGTCAAATGCGCATGACCGTACCGGATAAGGCTATGGGATAGGTTTGGCCAGCTAAAAATAGTATCTGAAAATGATCTATACAGAATTTAGGTTCGCAGAGACGAATTCTCAGTCTTGTAGGTCTAGTGAAGGTTGCACATACGATTTTCTTATCCTGTTGATGTCAATACAGCATGAGAACTGCTCTTACCCCTCTGCAGCTTTCGCTGGATTCGCAAGGAAAATGTTTGTTGGTGAGTTTCATACGTTTCCTTTCCTAAGACGCAGACTATATCTCCCTGGGTTGTGCTGCTCCAAGTTGAGAGAGAGTGTTATCTGTCGTTTAGATAATCCATCATTTCCTCTCACAAATGGTCTCCGAGATATAGGTACGATGCTCAACAATACCTCAACCTATTACATATTCGCCTAACGTTAATGTGGTTGGGGAACCTATCTAAAGGAAAAAGTAAATTTTCAGTATACGAGCTATACGAGTGAGCTTCTATCCACCAATAATATTTTTTGCGCAAAGAATTCAACAGCAAGAAGGGTCTAATCTGAATTGTTTTGCTTTATCCTTTGCAGACCGAGATTGAAGTGTGTCTTGCGTTAGGTGGACAAGCCACTTCAGTTGGAGCCAGTAAACCGTAAACCTTAGAGTCCTTTAAGAATGATTCAATGGCCACAGCAAATGCAAAACCAGCGGACTTCAGACTGGTTTGTAATGGGACTCTGGAACTGGAAAATCGTATGAGATAGATAAGACATGATATCTGGCTATTTTCTATGCTTAAATTGTGTTTTATAACTTACTGAATTCGATAAGGACAAAATGTACCATCTTAATATTCAATGCAATGAAAATAAGATGGTTTAGCAGTAGTAAAGGATGGCACTTGAGGGACGAATGGGTTGGGGACTGTTAAATAGGGTCAAAAGATTCTGGGAACAAACATGAAATTTAACATAGGCGCCATCTTGATTCATAGCTACATTGTAATAGTGTAATATAAAGTGACGGTCTGCAGACAAATGTTGTACGACATCAGGTGCAATTGTCTATTTTGTAACAGTGTTTCTCGTGTTTGGAAAAGACACGCGAGTTTGGTTTAACCTCTAAAATTTAAATAAAAGGCTGTATTACATTTTACTTGATAAAGGCAGGGACATATAAATACACTGAGGTCGTGTATCTTAACAGATGCCCTGAACGATGATTAATTAATTAATGTATTAATTTCATAAACTCGTCTTTAGTTCTATCATATATAGGGTTCATTTTGCCTAAAAACATGAAACGTTAAATATATCTATAGACACCTTTTGTAATGACTTGACATTCAGCTATGTACTGACCGTGTGAAAGAAGGGGTATAAAGTAGAATTTAAATCCCTTCTAAATAAAGCTAATACCCCTAACCCTAAAATTTATTTCCACCTATAATGACCGTAACCTCCCATTTTAATGAAAATTACCATCCCATTCGCATCTGTTTTTAAAACTCTACCCCTAACCATAATCTCTGTTACCACCTATAATGCCCCTACTCTCCTGCTTAAGTTATATCTAGTTTCCCATTGTTGAAAACCAATAAACTAAAGGAACTGTGTGGGAGAGAATGTGCACATGAACACCAAGAAAGTTAATGCAGAGTCGGTGCCAGGAAGATATTTCTCAACCAGATTAATTAGGCAGTTTCAGGGAACATACATCATAATGTACAGCATTCACATGATTTTATGATAACATGGATAGATTTCATGATTTTTTGATAGCATGGATTGATTTCATGATTTTATGATAACATGGATTGATTTCATGATTTTATGATAACATGGATTGATTTTATGATAACATGGATTGATTTCATGATTTTATGATAACATGGATTGATTTCATGATTTTATGATAACATGGATGGATTTCATGATTTTATGATAACATGGATTGATTTCATGATTTTATGATAGCATGGATTGATTTCATGATTTTATGATAACATGGATTGATTTCATGATTTTATGATAACATGGGTTGATTTCATAAACTGGATCCTTCCTAAATTCTCAGGATTTTTTTTGCAATTTTTTTGTTGTAAATTGAGATAGTAATGATTTTTTATAGGTGTTTGTTAGTGTTTTGTATTGCACTGAAGTTCTAATATTCGCCTTAGTAAGGCTTTTTGGTGAATCATACAAACATGAAACAAAAACAAACAATCCAGGAATGAAATTATTCAGATTTTGTGATGTGTGGTCATTGGGTGATTATATCAAATTGTTTTAGTGCTTGTACTGGTGATCTACTAATCATCAGTCA
Organism: Sinohyriopsis cumingii; assembly: GCA_028554795.2. Classification (NCBI taxonomy): domain Eukaryota; kingdom Metazoa; phylum Mollusca; class Bivalvia; order Unionida; family Unionidae; genus Sinohyriopsis; species Sinohyriopsis cumingii. Next base: position 145,985,962 of record CM068826.1, on the reverse strand, counting down.
ATTAGTAATTGCCAAGTACTTTAATTGCTATCCAGAACCAAGTTATTTACTATCAACAAACCAATTTTCTACTATCTAGTACCCTGTAATATGCTATTCTGCCAAAAAATTATATCCTACCAACACCCCAGTTATCTACTATTCACTAATCAGTTATCTCCTATCTAATACCTAGTTATCTAATATCCAGAGCCCAGACTATATATACTATCGACCAGCTAAGTATCTACTGCCAGCATAAAGATACATATTACTCACATTCAGGTCTTTCAATTTGTTATATTTTGGTTGCAACAAAATCTGACTTTTTCTACACTCTTAATTATATTTTTAAGAGCTGGCCTGTTTCAAAGTAGTGTTCCTCAATACTCAGCAAATTCTCTCTGTATTTCAGATTTTAAAAGGTAGAATTCTGTTAGCGTCATGTGAGGTCAAAGTTTCATTGATCAAAATTAATACAAAGTTACAACTGGACATCTTCACTGGCTGTGGTACATCACCTGTAACAGTTGGAATTTATTGTTTAAAATCTAGGTACAGAGTGGTTTGGCAAAATGGAATGTGCTGAAGTTAAGTTTGGTTTTCCATTGATATAAACCACCAAACTAAAGCACTCACACATGTGCGCGTGTGGATGGGTGTGTGGGAAATAAAACACAGCCACTGACCTTCGCACAGTTTGTCCCACTAGTGCTACCCTCTACTACTTGTAACTCCATTTGCAGATCTCCTTATGGTCTGAAATGCATAAAAAAGTATTCGCTGAATATTTGTAAAAATATTTCAGAAATGAATCTATTTCAGTGTCTCAAAAATCTGCGAGAGACACTATTTCCAGCAGTATATATGAATTTACTCAAGAAAATATAATAAAAAATATAACTTGACCAGACATAACAATTCTTTCTTACTTGCGACAAAAAAGTCTTTGACTGTCAACCCTGATTTAATGGAATCACATAAATCCAGATGATGTAATTTATTTTAAAATTGTTTTAACAAATATTCGCATACTAAGCTTTACAGTAAGATAATGTTGTCATGAAGATATATTGTTAGAATGTAATGAATGTGAAATTTGCAGGTACATTGAATTAAATTTGTTGCAATGCTAAGGGTGAATTTTTTTTAACAATGGCATCATGGCCTTGCTTATTCCATTGAATAAAGGAAATAGAAATGAATCTTGACAACCAAAAGACAGTACACAAGAAAGACATGACAAATGTTTTTGTTGTTGTTCTAGGGTTTAACGCCATTTTTCAGCACAAGATAGGCCATACATGGCGGTCAGTATAACTGGTGGAGGAAGAACCCTGGAAAACCCAGGGAAGAACCACCAACCCACGAGAAGCTACAGGCAGGCTTTCCCATGTACCCACCCTAGCCGAGCCTTGGACTTGAACCCACGCAGACAGAGGTGAGATGGCAGTAATCTGGAATGGTGAGTGCTTTAGACCACTCGGCCACTCGGGGCCCCCATGACAAATATACTTAAAACAATATTTGTATATTTTTATTGGATTTTTGTGATTTTCTGTGCTTTTTTATAACATAATTTGCACGTATAATATATTCCTTTCACTATGTGCAGTGCAAAAATATCATACAGTAGCATATAATATGTGGGCAGTATAGGAAACAAAATAGCCTAGCATGGGAAATGCATTACCTGGAAACTGGGGTGGGATGCTATGGGGCATTTGGGAATTTAACATTATGGCAAAATTTGGGATGGTATAGGATCTCTGAAAATCTAACCTTATGGTCATGTTTTGGACAGTTTTATGGTTTGGTGCTTTAGGGTACAATGACAAAGCAGGTTATTTAGTGCTGAGGTAATTGGAATAAAGTTACTTGCACAAGAATACACCCCAGTAGCTGACCTGGACTGGTCTGATGGTAGGATGCAAACCCACTCCCTTTTGGTTGTAAGTTTGGGAATCAAGCCACTGAGCCACTGTGGCTCCCCTGTTTTGGACAGTATTGGGCCAGTCAAGAATTAACATTGCTCTTGGGCAGTAAGGGAATTTAACATAGATGGGCCTGATTAGGTGGTATAGGAATGTAACATTATACAGTCATGTTTTAAAATGACCCTTTGGGAGTTATGAATATTTTATATTAGGTATGACATAATGAGTCTTATGGCATAAAGAAATTTTTATAGTACATTTACCACTATGTGACTTTGGGAATTTAGCACTCTAGGGTTTATGAAATTTGAACAGAGTATGTTAGACACACCTAGGGACATGCAAGGATATATCCTCACTGGCCAACACCTTTTCTTGCTGGCAATACTTACCTGGACTTACTAACACCTATTCCAACTGATCAATACTATTATTACTTACTAGAGTTTGGGACGAGCCTAGGCTCGAGCTCGAGGCTCGATAGTTATGGAGCATTTTCGGGGGCTCGAAGCTTGAGGTCGAAGTTCGACGAGCTTCAAGCTTACGCCTAGAAAAATTCTCCGTTTTTTGATATTATCGGATCGGATAAACCCGTGCGATAATTAATTGACTGTGGGAATGAGCGGCTTTACAGATTTACACGGCCTACGCATCCCCGTGTGTTGGTCGACCTTGCAACGGTCATCGCTGGGTGCTGCTAAGGTAACAATTCCGACTATTATGATTGCGGCTGACGGGGAGAAGGGGTTTTTCAACTTCTGCAAGCGCGAGAACCGGTGAACTTCTCAAGCGTTTGGCCTGACGATGAGTGGTGCCGGAGGGGCAGTAGGCGCACAACTGACGCCCGAGGGATTTCTTTTAAAACTGATTTTTGAACAGTTCAAGCAACATAAACATGTTATCAGCGATTTTTCATATTGTATCTGCTCTTTGTTTGTTAATTTTTACTTATATTTTATTTCTAAAGCAGTAGTGATGTCAAAAAATAAGAAATCAGCTGTTTGGACTTATTTTAACACCCACGAAAAGGATAATTTCGCAGCTTGTAATGAATGTAAGCAGACAATTTCATGACCACATGGAAACACTTCAACAATGCATCGACATCTGCTTAGCATTCATCATATTGACGTCAACAAGGATGAGTCTGAAATAGAGCCGAAGAAAATGAGAACAATGTATAACTTTGTTGTCAAAACTTCACTGGAAGAAATAGTTTCGAAATTCACTGCAGTTGATGGATTCTCGATTCAGAAAATCACTCATTCAGAATTTATTCGTCAGTCGCTGTCATTAAGAGGAATGAAGCTACCTGCTGATGAAAGATTGGTGATGGCCCTTATTTGCGATTTTGAAGAAAAAGTGAAGCAACAAGTCATACAGGATTTTAAGAAAGAACTCTCAGAATCAAAGAGATTTTCAATATCATTGGACAAATGGACAAGTATCGGAAATTGTCGATTTCTCAACATCAACCTTCATACGGTCTCGTCAAAATGTATCAATCTTGGTCTTGTCAGAATTTACGGAAGTTGTAATGCTGAAAGAATGAACGAGCTTGTTGAGGAACATCTTAATTCTTTTGGTGTCTCATTCAAACAGGATAATGTTGCCTCTACCGGTGATGGAGCAAGTGTCATGATCAAGCTCGGAGAAGAATCACCCGCTCTGTATCAAGCCTGCCTTAATCACGGATGCATTTGGGTGTTACAAAAACTTTTTACAGAGAAAATTGCCCAGGTCAAGGAATTTCAGTTTTTTCATGCGAAGAAACTGGACAGACTGATGATTTCGATGAAAGCAACGATGAATTGAGTGCTGAAGAAGTTGAGATACAAAGCAAATCATGGAAGGAAAATATAAACACTGTGAGAGAAATCTTTAAATTTTTCAAAGGCACAGCCATAGGATCGGATGCATTTAAAGCTAAAAGCTCAGAAAAATTTAACGTAGAACAACAACTGTCCCTTGACTGCAAAACTAGATGGAATTCCATGCTAAAAATGCTGGAAATCTTGATTAAATTATACGATGTCACCAATGAAGTGCTGAGTGAAATCGGATCCGAGCATCTCTTAACTAATTTGAACATAGAATTATTGAAATCCATAGTTTTGGCATTGAAACTGGTTGAGGTTACTCTTAATGCTATGAGCGAAAAAAGGCTTCTCTGAGAACCGCTTATGTTGCTATTAGCTTCATGAGGGAAAAATTGTCTGCACAAGGAACAGAGATCAGTCGTACTCTTTTAGAAAATATTGATCATTACATCGACGGTAGAGTTAATCAACAACTTATGGATCTTATGATTTCTCTGCACCATTTGGATAATGTTCCATCCAAAACTTCTATTAAATTAGCAACAAATTTGATGAAGCGGCTATTTCCATCGGCAAATATTGCAAATGAAGAAGCACATGATGAGAAAGTAACAATTAACCATAACGAGCTCTCACTTGAAGATGAACTTAGATTTCGATTGGAAGCTTCTAGCACTCGGGGATCTCTTCAAACCAATCGATTTAAGAAATTACACCAAGAATTTTCCTTGTCAAAAAGTAATGGTGAACTGACTGAAAATTTGAGGCGATTATCAGATGCCATCAGAACAATCAAACCGACTTCAATTGATTCAGAAAGAGCTTTTTCAGTTGCTACTGATTTCTGTACAAAATTGCGATCAAAGTTATCTGATAAATCTCTGCATGCTCTTGTCTTTTTGAAATACTATTATATTAACAAGAATGATTTTTAAATAAATTATAAAGAAAATTATTTTTCGTACTACTCAAGCTTGAAAGCTCGAAACAAACTATCAAGCTCGAGCTCGCACAAGCTTCAAATCCCCGAGCTTTCCTATACTCTAATTACTTACCAATGCATATTGTAACAGACCAACATTATATTTTAATGACCAATACCTATTCAGACTGACCTAACCTATTTTAACTGACCAGCACCTATTCTAGTTTATCAACATCTTTTTGGACAATGGCCAAGCAAAAAATGATTCAGTTTGCCAAATGCAGCATTTATATGTACATTGTACTATATTAAGATTCCAGTTCTGTTTTTAATTTAGCTATAGGATGTCTGACCTTATTATATGAACACAATTGCAAACAATGTTTAGATATTAAAGTTTATTCCATTTAATGCTATTTCATTTCATAAACTCTATCAAGTTTTAAATTTGACATAAGGTCTCATGCTCGTTTATACAGAAAACAAAGTAAAATTATGTTTAAAATGTCTGCTTTCTACAAAATATAGTATTTTTTCACTCAGCTTCATCCTTCATGGTAGAGTTGTAACCCACAGAACACTACAGTTATTGGCAAGGCATATTTAGTTGCTGATACACTTGCATGGACATAATGTGCCCGGTTTTATGCAGAGTCCATGGTAGTCTCTATGTCATCATTATTTTCTCTCTTGAATACACACCCACTAACACATTGTCACAACTATTTAAATGCCAATGAAACATGCCAAAAGTATTTTCTTTCTTTATTGGAAGTTTTGTTGAAGTTCAGAAACGGTGGTGTTAAGTTTTGCAAATCGATATCAGAAGATAATAATAATAGTAATGAGGATTTTGTGTAGCGCCTAATCTTTAGAAGCTCTAAGTGCTTTACAACATTAGACAAAACCTATAAGATAAAAAACATATAATAATATTATTACAAAAACAAACACGATGAAATTAGAAAAACATTAAAAAATAAAATAACATGCTGAGAGTATTTCAGGTAGGAAACATTATTAGGTCTTTAAGTTTGTTCTTGCAGTCGAAATAAGTGGGTTTTGAGAGCACTCTTGAATGTGATCACTGTGCCTTTGTGTCTGAGTTCAGTGGCCAATTCATTCCACGTTGCTGGGCCTTGGTATGCAAAAGAACGCTGTCCATATGACTTTGTTTTCATAGTGGGAATAATGAGTATACGATTGTCAGAAGATGAGCGTAAGTATCTCGATGGTGTGTACACATGGGTGAGATCGGATAGGTATGTTGGACTAGACTCCGACAGTGAAAAAAGCACAGAGAACAAATTTTGTTTCTGGATTGAATGGATAGCCAGTGTAGGGTACAGAGCAGCGGGGAGGTGTGCTCTGATCGTGGTACTATAAGTATGATCCCAGCAGCTGTGTTTTGAACTTTTTGAAGTTTCTCGAGTAGATATTGAGATGAACCAGACAGAATTGAGTTACAATAGTCCAGTCTTGAAAGTACTAATGAACACACAAGAGTTTTAGGGGCATCAACTGAAAGATATTTGCGAATTGAGCTGATGTGTCTCAGCTTAAGATATGCAGCCTTGCATATGTTCATGACAGGTTGGTGCAATATGAGAGTACTGTCCAGAGTAACACCTAGGTTTCGTACTGATTGTGCGAATTTAATGTTGGCGTTGCTGTTATTTATTGTTTGAGGTAAAGGATGTGAATGAGAAAGTTTTTGTGTTGTGATCTGAATGGCCTCAGTTTTATCATCATTCATCTGCAGCTTGTTACATGTCATCCATGATTTCACATCAGAAATGTACCTGTCTACACCTTGGATAGTAGCATCAACTTCAGTTGGGTGGTTAGATTTGTATATATGGGTGTCATCAGCGTACAATTGGTGAGACACTGGATGATGATCTATGACACTTGAGAGCTGCTGAGTGTATTAGAATGAAGAGAACAGGTACAAGAACAGACCCCTGTGGAACACCACAACATAGATCAACTGGGCTGGAGTGTATTCCATTTGCAGATACAATTTGTGTCCTGTTGACCAAGTAGGACTCGAACCACAGTAAGGCTGTATCATGAATGCCAAATACATGCTGGAGACGGTGAAGTAATATATCATGGTCTATTGTGTCAAATGCTGCAGACAAATCAAGGAGGGTGAGGACTGTAATCTTTCCACTATCCAATGCAGAGAGAATGTCGTTAACTACTTTTAGAAGAGTAGTTTCAGTACTGTGGCAAGGGTGATATGCAGATTGTACATTGCTAAAAAGACTGTTTGAATTTAGTTGAGATACAAGCTGGGATAGAACAACTTTTTCTAAGATTTTTTATATGAATGGGAGATTACAAACTGGGCAGTAGTTCTTTAAATCGTTATGGTCTAGTGTTGGTTTCTTCAGCAGAGGCTTTACAATGGCAGTTTTGAAAAATGATGGGTATTTGCAACTATGTCATGCACAAGCAAAGAAACATTCAAACTGCATTCAACATTTTAGAACAGGATAGTTCTTTTACATATACTTCATTATGCTCAAATAGTTATAATGTAAAATGAATTCTTTGCTCTTTGCATCTCCAAATGTGATTATTTAATCTTAGCATATAAAATGTAGCACACGTACAACATATTGTTTAAAAGTCTTTTATATATATATATATATATGTGTGTGTGTGTGTGTGTGTGTGTGTGTGTGTGTGGAAAAGTTCAAGAGGATCTAAATTGCAACATACACCGCTCCCCTATCCCCACTCCACCAGATTTTATTACCATTCTAGGACAAAGCCATTTAACCCACCCACCCCTCTATTACTTTGTCTTGTCTTCACAGCATGCACATATGCCCAGGCGTGAAAGTCAATAACAGGCATACTGCAAGATGAAAATTCATGTGCGGTAGAGAACTTCAACATAGATCAGTAACAACAAAACCTTTATTATTATACTACTATTGTCAATCATTCGATTGCAAAATCATACCAGTTGTGACTATTGAACATAACAAAAGTGTTCTGGCAAACATTTTAAAATTTACCTGATTTTCACTGATTTATCAAAGTAATTTATGCTAATTGTTTTATCCTCAATAGCCACAGAGAACATCTCGTTAAGTGTGTTGAAACTGCTTTGTGCTGCCAAGATAGGTTTTGAATAAACAAGTATCGCGGATGCAGCCATGACGAGATAAATTTGCCAGCGCCTCCAGACATGCCGGTTACTATTGATAACAATAAGATATCTGTATATAGGTTCATCTAGGATAGTTTGCAAAGGCAGAGTCCAATAAAACAGTGGTTGTCACTACAGCTTTGGGTTAAATACTCAAGAACTTCAAGTATCAGGGCAAACCCGTATGAGTCAAAACGTAACAGTTGTTGAGGCCACACCATGTATGCAAGCCAATGAGTGCCAGGTCTTGCTGATGAATCCAGGTTGATGATGCAGTTTCAGGTGTACAGGATGCGAATTCATTAAGAATAAAGACACAGCAGAAATGCTTGCAATGATTGAGTGGCTGTGAGGAATGGAAATCTTCCACCGTCTTTTGCATGTGTGCCGCCTTTGACTTTGAGAACTATAATGTTAGCAAGGTGCAGGGAAGCTTCAGATACTCCTTCCCAATAAAATATCATCACATGACGGGTTTGATTGTTAACCCAACTAGAATCTTAAAACGCTACAAACGTGTTCGGTGCCGTGAGGCGGTGTTAGTTACTAATTAGTGTTTTTGATGTGTTGAGGCTATGTTAGATACTGAATTGTAAACTGACCCTGTTCAGTAATCTGTATCTTAAAGTCTGTGGTGAGTGCAAGACATTACACCGTTAAGAACAAACTTGATAAATGAGCAATGTTAATGTTATCAGTTGCATTGTTAGAGGTACCTTTCCGAGTTAACATAACTGTGTTGGCCCCAAAAATGACCCTCCAGACATATTTGCAAAAACCTGAATATGTGACTGAGGGGGATCACACACGAAAATAGCAATTGGGGTCCATGAAGTTGTAATCAGCATTGTGCACGCCAAGGTTTAAATTAGGGTTTGTACTTTGTATAGGTGCAATTAGCGGATTGGTTGGCCATGAAAATACATTAAGTAAATTAATGCTCAATATACTTATGATATGCATGTTTGTTTGAGTCCTTATAAAACTTCATTGTTGGGTCAGGCAACTTCTCGTTGTCATCGCTGTGGTAATGAATCCGATGATTATCATGGCAATGTCGATATTGTCAAGAAGTTTTAAAAAAAGAATCTTTTCCGTTGATTTAATAAAGTGTGTTGTCGAACAAAGTCATTGTGACATTGTACCAAATCCAACTGTGATATTGACCTAATAAGTTTTTTTTCCAGACTGTATCAGCTTACTATCGACTTTTAAGATGGTCCCGCATGGTAGAAAATAATGTCTCTAACCATATATGATAAATACTGAAAATCATTGGTAATGCGATCAACCTTCACAAGCACACCCATTTTTTTCTGACCCATAATCGGATATTTTGTGGATTTATTTTCCTTATCACTTATACATTATTAATTTCATCTAATACCCTTTGCAAGACAACAGTAATCCACTTCTCATTATCATATTTGAAACCATCCCAATCACCCCTATACATTGTGCAGCGGCTTCATTGGTGATTTTACTAACTGGAACTGGCACTGTTGCTATCAGTGGAAGTGTAACTGTCTTTCATGATGACCAATTCACTAATTGTCAAATCGATTGAACCGCCTGCAATCCTAGATTTTTTTTAACAGTCTGCATCAAAATTTAAGATACTGTCAATGACTCGCATTGCAACTTGTTTAGCAGTTGGTGCCACGCCTGTGGTCAGGGCCATGGGCACATTTTTACATCTGTAAGTAATCCCAGACATCATAAAGGCCATATCTGTAATATGTCATATGAACGTGTTTTCACCTTGACAACTCACACTGATATGATACGTCCGCATATGCCTGTCATTATATTTGAACATCAGGTTGATCTCTATTGTTCAGTTGTATTGCTAAGGTCTCCACGCGCATGTCTAACGTATGCCCGCCCTGGTCCACAGGGGTACAACGAATATGTGCCACCTGACCAATATGACATGGAAAATGCACAGGCGCAGTGGGAGTAATCGATAACAGATCATCTGGTCATGGCAAGCACAAATAATATATAACCCTGTGAAGCTTTGGTTGTTGAGGCTAAATCTTCATAACTACTAATGATGGTGCCATGGTCAGATTTACGTGAGTCATAATGGTGATCCCAGCAATATAACTGGTACCATCTGGTCCTGCACACAAAATTCATTGCTTGTGAAAGCCTCATTAATATCTTCAGGCCAACCAATAATTTTTTCAGCATCAATTGTGCAAAATATGATGTTGATTCTTTCGAGATAACAGAGCATAGTCTGGGCTGGTGTACACGTGTGTAAATTTTAGAAACTTTATCAGTCACCAATGTGATCCTTGGTTGTATCTTATTATTTATTGATTCAACCTCGTACATGCCAGTGGTAGCAACCGTCTGGCAAAATACACGCGATTTATTTGTGGGAAATCCCCCAAATGACCATAATCAAATATAAGACCAACTGTGATAAATCCACAATGATCCTTGTGTGAACTCGAGTGTGCAGGATTGACCTATGGTGACTGTTGTAGAATAAGTCACATATAATTCAGTTTCCTTTGATGAGATCGCGATCATCGAGTTACCGATTGGGTTTGTGTTTGCAACTACATGCTGTATTGCCGCACTGATTTTGCAATAAATTGACTCAGAACTCATCACTGGTGTGCGTACTTCGTTCGTTATATTCATCATCAATGTCTTCAGCAAATTCACACATCAACATGCGACACATCCCCAGGTGAAATATGTCATTGCTGAGTAGCTCCAGACAAATTGATGCATCCTCATCAATGACTTCTGATTTTTTGTTGCCCAGCGAACCAAGCCTACAAGTGCTTCCAACTGATCCGCAAGGTTATGGGGGTCACTCAGTTCAAAAAAAGTTTCTCCTTTAATCTCTTGCTAGTATGCATGTATGACTGACGCTTGGTGTGCTGTCTTTGAAATTCACACTCTTGTGGGGTTTGTATGATGGTGGATGTTTCCGGATTCTGAGTGCCTCATCATCTTCCCGTCTTTATTGCTCATATGCATGTTTTGTTCTCCTAGCAGCCTGTGCACTTCGTCTTGTGTGAATACAATTGGTTGGGCCTCATATGGTGATACACGTCTTGGTTTGTGTATAGGTGCACATTGTTCTCGGGTTTGGGGTAACACATGTCTTATTTATTCCGGTGTGAGTGAAGAAGGTCTCTGTTACTCTTGCTTATGTGCACGTCTTTGTTTGACTTCTTTGTGTTCTCTTACCCATTTTGCCATTTCTTTTTTATTGTTTTCGGTCGTGTGGATTGTTCTGGTCGCTGCCTATTTATTTCTCTTGTAATCTTACCTATTTCTGTGACTGTTGCAGTGTGGTTGATACAGGATTTTCTTTTCTCTCGGGCTGCAGGTGGTATTGCCTCAGAAGGAACTGGCAAATATTTGCCTGAGGGTGCCAGTGTCTTTCATTGTCTACTTCTTGCATCAATGTTTGCAGTATTGTGCTTTCATCAACATTTCCACCTGCAACTGTTTAATGCATTCTGTAATAACAATCAGCAGGCATGTATTTTAACTATACTATCTTCCCTGTACATCCACTTTGACCATACGTCATTTATATTCATTGGTGGTTGTCTTTTCAAGTAATCTTTCCATTGGGTGGAATGCATCCCAACAGCGACCCTTAAAGGATTTTCGAAGATCCATTGATGGCCTGGTTCAATGAAATTTTGCGGTTTTGTTTTAGCATAATATTGATATATGGTTGGTATTGGTTGGGGTGTGTGAAAGATTCTCAAGTGCTGCTCAGAAGTCTTTATCAAGTTACTTTGCACCAAACTGAAATTTCTCCATCTGAAATGGCAACTGTTCAATGGTTAGGACTGTCGTGGCAACAGGACCCATCATCTCGACAGTGGTTTTCGCTACTTTTGTTGCTTCTTCTGCGATTTCAGGCATTTGTTTGAATAGTGGTGCAAACATTTGTTCGAAGCTCATTGTGAGATTTCCAGAGCAGTTTGTCTTGACACTTTTACGACCAGCTAAAACGTTACAATCAGATTCTGGTATGTTGCACCAATTAAGTCAATAATATTGAAACTATACAGCTCCTGTGTGAACTCTGGAAACATTCTAAAATTCTGACTACATCATAACATGATGCCATGTATAACTGATCCCACATTAACAATCTATAATATTTAGCAACAACTAATCAAGGAACTCTCTCAGAAAATCTTGTATGGTCCCTTCATTGCGCTTGGCATACGCTTTGTAATTCAACCTCTTCAATTCAGTTGCATACCTTTCGACAGTCTCACCATATTTCTAGTCTTGGTGGCTAAACTGAGGGCCATATGTTTTTGCAGTACCAACAGTCCTAACTAGGCTGACTAAACTAATTCTTTGCATTTTATACTTCATAATCTACGCGTACTCTGTGAGACAATTGCCCATGCACAAATTCACGTGCAGCACTTTGTAACCTTGGAAGTACTTCCTATAGCTTTTCTTCCAATACCCACCTCTGATGGTTGACAACTTCAAATCTATTAAAGCACACTTTCCACCTCTCTTTTCCACTAAAGGGTGGTAACATTGGGGGCTGTTTCTTTTCCTGGTTCTTTGCCCAATGCATCTGTGATAACTTGCACTAGATGTTTAAAAGGATTTACTAACATTCTCTGATGACATTCGCATATTTCTCAGGTTCTTTATATTTTCTCTGTGACTCGTCTTCCATGGCGCAGAGACATTATTGTCATCACCTTATTCTCAATAGTTAAGTGAAACACAGTCTCTCGATCTCTTCGATCTTTCCTGTTGTCTACAAAAGTTGCTTGCAGCTCATCCATTACACCCATAATGGTGGTTTCTAACTTGGATACTTTCTTTAACATTGCTTTCACAGCTTTGGCTATATCGGAATCCAGTGTAGCTGGTTCCATATACATGTACTATGTTTACAGAAAGCCTCAATATTTTCTGCATCTCTAACCCCAAGTGCGGCACCAGTATAGTCCTACATCGTAAAACACATCACCTGATATTTTTTTTCGGGTGGGGGTGATGGGTCTCACTGCCTAACTAATGGTGCTGTGTAGATTGTTTTGATGTCGACTAACAGTGTAAGGAAAGTCAAATTTTCAGGAATATTACACACACTGGCCACCAATAATGATGCTTTTCCACAAAGTAAAGTTATAATGCTTTTTTCAGACTTTACTTACTCTGATGTCTTTTCTCTAATAAATTCAAATTCTCACAAAAGAAATGGACCTGTTTTCAAGTTTCGGTGGCCTACATTTCAGTTGGCTGGAAAGCGATGAAAGCCGGGAATGCCAAAATCGGGTTAAGTTGAAATATTATTCTTCAACGAAAGAAATATAAATTATATGCCTATTGGGCCTGTAGGCAACATTTCATTTCGTTCAAGAAACATATCCCCCACATGAACCTACTTAAACATACTTTGGCATACCTCGACTACCGTTGCATTGCAAAAAATTCAAATGTATGTCAATGGAACATGAAAATGTGACCATTTGTTGTGTCATGTTTTCATTCCACCAGGATAAAGACAGCACATTAAGTATATTAATTACACATATAGGCTGCCAAGTGTGTGAGATATTCCTGAAAGTTTGACTACTCATTCTGATGTCAACCGACATCGGAACATGCTATACAAGGCTGTTATTTGGGTAGTAAGACATAGCACTAAAACAAAAACGTGCTATGTCTTACATTGTAGGACTAGGCATCAGTATTGATATACTCCAAGATACTGACTCCATTGGATTTTTGATGTGTTATGACTACAGATCTTAAATTATGTGGCAGAAAGAAAGTGGAATGGATAATTTTAAGTAAACTCAACAAAAAATATATTTTTCTGAAAATTAAATCAATGAGAACTTTAGTAATGCCAAAAGAATATTTTAAATAAAATATTCCTCTCAAATTATTTCAACACAGATAGATTCCAAGAGATTATTCAAAAACAAAAATGAAATCCTTATTAATATACATTTTCACATGATGTAATAGAATGTGAAGATTTCCAGCGGAAAAACCTAGTCTAACTGTAAACAAGACTGATCTTGAACTCTTGCTATATAAACATGCTGTCTACGACCTACAATCATGGACAAAAGTTAGCTATGTAAACATGTTATTTACAACTTTCAACCATGGATAAAAGTTAAATACACAGTATAAATGCAATATAATACCCCCCAGAGAAAAAGAAAGAAAAAGCACAATAAAGTTTTCTTTTACATAATTGTCAAATAACCATATACTAATTAAAATTACAGAGTAAGATGTCTTGTGAATAACAATTACACACAATAAACAGAAAATAAAAGCAATATAGGGTTTCTATACATGTGAGAGTGCATCTGCAATCACATTATATTTCCCTTTGATGTGTCTAATGTTAATCTTGTATTCTCGCAACACCAAACTCCAGCTTAACAATCTCTGATTTTTGTTTTTTCATTTTGTTAATGAAAGTAAGGGGTTTGTGATCACTGACTACAATAATCAGAGAAGGTGAACTAAAACACACTTCAGAATTTTGCAGAAACAAAAGAGCCAAACATATCTTCTTAATTGTTGAATATTTTTTCCGATGCTTGTTCAGCATTTTTAGAAAATAGCACACTGGATGATTGATACCATTTTTATATTTCTGAAATCAAATGACCACTGCATCATTTGCATCAACAGGCATTAAAAATTTCCAATAATATCCAAACCTCGCAAGAGTTGCTTTTTACTAATAGGCATTGGGAATTCAAAGATAGGCTTGCCTTTAACTTCTACAGGTTTAACTTGAACTTGTCCCACTACATATCCTAAAAACTTGATACAGGTATGGTATGGCAAAACTTTTATCTACCTTAACTGTCAGATTTGCATCACTGAGTCGATCAAAGAATTTCTGAATTCTGAATAACTTCCAATTGATCTTCCCAGGTGTCATTGTGGTGATGATGTAATCGATGTATGTGTAACAGTCATCTAGTCCAGATATTAGCATTTTCATTAAACGCTGGAATGTTTGCAAAGAGTTTTTCATTCCCGTGGGAATTTATATAGGTACATGTATAACTAAATTGATTGAATAATTAATGGTGCTTTCGCTTTCAACATACTCCTTTAACATATTTATATGACAGAATTGTTTGTTTCCACCTCTCATGAGTGTTAACGATATAGTTTAAGTCACTTGCTTTTCAATTGTATAAAGACCCGAAGAGAGCCAGAACTTATCACCAACTCTTTTCCTGTATATATCATTCATACATTAGGTTTAGTTTTGTCTGAGTTGAGTGAAGATTAGTTTCTGCAACTTCACAAGCATTTGACAACTTCTGTTTGAAATCAGAGAAATAGTCAAGAAGATTAATCTTTGAATCCTCATTGGAAAGAAGGTAAACTTTTAATAACTTCAATGGTCCACTAACAGTGTGTCCAAAAACCTAAATTAAGTGAACATAGAAGTGCAGGATAAGGTGTTGGTTTATGAAACAGAATACAGAATTGGTACTAGTGTTCTAACAGTGGTGGCTATTTATTTATTTTTGTTTTCTGGAGTGTTTGGTGTGGGATTAAAAATAAAATGCAATTAAGGTTAGTCCATACAGAAATAGTTAATTTATAAATAAACATGATTGGTAGTGACATCCTGGTGTCTGGACCCATGAAATTTCACTTTTCATTTACATGGGTTTCAAGGATATTGTCCAATAGAAACAATTCGGAAATTGTCAATTCAAGTTTTTTTGCTTTCTTCTTCAGCCGCAGCTAACCCAAGCTTCAGAAGTCTTGTATTTTTGTCTGCAAAGCTGTTGGCGGTGTTAGAAAGAGATGTCAATAAACTCCGGCTCCACTGTCTCCCTGACGGTAAGTTACTGGCGACATCACAAAGACTGACGTCAGAGCCCTGGGATGTTTGTGTGGTGGACAGGAAAGGGACCCAAGTGGCAGTGACACTGTTAGGAGGTCAGATAGAAATTATGTCAGTTGAGTCAGTATCCATAACAACGGTGAGGATATTAGATCTAAAAAAAAAATTTAAATGCTGTAATGGTGTGAGCGCATTGAAGTCTGTGGACAAACTTTTAGTGAGTGGTGTGATGTACAATAAGGATACCCAAAAGGAATGGTTTTGCTGGTGTCTAGTATCTCTTGAGGGACAAGTCGGCAAAATTCATAAGATCAGTAAATGTGTAACACCTGTTTGTGGGAGTTACTTGGCTACAAGTCCTGACGACTCCATGGTCTACATCTCGTGTTACACTTCCAATGATTCCCCTGACAATGGTGTGCACATATTTTTTGTTATGGATGGCAGGAAAAAGTTTGTGTACTGCCATAGTGACTTGCCTAAGCCCACGGATATATCTGTGGATAGAAGAGGGTATATATACTTGTGTAACTGTGACCCTCCCTGCATCCATCAACTTACAGCGAGTGGTGAAACAGTGACAATACACAAGGAGGGTATGCCACCATGGCCACGGGTGATTTGCTGGGATGAACAGCATGGAGACTTTTATGTCATAAGTGGGCGAAATAAGAAGGTTTGGAGATTCCATCTTGAGTGGATTGAGCAACAAGGTTATCACTATTTTTCATTTTATTAAGATAAGCCTTCATCTCTTAGAAAAAGTAAAACTGCATGACTGTATTTCACATGACTGTATTTCACATGAAATGATATTTATGGTGATTTCCTTGCACATAACCTTTGAAATTTTAAAGATAGCAAAATCAGTAAAAGTAAATATAAGCAGTAACCATTATGGTAAGAAGAACAGCTTAAATTTTGGAGAATTTTTATTTTTCTTCACTTGGTGAACATTTGTTTTGCTTTGAATTTTAGTATATTAACTTCATGATCAGGGTAAGAAAATGATTGAAACATATAATATATAACCAAAATTAGATAAAATGCAAAGGCTGACAAGGCGTGAGCAAGTGAAAAAAATAACTTGGTTCCATTTGGCCTGATTAAAAAGATTAATTTGATTACACAGCAGATGTAACTAAAAGCAAAAAGAACATGTTAATGCGAAATTTTCAGACTATATGATTATGATCTTAATGCATAAATCTTGACGCATGGCGATTGATCTGGAATATCAAATATGAATTAGTCAATTCGGGTCTAAAGGTATTGACTGAAATCTGAACTATATCCGAGAAAGCAAAAACACAGTAGTGGTTAAACATGGATGAAAATGATTCATATTTTTTAAGCTAACCTTTCATATAATGATAATACTGATCATTATTATTATTAATTGTATTATTATTGACAATACTAATAGTGGTGTTATTACTTATTTAACAAGGATAGCTATATTAGAATGCAACTTTATCCCTTTACCTCATGCAAGCGCCTTTTGACGCCTCTATTCCATTCACATGGAAGCACCTTTTGACGCCTCTACTCCATTCACATGGAAGCACCTTTTGACGCCTGCTGTAAACATCAGCCATTTTAAGCGCATTTTCGTAGCACCACCTTCGGGGAAAACCCCCATTAGATACTGCATTCATTTCGGTGAATGACAATTACGTCAAATCACGTGGTCACTGTTTATGCTGTGGTCGAAATCTGCTATTTAAAGTAACTGGGTCATAATCTTCTCTCTCCAAAATGGAGGTCGCGGATTTCATTCAGTACGTACAAAGTTTTCACGATTAGAATCACAACTATGAAAGCTTGAATAACTTAGGTAAAGGCTCTGAAATTGATGTAGGCAGCAATTAGTTTTTATAAATTATCAAATTCAGATGACTTAGTGATGTAGACACATGAGAAATGGCAGCTATGGTTGGCCCCGCGGCTTCACTGACTTGCCGGTGAACAAGTTCTCTCAAAATTTTAAAGCATAAAAAATTCTTCTGTGAAAAATAATTACACAGCTATAACAATCGGACTTGACTCTTACATTTTTCCACACATAATAAATATGTAACAAAAATGTAAAATGGTTAAAATTGCTCTTAAACGTAACATACGCTGCATTGCTTAACATTTAACAGGCAGGCCTATGCTTATGGAGTTGAATAGGTAACAGGTGTTCTATTTATAGCGCACCGCACTGGGTAACTTTGCTCTATGAGGTAAAGGGTTGTGTAGTCTCTGTTAATGCCCTTGTCTACTTTCTTGCAGTCTACATGCATTTATCTTGATAAAAAAAAATATTTTAGTGTTATGTCTTTGCTATCGAGTCTTTATCTTACTCTGGTAATACGATCCATGTTTAATACATAAAAGGCATCAATACGCATTAACAAAAAAACAACAGTTAACAAAGAAACAGGAATTTTACAAAGATTAAATGGCATGTAGAAATCATTCAAATTAATTCTAAATATGTTTTTGAAACATTTTTAAGACCTTTCAATAGAAGTTTCTGATCTGCCTGTTGTTCGCAAGGAATTATAGATCCTTGCTCATGTCAGGTAGAAAAAGAGATTGATTTTGGACAAGGTCAAGTCTGACATACAATGTCACACTATCAATAGCATATAATGAAATAAAAATTACAAAAACTAACAAACAAACAATGAAAATAAAATATACATAAGTAATTCTGACCTGGCATCATCCTTGTAACAATTGATGACAACAAAAACATTTAAACATTGATGGGGGGAGAGGGAAGGAGTAAAGGTTAGAGACACTAAATACTGAAGGAAAAAATATGACAAACTGCATACATTTTGATTTTTTTAATGCAATAATTGTATCTTTTAAACCTTAACGTCCATTTTGAAGAGTGAAGAAAAAGAACTGTAATATCCAGTCTAGCTTTATAAAAAGAATATGTGATACTGCATTTACTTATCTGCATAAAAAACATGTATATTACATTCATCTAAAGTAGTTGCTGATTATTAAAAAAGCTTATTTCTGAACAAGTTAGCTTAAATTATCCCTCAAAATCCATATATAAATCCTTCAAAGTTAACTTTAAATTAATACCATAACAGTTATTAAAACAAACACCGTTTCATCTATAAACAGTCCATAGATTCAGTGGCAAAATCTGCCTGTTAGTGTATGTATCTATTCTGTCATTTCCTTGTGCTTAATCCACCTGCGGGTCCGGGGTTGTAGAATTGGCCCGACGTGCCTCGCTACGTGTCGTAAAAGGCGACTAAGTAGAGGCAACCTGTTTGCCGTGGGTTGCGTCCCGTGTCGGGGGAGGAAAGGATCCTGGTAGTTGAGCAGAGGCTTTCCCTGCAACACACTACTTTGGCCTCTACTTCTCTTAGACGGGTGGTCGGGATGGGCCCGGTTCCGACAAATCGGCTGGTCACGCCGAGCCCTAGGAGGTCTTTATTAACTTTCTCACCTTTTTATCTTTCTCCTTGTATCTCTCTTGATACCACCGTTGCCCCTATATTCTATTTCCCTATCTTTCCCTTTTCCAAGTCTTAGAAGACTTCCTAGAAGGCGGTGGCTTAACGGGTCAATCGGGGGGTAATTTTACCGACCTTAGAAATTGGCGACTTCAAGGTCAATCAAAGGTAATTTTATCAACTGAGTATGGCATCTGTGTATCCCTGGCACTTGAAAAGTGTCCCCTTGTTGGGCTCCTTGGTGGGTGTGGAGCACGGGTGCTGAAATTTTATTCAAGCCATCATGGATAATTAAAAAAAAAACCAACACAAACGTACCAAAACAGGATCAGAGTCGGATGATGAGCCATGTAGTGTGGAATCCTTTCCTCGCTTCATGGTCATCCAATCGAAAGACTAGGCTAAACCACTTGCTGCACTATCGCCATTTATAGTCGAAAAGACTATACTTGGATTAGTTGGCAAGCCGAAAAGTGTAAAAAAACTAAAATCAGGCGGCCTACTTGTAGAGTGTGAGCGCAAAGCACACACTGAAAATATCCTAAAAATTAAGACCTTTCACGATATTTCAGTAAACCGTTTCGCCCACTCTACACTTAACACATCAAAAGGCGTCATTCGTTGCCGTGACCTAGCAGGAGTCACCGACAAAGAAATCGTCGAGGGTATGAAAAATGAAGGTGTCACTGCAGTCCGCAGAATTCGTATCAAACGAAACAACAATCTGCAGGACACCAACACTATTATACTCACCTTTAATAAGCCAACAGTACCTAAAGTGGTCAAGGTTGGATTCCTACAAGTTAAGGTTGAGGTATACATACCAAATCCCCTCCGATGTAACAAATGTCAAAAATACGGTCATCATGAAGACAGATGCTCTAGAAGTCAAATATGCGGCCGATGCGGCGATCCCTCCCATCGGGAATCAGAGTGCAAAGCCACTCCGCATTGCGTCAACTGCGGCAAAGAACACCATGCTAGTTCAAAGGACTGCGACACATGGAAACAGGAGAAGGAAATCCAGAGGGTTAAATACACGTCCAACATCCCCTATCCAGAGGCCAGGAAGCTTGTTCAAGCTAGATCACTCCCCGGCCCATCCTTCTCAACTGTAGTGAAGAGCAGCCAAAAAGCAATGAAAGACGCTCAAACTCAAACAAACCCACCTGAATCCCATTCCGACTCAAACATCCCGCACTACAAACCCCAGAAAAACTCAACATCGACACAAACGACATTCAACAATACTCCACCACCAAGATCACCAAATAGCAAGAAAAAGTCACAAACAAATAGGCAGCAAAAGGGGTCTGATGACCCCATAAAGCTGCACAATAGGTTTGGAGACTTGGAGGACATGGATGCAGAAGAATCTGCTCCATGTACTCAAGGTAGCTCCAGACCTAACAACAAAAAATACACCCCCGTACTTCCTCCAGATAAATAACCAAACAGATTGTCTCCGCGAAAGGTCCAACCTAGCTCCAGAATCTTAAATATAAAGTTGTAATGAAGAACACCATTTTACAATGGAACTGTAGAGGACTTAAAACCAACTACCATGATCTTCTCCTGCTTTTAAACGAACATGATCCTGCGGTACTATGCCTTCAAGAAACATTCTTGAAAGATACGGACAATATCACATTTAAAAACTACTCCCTGTTTAACACCTGCTCTCCAAATGTTGATAGGGCATCAGGAGGAGTTTCTGTTATTGTGAACAACAGAGCTCCTCATAGCTTCATTCATTTAAATACCAATTTACCAGCCATTGCTGTAAGCGTCACTCTTCATCGAGTGATTACATTTTGCTCTATTTACTTACCACCAAACACTAACCTAGTACCAAACGAACTCGACAATCTTGTTCAACAGCTTCCCGCACCCTTTGTTTTACTCGGGGATTTTAATGCCCATAACATTTTATGGGGATCAAATCATATAAGTGACAGAGGTCACAAAGTTGAAGACTTTATTTCTAGACACGATCTGTGTCTATATAATACCAAAACACCTACATATTTACACCCAGGCACGGGTACATACACAAGCATCGATTTGACAATTTGTTCTCCTTCTCTGCTTTTGGACTATGAATGGAAGGTCACTGATGACCTTCACAGCAGCGATCACTTCCCAGTCTTTCTTGTAAATCTTAACTCTACAGTCGATGAAGTAATTCCACAATGGAATTTAAAGAAGGCCGACTGGGCCAAGTTCGAAACACTCTGTAAAACTAGGCTGAATGAGGATACAGTTTTCAATGTTGACGACACCATTCAGCATTTTACATCTATTTTAATAGAGATTACAGAAGAATCCGTTCCCAAGTCCTCGCCATATTGTAAAAGAACCCAAAAACCTTGGGTCACTAAGGAATGTAAGGAAGCCATTAAACTACGCCGAGAAGCATTATAGAAATTTAATAATCAACCGACGCCCGAAAACTTAAATATATATCGCATTACCCGGGCCAAAGCTCGCCGCATAATCAAAGAAAGTAAAAGAGCATCATGGAAGAAGTATGTTTCTTCTTTAAACTCTCGTTCCTCTGTTAAAAAAGTTTGGGACACTATACGCAAAATAAACGGAAAGAGAAAGCAAAACCCTCTCCGACATCTGACACTGAACAATAACAACTTTAGTTTAAAACGTGACATTGCAAATATTCTTGCTGACAGTTTCTCGAAAAATTCCTCATCATCTAATTATTCAGAAGCCTTCCAAAAACTTAAAACTCAAAAAGAAAAGTCACGTTTAAAATTCACATCCAACAACTCGGAAAGTTATAATCAATTGTTCTCACTATCGGAGCTTAGGGAGGCTTTAGACAAGGCCCATGATACATCCGCTGGGCCTGACGAGATACATTACCAGTTTCTGAAACACCTTCCAGAATCATCATTAACATCTCTTTTGAAACTCTTCAATGATTTATGGATTACTGGTAATATGCCAAAAATCTGGAAAGAAGCAACTGTAATACCAGTCCCCAAACCCGGTAAAGATAGCGAAGACCCCAATAGCTATCGACCAATTGCACTCACAAGCTGTGTGTGCAAAACAATGGAACGAATGATCAATTCTCGGCTTGTCTGGTATTTGGAAACTAACAATTTAATATCTCCTTTCCAAAGTGGCTTTCGATATGGCCGGAGCACCAATGATCATCTGGTTAGACTAGAAACATTCATTCGCGATGCATTTGTTAAGAAAGAACATTTAGTAGCGGTTTTCTTTGATTTAGAAAAGGCCTATGATACGACATGGAAGTACGGGATACTAAATGACCTGAACGATCTAGGTCTAAAAGGCCGTCTGCCCTATTTCATATCCAACTTTCTCTCCGACAGAGAATTCAAAGTACGAGTGGGCTCTACCCTCTCAGATCTGCACGAACAAGAGATGGGTGTGCCCCAGGGCAGTATTTTATCTGTGACGCTCTTTAACATCAAAATTAATAGCATCACCAAGTGTTTGACTCCTGGTTTGGATTGCTCGTTATACGTTGATGATTTTCTAATATGTTATCAGTCAAAGCACATGCATACAATTGAAAGACAACTGCAGCAAAATATAAACAAAATTCAAAATTGGGCCAATGCAAACGGTTTCAAATTCTCGAAATCAAAAACGGTATGCATGCATTTCTGTCAGTTACGAAAACATCACGATGAACCGAACCTCACACTGGATGGAACACCTATTCCAGTTGTTGAGGAAACCAAATTTTTAGGTATAATCTTTGACAGAAAACTGACCTTTATTCCACACCTAAAGAACTTAAAAGCTAAATGCTTAAAAGCACTTAACCTACTGAAAGTAGTAGCGCACACTGACTGGGGTGCTGATAGAAAAGTCATCTTAAATTTATACAGAACGTTTATTCGCTCCAAACTGGACTATGGTTGCGTTGTGTATGGTTCAGCCAGAAAATCGTATCTTAAAATGCTTGATCCAATTCATCATCAGGGAATAAGACTGGCTCTGGGAGCATTTAAAACATCCCCGTGTGAAAGCCTTCTAGCTGAGGCGAATGAACCACCGTTATCGCATCGTAGAGAAATGCTTTCCGCACAGTATGCTCTCAAATTAAAATCAAACCCTCTGAATCCTGCTTTTTCGGCTGTTTTTCAACCCAAATACAAAACTTTATACGAAAATAAACCAAACGCCATACCTTCCTTTGGCATTAGAATATCATCCAGCCTTGACACTACAAATATAGATCTTTAAAAAATTCAGAAAACATCCATCTCTGAAACACCACCCTGGCTAATTAAACAACCAAAAGTACGTTTTACGCTACACGATGGAAAAAAATCCAAAACAAACCCTTCTATCTTCCACAACTCTTACCATGAACTTCTCACCGAATTTAAAAACTACACCAGAATTTACACTGATGGATCAAAGGATGAGGAAAAGGCTGCTGCAGCCTTTGTTTGTGGAAATCACCTAACGCAAGTTCGCTTACCAAATGGAGCATCAATTTTTACAGCCGAAATCAGAGCAATAGACCTTGCTCTGCAACATATAGAAAAGAACCGTTTTTAAACAGTATCATCTTCTCCGACTCTCTATCAGTACTCCAGTCGCTACACAATAGAAAACTGGAGAACCCATTATTGAAAAACATACTCATAAAAAATACCGAGCTGAGTGTCTCCCACAATATAATATACTGTTGGTTACCTAGCCACATTGGTATTAAAGGTAACGAAAAAGCAGATCGCGCTGCTAAAATGGCCCTTTCTCAAGAACCATCTGATTTTAAAATACCATATACTGATTTTAAGCCTTGTATCAGAAAGTTCTTATGTCAGAAGTGGCAGGCATCATGGAATGATGCTGTAAATAACAAACTTCATGCAATCAAGTCAACTCTAGGAGAATGGACTCCTTCCTACAGAACCATTCGTAGGGAGGAGGTAGTCATTGCAAGAATCCGAATTGGTCATACTTATATCACCCACACCCACATACTAAAAGGTGAAGACCCACCAGAGTGCGTTTCTTGCAATGAACCATTCACTGTCAAGCACTTTATGATAGAGTGCTTTGACCTACAACCTACGCGCGATCGTTATTACGTTGTGCATGACATGAAAGAACTTTTTGATAATATAAATATCACTCGTATTATCGAGTTCTTGAAAGCCGTAAATATTTACTCTAAACTCTGACTTTTATGCTATCACCTTGTGCAGTTTTATGCAATATATATACCGTCCCATTTTAATACCTATTCATCTTTTTTACATCTCCCGTTGATCGGGAAGCTTTATTTTGCACCGTTACCATCTTACCGTTTTTAATTTCAACCATTTGTTCTTTTATATCGCTGGTCGAGATAGGACCTTTTATAAGTTTTAAAAGATTATACAAATAACACTTTGTTTGGCGCTAAATAGCCTAAAAGTGCTGATGCGCCGTTAAAAAATAAACAATCAATCAATCAATCCTTGTGCTTAAATGTATGAATGTTCCGTTGTTCCTTTTTGTAACATTGTTCTCTTCCGCTGTTCCGTGCCTTCTTAACCACCTATGGATACAATTGATAGCTTTTATTCATACATATAATATAAGCCAGTGGATGCTCAATATCTGGAATGAAGTTTATTGACTAAAGCCACAAGTTCATATAAGCATTTTTCATGATCAAAGGTCATTTTTGACACAGTAATGTTCACAATGTAAATGCATGTCATGTCCCAATGTGATAATTTAAAAAAAAAAAGAAAACATGATGTACTAAGTAGAGTGCTGTCCCATTGATTAGATATCACATTTACCTTGAGCATTCCATGTTGCATCAGGCAAATTAGAACATACTGTTTCTTCCACAAGCAAAAGAAGCTGATAAGTTTAGAGGGATCCTTGGCATAGATCTGACTCAGATTCTGTTATCATATGACCCAAATGCATAGTTTGATGGCCAAAATGGGTACAAAATCCTTAAAACTAACCAACATTTTCTTTTACTATCAAATGGGCAATCATGTACTTCACGTTGATAAAGTTAGTTATTATCTCTTTAGTGTTTTATTTACTTTTTTGCAGTGAAGGTTTGATTTTATATTGTATGGGACAGCAATACGAATAAGAGGTCCACATAATGGGGACCTGTCAACAATTATTTATGTTCTCATTTTTGTCATTGAACATGCATATTTTAATGTAGTTTGTAGTTTTTTTCCTACACATTTTAATTAATACTTAATTCTAATTTAATATCTTCTTAGTATTGCCAAAGCTGTGATTTTTTTGTAGGGGATCATGAAGCTCCAGAAATCGTAGTGTCAAATGAAATACAGCAACCTGTCAACTCATTTCAGGTTAGTCTGATATTGAATATGTTAAGGCTTTCATGACTTCCTTGAGAATAAGATAAAACTTTTAGTGCAGTAATGTAATTGTTCAAGGAAAATATGATAATATATAGCAGACCACAAAGTTAAAGGTGGAAAAACGGGGAACTTATCTGCTGGTTCATTATATACTACAGTTTTTTAGTCCTTTAAAATGTTGTGTGTCCTCAAATTTGGAGAATGATGGAAACTTTCCCCTGCCCTTGGGATAATAGGATAAACTCTGAGCCCTGGTAAATTAATACTTACTACTTTTTATTTAATTTCTTTTGTCTAACTTAGATCGCATTACTCTGAAATGTTCAATTTACCATGGGTATGTGTCGCAGAACAGAAACTGAGTGGGTCTTTGGACTAAATGAATAAAACAAACACAATGTGAGAAAGATGGAAATTTATGAATGAATTAATAAAGAAAAATATATGATGTAAAAATACAATGATTCTCTCACGCTCTCAACATATGATTGACTCAAATCACTCTACACAGCATTCACACATCGAAAATAAACCAAAAATATTAAGTCAGTATGAAGTACAGATCCAAGAAACCTCATGGACTGCAGATACGCTTCAAACAGTATTTTACACTACAAGAGAGATTCACATAATCTCGAATATGAACTCTATTAAGATTCAAAATAATCTTAAGAACACAATGAAGATTCAAAATAATCTTATGAACACAACTAAGATTCAAAATAATCTTATGAACATAAAAATGCAATTGGAACAACAATTAAACTAAACGTACATTTCTAGACCCCTTGTACAGTTGCACGATTCCTTGGGTTGGCCCACACTCTTATCGGCCGCTCGCACCCTTTATGGATCCACCACATGTACAGTCATACATATACACATGTACAGACAGCATACAGCACCCTTTTTAATTTGCTACGTCTACGTCCATGGCACAGACATACATACATACATACATATCAACAGCACGCAGCCTTAAATACTCTGGAAACTCCAGACAGCTCTAAGCAACTTTAGACAACTTCAGACAGCTTTGTCATATTCACAGTCACAATCACAGTGACAGTCACAATCAGAATCATGGCCACAATCAGCTACAATAAAACCAAATTGGTCAAAATAATAGTTTCTGTATAATCTCTAGATATATGATAATACTTTAACCTCTAATAGTGACTTGTAATTCAAAGTTCAAATCTGCGTTGTAATAAATGCATTATTACACGATAAGACATTACAAACCGAATAAGCTTCGCATTTCAGATGAAATGTAAATTTAACACTTACCCCTATGGCTGGAGAACAATGGAGAGCGTACACTCCTTGACGTGATCCAAAACGACCAGTGTTGGTTTTAGAAATTGATCTTACTTAAATCCATAGGAGAGTGAGCAAAATTCAGGGTAAAATACCCGTGCATATCATGAAATTAATGTTCCTTCATCACAAGTAATTTCTGGCAATGTACATGTTAATACAGTCGCTTACCTGGAAAAACACTTATTCACCCTAGATAACGTTGTACGCATGTACAAC
Source organism: Sinohyriopsis cumingii (assembly GCA_028554795.2). Taxonomy (NCBI): domain Eukaryota; kingdom Metazoa; phylum Mollusca; class Bivalvia; order Unionida; family Unionidae; genus Sinohyriopsis; species Sinohyriopsis cumingii. The sequence goes on along the minus strand of CM068826.1, from coordinate 145,958,900 downwards.
GAGAAATAGTCAAATAGTTCTAAGGCAAAACCAAGTTTTTTCTTTGCCTAATTCTGTGACAGTATGGAAACACTTTTAACTGCATTATGCAGACAGATACTAAATTAAATTTAGACAAAATATCATGTAGCTTACATAGTCAGTTATGTTCACAACATTATGTGTGTGGTTAACTGGTTGACTGAGTGACTGATTCACTGGTTGACTGTTTGAGTGACTGGTTGACTGATTCATACATATATTGGCAGTTGTATTGATTTACACCTTTAAGTAATCACAATATTTCAATAAGCTGAGCATTTTTTAGAAAATTGACTTACTGAAAAAGTATGGTTGATTGACCTGTCATACTGGTTACCGGTATATTGATCTGTACAAGATTAATGGTATACCCCAGGCAGTACATGTAACAATAATTGGTTATCGTATCGACTGGTAAGATTGACCTATACAGGTTTATTGGTATACTGATCCAGCCCTTGTCAATATATGTAAAGTTTTGCAGTGGATGTCATGATAGGAAGATGCATACAGTATTAAGCATATGATACTGAAGTGAATCATACTGTTGCATATTTATCAAAGGAAATGAAAAATGTATGTGTGTGTGTGTATATATAATTTATTTAGCACCAGGCCTGTTTCTCGAAAAAAAATCACTTTTGACAACAAAGGACTTAAGCTATCACATTGTACAGTTAACCCCTTCTATAACATGATGATGAGGGTCCACAGAGTGCCATGGTGCTATATAACATATCGTGCAATATAAAAAAATATTTGAACTTGGGGAAAAGTACATTCCCAACAATTTTAGTATGAAACTCCCTCCCTAGCACGAAGAACAGTCAGGTAACCAATATATAAAAGACACAATATTAGCTTCAGCAGACCAGAGATTAATTTGCTTCTAGTCAAAAAAATTTGAATGACTATTTTGTACAAATGAAACAAGTCAAAGGGTAATGATGAATTCATGTAGATAGCATATGCCAATTGCTTCATTCAGGGTTACTGATCTGATCAGTCTAGTTACTTCTAATATAAGCATGATTAAATTGTAAGTATGTATGTATGTATGATTTGGATTTTTAATGTAGCTTTAACAATGTTTCAGTCATATTGCTATGATGCCTGCGGTTTGGCAGTTTATAGTGATATCTACCACCCAGTCACAATATCCTGACACCAGACCCACCAGTCCTAACACTAACCTCTTAATGCTGAGAGCCAAGCGAGGCACTAGTACCATTTTTATAAGTCTTTGGTATAATTCGGCCAGAGTTCGAACCCATGACCTCCGCATCCGAGGCAGACACTCTAACCATTTACCAACCAGAGCTGTATGTGTGTGTGTGTCTGTGTGTCTGTATGTATGTATGTATGTATGTATGTATGTATGACCCATTTGCCACTAAGATTCTAAGCAATTTTGAAACCATGATAGCTTGGGAATCAACTGTGCAACTAAGTACAGTTTAGATTTTACTTCTGAAACAGATTTGGATTGGATTATTGATTATATACTGTTGACTTATGTGAACCATTACAGCTAAGAAAAGTCATCATTGAGAATCTTATGATCTTTGTTTTAATTGGTTTATCAGTTTGGGACTTAAAAGGAAAATATAAGAATTGCAAGAACAGTCTTAATGATGTTCTAAGCTAAAACGAATTTCATAAATACACCACTCCCTCGAAAACTCATGCCCTGATAACTTGCGAACCTGCTTATAATGCGGGGTCAGGCATGGATCCCATTTTTTTAAACCAGAAAATGCCCCCAAAAATTGATCCCTATTTCTTGAACTTGAAAAAAAATCACGATCAAAATTGGTAACTGAAACATTGATATAATGCTCGTTTTATGGTCAAAAATGGTAGATATGACATGGGCATTTTAATCAACATTTTAAAATTACCAGCATTTAATAAGAAGTCATATAATTGGTTACAGAGAATTCCTGAACTGGAACTTAGATATCCTTAAGGATGATAAGAAGTTTCACTATTACTTTTAATGAAATTACAACATCAATATTGTACTAATTGAATAGTACAAAAATTGAGTTTTGACAGTGATCTTTGTATGACAAAATAAATGTCATGGATTTTTGAAAAAAAGGAACCTTGTTTGGTGGTATATCCAAAGTTAGCCTAGTTCCCAGCTGCTGTGACTCTCGAATTGTATTACACTATTTAATACCATTCCAGGAACCAGGCTAATCAACAAAACAAAAAGCAGTGACATAATGCACAGATGTTTTCACGTTCACATGAAGGTTGTTGAAACCAGTTGGAATGATCTTTCACATTTTGAAAATAAATGTTATTTATACAGAATAACGAACAACTACGTTACAAAAAGCACGTTATTAACAATTATTATCGACGTGATTGTAAAACAAGGGTTCAGTCATTAAACAACCCAGTCCCCCCCCCCCCCCCCCCCGGATTTCTCGATGTATAAGCAGATTTTTTCAATTTTTGAGGTCCCTCAGTAACTTGCGCCCTCACTTATAGTGCGGTCTATGTTTGTGGACCCCGTTGTGTGCGAGTTGTCGAGGAGAGGTGTAATGTAATCAGAGTCGATGTCATCCACCAGAGTAGAAATATAAAGAAGGCGTATTCAGTGCCATACCATCCAGAATAGAAATATATGTAGGAATAATCCAAATCTAAGCATCAATACTATTTTAATAGAAGTATGAAAATATATTGTAGAAATTGCTAAGAAAATCAATAAAGTGCAAAATACCGTAATGCAGAATTAAAAAGTTAAAATAGCATCGTTATGGAAGATAAGCGCAAACCTTTACTGCATTATGAGAGTATTTGTGCATAAGTTTCAGTTTTTGTTTGTTTGTAGGAGACTGAAGAGGTGAGAGATGAAATTATGTATATGAGGCAAGGGAGTTCCAAAGCTGAAGACCACGGTAATTACTTTGCAACGTACAGTAAAATTAGCCATTTCTTTGAACAGATAAGAGTTAATGAATATTTTAATAATGGTATTTGAAGGTCTTGGCCTTGTATTTCAAGCCCAGTTCCTTTCATAGGGTAACCAGACAGGTTGTAACACAGGTGCACTTTCCCTGCAAAAGACATTATATTAATGTAATTGTATACAAACTGTATGCACTCAATTTCTTAATATACAATTAAGACAGTGTCTTTGATATAAATTGAATTTAATATCAAAGAAGAACAAAAGAAACACACTGTTCTACATTGCATCTGATAAGAAATGTTTGCAATATTTGGACATGCAGTTGAACTGAATAATAATGATCCACACATATTTTATTTTCCTGCTAACAGTGTTACCTCCTGAAATTCTAAAAATGGATGAAATGTCTCAAAAGCTATACAGAGAGGCTCTTGCAGCTGGAATGGAAAAAGTCTACAACATTAGAGTGATGATTGTAGGGCATCAAGGCGTGGGGAAAACGTCTCTCACCCGACGCTTGCTTGGAGAAGAAGTTAAGGAAAATGAGACAGAGTCAACAGAGGGAATTGAGGTGCATGCCAGGTGCTGCCAAATAGATCATCCTACACAAGAATGGCATTTGAAAGTTAAGACAGGTTTGTCAGTTATAAAAAAGAACAACACTCAAGCTGACTGTGTTCACAATCTGCTTCTTCATATCCACACCATGTGAAATTACAAAACTGAAACCAAACTAACAATTAAAAATGTTAGAATATAAACAAAACAAAACTTTAAATCCAACGAGTAGTAAATAATTGTCATTACAATGATTGAATGTGTCGGACTTAGTTTCTTGTTTCTTTCGAATTTACCCAGTTTATCTTTTAATCTGCCTACATTGTAGTAGTTTTTACAGAATACCTTCAGTTTTCCATCATTTGTTGATGGCCTGCATTTGATTTACTGACATACAATGTTGGTGTGGAGTCAAAGGTTAAAATCTACATGACCAAAAATGGTTGCCACACAATAATGTTGTTCTACTCTACATACCATTCTTTCTTCATGGCTTTCACTTGGGGTACAGAAGAAAACTATCAATGTTTGGGTTTATTGATTGAATGACAGTGCCACCAAATGAAAAAAAAAAGATTTTTACACTGTAGCATTTGTTTTCTATCAAAGAACAGGCCCAAATCTTATATATATATATATATATATATATATATATATATATATATATATATATATATACTCTTAGGGTGACGAAGTAGGTTATTGATTTAGGGGCCAAAATGTAAAAGGTCAAGATTACTCTGACCGAAAGAAGCAGCTATTGGCTTCTGCTCAAAAATGTCATGTCGAAGACTGCTACACATGGGTCACTTTATAATGTGCTATTCACGATGCAGTTGTTCTTTGTTACTTTTAAATGCTTATTTGATTTTTTCTGATTTTAAAGATATTGTTATATTGCGTCTGTTTTCAGATGAACTTTCCTTGAGTGATCAACGAATAGCCAATATACTCAGCAAATATGTGAGTCCACGAAACAGTCAGGCTGAAGTTGAAGTGTTGGTGACTGACCCAGTAAATGATGTAGCCCCTAGCACACCTACTGTAGGTACAATTAGCCAGGGTACAGAAGATGTCCATATTACAAAGACAGATGGTAGTGCACCAATCTCTCAATTAAACAACATGGTGCCAATAGAAAATGTACAGGATGAGGCACAGGAAAGAACTTGTCCAGAGGAAATTAAGAATCTTGTTGAAAGGTCACAATCTTTGCCCATCCTAAAGAGTGAATCATCTTATGTTACATTCCTGGATTTTGCTGGCCAATCCCTTTTCTACACAACACATCAGGCATTTATGTCATGGAGAACATTATACCTGCTTGTGACAGACATGAGTCTGCCATTGACAGATGCAGTTGAGGAGGGGGCATACAGCATTAATATAAGTGGGAAAAGAACGTGTTGTACAAAGGGTAAGACCTAATATGTGATAAACTGATGCAGTATACAGGGTACGACCTAATCAATGATATGCTGAGATTATGATCTTTTAAATTCTCTTTCCTTATGTATTTAATATAAAGTAGTGTTTTTGGTAAAGAATTCAACATTATTTCTAAATATGATGTTTATAAATACATAACGATGGTGAGAATAATATTTACAAAACAATAATAATAATAAGCAGTAGTGGTAATAGTACATTCTGCTATAAGGCAATATGCCCAAACTTTTGAATATTTTCAGAATACGTCACTTATTGGCTAAATTCAATTCATTCTCACGTCCTGATACCTGAAGATGACAGGATTCACAGAGAAGAAAAGAGTACCGGAAGAGAAGAAAGTGGTGCTCAGGGTACCACAAGCAATCGACCTTTTGTAATTCTTATAGGAACGCACTCAGATAAAATTCCAGAGGTAAAAGAAGACACTTCAAATAAATCATAATTGTCAGTTGACGTCTAGATGAATCTATTATGCCATATAACTGGTTTCTAATAAAAAGCTCATGTGCATGCATGATATGAACAATCCCACCATTATTCAGATAACAGTCACAATAAAAATTATCATTTGTAATACAATATGCCATGCCGAACATATTGAGATATTTGGATCAAGTAATGCAAACAGTAATACAAAATGATAAGAGATTCAAATACATTTGCAGTTTTTAGATGATATTGTTGTTCTTCGCATAAATTATAATTGTTTTATTGTAGCACTAGTTAATTAATTTTAACCTGGTAAATTATATTACTCTATCTTTAGCAAGATGTACATTATGGGAGACTTAATTATGTTATTTTCTTCTATTTGTAGAAATTACTAGACCAGAAGAAGAAGTCATATTTTAATGACATTCGGGTTGACATGAAGGACAGGCCATTTCTTTCTCATCTTGTTGATGAAGACTTCGCCATTAGTAATTTAGGATCTGATCCCAATATAAATGAATTGAAGTCAAAAATATTTGAGACAGCTCAAAACCAACTGTACTGGGGAGAAGAAATTCCTGCTCGATGGATACTTCTCGAAAGAGCACTTATGGAGTTGAAAAAAAGAATCCCGGTATTGATATATATTTTGCCATACTGTTTTTAACTGTATGTTATTTTTACATTATCATGCATTGTCTCAGGTTATGCCTTCATGCAAACTTTTAGTCTGTAATGGCAGTGGTACAATACCTGTCACTGCCTTGATTACCTCTTCTGGAACTCTTGTCTCATCCAAGCTCATAATTCCAACTTAAGTATTAGTATGGAAAGCTCTAGAATACCTAGAACAAAAAGAACGCAGACCCAGTCTGACTCCCAAGTCATAGGCCCATATGGATTACACTTCCTATTTTTGTTGGACACTTTTGCACACATCCTAAATGTGGAGTTTGCTTGTGCAAATTTGCCTTCGTTTATGCGTCTAAAGACATAGACATTTTATTCTCCTTATACATATTTTTCAAGTGATAATCCACTCAGTTCTTGCTATTTTTAGTGTAATTCTAGCTCTCTTGTTACTTCAGAGGAATTTGGTTGCGCCATGCTAATTTAGTGATGCCGTAATAGTTTTTTCTCCTTCCCTTATCCGGTTTTAGGGTAAATACTTGCTCTCTTGTTTTAGTTCTCAAATTTTATTGAAAATACTTGCTTTAGAAGTATGCTATTGATTCTTACTTAAGGTAAGTATTGCTTCTCCTTTGTAGTTCCAGAATCTGACTTCCTTTTCATCAGTTCTTACCATTGAATAATTGTATATGCACTTGCTTAGGCAGTACAATTATAATTGTAGCATTAGAATATACTTTTATGATACTGAGTTGGAAGTACATTTTCTAAATCTCAATGTTTGTTTAATATTTTTTCATTTCAGGCAGTATTTGCTTTAGCAGTATGTGCTTTTCATTTCAGGTGACATGTTGCAAAGTGTCAGGGAATGTGGATGCAAAAATGCCACCTGGGATAATTACCCTACATGTTTATCTAGCACAAAATGCGTTTGGGACGTTGCCGACAGTAGGTGTACTTATAAGGAGGGAAAGAAAAACCTTTCTTTCACTTTGCCTCCTCAGTCTCAGGAATGTGTGGGCACCTTCTCAATCCCAGGCGAGTATGAGATCCTTACCTTCCTTTGAGAAGGGGACTGCCTCAGTGTCACGAGTATGTTCTGAGTCAGCCAGTTCTTAGAATGAAACTCCTCTATCCTAGGGAAGTATGGGATCCTTCCCTTCCTTAGAGAAGGGGACTGCCTCAGTGTCACGAGTATGTTCTGAGTCAGCCAGTTCTTAGAATGAAACTACTTTTTCATACGATAGTATGGGATCCTTCCCTTCCTTAGAGAAGGGGACTGCCTCAGTGTCACGAGTATTTTCTGAGTCAGCCAGTTCTTAGAATGAAACTCCTCTATCCTAGGAGAGTATGGGATCCTTCCCTTCCTTAGAGAAGGGGACTGCCTCAGTGTCACGAGTATGTTCTGAGTCAGCCAGTTCTTAGAATGAAATTCCTCTATCCTAGGAGAGTATGGGATCCTTCCCTTCCTTAGAGAAGGGGACTGCCTCAGTGTCACGAGTATGTTCTGAGTCAGCCAGTTCTTAGAATGAAACTCCTCTATCCTAGGAGAGTATGGGATCCTTCCCTTCCTTAGAGAAGGGGACTGCCTCAGTGTCACAAGTATGTTCTGAGTCAGCCAGTTCTTAGAATGAAACTCCTCTATCCTAGGAGAGTATGGGATCCTTCCCTTCCTTAGAGAAGGGGACTGCCTCAGTGTCACGAGTATGTTCTGAGTCAGCCAGTTCTTAGAATGAAACTCCTCTATCCTAGGAGAGGATGGGATCCTTCCCTTCCTTAGAGAAGGGGACTGCCTCAGTGTCACAAGTATGTTCTGAGTCAGCCAGTTCTTAGAATGAAACTCCTCTATCCTAGGAGAGTATGGGACCTCTCATTCCTTCTTTCCGAAGTGGTAATAAGATCTCTCTCTCTCAGTTATAATGAAGCAATGTCTCTGTAGAATCATACTCCCAGACTGGGGTAGAGCATCCTTCTCTCATGATCAGTGGCCCCTCTCTGTCTGTGTGCTACTGATGGGGATCGAGGGTTGGCCTATCAACATCCCACTATAAGGTAGGGTCCCAGATCAATATTCCCTCCCTTTCCTATGTTTCTTTTCAATTCCTATGGGATGTGGCAAATCTTTCTTTCTGTTCATGACCCCAGGAATGCCCATGCCTTAACCTCAGATCAGATTGGATCTTACTGGTTGTAGGCCTGCTTTGTTTGCTCAGGTGGGGCTTACCAAAAAACCAGCACCGCTCCTCTCTCCCTAGATGAACCACAAAGGATAAGAGAAGTTCCCTTCCTCATGAAAGCTCCTCTAGTAAACTCAACCACATTACTTCCTTGGTGGGGTTAAGGGGCAAGGAAGATATTTCTATTCCCAAGTCCCCCTCCTCAAGGGAGGGAGCCCTGCAGATGGAAAGTGCTTTCGATGCTGGAGAACTCTAATACATTTGATGAGGAACCAGCTGGAATGGTCCATCCAACTCTCTTAGTGTCTGTTGTTTGTCACCTGATGGCTCAGGCAGTGGAAGAAGACTAAATCTGTCCAGAGATGGAAGACAAGAAGATCTTTTTCCAATTAGGTGAGATTTCTGGGAGATCATCGCACAAAGTTTTCCTTCTGCTACACCATTCCATGATGGAATGAGAACTGTACGAAATGGTTGCTAGATGAGAGGAATTTGCCAGTTAATAAAATGAGTGGTGCTTTGTCCAATCCCATCCCCAGCCCCCTACATTGTGATCATGGTCTTGGTATTGGACTATAGAGTTTACTTTCCTGCTTTCCCCCTGTCATGGATGCTGGTGTGTCACAGCTGTGGATTTCAGCAGGGATCTTGACTCACCTCTTGGACCTTGGCAGCACTGGCACTTAAGGCTTGTAACTGTAATTTTCCATGCTGGTCTTTCTATGACAGCCTCCTTCAGACTTCTGAAAGAGACAACTTTGTCTCTGGTAATGCCTCAGCTTGTAAAAATGCTTCATTGTCTGCTGGAGGCGTTGCAAAGATGTTGAGGTACACCTTGTCCATATCAATGGTGCTTTTGGTGACTTGCTCCACTTATGCAGGGATGCTGCCTGGGATATTTTTAAGGTCTTGCTAGATCACAGTAAGAACCTTCTGATGGCTGCTCCTCTGGAGACAGAGACGCTATTTTGATTATATCTTCTTCAATGGCATCCCAGGATCTGAAAGTCCAACAACACAGGTTCCTCCCAGCCACACCTAGTGAGTCAAAACAGACCAAGAAGCAGTCTCCTGCAGACCACCCCTTTGGTTCTTCAAAGTTTATTTTTAAAGAGGATGCAGCCTTATCAATCCTAGAATCAACCCCAATTCAAATTGCATGATAAGGTCACATGCCATTTCTGTTCATGGAGTTGGAGCCTTCTCTGTCGGGCAACCTTCAAGAAGATCATGCTCTGAGTCCGATATATTCCCATCAAGAGGAATATCACGGTGGACAGTTTATCTAGGAGGGGCCGACCGGTCTTTACAGGATAGTCCCTACACCTGGATGTAGCAAAGTCACTTTTCCAGCTGTGGTGGAGACCCGTATTGGACATGGATGCGATAATGCTAAACAGTAAGCTCCCCTTTTTCATCTCTCCAGTCCTGGGTCAGAGGGCCTGCAAAGTGGAAGCTTTTAGTGTACATTGTCATCATTTGTAAACTTACACCTTTCACAATGATTTTGTAAATACTCCTAAGTCAGGTCCTCCACCAGTTGGTACATTCTGTTATCCCTTCTGTGGCCTCAGTGGTGTTGCTTAGTGATCTCCTTGATATGATGGTAGATGAGCCCAGTAGCTGAACACAGAGGATGGACATAGTGTCACAACACAGGGGGTCTCTGCTTTAGGCAGGCCCGATGATTCCCAACTTTCATGATTGGCTCATATCAAGCAATCAATCTATCTGGACATGTTTTTGAGCGAACTTGCAAGTTGTATCACCTTGGCTAAGAGGAGGTCCATTTCCAGTGTTTAGGATGTGAACTGGGATATTGAATATCACTGGTGCAGTAGGAATTGCCTTGATCCTCACTTCCCCCGCCCTTTAAACAGATAACAAGAGACACCCAATAATATACAAAGTATATGTTCATTAGGTAGCAAATATAACACAAAAATATCAGAATTCATTATTAATAATACAAATTAAAACAAATACAGGACTGTGCTAAATTCTCAATCTTTAGCATCAGCCTTGGAATTAGAATATTCTATATGTATTATTATGTACAAATTCGCAATATGTCTCCTTAAAAGCACAAGTATGCATAGTGCAGATATACGATTTTGCCAGGACTGATATGTTTTTGGTTTTTTTGTTTATTTTGTAGGTTTTTTGCTTGTTGTTGTTTTCTTACCCATGGACCAGGAGTTTTTAATGGAATCTATGCTTGGTCCTATCATATGACACATCATTGAAGTCATCAATGCAGTACATTTTATATGCAAAACTTGGTTAAAATAGTATTCAAGTTTTTCTGTTTGATTGCACTGGCTCATTTTTCTTTTATGCCTACAGCCTATATCCTCAGCTAAATACATGTTACATGATTCATTTGAGACTGAGACCAACTGACTTTTTAAGGGTAAATATTGCTGGGTTCAAAGGTAAACAAGTTTGGTATTGGATCACACATGCCTAAGGAACAGGTGGTGATTAATATGAAAAGACTACTGGCACAAACAGTTATGGGTTCCAAAGAAAAGTCAAAATGACATTCTAATATTTCATTGTCATTTTAAAATGTTGAAAAGTTATATTTTGTAGTTGCAACAATCCTAGTAACTTGAATATTTTATGCTTATATAGACTTACAGTTGGTTGTTACATGTGGCCAATTGAAAATTTTAAGTTTGGATAAAATACCAGAAGCAGAATCATAAACACTAATGAGATGAGATAATGCAATGTTAATTTGACTTTCTATGTGCAGTTTTATATTGCCTATGATGCCTCTTATTCAAACTTTTTGTAAGAGGAAAAATATGAAAAGTCTGTGCATAAGCTCCATTTATAATACACTCCCGATTGTATTAGTATTTATACTACTTCCATGAAGTTTTAATTTTTATGGAGCCCAAATATAATGTAAGATTTTGTAGATGCATATCGATGTTTTTATCGGCAGGTTATGGAATATGCCGATGTGAAAAGCCTCAATGAGACCCTTCAAGTACGAATTGAACGTCCGGAAGAGCTTGATCTATTTCTCAGGTTTGAGCACAACATGGGAAACATTGTTTTCTTCAAGTAAGTACTGTAATTAATCTAAATAACCAGAACATTTAATTTTCCGGGCCCTATTTTTAAAAAAATTAGTAATAATTTCCCATATTGCTTACAATTTCTGGTCATCAAATGCTTATGCTATACAGCCTAGGAAACCTAAAAGAAAAATGTAAAAAATAGGAACACAAACTAAAAAATGCTTAACCTTTACTCGCCTGTTAACTAGATTACCATGAGTAATTCTCCGAAAAGTTTCACTGATTATTAAATCTACCTTGCATTTGTTTTAGGTCTTAATATTGTCCTAATAAAAGATCATTGGTAATGTTCATAGGTTAGGAATTAAGATGGTGGAGAATTCTTCCTACATGCTGCTACATAATTCAAAGAGTCAAATTCAGTTTTTCAAACGGTGCTCATGCCCATCAGATAAAGATTTAGCGAGTGTAGAGAAAGTGCAGTACAAAAAGGATAAAACAATAGTTTGAAAATAAAATGGATAAAAAATATGCAGATATGTGTCATGATCCATACAAGATCTTCATTATCCATTAAATTTAACATGACAGTATTTACAGTTGTCCACAGACATTTCATCCAGAAGCTTGCAATATTTTATCCAAGAGTTATTAGGCCGACACAGTAGTTAATATTCCATTTAGTACAGTCACATGGTTCAAACTTTGCAGATAATGCTTTGCCAGATGTTAGTAGAACATACCAGTGAGGATGAAAGCTCATAAAATTTGATATCTGATCTAGCAAGTACATGTTTCAAAAGTATTTCTCTGCATGCAGTTCGAGATGAGTCTTTCAAATAGGGTTACTTTCCAATAACTATTTTGACACTTTGTGACAAGCGCTAATAATAAAGAATACTTGAGATGGGGATAACTATTTTCATTTGAAATTATAAAGCACTATATAAATATGATCCTAAACGTTTTATAAAAAAAAATTTGACAGGTTTTGCAAATTATGATACTGTACATGCCAAAATCGCCGATGTCGGGGCCTTTACTGTAGTCTCTAGTTTATCTCATTACCTCTTCAGCACTGAAAGGCTGAGAAATAAAGTTGTGCTTGATCCTGAGTGGCTCATATATGGCGTGAGAACCTGGATTACGTCTGACCAGGTCATAAAGAGGCATCCAGATGTCACAGCACAATGGGATCATTTTAAGAAAACTGGACAGCTCACACATACACTCATAGGTATCACATTAAATATTTTCATTTTATGTAGATTATTTCTATTCAAAAGTAAAATGGTTAGTGAAGAGAAAAAGTGTACGTATTACATTTTTAGTAGCAAACATTAAAGTGTTTATTTCTGGAAGAAGTAAAAAGTATTCAGCTACAACAATTTTTTTCATTTTTAAGCAGTATTTTTAACTTTGCTAACTGAAGGCCAAACGAGCTTGTGGCATGACTCGTGTCCATCATGCATCGTGTCAACAATCTCTTGTGTATGTTGTATAAACTTTGTGTATAAACATTTTTTTTACCAAACTTAAATGTAGCTTTTATCATGAACAAAATCAGCAAAACAAACAAAGCTTTGATTCGTTTAGGGGAATAACGAATAACCCTTGTGGATGCAATGGAAGCTTCACTTATTAGCGAAGTTTCAAGACTCATGACGTGTTAAAAAGACACATACTGATGGAGTAACTAAGGCTCTAACTGTATAATGAGGTTACACGATGGAATTATATGAAAAGAGCTCAGTCCACAGAATAATCCACGTCAATTAATGAAGTAGATTTTATTTAATTTACAAAATTTTTATACAACTGAAATATATATATATATATATATATATATATATATATATATATATATATATATATAGCATGTATGCTGTATCAGTGATATACCACGAGACGTATAAATTTTTTATTAAAAGGAAACGAAGCTTGCCGATTTTCCTTTAATGAAAAATTTATACAGCAAGTGGTATATCATTGATACAGCATACATACTATACATATATTTTATTTATATGACATAAAAATACATATATTTGCCGTTTGAACGGAGTTAGATTGACGAGAGGCAACTGTGTATTGACTGAATGAATGAACTCACATTCCTGCCGAGTATGTCCGCTACAAAGTTCTGTCTTTGTGTGTCTATTCACAATCACCTCTTTATATTGATAAGTTGATTGTTTTCATTTTTGAGTTTCTGTTTTTATTTACATTGATTAAATCAATATAAGTTACACTTAAGATTTATACATGAAAGATAGTTTTAATGAAGACAGTAGAGCACTAGGCCTACAGACACATTGATGCTTGAATACTGAATGCTCAACAATGCATTGACGTACAGGCGCAAGGAAATTAGCGTGGAATAGAATCTAAGCAAAACGACAAACCAACAAGAGGTTATTAAAATATTTTAATATATTTAAAGTTGATCTAAGTCATTATTCTGCTTTAATTAACATTACTACCATCCATAAATATGTTTCTCTCTCTCTCTCTCTCTGGGCCCCAAGTGGTCTTAAAGTGGTTTCCATTTTGGATCACTGCCATCTCATCTCTGTCTGCGTGGGTTTGAGTCTCGGATTTGGCCAGTGTGGTTATGTGAGAAAGCTTGCCAGTAGCTTTTTGAGGGTCGGTGGTTCTTTCTGGGGATTTCCCGAGTTCTTCCTCACCATTAATACTGGCCTATTGTGTGCTGAAAAATGGCGTTAAACCCTACAACAACAACAACTCTCTCTCTCTCTCCCCCTTTGGTTGGTTTGACTTAACATTTACCATCATTCTTTGTAGGTCCAGAGACGTTGTGGTATTACATAAGCAAAAATCCTTTATTGTATTTTCATGGATTTTCACCCTTATCTTGATAAGATGGTCAACAGAGAGAAAAAGAGAGAGAGAGAGAGAAGGGGGCGGCCTTTGGATATTTTCATATTTACTTAATAATAAACAATTTTTAAACCTTGTAAAAGGTTTAAAAAAAACAACAACATCAACAAAGCCTTAAATACGTTACATATGTGTGTCCCATAACCAAGACATTTACCTTACTGTGTCGACCAGCAATTGCAACTTTGTATCATTGATTATATAAATACTTTTGATAGGTCCCAAGGGAAGTGTAAACATACCATTATGAAGAACGATGTTGTAGTTTACTTGGTGCAATTTCAGTTTCAAGGTTTTTTATCCAGCCCAATTTCTTTTTCTCTCTCACTCCAAATTTCTCATATTTTGTCCCTTGTGCATGAGAGGGGAGGGGAAAATGGTAAAAGAAGGGATTGAAATCAAACTGGGTACCATGCTAAATTCATTTAGAAAATGGGGATTATTATTACATTTTATCGTTATTTTCATACCTCACTGATTATTAGTGAGTGGAAATTTATCATTGACCAGTAGTATTGGTATATAAAATTGCTTTATACCAACACTTTAAAAGACATGTTATTTTTAATATATATATATATATATATATATATATATATATATATATATATATATATATATATCTAAGCAAGGTCAAGGTAACAAGCCTGATAATGCCTATTAATGAGTTGACATGGTATGATTGGCTAAACTTGTTTTTTTAACTTGTCTCAACTGATGAAGTTTACTTGGTCTGTATCTTATTTAGCCATGAGGTGAACATTGTTTTTTGGGTCATGGTTATAATTAGTTGTTTTGGAAATTGTGTCATTTCAGAAAAACTATGGTCATCTCACTCTGAAATTCATCAACATAAAGAACATCTTTTGGATGTAATGGAAAAGCTAAATATAATCGCGAAGCCACTGCATATGGAAGTAAGTGTAATCTCTCCATTTCTCCTTCCCTCCCTCTGTCTCTAGGTCTCTCTTGCTCTCTCTCTTATGCTCAGATGTTACATGTAAATGGTCATAAAACGTATAAAATAACTTGTTTGTGTGCCTTAGAGGTACATCTTGCATCATTGTGTAAGGTAAGAAATACATTAAATTCAAAATGTATGACATTTTATGAAGGTCTTAGTTTCAATCAAGGGGACTGGAAATTTGTTTTCTGTTTTATGCAAGAATATAATTTTTGCATTATCACCTTGCTAAAGAGAAAATCTCTAACATAACATTTGGACTTGGTATAACTGACCTAACTGGCAAACACTCCAAGAAAAAATCTGTCCAAAGCCAGTAGTAAACGTGGCAAAGCTCCTCAAGAAAAAATAGTCAAAAGCATTGGTATAAGTACTAAAGCACTTAGAGAAAAAGTCGTTCAAAGCACTTGTAAACATGGTAAACCACTTCAAAAAAGCCTTTCCAAAGAAATTTTAAACACGGTAATGTACAGCAAGACAAAGCACATGTAAGCATTATAAAGCACTTTTAATAACATGTTAAACATGGTTAAGCACTGAAAGAAAAAATCTGTCCAAAGCACTGACAACATGGTAAAGCACTTCAGAAAACATCTGTCCAAATCAGTGATAAACACAGTTAAACACTTCAAGAAATGCCTCTCCAATGCACTGGCAAGCATGGTATGACACGAAATGAAAAACCTGTCCAAAACACTGGAAAATTATTGTACAGCACTTCAAGAAAAATCTGTTGAGAGCACTGGTAAACATGGTAACATACTTCAAGAAGAAGCTATCCAATTCACTAGTTAACGTGGTAAACCACTTGAAAAGATTTCTGTCCATAAACATGGCAAAGCACGTCAAGAAAAGCCTGTCGAATACACTTGTAAACATGGTAAAGCACCTCCTGAAAAATATGTCCAAATCATTGGTAAACATGGATAAATACTTCAGGAAAAGCCTGTCCAATGCACTAATAAGGCACATAACAAAAACCTGTCCAAAGCACTTGTAAACATTGTAACGAACTTCAAGAAAATCATGTTTAAGGCTCTTGTGAACATGGTAAAGCACTTCAGCAATAACCTCTATAAAAAATACAGTTAAACATGGTAAAGCACTTAAAGAAAAACTTGTTGAAAGCATTGGTAAATGCAGGACAGCACTTCAAGAAATCTTGAAGTGTTTTGTTATGTTTTACCAATGCTTTAGACAGATCTGTTCAATGCACAGGTAAACATGGTAAAGCATGTCAAGAAAAACCTATCCAAAGCACAGGTAAACATGGTAAAGCATGTCAAGAAAAACCTATCCAAAGCACAGGTAAACATGGTAAAGCATGTCAAGAAAAACCTGTCCAAAGCACTGGTAAACATTTTAAAGTAAAAACTGTCCAAAGCACTGGTAAACATGGTAAAGACCTTCAAGAAAGGCTTATTCAAAGCACTGGTCTACAGGGTAAACCACTTCAAGAAAAATCTGTCTAGAGCATTGGTAAACACGGTAAAGCATTTCATGAAGAAGCTGTCCAAGGCACCGGTAAATGTGGTAATCCACTTCAAGCAACATATTTCCAAATCAATAGTAAATGTGTCAAAACACTTCAAGAAAACATGTCCAAAGCACTGGTAAACATGGTAAAGGACTTCAAGAAGAATTTGTCCAACATAGTGGTAAACCTGGCACTATTTGTCCAAAGCAATGGTAAACAAAGCATAGCACTTCAAGAAAAGTATGTCCAAGGTAATGGTAAACGTGGTAAAGTACAACACAAAAAATCTGCCCAAATGTTACAAGTCTATGCTCTTAAAATAGACAACAGAAAAGAGTGAAAAGCAAGACGTTTTGTAAAATTTAACAAATAATTTATTTCCCTAGAATGCAAAGTGAAAATGAAAAAAGAACCTATAGTATCATGAATTAAATCCCAAAATTATTGTAGAATTACAGACACATGTCATAATTATAAAAGTTTGAATAAACTTTAGTGGAAATCCAAATTAAGTTTAACACTGAAAGTGTTAATGTGCCAGTGATGGTTCGTATAGTGTTGATATGCAAACAAGTCTTTTGCTGGATCACAATAATACAATCCAAGACGAAATCCATATTTGAAATGTCGCTATAAATTCCACTAACCACTAGGGCACCGGAGAATAATTTTAATAATTCCAAATCAAATACTGTAGACAACAATAATTTGATTCTGCTCAGATGTTAAAGCATGAATGAATAATCTTTCTAGTGACAAGATTATATAAGATTATATAGTCCTCTACTTGACCACAGGTTACAGTTAACATTTTCTAAGAAAAAACATTACATAATGGAAAATAATCTTTTAGAAACTTCATAATGTTTACAAAATAAAATGTTAGTTATAATTATAAAGTCTGTAACACAGATTTTAATTATATAACATGGGCTATGTAATGTGTGCCAGGTAAATTGTTGGGGAATTCCAGTAACCTAGACCCTGATCAAATAAACATGCTTGCTTCCATTAATAATGATCCTGATATTAAATCCAGACACATATATATACACAAATTTTAATTATATACCATGGGCTATGTAATGTGTGCCAGGTAAATTGTTGGGGAATTCCAATAACCTAGACCCAGATCAAATAAACCTGTTTGCTTCCATTAATAATGATCCTGATATTAAATCCAGACACATATATACTATTTTAGCTCTGCATTGGTTTGAAGAATTAAAAAATCAATAATTCATGTCAAGTAGAAAACAGGCTTTATTTTGGACAAGGTTATGTCCAGCATATCATGTTATATTACAATATCATGTAATGAAATAAAAAGAACATTTAAAAACATTAACTAACAAACAATGAAAAATAAATATACATAACACCAAAGTTCTAGTAAGCACAGCAAAACACTCCAAGAAATACCTGTCCAAAGCACTGGTAAATATGTAAAGACCTTCAAGAAAAATCTGTCCAAATCAGCGGTAAACATGGTTAAACACTTCAAGAAAAGCTTCTCCAATGCACTGGTAATCATGGTATAGCACTTCAAGAAAAACCTGTCTAAATCAGCGGTAAACGTGGTAAAGCACTTCAAGATCTAACCTGTCTAGAGCATTGGGAAACGTGGCAAAGCACTTCAAGATATAACCTGTTCAAAGCATTGGTAAACAAAGTAACACACTTCAAGATATAATCTGTCTCGAACATTGGTAAATGTGGTAAAGCACTTCAAGATATAATCTGTCTTGGGGATTCTTGAACGTGGTAAAACAAAATGTGTATTCAAACATCAAGTTGCTCTTATGAACTACTGCCAATCAGGATACAAGTATGTATTCATGCGTGATGATTAAATCTCATTTTACTTTTACTTAGGTTCCAGATACTATCTGGTGATGGGTATGACTTTACTGCTGTTGTTAGCCTTCAGCATACAAATTTAGTCTTAGCTCTTTTGGCAAGACTTTAAAAATGTTGAATTTTTCTACAAGACAGGGTTTTGGGGGGATCAAAGAGCACTTTATCTTAATCATTTGGGATGCGTATCTGTGTGTGTGATTTGGATTTTTAACGTAGCTTTAACAATTTTTTAGTCATATCGCTACGATGTCTGCAGTGTGACAGTTTATAGTGATGTCCAGCACTGGGGCATCATGCCGCAGACATGTAGCATGATGTCCCACCTAGTCACATTATCCTGACACCAGGCCAACCAGTCCTAACACTAACCTCTTAATGCTGAGCGCCAAGCGAGGAAGCTGTTTGTACCATTTTTGTAAGTCTTTGGTATGACTCGGCCGGGGATCGATCCCACAACCTCCCGCATCCAAGGCAGACGCTCTAACTACTAGGCCACTGGAGCGGTCCATTTGGAATGCAATGAATGTATATTGATATATAATTTTTATATAAACTTTAATGATTTCCTGTTATGCATTTGTTGACTCTTTACTAACATTATGCAAGTGTATGAAATAGTTAGCTAAGTAAGCTTTATGTTCTTAACATCGATCGCACAACAAGTTGATTTCAGTTATATCTGTACAATTTTGACACCTCAGATATTGGTGTAATGTAGTCTTTTATGGTGGAAAAAAATGGATAACTTTGATATTACTACTAACCTTGGATGGGTAACTTGTACCTACTGTATTATTGTATTGAAATCGAGACTACAGAGGGGCAAACTAAGCTTGCTCACTGTAACTGCACTATTCAGTACCCTGATCATAGCTTATAGGGGCAATAATTTTGACATATTTATAGAACATACTTTCTAAGAAGTTATATTGCTTTAAGTAAACTTTTGATAATTTGACACGAAATCTTGCTGATAATTCCATTGATCTGAGATAACTTGTATGATTAGATTCTAAATATGTTTGGTTTTCTTTTGTATTAACTTAGGAAGAGTACTATTGGGTGCCCTGTATGGTCAGCATACCTGCACCCGATTATATGAAGAAACTACAACAGAACAAAGATACAACCAAGACATCTACACTGTGTTTCCGGTCCAAGACCAACTTCATCCATGTAGGAGTGTTCCACCGCCTTCTTGCTACATGCTTGTCGAAATGGGCACCAGCAAAGGAAAGGAATACATACCTCCTCTTTCAAGGACTTTGTGTATTTGATCTTGATGAACAGCACCAACTGTTTCTGTCCTTAAACGACTTTGTCATCCGTGCTACTGTGATTCGATTTACCAAACAAGGACGGATCCCCAGTCTCTCTCTCTGCATTACTGTACGGGACAACCTGCACAATGCACTGTCTGAGATTTCAGACTATTTGTGCCCAGGCTCTATGTTCGAGATCTGTGTTCAGTGCGAAGAATGCTCTCCACTGACAAATGAAGGCTTGCATTCAATCATTACTCTGCGAACTAAGGATGAGTTAAAATGTAGCTATCACAAAGAAACTCACTGTGTGGAATCAGGGAAACTTTTAGGATTTTGGGAGGTAATTTAGGTTCATTATCTTAGCTCAATACAGTTGTTTCAAATAATGAAAACATCTCCATTTTTAAACACAAGTGTGGATTTTACCATGCCAAATATAATTGTCATAATGAGCTTCAAAATCTAATATCAGAAAGGTACTATGGTTCTACATGCACCAATGGTCCGTACAAAGCAGATTAATATAAAGGGTTATGGACCACACAGTCAAATATACCTTTTAGTTAACATTCTCTTAGGAGTTAGAAAAATACAATTACAGTAAGCATATATTGCATATAGGTTTTGATGTGTGGTGTGTGTGTGTGTGTGTGTGTGTGTGTATATACCTGGTCCCACTACATTAGTGATAACTTTCTCTGCTTCCTTTGAATCCAGCCACCCCAAAAAGTAGAAAACCATCTTTCAGTCAATATATTATACACAGGATAAACAACTCTTACAGACTAACTACCCTTTCTATGCTCTAGGGGTCTATAATATGCCATTATACCCAGATGTAATCACTTCCACTTTCATGCTCTAAAGAATTTCTTTTGAGAATCCATTTTATTTATACTTAATTCTCATTAGCCATCTTTTATTTTCAGTGATATATTAAAGTCCAAATGGTGTTTTATATGGTGGATATAACATTTTGATAAAATTCTTTGAATTTATTAATAATTTGCCATTATTGTGCTGTTCATCTTTGTCACAGCTGATATCGAAAAGTAGCATACATTCTCACCAGTGGAATTTTCCAGGCACTGTGCGGGCATGCTAATGTCGACAAGGATATTTCTGCGTTTGGCTTGATTTCCTCGCTTTCTTACGAGTTGGATTGTCAAGTCTTCTGTGCCACCTTCAAGCTTGTGAGGAACATTATATGAGCTTCCTCACTATCTGACGTATGTCCTTGGCAATTTTGCACCTTGCCGAGAAGACCAGAAACGATCATGCCTGGGATTCGGTGAGCCACTTTGCCAAGGCCAAGGCATCTCACCACATTATAACTAACGGTCTGACAGCCTCTTGCAACTTGGTCTTAGTCAGAAGAGATGCACTCTTGCACTATTCTTCTCTAAAACAGGATCACTGCCATCTCACCTATCTGCTTGGGTTCGAGTCTCAGATTCGGCTAACATGGGTATGTGAGAAAACCTGCCGGTAGCTTCTCGTGGGTTGGTGGTTCTTCCTGGGGTTTTCCAGGGTTCTTCCTCCACCAGTTAAACTGGCTACCGTGTATAGCCTATCTTGTGCTGAAAAATGGCGTTAAACACTACAAAAACAACAACAACAATCAAAAACTTACTTCTCTAATTGCAAGACAGGAAGTGGCTCAAGCAAGGAATACTCCTTAAAAATCCACAACCAGTAATAATGGGTTGAACAGAGGCCAGTTTGTAGAAATAGGAAACACACTTGCTACCAAACCTTTCAACAGTCAGTGGCAACAGATGCTTCAAGAGGCACCTCAAGAAGCCGTTCTCAACGCCCCCTCTCTCCCCCCCCCCCACACACACGCTCAAGTGGAATGTATGTGCTGACATACGTTCCTGATACTGTTGGACAATCCAATTGTGGTAATGTACCTCCTGAAACAGGGAAGGACGAACTCACTGGAGTTTTGCGTCAAAGTATGGAATTACCTTCGGCAGTATGCGCTATGCCTGATGAATATAAAGATCTGCAGCATACCAGGACGGTTCAATGCTTTTCCTGTCAAACAGATGACAACTGATTCACACAAAGCGGTCTCTCCATCTACCATTCGAGTATACTCTCTACGATCTATTTGCGACGAGGTGGTACAACAAATTGCTCTCCTTTGTCTCCCCTCTTCTGAACCTAGATGTATGGACCATCAATGTTCTACTATTAGCTCAAAGAATGTGAGGCATGCCTTCCCTCCATCAGTTCTGTATCAACGACCTGCTCGCCCTAGTGAACGATGTACCCAGAAAGTCAGCATTAATGACCATATATATATATATATAAAATGCAGTGATTCTTTCATGCTCCAAACGTACATCTCATTCAGATACTCTATCCAAACATTCACAAGTAGGAAAACAAAAAATGATTCAAATGAAAGTGAGATTCAGATAATCTCCTGGAATGTAAGTGAGATTTACATAATCTCATGTAAAGATTCATATAATCTTATGTAAACAAAATGACTCAGTTGTACTCAATTGAAACAACCAATTGAAAAAACATGACTCAGTCATTTTTACAGCCATATGATTTATATATATTTACAAAACTTGCACACCGATCCGGTGGCCTAGTGGTTAGAGCATCCGCCTTGGATGCGGGAGGTCGTGGGTTCGATCCCCGGCTGAGTCATACCAGAGACTTAAAAAATTGTACTAACAGCTGCCTCGCTTGGCGTTCAGCATTAAGAGGTTAGTGTTAGGACTGGTCGGCCCGATGTCAGGATAATGTGACTAGGTGGGACATCATGTTACATGTCTGCGGCATGATGCCCCAGTGCTAGACATCACTATAAACTACCACATTGCAGACATCGTAGTGATATGACTGAAAAATTGTTAAAGCTACGTTAAAAATCAAAATCACATCACACACATCACACACAAAACTTGCACAATGTGTCCACCGACAAACCACACAGCTCTCCCGAATTTTTTCGGTTGGCCCTTGTATTGGCCTACACACCCTTCATGGATCCACCATGTGCACAAGCTTACAAACTAGCGGTTTCGTCTTTGTATGGCCTTGATGGTTACATCATCTTCCATATCGACACACAGACTGCCAGACAGATAGCCCCACACATATATGCACCATCAGCACACAGTTCTCCTAGATTTGATTGGCCCACTTGTATTGGCTACAGCCTCCCTTCATGGATCCACCATGCGCACAGACATACAAACAGACAGCTTCAGACAGCCCTAAACAGCTACAATAAAACCAAACTGGTCATAATAATAGGTTCGGAATTAATATCTATAGATATGTGGTACTAAATTAAACTCTAATAGCAACTTGTAATTCAAAAGTTCACAACATTTTAAATCAGCATAGTAGTAAAGGCATTATTTCACGATACGACATTAAATACTGAATAGGCTTCACATATCAAATAAAATGCAAATGTAACACATGCCTCTATGGCTGGAGAACACAAATGGAGAACGTTCACTCCTTGACAAGATCCATACCCAGTGTGTCGGTTAGAAATGGAACTTGCCTTAAATAAACAGGACAGTGAGTATTAGTCAGGGTAAAATACCTGTGCTTTTAGTGAATTGCGCCGCAATCTTATCTACAATGAGGTACATGTTAGTTCAGTTGCTTACCTAGAAAAACAATTATTCACCCTATATAACATTGTATGCATGTATGACGAAAATGATCTAATCATTCTAAGGCAAAACCAAGTTATTTCTTGCCTTATTCTGTGATAGTATGATGAAGCCATTAATTTATTTGATGTAGGAAGAAATTGTATTTTAGTAAATCATGTCTCTCCACTAATACTTACCTGATCACGATACAAATAATCCCTCCCACCCTTAACTGAAATGCAAGCATCCTATAATGTTTTGCTCAAGCAAAGACTGGTTTACATCTGGGTATAAAGGTAGCCAAATAACGGGCAGAAATGGGAGATAACATGTAAAAATTGCTTCCCTTTATCTGTATAAGCTATGAACAGAAAGGTGATTTTCATCTTTTAGAGAAAGTCATCCGTAATGTAATGTGATAGGCAAGTATTATCGTAGAAATATAATTTTCTTAAAAGAAAAATTTATGTAATCTCATTTTTTCGAACGAGATATATTCATTACTGTTCATGTGCACACAGTAAGAAAAGAGAAAGAAAATTTTTAGTTAAATATTCCAGTCTCATTCCACTGCAGACTGCACCAGGTTATATACAAATATTTTCCTTATTTTCTTTGATCACATCTGTTATCTTATCTGCTGTTCATTTTGAGAGTGTTCAACAGGTAGAAGTTACTTGGTTTCATTAATTTATTATTTCAACACAGTTACATTGCTAGAATTTATCCTGGTTGAGGAATTCACTTGTTAAAATATTTGTAATGCCTTTTATTTTATAGCACTTCCCATGGAAACTAGCAGCAACTTTTCTTTCAGAAATGATAGTGCCTTTAAAATATTTTTCTTAGCTCAGAGTACTTTGATCTAACTTCTGTTTTCTATATTTCTAGCATAAAGAAAGTTACATGTTCCATTCATTTTTCTTTATTTTATTCTTTTATTCAGGAGGTCAAGAAACAGAGTGAGTATTTATAATTCACATGCTAAACCTTATGAACAGCATATCCAATACATTAACATATTTATTTCTCAGATGAGTTTATAAACAGCTAGCTGTTCCTTGCAATAAAGACACAAAGCATAGAATCCTACTCTTGAACTTAATTTTTCCTCTTGAATGTTAAGCTTGCCATTTGTTCTTTGTTTACGTTAACTTGATCATCATTTCAAACATTTTACTACTTTGAAATCTATTACTGTATCCATTTCCATCTGAATAAAATCTGTATTGAAGACACTTGAACATCGGCACAGAATAAATATTTGCATTGAATACCATTTATAAAATTATATATGTGTATATCAAATACTGTATCCGGTGGTACTATTTATAAACAATAGTTCTTTCCCTTAGAAGAGACGCAAATGTTCTTTTTAAGTAAATTGAAAAGACACATCCTTTTTTATAATTATAATTATAATTATAATTTTTTACATTAATTCTTGCGGTATATGGCATACTGATGAAAAGCCATATGATGTTATGGGGAGGTCATTGGGGCAGAGGAAAAGTGAGCCTTCACAACAGTCCACTGTAATAATTCAAATATGGTTCTTATGAATGTAAAGTGCAGTAAAACATAAATGACGTACTGTCAATAATATCAGACATACTGACACAATTATGACATCATGACTCCAGTTGTGAAGTGCAAACAACCTTTGGACAAAATGTTCAAACAGGTGTGTTAGTATGAGAATGAGAATTGTGTTCGAGGATCTAAGGACTTTAGTGGTTGTTTAACTGTTGCAAATATCAGTTGTGTTTTTTCCATTAATCTGTTGATGGTAAAACTCAATATCCAGCAGTAGAATCACAAATTACATTCGTTGCCTTCAAATACAGGTCTTCAATGCAATATTTGCAGTTTTTGAGAATCGGACACAGGTTTACATTACTGGTGTAGTTATATCATTGCATTAATCACTTGCATGATATGTTATACGTAACTCTGTGCAATGTTCTATTACTGTGTAATAGTTATCCTCTCTATGTTATCATTGTAAAAACGTGGAGTCTTCACAAATTGGACAAAACTGCAGTATGTGCATAAACAAAGATCATTTTACAATCCAAACCTATTGTTTGACTAATTGGAGTTTTAAAATTCACATAGATTCCTGAAAGTTTATTGAATGAGGATAGCATATTTAAATCAAAAATAAATATTTCAGTCCCTGATAATGTGCTACCCCAGCAAAGCCGTGCAACAAAAGAGACAGGAGCAGGTAGGTATTTGTGTGTGTGTGTATTTGTGTGTATGTCTGGTTTTATGTATTTATGCATGTATGTACATATGTATCTATGTAGACTATTTTCTGTTTGTACTGATTACTGATCAACTAAAAAAATTAACCTTTGGGCAAAAAACCTATACTAATTTCTAATATTTTGCACTTTTTAAAATATAAATTTATTCTTGTAAAGAATGTATTCTAAAACAATACGTTTTTGGAAATTATATGTTTCACAGTGTCATCTGTATTATATAAAATATAAAGAAAATTATATAATTCAGAAACATTTAGGCTTTTAAATTTATTAAGAGCATGTCATATTGTAAATGACACGTGCATGCAGATAATACAGAAAGATAAATGTATAATAATAATAATAATAATGATTTTTTTTTAAAGAGGGTAACATAATGAACTGAAAAACTAATCTATCTTACAAAATTGCAGTATCTCTATATCTGACAAATGGCTGAAAGCTTAAGGCTTAGAAGAAGGAAAGTTAGCACCATGATTGATTTTCCAAAGGCATTGGCCAAGTATGTCATGTAATTCATCTTAAAATGTTAAAAATCTATCAAAGTATTGAAGATACTCTTATGTGGTTCACATCCTACACAAGCAGTAGGTCTGAACAGGCAACATTAAATGGACACCTATCTGAAAATAAAATGATAAGTTGTGGAGTATGACAAGGTTCTGTCTTACAGTCCTTATTATTTGTTCTGTTCATAAATGACCTAAACTTAGGAGATACAGTCTAATCAACTGACATGAAACACATGCATGCTGATGACTCTGCCTTTTGTCTTATTCTGAAAGCAATTAAGATGAAGTTGAGAAAAACCTTCAAACTGCTCTCAAAACAAACCTAAAATATGGTACATACACAACATAATAGTACTGAAGTATTTGAAAAAAGTGATTTAATACAGGCATTGTAAGAATTACAGGATACGTGAGTAAATGTATTTATTCTCTTCTCTCACTCACTCTATCTCTTTCTCTCTCAAAGATGTCACTTTTCATTTTTACAAATATTCTATAACATCAACTCATAACTAAAATAACATCAACACTTAAATAAAATATTTAAACAATATTTGGCTCTCTCTGTGGGGACTACTCATGGGCTAAAATCAGAATGTAAAGACTAATTCCCAATCAGTGCTAGGCGTATCCCATCATTACAGTACGTACTGATCCCAGCTTAAGTAGAATTGGCGCTAGGCTGATCCCAGCTCAAGTAAAATCTTTGCTAGGCTGATACCACCACTTGAGTATATTCTGGGCTGATCTTATCTTCAAGCAAATCTATGCTAGGCTGATGCCAGCATGATTGTGTATTCTGGGCTGATCCCAGCTCCAGTAAAATCTGTGCTAGGCTGATCCCAGCATTCAAGTGTACTCTGGGCTGATCGCAGCTTAAATAGACTATGTGCTAGGCTGATCCAAGCATGCTAGTTTATTATGGGCTGATCCCATCTTAACTAAATCTATGCTAGGCTGATAGTTTATGAGTGTCTGATTGGGGGAAAAATGCCAAATTGAATTTGATATTAATATATCAAATGAGAGCCCCCAAGAGGATGCTAGTTTGGAATGTGGAAATCACAATTGTTCCTGAGCATAAGGAAGTCGGTTATGGTGAACTCTGATGTAGCACGTGTAACATGACAAAGACCATCTTCCTAAAGTCTGAATTAGATGGTCCTCCATACCCACTGCAGCTGCATTTGTGGCTGCTCAAATGTGAAACGAATGAACAAAAAAGTTTTGCTCATCATAGCCCATGCATGCCAGCAGGAGCTTCAAGTACGGCAGAAAAAGTTCCCTACTAAACGGACAGCCCATGGAATCCACAAATAAAGGAGCATTTGCCCCATGACTTCCAACCAAAGCCCTTGCCGCCGCTGACTCAAATACTGCCCCTTACAGGGCACAGGACATATGCACGAGTTCCGAAAGAAAGAAATCTTGACACCAGCACAAAATGGGTCCATTTTTGAAGATGGCAATATCAGTATAAACAGATTTGTCTGTTGAAAATGTCTCATCCGGAATTCTCAGGTAATTGCTTGAAGAAATGCTCTGCAGTGATCAAACTGTGAATTTACCACATCGCAATAATCTAAAAAATCCCACCAGATACATCAGCCTTAGTTAATGATTTTAGCAGTTGCAGAATTATCACGGTTTGCCAGAATTCATTCTTTGTCCACTGATTTCCCCATTAACACCACCAGTCCTGCACATGCTCGTGTCAAAATGGCACACAATATCCAGAAATGTTTGTATTCCATGTTACTGAACGACAATGGAGTTGTGAGACGGTCATGCTTTCAAAATAGCCATATGAAGTCCTCTCCAATAAACCTGTGTGAAGAGCAGTGCCATATGATGCGGGCGGCTGTATCAGTCTGCGCACCCACGAGACTGCTGAGCTGCGAACACACTATCCAATACATGTTTGTATTTTCCTGTCACAGAATGCCAGTGGAAGAATTTACTTGGTAAATTTGTGTTGTAAGATGGTCATGTCTTGCATGAACCCATATGAAGTGAAGTGCTCTCCAATGTACCCATCTGAATTGCTGTGTCCATATGATGTGGACATTGGTACCGGTCTGTGCATCTACAAGACCTGAAAGAAGAAAATTGAAAAGCATAACCAGGCAGTAGGAAGTGCTATGGTGATATGCAAAAACAACCTGAAGTCAGCACAAAATTACAAACTTGAAATTTTATCGCTCAGGCAGATATATTTCTCAAAGGGATATGACTGTCACCTACCCAAGACTCAAATAGTATTGTCTGATAGACAATGCTTAGCACCCTGATGCTGCCCTAATCTTAAAAGTATCCACAAGAGTGCATGAAGTGCAAGAAGAAACATGGAATAAAATAGAGCCGCACTGATGGCGTTGTGAGTGAATCTAGGCAGGACTATAATGAGTTTTTTGTAGAATGCATTTATCAGTGGTAGTCCGCGGCAAATGTTTTTGAGGAAGGAAACAAAAAGAGAAAAAAAAAGAAATTAATTTAGTCCAGGATATTGTTTAGTTTCTGTACATAGCCAATAGCCAAGACATAGGTAGATATCGCAGTGTTTTTCAAAAGGATATGAAATAAAATTGCCAAACTGGTACATGGAGAACACAAAAAAAGAAAAAGGAAAGCACTGTGGAGTTGTAAAAGTTGTTGAAAAAATCTATGTAGTGTTTCCAACTGCACCTGTAAGCTTCCATGGTAAATGGAGAAAAGAGCACTTTTTACCAAAATGGACACTTTCATTACTCCCAGCCCTTAATGTTGGATGTTCCGAGACCTGTACTGGAATTTCCTCTGCATAAGGTGAGTGCTGGAGGAATCTCTACACCTTCTTGAATTTGTTGGCAAAGATTATGATGCACTGTCTCCACGAATGGCAAGAATTCTGCCTCATATTTTGCAACCGTTACTGAAGGGATAGTAGTAGTCTTCCCAAGGGTTGCATTGTTGTCCATGACGAGGACATCTGGCGGCAATGATTCTGCATGCCCTAAAGAATAGCATGTCAGATTGGTCCGTGCTTGCCTCGTGCCACCATTCCTAGAGTCAGTTGAGGAGTGAAACACTTTAAGATAATGTAGCCAGATCATTTTGCAATGCCACCACCATTCCTGACAAGTGGGTCACTGTTGAAATATTAGGATGTGTTGAAGGCACTTCCGGTTGCACATGGGTGAACTTGTTTGTTCCAAGAACTGTTTGATTATCATTAACACCGTTGCTGCTACATTCCCTGAACAAAGGAATTAACGAGATTTCGTTACTCCCAGGCTGAAATGAATGCCTGATCATCAAACAGATCCTCTGGGTGCTGTCTCAATTGTAGATCTCTGGTCATTACCATTTTCGTTCAATGTATGGTCCTGGTAATTATCTGTGTGTCTTGAAGACAACATACATTTACATGTAGCCACTTATCTGTGTGTCTTCCATAAATTTGTCCCATTAAAAGCCATAATGCTTGCCATTTTAAATTGATCTGTATGATAAATCCATGAATTTAATTATCAGTCATATACCAGTATAAAGATAGTTCACAATGATCAGATTCACAATATCCCATAATATGTTAAATCCACATTTCTGACAAATAAACAGCGAAAGTTAAGTCCACATTTTTGTGATTTAACGTATTCATTAAATGTCGGTATCTAATGTCATCTGGTTAAAAGTCTAAGAATTTGTCCTCTGTCAGACAAAGTTCTGAAATCCTCTTTAGTAGAAGTATAGTGATTGCAGATTGTCTGTTCCTTGAAAATGTCCTCTGATTGTATTTCCTTGGCTTCACTGTCATACGTGGGTGTTTCTGTCAGTAACTCTTCAATCATACAATTTATGAAATCTATTGTTGTTGTTGTTGTTGTTGTGGGGTTTAACGCCATTTTTCAGCACGATAGGGCTATATATGGCGGCCAGTATTAATGGTGGAGGAAGAACCCGGAAAACCCCGGAAAGAACCACCGACCCACGAGAAGCTACTGGCAAGCTTTCTCACATGCCCACATTGGCTGAATCTTAGACTCGAACCGCCGCAGACATAGGTGAGATGGCAGTGATCCGTAACGAAGAGCGCTTTAGACCACTCGGCCACTCAGGGCCCCGAAATCTATTGAAAACTGCAATTGAACGTAGGTGAATTGTGCAGCAAGATCACAAAAAAAAATGCACACACACCCACAGTTGATTAATGGCCAGCACACATCCATAATAAAAGTTTGATGTGGAGACTCAGAATCTATTTTCTGTTTTCCCTGTAACATGCTTTAAATACTGTTGTTTCCTTGCAACATTTTCTAAAAAATGTTGTTTCCTTGTAATGTGTTCTAAATGCTCGTTTCCTTGTAACATACTCTAAATATTTATGTCTGTTATTTCCTTGTAACATGCTCTAAATAATGATGTTTCATTGTAACATGTTCTAAACACTATTGTTTCCTTGAAACAGTCTAAATATTTAGTCTGCTGTGTTCTTGTTGTTGTTGTTGTTTTAGGGTTTAACGCCATTTTTCAGCACACGATAGGCTATACATGGCAGCCAGTATTCATGGTGGAGGAAGAACCTGGGAAAACCCCGGAAAGAACCACCGACCCATGAGAAGCTACTGGCAAGCTTTCTCACATACCCACATTGGCTGAATCCGAGACTCGAACCCACGCAGACAGAGGTGAGATGGCAGTGATCCGTAACGGAGAGCGCTTTAGACCACTCAGCCACTTAGGGCCCCTGTTTTCTTGTAACATGCTATTAATACTATTATTTCCTTGCAACATGTCCTAAATAATTTTGTTTTCTTTTAATATATTCCAAATATTAAGTCATTGTTTCCTTGTTACATGCTCTAAATACTGTTGTTTCATTGTAACATGTTCTAAATAATGTTTTAATATATTCCAAATATTAAACCTGTTGTTTCCTTGTAACATGCTCTAAATACTGTTGTTTCCTTGTAATATGCACTAAATACTGTTGTTTCCTTGTAACGTGTTCTAGATACTGTTGTTTCCTTGTAACATGTTCTAGATACTGTTGTTTCCTTGTAACATGTTCTAGATACTGTTGTTTCCTTGTAACATGTTCTAGATACTGTTGTTTCCTTGTAACATGTTCTAGATACTGTTGTTTCCTTGTAACATGTTCTAGATACTGTTGTTTCCTTGTAATGTGTTCTAGATACTGTTGGTAATGAACAGATTGATGGAAATGTAGACATAGTGAGACTTATCACAATATACACTGCTAAAGACTGAGGATAACAAACAGGGAGGAGACATGTTAACGGACAGACTGATGGACAGACAGACAGACAGAGGGTATCACCAGGTCCACTGCTAATACTTGAAGATTATAAACAGGGAGGAGACATGTTAATGAACAGACTGATGGACAGACAGACAGACAGACAGAGGGTATCATGAGGTCCACTGCTAATACTTGAAGATTATAAGAAAGGAAGCACAGTAACACAGCTTGATGGACATGGAGACAGACTGGGGATATCACAATGTCCACTTCTGAAAATAATGAAAAAGAAATCTTTGCTTTTAGGGTACTTCATGATTATTAAAGTTTTTCTATATTTGGTAACATCAGTAATATTTGATGACTGACAGCTGTGATTTTAAAAATTAAAGGGCTTCAAGAAAAGATGATTTCTAAACTGTTGTCAAATTCTGGTCAAGGCTTTTCTTCTAGAAGTCCTTGAAATAGTTTTCTATATATCATAATGGCAACCATACTTGATTGCATATCATTATCATTTATACTAGTTAGAAAGGCCTCCGTGACAGAATGCTTTGTGTAAATCAAAGTCTGGTCTAAATTTGCACACTGAGAAGAAGTCTTTCTATTCTTGGAAATGTAAGCCATATTTGGCAAATTAACATCATTTGTTCATCTTGTAAGGTTTTGATATCAAGATGCATTCAATCAAATGTAGTCAAAAACTTGTTCAGCTATTTCAAGCAGTCATTTTAAAGTTTTTATATATTTAGTAACATCATCACTTGTGCAAACTTCAAAGGTCTCCATGCCACTATGCTTTCTGTCAAATTTGGTCAAATGATATTTAGCAGTGCTTTACAGCAACCCTTTGATATGTTTCTATTTTATGGCAGATCTGCATCATCTATAAATTTGAACATCTTAAGTACAGAATGCTTTCTCTAAAGTTTAAATTCTGTTAACAGGTTTTGAAAAGTTATTGAAATTTTAGTTTTCTAGTTTTATATGGCTGTTTTACAAGGAATATATTATTATTGGTTATGTCATAATGGCTAAATGGGATCTATTGCTGTTCCCAAGATCACACCAAAGCTGTCATTCTGGAGTGACACTAGTAGGTTTCAAACCCAAAACCCAAAACCATTGGATTACAAGTCCATTCTAATGATTTTCTGAAATTCTATCCATATTTGCTTGTGGACCTGCATATTTTTATAAACATTTTCAAAATGGCTACCATGGCAGCCATAATGGTTATTACATCATTACACATTTTTTTTAGGACTATCTGCAAGCCAGTTAGTAAGTTCTTCTGTACAAACACCATGGAGATATGACCATCTAAGAGAAGAATGACCACAGAGGTCATTATATTTATTTAGGACCATCCACTAGTTATTAAAAGTCACTTTTGAACCCACCCCCCATGTCAAATGACCATCAATTCAGGAAGAGAAGCAACAACATGATTTTCAAGATGACCAGTATGGCAGCATGTTGAACATTAGACTGACTCTATAAGAGTCTTTCAGTGAAAACTTGATGTTGATATAACCATCTGTTCAGAAGAAGGATAAATAACAAGACTGGATGTCAGACTGGCACCATTCTCATTTAACACCATCTACATGCCATATCTTTAATGAAAGATTGGATGTCAGACTGGCACCATTCTCATTTAGTACTTATCTACATGCCATATCTTTAATGAAAGATTGGATGTCAGACTGGCACCAATCTCATTTAGTACCATCTACATGCTATATCTTTAATGAAAGATTGGATGTCAGACTGGCACCATTCTCATTTAGTTCTTATCTACATGCCATATCTTTAATGAAAGATTGGATGTCAGACTGGCACCAATCTCATTTAGTACCATCTACATGCTATATCTTTAATGAAAGACTGGATGTCAGACTGGCACCATTCTCATTTAGTACTATTCACATGCCATATCTTTAATGAAAGATTGGATGTCAGACTGGCACCAATCTCATTTAGTACCATCTACATGCTATATCTTTAATGAAAGACTGGATGTCAGACTGGCACCATTCTCATTTAGTACTATCTACATGCCATATCTTTAATGAAAGATTGGATGTCAGACTGGCACCATTCTCCTTTAATACCATCTACATGCCATAGCTTTAATGAAAGATTGGATGTCAGACTGGCACCATTCTCATTTAGTATTTATCTACATGCCATATCTTTAATGAAAGATTGGATGTCAGACTGGCACCATTCTCATTTAGTACTTATCTACATGCCATATCTTTAATGAAAGTTTGGATGTCAGACTGGCACCATTCTCATTTAGTACTATCTACATGTCATATCTTTAATGAAAGATTGGATGTCAGACTGGCACCATTCTCATTTATTACCATCTACATGCTATATCTTTAATGAAAGATTGGATGTCAGACTGGCACCATTCTCATTTAGTACTTATCTACATGCCATATCTTTAATGAAAGATTGGATGTCAGACTGGCACCATTCTCATTTAGTACTTATCTACATGCCATATCTTTAATGAAAGATTGGATGTCAGACTGGCACCATTCTCATTTAGTACTTATCTACATGCCATATCTTTAATGAAAGATTGGATGTCAGACTGGCACCAACCTCATTTAGTACCATCTACATGCTATATCTTTAATGAAAGATTGGATGTCAGACAGGCACCATTCTCATTTAGTACTTATCTACATGCCATATCTTTAACGAAAGATTGGATGTCAGACTGGCACCAATCTCATTTCGTACCATCTACATGCTATATCTTTAATGAAAGATTGGATGTCAGACTGGCACAATTCTCATTTAGTACTTATCTACATGCCATATCTTTAATGAAAGATTGGATGTCAGAGTGGCACCATTCTCATTTAGTACTTATCTACATGCCATATCTTTAATGAAAGATTGGATGTCAGACTGGCACCATTCTCATTTAGTACCATCTACATGCCATATCTTTAATGAAAGACTGGATGTCAGACTGGCACCATTCTCCTTTAATACCATCTACATGCCATATCTTTAATGAAAGATTGGATGTCAGACTGGCACCATTCTCATTTAGTACCATCTTCATGCTATATCTTTAATGAAAGACTGGATGTCAGACTGGCACCAATCTCATTTAGTACCATCTACATGCTATATCTTTAATGAAAGCCTGATGCTGATATCACTATCTATTCTAATATTGGCTGCCTTGGCAGCTGTGTTGGATGTCAAATCAGCATATTTTTCTTTAGGACATCTACATGTCATGCCTTCTCTTGCTTTTGCCTCATTTTTCAAAGACTCATAAAAAGTAATGCAAACAGTATAGAAATATCAAGCCTATAGCCAGCAACTTGAGATCTGCTATTTTTAAATTTTTCATCTTTATCATCAAAATTCAATGCAAAAATTAACTTTAACATACATCACTGGAGAGCAGTTTGAAAAAAATGTGACGTGTTCAAATAACCAGGATAAGGTGCAAATTAAAATGTGTACCCATGGGGTGGGGGGCCAGTCCAATCACACCATTTTCATTCAGAAAAAAGCTATAATCAGACTTTATTTGCATTTACTCTTTTAAAAAAATAAAATTGGTAGATGACTACTTTTAATGGAAATGATAAGACATTATTGTGGGGATATAATAAACAAGGTGGTGTATAGCATAGGGAATTTTGTACAGCTAGAAGATTTCAGAGGTTGAATTCATGGGCAAAAAAGGTGCAATGAAAGTTGCTTTCAGACTACAAGGTTTGGACGGTAGTCTTGTGGGGTTCTTTTATTTTTAATGTAGCTTTCACTATGTCTACATTTCCATCAATCTGTTCATTACCAACAGTATCTAGAACATGTTACAAGGAAACAACAGTATCTAGAACATGTTACTAGGAAACAACAGTATCTAGAACATGTTACAAGGAAACAACAGTATTTAGTGCATATTACAAGGAAACAACAGTATTTAGAGCATGTTACAAGGAAACAATAGATTTAATATTTGGAATATATTAAAAGAAAACAACATTATTTAGAACATGTTACCATGAAACAACAGTATTTAGAGCATGTTACAAGGAAACAATGACTTAATATTTGGAATTTATTAAAAGAAAACAACATTATTAAGAGCATGTTACAATGAAACAATTATTTAGGACATGTTGCAAGGAAATAATAGTATTAAAAGCATGTTACAAGAAAACAGCAGACTAAATATTTAGACTGTTACAAGGAAACAATAGTGTTTAGAACATGTTACAAGGAAACATCATTATTTAGAGCATGTTACAAGGAAATAACAGACATAAATATTTAGAATATGTTACAAGGAAACGAGTATTTAGAACACATTACAAGGAAACAATATATTTTAATAAATGTTGCAAGGAAACAACAGTATTTAAAGCATGTTACCGGGCAACAATAGACTACAAATTTTGACAATGTTACAAAGAAACAATAGTATCAAGAACGTTTACAATGAAACAACATTTATTTACTTAGAACATGTAACAAGGAGAAAACAGTATTTAGGATGTTACAAGGAAATAATATTATTTGGGACATGTTACAAGGAAACAATATTTTTAGAACATGGTGCAAGGAAAAATTATTTAGAACATGTTACAAGGAAACAACATTATTTAGAACATGTTAAAAGGAAACTAGTATTTAGAACATGTTAAAAGGAAACAATATTATTTAGAATGTGTTCCAAGGAACCAACAGTATTTAGAACATATTACAAGGAAACAGTATTTAGAGTGTTACAATAAAGCAACATTATTAAAACATGTTACAAAGAAACAACAATATTTAAATCATACTGTAACAGGGAAACAACATTTTTTAGAACATGTTGCAAGGAAACATTATTTAGAACTTGTTGCAAGGAAACATTATTTAGAACATGTTACAAGGAAACAACAGTATTTCACTGATCACCTGTTATAGGTATGTTGTAGTTGTGGTAACCATCGACAAGAGTGATGTCATCCTTGACTCCAACCCCTGAGGACCATAAAAGGGGGTGAGAGGTCATCTGTGCAGAAATTTCAATCACAATTACATTTTCAACTATATTCTGACCACGTTTTATGTATACCATCATATCAGAAATGCACATCATATATATGGTGAATTATGCTTTATGACTCCTAGTTCATTTTCTGTGGGTAGAGATGAGTGACATGATGGGAGAATGAGGGAGATTTTGGAATACGCAGTAAAAGGTTGGGGATTGGGGATAGTGAGCCTTTTCTAAGTTGCTCTATTTTTGATTGCCAATGCATCAGTTTTCATGGTTTTGAGTTAATGAATTAACCATATCTTTGATATATCAATTGTTTCCATTTCAGGCATCTGCGATTCATTATTGAGAAAACTGTCAAAAGATCTCATCATTCATAATTGGGAATTCTTCTTCCGAGAATTATCAGGTCTGTTTCTCTATCATATTAATGCTAATCTTTCTCAGACATTTACTGGTTTAGTGTTAATACATCTTAGAAATGGTACAATATGTTTAATACTAATTCACCTCAGACATATTGATTTGCTTAATGCTAATACCTTTCAAACATGGTACATTGACTTGTTTAATAAGACATAGTACATTGACTTGTTTATTGCTTATACCACTCATACATGGTACATGGACTCGTTTATTGCTAATACTACTCAGACATGGCACATGGACTTGTTTATTGCTAATACCACTCATACATGGTACATGGACTTGTTTATTGCTAATGCCACATACATGGTATATGGACTTGTTTATTGCTAATACCACTCAGACGTGGTACATTGACTTGTTTATTGCTAATACCACTCAGACGTGGTACATTGACTTGTTTATTGCTAATACAATGCATGCATGGTACATTGACTTGTTTATTGTCAATACTACTCAGACATGGTCCATTGACTTGTTTACTGCTAATTACCCCCCATATATGGTACACTGACTTAATGCTCATGTCTTCAGACATGTTACATTGACTACATATGTCTGTGTGTGTTAATTCAACAGGATGTAAGTAATATGTTCATCCTTTATTCATTCAAGCATTTTCATATCGTGATAATGGATGGTGTTCAGGTTGACAATGTATCTGCCTGAAGAACATTCATAATGATCATGATCTTAAAGGAGTAAAAGATGAATATATTACCAATGCGTGTGTGTGTGATTTCATAAATGAAAGATCGTGCTGTGTGGCATTGGTTACGCTCATCTAGGTGTACACTCTACAGAGTAACTAGGTCACTACATGCCAGAAAGTCTGTTCAACATGCAGGCCATGACAGCAAATACTGGGATTGGTTCAACATGCAAGCCATGACAGCAAATAACTAGGATGGGTTCAACATGCAGGCCATGACAGCAAATACTGGGATGGGTTCAACATGCAGGCCATGACAGCAAATACTGGGGCAGGTTCAACATGCAGGCCATGACAGCGAATACTGGGATGGATTCAACATGCAGGCCATGCCAGCAAATACTGGGATGGGTTCAACATGCAGGCCATGCCAGCAAATACTGGGATGGGTTCAACATGCAGGCCATGCCAGCAAATACTGGGATGGGTTCAACATGCAGGCCATGCCAGCAAATACTGGGATGGGTTCAGCATGCAGGCCATGCCAACAAATTCTGGGATGGGTTCAACATGCAGGCCAAGACAGCAAATAACTAGGATGGGTTCAACATGCAGGCCATGACAGCAAATACTGGGGCAGGTTCAACATGCAGGCCTGACAGCAAATACTGGGGTGGGTTCAACATGCAGGCCATGACAGCAAATACTGGGATGGGTTCAACATGCAGGCCATAACAGCAAATACTGGGATGGGTTCAACATGCAGGCCATGACAGCAAATAACTAGGATGGGTTCAACATGCAGGCCATGACAGCAAATACTGGGATGGGTTCAACATGCAGGCCATGGCCAGCATTTATGTTGTTCTAAAGACTGCTTATAATATATAGGAGCACATCCACAAAAGACTCTATGACGAATTTGTTATACTAATACATTTTGATATATGTATCATTATAGTATATTAAAAATGCTTAATAGCAGCAATCTGATTGAAACAAACTAAGCAGCATATAAATGACATTTTTCTTAAGATTAACCCTAGAGCAGGATATACGTTCTTAAACATTTAGCATACAGTGAGATTGCTGTGCAAGATATGGATTGATTCGTTCAGTTTACTTCAGTTTCAGATAATGAACTGGTCCAGGTTGCAACTGACTACCATGGGAATGTACGTGAGCAGATATATCAGCTTCTGTGTCATCTGAACCAGCGAGGCCGATTAAATAAGTCCAGCATAATTCTGCCTCTTCAGAATATGGGAAGAAATGATCTGGTTGAGAAGTACTTTAAAGAGGACTCT
Source organism: Sinohyriopsis cumingii (assembly GCA_028554795.2). Taxonomy (NCBI): domain Eukaryota; kingdom Metazoa; phylum Mollusca; class Bivalvia; order Unionida; family Unionidae; genus Sinohyriopsis; species Sinohyriopsis cumingii. The sequence goes on along the minus strand of CM068826.1, from coordinate 145,920,108 downwards.
TAATTTGTGTTGAAATGGAGTTCATTCATCTGGATTTTAAACACAGTATATATTATATCTTACTGTGTATTAACCTAATACTACACCAGGGGATATTGTGATAAAATTAACTAATTGTCTGTCTGTAACTGGACAGGAAATACTGTACATATCATCTCCTACTCTATCCAATTAACCCAGTGCATTAGCTGGAGGATATTATGACACTGTTGACATCTCTATCCATAATCACACTGCCTCGTAAACCACTGGGTGGCCATCTTGAAATTATTATTATTTGTACTCATTCCCAAATGGATCAGAAATCAAGTTTACACCAGTAGACCTCTTATGATACCAAGTTGGTCATAAATGAAAATGGTGCCAATCTGACATCCAGTATGGCTGCCATGACATATGTCTTGAAAATCGTGCTGTCACTATTCCCCTTCAATGGATGGTCATATTGACATTAGGTTTTCAAGCAAAGACTTCAAATTGGGGTCCTGATGAAAATGGCTCCAATCTGACATCCAGTATGACTCCATCACATCAGCCAATTTGAAGCTTGTGTTATCAGTGAACAATATCATTGATGGTTCTAATACTCAGCAGTGAAAAGGAAGAATGATCTTATATTCTTTTTGCTCAATGGAACATCAGTCTTTTCAGGTTGTTCTTGTATTTCTTTCTACTTTTGTAGCAAATGTTATAGTCTATATTAGTCTCTTTGATGATCTGGGAGATAACACAAATGGAGATGGATTATTATTGTCACTAATGTAAGGATGCAAACATTTCAGTTCAAGATAGGTATTTATTTTTAGCTCATATGGCCAGAATGAACTTGTCACATGACGATGTGTCCATCATGCATATTTGTTCATTTACAATTGCAAGATGGTTTAAATTGATAGAATACCATCATCCTTGCATGAAGGGCATGCAAATATGTGTAAATAATGACAAACTGGCATCAAACATGGCTGCCATTACTAAAACTAGGTAAAAGATTGGTTGAATTTAGGTCAAGGACTATTTTGTCATTTAAATGTCTTGTTACTAATACAAAGTAAAGGTTATGTATCAGTGATGATTTGTGACTGAATAATGTCACACATTTAATGCAGCACAAATTTGTTATAAAATGACAAATTTCTAACTTAAATGCAATAGTTGACACAGCTCAATTACAGTAGTGCCTAATTAGAGACAGGTTTATTTCCAGTGTACATGTTGGGAATTCTGACTGAATGCAGTAGTAGCTTATTAGAGACAAAAGCTTTGGCAGTGTCTTGTATACATGTATGATTGTTTTTTATGTAAATAATTGGCCTGATGGAAGTTGGAGATTAAAAGTAAGTTATATTTTTAATTTTTATCATTTAGGTCTTGGGGTCCATAGCATTATCACATTTTATCTGGAATTATTTTGTAATGAAGACTGTTAGATTAAAAGATGCGTTGGTGAAAGAGAGCTGTATCTTTACTTCTGTGGAATTCAAACAAAGATCAAGGCCGCAGTTAATATTTTGTTATTAAGGGAATGAAATGGTTAAAAAGTCAGAGGTGACAAGGGTAGCTTAGTCATGTGTTACAAGGCTGAAGTTACATCATTACAGAAGATTATTTATACAGGACTGGCATCACCTAAAAATTTGCAGGGCCAGCATAGATAAGATGTTCACAGATATTTTTCCCTGGATTTGTCATGCATTGGTGTATGGTCATTCTGATGGTGTCTCTTGTAATTATTTGGATTCCATGGCAATCTTGTTAACTATAATTAGGGATAACCTTGATGCAACACCATTAAGACTAAAGACTGTTATTGGAAACCATCCTGCACCTCAATACCTCAAACACAATACAACAGCCTTAGTGCGGTTCTTGGCATCAAACAGCAGCAGAAATGTGTGATCTTTCATTGGGCTATATCATAGAAATACAGATCAAAATGTTATTTATTATATATCTTTGATTATACTACCGCAAATTTTAACAGCTATTAAGAATATTACATTTACTAGTATGTTTAAATGTTAGAGTGTCCAATACACATGAATGCCAGTACCAGTGACTTAGTACATTGCAACCCCGCTATAACATGCCCCGCTATGACGCAAATTCAGATATAATGCGGTCGTGGCGTGGCTCCCGAAATTTCATATTATTCATTCGCTCATGAAAAAATATTTTTTGTTCAAAGTGCATGAAATAATGGAAAAATGATTTAGCATCATTATGGGGAAGAGATCGCGTATGAATTCGAATTTAATATGATCGTGGCGTGGTTCCTGAAATTTTAAATATATGTGTATAATTCTCGTACTGGGAAAAAATATATTTTTTAAGTACGATAATTAGTGTGTAAAACATTTATTATCATTTTAGGGAAAAGTTCGCATATGAATTTTAATATAATACTATCGTGGCGTAGCTTCTAAAATTGAACAATATCACCAGGTTCTTGAAGTGTTATCTCAAAATAAACATTATCGGACATGTTACCAGTAAATAATGTCTGCTTTATTAGCTGGAAATTGAAATGGTATGAAATTGTACATGCATTCAGCTTTAAAAAAATATATAAAAGTGACTCGTGGCCATTGCAGGCCTACTGCACTTAGTTCTCAGGTTTTACATGTTTATGGGGTTTACTTATGAACTTGGTATTGATTTCCTATTTTTTATAAAAATATTTTACTGTTATGGTAATGCAGGTTCACAAACGCAATTCGTTCTCTGCACTTTGCGCCAAAAAAAATATCATTTTGGGGAAGAGATCGTGTATGAATTGAATATAATACGATATATAATGCGATCGTAGCGTTTTTCCTGAAATTTTAAATACATGTACGTGTATTTTTCTCGTACCCGGAAAAAGACTTTTTTAAAGTACGAGAAGTAATGTGTAAAAGTTTATTATCATTTTAGGGAAGAGTTCGAGTATGAATTCAAATATAATATGATCGTGGCTTGGCTTCTGAAATTTAACAGTTTCACCAGGTTTTTGAAGTGTAATGCCAAAACAAACTTTATCGGAAATGTTACTTGTTACTGATCTATGAGTAAAGCCAGTAAGTTGTCTTAGTGATTGTCTTCAATTAATTTTGTATACCATTGTTGCTCAAACAATAGCCGACATGTGTTTCTTTAACAGCATATACAAACAAGCAGCAGACAATGCGGTGGTTGATTAAAGATTCTCACAATTTAATAAACATGAAAAAACGAAAGCCGCCAACATGTTTGCTGGGCTTGGCAGTGTTATTAGATGCAATCAGTTGACCAGTAAATAATGTCCGCTTTATTAGCTGGAAATTGAAAGGGTATGAAATTGTACGTGCGTTCATCTTCACATTTTTATTTCAAAAGTGACTCATGACCATTGCAGGCCTACTGCACTTAGTTCTCAGGTTTTACATGGGTATAGTGTTTGTTTATGAACTCTTTATTAATATACTATTTTTTATAAAAATATTTTACCCTTATGGAAAAGCAAGTTCACAAACGCAAATCGTTCTTTGTACTTTGCGCCATGATTAGTATAGTAGTTTTCACACGTTTCTTTCAATATTCACAAGATCTGAAGTAAAAGTTATATGCACGCTGAAAGCATGCGTTGCTTGGTAATTATTCTTGTTGAAGTCGTTCAACCAAATAGGCGTACAAGCGTTAATTAGTGGAAATTTGCGATGGATAAGTGTACATGGAAACGCATGAGAAAATTTTAGCAGTATGAAATTTGTACAGACACCGTTCATAGACCCTGGAACGTAATTAACCATACACGTGCTTCGTCTTTCTTAACCTAATTTTGTTGTTAATTTTCCCCCATTGAATTCAGACACAATGATGTGTGACAAAATTATTGAATAGTTTAAATATGTTTGCAATTTTTGCGATGGAATTACATATTTTATTGATTAATTTCAAGCCCCGACGGTACGATATCAGACGGCAAGTAAATGATGTTGATACTATGTTAATGCTATATGTTAGACGTTGAATTCAGATACTGAATATTGTAAATCTGTGTGCAATTTTTCAATGGAATTACATGCATTATAGATGAAATGAATGCCACGATGGCACTATAGTAAATGGTGTTGATACCCTATTCCTCATATACATTAGACATGAATACACATATATGTGCCAATGAGTTGTTCTCTCAAAAAAGTAAAATACTGTAAAACCACGCATTAGCTCGACCCCGATATTAACGCGATTCAATTTTGTGGACCCCAATTATCACGTTATAGCGGGGTTCCACTGTAGCATCATTATTTGGTGATGTGTGTATGGTTGAGATGGTATAGGGGTTGGTGCATGCAGCCAAGGCAATGAGTGCCTTAACCCACTGACCCGAGTTTGAATCTACATAGAATACAAATAAAAAAACTCTATAACTTTTATAATATTATTTATTTGGCGAGATAGATTGAAATTTTGCACATCTGGTCATGTTTTTCAAGGTTAAACCCAGTGTGAAAGTTTTATCTTTCCGACAAATCTTGACTTTTAGGAGTGATCTGTTCATTTAATTTTTTTCAGGATTTTTACATCACTATGAAACACTCCTTGTGGGATGTACTTCATATAAAGTTCATAGTGACCTACTTTTCTTACACTTTTGTCTGAAAGTTAACCCAGTAGAAGTGTTTATGTTACAAGCAAATATCCAGCTGTCATTACCTTCTGATCTTGCAACTTGGTCAGGGTGTATACTGCATCAAGTAAAACACCCTAGATAAGAACTGGTCTAAACGTACTTTTCTTACACCAATGGCTTTGTTCTTTTTAAGGTTAGCTCCAGTATAATGTTCTTCTCCACCATTCTTGCTGCCTGCTTTAGGTATGGTATCAACATAGAATGTGGTAAGGGTGTCATTTAAAAAATATCCTAAACAGGTCACAGTGAACACTTCATTCATACCTTTGTTATTCAGTCTTTTGATCCCAACATAACAGATTGGTCTTTCCAACAAATCTCCAACTTTTTTTGCATCATTCTGAACCACCGTGGATGAGGTTACATTGATCTATTAATGACAACATTACAGGTTAACTCCAGTATAAAAGTTTGTTGATGAAAAATCTCTATTTTTTGTGTCTTTGTGTAATGAACTTGGTCACTGCATTCCTTAAATTATTTTAGCCAACCTGGCCACAATGACCTAATATTCTACGTTATGACTTTGTTAATAAAGGTTTAACTCCAGTGTAAATTTTAGTCTACCTGGCAAATCTTTAGTTTGTATGCATGGTATCTATGTGTAACTTGACCAGGATGTTCCTGGCCTCATTATGCCTTTCTCCCAAGGGAAAGTAGGTCACATTGTCTTTCTTTTTTACACTATTCACTAGTGTACATTTGAGCTAAGTTGTCTCTATGAAAACTCTTGTTATAAACTAGGAAATGTATATATAAATATATGTTCCTGTCTTTTATCATTTTAATAATGTCATCTAGTTACTTTTATTGAGGAAAATTGAATTTGAAATTGAGCTGCATTTTTTTTTAAATATTTCAATAGTGTTCAATTATGTAACTTTGTTCCTTGACATGTGCCAGCATCAGTTTTGCCATTCCATTCTGTAAACAAAACAAGTACCAAACACATCAAAGTTACCTCCCTTAAACTATCCAAGTAACATAATATGTGAAAGCTGCTCACAAAATAATCACAATTTATATACTATATATATACTAACAATGACTAACAGTGTACAACTAATATGGAGTCATTCTCAAAGGCAAGATTACAAAACAGACTAACAAGACGAACAACACACACAAAGGAAAAGGTAAAAATTATGAAACTTTAGATCAGTATGGATCTGTTAGAAACAGTATTTAAAATTAGTGGATATCATTCTAATATTTGTTTGAACTCCAGTGAAAAAGTATATCTTTTGACACCAACACATCTAACGACCTAGGCACTGATAGGCACCATATTATCAAGAAGTTCAAAAGAAACAAAATGGGAATGTAAACAATCAGTATAAGTATTATATCATGACACAAAAATTAAAAAGCAGCACAGGGGAAAAAATACGGTTTTGCTAATTCTTTTGACCTAAAGCAAAGTCTTGATTAGGGGATGATGAAATAACTATACATAGACAAACACACACAAGAACAATAAATATTTACATTTTTTTACATGGAGGAGAAAAATCTTTCCAGAACAATGAAAAGGTTTAAGCTATATGAAATAACAAGAAATAGCTATATGTTAGTAAACAGATTTATTATCTGTGAAAAAAAGCAAGTGACACTTCATGAAGGTTACTAGCACAATAGCAGTATGCCCTAGTTATCAACGTCTTTGTGAGGATATCATGTGTTGTATGACACCATATAAAGCAGTGTATTGTTTGCTTCTAGTTTTTACATTCCGGATAATTGCCACTATGAGATGTTGACATCATAAAGGAAATTAGTGGAAAGCATGTAAATGTATATATACCGAGGTCTAACAGCACATCAGCACAATACTGGCCATATGGTGCCAATTAAAATTAAAGCTCTAAAAAAGCAGATACATCTTAGGAAAAACCCAGTAAGATATTATTATTATTATTATTCTTAATTAATGAAATAACTAATACATTATGAGTTATTTCTTTTATTCCATTTCATTTGTAACTTAGGTGTTTACTTCTGATAGTAAAATGATTTTACATGTGATAGATTTTATGCATATTAATATATTTTGATATTGTGGTCATATTTGTAAACCAGTTTTTGACAAATTTCTTCAAGCTTCCACTTTCAGTTTATCGTCAACACAGTTTTGTTCATGAACATTTGAGCTCATAATGTCCCTTACTTAAAATGAAGTGAAGTATTTTGCCAATTTTACTTTGACTCAGAATATCACCCATTTTATACGATATTATATATGTTGCATCGGCTTAGATACTTTGATATTATAACAACAGGTAAGAGTGGATCTGATTGGAAATGATTTATTTCTTTACATATTTATACGACTTATAAATTATGTATGTCATTAGGTTTCATTTTTCTCCATTTTTAAAGTAGATAATGATATATTTTTAAAATTGTACCTGTCAAATATTATAATATCCTTACTTAATAAAAAGAAGATACTATACAGTGATTAAATCTCATTTCATTCCACTTACTGATTAGATATCTAAATTAAACAGGTATATTTATTTCACAAACTCCAATTTCATTTCCTAATGTAAAAATGTAGTAAAGTGTACTGACATATTTTTTGTGTGACATAAATAGCATTTAGTATATTTTGACCTGTATTGTGTATATCATTTGAGCTCATATATAGAAAATGGTATCATATGCAGTAATATTTCATATTTAAAAGCAGGAATTTATTCTTTGAAGTCAAAGTAGGGTGTGATACTGATTCTATTCTTTATTGCATATTTTAATTATATCTAAGGATGAAGAAAAATAAAAATAAAATATCCCAAAACTGCTAAAGGGTAAACCAGAATAGCAAATCCATTTTCCATAATGGACAATTAAGCGAAAGCAGACAAACCTCAAAAGAACATGATATAGTGAAATCATTCACAATTTTGTGACTATTTTAGTGATGGACTTATTTTTACTTTGTTTAACACCTGGATGTATAACCAAATCTGCATGATGATTTTTAACTTTAATTGAAAAGATAAAGAATAATGTTTTCTATGATTTGTTAGGTTAATGCATTTCTGGGTGTTGAAAAAGATCGTCATATACAGATGAAAATGCAGCTACAAACCTACCGATAATGAAACATATATACTGATATACATGCAAGTAAATGTTAGATACTGATTCACTTCAATATTAGGAAACTGACTGTATCATATTTACCAAATGAAGTAACTACAGTATTCTTAAATGTCCGCACTTGTCCCTGAAAATCAAGATCCTTCTGAAAAATATTGCCATGGCAAAAGATTACCTATTTGCTGTAGAAAATTACACATCACTGAATGTTTTTGAAAGCTATGTTAAAAATCCAAATCACACGCACACAATCCAACAACCAGATTCACCAAAACAAGTTTTTCATTACTTTGGTATTTGCATTCTACATTAAATGGATAGTTATTTAAAACCATCCAGGTAGAAGTAACCACAATTAGCTAAGGTGTTGCAATGACTATAGCACTGTATCTAAAACAAAATGTAAAAATGGTTTGTGCTATTTCTATTGCTAAAATAAAATATATTGGTCCTTCACCTACTCTGTTGAGATCATCAGAGGTATACAATGATGATATCTGACCATGACTCTTGAGATCATCAGAGGTATACAATGATGATATCTGACCATGACTCTTGAGATCATCAGAGGTATACAATGATGATATCTGACCATGACTCTTGAGATCATCAGAGGTATACAATGATCATATCTGACCATGACGCTTGAGATCATCAGATGATATCTGACCATGACACTTATGACAGAGCAGGCAGACAAGAAAAGTAAGTTTCATGTCTGAATTTTGAAGTGTATTACAGTCAAATTGCAGGAAATGGAACTGATGGGCGACATTAGCCTCAAGAAAAAATTTTCACTGTGGTACATTATAGCTGGCATAAATTTGATGCACATAAATGTACCATGGTTCAGCTGTAGACATCAAACAGCTGTTAAGATGGAATGTGAAAGAAAAGCATTTATGAAAGATATCTGGGTGACCTTCAATTTGAAAACCAACCCCGAATGTAGAATGCAAGATATATTTCAGTGCAGATATTTAAATATATCAAATTAATTCATTTTTCTTAAACATTTCATCAGCTATAAATGCGTGGAAGTGAGTATGCAATACGATACCTGCAGTTAGTTATGTGGTCAAGCATAGAACTCAGCATTTCTTGGTTCATATCACTTGACAAATGTCCTTCACAACACTTATCAAACTATTTTCTCTCCTTCGAAAAACTTTCCAATGATTTAATTACATAAAATTCATGGAGAACAGTATTGCATGTTCTGTTCACACACACTTCATAGTTAAGAACTGGAAACACAGCAGTATGTTTTGAATAGTAATTCAATTCTCTCTCTCTCTCTCTCATATGAATTGAAGTACATACACATACTTTCAGATTTATATGTGGACAACATAATCTTTTGCACTGGTTGTACAAACGGCGACATATAAATTATCCAAATTTATACAAATTGTTAAAGTAAGAGAACGTCATCACGGATATATGTTATTAACATTTTTATATAATTGTTGATCCTTTCACTTAGAGGCTGCATTGATTACTGTATGTATGTGTATGGGTTTTAATTGATAATTTTCATCGAAGAATACTGTAACATGTATACTTAAGTATGTACATGCTTAATAACAAACATCAAGTCTAAAATTATCTCCATGCAAGTTATTTAAACTCCATTCAGTGGCACAATTATCATAGCACCCAATGATAATTTTCATATATATTCACCTATGCACACATTTAGTAAGACTAATGACACTTGCAGGATTTCCATATTTTGGTCGCTGAAAGCAAGGGGCATGGCATCAGACACATTGAACTAAGCTTATGAAGTAGATAAGTGTTTATTAAAATTACAAAGTATATGAATGAGTAGACAGAGAAAAGAGACTTTAATGAAAGCTAGTAATAACTTAAACAGTAACTGATTTATAGTATATTACAACTGCAAATGAAAAAATTTGAAAATGCAAATTTGTTATTATAAGGAAACCTATAGGGGCCTGAGATCGTTCATCTGGCTGACATGTATCTGCCAGGTAAAAATCGGGTGGCAAAGAAATCTGGAATAACTGTTGGTTTCTTTCCAAATTTCTTCATATATTTTAATTTGTGAAATAAATTGTTGACGGTTTTCTTTTGCAGTTCACATCCAAATTTGATGTTAGAACAGCACCATGTGCTTGACGTTCAAAGACTGGTGTCAGATTTGGTCCAGTTTCTTTTAGGCAGTTATATCATCATTGGTGGCTCAGTCTCGAGAGACCATGCGAATAGCGCCCTTGAAGTGTTGTCTGTCTCTGGGGTGTTGGCATCCTCTGCTGTGGCTGTGCAGGCCTATGCATGAATAACAGTCCCTATTGCAGTTGGTGCAGACATACTGGGAAGTCTGAGTTACTGGGATTGCTGCCATGCTCTTCTTTCTCTCACATTTCTCTGCTGCCAACTGGCCTCTCCTCGCATCAGCAACTGCTATGCCCTTGCTTAACATCAGTCTCCAGGTGCCTTGGTCCTCGGCCAGCACTTCCCAGCCATCGGATGAAATGTCGCATTACTTCATGTCCCTCTTGCACACATCCTTGAAACGGAATGTGGGGCGGCCAACTCTTCTAGTGCCAGTGGTCTGCTGTCCATATAGGATGTCCTTTGGCAGCCTCCCATCCTCCATGCATCGGACGTGTCCCAGTCATCGAAGGCGGTGTTTGCTCAGCAGGGAGTACATGCTGGGGGTACTTGCACACTGCAGGATTTCGCTGTGTGGGACACAGTCTTACCAGTTGATTTTCAGGATGCGTTTTAGGCACCGTATATGGAAGGAGTTGAGCCGCCATTCTTGCCTTATGTAAGTGCTCCAGGTCTCACTTCCATATAGAAGGGTGCTGAGAACACAGGCCTGGTAGACTTGGATCTTGGTGTGCTCTGTCAGCATGTTGTTTTCCCCCACATTCTTCGTTAGTTGTGCCATGATGGTGTTTGCCTTTCCAAGCCTTCTGTCCAGCTCCACGACAAGCGAGAGAGTTTTGCTGATGGTTGACCCCAGGTACATAAAGTTGTTGACTGCTTCCAGAGTGACACTATCAATTTTGATGGAAGGGGCAATGGTGGTATCTTGAACGCTGACGTTTGTCTTTTCCAGGCTGATGGTGAGCCCAGACTGCTTGCAGGCATCAGCGAAACGGCCTCCCAGTCTCTGGAGGGCATCCTCGATGTGGGTCACAAGAGCCGCATCATCTGCAAAAGGAATCTCCCTGAGGAGCACCGACGTCACTTTGGTCTTAGAGCGCAGTCGTGCCAGGTTGAACAGCCTTCCGTCGGACCTAGTGTGTAGATATACGTCATCAGTGGACAAGTCGAAGGCGTGGGACAGGAACAGGGAGAAGAAAATCCCGAAAAGGGTTGGCGCTAGCACGCAGCCCTGCTTCACGCCACTGTTGATTTGGAAGGAGGCTGAGGAGGATCCATCATACAGGACTGTTCCCTTCATATCGACATGGAAAGAGATTATCATGCTGTGGAGTTTTGGGGGCCAACCGATCTTACTGAGAAGTTCAAAAAGGTCCTTCCTGCTGACCAGGTCAAGGCCTTGGTGAGGTTGATGAACATCATGTAGAGTGGTTGACCTTGCTCTCTGCTCTTCTCTTGGAGTTGTAGGGAGAAGATCATACCTGTCGTCGACATGCCTGCTCTGAAGCCGCACTGGGATTCCGGGTACACACGGTCCGCCAGTAGCTGCAGATCCCTCTGTAATTATTACAGTCACTGCGGTTGTCCTTGTTTTTGTAAAGGGACACAATTGTGGCATTGCGCATGTCTTGGGGGACTGCTTCTTCCTCCCAGCAGAGGCAAAGTAGCTCATGTAGCGGCTGAGGCATTGTTGGTTTCCCACATTTGATAGCTTCGGGCGGGATGCTGTCACTACCTGGTGCTTTGTCGTTTGGGAGGGAGTCAGTTGCTTTGCTGAGCTCCTCTAAGATGGGCACTTTGTCAAGCTTCTCCATGGTGAGCAGTTTCTTTATGCTGCTAAGGGCCGTATCGGTGACTGACGTTTCCCGGGAGTATAGCTCTGATTAGTGCTCCACCCATCTGGCCATCTGTTGCTCACGGTCAGTGATCTTCTCTCGCGTCAGAGGTTTCAGCGGGGCAACCCAATCCACTGTATGGCCTAGAGCCTTCTTGATGCCACTGTACATACCTTGGATGTTTCCGGACTCGGCGCTGCGCTGGATTCCTTCACACAGTTGTTGCCAGTACTCATTCGCGCACTGTCTAACGATGCGTTGGGTGTTGCTTCGGGCACTAATGAAAGCAGCAAGCGTCCATTTATTAGAGCATTTTTTTGTAAGCTATGAAGGCTTTTCGTTTGTCCTCGATTATTGGTTCCATCCTTGATAGGTGTGCGTTGAACCAGTCCTGGCTGGGCCGTTCCTTCTTGCCAAAGGTGGACATGGCTGTGCGGCAACCTTCATGATGTTCCACTTGGCTGTGGCATCGTGCTCTGGCAGGTCCTGGAGAGCCTGGTCCAGGGTGGACGCCTACTCCTTCACCTTGGAGGAGACCGACATCTACGCAGTGTTTATGCGAAGGGGCGTCCTTTTAATTTTGAGCGGTGTAGTGTGTGTGGCTGTAGGCGCACCCTGCTTCTCATGAGGGCGTGGTCGGAGTCGCAGTATGCACTGTGGTATGTTCTGGTGGAGATGATGGGCAGAGCGCCTGGTGATGACCAAGTCAAGCTGGTGCCAGCGATGAGATCTGGGGTGTTTCCATGACACTTTCTGTTGTGGCTTACAATTAAAGGTGTTTGTGACGCACAGGTCATGGTAGGTGCACAGCTCAAGCAGTCTCGGACCGTTTTCGTTGGTCTTTCCAGTGCCATGATGTCCGAGGCAGGTAGGCCATGACTCGTGGTCCGCACCTACTCTGACATTAAAGTTGCCGAGGAGGAATAGTGGTTCGTCTTTGGGGCGTGCTTTGATCTGTTCATCCAGTTGCCCATAGAACTGATCCTTTGTGTCCTCTAAAGATGTGAGAGTTGGGGCGTAGACACTGAGGATGTCGACAGGACCTGCAGCAGTGGTGAGGCGGATACACAAGAGACGCTAAGTTCCCCATGTGGGAGGCTCAACCGAGGACAGGAGGTTGATTTTGATGGCAAACCCCACTCCGTGCTGGCAGGGATCCTCAGGTTCTCGACCCTTCCATTAGGTGTATTTTTTCCTTTCTGAGGGAGCTGCTGCAGGCGAGCCTGGTTTCCTGCAGCTATGCTGATATTTAGTCTGGTGAGTTCTCTATCTCTGCTGGCCGTCTTCCTGGTGTCGTCCACCTCCCTGAGGTTGTCAGATATGCCTGTGCACATGGTGCGCACGTTCCAGCTTGCGAATCGAAGAGCTGAAGTCTTCTTTATTGGTTTCTTGTTTCTTTTGTCTGGTGTGGAATTACCATCTGCTTGTCATGCTGAGCAACACACTGAACTGCAGACACCCACTGGAGCAGGCAGACGATGGCGGGTCAATACCTTGCTGACGGGGCTGCCCGGCTTGAGGCGGGCAGTAGTCGGTCAGTGGGACACGATGATCCCTCCCACCGTCGAAGGTGACCTGTGGTGCCCCTTCCCTACGCCAATCGGGTGGGACTTATAACCCGTAAACTGCCAGCTTCCGTGTTGTTTCCTCACTCAGTAGCGAGACTGGATTGACCTCTCCAGGGCGCAAGCCTTGGCGTGGAGTATGGAGATCCTGGGTTGCCCAGACGTCAGGCTCTTCCTCTTGTTCTTGCTGGTGGGGTCCAAAGGAATGCTGAGCATGACATTTGGTACCAGTTCGGATGCAGGAACTGCCGGAAGGAAGTCGTAATTAGCACCCAGCCGCTTTAGGGGCTCCACTCCGGATTTTCTGTCTGGGTTTACTCCCGTAGCCTTTCCTTCTCCCGAAGATATTCACAAGGCAGCGGAGCCATCATCCAGTGGATGGGACTTGGTGGGTTTGGAATCAGTGTTTCCTTCTCCTAGATGAACTACCTGACAAGGTTAACGAGCTCCATCTGCCCAGGTTTGGAGTCAGAGTTTTCCTTCTCTTAGACTGGCTGCCTGCAGTCATAAGAAGTCATTTAAAGAGATAATCGATCTTTAGAAATAATATTGAATACCAGATTTTATATTATTCTTACAAATTAACGCTTTCTTACAAGAACACTTCACATCAAATTCTTCATAAGATTTTAATTGAACGGTGTTAGAGGCAAAGTAACTTAGATTTTATTTTTGTATCTTAGCCATGACAACCATACAGGGTCACAGATAGAACCACTTGTATTATTTATTCCAACTGAAAAAGTTTCTTTTGAGAACATTTTCGGTAAAAGTAGGTCGGATTTGCCGACCAGTTCTTTCAAACAAATACCAATTTTAGGTTTTATATTGGTTAGTAAAGGGGGTCATACTTAGTAGAGGCTTAGTTATATTTTGCACGTGATTGAAAAATCTTTATGCCAGGACACTTTCTGTCAAATTAAATTGCGCATTTTTATTACGCTTTAAAACGTTTACTTTTTAGTAGTGGCAGATATATTTGATGGAAGATTATTTTTGAATTATCTTTAAAAATCTGTGGGTGTTATGTCAAAATGATCGCTATTTCGCCTGAATGATGGTCACATCAATATGGAATTTTCAGGAAAAGACTTCGGATATCATCAAATTGATCCTTAATGAAAATTGTGGCAGTCTGACATGTAATACAGACGCCATTTCAAATCTTGTTATCACTACTCCTTCTGAATGAAAAGTCACATTGACATGGAGTTTTCACCAGAGAACATTGTATGATGTTTTGTATTTAAGAGAAAATGATGCCTTGTGGACATTCATTATGGCTGTGACGAAGGCCATCATAAAAATCTTACTGCCACTCCTTCAGAATATATTGTCCTATTGGGATGGGGATTTCACCAATAGTCCTTTAATGATGCATAATTTGTCTCAAATGAAAATGGTGCTGTCTTATATTCAATATGTCAGGGACAGCAACTAAGTGGAAAGTCTTATCAGTCAAGAATATCAGATGTGTCAAAACTGAGCGGCTAAATGGAAAACATGATCTTATATAATATTGAATTCCTGTAAATTCTTTCAGACAGTAGAGCATTAATCCTTTCGAGGGACTCTTGCTGAAAGATTTTGGTATTTTTAGTAACTTCGACCATGTTTAATGGCGGAGCGGCATAATTTGCAAAGAATTCAAAAGGCATGTAGGACATGACTCTCCTTTTAAAATTACTTGAAACTGACTCCTTGGGTTTGGAGACAATTCGAAAATAGTAAATGATAATGGACAGATGGATGGATGACACTCATTGGACGCAGCACCATGTCATAGCTCTTTTGGTCTGCCTTATGGACTTTCATGTGTAAGAAGAAGGATATGAAAAACAGATTCCTGCGGGTAGGAAGCGATTGGATTTGACATTACCTGTTAAGATTTAAGCATTGTATGTTTTTGTGTTAAACAGATCCAATGTAAATGTTCGTGGACAGTATATTTTCATCTTCCAGTAAAGTCTCATCAAACGTTCATTCCTTGCTAAAAGAAATCAATCAATCTACTATACACATGGACGCCTTTCTATTCTTCTGCAAAGGATACATCTGTGTTTATATTTTCTATCTGAGAAACAGTTTTCGAATTCAACATGGAAGGTAAATCAGTATTTTTAAAAACTCTCAGCTCGCCTTTTTCCAAATGCTACCATCAGTAACCTAGAAAAGAAACAAGAACAAACCAGTAAGTCAGTCAAGAACATAATATCCTTATATGTAATACAACTTTTTCAGATAAAATCCCTGAAGAAAGAAAGTAAACTGTATCCAAGAATTTTCTAGTGTTGAGGACTCAATGTAGCTCCCATTACACTGGTCAACAGTGAAATCATTACTGACTTGAAAAGGCCCTAATCTGTAGTATTTTGGTGTGCCGAACACGAATATAACCGTGAAAAATTTGTATTGGCTCTCGTTTTGAAGATATTCATATACCTCATTTTCTATGTTTCACTGTGTAAATTTCTCCAGTAGGACTGCAGCAACATCCGGAATAATGATGTAACATTGCATAATACCATCATGCTCACATCATCCACAGTTGATTGCATCATTTTCTGATGCAATGCAATACTAATGCCATGCGGCTGCTGAAGTAAGTTGACGTCAGCAGTGTACTATACATGTGTAGGCCTATTATACTAATGCCAGGCGGCTGCTGAAGCTGACGTAAGCAGTGTACTATATAAAGCCCAATCAGATAGGTTCAGCATTTAAAATATTTTAGACGTTGTGCGAGACAGTACAAGCTACTGTTACATAAAACTTATTATTTTATCCATTTACGTACAATAAAGAACAGTAATGCCTCGAAAGTGTGTTAATACCGCGGACAATTTTTGCTATATTTGTGGGGAAGTGACATTTGCCAACCAGAAGAAAAGTATCAATTCTCAAGTGAAGAAGGCATATCATCTTTACTTCGGATGCAAGGTTGGTGACCAAGACAAGCCTTGGGCTCCGCATATATGCTGTGCTACATGTACAACACAGCTTTCACAGTGGTTGAATTGCAAAAGGTCATCAATGCCGTTTGCAGTCCCAATGGTGTGGAGAGAGCCAAGCAACCACCTAAATGACTGTTACTTCTGCTTGGTTCCTCCTCTTTCCGGCGGAATAACGAAGCGAAAGAAGTCGAGAATAGTCTACCCAAACATTCCGTCTGCATTGAGACCAGTTCCACATGGTGAGGGACTTCCTATTCCAGAACCTCCAGCAGAATATTCTCTTGATTCATCTGACAAAGACAAAGGTGAGTCGACCTGTTCTTCTCCTGGTCCATCAGCATGCAGTGATCCAGATTTTCACTGTGGTGCATCATCAACCCCACACAGAATAACACAGGAAGAACTAAATGACCTGATTCGTGATTTGGACTTATCAAAGAACAAGGCAGAATTGCTAGGATCAAGACTCCAACAATGGAATCTTCTAGAAGAAGATGTCACAATTACTGCATATCGAAAGCGCCACCAGCAATTGGAGCCTTTCTTCAGAAAGGAAAGTAATCTGATATTCTGTTCCGATATTGAGGGCCTCATGAATGCTTTAAAAATCACTCATGACCCACAAGAATGGAGACTATTTGTGGACTCTTCGAAACTGAGTCTCAAGGCTGTGCTTTTGCACAATGGAAACATTCTTCCATCTATTCCAGTAGCGTATGCTGTCCACATGAAAGAGACATACGATAACTTAAGGCAGCTACTGAATTCCATTGAGTATAACAAGTACAGCTGGCACCTCTGTGGTGATTTGAAGGTAGTTGCCCTTTTAATGGGACTGCAGCAAGGATATACAAAATACATGTGTTTCTTATGCGAGTGGGATAGCCGAGCAAGGGAAATGCACTACATGAGGAAGGAATGGACTCACAGGCAGAATGTAGCCATTGGAGAGAAGAATATCCAACACCCAGCTCTGGTTGAGGCTCAGAAAATCTTGCTACCACCCCTTCACATCAAACTAGGTTTGATGAAGAACTTCGTGAAAGCCATTGACCGGACTTTGCCAGCATTCCGATACCTGCATGAAAAATTCCCTCGACTCAGCGAAGCAAAGATTAAAGAGGGAGTTTTTGTGGGTCCTCAGATTCGAGAGCTTTTCAAAGATGACCGGTTCAACAACTTGCTGGAAGGTGACGCAAAACAAGCATGGAATGCTTTTCGCCTAGTTTCTACAAACTTCCTCGGAAATGTTAGGGCAGAAAACTGTAAGGAACTAGTAGAAGACATGTTGATGAAGTATAAGAAACTTGGCTGCAATATGTCTCTAAAGATTCACTTCCTTCATTCCCATTTGGATTTCTTTCCTAGCAACTGTGGTATTGTTAGTGATGAACACGGCGAACGTTTTCATCAAGATATCGCAACAATGGAACAAAGATACCAGGGAAAATGGTCCACTACAATGCTGGCTGACTACTGCTGGACACTCCTCAGAGATGCTCCCGAACAGCTGTACAAGAGACAGGCGAAGAAATCTAAGATGTAGTCAATGACTTGATTTTTTATAGGTAGGCTATTACAGTTGACCTTTTACTATTGGAATGCATTTCGTTATGTAAACATTAATTTCTTGCAGATTACAAAAAAACTAGAGCCAATTTTGCAATTTGACTGTCATATTCGTGTTCAGCACATAAAAATTGATAAGAATTGACTAATTTTATTTCAGTAACATGACTTTTGTAAAAATTTGTTGTCCAGTGTTATCGGAATGAGGTAAAAAGCACTACACACGTGAGCCCATTATCTGCTGAAATGAGGTAAATGACTGAAACCGTGAATCCATTATCTGTAAGTGGAACTCGGTAAAAAGAAAAATCCCAGTAAGTACATGTGGAATTATTATGTGATGGTAATGTGACGTCCTTCGGGTGGCGTGTGTATAACTGACTGCCAATATTGTGGATGTATGTGATTATTTCTAACTGTATTGCTTACAAATGAAGGCATGCGTGTGTGTGTGTGTGTGTGTGTGTGTGCATACGAATCTTAAAATTAATTGAATAAACAAACTCTGATTTTATGTTCCTCAGTTTATTGCAAAGCTAATTTAATCATGATAAACAATAACAGATTTAAGTATGTAACTAAGCAGTGTATTTAAGAATTAAAATAATTTAAACTATCATCTTGATTTGAACTATGTTGGTACGGGAAAACCCTGTATTTATCTAGAAAAGAGAACGACAACAATACTGCTGCTACTACGACTACTAATACTAATAATAATAATAGCAGTATTGTCGAGATTTTAGCTCTGTCGTGAGTTTTGTGTCTTTAATAAGTCACTAATCCTGAATAATGGGGCTTTTGATAGATTTCTCCCGTGTGGCTTTTGATATAATAGCCTGGTTTTAATGATTAACACCACTTCATAAATTCATTGTGAGAAAATATATAATAGAATAATAAGATCTCTCTCTCAAACACACACACACACACACACACACACACACACACACACAAAGGTACATATTAACTTAATTCAATTTTTATGTCAATCTCTTGCTTCAGTTCATTCGTTTTCCTGATCCACCAGCAGTGATTATACCTAACAAACTTTTTTAAGTTGGAAAGCCATCGCAATCTTTTCTACTTTATGATTATCAAAAGGATAAATTGAAAATTAAGTAGGAAAGGATTTAGCGCTTGACTGAAGTCGTTTACACTCACTGGTTTCTTCCTGGTGACAAATAACGCCAGTGATTTAACGTAGGTATTGTTGACGCTACGTGATGTCTGCAGTTCTAAATTTTCTTCAAGGACTATTTGATGTTTAGACATTATTTAATCATTGTTTAAAAATGGCTTCTTCTTTTATTGATCTTTTATTTATTTGTATTGGTGTCTGTTTGTTAGTTTGTAGGGTGGCATGTTTTGAAGATTTATTTATTTATTAATAAGAGTCTATTTCAAGGAAGGCTGGATGAAAACAAACAAGTCACCTGAAAATGATCTTTTAATAAATTAGGAAAATATTCTCATTTAATGTATGTTTATATAATAGGGAGTCGAGTTACATTTGTATATATTCATTGCATTGTTTTTTTAATGTTCTGTTGTGGGATTTTTATGCAAGTTTTCAGCATTGGACCAAACAAATTGAAATCAGTTTACTTATTGTTACAAACATTCCAACTCCATAGAACAGGATAGCATATTGACCATGAAAACAGTGTTCTCAACAAACATTCCAACTCCATACAACAGGATAGCATAGTAACCATGAAAACAGTGTTCTCAACAAACATTCCAACTCCATAGAACAGGATTATAAGCATATTAACCATGAAAACAGTGTTCTCAACAAACATTCCAACTCCACAGAACAGGATAGAATATTAACCATGAAAACAGTGTTCTCAACAAACATTCCAACTCCATAGAACAGGATAGAATATTAACCATGAAAACAGTATTCTCAACAAACATTCCAACTCCATAGAACAGGATAGCATATTAACCATGAAAACAGTGTTCTCAACAAACATTCCAACTCCATACAACAGGATAGCATATTAACCATGAAAACAGTGTTTTCAACAAACATTCCAACTCCATAGAACAGGATAGCATAGTAACCATGAAAACAGTGTTCTCAACAAACATTCCAACTCCATAGAACAGGATAGCATATTAACCATGAAAACAGTGTTCTCAACAAACATTCCAACTCCATAGAACAGGATAGCATATTAACCATGAAAACAGTGTTCTCATCAAACATTCCAACTCCACAGAACAGGATAGCATATTAACCATGAAAACAGTGTTCTCAACAAACATTCCAACTCCATAGAACAGGATAGCATATTAACCATGAAAACAGTGTTCTCATCAAACATTCCAACTCCACAGAACAGGATAGCATAGTAACCATGAAAACAGTGTTCTCAACAAACATTCCAACTCCATAGAACAGGATAGCATATTAACCATGAAAACAGTGTTCTCAACAAACATTCCAACTCCATAGAACAGGATAGCATATTAACCATGAAAACAGTGTTTTCAACAAACATTCCAACTCCATAGAACAGGATAGCATAGTAACCATGAAAACAGTGTTCTCAACAAACATTCCAACTCCATAGAACAGGATAGCATATTAACCATGAAAACAGTGTTCTCATCAAACATTCCAACTCCACAGAACAGGATAGCATATTAACCATGAAAACAGTGTTCTCAACAAACATTCCAACTCCATAGAACAGGATAGCATATTAACCATGAAAACAGTGTTTTCAACAAACATTCCAACTCCATAGAACAGGATAGAATATTAACCATGAAAACAGTGTTTTCAACAAACAATCCAACTCCATAGAACAGGATAGCATATTAACCATGAAAACAGTGTTCTCAACAAACATTCCAACTCCATACAACAGGATAGCATATTAACCATGAAAACAGTGTTTTCAACAAACATTCCAACTCCATAGAACAGGATAGCATAGTAACCATGAAAACAGTGTTCTCAACAAACATTCCAACTCCATAGAACAGGATAGCATATTAACCATGAAAACAGTGTTCTCAACAAACATTCCAACTCCATAGAACAGGATAGCATATTAACCATGAAAACAGTGTTCTCATCAAACATTCCAACTCCACAGAACAGGATAGCATATTAACCATGAAAACAGTGTTCTCAACAAACATTCCAACTCCATAGAACAGGATAGCATATTAACCATGAAAACAGTGTTCTCATCAAACATTCCAACCCCACAGAACAGGATAGCATATTAACCATGAAAACAGTGTTCTCAACAAACATTCCAACTCCATAGAACAGGATAGCATATTAACCATGAAAACATTTTTCTCAACAAACATTCCAACTCCATAGAACAGGATAGCATATTAACCATGAAAACAGTGTTCTCATCAAACATTCCAACTCCACAGAACAGGATAGCATATTAACCATGAAAACAGTGTTCTCATCAAACATTCCAACTCCATAGAACAGGATAGCATATCAACCATGAAAACAGTGTTCTCAACAAACATTCCAACTCCACAGAACAGGATAGCATATTAACCATGAAAACAGTGTTCTCATCAAACATTCCAACTCCATAGAACAGGATAGAATATTAACCATGAAAACAGTGTTCTCAACAAACATTCCAACTCCATAGAGCAAGATAGAATATTAACCATGAAAACAGTGTTCTCAACAAACATTCCAACTCAGTAGAGCAAGATAGAATATTAACCATGAAAACAGTGTTCTCAACAAACATTCCAACTCCATAGAACAGGATAGCATATTAACCATGAAAACAGTGTTCTCAGCAAACATTCCAACTCCATAGAACAGGATAGCATAGTAACCATGAAAACAGTGTTCTCAACTAACATTCCAACTCCATAGAGCAAGATAGCATATTCACCATGAAAACAGTGTTCTCAACAAACATTCCAACTCCATAGAACAGGATAGCATATTAACCATGAAAACAGTGTTCTCATCAAACATTCCAAATCCACAGAACAGGATAGCATATTAACCATGAAAACAGTGTTCTCAACAAACATTCCAACTCCATAGAACAGGATAGCATAGTAACCATGAAAACAGTGTTCTCAACAAACATTCCAACTCCATAGAACAGGATAACATATTGACCATGAAAATAGTGTTCTCAACAAACATTCCAACTCCATAGAACAAGATAGCATATTCATCATGAAAACAGTGTTCTCAACAAACATTCCAACTCCATAGAACAAGATAGCATATTAACCATGAAAACAGTGTTCTCAACAAACATTCCAACTCCATAGAACAGGATAGCATATTAACCATGAAAACAGTGTTCTCAACAAACATTCCAACTCCACAGAACAGGATAGCATATTAACCATGAAAACATTGTTCTCAACAAACATTCCAACTCCACAGAACAGGATAGCATATTAACCATGAAAACATTGTTCTCAACAAACATTCCAACTCCATAGAACAGGATAGCATATTCACCATGAAACCATGAAAACAGTGTTCTCAACAAAGATTCCAACTCCATAGAACAGAATAGCATATTAACCATGAAAACAGTGTTCTCAACAAACATTCCAACTCCATAGAACAGGATAGCATAGTAACCATGAAAACAGTGTTCTCAACAAAGATTCCAACTCCATAGAACAGGATAGCATATTAACCATGAAAACAGTGTTCTCAACAAACATTCCAACTCCACAGAACAGGATAGCATATTGACCATGAAAACAGTGTTTTCAACAAACATTCCAACTCCATAGAACAGGATAGCATAGTAACCATGAAAACAGTGTTCTCAACAAACATTCCAACTCCATAGAACAGGATAACATATTAACCATGAAACCAGTGTTCTCAACAAACATTCCAACTCCATAGAACAGGATAGCATATTAACCATGAAAACAGTGTTCTCATCAAACATTCCAACTCCACAGAACAGGATAGCATAGTAACTATGAAAACAGTGTTCTCAAAAACATTCCAACTCCATAGAACAGGATAGCATATTAACCATGAAAACAGTGTTCTCAACAAACATTCCAACTCCATAGAGCAAGATAGAATATTAACCATGAAAACAGTGTTCTCAACAAACATTCCAACTCAGTAGAGCAAGATAGAATATTAACCATGAAAACAGTGTTCTCAACAAACATTCCAACTCCATAGAACAGGATAGCATATTAACCATGAAAACAGTGTTCTCAGAAAACATTCCAACTCCATAGAACAGGATAGCATATTAACCATGAAAACAGTGTTCTCAACAAACATTCCAACTCCATAGAACAGGATAGCATAGTAACCATGAAAACAGTGTTCTCAACAAACATTCCAACTCCATAGAGCAAGATAGCATATTCACCATGAAAACAGTGTTCTCAACAAACATTCCAACTCCATAGAACATAATAGCATATTAACCATGAAAACAGTGTTCTCATCAAACATTCCAACTCCACAGAACAGGATAGCATATTAACCATGAAAACAGTGTTCTCAACAAACATTCCAACTCCATAGAACAGGATAACATATTGACCATGAAAATAGTGTTCTCAACAAACATTCCAACTCCATAAAACAAGATAGCATATTCACTATGAAAACAGTGTTCTCAACACACATTCCAACTCCATAGAACAAGATAGCATATTAACCATGAAAACAGTGTTCTCAACAAACATTCCAAATCCATAGAACAAGATAGCATATTAACAATGAAAACAGTGTTCTCAACAAACATTCCAACTCCATAGAACAGGATAGCATATTAACCATGAAAACAGTGTTCTCAACTAACATTCCAACTCCATAGAGCAAGATAGCATATTCACCATGAAAACAGTGTTCTCAACAAACATTCCAACTCCACAGAACAGGATAGCATATTAACCATGAAAACAGTGTTCTCAACAAACATTCCAACTCCATAGAACAGGATAACATATTGACCATGAAAATAGTGTTCTCAACAAACATTCCAACTCCATAGAACAAGATAGCATATTCACTATGAAAACAGTGTTCTCAACAAACATTCCAACTCCATAGAACAAGATAGCATATTAACCATGAAAACAGTGTTCTCAACAAACATTCCAACTCCATAGAACAAGATAGCATATTAACCATGAAAACAGTGTTCTCAACAAACATTCCAACTCCATAGAACAAGATAGCATATTAACCATGAAAACAGTGTTCTCAACAAACATTCCAACTCCATAGAACAAGATAGCATATTAACCATGAAAACAGTGTTCTCAACAAACATTCCAACTCCATAGATCATGATAGCATATTAACCATGAAAACAGTGTTCTCAACAAACATTCCAACTCCACAGAACAGGATAGCATATTGACCATGAAAACAGTGTTTTCAACAAACATTCCAACTCCATAGAACAAGATAGCATATGAACCATGAAAACAGTGTTCTCAACAAACATTCCAACTCCATAGAACAAGATAGCGTATTAACCATGAAAACAGTGTTCTCAACAAACATTCCAACTCCATAGAACAAGATAGCATATTAACCATGAAAACAGTGTTCTCAACAAACATTCCAACTCCATAGAACAGGATAGCATATTAACCATGAAAACAGTGTTCTCAACAAACATTCCAACTCCATAGAACAGGATTATAAGCATATTAACCATGAAAACAGTGTTCTCAACAAACATTCCAACTCCATAGAACAGGATTATAAGCATATTAACCATGAAAACAGTGTTCTCAACAAACATTCCAACTCCATAGAACAGGATAGCATATTAACCATGAAAACAGTGTTCTCAACAAACATTCCAACTCCATAGAACAAGATAGCATATTAACCATGAAAACAGTGTTCTCAACAAACATTCCAACTCCATAGAACAGGATAGCATATTAACCATGAAAACAGTGTTCTCAACAAACATTCCAACTCCATAGAACAGGATAGCATATTAACCATGAAAACAGTGTTCTCAACAAACATTCCAACTCCATAGAACAGGATAGCATATTAACCATGAAAACAGTGTTCTCAACAAACATTCCAACTCCATAGAACAGGATAGCATAGTAACCATGAAAACAGTGTTCTCAACAAACATTCCAACTCCATAGAACAGGATAACATATTGACCATGAAAATAGTGTTCTCAACAAACATTCCAACTCCATAGAGGAAGATAGCATATTCACCATGAAAACAGTGCTCTCAACAAACATTCCAACTCCATAGAACAGGATAGCATATTGACCGTGAAAACAGTGTTCTCATCAAACATTCCAACTCCATAGAACAGGATAGCATATTAACCATGAAAACAGTATTCTCAACAAACATTCCAACTCCATAGAACAGGATAGCATATTGACCATGAAAACAGTGTTCTCAACAAACATTCCAACTCCATAGAACAGGATAGCATATTAACCATGAAAACAGTGTTCTCAACAAACATTCCAACTCCATAGAACAGGATAGCATATTCACCATGAGAACAGTGTTCTCAACAAACATTCCAACTCCATAGAACAGGATAGCATATTAACCATGAAAACAGTATTCTCAACAAACATTCCAACTCCATAGAACAGGATAGCATAGTAACCATGAAAACAGTGTTCTCAACAAACATTCCAACTCCATAGAACAGGATAGCATATTAACCATAAAAACAGTGTTCTCAACAAACATTCCAACTCCATAGAACAGGATAGCATATTAACCATGAAAACAGTGTTCTCATCAAACATTCCAACTCCACAGAACAGGATAGCATATTAACTATGAAAACAGTGTTCTCAACAAACATTCCAACTCCATAGAACAGGATAGCATATTAACCATGAAAACAGTGTTCTCAACAAACATTCCAACTCCATAGAACGTGATAGCATATTAACCATGAAAACAGTGTTCTCATCAGACATTCCAGCTCCACAGAACAGGATAGCATATTAACCATGAAAACAGTGTTCTCAACAAACATTCCAACTCCATAGAACAGGATAGCATATTAACCATGAAAACAGTGTTCTCAACAAACATTCCAACTCCATAGAGCAAGATAGAATATTAACCATGAAAACAGTGTTCTCAACAAACATTCCAACTCAGTAGAGCAAGATAGAATATTAACCATGAAAACAGTATTCTCAACAAACATTCCAACTCCATAGAACAAGATAGCATATTAACCATGAAAACAGTGTTCTCAACAAACATTCCAACTCCATAGAACAAGATAGCATATTAACCATGAAAACAGTGTTCTCAACAAACATTCCAACTCCATAGGACAAGATAGCATATTAACCATGAAAACAGTGTTCTCAACAAACATTCCAACTCCATAGAACAGGATAGCATATTAACCATGAAAACAGTGTTCTCAACAAACATTCCAACTCCACAGAACAGGATAGCATGTTGACCATGAAAACAGTGTTTTCAACAAACATTCCAACTCCATAGAACAAGATAGCATATTAACCATGAAAACAGTGTTGTCAACAAACATTCGAACTCCATAGAATAGGATAGCATATTCACCATGAAAACAGTGTTTTCAACAAATATTCCAATTCCATAGAACAAGATAGCATATTAACCATGAAAACAGTGTTCTCAACAAACAATCCAACTCCATAGAACAAGATAGCATATTAACCATGAAAACAGTATTCTCAACAAACATTCCAACTCCATAGAACAGGATAGCATATTAAACATGAAAACAGTGTTGTCAACAAACATTCGAACTCCATAGAATAGGATAGCATATTCACCATGAAAACAGTGTTTTCAACAAATATTCCAATTCCATAGAACAAGATAGCATATTAACCATGAAAACAGTGTTCTCAACAAACAATCCAACTCCATAGAACAAGATAGCATATTAACCATGAAAACAGTATTCTCAACAAACATTCCAACTCCATAGAACAAGATAGCATATTAAACATGAAAACAGTGTTATCAACAAACATTCCAACTCCATAGAACAAGATAGCATATTAACCATGAAAACAGTATTCTCAACAAACATTCCAACTCCATAGAACAGGATAGCATATTAACCATGAAAACAGTGTTCTCAACAAACATTCCAACTCCATAGAACAGGATAGCATATTAACCATGAAAACAGTATTCTCAACAAACATTCCAACTCCATAGAACAGGATCATAAGCATATTAACCATGAAAACAGTGTTTTCAACAAACATTCCAACTCCATAGAACAGGATAGCATATTAACCATGAAAACAGTGTTCTCAACAAACATTCCAACTCCATAGAACAGGATAGCATATTAACCATGAAAACAGTATTCTCAACAAACATTCCAGCTCCATAGAACAGGATCATAAGCATATTAACCATGAAAACAGTGTTTTCAACAAACATTCCAACTCCATAGAACAGGATAGCATATTAACCATGAAAACAGTGTTCTCAACAAACATTCCAGCTCCATAGAACAGGATCATAAGCATATTAACCATGAAAACAGTGTTCTCAACAAACATTCCAGCTCCATAGAACAGGATCATAAGCATATTAACCATGAAAACAGTGTTTTCAACAAACATTCCAACTCCACAGAACAGGATAGCATATTAACCATGAAAACAGTGTTCTCAACAAACATTCCAACTCCATAAAACAGGATAGCATAGTAACCATGAAAACAGTATTCTCAACAAACATTCCAACTCCATAGAACATGATAGCATAGTAACCATGAAAAGAGTGTTCTCAACAAACATTCCAACTCCATAGAACAGGATAGCATATTGACCATGAAAGCAGTGTTTTCAACATACATTCCAACTGCATAGAACAGGATAACATATTAACCATGAAAACAGTGTTCTCAACAAACATTCCAACTCCATAGAACATGATTGCATAGTAACCATGAAAACAGTGTTCTCAACACACATTCCAACTCCATAGAACAGGATAGCATATTGACCATGAAAACAGTGTTTTCAACAAACATTCCAACTCCATAGAACAAGATAGCATATTAACCATGAAAACAGTGTTCTCAACAAACATTCCAACTCCATAGAACAGGATAGCATAGTAACCATGAAAACAGTATTCTCAACAAACATTCCAACTCCATAGAACAGGATATCATATTAACCATGAAAACAGTATTCTCAACAAACATTCCAACTCCATAGAACAGGATAGCATAGTAACCATGAAAACAGTATTCTCAACAAACATTCCAACTCCATAGAACAGGATAGCATAGTAACCATGAAAACAGTATTCTCAACAAACATTCCAACTCCATAGAACAGGATATCATATTAACCATGAGAACAGTATTCTCAACAAACATTCCAACTCCATAGAACAGGATAGCATATTGACCATGAAAGTAGTGTTCTCAACAAACATTCCAACTCCATAGAACAAGATAGCATATTCACCATGAAAACAGTGTTCTCAACAAACATTCCAACTCCATAGAACAGGATAGCATATTAACCATGAAAACAGTGTTCTCAACAAACATTCCAACTCCATAGAACAGGATAGCATATTAACCATGAAAACAGTGTTCTCAACAAACATTCCAACTCCATAGAACAGGATAGCATATTAACCATGAAAACAGTGTTCTCATCAAACATTCCAACTCCACAGAACAGGATTATGAGCATATTAACCATGAAAACAGTGTTCTCAACAAACATTCCAACTCCATAGAACAGGATAGCATATTAACCATGAAAACAGTGTTCTCAACAAACATTCCAACTCCATAGAACAGGATAGCATATTCACCATGAGAACAGTGTTCTCAACAAACATTCCAACTCCATAGAACAGGATAGCATAGTAACCATGAAAACATTGTTCTCAACAAACATTCCATCTCCATAGAACAGGATAGCATATTGACCATGAAAACAGTGTTCTCAACAAACATTCCAACTCCATAGAACAGGATAGCATAGTAACCATGAAAACAGTGTTCTCAACAAACATTCCAACTCCATAGAACAGGATAGCATAGTTACCATGAAAACAGTGTTCTCAACAAACATTCCAACTCCATAGAACAGGATAGCATATTAACCATGAAAACAGTGTTCTCAACAAACATTCCATCTCCATAGAACAGGATAGCATAGTAACCATGAAAACAGTGTTCTCATCAAACATTCCAACTCCATAGAACAGGATAGCATAGTAACCATGAAAACAGTGTTCTCAACAAACATTCCAACTCCATAGAACAGGATAGCATAGTAACAATGAAAACAGTGTTCTCAACAAACATTCCAACTCCATAGTACAGGACAGCATATTAACCATGAAAACAGTGTTCTCAAAGTCGTTACACCTAGCAATTGTATCGATCTGACATTCTACACATGGGGAAACATTTTTTTTAAAACTATTCTTCAAAAAAAGCTTACACTATCTGACTGCAAGAATTGTTAAGTTTGTGTGATTCTTCAATTCCTGCTTGAACTGGAAATGATGCTGAACTTTTGCTGGCACAGCAATATGGGTTTAGTCTGACACATTACTCTTCTCCAGAATTTTTTTTAATAGTAATCAATATTTCATTCAATTTTTAGAAATCCTGGACAATTTAAAGGTTCTGAATTAATATCCATTAATAACTGATTTTCACTGAGCAACCAAACTTAACTTTAAAAAACAAAATTGTAAGAATAGTATGAAGGATTTTTGAATGAATGACATTTTTCAAGCTGTTGAGATGATAAAAATAGAAAATAAAATGTCCAATCTTTTGCAAAATATCATAAATGTTTGCTGACATTCCTGCTTATACTTGGGTCAGAAATATGGTAGGCCTATTTTGTGAGACTCCCCCCTTTGCTACATGTTTAAAAAAAAGGGGGGTGAGGTACTTTTCAGTATGGGATTATCTCTGGAGAAATACTGTACCGAATATCAGTGAAAAACCTGATCTTTTTACAAGCATAAAATGTTTTTTTTTTAAAAAATCTAAATTTTAGCAAAAACACTGCGTACACTATACATAATAATAACAATAAAATAATTTTAAAAATATTTAAGTACCGGTATTACATATAATGCACTAAAAATACTTTTTTTCTATCATAATTTTCTCTAATTATTCCTATCGGATCTTGACATACTTTGTACTCTGGATTATGAGCAAACATACCTTTTAGTTAGTAAAAGTTATATACATTGATATGTGGACATTATGACAATACAACTATGATGTACTTATTGATAATGGATGGTGTGACAATACAACTACCATGTACTTATTGATAATGGATGGTGTGACAATACAACTATCATGTACTTATTGATATGTGGATGGTGTGACAGTACAACTACAATATTCTTATTGATAATAGATAGTGTGACAATACAACTGTCATGTACTAATTGATAATGGATGGTGTGACAATACAACTACAAAATACTTATTGATGATAGATGGTGTGACAATACAACTATGATGTACTTATTGATAATAGATAGTGTGACAATACAACTATCATGTACTATTGATAATGCATGGTGTGACAATACAACTATCATGTATTTATTGATATGTGGATGGTGTGACAATACAACTATCATGTACTTATTGATATGTGGATGGTGTGACAGTACAACTATCATGTACTTATTGATATGTGGATGGTGTGACAATACAACTATCATGAACGTATTGATAATGGATGGTGTGACAATACAACTATCATGCACTTATTGATAATGGATGGTGTGACAATACAACTACCATGTACTTATTGATAATGGATGGTGTGACAATACAACTATCATGTGCTTATTGATAATGGATGGTGTGACAATACAGCTATGATGTACTTATTGATAATGGATGGTGTGACAATACAACTATCGTGTATTTATTGATATGTGGATGGTGTGACAATACAGCTATGATGTACTTATTGATAATGGATTTGTGACAATACAACTACAATATACTCATTGATGATAGATGGTGTGACAATACAACTATCATGTACTTATTGATAATGCATGGTGTGACAATACAACTATCATGTATTTATTGATATGTGGATGGTGTGACAATACAACTATCATGTACTTATTGACATGTGGATCGTGTGACAATACAACTATCATGTACTTATTGATAATGGATGGTATGACAATACAACTACCATGTATTTATTGATAATGGATGGGGTGACAATACAACTATGATGTACTTATTGATAATGGATGGTGTGACAATACAACTATGATGTACTTATTGATAATGGATGGTGTAACAATACAGCTATGATGTACTTATTGATAATGGATTGTGTGACAATACAACTATCATGTACTTATTGATAATGGATGGTGTGACAATACAGCTACGATGTACTTATTGATAATGGATGGTGTGACATTACAAGTATCATGTACTTATTGATAATGGATGGTGTGACAATAGAACTATCATGTACTAATTGATAATGGACGGTGTGACCATATAACTATCATGTACTTATTTATAATGCATGGTGTGACAATACAACTATCATGTATTTATTGATAAAGGATGGTGTGACAATACAACTAGCATGTACTTATTGATAATGGATGGTGTGACAATACAACTATCATGTACTTATTTATAATGAAGGGGGTGACAATACAGCTATGATGTACTTATTGATAATGGATGCTGTGACAATACAACTGTCATGTACTTATTGATAATGGATGGCTTGACAATACAACTATCATGTACTTATTGATATGTGGATGGTATGACAATACAACTATCATGTACTTATTGATAATGGATGGTGTGACAATACAACTATCATGTACTAATTGATAATGGATGGTGTGACCATAAACTATCATCTACCTATTTATAATGGATCGTGTGACAATACAACTATCATGTACTTATTGATATGTGGATTGCGTGACAATACAACTACCATGTACTTATTGATAATGGATGGTGTGACAATACAACTATCATATACTTATTTATAATGGATGGTGTGACAATACAGCTATGATGTACTTATTGATAATGGATGGAGTGAGTACACAAATACCATGTACTTATTGATAATGGATGGTGTGACAATACAACTATCATGTACTTATTCATAATGGATGGTGTGACAATACAACTATCATGTACTTATTGATATGTGGATGGTGTGACAATACAACTACCATGTACTTATTAATAATGGATGGTGTGACAATACAGCTATCATGTACTTAATTATAATGGATGGTGTGACAATACAGCTATGATATACTTATTGATAATGGATGGTGTGACAATACAACTACAATAAACTTATTGATGATAGATGGTGTGACAATACAACTATGATGTACTTATTGATAATAGATAGTGTGACAATACAACTATCATGTACTTATTGATAATGCATGGTGTGACAATACAACTATCATGTATATATTGATATGTGGATGGTGTGGCAATACAACTATCATGTACTTATTGATAATGGATGGTGTGACAATACAACTATCATGTACTTATTGATAATGGATGGTGTGACAATACAACTACCATGTACTTATTGATAATGGATGGTGTGACAATACAACCATGATGTACTTATTGATAATGGATGGTGTGACAATACAGGTATGATGTACTTATTGATAATGGATGGTGTGACAATACAACTATCATGTATTTATTGATATGTGGATGGTGTGACAATACAGCTACGATGTATTTATTGATAATTTATGGTGTGACAATACAAGTATCATGTACTTATTGATAATGGATAGTGTGACAATACAACTATCATGTACTAATTGATAATGGACGGTGTGACCATATAACTATCATGCACTTATTTTTAATGCATGGTGTGACAATACAACTATCATGTACTTATTGATAATGGATGGTGTGACAATACAACTACCATGTACTTATTGATAATGGATGGTGTGACAATACAACTATCATGTACTTATTTATAATGAATGAGGTGTCAATACAGCTATGATGTACTTATTGATAATGGATGCTGTGACAATACAACTGTCCTGTACTTATTGATAACGGATGGTGTGACAATACAACTATCATGTACTTATTGATATGTGGATGGTATGACAATACAACTATCATGTACTTATTGATAATGGATGGTGTGCCAATACAACTATCATGTACTTATTGATAATGGATGGTATGACAATACAACTACCATGTACTTATTGATAACGGATGGTGTGACAATACAACTATCATGTACTTATTTATAATGGATCGTGTGACAATACAGCTATCATGTACTTATTTATAATGGATGTTGTGACAATACAGCTGTGATGTACTTATTGATAATGGATGGTTTGACAATACAACTATGATGTATTTATTGATAATGGATGGTGTGACAATACAGCTATGATATACTTATTGATAATGGATGGCTTGACAATACAACTATGATGTACTTATTGATAATGGATGGTGTGACAATACAACTATCATGTACTTATAGATAATGGATGGTGTGACAATACAACTATCATGTACTAATTGATAATGGACGGTGTGACCATATAACTATCATGTACCTATTTATAATGGGTGGTGTGACAATACAACTATCATGTACTTATTGATAATGGATGGTGTGACAATACAACTATCATGTACTTATTTATAATGGATGGTCTGACAATACAGCTATGATGTACTTATTGATAATGGATGGTGTGACAATACAACTATCATGTACTTATTGATAATGGATGGTGTGACAATACAACTCTCATGTACTTATTGATATGTGGATGGTGTGACAATACAACTATGATGTACTTATCTATAATAGATGGAGTGAGTACACAACTACCATGTACTTATTGATAATAGATGGTGTGACAATACAACTACCATGTACTTATTGATATGTGGATGGTGTGACAATACAACTATCGTGTACTTATTCATAATGGATGGTGTGAGAATACAACTATCATGTACTTATTGATATGTGGATGGTGTGACAATACAACTACCATGTACTTATTAATAATGGATGGTGTGACAATACAGATATCATGTACTTATTTATAATGGATGGTGTGACAATACAGCTATGATGTTCTTATTCATAATGGATGGTGTGACAATACAACTACAATATACTTATTGATGATAGATGGTGTGACAATACAACTATGATGTACTTATTTATAATGGATGGTCTGACAATACAGCTATGATGTACTTATTGATAATGGATGGTGTGACAATACAACTATCATGCACTTATTGATAATGGATGGTGTGACAATACAACTCTCATGTACTTATTGATATGTGGATGGTGTGACAATACAACTATGATGTACTTATCTATAATAGATGGAGTGAGTACACAACTACCATGTACTTATTGATAATAGATGGTGTGACAATACAACTATCATGTACTTATTGATATGTGGATGGTGTGACAATACAACTACCATGTACTTATTGATATGTGGATGGTGTGACAATACAACTATCATGTACTTATTGATAATGGATGGTGAGACAATACAACTATCATGTACTTATTTATAATGGATGTTGTGACAATACAGCTATGATGTACTTATTGATAATGGATGGTGTGACAATACAACTATGATGTACTTATTGATAATGGATGGTGTGACAATACAGCTATGATGTACTTATTGATAATGGATGGTTTGACAATACAACTATGATGTACTTATTGATAATGGATTTTGTGACAATACAACTATCATGTACTTATTGATAATGGATGGTGTGACAATACAACTAT
This sequence comes from Sinohyriopsis cumingii, assembly GCA_028554795.2. NCBI lineage: Eukaryota > Metazoa > Mollusca > Bivalvia > Unionida > Unionidae > Sinohyriopsis > Sinohyriopsis cumingii. Next base: position 145,885,394 of record CM068826.1, on the reverse strand, counting down.
CATGTACTAATTGATAATGGACGGTGTGACCATATAACTATCATGTACCTATTTGTAATGGGTGGTGTGACAATACAACTATCATGTTCTTATTGATATGTGGATGGTGTGACAATACAACTACCATGTCTTTATTGATAATGGATGGTGTGACAATACAACTATCATGTACTTATTTATAATGGATGGTGCGACAATACAGCTATCATGTACTTATTGATAATGGATGGTGTGACAATACAACTATCATGTACTTATTGATAATGGATGGTGCGACAATACAACTCTCATGTACCTATTGATATGTGGATGGTGTGACAATACAACTATGATGTACTTATTGATAATGGATGGTGTGACAATAAAACTATGATGTTCTTATTGATAATAGATGGAGTGACAATACAACTACCATGTACTTATTGATAATGGATGGTGAGACAATACAACTATCATGTACTTATTCATAATGCATGGTGTGACAATACAACTATCATGTACTTATTGATATGTGGATGGTGTGACAATACAACTATCATGTACTTATTGATAATGGATGGTGTGACAATACAACTATGATGTACTTATTGATAATGGATGGTGTGACAATACAACTACCATGTACTTATTGATAATGGATGGTGTAACAATACAGCTATGATGTACTTATTCATAATGGATGGCGTGACAATACAACTGCCATGTACTTATTGATAATGGATGCTGTGACAATACAACTATCATGTACTTATTGATATGTGGATGGTGTGACAATACAACTACCATGTACTTGTTCATAATGGATGGTGTGACAATACAAATATAATGTACTTATTGATATGTGGATGGTGTAACAATACAACTATCATGTACTTATTCATATGGATGGTGTGACAATACAAATATCATGTACTTATTGATAATGGATGGTGTGACAATACAACTCTCATGTACTTATTGATATGTGGATGGTGTGACAATACAACTATCATGTACTTATTGATATGTGGATGGTGTGACAATACAACTATCATGTACTTATTGATAATGGATAGTGTGATAATACAACTATGATGTCCTTATTGATAATGGATGGTGTGACAATACAGCTATGACGTACTTATTGATAATGGATGGTGTGACAATACAAATATCATGTATTTATTGATATGTGGATGGTGTGACAATACAGCTACGATGTACTTATTGATAATGGATGGTGTGACAATACAAGTATCATGTACTTATTGATAATGGATGGTGTGACAATACAACTATCATGTACTTATAGATAATGGATGGTGTGACAATACAACTATCATGTACTAATTGATAATGGACGGTGTGACCATATAACTATCATGTACCTATTTATAATGGGTGGTGTGACAATACAACTATCATGTACTTATTGATAATGGATGGTGTGACAATACAACTATCATGTACTTATTTATAATGGATGGTCTGACAATACAGCTATGATGTACTTATTGATAATGGATGGTGTGACAATACAACTATCATGTACTTATTGATATGTGGATGGTGTGACAATACAACTATGATGTACTTATCTATAATAGATGGAGTGAGTACACTACTACCATGTACTTATTGATAATAGATGGTGTGACAATACAACTACCATGTACTTATTGATATGTGGATGGTGTGACAATACAACTACCATGTACTTATTGATATGTGGATGGTGTGACAATACAACTACCATGTACTTATTGATATGTGGATGGTGTGACAATACAACTATCGTGTACTTATTCATAAAGGATGGTGTGAGAATACAACTATCATGTACTTATTGATATGTGGATGGTGTGACAATACAACTACCATGTACTTATTAATAATGGATGGTGTGACAATACAGATATCATGTACTTATTTATAATGGATGGTGTGACAATACAGCTATGATGTTCTTATTCATAATGGATGGTGTGACAATACAACTACAATATACTTATTGATGATAGATGGTGTGACAATACAACTATGATGTACTTATTTATAATGGATGGTCTGACAATACAGCTATGATGTACTTATTGATAATGGATGGTGTGACAATACAACTATCATGCACTTATTGATAATGGATGGTGTGACAATACAACTACCATGTACTTATTCATAATGGATGGTGTGAGAATACAACTATCATGTACTTATTGATATGTGGATGGTGTGACAATACAACTATCGTGTACTTATTCATAATGAATGGTGTGAGAATACAACTATCATGCACTTATTGATATGTGGATGGTGTGACAATACAACTACCATGTACTTATTGATAATGGATGGTGTGACAATACAGATATCATGTACTTATTTATAATGGATGGTGTGACAATACAGCTATGATGCACTTATTCATAATGGATGGTGTGACAATACAACTACAATATACTTATTGATGATAGATGGTGTGACAATACAACTATGATGTACTTATTGATAATAGATAGTGTGACAATACAACTACCATCTACTTATTGATAATGTATGGTGTGACAATACAACTATCATGTACTTATTTATAATGAATGGGGTGACAATACAGCTATGATGTACTTATTGATAATGGATGCTGTGACAATACAACTGTCATGTACTTATTGATAAAGGATGGTGTGACAATACAACTATCATGTACTTATTGATATGTGGATGGTATGACAACACAACTCTCATGTACTTATTGATAATGGATGGTGTGACAATTCAACTATCATGTACTTATTGATAATGGATGGTATGACAATACAACTACCATGTACTTATTGATAACGGATGGTGTGACAATACAACTATCATGTACTTATTTATAATGGATCGTGTGACAATACAACTACCATGTACTTATTTATAATGGATGTTTTGACAATACAGCTATGATGTACTTATTGATAATGGATGGTGTGACAATACAACTATGATGTACTTATTGATAATGGATGGTGTGACAATACAGCTATGATGTACTTATTGATAATGGATGGTTTGACAATACAACTATGATGTACTTATTGATAATGGATTTTGTGACAATACACCTATCATGTACTTATTGATAATGGATGGTGTGACAATACAACTATCATGTACTAATTGATAATGGACGGTGTGACCATATAACTATCATGTACCTATTTATAATGGGTGGTGTGACAATACAACTATCATGTACTTATTGATATGTGGATGGTGTGACAATACAACTACCATGTACTTATTGATAATGGATGGTGTGACAATACAACTATCATGTACTTATTTATAATGGATGGTGTGACAATACAGCTATCATGTACTTATTGATAATGGATGGTGTGACAATACAACTATGATGTACTTATTGATAATGGATGGTGTGACAATAAAACTATGATGTACTTATTGATAATAGATGGAGTGGCAATACAACTATAATGTACTTATTGATAATGGATGGTGTGACAATACAACTATCATGTACTTAGTGATAATGGATGGTGAGACAATACAACTATCATGTACTTATTCATAATGCATGGTGTGACAATACAACTATCATGTACTTATTGATATCTGGATGGTGTGACAATACAACTATCATGTACTTATTGATAATGGATGGTGTGACAATACAGCTATGATGTACTTATTGATAATGGATGGTGTGAAAATACAACTACCATGTACTTATTGATAATGGATGGTGTAACAATACAGCTATGATGTACTTATTCATAATGGATGGCGTGACAATACAACTGCCATGTACTTATTGATAATGGATGCTGTGACAATACAACTATCATGTACTTATTGATATGTGGATGGTGTGACAATACAACTACCATGTACTTCTTCATAATGGATGGTGTGACAATACAAATATAATGTACTTATTGCTATGTGGATGGTGTGACAATACAACTATCATGTACTTATTCATAATGGATGGCGTGACAATACAAATATCATGTACTTATTGATAATGGATGGTGTGACAATACAACTACCATGTACTTATTGATAATGGATGGTGTGATAATACAACTATGATGTCCTTATTGATAATGGATGGTGTGACAATACAGCTATGATGTACTTATTGATAATGGATGGTGTGACAATACAACTATCATGTATTTATTGATATGTGGATGGTGTGACAATACAGCTACGATGTACTTATTGATAATGGATGGTGTGACAATACAAGTATCATGTACTTATTGATAATGGATGGTGTGACATTACAACTATCATGTACTAATTGATAATGGACGGTGTGACCATATAACTATCATGTACTTATTTTTAATCCATGGTGTGACAATACAACTATCATGTACTTATTGATAATGGATGGTGTGACAATACAACTACCATGTACTTATTGATAATGGATGGTGTGACAATACAACTATCATGTACTTATTGATATGTGGATGGTATGACAATACAACTATCATGTACTTATTGATAATGGATGGTGTGACAATACAACTATCATATACTTATTGATAATGGATGGTATGACAATACAACTACCATGTACTTATTGATAACGGATGGTGTTACAATACAACTATCATGTACTTATTGATAATGGATGGTGTGACAATACAACTATCATGTACTTATTGATATGTGGATGGTGTGACAATACAACTATCATGTACTTATTAATAACGGATGGTGTGACAATACAGCTATCATGTACTTATTTATAATGGATGGTGTGACAATACAACTATGATGTACTTATTGATAATGGATGGTTTGACAATACAACTATGATGTACTTATTGATAATGGATGATGTGACAATACAACTATCATGTGCTTATTGATAATGGATGGTGTGACAATACAACTATCATGTACTAATTGATAATGGACGGTGTGACCGTATAACTATCATGTACCTATTTATAATGGGTGGTCTGACAATACAACTATCATGTACTTATTGATATGTGGATGGTGTGACAATACAACTACCATGTACTTATTGAGAATGGATGGTGTGACAAAACAAGTATCATGTACTTATTGATAATGGATGGTGTGACAATACAGCTATCATGTACTTATTGATAATGGATGGTGTGACAATACAGCTATGATGTACTTATTGATAATGGATGGTGTGACAATACAACTATGATGTACTTATTGATAATGGATGGTGTGACAATACAGCTATGATGTACTTATTGATAATGGATGGTTTGACAATACAACTATGATGTACTTATTGATAATGGATTTTGTGACAATACAACTATCATGTACTTATTGATAATGGATGGTGTGACAATACAACTATCATGTACTAATTGATAATGGACGGTGTGACCATATAACTATCATGTACCTATTTGTAATGGGTGGTGTGACAATACAACTATCATGTTCTTATTGATATGTGGATGGTGTGACAATACAACTACCATGTCTTTATTGATAATGGATGGTGTGACAATACAACTATCATGTACTTATTTATAATGGATGGTGCGACAATACAGCTATCATGTACTTATTGATAATGGATGGTGTGACAATACAACTATCATGTACTTATTGATAATGGATGGTGCGACAATACAACTCTCATGTACCTATTGATATGTGGATGGTGTGACAATACAACTATGATGTACTTATTGATAATGGATGGTGTGACAATAAAACTATGATGTTCTTATTGATAATAGATGGAGTGACAATACAACTACCATGTACTTATTGATAATGGATGGTGAGACAATACAACTATCATGTACTTATTCATAATGCATGGTGTGACAATACAACTATCATGTACTTATTGATATGTGGATGGTGTGACAATACAACTATCATGTACTTATTGATAATGGATGGTGTGACAATACAACTATGATGTACTTATTGATAATGGATGGTGTGACAATACAACTACCATGTACTTATTGATAATGGATGGTGTAACAATACAGCTATGATGTACTTATTCATAATGGATGGCGTGACAATACAACTGCCATGTACTTATTGATAATGGATGCTGTGACAATACAACTATCATGTACTTATTGATATGTGGATGGTGTGACAATACAACTACCATGTACTTGTTCATAATGGATGGTGTGACAATACAAATATAATGTACTTATTGATATGTGGATGGTGTAACAATACAACTATCATGTACTTATTCATATGGATGGTGTGACAATACAAATATCATGTACTTATTGATAATGGATGGTGTGACAATACAACTCTCATGTACTTATTGATATGTGGATGGTGTGACAATACAACTATCATGTACTTATTGATATGTGGATGGTGTGACAATACAACTATCATGTACTTATTGATAATGGATAGTGTGATAATACAACTATGATGTCCTTATTGATAATGGATGGTGTGACAATACAGCTATGACGTACTTATTGATAATGGATGGTGTGACAATACAAATATCATGTATTTATTGATATGTGGATGGTGTGACAATACAGCTACGATGTACTTATTGATAATGGATGGTGTGACAATACAAGTATCATGTACTTATTGATAATGGATGGTGTGACAATACAACTATCATGTACTTATAGATAATGGATGGTGTGACAATACAACTATCATGTACTAATTGATAATGGACGGTGTGACCATATAACTATCATGTACCTATTTATAATGGGTGGTGTGACAATACAACTATCATGTACTTATTGATAATGGATGGTGTGACAATACAACTATCATGTACTTATTTATAATGGATGGTCTGACAATACAGCTATGATGTACTTATTGATAATGGATGGTGTGACAATACAACTATCATGTACTTATTGATATGTGGATGGTGTGACAATACAACTATGATGTACTTATCTATAATAGATGGAGTGAGTACACTACTACCATGTACTTATTGATAATAGATGGTGTGACAATACAACTACCATGTACTTATTGATATGTGGATGGTGTGACAATACAACTACCATGTACTTATTGATATGTGGATGGTGTGACAATACAACTACCATGTACTTATTGATATGTGGATGGTGTGACAATACAACTATCGTGTACTTATTCATAAAGGATGGTGTGAGAATACAACTATCATGTACTTATTGATATGTGGATGGTGTGACAATACAACTACCATGTACTTATTAATAATGGATGGTGTGACAATACAGATATCATGTACTTATTTATAATGGATGGTGTGACAATACAGCTATGATGTTCTTATTCATAATGGATGGTGTGACAATACAACTACAATATACTTATTGATGATAGATGGTGTGACAATACAACTATGATGTACTTATTTATAATGGATGGTCTGACAATACAGCTATGATGTACTTATTGATAATGGATGGTGTGACAATACAACTATCATGCACTTATTGATAATGGATGGTGTGACAATACAACTACCATGTACTTATTCATAATGGATGGTGTGAGAATACAACTATCATGTACTTATTGATATGTGGATGGTGTGACAATACAACTATCGTGTACTTATTCATAATGAATGGTGTGAGAATACAACTATCATGCACTTATTGATATGTGGATGGTGTGACAATACAACTACCATGTACTTATTGATAATGGATGGTGTGACAATACAGATATCATGTACTTATTTATAATGGATGGTGTGACAATACAGCTATGATGCACTTATTCATAATGGATGGTGTGACAATACAACTACAATATACTTATTGATGATAGATGGTGTGACAATACAACTATGATGTACTTATTGATAATAGATAGTGTGACAATACAACTACCATCTACTTATTGATAATGTATGGTGTGACAATACAACTATCATGTACTTATTTATAATGAATGGGGTGACAATACAGCTATGATGTACTTATTGATAATGGATGCTGTGACAATACAACTGTCATGTACTTATTGATAAAGGATGGTGTGACAATACAACTATCATGTACTTATTGATATGTGGATGGTATGACAACACAACTCTCATGTACTTATTGATAATGGATGGTGTGACAATTCAACTATCATGTACTTATTGATAATGGATGGTATGACAATACAACTACCATGTACTTATTGATAACGGATGGTGTGACAATACAACTATCATGTACTTATTTATAATGGATCGTGTGACAATACAACTACCATGTACTTATTTATAATGGATGTTTTGACAATACAGCTATGATGTACTTATTGATAATGGATGGTGTGACAATACAACTATGATGTACTTATTGATAATGGATGGTGTGACAATACAGCTATGATGTACTTATTGATAATGGATGGTTTGACAATACAACTATGATGTACTTATTGATAATGGATTTTGTGACAATACACCTATCATGTACTTATTGATAATGGATGGTGTGACAATACAACTATCATGTACTAATTGATAATGGACGGTGTGACCATATAACTATCATGTACCTATTTATAATGGGTGGTGTGACAATACAACTATCATGTACTTATTGATATGTGGATGGTGTGACAATACAACTACCATGTACTTATTGATAATGGATGGTGTGACAATACAACTATCATGTACTTATTTATAATGGATGGTGTGACAATACAGCTATCATGTACTTATTGATAATGGATGGTGTGACAATACAACTATGATGTACTTATTGATAATGGATGGTGTGACAATAAAACTATGATGTACTTATTGATAATAGATGGAGTGGCAATACAACTATAATGTACTTATTGATAATGGATGGTGTGACAATACAACTATCATGTACTTAGTGATAATGGATGGTGAGACAATACAACTATCATGTACTTATTCATAATGCATGGTGTGACAATACAACTATCATGTACTTATTGATATCTGGATGGTGTGACAATACAACTATCATGTACTTATTGATAATGGATGGTGTGACAATACAGCTATGATGTACTTATTGATAATGGATGGTGCGAAAATACAACTACCATGTACTTATTGATAATGGATGGTGTAACAATACAGCTATGATGTACTTATTCATAATGGATGGCGTGACAATACAACTGCCATGTACTTATTGATAATGGATGCTGTGACAATACAACTATCATGTACTTATTGATATGTGGATGGTGTGACAATACAACTACCATGTACTTCTTCATAATGGATGGTGTGACAATACAAATATAATGTACTTATTGCTATGTGGATGGTGTGACAATACAACTATCATGTACTTATTCATAATGGATGGCGTGACAATACAAATATCATGTACTTATTGATAATGGATGGTGTGACAATACAACTACCATGTACTTATTGATAATGGATGGTGTGATAATACAACTATGATGTCCTTATTGATAATGGATGGTGTGACAATACAGCTATGATGTACTTATTGATAATGGATGGTGTGACAATACAACTATCATGTATTTATTGATATGTGGATGGTGTGACAATACAGCTACGATGTACTTATTGATAATGGATGGTGTGACAATACAAGTATCATGTACTTATTGATAATGGATGGTGTGACATTACAACTATCATGTACTAATTGATAATGGACGGTGTGACCATATAACTATCATGTACTTATTTTTAATCCATGGTGTGACAATACAACTATCATGTACTTATTGATAATGGATGGTGTGACAATACAACTACCATGTACTTATTGATAATGGATGGTGTGACAATACAACTATCATGTACTTATTGATATGTGGATGGTATGACAATACAACTATCATGTACTTATTGATAATGGATGGTGTGACAATACAACTATCATATACTTATTGATAATGGATGGTATGACAATACAACTACCATGTACTTATTGATAACGGATGGTGTTACAATACAACTATCATGTACTTATTGATAATGGATGGTGTGACAATACAACTATCATGTACTTATTGATATGTGGATGGTGTGACAATACAACTATCATGTACTTATTAATAACGGATGGTGTGACAATACAGCTATCATGTACTTATTTATAATGGATGGTGTGACAATACAACTATGATGTACTTATTGATAATGGATGGTTTGACAATACAACTATGATGTACTTATTGATAATGGATGATGTGACAATACAACTATCATGTGCTTATTGATAATGGATGGTGTGACAATACAACTATCATGTACTAATTGATAATGGACGGTGTGACCGTATAACTATCATGTACCTATTTATAATGGGTGGTCTGACAATACAACTATCATGTACTTATTGATATGTGGATGGTGTGACAATACAACTACCATGTACTTATTGAGAATGGATGGTGTGACAAAACAAGTATCATGTACTTATTGATAATGGATGGTGTGACAATACAGCTATCATGTACTTATTGATAATGGATGGTGTGACAATACAACTATCATGTACTTATTGATAATGGATGGTGTGACAATACAACTCTCATGTACCTATTGATATGTGGATGGTGTGACAATATAACTATGATGTACTTATTGATAATGGATGGAGTGACAATACAACTACCATGTACTTATTGATAATGGATGGTGTGACAATACAACTATCATGTACTTATTCATAATGGATGGTGTGACAATACAACTATCATCTACATATTGATATGTGGATGGTGTGACAATACAACTATCATGTACTTATTGATAATGGATGTTGTGACAATATAACTATGATGTACTTATTGATAATGGATGGTGTGACAATACAACTACCATGTACTTATTGATAATGGATGGTGTGACAATACAGCTATGATGTACTTATTCATAATGGATGGCGTGACAATACAACTTCCATGTACTTATTGATATGTGGATGGTGTGACAATGCAACTATCATGTACTTATTGATATGTGGATGGTGTGACAATACAACTACCATGTACTTGTTCATAATGGATGGTGTGACAATACAAATATAATGTACTTATTGATATGTGGATGGTGTGACAATACAAATATCATGTACTTATTGATAATGGAAGGTGTGACAATACAACTATCATGTCCTTATTGATATGTTAATGGTGTGACAATACAACTATTATGTACTTATTGATATGTGGATGGTGTGACAATACAACTATCATGTACTTATTGATATGTGGATGGTGTGACAATACAACTATCATATACTTATTGATAATGGATGGTGTGACAATACAACTATCATGTACTTATTCATAATGGATGGTGTGACAATACAACTGTCATGTACTTATTCATAATGGATGGTGTGACAATACAACTAAGATGTACTTATTGATAATGGATGGTGTGACAAAATACAACTATTATGTACTTATTTATAATGGATGGTGTGACAATACAGCTATGATGTACTTATTGATAATGGATGGTGTGACAATACAACTATCATGTCCTTATTGATAATGGATGGTGTTACAATACAACTATCATGTACTTATTTATAATGGATGGTGTGACAATACAACTATCATGTACTAATTGATAATGGACGGTGTGACCGTATAACTATCATGTACCTATTTATAATGGGTGGTCTGACAATACAACCATCATGTACTTATTGATATGTGGATGGTGTGACAATACAACTACCATGTACTTATTGAGAATGGATGGTGTGACAAAACAAGTATCATGTACTTATTGATAATGGATGGTGTGACAATACAGCTATCATGTACTTATTGATAATGGATGGTGTGACAATCCAACTATCATGTACTTATTGATAATGGATGGTGTGACAATACAACTCTCATGTACCTATTGATATGTGGATGGTGTGACAATATAACTATGATGTACTTATTGATAATGGATGGAGTGACAATACAACTACCATGTACTTATTGATAATGGATGGTGTGACAATACAACTATCATGTACTTATTCATAATGGATGGTGTGACAATACAACTATCATCTACATATTGATATGTGGATGGTGTGACAATACAACTATCATGTACTTATTGATAATGGATGTTGTGACAATACAACTATGATGTACTTATTGATAATGGATGGTGTGACAATACAACTACCATGTACTTATTGATAATGGATAGTGTGACAATACAGCTATGATGTACTTATTCATAATGGATGGCGTGACAATACAACTTCCATGTACTTATTGATATGTGGATGGTGTGACAATGCAACTATCATGTACTTATTGATATGTGGATGGTGTGACAATACAACTACCATGTACTTGTTCATAATGGATGGTGTGACAATACAAATATAATGTACTTATTGATATGTGGATGGTGTGACAATACAAATATCATGTACTTATTGATAATGGAAGGTGTGACAATACAACTATCATGTCCTTATTGATATGTTAATGGTGTGACAATACAACTATTATGTACTTATTGATATGTGGATGGTGTGACAATACAACTATCATGTACTTATTGATATGTGGATGGTGTGACAATACAACTATCATATACTTATTGATAATGGATGGTGTGACAATACAACTATCATGTACTTATTCATAATGGATGGTGTGACAATACAACTGTCATGTACTTATTCATAATGGATGGTGTGACAATACAACTAAGATGTACTTATTGATAATGGATGGTGTGACAAAATACAACTATTATGTACTTATTTATAATGGATGGTGTGACAATACAGCTATGATGTACTTATTGATAATGGATGGTGTGACAATACAACTATCATGTCCTTATTGATAATGGATGGTGTTACAATACAACTATCATGTACTTATTTATAATGGATGGTGTGACAATACAGCTATGATGTACTTATTGATAATGGATGGTGACAATACAAATATCATGTACTTATTGATAATGGATGTGGTGAGAATACAACTATGATGCACTTATTGTTAATGGATGGTATGACAATACAACTATCATGTAATTGTCGATATGTGGATGGTGTGACAATACAACTATCATGTACGTATTGATATGTGGATGGTGTGACAATACAACCACCATGTACTTGTTGATAATGGATGGCGTGACAATACAACTATCATGTACTTATTGATAATGGACGGTGTGACAATACAACTATCCTGTACTTATTGATATGTGGATGATGTACTTATTGATAATGGATGGTGTGACAATACAACTATCATGTACTTATTGATATGTGGATGGTGTGACAATACAACTATCATGTAATTGTCGATATGTGGATGGTGTGACAATACAACTATCATGTACGTATTGATATGTGGATGGTGTGACAATACAACCACCATGTACTTGTTGATAATGGATGGTGTGACAATACAACTATCATGTACTTATTGATAATGGACGGTGTGACAATACAACTATCCTGTACTTATTGATATGTGGATGATGTACTTATTGATAATGGATGGTGTGACAATACAACTATCATGTACTTATTGATAATGGACGGTGTGACAATACAACTATCCTGTACTTATTGATATGTGGATGATGTACTTATTGATAATGGATGGTGTGACAATACAACTATCATGTACTTATTGATAATGGATGGTGTGACAATACAACTATCATGCACTTATTGATATGTGTATGTTGTGACCATACAACTGTCATGTACTTATTGATATTGGATGGTGTGACAATACAACTGTGATGTACTAATTGATAATGGATTGTGTGACAATACAACTGTCATGTACTTATTGGTAATGGATGGTGTGACAATACAAATATCAAGTACTTATTGATATGTGGATGGTGTGACAATACAACCATCATGTACTTATTGATAATGGATGGTGTGACAATACAACTATCATGTACTAATTGATATGTGGATGGTGTGACAATACAACTATCATGTACTTATTGATAATGGATGGTGTGACAATACAACTATCATGTACTTATCCGTAATGGATGGTGTGACAATACAACTATCATGTACTGATTGATAATGGATGGTGTGACAATACAACTATCATGTACTTATTCATAATGGATGGTGTGACAATACAACTACCATGTACTTATTGGTAATGGATGGTGTGAGAAAATACACCTATCATGTACTTATTTATAATGGATGGTGTGCCAATACAGCTATGATGTACTTATTGATAATGGATGGTGTGACAATACAAATATCATGTACTTATTGATAATGGATGTGGTGAGAATACAACTATGATGTACTTATTGATAATGGATGGTATGACAATACAACTATCATGTAATTGTCGATATGTGGATGGTGTGACAATACAACTATCATGTACGTATTGATATGTGGATGGTGTGACAATACAACCACCATGTACTTGTTGATAATGGATGGTGTGACAATACAACTATCATGTACTTATTGATAATGGACGGTGTGACAATACAACTATCCTGTACTTATTGATATGTGGATGATGTACTTATTGATAATGGATGGTGTGACAATACAACTATCATGTACTTAATTATAATGCATGGTGTGACAATACAGCTATGATGTACTTATTGATAATGGATGGTGTGACAATACAACTGCAATAAACTTATTGATGATAGATGGTGTGACAATACAACTATGATGTACTTATTGATAATAGATAGTGTGACAATACAACTATCATGTACTTATTGATAATGCATGGTGTGACAATACAACTATCATGTATATATTGATATGTGGATGGTCTGACAATACAACTATCATGTACTTATTGATAATGGATGGTGTGACAATACAACTATCATGTACTTATTGATAATAGATGGTGTGACAATACAACTACCATGTACTTATTGATAATGGATGGTGTGACAATACAACTATGATGTACTTATTGATAATGGATCGTGTGACAATACAGGTATGATGTACTTATTGATAATGGATGGTGTGACAATACAACTATCATGTATTGATTGATATGTGGATGGTGTGACAATACAGCTACGATGTACTTATTGATAATTTATGGTGTGACCATACAAGTATCATGTACTTATTGATAATGGATAGTGTGACAATACAACTATCATGTACTAATTGACAATGGACGGTGTGACCATATAACTATCATGCACTTATTTTTAATGCATGGTGTGACAACACAACTATCATATACTTATTGATAATGGATGGTGTGACAAAAAAACTATCATGTACTTATTTATAATGAATGAGGTGTCAATACAGCTATGATGTCCTTATTGATAATGGATGCTGTGACAATACAACTGTCATGTACTTATTGATAATGGATGGTGTGACAATACAACTATCATGTACTTATTGATATGTGGATGGTATGACAATACAACTATCATGTACTTATTGATAATGGATGGTGTGCCAATACAACTATCATGTACTTATTGATAATGGATGCTATGACAATACAACTACCATGTACTTATTGATAACGGATGATGTAACAATACAACTATCATGTACTTATTTATAATGGATCGTGTGACAATAGAGCTATCATGTACTTATTTATAATGGATGTTGTGACAATACAGCTGTGATGTACTTATTGATAATGGATGGTGTGACAATACAACTATGATGTATTTATTGATAATGGATGGTGTGACAATACAGCTATGATATACTTATTGATAATGGATGGTTTGACAATACAACTATGATGTACTTATTGATAATGGATGGTGTGACAATACAACTATCATGTACTTATAGATAATGGATGGTGTGACAATACAACTATCATGTACTAATTGATAATGGACGGTGTGACCATATAACTATCATGTACCTATTTATAATGGGTGGTGTGACAATACAACTATCATGTAGTTATTGATAATGGATGGTGTGACAATACAACTATCATGTACTTATTTATAATGGATGGTCTGACAATACAGCTATGATGTACTTATTGATAATGGATGGTGTGACAATACAACTATCATGTACTTATTGATAATGGATGGTGTGACAATACAACTCTCATGTACTTATTGATATGTGGATGGTGTGACAATACAACTATTATGTACTTATCCATAATAGATGGAGTGACAATACAGATATCATGTACTTATTTATATGAGATGGTGTGACAATACAACTATCATGTACCTATTGATATGTGGATGGTGTGACAATACAACTACCATGTACTTATTGATATGTGGATGGTGTGACAATACAACTATCGTGTACTTATTCATAATGGATGGTGTGAGAATACAACTATCATGTACTTATTGATATGTGGATGGTGTGACAATACAACTACCATGTACTTATTAATAATGTATGGTGTGACAATACAGATATCATGTACTTATTTATAATGGATGGTGTGACAATACAGCTATGATGTTCTTATTCATAATGGATGGTGTGACAATACAACTACAATATACTTATTGATGATAGATGGTGTGACAATACAACTATGATGTACTTATTTATAATGGATGGTCTGACAATACAGCTATGATGTACTTATTGATAATGGATGGTGTGACAATACAACTATCATGCACTTATTGATAATGGATGGTGTGACAATACAACTATCATGTACTTATTGATATGTGGATGGTGTGACAATACAACTATCGTGTACTTATTCATAATGGATGGTGTGAGAATACAACTATCATGTACTTATTGTGATGTGGATGGTGTGACAATACAACTACCATGTACTTATTGATAATGGATGGTGTGACAATACAACTATCATGTACTTATTTATAATGGATGGTGTGACAATACAGCTATCATGTACTTATTGATAATGGATGGTGTGACAATACAACTATGATGTACTTATTGATAATGGATGGTGTGACAATAAAACTATGATGTACTTATTGATAATAGATGGAGTGACAATACAACTATAATGTACTTATTGATAATGGATGGTGTGACAATACAACTATCATGTACTTAGTGATAATGGATGGTGAGACAATACAACTATCATGTACTTATTCATAATGCATGGTGTGACAATACAACTATCATGTACTTATTGATATCTGGATGGTGTGACAATACAACTATCATGTACTTATTGATAATGGATGGTGTGAAAATACAACTACCATGTACTTATTGATAATGGATGGTGTAACAATACAGCTATGATGTACTTATTCATAATGGATGGCGTGACAATACAACTGCCATGTACTTATTGATAATGGATGCTGTGACAATACAACTATCATGTACTTATTGATATGTGGATGGTGTGACAATACAACTACCATGTACTTCTTCATAATGGATGGTGTGACAATACAAATATAATGTACTTATTGCTATGTGGATGGTGTGACAATACAACTATCATGTACTTATTCATAATGGATGGCGTGACAATACAAATATCATGTACTTATTGATAATGGATGGTGTGACAATACAACTACCATGTACTTATTGATAATGGATGGTGTGATAATACAACTATGATGTCCTTATTGATAATGGATGGTGTGACAATACAGCTATGATGTACTTATTGATAATGGATGGTGTGACAATACAACTATCATGTATTTATTGATATGTGGATGGTGTGACAATACAGCTACGATGTACTTATTGATAATGGATGGTGTGACAATACAAGTATCATGTACTTATTGATAATGGATGGTGTGACATTACAACTATCATGTACTAATTGATAATGGACGGTGTGACCATATAACTATCATGTACTTATTTTTAATCCATGGTGTGACAATACAACTATCATGTACTTATTGATAATGGATGGTGTGACAATACAACTACCATGTACTTATTGATAATGGATGGTGTGACAATACAACTATCATGTACTTATTGATATGTGGATGGTATGACAATACAACTATCATGTACTTATTGATAATGGATGGTGTGACAATACAACTATCATATACTTATTGATAATGGATGGTATGACAATACAACTACCATGTACTTATTGATAACGGATGGTGTTACAATACAACTATCATGTACTTATTGATAATGGATGGTGTGACAATACAACTATCATGTACTTATTGATATGTGGATGGTGTGACAATACAACTATCATGTACTTATTAATAACGGATGGTGTGACAATACACCTATCATGTACTTATTTATAATGGATGGTGTGACAATACAACTATGATGTACTTATTGATAATGGATGGTTTGACAATACAACTATGATGTACTTATTGATAATGGATGATGTGACAATACAACTATCATGTGCTTATTGATAATGGATGGTGTGACAATACAACTATCATGTACTAATTGATAATGGACGGTGTGACCGTATAACTATCATGTACCTATTTATAATGGGTGGTCTGACAATACAACTATCATGTACTTATTGATATGTGGATGGTGTGACAATACAACTACCATGTACTTATTGAGAATGGATGGTGTGACAAAACAAGTATCATGTACTTATTGATAATGGATGGTGTGACAATACAGCTATCATGTACTTATTGATAATGGATGGTGTGACAATACAACTATCATGTACTTATTGATAATGGATGGTGTGACAATACAACTCTCATGTACCTATTGATATGTGGATGGTGTGACAATATAACTATGATGTACTTATTGATAATGGATGGAGTGACAATACAACTACCATGTACTTATTGATAATGGATGGTGTGACAATACAACTATCATGTACTTATTCATAATGGATGGTGTGACAATACAACTATCATCTACATATTGATATGTGGATGGTGTGACAATACAACTATCATGTACTTATTGATAATGGATGTTGTGACAATACAACTATGATGTACTTATTGATAATGGATGGTGTGACAATACAACTACCATGTACTTATTGATAATGGATGGTGTGACAATACAGCTATGATGTACTTATTCATAATGGATGGCGTGACAATACAACTTCCATGTACTTATTGATATGTGGATGGTGTGACAATGCAACTATCATGTACTTATTGATATGTGGATGGTGTGACAATACAACTACCATGTACTTGTTCATAATGGATGGTGTGACAATACAAATATAATGTACTTATTGATATGTGGATGGTGTGACAATACAAATATCATGTACTTATTGATAATGGAAGGTGTGACAATTCAACTATCATGTCCTTATTGATATGTTAATGGTGTGACAATACAACTATTATGTACTTATTGATATGTGGATGGTGTGACAATACAACTATCATGTACTTATTGATATGTGGATGGTGTGACAATACAACTATCATATACTTATTGATAATGGATGGTGTGACAATACAACTATCATGTACTTATTCATAATGGATGGTGTGACAATACAACTGTCATGTACTTATTCATAATGGATGGTGTGACAATACAACTAAGATGTACTTATTGATAATGGATGGTGTGACAAAATACAACTATTATGTACTTATTTATAATGGATGGTGTGACAATACAGCTATGATGTACTTATTGATAATGGATGGTGTGACAATACAACTATCATGTCCTTATTGATAATGGATGGTGTTACAATACAACTATCATGTACTTATTTATAATGGATGGTGTGACAATACAACTATCATGTACTAATTGATAATGGACGGTGTGACCGTATAACTATCATGTACCTATTTATAATGGGTGGTCTGACAATACAACCATCATGTACTTATTGATATGTGGATGGTGTGACAATACAACTACCATGTACTTATTGAGAATGGATGGTGTGACAAAACAAGTATCATGTACTTATTGATAATGGATGGTGTGACAATACAGCTATCATGTACTTATTGATAATGGATGGTGTGACAATCCAACTATCATGTACTTATTGATAATGGATGGTGTGACAATACAACTCTCATGTACCTATTGATATGTGGATGGTGTGACAATATAACTATGATGTACTTATTGATAATGGATGGAGTGACAATACAACTACCATGTACTTATTGATAATGGATGGTGTGACAATACAACTATCATGTACTTATTCATAATGGATGGTGTGACAATACAACTATCATCTACATATTGATATGTGGATGGTGTGACAATACAACTATCATGTACTTATTGATAATGGATGTTGTGACAATACAACTATGATGTACTTATTGATAATGGATGGTTTGACAATACAACTATGATGTACTTATTGATAATGGATTTTGTGACAATACACCTATCATGTACTTATTGATAATGGATGGTGTGACAATACAACTATCATGTACTAATTGATAATGGACGGTGTGACCATATAACTATCATGTACCTATTTATAATGGGTGGTGTGACAATACAACTATCATGTACTTATTGATATGTGGATGGTGTGACAATACAACTACCATGTACTTATTGATAATGGATGGTGTGACAATACAACTATCATGTACTTATTTATAATGGATGGTGTGACAATACAGCTATCATGTACTTATTGATAATGGATGGTGTGACAATACAACTATGATGTACTTATTGATAATGGATGGTGTGACAATAAAACTATGATGTACTTATTGATAATAGATGGAGTGACAATACAACTATAATGTACTTATTGATAATGGATGGTGTGACAATACAACTATCATGTACTTAGTGATAATGGATGGTGAGACAATACAACTATCATGTACTTATTCATAATGCATGGTGTGACAATACAACTATCATGTACTTATTGATATCTGGATGGTGTGACAATACAACTATCATGTACTTATTGATAATGGATGGTGTGACAATACAGCTATGATGTACTTATTGATAATGGATGGTGTGAAAATACAACTACCATGTACTTATTGATAATGGATGGTGTAACAATACAGCTATGATGTACTTATTCATAATGGATGGCGTGACAATACAACTGCCATGTACTTATTGATAATGGATGCTGTGACAATACAACTATCATGTACTTATTGATATGTGGATGGTGTGACAATACAACTACCATGTACTTCTTCATAATGGATGGTGTGACAATACAAATATAATGTACTTATTGCTATGTGGATGGTGTGACAATACAACTATCATGTACTTATTCATAATGGATGGCGTGACAATACAAATATCATGTACTTATTGATAATGGATGGTGTGACAATACAACTACCATGTACTTATTGATAATGGATGGTGTGATAATACAACTATGATGTCCTTATTGATAATGGATGGTGTGACAATACAGCTATGATGTACTTATTGATAATGGATGGTGTGACAATACAACTATCATGTATTTATTGATATGTGGATGGTGTGACAATACAGCTACGATGTACTTATTGATAATGGATGGTGTGACAATACAAGTATCATGTACTTATTGATAATGGATGGTGTGACATTACAACTATCATGTACTAATTGATAATGGACGGTGTGACCATATAACTATCATGTACTTATTTTTAATCCATGGTGTGACAATACAACTATCATGTACTTATTGATAATGGATGGTGTGACAATACAACTACCATGTACTTATTGATAATGGATGGTGTGACAATACAACTATCATGTACTTATTGATATGTGGATGGTATGACAATACAACTATCATGTACTTATTGATAATGGATGGTGTGACAATACAACTATCATATACTTATTGATAATGGATGGTATGACAATACAACTACCATGTACTTATTGATAACGGATGGTGTTACAATACAACTATCATGTACTTATTGATAATGGATGGTGTGACAATACAACTATCATGTACTTATTGATATGTGGATGGTGTGACAATACAACTATCATGTACTTATTAATAACGGATGGTGTGACAATACAGCTATCATGTACTTATTTATAATGGATGGTGTGACAATACAACTATGATGTACTTATTGATAATGGATGGTTTGACAATACAACTATGATGTACTTATTGATAATGGATGATGTGACAATACAACTATCATGTGCTTATTGATAATGGATGGTGTGACAATACAACTATCATGTACTAATTGATAATGGACGGTGTGACCGTATAACTATCATGTACCTATTTATAATGGGTGGTCTGACAATACAACTATCATGTACTTATTGATATGTGGATGGTGTGACAATACAACTACCATGTACTTATTGAGAATGGATGGTGTGACAAAACAAGTATCATGTACTTATTGATAATGGATGGTGTGACAATACAGCTATCATGTACTTATTGATAATGGATGGTGTGACAATACAACTATCATGTACTTATTGATAATGGATGGTGTGACAATACAACTCTCATGTACCTATTGATATGTGGATGGTGTGACAATATAACTATGATGTACTTATTGATAATGGATGGAGTGACAATACAACTACCATGTACTTATTGATAATGGATGGTGTGACAATACAACTATCATGTACTTATTCATAATGGATGGTGTGACAATACAACTATCATCTACATATTGATATGTGGATGGTGTGACAATACAACTATCATGTACTTATTGATAATGGATGTTGTGACAATACAACTATGATGTACTTATTGATAATGGATGGTGTGACAATACAACTACCATGTACTTATTGATAATGGATGGTGTGACAATACAGCTATGATGTACTTATTCATAATGGATGGCGTGACAATACAACTTCCATGTACTTATTGATATGTGGATGGTGTGACAATGCAACTATCATGTACTTATTGATATGTGGATGGTGTGACAATACAACTACCATGTACTTGTTCATAATGGATGGTGTGACAATACAAATATAATGTACTTATTGATATGTGGATGGTGTGACAATACAAATATCATGTACTTATTGATAATGGAAGGTGTGACAATTCAACTATCATGTCCTTATTGATATGTTAATGGTGTGACAATACAACTATTATGTACTTATTGATATGTGGATGGTGTGACAATACAACTATCATGTACTTATTGATATGTGGATGGTGTGACAATACAACTATCATATACTTATTGATAATGGATGGTGTGACAATACAACTATCATGTACTTATTCATAATGGATGGTGTGACAATACAACTGTCATGTACTTATTCATAATGGATGGTGTGACAATACAACTAAGATGTACTTATTGATAATGGATGGTGTGACAAAATACAACTATTATGTACTTATTTATAATGGATGGTGTGACAATACAGCTATGATGTACTTATTGATAATGGATGGTGTGACAATACAACTATCATGTCCTTATTGATAATGGATGGTGTTACAATACAACTATCATGTACTTATTTATAATGGATGGTGTGACAATACAACTATCATGTACTAATTGATAATGGACGGTGTGACCGTATAACTATCATGTACCTATTTATAATGGGTGGTCTGACAATACAACCATCATGTACTTATTGATATGTGGATGGTGTGACAATACAACTACCATGTACTTATTGAGAATGGATGGTGTGACAAAACAAGTATCATGTACTTATTGATAATGGATGGTGTGACAATACAGCTATCATGTACTTATTGATAATGGATGGTGTGACAATCCAACTATCATGTACTTATTGATAATGGATGGTGTGACAATACAACTCTCATGTACCTATTGATATGTGGATGGTGTGACAATATAACTATGATGTACTTATTGATAATGGATGGAGTGACAATACAACTACCATGTACTTATTGATAATGGATGGTGTGACAATACAACTATCATGTACTTATTCATAATGGATGGTGTGACAATACAACTATCATCTACATATTGATATGTGGATGGTGTGACAATACAACTATCATGTACTTATTGATAATGGATGTTGTGACAATACAACTATGATGTACTTATTGATAATGGATGGTTTGACAATACAACTATGATGTACTTATTGATAATGGATTTTGTGACAATACACCTATCATGTACTTATTGATAATGGATGGTGTGACAATACA
Organism: Sinohyriopsis cumingii; assembly: GCA_028554795.2. NCBI lineage: Eukaryota > Metazoa > Mollusca > Bivalvia > Unionida > Unionidae > Sinohyriopsis > Sinohyriopsis cumingii. Next base: position 145,861,277 of record CM068826.1, on the reverse strand, counting down.
ACTATCATGTACTAATTGATAATGGACGGTGTGACCATATAACTATCATGTACCTATTTATAATGGGTGGTGTGACAATACAACTATCATGTACTTATTGATATGTGGATGGTGTGACAATACAACTACCATGTACTTATTGATAATGGATGGTGTGACAATACAACTATCATGTACTTATTTATAATGGATGGTGTGACAATACAGCTATCATGTACTTATTGATAATGGATGGTGTGACAATACAACTATGATGTACTTATTGATAATGGATGGTGTGACAATAAAACTATGATGTACTTATTGATAATAGATGGAGTGACAATACAACTATAATGTACTTATTGATAATGGATGGTGTGACAATACAACTATCATGTACTTAGTGATAATGGATGGTGAGACAATACAACTATCATGTACTTATTCATAATGCATGGTGTGACAATACAACTATCATGTACTTATTGATATCTGGATGGTGTGACAATACAACTATCATGTACTTATTGATAATGGATGGTGTGACAATACAGCTATGATGTACTTATTGATAATGGATGGTGTGAAAATACAACTACCATGTACTTATTGATAATGGATGGTGTAACAATACAGCTATGATGTACTTATTCATAATGGATGGCGTGACAATACAACTGCCATGTACTTATTGATAATGGATGCTGTGACAATACAACTATCATGTACTTATTGATATGTGGATGGTGTGACAATACAACTACCATGTACTTCTTCATAATGGATGGTGTGACAATACAAATATAATGTACTTATTGCTATGTGGATGGTGTGACAATACAACTATCATGTACTTATTCATAATGGATGGCGTGACAATACAAATATCATGTACTTATTGATAATGGATGGTGTGACAATACAACTACCATGTACTTATTGATAATGGATGGTGTGATAATACAACTATGATGTCCTTATTGATAATGGATGGTGTGACAATACAGCTATGATGTACTTATTGATAATGGATGGTGTGACAATACAACTATCATGTATTTATTGATATGTGGATGGTGTGACAATACAGCTACGATGTACTTATTGATAATGGATGGTGTGACAATACAAGTATCATGTACTTATTGATAATGGATGGTGTGACATTACAACTATCATGTACTAATTGATAATGGACGGTGTGACCATATAACTATCATGTACTTATTTTTAATCCATGGTGTGACAATACAACTATCATGTACTTATTGATAATGGATGGTGTGACAATACAACTACCATGTACTTATTGATAATGGATGGTGTGACAATACAACTATCATGTACTTATTGATATGTGGATGGTATGACAATACAACTATCATGTACTTATTGATAATGGATGGTGTGACAATACAACTATCATATACTTATTGATAATGGATGGTATGACAATACAACTACCATGTACTTATTGATAACGGATGGTGTTACAATACAACTATCATGTACTTATTGATAATGGATGGTGTGACAATACAACTATCATGTACTTATTGATATGTGGATGGTGTGACAATACAACTATCATGTACTTATTAATAACGGATGGTGTGACAATACAGCTATCATGTACTTATTTATAATGGATGGTGTGACAATACAACTATGATGTACTTATTGATAATGGATGGTTTGACAATACAACTATGATGTACTTATTGATAATGGATGATGTGACAATACAACTATCATGTGCTTATTGATAATGGATGGTGTGACAATACAACTATCATGTACTAATTGATAATGGACGGTGTGACCGTATAACTATCATGTACCTATTTATAATGGGTGGTCTGACAATACAACTATCATGTACTTATTGATATGTGGATGGTGTGACAATACAACTACCATGTACTTATTGAGAATGGATGGTGTGACAAAACAAGTATCATGTACTTATTGATAATGGATGGTGTGACAATACAGCTATCATGTACTTATTGATAATGGATGGTGTGACAATACAACTATCATGTACTTATTGATAATGGATGGTGTGACAATACAACTCTCATGTACCTATTGATATGTGGATGGTGTGACAATATAACTATGATGTACTTATTGATAATGGATGGAGTGACAATACAACTACCATGTACTTATTGATAATGGATGGTGTGACAATACAACTATCATGTACTTATTCATAATGGATGGTGTGACAATACAACTATCATCTACATATTGATATGTGGATGGTGTGACAATACAACTATCATGTACTTATTGATAATGGATGTTGTGACAATACAACTATGATGTACTTATTGATAATGGATGGTGTGACAATACAACTACCATGTACTTATTGATAATGGATGGTGTGACAATACAGCTATGATGTACTTATTCATAATGGATGGCGTGACAATACAACTTCCATGTACTTATTGATATGTGGATGGTGTGACAATGCAACTATCATGTACTTATTGATATGTGGATGGTGTGACAATACAACTACCATGTACTTGTTCATAATGGATGGTGTGACAATACAAATATAATGTACTTATTGATATGTGGATGGTGTGACAATACAAATATCATGTACTTATTGATAATGGAAGGTGTGACAATACAACTATCATGTCCTTATTGATATGTTAATGGTGTGACAATACAACTATTATGTACTTATTGATATGTGGATGGTGTGACAATACAACTATCATGTACTTATTGATATGTGGATGGTGTGACAATACAACTATCATATACTTATTGATAATGGATGGTGTGACAATACAACTATCATGTACTTATTCATAATGGATGGTGTGACAATACAACTGTCATGTACTTATTCATAATGGATGGTGTGACAATACAACTAAGATGTACTTATTGATAATGGATGGTGTGACAAAATACAACTATTATGTACTTATTTATAATGGATGGTGTGACAATACAGCTATGATGTACTTATTGATAATGGATGGTGTGACAATACAACTATCATGTCCTTATTGATAATGGATGGTGTTACAATACAACTATCATGTACTTATTTATAATGGATGGTGTGACAATACAACTATCATGTACTAATTGATAATGGACGGTGTGACCGTATAACTATCATGTACCTATTTATAATGGGTGGTCTGACAATACAACCATCATGTACTTATTGATATGTGGATGGTGTGACAATACAACTACCATGTACTTATTGAGAATGGATGGTGTGACAAAACAAGTATCATGTACTTATTGATAATGGATGGTGTGACAATACAGCTATCATGTACTTATTGATAATGGATGGTGTGACAATCCAACTATCATGTACTTATTGATAATGGATGGTGTGACAATACAACTCTCATGTACCTATTGATATGTGGATGGTGTGACAATATAACTATGATGTACTTATTGATAATGGATGGAGTGACAATACAACTACCATGTACTTATTGATAATGGATGGTGTGACAATACAACTATCATGTACTTATTCATAATGGATGGTGTGACAATACAACTATCATCTACATATTGATATGTGGATGGTGTGACAATACAACTATCATGTACTTATTGATAATGGATGTTGTGACAATACAACTATGATGTACTTATTGATAATGGATGGTGTGACAATACAACTACCATGTACTTATTGATAATGGATAGTGTGACAATACAGCTATGATGTACTTATTCATAATGGATGGCGTGACAATACAACTTCCATGTACTTATTGATATGTGGATGGTGTGACAATGCAACTATCATGTACTTATTGATATGTGGATGGTGTGACAATACAACTACCATGTACTTGTTCATAATGGATGGTGTGACAATACAAATATAATGTACTTATTGATATGTGGATGGTGTGACAATACAAATATCATGTACTTATTGATAATGGAAGGTGTGACAATACAACTATCATGTCCTTATTGATATGTTAATGGTGTGACAATACAACTATTATGTACTTATTGATATGTGGATGGTGTGACAATACAACTATCATGTACTTATTGATATGTGGATGGTGTGACAATACAACTATCATATACTTATTGATAATGGATGGTGTGACAATACAACTATCATGTACTTATTCATAATGGATGGTGTGACAATACAACTGTCATGTACTTATTCATAATGGATGGTGTGACAATACAACTAAGATGTACTTATTGATAATGGATGGTGTGACAAAATACAACTATTATGTACTTATTTATAATGGATGGTGTGACAATACAGCTATGATGTACCTATTGATAATGGATGGTGTGACAATACAACTATCATGTCCTTATTGATAATGGATGGTGTTACAATACAACTATCATGTACTTATTTATAATGGATGGTGTGACAATACAGCTATGATGTACTTATTGATAATGGATGGTGACAATACAAATATCATGTACTTATTGATAATGGATGTGGTGAGAATACAACTATGATGCACTTATTGTTAATGGATGGTATGACAATACAACTATCATGTAATTGTCGATATGTGGATGGTGTGACAATACAACTATCATGTACATATTGATATGTGGATGGTGTGACAATACAACCACCATGTACTTGTTGATAATGGATGGCGTGACAATACAACTATCATGTACTTATTGATAATGGACGGTGTGACAATACAACTATCCTGTACTTATTGATATGTGGATGATGTACTTATTGATAATGGATGGTGTGACAATACAACTATCATGTACTTATTGATATGTGGATGGTGTGACAATACAACTATCATGTAATTGTCGATATGTGGATGGTGTGACAATACAACTATCATGTACGTATTGATATGTGGATGGTGTGACAATACAACCACCATGTACTTGTTGATAATGGATGGTGTGACAATACAACTATCATGTACTTATTGATAATGGACGGTGTGACAATACAACTATCCTGTACTTATTGATATGTGGATGATGTACTTATTGATAATGGATGGTGTGACAATACAACTATCATGTACTTATTGATAATGGACGGTGTGACAATACAACTATCCTGTACTTATTGATATGTGGATGATGTACTTATTGATAATGGATGGTGTGACAATACAACTATCATGTACTTATTGATAATGGATGGTGTGACAATACAACTATCATGCACTTATTGATATGTGTATGTTGTGACCATACAACTGTCATGTACTTATTGATATTGGATGGTGTGACAATACAACTGTGATGTACTAATTGATAATGGATTGTGTGACAATACAACTGTCATGTACTTATTGGTAATGGATGGTGTGACAATACAAATATCAAGTACTTATTGATATGTGGATGGTGTGACAATACAACCATCATGTACTTATTGATAATGGATGGTGTGACAATACAACTATCATGTACTAATTGATATGTGGATGGTGTGACAATACAACTATCATGTACTTATTGATAATGGATGGTGTGACAATACAACTATCATGTACTTATCCGTAATGGATGGTGTGACAATACAACTATCATGTACTGATTGATAATGGATGGTGTGACAATACAACTATCATGTACTTATTCATAATGGATGGTGTGACAATACAACTACCATGTACTTATTGGTAATGGATGGTGTGAGAAAATACACCTATCATGTACTTATTTATAATGGATGGTGTGCCAATACAGCTATGATGTACTTATTGATAATGGATGGTGTGACAATACAAATATCATGTACTTATTGATAATGGATGTGGTGAGAATACAACTATGATGTACTTATTGATAATGGATGGTATGACAATACAACTATCATGTAATTGTCGATATGTGGATGGTGTGACAATACAACTATCATGTACGTATTGATATGTGGATGGTGTGACAATACAACCACCATGTACTTGTTGATAATGGATGGTGTGACAATACAACTATCATGTACTTATTGATAATGGACGGTGTGACAATACAACTATCCTGTACTTATTGATATGTGGATGATGTACTTATTGATAATGGATGGTGTGACAATACAACTATCATGTACTTAATTATAATGCATGGTGTGACAATACAGCTATGATGTACTTATTGATAATGGATGGTGTGACAATACAACTGCAATAAACTTATTGATGATAGATGGTGTGACAATACAACTATGATGTACTTATTGATAATAGATAGTGTGACAATACAACTATCATGTACTTATTGATAATGCATGGTGTGACAATACAACTATCATGTATATATTGATATGTGGATGGTCTGACAATACAACTATCATGTACTTATTGATAATGGATGGTGTGACAATACAACTATCATGTACTTATTGATAATAGATGGTGTGACAATACAACTACCATGTACTTATTGATAATGGATGGTGTGACAATACAACTATGATGTACTTATTGATAATGGATGGTGTGACAATACAGGTATGATGTACTTATTGATAATGGATGGTGTGACAATACAACTATCATGTATTGATTGATATGTGGATGGTGTGACAATACAGCTACGATGTACTTATTGATAATTTATGGTGTGACCATACAAGTATCATGTACTTATTGATAATGGATAGTGTGACAATACAACTATCATGTACTAATTGACAATGGACGGTGTGACCATATAACTATCATGCACTTATTTTTAATGCATGGTGTGACAACACAACTATCATATACTTATTGATAATGGATGGTGTGACAAAAAAACTATCATGTACTTATTTATAATGAATGAGGTGTCAATACAGCTATGATGTCCTTATTGATAATGGATGCTGTGACAATACAACTGTCATGTACTTATTGATAATGGATGGTGTGACAATACAACTATCATGTACTTATTGATATGTGGATGGTATGACAATACAACTATCATGTACTTATTGATAATGGATGGTGTGCCAATACAACTATCATGTACTTATTGATAATGGATGGTATGACAATACAACTACCATGTACTTATTGATAACGGATGGTGTAACAATACAACTATCATGTACTTATTTATAATGGATCGTGTGACAATAGAGCTATCATGTACTTATTTATAATGGATGTTGTGACAATACAGCTGTGATGTACTTATTGATAATGGATGGTGTGACAATACAACTATGATGTATTTATTGATAATGGATGGTGTGACAATACAGCTATGATATACTTATTGATAATGGATGGTTTGACAATACAACTATGATGTACTTATTGATAATGGATGGTGTGACAATACAACTATCATGTACTTATAGATAATGGATGGTGTGACAATACAACTATCATGTACTAATTGATAATGGACGGTGTGACCATATAACTATCATGTACCTATTTATAATGGGTGGTGTGACAATACAACTATCATGTAGTTATTGATAATGGATGGTGTGACAATACAACTATCATGTACTTATTTATAATGGATGGTCTGACAATACAGCTATGATGTACTTATTGATAATGGATGGTGTGACAATACAACTATCATGTACTTATTGATAATGGATGGTGTGACAATACAACTCTCATGTACTTATTGATATGTGGATGGTGTGACAATACAACTATTATGTACTTATCCATAATAGATGGAGTGACAATACAGATATCATGTACTTATTTATATGAGATGGTGTGACAATACAACTATCATGTACCTATTGATATGTGGATGGTGTGACAATACAACTACCATGTACTTATTGATATGTGGATGGTGTGACAATACAACTATCGTGTACTTATTCATAATGGATGGTGTGAGAATACAACTATCATGTACTTATTGATATGTGGATGGTGTGACAATACAACTACCATGTACTTATTAATAATGTATGGTGTGACAATACAGATATCATGTACTTATTTATAATGGATGGTGTGACAATACAGCTATGATGTTCTTATTCATAATGGATGGTGTGACAATACAACTACAATATACTTATTGATGATAGATGGTGTGACAATACAACTATGATGTACTTATTTATAATGGATGGTCTGACAATACAGCTATGATGTACTTATTGATAATGGATGGTGTGACAATACAACTATCATGCACTTATTGATAATGGATGGTGTGACAATACAACTATCATGTACTTATTGATATGTGGATGGTGTGACAATACAACTATCGTGTACTTATTCATAATGGATGGTGTGAGAATACAACTATCATGTACTTATTGTGATGTGGATGGTGTGACAATACAACTACCATGTACTTATTGATAATGGATGGTGTGACAATACAACTATCATGTACTTATTTATAATGGATGGTGTGACAATACAGCTATCATGTACTTATTGATAATGGATGGTGTGACAATACAACTATGATGTACTTATTGATAATGGATGGTGTGACAATAAAACTATGATGTACTTATTGATAATAGATGGAGTGACAATACAACTATAATGTACTTATTGATAATGGATGGTGTGACAATACAACTATCATGTACTTAGTGATAATGGATGGTGAGACAATACAACTATCATGTACTTATTCATAATGCATGGTGTGACAATACAACTATCATGTACTTATTGATATCTGGATGGTGTGACAATACAGCTATGATGTACTTATTGATAATGGATGCTGTGACAATACAACTGTCATGTACTTATTGATAAAGGATGGTGTGACAATACAACTATCATGTACTTATTGATATGTGGATGGTATGACAATACAACTATCATGTACTTATTGATAATGGATGGTGTGACAATTCAACTATCATGTACTTATTGATAATGGATGGTATGACAATACAACTACCATGTACTTATTGATAACGGATGGTGTGACAATACAACTATCATGTACTTATTTATAATGGATCGTGTGACAATACAACTACCATGTACTGATTTATAATGGATGTTGTGACAATACAGCTATGATGTACTTATTGATAATGGATGGTGTGACAATACAACTATGATGTACTTATTGATAATGGATGGTGTGACAATACAGCTATGATGTACTTATTGATAATGGATGGTTTGACAATACAACTATGATGTACTTATTGATAATGGATTTTGTGACAATACAACTATCATGTACTTATTGATAATGGATGGTGTGACAATACAACTATCATGTACTAATTGATAATGCACGGTGTGACCATATAACTATCATGTACCTATTTATAATGGGTGGTGTGACAATACAACTATCATGTACTTATTGATATGTGGATGGTGTGACAATACAACTACCATGTACTTATTGATAATGGATGGTGTGACAATACAACTATCATGTACTTATTTATAATGGATGGTGTGACAATACAGCTATCATGTACTTATTGATAATGGATGGTGTGACAATACAACTATCATGTACTTATTGATAATGGATGGTGTGACAATACAACTCTCATGTACCTATTGATATGTGGATGGTGTGACAATACAACTATGATGTACTTATTGATAATGGATGGTGTGACAATAAAACTATGATGTACTTATTGATAATAGATGGAGTGACAATACAACTATCATGTACTTATTGATATGTGGATGGTGTGACAATACAACTATCATGTACTTATTGATAATGGATGGTGTGACAATACAACTATGATGTACTTATTGATAATGGATGGTGTGACAATACAACTACCATGTACTTATTGATAATGGATGGTGTAACAATACAGCTATGATGTACTTATTCATAATGGATGGCGTGACAATACAACTGCCATGTACTTATTGATAATGGATGCTGTGACAATACAACTATCATGTACTTATTGATATGTGGATGGTGTGACAATACAACTACCATGTACTTGTTCATAATGGATGGTGTGACAATACAAATATAATGTACTTATTGATATGTGGATGGTGTGACAATACAACTATCATGTACTTATTAATAATGGATGGTGTGACAATACAAATATCATGTACTTATTGATAATGGATGGTGTGACAATTCAACTCTCATGTACTTATTGATATGTGGATGGTGTGACAATACAACTATCATGTACTTATTGATATGTGGATGGTGTGACAATACAACTATCATGTACTTATTGATAATGGATGGTGTGACAATACAACTACCATGTACTTATTGATAATGGATGGTGTGATAATACAACTATGATGTCCTTATTGATAATGGATGGTGTGACAATACAGCTATGATGTACTTATTGATAATGGATGGTGTGACAATACAACTATCATGTATTTATTGATATGTGGATGGTGTGACAATACAGCTACGACGTACTTATTGATAATGGATGGTGTGACAATACAAGTATCATGTACTTATTGATAATGGATGGTGTGACAATACAACTATCATGTACTTATAGATAATGGATGGTGTGACAATACAACTATCATGTACTAATTGATAATGGACGGTGTGACCATATAACTATCATGTACCTATTTATAATGGGTGGTGTGACAATACAACTATCATGTACTTATTGATAATGGATGGTGTGACAATACAACTATCATGTACTTATTTATAATGGATGGTCTGACAATACAGCTATGATGTACTTATTGATAATGGATGGTGTGACAATACAACTATCATGTACTTATTGATAATGGATAGTGTGACAATACAACTCTCATGTACTTATTGATATGTGGATGGTGTGACAATACAACTATGATGTACTTGTCTATAATAGATGGAGTGAGTACACAACTACCATGTACTTATTGATAATAGATGGTGTGACAATACAACTATCATGTACTTATTGATATGTGGATGGTGTGACAATACAACTACCATGTGCTTATTGATATGTGGATGGTATGACAATACAACTATCGTGTACTTATTCATAATGGACGGTGTGAGAATACAACTATCATGTACTTATTGATATGTGGATGGTGTGACAATACAACTACCATGTACTTATTAATAATGGATGGTGTGACAATACAGATATCATGTACTTATTTATAATGGATGGTGTGACAATACAGCTATGATGTTCTTATTCATAATCGATGGTGTGACAATACAACTACAATACACTTATTGATGATAGATGGTGTGACAATACAACTATGATGTACTTATTTATAATGGATGGTCTGACAATACAGCTATGATGTACTTATTGATAATGGATGGTGTGACAATACAACTATCATGCACTTATTGATAATGGATGGTGTAACAATACAACTCTCATGTACTTATTGATATGTGGATGGTGTGACAATACAACTATGATGTACTTATCTATAATAGATGGAGTGACAATACAACTATCGTGTACTTATTCATAATGGATGGTGTGAGAATACAACTATCATGTACTTATTGATATGTGGATGGTGTGACAATACAACTATCATGTACTTATTGATAATGGATGGTGTGACAATACAGATATCATGTACTTATTTATAATGGATGGTGTGACAATACAGCTATGATGTACTTATTCATAATGGATGGTGTGACAATACAACTACAATATACTTATTGATGATAGATGGTGTGACAATACAACTATGATGTACTTATTGATAATAGATAGTGTGACCATATAACTATCATGTACTTATTTTTAATGCATGGTGTGACAATACATCTATCATGTACGTATTGATAATGGATGGTGTGACAATACAACTACCATCTACTTATTGATAATGGATGGTGTGACAATACAACTATCATGTACTTATTTATAATGAATGGGGTGACAATACAGCTATGATGTACTTATTGATAATGGATGGTGTGACAATACAACTGTCATGGACTTATTGATAAAGGATGGTGTGACAATACAACTATCATGTACTTATTGATATGTGGATGGTATGACAATACAACTATCATGTACTTATTGATAATGGATGGTGTGACAATTCAACTATCATGTACTTATTGGTAATGGATGGTATGACAATACAACTACCATGTACTTATTGATAACGGACGGTGTGACAATACAACTATCATGTACTTATTTATAATGGATCGTGTGACAATACAACTACCATGTACTTATTTATAATGGATGTTGTGACAATACAGCTATGATGTACTTATTGATAATGGATGGTGTGACAATACAACTATGATGTACTTATTGATAATGGATGGTGTGACAATACAGCTATGATGTACTTATTGATAATGGATGGTTTGACAATACAACTATGATGTACTTATTGATAATGGATTTTGTGACAGTACAACTATCATGTACTTATTGATATGTGGATGGTGTGACAATACAACTATTATGTACTTATTGATATGTGGATGGTGTGACAATACAACTATCATGTACTTATTGATAATCGATGGTGAGACAATACAACTATCATGTACTTATTCATAATGCATGGTGTGACAATACAACTATCATGTACTTATTGATATGTGGATGGTGTGACAATACAACTATCATGTACTTATTGATAATGGATGGTGTGACAATACAACTATGATGTACTTATTGATAATGGATGGTGTGACAATACAAGTACCATGTACTTATTGATAATGGATGGTGTGATAATACAACTATGATGTCCTTATTGATAATGGATGGTGTGACAATACAGCTATGATGTACTTATTGATAATGGATGGTGTGACAATACAACTATCATGTATTTATTGATATGTGGATGGTGTGACAATACAGCTACGATGTACTTATTGATAATGGATGGTGTGACAATACAAGTATCATGTACTTATTGATAATGGATGGTGTGACATTACAACTATCATGTACTAATTGATAATGGGCGGTGTGACCATATAACTATCATGTACTTATTTTTAATGCATGGTGTGACAATACAACTATCATGTACTTATTGATAATGGATGGTGTGACAATACAACTACCATGTACTTATTGATAATCGATGGTGTGACAATACAACTATCATGTACTTATTGATATGTGGATGGTATGACAATACAACTATCAGGTACTTATTGATAATGGATGGTGTGACAAAACAACTATCATATACTTATTGATAATGGATGGTATGACAATACAACTACCATGTACTTATTGATAACGGATGGTGTTACAATACAACTATCATGTCCTTATTGATAATGGATGGTGTGACAATACAACTATCATGTACTTATTGATATGTGGATGGTGTGACAATACAACTACCATGTACTTATTAATAATGGATGGTGTGACAATACAGCTATCATGTACTTATTTATAGTGGATGGTGTGACAATACAACTATGATGTACTTATTGAAAATGGATGGTTTGACAATACAACTATGATGTACATATTGATAATGGATGATGTGACAATACAACTATCATGTGCTTATTGATAATGGATTGTGTGACAATACAACTATCATGTACTAATTGATATGTGGATGGTGTGACAATACAACTACCATGTACTTATTGATAATGGATGGTGTGACAAAACAAGTATCATGTACTTATTGATAATTTATGGTGTGACAATACAAGTATCATGTACTTATTGATAATGGATGGTGTGACAATACAACTATCATGTACTAATTGATAATGGACGGTGTGACCATATATCTATCATGCACTTATTTTTAATGCATGGTGTGACAATACAACTATCATGTACTTATTGATAATGGATGGTGTGACAATACAACTACCATGTACTTATTGATAATGGATGGTGTGACAATAAAACTATCATGTACTTATTTATAATGAATGAGGTGTCAATACAGCTATGATGTACTTATTGATAATGGATGCTGTGACAATACAACTGTCATGTACTTATTGATAATGGATGGTGTGACAATACAACTATCATGTACTTATTGATATGTGGATGGTATGACAATACAACTATCATGTACTTATTGATAATGGATGGTGTGCCAATACAACTATCATGTACTTATTGATAATGGATGGCATGACAATACAACTACCATGTACTTATTGATAACGGATGGTGTGACAATACAACTATCATGTACTTATTTATAATGGATCGTGTGACAATACAGCTATCATGTACTTATTTATAATGGATGTTGTGACAATACAGCTGTGATGTACTTATTGATAATGGATGGTGTGACAATACAACTATGATGTATTTATTGATAATGGATCGTGTGACAATACAGCTATGATATACTTATTGATAATGGATGGTTTGACAATACAACTATGATGTACTTATTGATAATGGATGGTGTGACAATACAACTATCATGTACTTATAGATAATGGATGGTGTGACAATACAACTATCATGTACTAATTGATAATGGACGGTGCGACCATATAACTATCATGTACCTATTTATAATGGGTGGTGTGACAATACAACTATCATGTACTTATTGATAATGGATGGTGTGACAATACAACTATCATGTACTTATTTATAATGGATGGTCTGACAATACAGCTATGATGTACTTATTGATAATGGATGGTGTGACAATACAACTATCATGTACTTATTGATAATGGATGGTGTGACAATACAACTCTCATGTACTTATTGATATGTGGATGGTGTGACAAGACAACTATGATGTACTTATCCATAATAGATGGAGTGGCAATACAGATATCATGTACTTATTTATATGAGATGGTGTGACAATACAACTATCATGTACTTATTGATATGTGGATGGTGTGACAGTACAACTACCATGTACTTATTGATATGTGGATGGTGTGACAATACAACTATCGTGTACTTATTCATAATGGATGGTGTGAGAATACAACTATCATGTACTTATTGATATGTGGATGGTGTGACAATACAACTACCATGTACTTATTAATAATGGATGGTGTGACAATACAGATATCATGTACTTATTTATAATGGATGGTGTGACAATACAGCTATGATGTTCTTATTCATAATGGATGGTGTGACAATACAACTACAATATACTTATTGATGATAGATGGTGTGACAATACAACTATGATGTACTTATTTATAATGGATGGTCTGACAATACAGCTATGATGTACTTATTGATAATGGATGGTGTGACAATACAACTATCATGCACTTATTGATAATGGATGGTGTGACAATACAACTATCATGTACTTATTGATATGTGGATGGTGTGACAATACAACTATCGTGTACTTATTCATAATGGATGGTGTGAGAATACAACTATCATGTACTTATTGATATGTGGATGGTGTGACAATACAACTACCATGTACTTATTGATAATGGATGGTGTGACAATACAGATATCATGTACTTATTTATAATGGATGGTGTGACAATACAGCTATGATGTACTTATTCATAATGGATGGTGTGACAATACAACTACAATATACTTATTGATGATAGATGGTGTGACAATACAACTATGATGTACTTATTGATAATAGATAGTGTGACCATATAACTATCATGTACTTATTTTTAATGCATGGTGTGACAATACATCTATCATGTACGTATTGATAATGGATGGTGTGACAATACAACTACCATCTACTTATTGATAATGGATGCTGTGACAATACAACTATCATGTACTTATTTATAATGAATGGGGTGACAATACAGCTATGATGTACTTATTGATAATGGATGCTGTGACAATACAACTGTCATGTACTTATTGATAAAGGATGGTGTGACAATACAACTATCATGTACTTATTGATATGTGGATGGTATTATGATACAACTATCATGTACTTATTGATAATGGATGGTGTGACAATTCAACTATCATGTACTTATTGATAATGGATGGTATGACAATACAACTACCATGTACTTATTGATAACGGATGGTGTGACAATACAACTATCATGTACTTATTTATAATGGATCGTGTGACAATACAACTACCATGTACTTATTTATAATGGATGTTGTGACAATACAGCTATGATGTACTTATTGATAATGGATGGTGTGACAATACAACTATGATGTACTTATTGATAATGGATCGTGTGACAATACAGCTATGATGTACTTATTGATAATGGATGGTTTGACAATACAACTATGATGTACTTATTGATAATGGATTTTGTGACAATACAACTATCATGTACTTATTGATAATGGATGGTGTGACAATACAACTATCATGTACTAATTGATAATGGACGGTGTGACCATATAACTATCATGTACCTATTTATAATGGGTGGTGTGACAATACAACTATCATGTACTTATTGATATGTGGATGGTGTGACAATACAACTACCACGTACTTATTGATAATGGATGGTGTGACAATACAACTATCATGTACTTATTTATAATGGATGGTGTGACAATACAGCTATCATGTACTTATTGATAATGGATGGTGTGACAATACAACTATCATGTACTTATTGATAATGGATGGTGTGACAATACAACTCTCATGTACCTATTGATATGTGGATGGTGTGACAATACAACTATGATGTACTTATTGATAATGGATGGTGTGACAATAAAACTATGATGTACTTATTGATAATAGATGGAGTGACAATACAACTATCATGTACTTATTGATATGTGGATGGTGTGACAATACAACTATCATGTACTTATTGATAATGGATGGTGTGACAATACAACTATCATGTACTTATTGATAATGGATGGTGTGACAATACAACTACCATGTACTTATTGATAATGGATGGTGTGACAATAAAACTATCATGTACTTATTTATAATGAATGAGGTGTCAATACAGCTATGATGTACTTATTGATAATGGATGCTGTGACAATACAACTGTCATGTACTTATTGATAATGGATGGTGTGACAATACAACTATCATGTACTTATTGATATGTGGATGGTATGACAATACAACTATCATGTACTTATTGATAATGGATGGTGTGCCAATACAACTATCATGTACTTATTGATAATGGATGGCATGACAATACAACTACCATGTACTTATTGATAACGGATGGTGTGACAATACAACTATCATGTACTTATTTATAATGGATCGTGTGACAATACAGCTATCATGTACTTATTTATAATGGATGTTGTGACAATACAGCTGTGATGTACTTATTGATAATGGATGGTGTGACAATACAACTATGATGTATTTATTGATAATGGATGGTGTGACAATACAGCTATGATATACTTATTGATAATGGATGGTTTGACAATACAACTATGATGTACTTATTGATAATGGATGGTGTGACAATACAACTATCATGTACTTATAGATAATGGATGGTGTGACAATACAACTATCATGAACTAATTGATAATGGACGGTGCGACCATATAACTATCATGTACCTATTTATAATGGGTGGTGTGACAATACAACTATCATGTACTTATTGATAATGGATGGTGTGACAATACAACTATCATGTACTTATTTATAATGGATGGTCTGACAATACAGCTATGATGTACTTATTGATAATGGATGGTGTGACAATACAACTATCATGTACTTATTGATAATGGATGGTGTGACAATACAACTCTCATGTACTTATTGATATGTGGATGGTGTGACAATACAACTATGATGTACTTATCCATAATAGATGGAGTGACAATACAGATATCATGTACTTATTTATATGAGATGGTGTGACAATACAACTATCATGTACTTATTGATATGTGGATGGTGTGACAATACAACTACCATGTACTTATTGATATGTGGATGGTGTGACAATACAACTATCGTGTACTTATTCATAATGGATGGTGTGAGAATACAACTATCATGTACTTATTGATATGTGGATGGTGTGACAATACAACTACCATGTACTTATTAATGATGGATGGTGTGACAATACAGATATCATGTACTTATTTATAATGGATGGTGTGACAATACAGCTATGATGTTCTTATTCATAATGGATGGTGTGACAATACAACTACAATATACTTATTGATGATAGATGGTGTGACAATACAACTATCATGTACTTATTGATAATGGACGGTGTGACAATACAACTATCCTGTACTTATTGATATGTGGATGATGTACTTATTGATAATGGATGGTGTGACAATACAACTATCATGTACTTATTGATATGTGGATGGTGTGACAATACAACTATCATGTAATTGTCGATATGTGGATGGTGTGACAATACAACTATCATGTACGTATTGATATGTGGATGGTGTGACAATACAACCACCATGTACTTGTTGAGAATGGATGGTGTGACAATACAACTATCATGTACTTATTGATAATGGACGGTGTGACAATACAACTATCCTGTACTTATTGATATGTGGATGATGTACTTATTGATAATGGATGGTGTGACAATACAACTATCATGTCCTTATTGATAATGGATGGTGTGACAATACAACTATCATGCACTTATTGATATGTGTATGTTGTGACCATACAACTGTCATGTACTTATTGATATTGGATGGTGTGACAAAACAACTGTGATGTACTAATTGATAATGGATTGTGTGACAATACAACTGTCATGTACTTATTGGTAATGGATGGTGTGACAATACAAATATCAAGTACTTATTGATATGTGGATGGTGTGACAATACAACCATCATGTACTTATTGATAATGGATGGTGTGACAATACAACTATCATGTACTAATTGATATGTGGATGGTGTGACAATACAACTATCATGTACTTATTGGTAATGGATGGTGTGACAATACAACTATCATGTACTTATCCGTAATGGATGGTGTGACAATACAACTATCATGTACTGATTGATAATGGATGGTGTGACAATACAACTATCATGTACTTATTCATAATTGATGGTGTGACAATACAACTACCATGTACTTATTGGTAATGGATGGTGTGAGAAAATACACCTATCATGTACTTATTTATAATGGATGGTGTGACAATACAGCTATGATGTACTTATTGATAATGGATGGTGTGACAATACAAATATCATGTACTTATTGATAATGGATGTGGTGAGAATACAACTATGATGTACTTATTGATAATGGATGGTATGACAATACAACTATCATGTAATTGTCGATATGTGGATGGTGTGACAATACAACTATCATGTACGTATTGATATGTGGATGGTGTGACAATACAACCACCATGTACTTGTTGATAATGGATGGTGTGGCAATACAACTATCATGTACTTATTGATAATGGACGGTGTGACAATACAACTATCCTGTACTTATTGATATGTGGATGATGTACTTATTGATAATGGATGGTGTGACAATACAACTATCATGTACTTAATTATAATGGATGGTGTGACAATACAGCTATGATGTACTTATTGATAATGGATGGTGTGACAATACAACTGCAATAAATTTATTGATGATAGATGGTGTGACAATACAACTATGATGTACTTATTGATAATAGATAGTGTGACAATACAACTATCATGTACTTATTGATAATGCATGGTGTGACAATAAAACTATCATGTATATATTGATATGTGGATGGTGTGACAATACAACTATCATGTACTTATTGATAATGGATGGTGTGACAATACAACTATCATGTACTTATTGATAATAGATGGTGTGACAATACTACTACCATGTACTTATTGATAATGGATGGTGTGACAATACAACTATGATGTACTTATTGATAATGGATGGTGTGACAATACAACTATCATGTATTGATTGATATGTGGATGGTGTGACAATACAGCTACGATGTACTTATTGATAATTTATGGTGTGACAATACAAGTATCATGTACTTATTGATAATGGATGGTGTGACAATACAACTATCATGTACTAATTGATAATGGACGGTGTGACCATATATCTATCATGCACTTATTTTTAATGCATGGTGTGACAATACAACTATCATGTACTTATTGATAATGGATGGTGTGACAATACAACTACCATGTACTTATTGATAATGGATGGTGTGACAATAAAACTATCATGTACTTATTTATAATGAATGAGGTGTCAATACAGCTATGATGTACTTATTGATAATGGATGCTGTGACAATACAACTGTCATGTACTTATTGATAATGGATGGTGTGACAATACAACTATCATGTACTTATTGATATGTGGATGGTATGACAATACAACTATCATGTACTTATTGATAATGGATGGTGTGCCAATACAACTATCATGTACTTATTGATAATGGATGGCATGACAATACAACTACCATGTACTTATTGATAACGGATGGTGTGACAATACAACTATCATGTACTTATTCATAATGGATCGTGTGACAATACAGCTATCATGTACTTATTTATAATGGATGTTGTGACAATACAGCTGTGATGTACTTATTGATAATGGATGGTGTGACAATACAACTATGATGTATTTATTGATAATGGATGGTGTGACAATACAGCTATGATATACTTATTGATAATGGATGGTTTGACAATACAACTATGATGTACTTATTGATAATGGATGGTGTGACAATACAACTATCATGTACTTATAGATAATGGATGGTGTGACAATACAACTATCATGTACTAATTGATAATGGACGGTGCGACCATATAACTATCATGTACCTATTTATAATGGGTGGTGTGACAATACAACTATCATGTACTTATTGATAATGGATGGTGTGACAATACAACTATCATGTACTTATTTATAATGGATGGTCTGACAATACAGCTATGATGTACTTATTGATAATGGATGGTGTGACAATACAACTATCATGTACTTATTGATAATGGATGGTGTGACAATACAACTCTCATGTACGTATTGATATGTGGATGGTGTGACAATACAACTATGATGTACTTATCCATAATAGATGGAGTGACAATACAGATATCATGTACTTATTTATATGAGATGGTGTGACAATACAACTATCATGTACTTATTGATATGTGGATGGTGTGACAATACAACTACCATGTACTTATTGATATGTGGATGGTGTGACAATACAACTATCGTGTACTTATTCATAATGGATGGTGTGAGAATACAACTATCATGTACTTATTGATATGTGGATGGTGTGACAATACAACTACCATGTACTTATTAATAATGGATGGTGTGACAATACAGATATCATGTACTTATTTACAATGGATGGTGTGACAATACAGCTATGATGTTCTTATTCATAATGGATGGTGTGACAATACAACTACAATATACTTATTGATGATAGATGGTGTGACAATACAACTATGATGTACTTATTTATAATGGATGGTCTGACAATACAGCTATGATGTACTTATTGATAATGGATGGTGTGACAATACAACTATCATGCACTTATTGATAATGGATGGTGTGACAATACAACTATCATGTACTTATTGATATGTGGATGGTGTGACAATACAACTATCGTGTACTTATTCATAATGGATGGTGTGAGAATACAACTATCATGTACTTATTGATATGTGGATGGTGTGACAATACAACTACCATGTACTTATTGATAATGGATGGTGTGACAATACAGATATCATGTACTTATTTATAATGGATGGTGTGACAATACAGCTATGATGTACTTATTCATAATGGATGGTGTGACAATACAACTACAATATACTTATTGATGATAGATGGTGTGACAATACAACTATGATGTACTTATTGATAATAGATAGTGTGACCATATAACTATCATGTACTTATTTTTAATGCATGGTGTGACAATACATCTATCATGTACGTATTGATAATGGATGGTGTGACAATACAACTACCATCTACTTATTGATAATGGATGGTGTGACAATACAACTATCATGTACTTATTTATAATGAATGGGGTGACAATACAGCTATGATGTACTTATTGATAATGGATGCTGTGACAATACAACTGTCATGTACTTATTGATAAAGGATGGTGTGACAATACAACTATCATGTACTTATTGATATGTGGATGGTATTATGATACAACTATCATGTACTTATTGATAATGGATGGTGTGACAATTCAACTATCATGTACTTATTGATAATGGATGGTATGACAATACAACTACCATGTACTTATTGATAACGGATGGTGTGACAATACAACTATCATGTACTTATTTATAATGGATCGTGTGACAATACAACTACCATGTACTTATTTATAATGGATGTTGTGACAATACAGCTATGATGTACTTATTGATAATGGATGGTGTGACAATACAACTATGATGTACTTATTGATAATGAATCGTGTGACAATACAGCTATGATGTACTTATTGATAATGGATGGTTTGACAATACAACTATGATGTACTTATTGATAATGGATTTTGTGACAATACAACTATCATGTACTTATTGATAATGGATGGTGTGACAATACAACTATCATGTACTAATTGATAATGGACGGTGTGACCATATAACTATCATGTACCTATTTATAATGGGTGGTGTGAGAATACAACTATCATGTACTTATTGATATGTGGATGGTGTGACAATACAACTACCACGTACTTATTGATAATGGATGGTGTGACAATACAACTATCATGTACTTATTTATAATGGATGGTGTGACAATACAGCTATCATGTACTTATTGATAATGGATGGTGTGACAATACAACTATCATGTACTTATTGATAATGGATGGTGTGACAATACAACTCTCATGTACCTATTGATATGTGGATGGTGTGACAATACAACTATGATGTACTTATTGATAATGGATGGTGTGACAATAAAACTATGATGTACTTATTGATAATAGATGGAGTGACAATACAACTATCATGTACTTATTGATATGTGGATGGTGTGACAATACAACTATCATGTACTTATTGATAATGGATGGTGTGACAATACAACTATCATGTACTTATTGATAATGGATGGTGTGACAATACAACTACCATGTACTTATTGATAATGGATGGTGTGACAATAAAACTATCATGTACTTATTTATAATGAATGAGGTGTCAATACAGCTATGATGTACTTATTGATAATGGATGCTGTGACAATACAACTGTCATGTACTTATTGATAATGGATGGTGTGACAATACAACTATCATGTACTTATTGATATGTGGATGGTATGACAATACAACTATCATGTACTTATTGATAATGGATGGTGTGCCAATACAACTATCATGTACTTATTGATAATGGATGGCATGACAATACAACTACCATGTACTTATTGATAACGGATGGTGTGACAATACAACTATCATGTACTTATTTATAATGGATCGTGTGACAATACAGCTATCATGTACTTATTTATAATGGATGTTGTGACAATACAGCTGTGATGTACTTATTGATAATGGATGGTGTGACAATACAACTATGATGTATTTATTGATAATGGATGGTGTGACAATACAGCTATGATATACTTATTGATAATGGATGGTTTGACAATACAACTATGATGTACTTATTGATAATGGATGGTGTGACAATACAACTATCATGTACTTATAGATAATGGATGGTGTGACAATACAACTATCATGTACTAATTGATAATGGACGGTGCGACCATATAACTATCATGTACCTATTTATAATGGGTGGTGTGACAATACAACTATCATGTACTTATTGATAATGGATGGTGTGACAATACAACTATCATGTACTTATTTATAATGGATGGTCTGACAATACAGCTATGATGTACTTATTGATAATGGATGGTGTGACAATACAACTATCATGTACTTATTGATAATGGATGGTGTGACAATACAACTATCATGTACTTATTGATATGTGGATGGTGTGACAATACAACTATGATGTACTTATCCATAATAGATGGAGTGACAATACAGATATCATGTACTTATTTATATGAGATGGTGTGACAATACAACTATCATGTACTTATTGATATGTGGATGGTGTGACAATACAACTACCATGTACTTATTGATATGTGGATGGTGTGACAATACAACTATCGTGTACTTATTCATAATGGATGGTGTGAGAATACAACTATCATGTACTTATTGATATGTGGATGGTGTGACAATACAACTACCATGTACTTATTAATAATGGATGGTGTGACAATACAGATATCATGTACTTATTTATAATGGATGGTGTGACAATACAGCTATGATGTTCTTATTCATAATGGATGGTGTGACAATACAACTACAATATACTTATTGATGATAGATGGTGTGACAATACAACTATGATGTACTTATTTATAATGGATGGTCTGACAATACAGCTATGATGTACTTATTGATAATGGATGGTGTGACAATACAACTATCATGCACTTATTGATAATGGATGGTGTGACAATACAACTATCATGTACTTATTGATATGTGGATGGTGTGACAATACAACTATCGTGTACTTATTCATAATGGATGGTGTGAGAATACAACTATCATGTACTTATTGACATGTGGATGGTGTGACAATACAACTACAATGTACTTATTGATAATGGATGGTGTGACAATACAGATATCATGTACTTATTTATAATGGATGGTGTGACAATACAGCTATGATGTACTTATTCATAATGGATGGTGTGACAATACAACTACAATATACTTATTGATGATAGATGGTGTGACAATACAACTATGATGTACTTATTGATAATAGATAGTGTGACCATATAACTATCATGTACTTATTTTTAATGCATGGTGTGACAATACATCTATCATGTACGTATTGATAATGGATGGTGTGACAATACAACTACCATCTACTTATTGATAATGGATGGTGTGACAATACAACTATCATGTACTTATTTATAATGAATGGGGTGACAATACAGCTATGATGTACTTATTGATAATGGATGCTGTGACAATACAACTGTCATGTACTTATTGATAAAGGATGGTGTGACAATACAACTATCATGTACTTATTGCTATGTGGATGGTATTATGATACAACTATCATGTACTTATTGATAATGGATGGTGTGACAATTCAGCTATCATGTACTTATTGATAATGGATGGTATGACAATACAACTACCATGTACTTATTGATAACGGATGGTGTGACAATACAACTATCATGTACTTATTTATAATGGATCGTGTGACAATACAACTACCATGTACTTATTTATAATGGATGTTGTGACAATACAGCTATGATGTACTTATTGATAATGGATGGTGTGACAATACAACTATGATGTACTTATTGATAATGGATCGTGTGACAATACAGCTATGATGTACTTATTGATAATGGATGGTTTGACAATACAACTATGATGTACTTATTGATAATGGATTTTGTGACAATACAACTATCATGTACTTATTGATAATGGATGGTGTGACAATACAACTATCATGTACTAATTGATAATGGACGGTGTGACCATATAACTATCATGTACCTATTTATAATGGGTGGTGTGACAATACAACTATCATGTACTTATTGATATGTGGATGGTGTGACAATACAACTACCACGTACTTATTGATAATGGATGGTGTGACAATACAACTATCATGTACCTATTTATAATGGATGGTGTGACAATACAGCTATCATGTACTTATTGATAATGGATGGTGTGACAATACAACTATCATGTACTTATTGATAATGGATGGTGTGACAATACAACTCTCATGTACCTATTGATATGTGGATGGTGTGACAATAAAACTATGATGTACTTATTGATAATAGATGGAGTGACAATACAACTATCATGTACTTATTGATATGTGGATGGTGTGACAATACAACTATCATGTACTTATTGATAATTTATTTTGTGACAATACAACTATGATGTACTTATTGATAATGGATGGTGTGACAATACAACTACCATGTACTTATTGATAATGGATGATGTAACAATACAGCTATGATGTACTTATTCATAATGGATGGCGTGACAATACAACTGCCATGTACTTATTGATAATGGATGCTGTGACAATACAACTATCATGTACTTATTGATATGTGGATGGTGTGACAATACAACTACCATGTACTTGTTCATAATGGATGGTGTGACAATACAAATATAATGTACTTATTGATATGTGGATGGTGTGACAATACAACTATCATGTACTTGTTCATAATGGATGGTGTGACAATACAAATATCATGTACTTATTGATAATGGATGGTGTGACAATACAACTCTCATGTACTTATTGATATGTGGATGGTGTGACAGTACAACTATCATGTACATATTGATATGTGGATGGTGTGACAGTACAACTATCATGTACTTATTGATAATGGATGGTGTGACAATACAACTACCATGTACTTATTGATAATGGATGGTGTGATAATACAACTATGATGTCTTTATTGATAATGGATGGTGTGACAATACAGCTATGATGTACTTATTGATAATGGATGGTGTGACAATACAACTATCATGTATTTATTGATATGTGGATGGTGTGACAATACAGCTACGATGTACTTATTGATAATGGATGGTGTGACAATACAAGTATCATGTACTTATTGATAATGGATGGTGTGACAATACAACTATCAAGTACTTATAGATAATGGATGGTGTGACAATACAACTATCATGTACTAATTGATAATGGACGGTGTGACCATATAACTATCATGTACATATTTATAATGGGTGGTGTGACAATACAACTATCATGTACTTATTGATAATGGATGGTGTGACAATACAACTCTCATGTACTTATTTATAATGGATGGTCTGACAATACAGCTATGATGTACTTATTGATAATGGATGGTGTGACAATACAACTCTCATGTACTTATTGATAATGTATGGTGTGACAATACAACTATCATGTACTTATTGATATGTGGATGGTGTGACAATACAACTATGATGTACTTATCTTTAATAGATGGAGTGAGTACACAACTACCATGTACTTATTGATAATAGATGGTGTGACAATACAACTATCATGTACTTATTGATATGTGGATGGTGTGACAATACAACTACCATGTACTTATTGATATGTGGATGGTGTGACAATACAACTATCGTGTACTTATTCATAATGGACGGTGTGAGAATACAACTATCATGTACTTATTGATATGTGGATGGTGTGACAATACAACTACCATGTACTTATTAATAATGGATGGTGTGACAATACAGATATCATGTACTTATTTATAATGGATGGTGTGACAATACAGCTATGATGTTCTTATTCAAAATGGATGGTGTGACAATACAACTACAATATACTTATTGATGATAGATGGTGTGACAATACAACTATGATGTACTTATTTATAATGGATGGTCTGACAATACAGCTATGATGTACTTATTGATAATGGATACTGTGACAATACAACTATCATGCACTTATTGCTAATGGATGGTGTGACAATACAACTCTCATGTACTTATTGATATGTGGATGGTGTGACAATACAACTATGATGTACTTATCTATAATAGATGGAGTGACAATACAACTATCGTGTACTTATTCATAATGGATGGTGTGAGAATACAACTATCATGTACTTATTGATATGTGGATGGTGTGACAAAACAACTATCGTGTACTTATTCATAATGGATGGTGTGAGAATACAACTATCATGTACTTATTGATATGTGGATGGTGTGACAATACAACTACCATGTACTTATTGATAATGGATGGTGTGACAATACAGATATCATGTACTTATTTATAATGGATGGTGTGACAATACAGCTATGATGTACTTATTCATAATGGATGGTGTGACAATACAACTACAATATACTTATTGATGATAGATGGTGTGACAATACAACTATGATGTACTTATTGATAATAGATAGTGTGACCATATAACTATCATGTACTTATTTTTAATGCATGGTGTGACAATACATCTATCATGTACGTATTGATAATGGATGGTGTGACAATACAACTACCATCTACTTATTGATAATGGATGGTGTGACAATACAACTATCATGTACTTATTTATAATGAATGGGGTGACAATTCATCTATGATGTACTTATTGATAATGGATGCTGTGACAATACAACTGTCATGTACTTATTGATAAAGGATGGTGTGACAATAAAACTATCATGTACTTATTTATATGT
The DNA here is from genome assembly GCA_028554795.2 of Sinohyriopsis cumingii. Lineage (NCBI taxonomy): Eukaryota > Metazoa > Mollusca > Bivalvia > Unionida > Unionidae > Sinohyriopsis > Sinohyriopsis cumingii. The sequence goes on along the minus strand of CM068826.1, from coordinate 145,832,955 downwards.
GGATGGTATGACAATACAACTATCATGTACTTATTGATAATGGATGGTGTGACAATTCAACTATCATGTACTTATTGGTAATGGATGGTATGACAATACAACTACCATGTACTTATTGATAACGGATGGTGTGACAATACAACTATCATGTACTTATTTATAATGGATCGTGTGACAATACAACTACCATGTACTTATTTATAATGGATGTTGTGACAATACAGCTATGATGTACTTATTGATAATGGATGGTGTGACAATACAACTATGATGTACTTATTGATAATGGATGGTGTGACAATACAGCTATGATGTACTTATTGATAATGGATGGTTTGACAATACAACTATGATGTACTTATTGATAATGGATTTTGTGACAATACAACTATCATGTACTTATTGATAATGGATGGTGTGACAATACAACTATCATGTACTAATTGATAATGGACGGTGTGACCATATAACTATCATGTACCTATTTATAATGGGTGGTGTGACAATACAACTATCATGTACTTATTGATATGTGGATGGTGTGACAATACAACTACCACGTACTTATTGATAATGGATGGTGTGACAATACAACTATCATGTACTTATTTATAATGGATGGTGTGACAATACAGCTATCATGTACTTATTGATAATGGATGGTGTGACAATACAACTATCATGTACTTATTGATAATGGATGGTGTGACAATACAACTCTCATGTACCTATTGATATGTGGATGGTGTGACAATACAACTATGATGTACTTATTGATAATGGATGGTGTGACAATAAAACTATGATGTACTTATTGATAATAGATGGAGTGACAATAAAACTATCATGTACTTATTGATATGTGGATGGTGTGACAATACAACTATCATGTACTTATTGATAATGGATGGTGTGACAATACAACTATGATGTACTTATTGATAATGGATGGTGTGACAATACAACTACCATGTACTTATTGATAATGGATGGTGTAACAATACAGCTATGATGTACTTATTCATAATGGATGGCGTGACAATACAACTGCCATGTACTTATTGATAATGGATGCTGTGACAATACAACTATCATGTACTTATTGATATGTGGATGGTGTGACAATACAACTACCATGTACTTGTTCGGAATGGATGGTGTGACAATACAAATATAATGTACTTATTGATATGTGGATTGTGTGACAATACAACTATCATGTACTTGTTCATAATGGATGGTGTGACAATACAAATATCATGTACTTATTGATAATGGATGGTGTGACAATACAACTCTCATGTACTTATTGATATGTGGATGGTGTGACAATACAACTATCATGTACATATTGATATGTGGATGGTGTGACAATACAACTATCATGTACTTATTGATAATGGATGGTGTGACAATACAACTACCATGTACTTATTGATAATGGATGGTGTGATAATACAACTATGATGTCCTTATTGATAATGGATGGTGTGACAATACAGCTATGATGTACTTATTGATAATGGATGGTGTGACAAAACAACTATCATGTATTTATTGATATGTGGATGGTGTGACAATACAGCTACGCTGTACTTATTGATAATGGATGGTGTGACAATACAAGTATCATGTACTTATTGATAATGGATGGTGTGACAATACAACTATCAAGTACTTATAGATAATGGATGGTGTGACAATACAACTATCATGTACTAATTGATAATGGACGGTGTGACCATATGACTATCATGTACCTATTTATAATGGGTGGTCTGACAATACAACTATCATGTACTTATTGATATGTGGATGGTGTGACAATACAACTACCATGTACTAATTGATAATGGATGGTGTGACAAAACAAGTATCATGTACTTATTGATAATGGATGGTGTGACAATACAGCTATCATGTACTTATTGATAATTTATGGTGTGACAATACAACTATCATGTACTTATTGATAATGGATGGTGTGACAATACAACTCTCATGTACCTATTGATATGTGGATGGTGTGACAATATAACTATGATGTACTTATTGATAATGGATGGAGTGACAATACAACTACCATGTACTTATTGATAATGGATGGTGTGACAATACAACTATCATGTACTTATTCATAATGGATGGTGTGACAATACAACTATCATCTACTTATTGATATGTGGATGGTGTGACAATACAACTATCATGTACTTATTGATAATGGATGTTGTGACAATACAACTATGATGTACTTATTGATAATGGATGGTGTGACAATACAACTACCATGTACTTATTGATAATGGATGGTGTGACAATACAGCTATGATGTACTTATTCATAATGGATGGCGTGACAATACAACTTCCATGTACTTATTGATATGTGGATGGTGTGACAATGCAACTATCATGTACTTATTGACATGTGGATGGTGTGACAATACAACTACCATGTACTTGTTCATAATGGATGGTGTGACAATACAAATATAATGTACTTATTGATATGTGGATGGTGTGCCAATACAAATATCATGTACTTATTGATAATGGAAGGTGTGACAATACAACTATCATGTCCTTATTGATATGTGGATGGTGTGACAATACAACTATTATGTACTTATTGATATGTGGATGGTGTGACAATACAACTATCATGTACTTATTGATATGTGGATGGTGTGACAATACAACTATCATATACTTATTGATAATGGATGGTGTGACAATACAACTATCATGTACTTATTCATAATGGATGGTGTGACAATACAACTGTCATGTACTTATTCATAATGGATGGTGTGACAATACAACTAAGATGTACTTATTGATAATGGATGGTGTGACAAAATACAACTATTATGTACTTATTTATAATGGATGGTGTGACAATACAGCTATGATGTACTTATTGATAATGGATGGTGTGACAATACAACTCTCATGTCCTTATTGATAATGGATGGTGTTACAATACAACTATCATGTACTTATTTATAATGGATGGTGTGACAATACAGCTATGATGTACTTATTGATAATGGATGGTGTGACAATACAAATATCATGTACTTATTGATAATGGATGTGGTGAGAATACAACTATGATGTACTTATTGATAATGGATGGTATGACAATACAACTATCATGTAATTGTCGATATGTGGATGGTGTGACAATACAACTATCATGTACGTATTGATATGTGGATGGTGCGACAATACAACCACCATGTACTTGTTGATAATGGATGGTGTGACAATACAACTATCATGTACTTATTGATAATGGACGGTGTGACAATACAACTATCCTGTACTTATTGATATGTGGATGATGTACTTATTGATAATGGATGGTGTGACAATACAACTATCATGTACTTATTGATATGTGGATGGTGTGACAATACAACTATCATGTAATTGTCGATATGTGGATGGTGTGACAATACAACTATCATGTACGTATTGATATGTGGATGGTGTGACAATACAACCACCATGTACTTGTTGATAATGGATGGTGTGACAATACAACTATCATGTACTTATTGATAATGGACAGTGTGACAATACAACTATCCTGTACTTATTGATATGTGGATGATGTACTTATTGATAATGGATGGTGTGACAATACAACTATCATGTACTTATTGATAATGGATGGTGTGACAATACAACTATCATGCACTTATTGATATGTGTATGTTGTGACCATACAACTGTCATGTACTTATTGATATTGGATGGTGTGACAAAACAACTGTGATGTACTAATTGATAATGGATTGTGTGACAATACAACTGTCATGTACTTAATGGTAATGGATGGTGTGACAATACAAATATCAAGTACTTATTGATATGTGGATGGTGTGACAATACAAACATCATGTACTTATTGATAATGGATGGTGTGACAATACAACTATCATGTACTAATTGATATGTGGATGGTGTGACAATACAACTGTCATGTACTTATTGGTAATGGATGGTGTGACAATACAACTATCATGTACTTATCCGTAATGGATGGTGTGACAATACAACTATCATGTACTGATTGATAATGGATGGTGTGACAATACAACTATCATGTACTTATTCATAATGGATGGTGTGAGAATACAACTACCATGTACTTATTGGTAATGGATGGTGTGAGAAAATACACCTATCATGTACTTATTTATAATGGATGGTGTGACAATACAGCTATGATGTACTTATTGATAATGGATGGTGTGACAATACAAATATCATGTACTTATTGATAATGGATGTGGTGAGAATACAACTATGATGTACTTATTGATAATGGATGGTATGACAATACAACTATCATGTAATTGTCGATATGTGGATGGTGTGACAATACAACTATCATGTACGTATTGATATGTGGATGGTGTGACAATACAACCACCATGTACTTGTTGATAATGGATGGTGTGACAATACAACTATCATGTACTTATTGATAATGGACGGTGTGACAATACAACTATCCTGTACTTATTGATATGTGGATGATGTACTTATTGATAATGGATGGTGTGACAATACAACTATCATGTACTTAATTATAATGGATTGTGTGACAATACAGCTATGATGTACTTATTGATAATGGATGGTGTGACAATACAACTGCAATAAACTTATTGATGATAGATGGTGTGACAATACAACTATGATGTACTTATTGATAATAGATAGTGTGACAATACAACTATCATGTACTTATTGATAATGCATGGTGTGACAATACAACTATCATGTATATATTGATATGTGGATGGTGTGACAATACAACTATCATGTACTTATTGATAATGGATGGTGTGACAATACAACTATCATGTACTTATTGATAATAGATGGTGTGACAATACAACTACCATGTACTTATTGATAATGGATGGTGTGACAATACAACTATGATGTACTTATTGATAATGGATGGTGTGACAATACAGGTATGATGTACTTATTGATAATGGATGGTGTGACAATACAACTATCATGTATTGATTGATATGTGGATGGTGTGACAATACAGCTACGATGTACTTATTGATAATTTATGGTGTGACAATACAAGTATCATGTACTTATTGATAATGGATAGTGTGACAATACAACTATCATGTACTAATTGATAATGGACGGTGTGACCATATAACTATCATGCACTTATTTTTAATGCATGGTGTGACAATACAACTATCATGTACTTATTGATAATGGATGGTGTGACAATACAACTACCATGTACTTATTGATAATGGATGGTGTGACAATAAAACTATCATGTACTTATTTATAATGAATGAGGTGTCAATACAGCTATGATGTACTTATTGATAATGGATGCTGTGACAATACCACTGTCATGTACTTATTGATAATGGATGGTGTGACAATACAACTATCATGTACTTATTGATATGTGGATGGTATGACAATACAACTATCATGTACTTATTGATAATGGATAATGTGCCAATACAACTATCATGTACTTATTGATAATGGATGGTATGACAATACAACTACCATGTACTTATTGATAACGGATGGTGTGACAATACAACTATCATGTACTTATTTATAATGGATCGTGTGACAATACAGCTATCATGTACTTATTTATAATGGATGTTGTGACAATACAGCTGTGATGTACTTATTGATAATGGATGGTGTGACAATACAACTATGATGTATTTATTGATAATGGATGGTGTGACAATACAGCTATGATATACTTATTGATAATGGATGGTTTGACAATACAACTATGATGTACTTATTGATAATGGATGGTGTGACAATACAACTATCATGTACTTATTGATAATGGATGGTGTGACAAAACAACTACCATGTACTTATTGATAATGGATGGTGTGACAATAAAACTATCATGTACTTATTTATAATGAATGAGGTGTCAATACAGCTATGATGTACTTATTGATAATGGATGCTGTGACAATACAAGTGTCATGTACTTATTGATAATGGATGGTGTGACAATACAACTATCATGTACTTATTGATATGTGGATGGTATGACAATACAACTATCATGTACTTATTGATAATGGATGGTGTGCCAATACAACTATCATGTACTTATTGATAATGGATGGTATGACAATACAACTACCATGTACTTATTGATAACGGATGGTGTGACAATACAACTATCATGTACTAATTTATGATGGATCGTGTGACAATACAGCTATCATGTACTTATTTATAATGGATGTTGTGACAATACAGCTGTGATGTACTTATTGATAATGGATGGTGTGACAATACAACTATGATGTATTTATTGATAATGGATGGTGTGACAATACAGCTATGATATACTTATTGATAATGGATGGTTTGACAATACAACTATGATGTACTTATTGATAATGGATGGTGTGACAATACAACTATCATGTACTTATAGATAATGGATGGTGTGACAATACAACTATCATGTACTAATTGATAATGGACGGTGCGACCATATAACTATCATGTACCTATTTATAATGGGTGGTGTGACAATACAACTATCATGTACTTATTGATAATGGATGGTGTGACAATACAACTATCATGTACTTATTTATAATGGATGGTCTGACAATACAGCTATGATGTACTTATTGATAATGGATGGTGTGACAATACAACTATCATGTACTTATCGATAATGGATGGTGTGACAATACAACTCTCATGTACTTATTGATATGTGGATGGTGTGACAATACAACTATGATGTACTTATCCATAATAGATGGAGTGACAATACAGATATCATGTACTTATTTATATGAGATGGTGTGACAATACAACTATCATGTACTTATTGATATGTGGATGGTGTGACAATACAACTACCATGTACTTATTGATAATGGATGGTGTGACATTACAGATATCATGTACTTATTTATAATGGATGGTGTGACAATACAGCTATGATGTACTTATTCATAATGGATGGTGTGACAATACAACTACAATATACTTATTGATGATAGATGGTGTGACAATACAACTATGATGTACTTATTGATAATAGATAGTGTGACCATATAACTATCATGTACTTATTTTTCATGCATGGTGTGACAATAAATCTATCATGTACGTATTGATAATGGATGGTGTGACAATACAACTACCATCTACTTATTGATAATGGATGGTGTGACAATACAACTATCATGTACTTATTTATAATGAATGGGGTGACAATACAGTTATGATGTACTTATTGATAATGGATGCTGTGACAATACAACTGTCATGTACTTATTGATAAAGGATGGTGTGACAATACAACTATCATGTACTTATTGATATGTGGATGGTATGACAATACAACTATCATGTACTTATTGATAATGGATGGTGTGACAATTCAACTATCATGTACTTATTGATAATGGATGGTATGACAATACAACTGCCATGTACTTATTGATAACGGATGGTGTGACAATACAACTATCATGTACTTATTTATAATGGATCGTGTGACAATACAACTACCATGTACTTATTTATAATGGATGTTGTGACAATACAGCTATGATGTACTTATTGATAATGGATGGTGTGACAATACAACTATGATGTACTTATTGATAATGGATGGTGTGACAATACAGCTATGATGTACTTATTGATAATGGATGGTTTGACAATACAACTATGATGTACTTATTGATAATGGATTTTGTGACAATACAACTATCATGTACTTATTGATAATGGATGGTGTGACAATACAACTATCATGTACTAATTGATAATGGACGGTGTGACCATATAACTATCATGTACCTATTTATAATGGGTGGTGTGACAATACAACTATCATGTACTTATTGATATGTGGATGGTGTGACAATACAACTACCACGTACTTATTGATAATGGATGGTGTGACAATACAACTATCATGTACTTATTTATAATGGATGGTGTGACAATACAGCTATCATGTACTTATTGATAATGGATGGTGTGACAATACAACTATCATGTACTTATTGATAATGGATGGTGTGACAATACAACTCTCATGTACCTATTGATATGTGGATGGTGTGACAATACAACTATGATGTACTTATTGATAATGGATGGTGTGACAATAAAACTATGATGTACTTATTGATAATAGATGGAGTGACAATACAACTACCATGTACTTATTGATAATGGATGGTGTAACAATACAGCTATGATGTACTTATTCATAATGGATGGCGTGACAATACAACTGCCATGTACTTATTGATAATGGATGCTGTGACAATACAACTATCATGTACTTATTGATATGTGGATGGTGTGACAATACAACTGCCATGTACTTGTTCATAATGGATGGTGTGACAATACAAATATAATGTACTTATTGATATGTGGATGGTGTGACAATACAACTATCATGTACTTGTTCATAATGGATGGTGTGACAATACAAATATCATGTACTTATTGATAATGGATGGTGTGACAATACAACTCTCATGTACTTATTGATATGTGGATGGTGTGACAATACAACTATCATGTACATATTGATATGTGGATGGTGTGACAATACAACTATCATCTACTTATTGATAATGGATGGTGTGACAATACAACTACCATGTACTTATTGATAATGGATGGTGTGATAATACAGCTATGATGTACTTATTGATATGTGGATGGTGTGACAATACAGCTACGATGTACTTATTGATAATGGATGGTGTGACAATACAAGTATCATGTACTTATTGATAATGGATGGTGTGACAATACAACTCTCAAGTACTTATAGATAATGGATGGTGTGACAATACAACTATCATGTACTAATTGATAATGGACGGTGTGACCATATAACTATCATGTACCTATTGATAATGGGTGGTGTGACAATACAACTATCATGTACTTATTGATAATGGATGGTGTGACAATACAACTATCATGTACTTATTTATAATGGATGGTCTGACAATACAGCTATGATGTACTTATTGATAATGGATGGTGTGACAATACAACTATCATGTACTTATTGATAATGGATGGTGTGACAATACAACTCTCATGTACTTATTGATATGTGGATGGTGTGACAATACAACTATGATGTACTTATCTTTAATAGATGGAGTGAGTACACAACTACCATGTACTTATTGATAATAGATGGTGTGACAATACAACTATCATGTACTTATTGATATGTGGATGGTGTGACAATACAACTACCATGTACTTATTGATATGTGGATGGTGTGACAATACAACTATCATGTACATATTGATATGTGGATGGTGTGACAATACAACTATCATGTACCTATTTATAATGGGTGGTGTGACAATACAACTATCATGTACTTATTGATAATGGATGGTGTGACAATGCAACTATCATGTATTTATTGATATGTGGATGGTGTGACAATACAGCTACGATGTACTTATTGATAATGGATGGTGTGACAATACAAGTATCATGTACTTATTGATAATGGATGGTGTGACAATACAACTATCAAGTACTTATAGATAATGGATGGTGTGACAATACAACTATCATGTACTAATTGATAATGGACGGTGTGACCATATAACTATCATGTACCTATTGATAATGGGTGGTGTGACAATACAACTATCATGTACTTATTGATAATGGATGGTGTGACAATACAACTATCATGTACTTATTTATAATGGATGGTCTGACAATACAGCTATGATGTACTTATTGATAATGGATGGTGTGACAATACAACTATCATGTACTTATTGATAATGGATGGTGTGACAATACAACTCTCATGTACTTATTGATATGTGGATGGTGTGACAATACAACTATGATGTACTTATCTTTAATAGATGGAGTGAGTACACAACTACCATGTACTTATTGATAATAGATGGTGTGACAATACAACTATCATGTACTTATTGATATGTGGATGGTGTGACAATACAACTACCATGTACTTATTGATATGTGGATGGTGTGACAATACAACTATCGTGTACTTATTCATAATGGACGGTGTGAGAATACAACTATCATGTACTTATTGATATGTGGATGGTGTGACAATACAACTACCATGTACTTATTAATAATGGATGGTGTGACAATACAGATATCATGTACTTATTTATAATGCATGGTGCGACAATACAGCTATGATGTTCTTATTCAAAATGGATGGTGTGACAATACAACTACAATATACTTATTGATGATAGATGGTGTGACAATACAACTATGATGTACTTATTTATAATGGACGGTCTGACAATACAGCTATGATGTACTTATTGATAATGGATATTGTGACAATACAACTATCATGCACTTATTGATAATGGATGGTGTGACAATACAACTCTCATGTACTTATTGATATGTGGATGGTGTGACAATACAACTATGATGTACTTATCTATAATAGATGGAGTGACAATACAACTATCGTGTACTTATTCATAATGGATGGTGTGAGAATACAACTATCATGTACTTATTGATATGTGGATGGTGTGACAATACAACTATCGTGTACTTATTCATAATGGATGGTGTGAGAATACAACTCTCATGTACTTATTGATATGTGGATGGTGTGACAATACAACTACCATGTACTTATTGATAATGGATGGTGTGACAATACAGATATCATGTACTTATTTATAATGGATGGTGTGACAATACAGCTATGATGTACTTATTCATAATGGATGGTGTGACAATACAACTACAATATACTTATTGATGATAGATGGTGTGACAATACAACTATGATGTACTTATTGATAATAGATAGTGTGACCATATAACTATCATGTACTTATTTTTAATGCATGGTGTGACAATACATCTATCATGTACGTATTGATAATGGATGGTGTGACAATACAACTACGATCTACTTATTGATAATGGATGGTGTGACAATACAACTATCATGTACTTATTTATAATGAATGGGGTGACAATACAGCTATGATGTACTTATTGATAATGGATGCTGTGACAATACAACTGTCATGTACTTATTGATAAAGGATGGTGTGACAATACAACTATCATGTACTTATTGATATGTGGATGGTATGACAATACAACTATCATGTACTTATTGATAATGGATGGTGTGACAATTCAACTATCATGTACTTATTGGTAATGGATGGTATGACAATACAACTACCATGTACTTATTGATAACGGATGGTGTGACAATACAACTATCATGTACTTATTTATAATGGATCGTGTGACAATACAACTACCATGTACTTATTTATAATGGATGTTGTGACAATACAGCTATGATGTACTTATTGATAATGGATGGTGTGACAATACAACTATGATGTACTTATTGATAATGGATGGTGTGACAATACAGCTATGATGTACTTATTGATAATGGATGGTTTGACAATACAACTATGATGTACTTATTGATAATGGATTTTGTGACAATACAACTATCATGTACTTATTGACATGTGGATGGTGTGACAATACAACTATCATGTACTTATTGATATGTGGATGGTGTGACAATACAACTATCATGTACTTATTGATAATGGATGGTGAGACAATACAACTATCATGTACTTATTCATAATGCATGGTGTGACAATACAACTATCATGTACTTATTGATATGTGGATGGTGTGACAATACAACTATCATGTACTTATTGATAATGGATGGTGTGACAATACAACTATGATGTACTTATTGATAATGGATGGTGTGACAATACAACTACCATGTACTTATTGATAATGGATGGTGTAACAATACAGCTATGATGTACTTATTCATAATGGATGGCGTGACAATGCAACTGCCATGTACTTATTGATAATGGATGCTGTGACAATACAACTATCATGTACTTATTGATATGTGGATGGTGTGACAATACAACTACCATGTACTTGTTCATAATGGATGGTGTGACAATACAAATATAATGTACTTATTGATATGTGGATGGTGTGACAATACAACTATCATGTACTTATTCATAATGGATGGTGTGACAATACAAATATCATGTACTTATTGATAATGGATGGTGTGACAATACAACTCTCATGTACTTATTGATATGTGGATGGTGTGACAATACAACTATCATGTACTTATTGATATGTGGATGGTGTGACAATACAACTATCATGTACTTATTGATAATGGATGGTGTGACAATACAACTACCATGTACTTATTGATAATGGATGGTGTGATAATACAACTATGATGTCCTTATTGATAATGGATGGTGTGACAATACAGCTATGATGTACTTATTGATAATGGATGGTGTGACAATACATCCATCATGTATTTATTGATATGTGGATGGTGTGACAATACAGCTACGATGTACTTATTGATAATGGATGGTGTGACAATACAAGTATCATGTACTTATTGATAATGGATGGTGTGACATTACAACTATCATGTACTAATTGATAATGGACGGTGTGACCATATAACTATCATGTACTTATTTTTAATGCATGGTGTGACAATACAACTATCATGTACTTATTGATAATGGATGGTGTGACAATACAACTACCATGTACTTATTGATATGTGGATGGTATGACAATACAACTATCATGTACTTATTGATATGTGGATGGTATGACAATACAACTATCATGTACTTATTGATAATGGATGGTGTGGCAATACAACTATCATATACTTATTGATAGTGGATGGTATGACAATACAACTACCATGTACTTATTGATGACGGATGGTGTTACAATACAACTATCATGTACTTATTGATAATGGATGGTGTGACAATACAACTATCATGTACTTATTGATATGTGGATGGTGTGACAATACAACTACCATGTACTTATTAATAATGGATGGTGTGACAATACAGCTATCATGTACTTATTTATAATGGATGGTGTGACAATACAACTATGATGTACTTATTGATAATGGATGGTTTGACAATACAACTATGATGTACTTATTGATAATGGATGGTGTGACAATACAACTATCATGTGCTTATTGATAATGGATGGTGTGACAATACAACTATCATGCACTAATTGATAATGGACGGTGTGACCATATAACTATCATGTACCTATTTATAATGGGTGGTCTGACAATACAACCATCATGTACTTATTGATATGTGGATGGTGTGACAATACAACTACCATGTACTTATTGATAATGGATGGTGTGACAAAACAAGTATCATGTACATGTTGATAATGGATGGTGTGACAATACAGCTATCATGTACTTATTGATAATGGATGGTGTGACAATACAACTATCATGTACTTATTGATAATGGATGGTGTGACAATACAACTCTCATGTACCTATTGATATGTGGATGGTGTGACAATATAACTATGATGTACTTATTGATAATGGATGGAGTGACAATACAACTACCATGTACTTATTGATAATGGATGGTGTGACAATACAACTATCATGTACTTATTCATAATGGATGGTGTGACAATACAACTATCATCTACTTATTGATATGTGGATGGTGTGACAATACAACTATCATGTACTTATTGATAATGGATGTTGTGACAATACAACTATGATGTACTTATTGATAATGGATGGTGTGACAATACAACTACCATGTACTTATTGATAATGGATGGTGTGACAATACAGCTATGATGTACTTATTCATAATGGATTGCGTGACAATACAACTTCCATGTACTTATTGATATGTGGATGGTGTGACAATGCAACCATCATGTACTTATTGATATGTGGATGGTGTGACAATACAACTACCATGTACTTGTTCATAATGGATGGTGTGACAATACAAATATAATGTACTTATTTATATGTGGATGGTGTGACAATACAAGTATCATGTACTTATTGATAATGGAAGGTGTGACAATTCAACTATCATGTACTTATTCATAATGGATGGTGTGACAATACAACTGTCATGTACTTATTCATAATGGATGGTGTGACAATACAACTACCATGTACTTATTGATAATGGATGGTGTGACAAAATACAACTATTATGTACTTATTTATAATGGATGGTGTGACAATACAGCTATGATGTACTTATTGATAATGGATGGTGTGACAATACAACTATCATGTCCTTATTGATAATGGATGGTGTTACAATACAACTATCATGTACTTATTTATAATGGATGGTGTGACAATACAGCTATGATGTACTTATTGATATGTGGATGGTGTGACAATACAACTATCATGTCCTTATTGATAATGGATGGTGTTACAATACAACTATCATGTACTTATTTATAATGGATGGTGTGACAATACAGCTATGATGTACTTATTGATATGTGGATGGTGTGACAATACAACTATCATGTCCTTATTGATAATGGATGGTGTTACAATACAACTATCATGTACTTATTGATAATGGATGGTGTGACAATACAACTATCATGTCCTTATTGATATGTGGATGGTGTGACAATACAACTATTATGTACTTATTGATATGTGGATGGTGTGACAATACAACTATCATGTACTTATTGATATGTGGATGGTGTGACAATACAACTATCATATACTTATTGATAATGGATGGTGTGACAATACAACTATCATGTACTTATTCATAATGGATGGTGTGACAATACAACTGTCATGTACTTATTCATAATGGATGGTGTGACAATACAACTACCATGTACTTATTGATAATGGATGGTGTGACAAAATACAACTATTATGTACTTATTTATAATGGATGGTGTGACAATACAGCTATGATGTACTTATTGATAATGGATGGTGTGACAATACAACTATCATGTACTTATTCATAATGGATGGTGTGACAATACAACTGTCATGTACTTATTCATAATGGATGGTGTGACAATACAACTACCATGTACTTATTCATAATGGATGGTGTGACAAAATACAACTATTATGTACTTATTTATAATGGATGGTGTGACAATACAGCTATGATGTACTTATTGATAATGGATGGTGTGACAATACAAATATCATGTACTTATTGATAATGGATGTGGTGAGAATACAACTATGATGTACTTATTGATAATGGATGGTATGACAATACAACTATCATGTAATTGTCGATATGTGGATGGTGTGACAATACAACTATCATGTACGTATTGATATGTGGATGGTGTGACAATACAACCACCATGTACTTGTTGATAATGGATGGTGTGACAATACAACTATCATGTACTTATTGATAATGGACGGTGTGACAATACAACTATCCTGTACTTATTGATATGTGGATGATGTACTTATTGATAATGGATGGTGTGACAATACAACTATCATGTACTTATTGATATGTGGATGGTGTGACAATACAACTATCATGTAATTGTCGATATGTGGATGGTGTGACAATACAACTATCATGTACGTATTGATATGTGGATGGTGTGACAATACAACCACCATGTACTTGTTGATAATGGATGGTGTGACAATACAACTATCATGTACTTATTGATAATGGACGGTGTGACAATACAACTATCCTGTACTTATTGATGTGTGGATGATGTACTTATTGATAATGGATGGTGTGACAATACAACTATCATGTACTTATTGATAATGGATGGTGTGACAATACAACTATCATGCACTTATTGATATGTGTATGTTGTGACCATACAACTGTCATGTACTTATTGATATTGGATGGTGTGACAATACAACTGTGATGTACTAATTGATAATGGATTGTTTGACAATACAACTGTCATGTACTTATTGGTAATGGATGGTGTGACAATACAAATATCAAGTACTTATTGATATGTGGATGGTGTGACAATACAACCATCATGTACTTATTGATAATGGATGGTGTGACAATACAACTATCATGTACTAATTGATATGTGGATGGTGTGACAATACAACTATCATGTACTTATTGATAATGGATGGTGTGACAATACAACTATCATGTACTTATCCGTAATGGATGGTGTGACAATACAACTATCATGTACTGATTGATAATGGATGGTGTGACAATACAACTATCATGTACTTATTCATAATGGATGGTGTGACAATACAACTACCATGTACTTATTGGTAATGGATGGTGTGAGAAAATACACCTATCATGTACTTATTTATAATGGATGGTGTGACAATACAGCTATGATGTTCTTATTGATAATGGATGGTGTGACAATACAAATATCATGTACTTATTGATAATGGATGTGGTGAGAATACAACTATGATGTACTTATTGATAATGGATGGTATGGCAATACAACTATCATGTAATTGTCGATATGTGGATGGTGTGACAATACAACTATCATGTACGTATTGATATGTGGATGGTGCGACAATACAACCACCATGTACTTGTTGATAATGGATGGTGTGACAATACAACTATCATGTACTTATTGATAATGGACGGTGTGACAATACAACTATCCTGTACTTATTGATATGTGGATGATGTACTTATTGATAATGGATGGTGTGACAATACAACTATCATGTACTTATTGATATGTGGATGGTGTGACAATACAACTATCATGCACTTATTGATATGTGTATGTTGCGACCATACAACTGTCATGTACTTATTGATATTGGATGGTGTGACAATACAACTGTGATGTACTAATTGATAATGGATTGTGTGACAATACAACTGTCATGTACTTATTGGTAATGGATGGTGTGACAATACAACTATCATGTACTTATTGATAATGGATGGTGTGACAATACAACTATCATGTACTTATTGATATGTGGATGGTGTGACAATACAACTATCATGTACTTATTGATAATGGATGCTGTGACAATGCAACTGTCATGTACTTATTCATAATGGATTTTTTGACAATACAACTATCATGTACTTATTCATAATGGATGGTGTGTCAACACAACTACCATGTACTTATTGATAATGGATGGTGTGACAAAATACAACTATCATGTACTTATTTATAATGGATGGTGTGACAATACAGCTATGATGTACTTATTGATAATGGATGGTGTGACAATACAACTGTCATGTACTTATTGATATGTTGATGTTGTGACAATACAACTATCATGTACCTATTGATAATGGATGGTGTGACAATACAACTATCATGTAATTTTTTATATGTGGATGGTGTGACAATACAACTATCATGTACTTATTGATAATGGATGGTGTGACAATACATCTATCATGTACTTATTCATAATGGATGGTGTGACAATACAGCTATCATGTACTTATTCATAATGGATGGTGTGACAATACAACTACCATGTACTTATTGATAAAAGATGGTGTGACAAGATACAACTATCATGTACTTATTTATAATGGATGGTGTGACAATATAGCTATGATGTACTTATTGATAATGGATGGTGTGACAATACAACTATCATGTCCTTATTGATAATGGATGATGTGACAATTCAACTATCATGTACTTATTGATATGTGGATGGTGTGATAATACAACTATCATGTACTTATTGATAATGGATGGTGTGACAATACAACTATCATGTACTTATTCATAATGGATGGTGTTACAATGCAACTACCATGTACTTACTGATAATGGATGGTGTGACAATACAACTATCATGTACTTATTGATATGTGGATGGTGAGACAATACAACCATCATGTACTTATTGATAATGGATTGTGTGACAATACAACTATCATGTACTTATTGATATGTGGATGGTGTGACAATACAACTATCATGTACTTATTGATAATGGATGGTGTGACAATACAACTATCATGTACTTATTGATATGTGGATGATGTACTTATTGATAATGGATGGTGTGACAATACAACTATCATGTACTTATTGATATGTGGATGGTGTGACAATACAACTATCATGTACTTATTGATATGTGTATGTTGTGACCATACAACTGTCATGTACTTATTGATGATGGATGGTGTGACTACAACTATTATGTACTAATTGATAATGGATGGTGTGACAATGCAACTATCATGTACTTATTTATAATGGATGGTATGACAATACAGTTATGATGTACTTATTGATAATGGATGGTGTGACAATACAACTATCATGTACTTATTGATAATGGATGGTGTGACAATACAACTATCATGTACTTATTGATATGTGGAAGGTGTGGCAATACAACTATCATGTACTTATTGATAATGGATGCTGCGACAATACGACTATCATGTACTTATTCATAATGGATTGTGTGACAATACAACTGTCATGTACTTATTGATAATGGATGCTGCGACAATACGACTATCATGTACTTATTCATAATGGATTGTGTGACAATACAACTGTCATGTACTTATTGATAATGGATAGTGTGACAAAATACAACTATCATGTACTTATTTATAATGGATGGTGTGACAATACAGCTATGATGTACTTATTGATAATGGATGGTGTGACAATACAAATATCATGTACTTATTGATAATGGATGGTGTGACAATACAACTATGATGTACTTATTAATAATGGATGGTGTGACAATACAATTATCATGTACTTATTGATATGTGGATGGTGTGACAATACAGCTATCATGTACTTATTGATAATGGATGGTGTGACAATACAACTATTATGTACTTATTGATTATGGATGGTGTGACAATACAACCACCATGTACTTATTGATAATGGATGGTGTGACAATACAACTATCATGTACTTATTCATAATGGATTGTGTGACAATACAACTGTCATGTACTTATTGATAATGGATGGTGTGACAAAATACAACTATCATGTACTTATTTATAATGGATGGTGTGACAATACAGCTATGATGTAGTTATTGATAATGGATGGTGTGACAATACAGCTATCATGTACTTATTGATAATGGATTCTGTGACAATACAACTATCATGTACTTATTGATAATGGATGGTGTGACAATACAACTATCATGTCCTTATTGATATGTGGATGATGTACTTATTGATAATGGATGGTGTGACAATACAACTATCATGTACTTATTGATATGTGGATGGTGTGACCATACAACTATCATGTACTTATTGATATGTGGATGGTGTGACAATACAACTATCGTGTACTTATTGATAATGGATGGTGTGACAATACAATTATCATGTACTGATTGATAATAGATGGTGTGACCATACAACTATCATGTACTTATTGATAATGGATGGTGTGACAATACAACTATGATGTACTTATTGATAATGGATGGTATGACAATACAGCTATCATGAACTTATTGATAATGGATGGTGTGACAACCCAACTATCATGTTTTTATTGATATGTGGATGGTGTGACAATACAACTATCATGTATTTATTGATATGTGGATGGTGTGACCATACAACTATCATGTATTTATTGATATGTGGATGGTGTGACAATACAGCTATGATGTACTTATTGATAATGGATGGTGTGACAATACAACTATCATGTACTTATTGAGAATGGATGGTATGACAATTCAACTATCATGTACTTATTGATATGTGGATTTTGTGACAATACAACTATCATGTACTTATTGATATGTGGATGGTGTGACCATACAACTATCATGTACTTATTCATAATAGATAGTGTGACAATACAACTATGATGTACTAATTGATAATGGATGGTGAGACAATACAACTATGATGTACTTATTGATAATGGACCGTATAACAATACAACTATTTTGAATTTATTGATAATTCATGGTGTGAGAATACTACTATTATGTACTTATTGCTAAACATAACTGAAAAAAGATGAAATTGCTTAAAATTTAACCCTTCTGATACAAACTTCATCTTAACTCGTAAACCAAAGTTAATTTCTTTTAACTGCTGATATGCACATGAGTATGAGTTTTATGAATGAAATGTACACAAAAACAGTCACTCATTTTCCCTACTATTACTGTTAATGAAATGTACACAAAAACAGTCACTCATTTTCCCCGACTATTACTGTTAATGAAATGTACACAAAAACAGTCACTCATTTTCCCTACTATTACTGTTAATAACACGACTTCTACTGTGCAGTTGACAAATTTTGCATTATGCAAGGTATCAAGAGCTAAATAAATAGTAAAGTTTATATCCTATGCCCGACTAATAGGATCTGAACTGGTTCTAGTGGGACATTGTGCAAGGCTCCCATGGGTCCTGGGCATGGAAAAGACAGCATTATTTTGACACTTACAGCAGGATTTAACAAATTGTTGGAATTTGATCATACAGATTTGTTAAGAAAAGAATGCTGCTTATTTCCATTTGCATGTCAAGTGAGTGACAGAGTTATTCACCCTTGTTCAGTTGAAACCAAGAAACCATAAGGAAAGAGAAGTTCTACCCTCACTGGAGAATGCACTAACATGGAATCAGAAAAGGACAGTATCAGTTTCCTACTTTGGGATTTGACAGTAAAAATATGGCTCATTCTTGGGCCGAAAATTGATACGTATATAATAAATCTTTATATTTTCACACATGAAAATACAAGCCTTCTCATCATGCCATGTGATGCTTGATTGTATGCACCAGTTAAAGATATACCTGTCACAACAAAAACAAGCACTTTGCAAGATAGAACAAATAACAACTGCAACACATTCAAGACAATGGAAATTAAATTTTGCTTAATACATTGACCCCTAGCGACGACTTTACGGGGCAGGAGGTAGTAGCCTACTGCCGAGCTCTGTAGCGTCATGGTCATGCATGATACACTAAAGTGGGTGGTATTATAGAAAGGTAGACAGATGTAGCTCTACAATGATACCAAATAATCTGGAATATCTAGTTGCACTACAAAATACAGATAGAAAAACCTCATTTTTTTGGACCCGACCTTATTTTTACCCAAAATTCTCCCGTGGTCTGAATCCGATTTTGTGTCCGGATTTTAGACTTTTTGGTATGAACTGCAAACAGACAGATGAGCCTTTGCAAAAAGTAGGATAAGATGGGCATTTGCAACAAAGAGTGGTCTCCATACAAAAATAATGGCTCCGTTTAGCAAAACAAAACAAAAAAAACAAAAAAGTCCAACTGTTACCCTTCTGCTCATGCGCGAGTCAAATAGCCAACGAAAAACGATGTTTCTAACACAACTTGGTAGTATGTTATTGAAAGATGACCGGGGATTTGGTGTTTTCGAGTCTATTCAGAAATAGCTTTCAAAATGTGTTTCCTACTCGATTTTCAGGCAAAAATCACAAAAAGCTCCAGGGGTTAATGTGTTAAGAAACTTGAATCAACATCATTTGCATCTATATGAAGTTATTTTAACTTACTTCCTTGACCAGCGATTAACCCGCTGCATAGCATTGCTGAATCATAGACTTGCTTTGTTGTCAGAAATGAGACCAAACAGTTAAAAAAATGTCACAGTTCTAATTTACTGCGACAGATTAGGTTATCCCAATTTTTCTGCTCTCATAAGTCATTGGTATTTATATGATCAGCCTGTGAAAGCAAGCTAAATTTACACAATGGATGTTGTGTTGTGCTGAAAAGTGAGTTTAATCTTCTGAACTTCGATTCTAGACCAAGCATAGCATAAGAAAATTATCTTTTCCTGCATAAATACAGGATATATATCATCGTGTGGTACCAAAAATGATATATTTCGACGTGCTTGGCAACACATTAAAATATCATTCTCTTTGTATCACATGATGAAATATATCTGGTATTAACGTAGGAAAAGTGAATGTCCTCTACATACTTAACCATATAGTACTGAAAACACTGATGACTTGGAGTATTAAAGTGATAAGACTATACACAAAATGAGAAGAAAGAACTTAACTCGAGACTGCTATTTAATATCTTTGTTACCATCTTAAACAGGCTGCTATTTAATAGCTTCATTACCATCTTAAACAGGCTGCTATTCAATAGGTTTGTTACCGTCTTAAACAAATTCCCCTAAAAATCGTGAACATTTTATACAAGTTTTTCTTGTGGAAACACACACACACACACATCATTGCTTGCTTCCCCAAAATTCTAATGTGTGATTATTTTTAATGTATAGTCCTTATGCTGATTTTACATTGTTAGGACCATCACTTTCAACTACACAGAAAACCAGCCTACCTAATAAAAATCTGCCTTCTGACAGAAAAGAATGTAAAAAGCTTCTTTTATTTTTTGTTACAGTATTCAGTACAGAATGTGTTTGAAATTATAATGTTGCCATACCAAGCTCAGCCTTTGCCTTCTGGGTCTTGAAGATGTATTCTGGACAGCTGGACAGACTTCATGTTTCCACTGGCTATCCATAGATAAATTTCATTCACACTACAATCCTGTCCATAGAGGATAAGATTACAATATAAATATATAAGATTTTAAACAATACTTGAAATGCATTATTTTATCTAGGCACCTAGAATTTTGTAAAATGGAGATCTTTTCTTACTGGAGTAATACCAATTTCATGAAAAAGATCTTTTTTTACTGGAGTAATACCAATTTCATGAAAAGAAAGATCCTTTCTTATTGGAATAATACCAATTTCATGACAAGTGAGATCTTTTCTTACTAGAGTAATACCAATTTTATGAAAGAAAGAAGAACAAAAATGACAGGTTGCATATAAGCCAATCTAACACAAGATTAGAGTGAACAGGACATTACTTGCCAGCTATCTATTTAATAATAGAGACACTAGTAGGTTATGGTAGATTCTCAAGATTATTGACCAAAGGGTCTCAGTGTCCTTGACCTTCAATCAAAGTATGCAAATACTGACCAAAACTTACTGTACATAAACTATTATTTAATTGTTAGATTTACTATGACCTTTGACCTTTAGAACCTAAAAGCTGATGGTTTCCTTCTTACCTAGGGGAAAGACATCTATAGTTTGGTCAAGGGACCTGCTCCAGTACAAAAGTTATTGTGCAGAAGAAAGAAAAAACAGTTTCTTAGTCACAATGACATTGACCCTGGACCTTTTGATCCAAAAATCTATAAGCCTTTTCCTTACCATAAGTGCAAGTATTGCACAAACTTTGGTCAAGGTATGTGGTCTAGAACTGAATTCTTATTCAAAAACCAGTTTTCTTTTTTCAGTCACAGTGATCTTGG
The DNA here is from genome assembly GCA_028554795.2 of Sinohyriopsis cumingii. Taxonomy (NCBI): domain Eukaryota; kingdom Metazoa; phylum Mollusca; class Bivalvia; order Unionida; family Unionidae; genus Sinohyriopsis; species Sinohyriopsis cumingii. The sequence goes on along the minus strand of CM068826.1, from coordinate 145,809,617 downwards.
CATTTAATTCTTAAATCAATAAAAAAATGATTGTCCAAAGTGTAAGTCATCCACAACTATTTTGTGAAAATATATGGTCAAGATCTGAATTTTTTGTGCAGAAACCATATTTGATTTTTTTGCCACAGTAATACTGACCTTTCAGTATTTTACTCCAGAATCAATGAGCTTCTACTCTGCTCCAAGTACCCACAACGCTTAGTTTATGTCTGTGATGTGGAAGCAAAGTTATTAAGCAGAAAGCATTTTTCTTTCTGTCATAGTGATCGTGACCTTGACCTTCAATCTTTTTGATCCAAATATTGTTAGCCTCATCCTTACTCCAATTGTACACCATCGATAAAAATTATTCCAGTTCAGTGACATGCAACTGATGCTATTAGGCATAAATCCCCAAGGTGGGTGCATTTTGCATTTTGGGCAATTCATATGTGGATGTGTATACAAGTCTGTGGACAGCTTCAACTGCGGTGTCTCCAGCATATTTAGTTCATTAACTCCTTATCTGAAATTCATATTTGGAATATATAATTACATACATCTCTTCTCTCAGTATCATTCCTGTTTCTGGGTTGTACCCATGGTATTAAGATGTATTATGGTGACACATTTTGATTAAAGGTTTGATACAGTTGTTTCCAGCATTTATATGATGAGCGCAAAGCGAGGCAGCTGTTGGTACCATTTTTACAAGTCTTTGGTATGACTCGGTTGGGGATTGAACCCACAACCTCCCACATCCAAGGCAGATGATCTAACCACTAGGCCACTGGAGTGGTTGTGTCCATGGTATCAAGATGTATAATGGTGACACATTTTGACTAAAATTTTGATAAAGTTGTTTCCAGCATTTGTAGCCCAGTAATCCCTTATCCAATCCATTATATGTTTGGAATATAACATCATCATATACTCCTCTTCTGTCAGTGCCACTCCTGACCATGGGTGGGATGATACTTAAAATAATTATGATGGAGAATACATTTTTGTTCAGTTTGTGGAAAAATATTCTTTCATCACTATATTCCCATAAATGCTTTACCAATTCACTTCATGTTTAGAATATAACATCATCACATGCACCCTTTCTCCCAATACCACTCTTGCCCCTAGATCTTTACACACCTTTCTCCCAATACCACTCTTGTTCCTGGTTCTTACACACCCTTTCTTTCAATACCACTCTTAATAAATCTTATAATGCTAATGCTAATAATAATAATAATAATAAAAGCAGACGTGAGGCCCGAAGATCGAAGTCGGAAGTGTGAAGCATTATGTCCGATGTCTTAAATTCGAATTCTGCGGTCCAGAGTCCAGAGTTAGAAATCCTAACGTAAGAAAACTGTGATCAAAACGGTAAACTTGAAGAGAGAAAGAAAAAAATAGCACAAAGGTAACTTAAATAACAGTAGAGCCTTTCATCAAGCGTAGCACTTGTTCAAACATTCCCCAACAAAATCTCTTTTGTACCATTATTAGTCTCAATGAACGGTCTTCCCTCACCTGTTATCTCTATGGGATCTGTGTCCAGGTATGGAGGCAGGAGCATGTATGAACATAGATATTGGTATACTGTTTATTCTATTTTCCTTCCCATTTTTCTTTAAAGAATGATCTTTAATAACATCGTGAGAAATGAGAATAGCGACGATGGGATCTATATCCCATGACTTGATTCATACGAAAGTAGAATCCACCAAATTAATGCAAGATGTAAACTAGCAGTTCAGATCCGATTCAGAATCATGGTCGAGAGAGATCGATCGATCGATTAATAGATATTTTTAAAATGCCCGACTTGAATTATTGCAAGAATAAACAGGCTTCATTTATTTATTTTTGTTGTAATAAAACCCAGTCCACAGTAAACTGTATATCATAATCGTGCAACGCATTCATAGCTATTACGTGGCTGTTGCCAAAGATCAGTTCCAAATTCAATAAATCCCATATACCTCCATAGTAGTTAATGCCATTTGAAAAATAATGCTATGAAATTTATATGAAACGTATAAAGTATATGTGACTCAGTGTCATGTCTAGTATTACCATTACCAGAAGTTTGTTTCAGAAAGAACACCTCCTGACTTTTGTACAGAAATCTATCTCGGATGTACTTCGATGGAGTGATACAGCGAAAAAAGGGGAAGCTTGTGGGCAATGGAGATCCCAGTGTCACGCTAAACGTACACTTGGCAAAACAGAACTACTTAAAAGGCACCTTTATGGAATTGTCTGCACAAGTTCAGGAAAAGAAAGTTCTCAAGTGAGTTCATATTTGAATAAAGAAACTTGGGAATATTTCGGCAAACTATAAGTTACCTCAGTCCAGTCTTCTTTAATGAATATATTATATTTTAGCGGGTGTTACACATTTCTCCGGAATGTTAATTAATTATTAGCAAACAAGTAAACGTATATGTAATGGAGCAACTCTAGTACTTTGTAGGTGGGGTTTTCTTTTCCGATCATTGCCGGAAAGGCCCGAGCGTATTCTGATTATCGTTCATCCCCGAGTTCAGACCTGACACAAAATATGAAAATGAATAGGATTTACAAGACTTTAGCTACTAATTATAAATTGAACTCGCTCTTTTATAACAGAGACCTATCTTTTTATAATAGTGACCTATGTTTATATAGTAGAGACCTATATTTTTATAATAGCAACCAATGTTTTCAAAATAAAGACCTATGCATTTACAACAGAGAGCTACATTTTATAATAGAAGCCTATGATCATTGTTAAAATCTACATTTTCTGAGCACTTTCTTTAAAGCACATAGTAAATACATTTATATAAAAAAATTGTTTCAGAATAATTTAATTTTCCTAATAAAATAATGCATGCAGATAGGATTTGTCAACTACATACACCTTACTAAGAATATTTTTAAAAAATTGTTAATTACCCATGAAAGTGTTTAAAATTCTTTTAACTTGAAACTTTTATGGCGGAGGGTTAGGGGGCAAGGCATGCGCCTGTTTGTGTGTACATTTATGTGCTACAAAGACAGTCGAACTTGACAACCTGTGAAATGGTATTGGGCAACACAAAATTGCAGTCATATAGATATTGCAAATTGATAGTCAATACAAGTTCTATATTTAGACTGGTTCTATTATATGATATAAATAGAGCACTGCTCTCCTAGTTCAAACTTGAATAATGACTTCAATATACTCGGTAATAACCACTAGCGGGTTATAGCGAAGGCGTTGAAAGATAATTCACATTAGAAGCACAAAGAGAAAAAGCCGTTACGAAATTATTTTCTGTTTTAATCTTTATTTTGAAAGACTATCATGAAAATTTCATAGCAGCTGCGCAATGCAGAAACTAATAAAAGGGGAGGGATTTAAGAGGTGCGTTAATGCTACAATTTATCATTAAGATCTTTCACCAAGTAAACTCTAAAAACCTGATTCGTGGTAATGAAATTTACACACTTTCCAAGGGATATCTAATGATACAAGTAGTTATGTGGGGTTCCTTACGACTGGGCCTCAAATAAGTTTTATATTAAAATTTATAGCCTCAAACGGGAACTTAAGTCGGGTGACGTCACGGCTCTGGACACCGTGGAAAAATGTCAAAAGTGTTATAAGTGGCTGACCTCAACTGACCTCAATACTCGCTACTCTAAGTAAGTATAGGAAATTCTATGTTAAATGTGTATAGCCTCAAACGGTTTTATAGCCTCAAAAAGGGTCTATAACCTCAAAAGGGTTTATACAGTCAAAAGAGTTGATTGTGTCAAAGGGTTTATGGGGTCAAACGGGGAATGGTAATAGGTAAGAGTTTACGTTTACAACAGAGACAAAACATATACAACACAAAGATAAAAACATTTTTGGAGGCAATAGTTAAGATTTTATCTTTTCGAGGAAAATGAGAAGCCCTGAAAAGGGCCATTGGGGGTTGTTAACCCAATCGAGTTAACATACGTAGCATCAAACGTAATCTATAAACAGATTATTAATAAACAAAATCATTTCTAAAATCTATATCAAAGTACCGGAATAATAATAATAATAATAATAATAATGACCTTATTTAAAGAGGGTAACACAATTAGCTAAAAACTAATCTATCTTGAGGCCCTCATACAAAGGAATTCATTTATTTAAGCTGCATCTCTGAAGCCACTGGATATATTGGGTTTGGAAGAAGGAAATAGAGTGGGCATTTCTAATCTCAGCTGGAATACTATTCCAGAGCAGAGTTCCAGAGTATTGGAAACTTTTTTTAAATAACTCCTTATTTGGTTTGGGAATTTTATACTGTTTGGTAGACATGGATCGCAGGTGGGGAGTATTACCAGGTAGCCTATACTGGAATAGTGATTGTAAATATTCAGGAGCACTATTCTGAGATATCCTGTACATTAATTTGGCTTTTCTCAGACAGATTCGGTCTTTAATAGGTAATATTTTTAACCTACCAGCTAAACTTTCCTTGCTTTCTTTCTGGATTGATATTAGCCCAAATGCTCTTTTTTGAAGATGTGCCAGCTTTGCTATGTTTTTATCATTTGAATTACCCTATACTGTACTACAGTAGTCCAAATAGGGTTGTATGTAACTGTTACAAAATAGTTTCCTGTGCCTTTCAGGGAGAAAATGTCTTATCCTACTGAGAAGCCATAAACTTTAATTGACTTTTTTACTGGTATGTTTGATATGTTCAGTCCATAATAGGTTATTATCTACCAGAACACCAAGTAGCCTATCATGACAGACTATTTGCAGATTTGTATCCTTCCATGTCAGACATAGTTCATCACTATCAAGATTTGTCCTTCTTTGCCGTGTTGAGATAAGTAATATTTTAGTTTTACCAGTATTTACCACCATGTCATTACATGTGCACCAGTTTTCCAGTTTGTTTAGTACATTCTGTAAAGAAATTTCGAGCTCATGCTTTGTGTTTTGGATGTCTGACAATGTTGTGTCATCTGCATAGAGATCTGTAGATGATATTGAGTCTCTTAGTAAAAGTGGTAGGTCATTAATAAATAAAATGAATAGTAGTGAACCTAGAACTGAGCCTTGTGGTACTCCATATCTAATTGTTTCAGGTTCAGACAGAACATTATTTATGTAAACATGTTGTGTTCTCTCATTTAAGTACGAAGTAAACCATCTAATTGTTCTTTCATCACACTGGTAGATTTTCAGTTTCTTCAAAAGGATTTCATGATCCACCATGTCAAAAGCTTTCCTGAAATCTACAAATACAGTTCCTATTATTCTACCTTGGTCAAGTGCTTGAAGCCATTTTTCAGTTAGGGAGATCAAGGCAATCTCACAGGAATGGTTCTGTCTAAAGCCTGATTGATTAGGGTGTAACAGCAAGTGTTTGGTTAAATATGACATGAATGAGTCATGGACATGTTTTTCAATCAATTTTGACAAGTTTGGTAGTATTGAAATTGGTCGGTAGTTATCAGCATCATCCTTAGAACCAGATTTGTGAATAGGAGTTATTTTTGCAGTTTTCCATATTTTGGGGACAGATGAGGTTGCAATACTTAAATTAATTATGAATGTTATGCTATCTACAATAGCAAAGGCAGAAGATTTAATGAGTCGTGGACCAATCTTATCAAGTCCTGTAGCTTTCTTGGTATCAAGTTCACTGAGACATTTTTTAACAAGGTTTTTTGACACTGGTGGGATAGAGAAACATACCTCCTTTGAGATTTTACTGCTGCAGAACTTTTCAATTCATTAAAGTTGTTTTCTATCACTGGCTCTTTTAACTTTGTGGTAATGTTGATGAAAAAATCATTGAAAACATTTGCAATGTCAGTTTCATCAGTGACTATGGTGTCATTTACCAGAAGTGAGTGAATTTTATTTGTCTGTTTTTTGTGCGTTCTTCCAGTGAGTTCATTGAAGACTTTCCAAATGGAGTTTGTGTTGCTCTTTTTGTTTTCAAGCAATGATTGATAATAAGTTTTTTTAGCTTTTTTAATCATACTTGTTATTTTATTTCTCCATACTTTATATTGTGCATGGTTTTCCATAGCCTTGAATTTGTCTCGTGTTTTCATAGCATCTAGGATTTCAGTAGTAAGCCAGTTAGGTTGAATATCAGTCTTTACTCGATGTACTTTCAGTGGTGCATGCTTAGATACTACATCCATAAATAAGTCAGTCCACACCCTCATGGCTTCATCTATGTCATCCAAATTTTGGATCATATTCCATGGAACTTTATATAGGTCATTGAGAAATTGTTCTTCATTAAAAGTTTTGAACGATCTGTAAGTGATCGTTTTATGTGTATTTTTCTTATTTTTCTTGCATTTAACCTTTCTTGTCAAAAAAGTAGGATAGTGGTCACTAAGACCAACATTTGGTACATTAACACAAGCCACATTGTCTGGTAGATTAGTATAAATGTGATCAATAAGAGTGCTTGATATTTATGTAACCCTTGTGAAGTCATTTACCAGCTGGACTAGACCTAATGATTCAATAAATTTCATCCAGTTGTTCCTTATTTGAGTATTGAGAAGGTCCTTATTTATATCTCCGAGTATATATGTTTCTTTCTCCTGTGCTAGAACATTTTCCATTTGTTTCAAAAAGTTATCATTCCAAAATGCTTTGGAGGAAGGTGGTCTATAAATGAAACCAGCTAGGAAAGATTTTGCATTATTTTGAAAAATTTCCACCCAGATACTCTCAATTTCATGTGACTCAGAGTCAAGTCGCCTTTTTACATTTCCATCTTCCCTAATGTATACAACAAGACCCCCCCCCCGTCTCTCTGTCCCTACGAAATGGTTTATTGTAGCCTTGACAGTTAAATAGATCATCATTGTGGTTAGCATTTAATTTGGTTTCAGTGAGTCCTAAAACATGTATATTATTTTCCATGGAAGACAACATTAACTTAATCTGGTCTATCTTTCCCACTATACCTTGTACATTTAAGTGACCTATGTTAAAACCTTTTGTATTTATTTTCATATCAATTACATGTATGTCATCATGCAATGGGGTACTCACTGAGATTGTCTCCATACTACTTTTATCATTCTGACATCCTATTTCTATATTTAAATGTTCATATATATTAGCATCTTCAAAGTCACATACAAACCCTGAAAATCCATTTATATTTGCATCTACAATAGTGTCCATTGAATAGTTAGAGTCAAGAGTCCCACTGGGTACATTTAGTTTTTTTTGTAAATGAAGCGTTGGCATTCTCCTCTTTGCCAGCTTCCTAATATGTATACATTGATGGACAAAGTCTTTGTTTGTGTCCATATTTATGGCACCTAAAACACTCGATCTGTTTGCCATGATGGCATACCTGTGTCATGTGCCCAGTTTCTCCACAGTTGAGACAACACTCTTCATTAAAGTGCTTGAAAATAGGGGCATACATGTTAATATTTCTCAGTAGCTGAGAGGTTCCTTTTCTGCTTAGATGAATTTTGTCTCTGTGGTAGAGACTAAGGTTGACATCCTGATTCTGAATGAAGAAAGATTTGTATTGTGGAATGTACTGTAGGTTGAAATCTTCACATAAGTCAATTATCAGATCATTTATTTCTTTGGCCTTGGTGTCCACACGAGGAGGTAGTCCCGATGTCATTAATTTACATGTATTTGGGCTGCAATATCTAGCAGCATACAATAAACTTTCAAAATCTGTTTTGAGTTGATTTAGTGACCTTCTAGTCTTAAATTCTTATATGATACCACCGAAAGAAACCAGTTTTAAAAAGTAAACCTAGATGAAATGCCCAAAGAAACCAGTGAATCATTTGCAACAAAATGAAGGAACAGAAGCAGGGATGGTTGCAGATATAACAAAAACATAATTTATGTCTTGAAGCGATTGGGAGTTGAAACTGCTTGGGATGGCTGATAGAAAAACAGAGCTTGATGATGTTGAAGAAAGAACTGGCAAGGGTATATCAGTCTAGAACTGCAGTGGCTGAGTGATTAAGGCGTTCGACTCGAGACCAGACAGGCAAGGTTTCGAATCCCACCTTCAAATCAGCCCATTTGCTTGTCCTAAAGCAAGACACGATATTGCTAGGCACGATATTATAAAAAGAAACTGCAAAATTTACTTAAGGCTAGTTGTGCTCACGGAACGCAAAGTACGGACGTTCTTTTTGTAACTATGAAACAATAAAAACTTACATGTTTCATGTAATGGAAAAAAATCATTTCATTTATCATGTAGCCGAAATAAATAAAATAAATTCCTTTAGTAAAGACACTGTGTTACGTTTTAGGCTCTTTAAAACAGTAACAAGAAAAGAGTGAAGTCAACAAGCTTTGTAAATTATAGCAAATAATTTATTTCCCAGAAAAACAAGGTAAATATGAGAAAAAGAACTTACGGTTCTACAAATCAAATCCAAAAACATTCCAAGAATAATCTAAGAATTAAAAATTTGAAGTCCTAGAAAAAAAAGTCCTAAATGAACCTGAGTTGGAATCCTGATAAGAAATCCAAGATGGAGGACGATGACGTACACAAGTGTCAGTGTTGTCCTGATGTGTGAACAGTTCCTTGTTGAACCAAAGAAAATAATATTCCAGTTTTGAATTTCGAATAAAATTTCAATAAATGTCTTTGTCCAAGAATTCTGTATGAGCACTTAAATATTCCCAGGGAAAAGAATGAATAATTTCATAAATTAGAATTTCAACTCAAACTGGTCACAACAAATCACTTTAAGTGTCAATGGTTTATAGCCCAACTGACTAAATTCTCTATATGAAACAGAAACAATTATACACCAATTTAAGACGCAAAACAGATTCCCGTATGAGGGTCACAGGATCATGTTTCTAGAACAACGTAGAAGCTTTCTACATGCCTAACATCATGTACTCCCAGTGTGGCCATGACTAAAACCAATGAATTTTACTCTGGGAAAGAATAATAAAACATAAATAAAAGAAAAGTTGTTTACTTCAACTCACTGATTTCTGAACCGATGTCAGGAACAAGGTCAGCATTAGATACAAAGTTTCTATTATTAGTGTTTACGAAAAAATAGTCAGGTCAAATTAATTTCTGGAAAATGTCAAATCCAGTAAATAAAGTTACGTTACAATATCATGTAATGGAATAAAAAAACAAATTTAAACGAACAAACAAACAATTTAATTAAATCAAATATAAATTAAATCAAAGATACATAACAATTGCCACTGAAATTAAATACATATGCTTTATCATACATTAATGTTATGAGTGTAATATCCATATATGTAATCGTTTTCATTCGACTCTTTGGTCCGTTTTAATTTGTTATTAACTTTAGATAGCTCCTGATGGAACAAGTAATTAATTGCTTGCTAATTATAGTCGGTTTTATTCTGAATGTAACCCAGTTGCGCAAATAAAATAAGCAATGGCGTTTGTTACAGCATATAAAATACGGACATGTCACCATACAACCTGGGTCCCCCGCCAGCTTTAATTTTCATCGCCATACAGTGAGAAGTGAACTACGGCATGGAGAGGAACAAAAATTGAAATGAAAACAAGCGCCCAGAACTTTTTGGGCACTAGACGGCGACGCAAGTGTTGAGTAAGATTATTTTAAAAAATTAAAAAATGAAAAAGCATGTCAATTCAAGTATTTAAGGCAAAGAAATTTGAATCAGTCACTAAGAATGCTGTAAGAACAATTTAGTTATATAAAAGCCGAGTGTCTTTTTCAAAATCATAATATTTGATGATGCTGATACTTTCTCAAGAGATAAGATTAAAACTTATCCACTTGATGTAAAAAAAAACCCCGCAGGTTTTGCTTTTTAACCTAAAACGATGTCTTCAAATTGCCTATGTAGATACAACTGGTAAGCGGCCGGTGAGTCGCGAGTTCTAACATCATGCCAACGGGAACTGTTAAGTACCCTTGCGAAACGTCCTTTGCCTCAGCTCAGCTTGCTTAAATTGTTGCTTGTTGCAAAATATTTGATACCAGCTAACAGTTTGCTGAAAAGCAAACAACACCAGAAAAGTTAAGACATAACCGATGACCTAAATAGCGGTACCATACTTCAGCTAAACGGTATAGTATTGTTAACCTTCGGTATAATACTCATATCGCATTCTGGAAAATATAGCATAGCTATTGTTAGAATTGTCATATATATAGGTAGGACAAACAGTTCCATTCCCCAGTCAATGCGCTCAGAAGTCGTAGGCACCTATGAATACTATTTACTTTGTGATTTCTTGCGCGACAGGATAACTTTAAAAGCAATCAAGGTAAGTACCTTAAATTACCTGTCTAGTAACACGTTGCAGGCAGCATACATTTCAAAGTTTTTTTTATAGTATTAGAGTGGACCGTTTTTGGCGGCTTGCATGAAGTTTATGGGGGTGGTTGGGTGATGCACAATAGCATGGTACCCCTCGAAATTTTGTTTAGTTCTTTGCCATTTAATATGTCTTCGCAAGATAAGTCTACATAGTTGCAACAACATTGATCATTTTATCTGTCTTATTTTATTCTTTCGAAGGCGTATAAATTTCCCAGTTGATTAAGAAATATATGATCCCACTGGAGCTTGTACATGGCAAAGAATCAAACGTTAGAGAAGGATACAAAATCAAAACTACAGGTGGCCGCTAAGCACTTAAAGTGAAAATTGTTATGTATATTTAATTATATCTGATTTAATATATTTTTTTCTTCAGTTTAATTGTTTGTCAGTTTTAATTTTTTTATTACATGCTATTGTAATGTGAATTTATTCTCTAGAGATGATACTTTTTTCAGAAAATAATTTGACCTTGACTGTTAGTTTTATAAATACCAGGTTTTGATCTAAATTCTGACCTTGTTTCAAAATTAGTAGCAACTGCGTAAACAAGTTCTATTTTTATTTTAAAATGATTGGTAGTTGTCGAGGTCATGATGGGACTTCGTGTTTAAGATGTAAACAATTTTTTTAATTTCTTATTTCTTAGAATAAAATGATTGGTTTTCGTCAGGGTCACACTGGGTGTAAGTGACCTTTAACAAGTACTTTATTTCTATAAGCCTCGAGAAGATGATCACGTCACCCCTTGTTTACGTTTTAGGAGACCATATAGCCTATGGTTTTGAGAATTATTCTCAGTAGAATTTGGGCTGTTACACTGGAAGTTGTATGTTGTGCTGTTCGGAGTTATTTCAAATTACATGGATTCAAAAGGATTAATTCTTTTTTTCCTGGAAAGTACATGTGCTCATGTGCGATTCTTAATCGAAGACAGTTTTTATAAGAAATTTATATTGATTTCCAAAACCGGAGTGATAATTCTTGTTTCTACAAGAAAATATAGACTTCGAAACTACAGGTTACAGCATACGTCATCGTCTTCCATCTTGGATTCTTCATCGGGATTCGAACTTGAAATCATTAGGACATTTTGTTATTAGGACTACTAAAATTTTATTCTTTGATTATTCTTTGATTATTTTGGATTCGATTCTATAAAACCGTAAGTTCTTTTTTTTTCTCTTCATTTTTACAGATTTTTCCAGGGAAATAAATTATTGTATTTTTTCAAAGCTTGTTGTTTTCACTCTTTCTTGTGTTACTGTTTATTCGAGCCTAAACACGTGACATAAGAAAATCTCCTTGACTTTAGATAATGCAGCTCTTTGATTGAAATGAATGACTCAAATGATCCATAACGATAATTCTTTATCATAATAAAACAAACTGGATTTCGTAGTTAAGATTTTTGTTCGTCACGCTTGTGAACTAAAGCTATGAAATGAGGCATATTTCTAACTTTTATTCACGGAATAACATTTGATATTTGAACTCTCAATGCCAGTGTCATGACTGCAGAAATAACTACCGATTTGATTTGAAGCGTAGTATAACCTTACAATCGGGAACATGCTTTAAAATCATCATGAACGCCTTTCATTTCAAACTGCAAGGCCATCTCACGGTAATTAATTACAGAGGAAACACATTTACATTCTTATATACCTAATTACGAAATTAAAAGACAACATTTAAAGTGCTCTATATTCAGTAAAAGAATACAAGTAAGGAACATGTTTAAAGCGCATGATATTTCAAGTCATATGAAATTTCCTGAAAACTATATGTAATTATTATTAAATTATAAGAGTGAACTTAATTCAAAAAAATTTAATTAATGAATGTTCAAATATTACATTATTTTCTTTGGTCCATTTCTGTAACAAATAGCTATGTGATTAAAGCTTTCAAGAATTACAATCGTAACGGAATAATCAGTGCATCTGGCATTTTCTTTTTAAATCTTTCTGCTGAATGTAAACTTTAAAAGAAATCAAGGACAGTAGTACATCCATACAATTTTGTAACAGACTCTCTCATCTCTTCCGTAAAGATGACATCAAGTACATGCATAGACCTAGCAGCACAACCCCACCCTTGCATCAAATAAAAAAATAAAGGAAAACCTTGATAAAATGTTGTCTTTTAATGTATGTGGCCAGTTCTCATGACATAAGGGTTCTAACTCTTCCATTTTAAGTCACATTTTACTTCCGCTTACTGGGTCAACGTCGTGATAGCAAGAGTGAGCATCATCGCCATCATCATTTTGTGAAACTCACTTAATGTTTTCCTTCTCACCGACATGGTAGCTCATCAAGACATGAACCAATAACCTCCGAGTGTGTCAAAGTCGCGATTTTATAAAGCAAAACGGTTTTCGCCTTTGATGTCCAAATCCACTTATTCGCAAAATACATCATTTTGGTTTGCACACGCCAAAACAAGAGCATGTGTCTTAAATAACATTATTATATTTTAACCTTATGAGAAGAATAAAATAAAACACCATAATTAACATAACTTGTTCAAGTATTTTTACATTAGTCGCTTTGTTCACTACTAACCATTAAAAAATTAAGTTTCCGTGCATACTAACGTTGAGATGCTTATTGAATACGGAGATTCGCATGTGTAGCTCACACACACACACACACACAAACACATATTCCAACTTACAATACAACTAACAGAGTATATTTTGGAGTTTCATTCTGATATGTTTATATTCTTCTGTGACTTTCATATAACAGCTCTCTTCATTAAGATTATGCCTGCTTTAACAGCCTACGACACTGGAAACTTCGATATTTTATTATCGTCATTTGATAGTCTTTCGCGTTTTCCACAGTTGTTAGCCAATAGATTTTTCTGAAGCTAAACAAGAAATTGTGTTTCTTTAGTAAAGATTGTTAACCTTGTAAGCGAATCAATAATTCTTCCTTTGCAGGGGTTTAAGTAATCGTGCGTTCTGAATCGTTCACTCGTACCTAGAACCAGAACAAAAAAAAGTATACATGCAGAAGGGGCCTTAAACCAATAATGTTGTCATATATGGTGATTATATATTGAAACAAACACGTGCCACATCGTATACTATCTGAAACGCTTTGAAATGTATTCGTTGTGTAGTTACAATCTACTCGAAATGACACGTAGAATTATGTAATGCATTTATTGTTTCATGCAAGAGCAATGTTCCACATGCAGTTTTTACATACATTTGTCTTTCATTTTGTTATGATTCTTTCATTTGGAAGCAAAATGTATTACCATGGACTAATATCAGTGGTCATGAACCTCATCGTTGCCATTTCTGCTGGCTGTTTTTCAAGAAAGTTTGAAGCGATGACAGCTTACGTAAGTTAATATTTGTTTGCTCCAGTGTGAGATAAACATCAAAGTATTTTTACATCATTGTCGCAATTATTTAATTCAACATTTTTCCGAATATTGTGACATAAGTTGTTTATTGTGATATGTGGAAATGGACAATAAAGAAAACTGAACTATAATATGAAAATTACAGCTAGAGCGACATAATTGGCACGTAAGTCACCACTTATTCCATATATTACTTAATTTGAAATATACTTTTAAATCCTCTCTTTTATCTGCATTCATCCAACCCACCTTGGTCTGTGACCAAAAATCGGTATAATACTGCATAACTGCATGTATACAGGTTATTATTTTTACAAATATTATTTAACGTCACTGTTTAAGTTTGTCTTTATATTTGATATCTACCCAAAGAACATTCTTGGAGAGAACCCAAGAAGAAAAAAACTCATGCAAATAGTTATGATACAAATAATTACTTAAACGTGAACTTCCATCCAGCTGATTAGCACAAGTTAACGTAACACCCAGCAGATTAGCACAAGTTAACGTAACACCCAGCAGATTAGATCAAGTCAATATAACAGACACAAATTTTAACAAATGTGACCTATAAACCACTTGTCTCATTTCTCAGATGTGAAAGGCAAAACGGTATGTATTATCCCACATAAAAATTGTTTTGATATGAACAAGTCAAGTAATAAGTTGAAGAATTTCTATGAGGAAGAGCCATGAAAAAACGTTGTTTTCATACACGTCATCTTTTGCGCTCCTCGTCCTGCATTTTTCCTCAAACCAGACAAGAAAACTATCATGCCAAAAATTCCACCCAGCTCTTTAACAGATGGATGAATGTACAAACCGAGCGTATGATATTATCCCGAATGCTTTAAAACACAAAAATAAAACAAACTGCACAAATCATGGTCAAACATTCTACGATGGGCTGTTCATGTAAACTTTTTAGTAATGAATATTTTATATATTGTGGCAATAGACACCCAACGCTTTCTTTTTGTTGCAGTCACGAAGGTTCGGCCGGTAATTTTTCTTTTGTATCATGTTTCTAAGAGATAAATGCGTTTACAAGCTTTGGTGTCATAGTTTTTTTTCTACATAAACTGCTGATGCTGATCGTCCAAAATATTTTTCAAAACTTTACGATTCCCTCTGTGCAACTGTGACAGAAAAAAGCTTCGTTATTTAAGTCTCTCTTTATGAAATGTGGTCCTAAACATATATAATCTTTTGATCTATATAATATATAATACAATTTCCATTTAAGGTCAATCCTAAAATTTACAGTTTTCGCCAATTTAATTTTCCTCCCGAATTGTTTACTTTTTGGCTGTAAATGCTCGCAAAAGAAAGGTAATTAAATTGAAGTTAGGCTTTATAATGTAAAAAATTAAAATTTACTCGATATGCGATTTCATAAATTCACAGTAGATTCATAATCTTGTTTTGTTTCTTTCTTTGTTTCTGACTGAACCTATCAACTAATTAAATGTTTCATCTGTTATTCATTTCCAGATGGACGATATCATAAAAGTCATCGATGCAGTGCGTGTTGCTATACAGGGTCCAAACGATTCAGCGTTAATCCATCTGGTGATTGCCATTCTGCATTTATATTTGTCTATATGGAAAAATTGTGTTGTGTCTTGTTGTATTGAAGTTATTGCATGCATTTGTACTTTGGTAAGACATTCAGGAAGACATATAAATTGGAATCAGATATTAACGTCGATTATAGTATATGGCGCTTGTGTATGTTGCCATTTGTTTGTGAATTAATTACTAAAATTGAAAGTAAATAACAGCCAAGAGTATTTCAGATGACATCGAACATGATATATTTAATAGGAAATGAGTAAATAAGTTACCATTAGAAACTCAATAGATCAATTATTGATCGACATGGCAATGGTATGCCAATATAAACCTTAAAGTATAGAAAATTTAGACTTATTTTCTTGTGCTGTGAATAAATAAGACAAATGCAAGAATAACGTTACATTGTATTTAATCAGGATTTTTATATTTCTTATGAAAAACTGAAGGAAATATAAATAAAATAAAGTATCGTTTATAATCTTACTTTTGATATTCTTTGATCCCACCCAACTATGAAACCTTCGCTAGTGAGATGATTCCAGCAGAACATGTTCTGGAAAAGATATGAAGTAAGTATACAATGTTGATGGTCAGTGTTTTCGTGTTGAGGTCTGACAGCTTTGCTTCATTATTATTGACGACAGACCATGAACGTTTGATCTTCGCATTCAAACAGATTGCCTCTCTCTCTCTCTCTCTCTCACACACACACACACACACACACACACACATTCTTGTATTTGGTGGATATCGAGGACATGGGAATGTAAACTCGTACCAAGGACATTTGTTCTGGCTATCTTGGAGCGAAACGAAATACAGTTTCTGGCAGCGAATTGATACCAAATGGCGACGTATCGAGGAGGGTACTGTATGATTAATTCTAAGGAATATAAAATTTAGCAATTTAAACGAGGACGTACACATTTACACAACCAGTCTGTACTATCCATTCAAACTAAGGACACACATATATATTAACCCCAGCATGCAATGTAAATTTATGGACAACTGGGATTCCCATTATCTTGCAGAATTAAAATGAACAGAAATTCTATGAAACCATACATGAACTGTTCCGACTTGAAGGGTTTCTGCACACAAACGCAACTGTGGTTCATTTCTATTTATCCCATGAATGTTTTTACAAGAACCAAAGGATGGATCACATTATGATTAGAGCTTGTCAAGGCAATACATCAGTCATTAATTGCTACTTCAAACAGCAATGTGGTAGGCTTGCGATTCCAAACAGTCCATAAATATCATTAGAACGAAGCACAGGACGGAATTTGTAAATAAGCTAATGTAAATAATACATGTGCTGTAGTAAGTGTTGGTAAGTTATATATATATATATATATATATATATATATAGAGAGAGAGAGAGAGAGAGAGAGAGAGAGAGAGAGAGAGAGAGAGAGATGTTTGGTTAAATTTGACCAAGAATTTACCGCATGATTTTACACTGACGATCTGCACTATGCTTTCAACAAAAAACAATAATAACTTTCAAAAACCATGAGGACTTTGTACAATTGTACATCATGTTCGATGAGGAATCTTTGTACAAATGGATTAACACATACAAAGGATGCACGTAACTGAGTACGCAGACAATAACTGAGAAAAACAAGGAGACTGTGGACACGGGTACATCATGGACAAAGAGAACATGTTTACACATTTAGTCTGAGTTATCAATATAAATTAAAGACACACACCATCAAGAACAAGATGGAGACCGTGAACATTGTTACAAGACGGACAACGAGGACATGTTGTCACATCTAGTCTGAACGACAAAAAAAATTGAATCTAATAACGGACACTATTACTAAAACACGAAGAATATGCACATTGGGACATTATTGGCACTGTCGACATCTTTATCCTTCTATTTTGAACGATTAATACAAACTAAAGACGCACAATAATAGCAAAAACAGACCGGGGAAATTGGTACACGATGGACAACGAGGACATGATTACACATTTAGTTTGAACGATCATTTCAATCTAACGCACAAACTATTACTAAAAAACACAACGAATGCGGACATTGGTACACTGTTGACATGTTTACACATCTAGTTAGAGCGATCGATACAAAGTAAAGACGCACACTATTAGTATTACGATTTCTCCTGTGGATATTGTTACATCATTGACAACGAGGACGTGGTTAAATATCTGGTCTGAGCTACTAATACAAATTAATGACGCACATTATTAACAAAATCATGGAGAATATAGACATTCGTACAAGATGGACAACGATGACATGTTTATATATCTGGTCTGATCTTTCAACGCAAACTGACACACACTATTAGCAACAACACAGAGACCGCGAAAATATTTATATCATGGACAACGAGGACATGTTTACAGATCTAGTCTGAGGTCTCAATACTAACTAAGGACGCACACAATTACCAAACCACGAAGACAGTGAACATTGGTACATAATGGAAAACGAGAACATGGCTACATATCTAGCATGGATTATCAACAGAAACTAAGGAAAGACACAACAATCGCAACAACATATAGATATATTGTACATCATGGACAACGAGTATATGTTTACACATCTAGTATGCAAGACAAAATTCCATATAAGGACGCACACTATTATTAAAAACACGAAGAATGTGGACATTCGTATATCATGGACACTACTGACATTTTTAAACATCTAGTTTGAAGGATCAACAAAAACTAAAGATGTACACTATTAGCAACAACTAGGAGACCGAACACATCAGTACATCACGGACAACGCGGACAAGTTTACACATTTAGTTTGAACAATCAAAAGAACGCACAATATCACCAAAAACACGAATACTGTGAACATTGGTACATCATGGGTATTGAGGACACGTCTACTATCTTCTCTTACCTATTAATACAACCCGAGGATGCACAAAATTAAGCAAAACAAGGAGACTGTGGATATTAGTACATCATAGACAACGAGGAATGTTAACACATCTAGTTTGAACAATCAATTCAATCAAACTGCAAACCGTATCACCCAAAACACGAAGACTGTGTGCAGTGGCACATCATGGACAATGAGGACATGTCTACACATCTAGTTTGAACGATTAATTCAATCAAAGAATGCGGAGTATCACCAAAAAAATGGAGATTATTCAACATTGTTACATCATGGAGACTGGGGGCTTGTTTACAAATGTTCTCTGCACTATTAATACGAATTAAAAACACACAACAAAAACAGGGAGAAATTGGATATTGTTATATCAAGGACAACGACGACATGGTTACAAATCTGGTCTGAGCTATCAATACAAATTAGGGACTAACTATTATCAACAACATTAAGACTGTGGACAGCGGTACATAATAGATAAGGAAGACATGTTTAAGCAAATGACTTGAACTATCAATACAAAAAAGCTACGGGCGCACATTATTAGCACCGATATGGAGACCGTGGACATTGGTACATCATGAACAACGAGGACATGTCTACACATCTAGTTTGAACAATCAATTCAATTGAAGGACGCACAATATCACCAAATACATGGAGATTGTGAACATTGGTACATCATGGAGACTGAGGACGTGTTTGCAAATCTTCTCTGAACTAATAATACAAATTAAGGACGCACACAAATTAACAAAAACATGGAGAAGGTGGATATTATGTCACGGACAACGAGGACATGGTTACACATCTAGTCTGAACTATCAATACGAATTAAGGACGCAGACTATTGGCACGACATGGTGACCGTGAGTAGTGAAAGGGGTCACCCTAGGGACAATGGGAATTACCATTAAAAACACCCTTGGGTCACTCTGGGGACTATGGAAATTTAACATTAACCACCTTGGGTCACTCTAGGGACAATGGAAATTTAACATAGGTAAAAAAACTTGGGTCACTCTGGGGACAAGGGAATTTAACATTGGAGAAAGGAAATATCCATGCTAGGAACATTCTAGGGACAAAATCATTCGAACAATGGAAATTTAACATGGGAGATATTGCTGGGTCACTCTAGGGACAATGGGAATTGAACATGGGGAATAGAGTTTGGGCTTGTCTAGGGACAAAGGGAATTGAACATGGGGAATAGAGTTTGGGCCTGTATAGGGACAAGGGGAATTGAACATGGGATTTTATTTTTAAAAAAAAATTTTAAAAAAATTGGTAGGCAATGGAAAGTCAATCTCTTTTCGAGAAATGTGGGTGGCCCTGAAAAGGGCCTTTGGTTTCATCATCATCTTCTTCTTTTATTTCCTCCACTTCTGTAGCCATCTTCTAACTTTTGCCATCATTCCTTTCTTCTTCTTTTCTGTTTCCGGTATCCAGTCCGGGTGACCCATGGCTCGGAACTTCTGTTGGATTGTTATCCAGTTAGCGTTCAGTTTCTCTAGTTCTTCCTTTTTCTTTCTATTTTCTTCTTCTTTTCTGTCTTTTGCCCACCTGTCCTTTATTTTCTCCACTTCTTCATCTATCACCTTTCTCATCTTTTCTTCCCCTTTTTTCAATCTTTCAACGCTCCTTTTGACAAAGGGCCACTCTGACCTTTTTTCTATCTCTTCCAAAAACCTTCTTACTTCTTCTACCTTCTCCAGGGCTTCTTTTAATATTCCCACTCTGACATAAGGTGGATTTATTAGCCCTCTCAGTCTCTTCACTTCTTCTTCAATTAATCCTTCTATCATCTCCCTGGCTAAATTTAGTTCGTTCACATAGTGCACACTGGTTCTTAACCTCCAATATCTTTCAATCCTTTCAACTCCATATTCACCATCCACCATCCAAAAATAAACATGCCTTAAATCATTGAACAGTTGGGACACTTCCATCTTCTTTTTTATTCTTTGTAGAATGGTTTGAACATCAAACCTTGTGGATTCTTATAGTGAAAGCGCGGACGTGAGGGAAAACATCCCCTACTTTTCTCATTTCATATAATATACTCTCCACATAAGTGAAGCAACATTTAACAAACCCCAAATCTACTATTTACACACGCAAATCATTAAAACTAAATCCATAATCTACTATCCACACAATCGTACGTGAGCGGTTACAAAACCCAAACTATACTCTCCACATACGCTAAGAAACAATAAACAAATCCATAATCTACTATCCACACAATCGTACATGAGCGGTTACAAACACAAACACACAAACACATACACTCACATTATGTAAAAAGAGTCAGTGATTATATTCACATTACTCTACATACACACATTGGCAAATCGATTGTTATTTCTTTTCTAGAGTATTGGGTAGCCCTGAAAAGGGCTGTTGGTTTTTAACTCCAGATGCACCTACCTAATGCTGGCACCTTCCTGGCCTGGCGCCACACACACATCTTCTTCCCCAGTCTCTTTTCACTCTTTTCTGGGGGAGAGCAGAGGCGGGATATGTGGCTTCAGAATCCCAATTTTCTGTCTCTGGGATTCTGAAATTTCTTCTCTCCTTTTCCTCCTCTTCTTTTTTTCTTCTTTCCTCCTCCTCTCTCATCCTTCCCTCTTCGACAATGGCCTCCGCGGCCAGTTCGTTCAACAGGCGCCTGGCATATTCCAGGTGCATCTGGAGTTCTAGAAGCTTTACAATTCTGGTATTCATTCGCTTCATCAATCAACAAGGGTAGCTAGACTCCCCAGCGAGTTTAAATTTATACTGAAAGCGCGGATGTGATGGAAAACATCCCCCTAAAAACATAAAATTGATCTTACCTAGATCATGACCAAAACAACGCGCGGACCTAAAAGAAACACTCACTCACTTTTTTATACTACCCATTACTATTCTAAAAAAAATTTCATTAATCACTTCAATATACTATCCACATAAGCAAAGCAATCCAATCAAACCCCCAAATCTACTCTCCCCACACCTCAAACAGCCAAAAACATGATCTTAATCTACTATCCACACCAACGTACGTGAGCACTTACAAACACACAATCCTATACACAAACACATACCCTCTCACTATATAAAAAGAGTTAGTGTTTATATTCACACTACTCTACCTACACACATTGGCAAATCGATTGTTATTTCTTTTCTAGAGTATTGGGGTAGCCCTGAAAAGGGCTGTTTTTTTGTTGTTTTTTTTTTTTTTGTTTGCTATGGCAATCTTTTAGTTTCTAAGAATGCGACGTCCTCTGAGGATAGACTTTCTGACGATAGGTCTGCTTCTTCGGAAAGAGAAGAAGAACTCTTTGGTGTCGATACGACAATCGACAAAGCCTCTCTCAGGTTCAGGTTAATGCTGCTGCTGCTGCTGCTGCTGCTGTTGTTGTTGTTGCTGCTGTTGCTGCTGTCTCTGAAGTCTGTACTTCTCTGTCCATTCTTCTTTCTCCCTGTTCACTTCTTCTCTGAAGAGCTCTTCTATCAGGTCTTCAGTGACTTTTAGCATTCTCACATTCTCTATCTCTTCTGGCTTCGGTATCAGACTGTGTCTGACCCTATGCAAATTCACGTAGGCTTCGTTTAGCTTAGCTAGTTTGGAGCACATCTTCGTAGGAGGATGAGTCGACAATGGATGGTTAGACTGGAAACTGCCCCGGTTCTTAAAGTCAAAGCGCGGACGTGAAGGAAAACATCCCTCTACGGTTTTCGAGCCGCAACGTTCAATGAGTGTCATGAGAGGGATAGTAAGAAGTCAAAGAGCATGAATCAACATTTTTATAGCCAAACAAAAGACAAAGGCATTTTTTTTCAAAACACAACATTTTTCATTCAAAATCACTTCACTCTAACCAACAACTCTAACATTTTTAACAATAATCCAACAGTATAACATCAAACATTTTTTTCAAATCACAAACATTTTTTTTCAATTCACACTCTACTTTAAACAGGGTTGACAACGTTGTGAATGAAATTGTGATTTCCATTGTTGGAAGTCATTAGGCCATTGATGGACATTCTGTTTCCTAGCTTGAGACAAAAGATAAGCATAATGGTCACAAAACCATTGATTTACTTTCACATCATTTCTTGAAGAAGAACGAGGATCAAAATGAGTCACTAGATGTTCTAAGGAATAGCCCAGGCTGCGATGATGCAGAAAATACACACAGTACTATCCACACACCAAGGAATCTGTCCCTTGTAATTTTACATTATTGAATCGGGTGGTCCGAGCATTTCTTCTCATAAAGTCAATGATATCGTCTTCCAAAGGGGGCAATCCGTACGAATCGAAATATTCCACACATCCTTCTTGAGGAACGTAGACGTCTACCCAGTGGGTTCCTGAGAGATGACTGTCGTCCGTGTTGATGACATAAACTAGATGGTCTTGAGGTTTGCGATGAGGGAGTTCATCTTTAGCACAGACGACAGGATTCCAAGAAGCCGTGTACGAACTGTGGTTCAAAAGGTAATAAAGTTCCCAGGTATCCATGTTTTTTTTCTTCTTCACAGGTAATAATAAGTCATCAATTCGATCCTGACTTTTTGCTTGAAAATGTCTGACAAATAACCGTTTCTTCGTTTCGTCTCCCCACTCTGATTCAGGACAGCTTCAATACCATGAATCTCTTGAGTGGTTAATGGTGGACAAGAATGTTCACGCAAGTCTTTATACCACTGATGCAACACGTCTTCGTCCGAGATGAGACTCCAAGCTTCGTCCAGATACTCATCCAATTTTTCTTCTTGACTCAGCATCAGGCATTTATCGTGTTGAATTTGACTGGGATGATCGTTTTGACATCCATAGCACTCTTTCTTGATCAATTCCGTCATTCTTTCGACCAAGTGTTTGGCAAAACAGGAGACTAAATGGGCTTCTTGTTCTGGCCATCTTGACTTCATCAAAACTTCATCGTCTTTGTCTTGGGATTCTCCTTCCAAGGTCTCCTCACATTCCATCTCCAAAGTTTCTCCACTAGGTAAAGAGGGATAACAGTCTTCCATGGCTTCTAATAGTCTAGAATGACTTTCTCTCAAACTGTTGATTTCTATGGTATTGTCGAATTCGGCATACAGGAGGACGTTCACCGTCTCTGTTAGATTTGTAGTAAACTGAATTTCCACACGAATCTGGCCAGATTTTATAGGGTGGAAATGTCCCTCGTCGCTGCCTTGGTCTTGAGTGAAATCGAAAGCCCACAAAGCGTAGCCTCCTGCGTAATCCTCGTACGTAATGCCGTGACTGGTGTTGGTTACTAACTGACCAGTGGCTTCGTACAGGGACAAGTACGACCTCAAGTAATTCTTCTTGACAAAGTTAGGTTCGAAAGGTCGGGTACACAAGGTCTTGCCATCGCGACTGACTTCGA
This sequence comes from Sinohyriopsis cumingii, assembly GCA_028554795.2. Taxonomy (NCBI): domain Eukaryota; kingdom Metazoa; phylum Mollusca; class Bivalvia; order Unionida; family Unionidae; genus Sinohyriopsis; species Sinohyriopsis cumingii. Next base: position 145,786,018 of record CM068826.1, on the reverse strand, counting down.
TCTTGGACACGTCAAAGTGTTTAAAGTGGAAAGGATTTTTAGCCAAAGCTCTGTTGAAGGCTGCATTCTCGACGATACCAAGGATCAAACGTTTGGATAACTGTCCATGGAACAGATGATCTTCAATCATGGATCGCAGCCCCGTAGGAATGGTGAAGGTTTTCACTTCCACGCGTCGTATGGGATACTTGGCGGTCGTTCTGCTCAACGTCTGACTGATGTCGTTACCCACTTTAGGTAACACTTCCACGCGTCGTACGTAGAGCCTGGCTTCCTCGATGACAGTTTTGCAAGCACTAGTACCTATCAAATGGAAAGCGGCACTACTACGATTCAGTCTCACGCGGAGATCCACTCCGTTCAGCAAATACTTTTCTTGTAACCACATGTCCAAATGCAAACGATTCATCAGTTCTAAACTATCTCCACTTTTGATTCTGTCTCTTCGTTCTACAAATCCCGCATTGTGTTCTTTGGTTGTATTAATTTCGAATTCTTCAAACTGGCCTGGATCATCAGCTTCCCATACCACACAGGCATTGAGATGAGTGTTCTTGGCGTCTATTCCGTACGTCAAGAGATTTTCCAGGTACGCTCGATAAGGGTAAGTATCCATGCTGCTACTGACTAGTTTGTTATTCAAGTACAAGTCCACTCCACTGAACAAGGAATGCATGAAATTGTTGACGGGAGCTATTACCTCATCACCATCTAGGGGCGTATTATCCTCATCGACAACTTTGCCTTTCAGGTACAAGTAACTGCTATTCAGATCGATGTAATCTTCGGGCTGTCCTTTGATTTCAAACTCGATGGGAGCTGAGGCTGTCAAAGAGGAGACGGGGTGAAATTCCACCCACTGGGATTCTTGCATGGTCATCATGGTTGGGGGCATGGCAAACAGATCCAGTTCCGACTTGGAACAAGCGCAAGATTCTCGGTGCATCATTTTGTTCTTTCTCAATAATCGAAAACTTCTAAGTCTCGAACGGTTCTTCTTTTCTTTGTCTTTCTAGCTTTAAACGTGTGAAGTCTGGTGAAAGGGTGTTTTCTTCGTCGACTCTTTCTGCCTTGTCCTTGCTGAATGCCTGACTCGGTAGCGTGCAGGGCATTTATAGGTGTTTCTCGTCGACCCAAAAGGTCTTTGCCCGTTTGCAGCAAGACATTTTTGCCTGCCCTCATGAAGGCTTCTTTAGGGTTTTGTTTGTCGATGATGACATTTTGGAGAAATTCTTTGCCTTGTGTCAGTGCCGCATCTTTCAAGGCGTGCAATCCGCGTGTCACCATTGGTTTCAAGACTGGGGCCACCGAACGAAAGGCCGATTTCAGCATATCTCCTAAACCGTGTCCTCGCTGTCGAGCAACCCCTCGGTACACTGGATACATGACTTACGAGTCGCGAGAGAACCGGTTTCGAAAATGCAGTTTCACCGTGACTTTTCCTTTGGTGAATGGAATATTTTGTCCCAGATCTCCTTTTATAGCAATGTTGACCGTGTCCAAATAAGACTTACTGACAAGCAAATAGTGAGGATGGACAAATTCGCGGTGAACGTGGTAAGTGTTTCCACCTTCCTCGTCAGCGTTCGTGGCAGAATCCACTTTGAAAGGAATGACACGCAGTAACGGTACGGAGGTGTGTCCCACCACGTTGTACTCCACCACATCGGAGTACACAAACATCAAATTGAGTCCTTGGTTCAGTTCTACCGGGGCACGAAATAACTTGCTAAAAGACTCGTTGTCGTAAACGATTGGTAATTCGTTTTTCTTCATCATGGTCATTCTCATGTCCATGTCTCCGCCCAACATGTCAAACAATTCAGGACAAAATAAAATGGACAGGATTTTACTCCAGTCAAATTTCATCAAGAAGCGACGAGCTGTTTTGTGGTATTCTATGGTGACACTTTTTTTGACACTTTCCAAAGCTTTCAGAAACACGACATTAAACCTGGAGGTAATGGTGCTCACCAAATGTTGACCACTCAAATAATAGCCTGGGGGAATGAACAAGTGATAGGTGGTGTACTTTTGACTTCTTGTGCCAGGGGTTTTCTTTTCATATTTGCCATGGGTATCCAAGTACTGTTGCATTTGCTCGTCATAAACTTCCACATCAAAAAAGTTTTGATTGGGAAGGACATTGAGGACTTGGGTCGGGTGAATGATTTCCACTAAAGCCACTTCCCAATGGGCTTCGTGATCTAATGGGATGCCCTGAGGTAATTTGGCCGTGTAACAGCACAACGTGTTGTTGGGAAACACCTCCATGGAACTGTCACTGGGTAAGGTTAAGTAAAATTGGTTTTGGTGACTCATAATTCCAGAGTTCTGTGGCTGTAAGAGGGGTTACTGGACGTCAGAGGTGTGTCTCCGCCCAAAATGGGGTTCTGATTGTGGTTGTTATTGGAGTGGTGACTGGCACTGGCACTGGACACAAGGTTCCCGTGGTTCCCGTTCGAGGAGAATTTCAGGGAGGGATTGGGAAGCAGGTAACCGATGTAACTGCTCAATAAAATGGTCCACAATTGTTTGTCTCCTTGTTGCAAACTCAAATTGGCGATGGCTTTACCGATGACACAATACACCACGAAGATTTGGCAGAAAAAGACGATTTGCGTTTTAGGCACACGTTCTCCACACCACACCCACAAGGGTTGTTTTTGTAAATCTTGCAGAGAAGAACTGGGTGAAGGAGTGGTCGACGTAGCTGCGTCTGTGTGAAAGGGCATGATGGTCACTTCTTTTTATAGTCGATGACTTGCGAAGCGTCGATCCAAGAATCAAAACTGGGTGGATATCCTTTCCAACGTACTTTGACTTCTTTGACACGTCGTTTGCCCACTTTACGGGTTCTGCGTTCGAGAATGCTTTCGATGTCGTACACGTCGTCTTCTTTTTTGGTGACACGTTGTAACTCGGGCAAATAAAACGTTCCTATGAGCACTTCTCCGTTCATGTCTTCCAATTTATAGACGGAAGGATGACGGCCATGCACTCGTTCAGTGAGGCGAAACAATTCGGTCGTCCAGTTAGGTAAGTAACCTTTGTCGAAAGTGCGTTTGGTTTTGCCAATGCGCACCCAATCTCCTACGGTCAACTCTCCACTTTTCTTGGGGACAGCCCTCGTCGGGGACGTACCAAACAGACGCTCAAACACCAACACTTCGTTCTCGGGAGTCACTTCTTGCGGGGCACGTCCGATGCTTCGATGGTAAGATTGGTTGTACGCTTGCACCAGGTGCCGTAAGATGTCGATGTACTTCAGAGTGTGGTGATGCGTAAAATATTTCCACATGCGTTCTTTCAAAGTGCGTTGAAAACGTTCCACGATGCTGGCTTTGGTTTCAGGATTCTCGGTGGTAAAAAATGAATGTCACGTTTCTTTGATTCTTTTTGGAAAGCTTGGTTCAGAAATTCGGTGCCTTTGTCCGTTTGCCATCGAAGAGGGTGACGACCACTTTGTTTCAACACTCGTTGCAGGGCTCGCACTAACTCGCTACTCGATTTGGAAGTCAAGGGCACGACCCAGGCAAATTTGGAAAAGACGTCGATGACACAAAACAAATATTTGTAGCCACGATTGTAGCTGGCCAAATGAGAGACGTCGGCTAAATCGGCTTGCCATTGATGATCGATGCCTTCCACTCGGGTGCGACTTCTGGCAAACTTGCGTCGAATGGGTTTGTGCAAAGTGTAGGTAGCTTGTTCTTGTAACCATCGTTGCACTTGAGGTAAACGGAGACTTTTCAGTCGAGTTTTGGCAGCACGATACAATTTTTGAACTCCTGCGTAACCTGCAGGATGGGAGGGATCGTAGTAAATGCTGGCTAAGACTTTTTCCATTTTTTTGTGTTTGTGTGTTAATAAGACACCCACTCTTGGAGGATGCTACTCTTTTTCTCTTGGGGTACTTTCTTGGATTGCAATGCTTTGCATGTGCGACCGGCAATAGGTGTTGAAGAGGAGGATGTCTGAGCGGGGGATATCGGTTCTTGTTTCACTTCTGTCTTCACTTCTGTCTTCACTTTCTTTTTCTCTTGTGATGAAGAAGGGGTGGCCATCATCTTTTTAATCCATCCAATTCTGGAGGTAGGTGGTGTTGTTAACTTGCGTACTTTTTCTGGTGGAATTTGAAACCCTTCCTCTTCTTCTTCTCCTTTTTCTGTCTTGGTCACTGGTAGTGGTGGTACTGGTACTGGTCATGGTACTGGACTTTTCATCAAGGTCTTAAAATCTTTCAGAGTGGGTCGAGCTGTTTCGTCTAAAGCTTTCTGGTGAAAGAGTTGCAGTCGTTTCAAGAGTTGACCGTACTTTTGCGATTTTTCTGTTTCGGACAAATATTGGCGATCCATGAAGGACTGCAATTCGTGTTGTAACTGGGACATCTCGCTCAAATGGGGATTGGGAGGTAAATGAGGGGTGCGTTGTTCTTGCCAACGATGGTATTCCATCCATCGTTTGTAAGGCACTAAAGCTAGTTTTCGTCCTTCCATGGGGTTGTCAGGGGTCGATTCTGAGATCTTGGGACTTCCGAGGGCCTTTTTATCTTGCTCCCACCAGTCCTCCCAACATGGTTCCCAAGACTCCTTTCAGTAAGGGGCCTAACAAGAGGGGTAAAATGCCTCCACGTTGGACCAACATCTTCTTTTGACGAATGGGAATTTTCTTTTGAACCATTTGGCGAAGAACGTGACGATGTTTGCCTAAGCATTGTTTCTGGTGTTTGGACAAAGGGATCGTTCCTTTCAAGACGTTCAAACAACATTCGCACACGGTATCGATGACCTTTTTGGAGGCTGTTTGAATGAGTTTTTTTCGTAGAGGTGGAGAAGCTTTGGACAGGACAGATAACATGTCCCCATGTTTGACTAAACGTAGAGGTAGTCCTTTTCTTTTCTTTCCTTGGGGCTGTTTAGAAGAGGGATGTTTTCTGGAGGGTGACATCTTTGAGTCTTCAGGAGCACCAAAAAACACTGATACCCCGACTTGGTCACAGGCCTTTTTTATACTGGAACGCGTCGCCACTGATTGTCTTTACGTCGTATCAGTTTGAGGACAGGCATGACACGTCGTGCAGGGGTACGTAACGGACTAAATCGAGTCAGTTCTTGCTTGGACAAATCCAGTAAACTTTGTAACATGCCCGATCTTTCTTGAACTTTGACTTTGGGAGAAGGTACTTTGTGAGCAGCAGCCACTGCCACTAAATTGGAGGATCCTGCCACTGGGGAAGTTCTTTTTGGGGTCAGCAACGGAGAAGTTCTTGGTGTGATCAACGTCTCCAAGTACTCTTCAGTTCTTGGTGTCATCAACGGAGAAGTGGATGAACTTGAGGCTGCCGGAGACGCAGTCACCGCCGTGGCAGGTCGTGGTTTGCGAGTGTAAAGTTGCGTCCTGGCCGAAGTGCCTCTCTTGCGACTAGTTTTCTTCTGTGGACTTTTCTTTTTCTGGGGGCTTCTTTTCTTTTTCCGGGGTGGCGTCTGGTAAGAGGAGGGTCCCGCCACTGGAGAAGTTCTCCTTGGGGACCTGGTCTTTTTCTTCTTCTTGGAGCTTCGTTTGACTTTTTTCTTGGGGAGAAGTTTGGGGGCATTAGGATCCCATCTTAAGAGAGAGCGAATGATGACCCCTCCTAAGTACCGCTCCCTCCAGGTTTCAAAATGATTTGTTTTTTGGTTTGAGTGTCGATGCGGGGATCGGCCAGTTGGGTCAAAGCGACTTTGTTTCGATCAAAAAAGCGTTTGGTTTGATGAGGAATCTGAATGATTCCTTGGAGTAATTGACCTGCCGTCAACGTGAACCATCGTAAGACTTCTTTGAGACTAGCTTCTAAGACACGAGTTCGTGTTTGTGGATTTTTTTCTCGACTGATGCCATACAAGGCACGAATCAATTTGACGGGAAGATGCGACTGAAGGGACGTCATGTTCAAAATGTGTGTGAGACAGACGAAAAGGGTCTGAGGTTTTTATAGATTTTTTTTGTGGGGTGAAATTAAGTCGAGGACGGAGACGTGTACAGGACAGGCCCTCCGTCTTGGCACCAGTGGCGAAACAAGTGGGTACGAAATCGCAAATCATCGGGGGTCGTAGGTTTCAAATCGACGAGTAAATAGGAGTGTGGAGTTTGAGTGGCATCGTCGTACGCCTGAGTCCGCCAAAGTGTCCCTAATTGTTTGGCTAAGACTTGCACTTGCGATTTATCTCGAGGGCTTTTAAACAAGACCACGTAATGCGCATTGAGACTGATGGTGCGATGGGCTTTACTTTGTTGAAACAAATTTTGGGTGATGTAAACGACACTGGCATTGCGGTGATGCCCTTTGCGCGTGAACCACAGTTTAATTTCTTCTTCGTCTTCTCCTAACATGTCGTCAAAAATGACCAAATGGGTTTGACGGGAGTCAGAGACGATGCCGTCGTTTTCTTTAGGAATGCCTTCCACAAACACGATGGAATCGCCTTGACTTTCTCGCAAGAGGCTGTACGCCGATTGCCACTCTTTGTAACACCACACGATCCGTTGAGGTGGTCGATCGATCAAATGATGTTTATGTTCGATCAAACGTTTGACGAATTCGGTTTTGCCTGAACCGCTAGGTCCAGCAATGAGCATGTTAAAGGGATGACGAAAATACAAAGCCTCCCAACTGGCACGATCTAAGTGTTCGTCGATGACTTTGACAGTGGAGGAAGAGGGAGCAGAGACAGCAGAGGTAGTCATAGTGTGAGGAATGTCACTTGTGACACAAAAACAAACAAGACGAGAGTTTATATGCTTTTTTCAGAACACGTTTATTGAATGTTTTAAACATGAATACGAAAGACAAAAAATACATAAAAACCAAAGGCTTAAGTACAACGATAAAAGGCACATGATAACCATCAACGTGGAATAAACACAAGTGTCTGTACAACATGTTTTGGGTAATGTTCTGACCAGTTCTATAGGGGGTAAGGTCACACAAGTGTCCTCCCGAAAGGGTCTTTCAGGCCTGTCCACGACAGTTCTGTCCTGGGTGACGGGTTCTTCTGGTACTGTCACTAACACAGGTTGAAAAGTCGCAAGGCTCACAATCGCATTTCAGTTCAGAAGCACCACACTTGAATTGTGCCTGTCTAAACTTGTTTTGTGTTTCTCTGAAAGTATTCATCTTGTTCGCTCGGTCTTGGTAGTCACAATGAACTATCGATCTTGCCTAGGGTTCCTTTTTATATACAGACCAATACCGACGTGTCCATACGGTAAGGTAAAATGATTGGGAAGTCGCACTCGCTTCTGGTACACGATTTGATAGACTTTTTCCAAGGGTCGACTGACGATGTGGTGAGTGGGTAAACGTACAATCTTGTTCGGTTGATAGGTGGTCACTTTAAAGTTTCCATCCTCTCCCGATTGCAAGGCTTCTTTCAATATCCCAAAGTTCACCACACGACTGGTACGATAATTCAGAGTCAATCCTTTCACTTTACACGTCGTGTGCACTTCTCCTTGTGGGTCCCGATATTCGTAGCCGTAATTTTTGGGACCGCCACTGACGAAACTTAGAATCTTGTCGTCGGGATGCTCGTCTGTCCAGGCTCCTAAACGGTCTCCTCTGATGTCAGGGTGCTGTTGACTCGGGTGATGGATGTAATTGCAACTGTCCGTGTCAAAGTACAGGACACGTTCCCCTAACAGTTCTAAAGCTTCGTACAATTTTAAGTGAGCATGAGCTGTCACGTAAGCCGCATTGATGACATTTCCAAAGGGGTCGTCTTGTACAAAGTCCAGATCTTCTTCGTAATTGACCAAGATCAAATCCTCGCGAACGACGTCCACGTCTTTCATGTATTTGGTTTTGTCGTGAATCATCTGGAAGTAGCGGAAAGGTTCTGTCAAATTTTCCGTCCTGGGTAAACACGGTCGTTGTGCCATTTTACCCCACAAGCAATTTAACATCACTTTGGCAAACGATCGCCTGCCTTCGTTTTTCTCGATGTGGTCTAAAGAGATGCCTTCTTGTTCATAGTATTTCTCTTTGAATGTCTTTTCGTCTTCGGAAGTGTGACACCAGGAAGGATAGCCGCTGGCTTCTTGTTTCAGTTTCAAAAAGGCATCCACGTAGTCTGCGAAAATGCCTTTCTGACTGGGGTCACCCTTGTGGTATTGTTGTGTCTTGGGAAAGTGGCAAATTTCTTACACTTCTAACAGTTGGTATCCCATGTCCAGAGCTTTGAACAATTCTACGCTGACCCACGTCCCCGTCAAGACCCGTTCTTCCTCGCTGTGCTGACAAGGTTGGTCTTGGTTGCACTTTTCGGCACAAGTACGGCACAAAGGAAACATCAGTTTGCCTTGGCAATGGTGAGGTTAGATTGTTGTACGTGTTGAATCTTGTCCATGACTTTGAAAGGGGTTAGTTCTGCGGGTCTGCTAAACTCGATCCAAACAGGGGATTTCAAGCTGTCGTGATCTATGGATAGTGTCAAGCGATCGTCTTCTTTGGGTTGACATTGTCGCTTGAGTGCGGTGAGCAAAGAATCCCACATCTCGGTGATAAACCCTTCTGCTTTCTCCAACGGTACGTCGGACTTGAAATCTTTAAACTTCACCGTGTAGGTGTAAGCCGTGGTTCTAAATTTTCTAGAGGAGCGCTTTTGGATCTCTCGAATAGAATAGTACTTTTCAGGGTTGACTAAGGGTGGTGAACTTTGTTTAGAGGGTTCGGATTCTGGTTCACTCATGTCCTCTTCAAAATCACTGGCATGAATTTGTGCCAAGATTTCAGCTCTGGTACGAGGCGATAGATCACCTTTCTGCCTCTTACTTTCTTCTTCTTTCTTCTCGAATGAATAGGATCGTTTCATCTTGAGTGCAAAACGTCAAATGACTCAAGTGTAAACACCATAGACTAATTTATAGTCATGGCAAACCAGCGTATCTAAAGGGTGTGTGTCTTGTCCTTTCACTATTCATTTCACTCTCAAACCGAGCACAACGATGGAAGAGACTACCCAGATGGAACGTTTCATCTTCAGACCAGCCGACGGACTACTCTCCTTCCTTTCGAGATAAAAGTCAAGATACTTGCTATATCTGTCAGAAGAAAGGGCATTGGTCTTCAGAGTGTCCAGACCGTCAAAAAAGAAAAAAAAAACAGGGGCTAGAAAAGACAAAAGTCAAGATACCTGTTATTATTGTCAAGAAAAAGGACATTGGTCTCCAGATTGCCCAAAAATGAAACAAGAAGAGTCAAAAGAAAAGAGGGATTCTTCAGAAGAAGAGAGAGATTCTTCAGAGGAAGAAAGCAGCCAGGTGAAGAAAAAGAAACAGGAGAAGAAAAGAAGAAGGGAAGAAAGTGAGGAGGAAGAGGAGGAAAAGACTGTGACGGTGAAGAAATTGAAAAAAAAGAGAGAGTAAAAAAAGAAACAGAAGAAGTGAATGTAATTTATAAAGTGTTCTGTTGTAAATTGTGAATTGGATTGTAACTATGGAGAAAAGAATACATTAATTATATAAGGTAAGTGTCTTTGAGTTTTGATTTCAAATAAGAAGCTACACTCATGCACTCATACACAGACACGTACTATAAGGGTAAAATGGGTTGATTTTTTGTTGATTTTTGAGTTATTGGCAAATTGAAAGGCTATCTCTTTTCGGGAGAAGTGGGTGGCCCTGAAAAGGGCCTTTTTTGGTGTAGGGGTGAGTTTAAGCAATCAACTTTAACTGCTTTAAGCCTTTGCCACGGCCGAGGCCTACTTCTGATGATGATGATTGGGTTGAAATCACTAAGGGTGGTACGGTAGGCTTAGTCACAGGGTTGGCGTGTTTAGCTCGGGAAGGTCGAATTCTCTTCGGTCGTGATAAAGAAGTCTGATACATTTGTTTCAGACTTCTTAACTCCGCAAAAATGTCCAACAGTACCGTGGCCGTTTGATTTTCACCCTCTTGTTTCTTTGCTGCTACTTCTTCTTGTTGTTTTTTTCTTACCTCTTCTTGTTCCTGTTGCTGTTGCTGTAGGAGAAAAGCTTGTTCCGCTTCCTTTTGTCGTTGCATAAATTTCTCCAATTCTTCCTTCTGTCTCTGTCTAAAATTCTCCACTTGCGGTAATGAAGAATGAGACGAAGGTTCCGGAACAAATTCTTGCGAGGTAAGAAAATCCACAAAATCCCAATGTACCTCTTCTGAAAGTAAGTCCGGGTTCCCTTGGGCGGTCTCCACTGCTGGTGCACCCCAGTGAATCGTTTTCTGAGTTTCCGTCATGTTGAATCACTGTCGCATAGATTGACTGCACACAGGCGCTAGCGAATCTATATAGACCACGTGACGTCACAGACTGCTCTCTTCGGATTGGATGCGGGCTGACTGAATTTTGTCACGCGTGTTTGGATTGGTCAATGAACTCAATCCGTTTCAATCCTTCCTCTCCCTATAAATAAACGCAGTTCAGCGCAATCACTCACCTGTTCTCGGAGCCTCAAGATGTGGACCGACGTTCAATCTTCCACCCTTGTGTCAACAATGATGTTCAGGACGGACATACCCATGTATGTCCAGTCCAAGTGGACTGTTGCCGATAGGACAGATACTAGTCTATGGATGAGAAGAGTTTACATAGAAAGACAAGGATGCCTCAAGAGGGTACTTGTGTATGGACCTGCAGTTAGAAGGAGTTTAAGAAGAAGATGTGACAGATGCCGTCTATGTTAATATTAACATAAAACCAAAGGCCCTTTTCAGGGCCACCCACATTTCTCGAAAAGAGATTGACTTTCCATTGCCTACCCCTTTTTTAAATTTTTTTTTTTTTTTAAAAAAATCCCATGTTCAATTCCCCTTGTCCCTATACAGGCCCAAACTCTATTCCCAATGTTCAATTCCTTTTGTCCCTAGACAAGCCCAAACTCTATTCCCCATGTTCAATTCCCATTGTCCCTAGAGTGACCCAGCAATATCTCCCATGTTAAATTTCCATTGTTCGAATTCCTTTGTCCCTAGAATGTCCCTAGCATGGATATTTCCTTTCTCCAATGTTAAATTCCCTTGTCCCCAGAGTGACCCAGGGTTTTTTACCCATGTTAAATTTCCATTGTCCCTAGAGTGACCCAAGGTGGTTAATGTTAAATTTACATAGTCCCCAGAGTGACCCAAGGGTGTTTTTAATGGTAATTCCCATTGTCCCTAGGCTGACCCCTTTCACTACTACCGTGGACATTGGTACAATATGGACAGTGAGGACATGTTTACACATCTAGTCTGAACTATCAATGCATCCTAAGGACATACACCAGTAAGAAACCAAGGAGACTTTGAACAATATTACATCGATGATAATTAGAGCTCGCGTTAAATTGCAAAATGAAAATGAAGACATATATTATGAGACAGTGTATGAACAGTTCAGATTCAGACGGTTTTGTGCAAACATATGCAATAGTGGTTCATTGTGTAACCATGGACGGATCCTTGACCCTTTCCATAAATAATGTCATTATGACTATCCCTTCCTTATTTAACATATCAATCGTTACATTGCTAATTCATAAATTCGGGTGGAAGCCTGGTGGTTCTATAGTGTTACACACACGGAGCGCATAAATATGCCACTGTATCAAAACGTCTTTTGTCATATTTCAGGTTTGACAAAACAATTATACTATCAGTCGATTCTACTAAAACTATAAAAACATTATGTCATACCATTCATGATAATTCATGCTGTTCCCATTTTGCTAGAATTATTTTCCTTATTAGATTTTGGACTGCATTAAGTTTATGTTAAATTCAACATGATTATTGAATGCACATGTTTACCCTGACGTTCTGTAGTATCATGAAAATCGAAAGTCACGCTTAATAATTTACAGAAACATGAGAACTGAAAACAATGGTTCATTATGTACAATCATGTCATATTTATACAAACATTCTCAACAACCAATTAAACCAGGACATACCGCTAGACCAAAACATGAAGACTGCAGGCAAAGATTCAACATGGACCATAATGACATTTAACACAAATAACATTAATTATAAATTAAAACAAAAGGACGAACGTAAAAATTAACACAAACCATGTAAACGGGAGAAACTTGAACAAAATGGACAAGGATTCATATTTACACAGCTTAATGTATCAATTAGATCGAAGAACTAACATAAGTATAGTTTTTATTTATATATAAAAAAAAACTGACACTGTAGAAAGTGCAATTTCACAGACAACGATGACTCACTTTATCCAAAGAAATGAAAATGACATAAAGCATTATTAGGACTTCCATGAGTGGTTCATATTCAGAGAGTTAGTGCATTCAGACTATTTAATAAATTTGTAAATACATATTTCCTGTTATTTGATACTTCAGTCATCATTGTGACAACCTCGTGGTTTCTTATATTTACTCAAAAGTCCATGATGGCGTGCGTAAATGAGCTCATATATCAAAAGATCTGTTTTGATATTTCAGATTTACGTAATTATCACAATCAGCAAAGTTTCTACATAATACTAATCTTATTATCATAATCTAAAACTACTATATGATTCACAAACTCACGAACTGGTGGTTTTCTTTTGTTATTGCGTATGTCTTATTTTGATTGTATAGTTTTGCCGGTATTTAATACAAATGTTCAATGTACATAAGAATTAAAATCTAATACCTCATATTGAGAAAGGTGCCGGATAGTCGACGTGTTTCTGACATTTTTTTCACAGATTCTGATTTATGACTGCTACGAAATATGGAGAAAAATTATCTTGCCAAATGATTTAGATTTGCAGATTTTCGGAGACTTTGCGTGTGTACATGTCATGTTTCAGTCATATATAATTTTAAGAAACAAAAATCTGCACGACTTTAAATTTTCCCAATCTCTGTTCCAGTTCCTAAAATAGTACAAATATAGAATGACGCAAAAATTTACTTGTAAACGGTACATAGTGCAGTCATGAAATGATAATATGGAAATATAGTATTGCCTAAGTCTGATTTACAAAAGTAAATAAAAGTACATATAGTGTCTGACACATTGTTGTTTTCACTTATGTGAAAAAAAAGCAAGAAAATATTTATTCCAATTTGCCACTGTTGATGCATAGCCCAAAAACACGGGTTACAGTAGAAACAAACCGACGAACTAACAATAGGCTTTTCAAGCGATCGTATTATAAGAAAAACGTTTTCTGTGATCAGGTAATTTTCGCTATATTGTAATGGAAAAGTCTTTTCATAATTTATATTTAAAAACTGCTATTGTTAAAATTCCGAATTATCATTCACAGCAATCAATCTTCCAGATAATATGGACTAATATTTTTATTTTCATGTTCCTCTTCTAGATGTGTATTTTTCAGGGAGTTGTTTGCTTCCTCGCTCGGTATCAACACATTTTGCACTTAGTTTTACCGTTGCCAGCCTATCCAACAATGCGTTTCGTAGCTCAGATAACAGTTATTTGTTCTCTGTTTTACCTTCATTTGTTTTGTCTTTTCTAATGTGTAACTATCTTCATCAATCATGTGTTAATCTAATGTTTACAAAGCTGCACTCACAGTGAAGTTTTGTCATAGGTCAACTTGCATTTTTGAGAGGTTGACTACATTCAAGTCAATGTCGAGAGGTTGACCCGAGTTCTAATCAAAGTGCATTTGTCACGATTTTACACCCGGATTACTCAATGTGCACTATCGTCAAAATACACACCGACACTAATAACGTATTACTCAGTTTGTAATGAATAAACAATTTCCTTTCAATCAATACTGAGAACATCTTGGTCTAAGTCAAGGATCACTACCAAAATAAGAGAAGAAAAATTACTCTAAAAATAAATTGGGACTGCAGGTACTGACCAGGAATTAATAATTATGACCCGAATCCACCTTCTGTCAGGCAAAAAACCCCAATCCCTTCAAGCAGTCTTTGGTAGTTTATACATCATTTGCTATCCGTTGTTTTCACGTTTCATCACAAAACGTGTGTACTTCCATATCCGCAATTTTGATTCACTAGCTACTCAAACCACAAGGGCTCGTATCGTTGCTTACAATTGACCTGTCATACATGTACTATATAATAACTACAAGGGAGTACACTTGTCACCTTGCAAACGCGACCTATTTAAGAACAAATGCTGATATTTCAAGCTACGCTTTGCGTAGCTTAACAAATTTGGTACCGATATTTAGCGCAGGCATTCGACTGTGTATTCCAATAAAAGGTTTGACTTAATGTCATACCTTTAAGGAATGCTAAATCATTTTCCCACGCTACTGCTCGACATGGCCCTAATCGCGGCAGCTTAATATGCAAGAACCACGCGCTGAATGGAATACTGACTTCTCATTGGCGAACTGAAAATAAGTTATAAATAAATAGAGGACGTCATTTACTTTTCTATTTTTAATCTTTCTCTGTTCTCTCACCTACAGGAATTTTTTCACGAACAGTTAATTGTCGCTGTAACCAAACTAACCTCTTAGAGTACGGTGATGAGTTATTCCAGATTAAATTATATAAAGAGCTCACAAAATCAAAAGTTCTCGTAAAGATGGCAATAGGAAGAACCCAAACCACACAGTATGAAACTTTATATTCTTTGTCTGGCTTGATGTCAGTTGCTAATGAATAATGTTAAAGATTTACCCATGACTGTATTCTCATCGTCCGATTCATTGTCGCTTTCAGCGCTGTCATCATCATGTCGTATTTCTACAATAAGAATTACATAAATAAGGACAAATTCGAATCGAATGCAATGATTTTAGGGGTAACAGGAATCTGAATGAACTCATTTTTCCTTAGTCCATCTAAATCAAAGTCGACAGTAAATTGTGACCAAGGACTTATTTATTTCATTACCTGCTGCATGTTGGAAAATCTAATTCTTCTCCTTTATTGATACAATATATCTTAAATGTAGGAGAAACTTCGTCTATATTCACTATTATTAAATGAATATAAATATGAAAAAACACACGTTCTTTCAATATCTAATAACAGCTAAATGCTATTACGTTTCATACCATAGCCGACATAGTCCCGATGCTGTAGAAATTCAGTAATAATTCAGAATTAAGACTGTGTGTTGACAAATGACAAAATATGATTTTTAACAATTTAGCTAAGTGGAGACAGTATATGTTTAATTCCTGAAGATAGGCCTCATAAAGTATTTTTGTTTCGACTTCACGAAGAGAACCTTGTCATTATATTGCCCAGACATATTGAAAGTTAAATTGTATCGAATTTGTAAGCATTCTGGATATTATTTTCATTTCTCATTTGTAAACATGTCAGTCACCAACGGTTTTATAATTATTTTTAAGTTGCAAATGAATAACAAAACAAAAAATAGACCACAGTATCCAAACCCCTTTGTCGGGTTTTATGTCAATATCTTCCAGTTTTTGCCCTGTATTATTGATTATAATCCCATTCTCCAT
This sequence comes from Sinohyriopsis cumingii, assembly GCA_028554795.2. NCBI lineage: Eukaryota > Metazoa > Mollusca > Bivalvia > Unionida > Unionidae > Sinohyriopsis > Sinohyriopsis cumingii. The sequence goes on along the minus strand of CM068826.1, from coordinate 145,770,579 downwards.
AGCGAGGAGCAGCTTTGAAACCTTGGCCACCTATAGCGTTCCCTCTGGTAGTCTGTAATATTGCCTATTGACACGAATGTCGTGACCCATGAAAAGTGCTAGCAGTTCCATCTCTTGCTCTTGAAGATTCAATATCCGGGACATTGTTGCCACGTGTTTACGCAGTTTGTGGACCGGATGTGCTCTGGATGGAGAGCGCCACACTGAGAAGAAAATTTTCGTAAGCAATCGGACCCTCTAATATGTCCTATAGATCCAAAGTTTGACCCTGCAAAAAAATAAAAAAAATGTTGGGATCCACACCAGCAAAAGCACGGTTTTGAATCAGCAAGTCTATAAATTCCTGAACCGAGCTTGTTACATTACAGGAAGTGTGCTGCCTCTTTTTCCTTTAATTTCAAGGCGTGTAAACAGCTTACAGAAACCTTGTTCTATTGTGGAAAGCATTTCTCCGATTTCACCTTGTGCTGCGGCGTGTTTGTTTTTTTTTTTTTTTTTTATCCGTACTGGCTTACTTCAATTCTTGATACTTCTCTTTGTCTTCGCCGATTGAACAAGATGATCTGGACCAGGGTTATCTCATTTAATGTTGACCATGCTGCTTTCCTTTCTTCCATTCTTCACTCACCAGAATAATTCGCAGGATCAAGGTTTGATCTTGAAGGTGCTTTGCTAAGACTTTCACTTCGTTCGCAAGGGGTGGAATCATAGCTGAGTTTCGTTTCTTAAGTTGCAATGTTCGTAGTGCATGAGTTGAGACTTCGTCCGTCCATTTCAGCTCACAGAATGTGCTAAAGGCATCAGCGCATGTCGTAGTCTCCACATAACCACATTGTAAAGCATTTCCTTTCATGATCTTTGCGCATTTCATTAATGTGTGTCCTAACCTTAAAGTTAGAGATAGGTTTGCATACTCATGTGTCACTTCATTGAACTGTGACACCTCTCGTGCTGTTTCAACGACATCTTTAAATTTAGTGGTGTCACGGAATTGTATAAACTTTTATTATTTATTAAATACATGTACCCGGGTTTCGTTTGTCGTGTGGTGATTTATGTATATTGTGTTGTATTTTGAAATAGTGAGTTCGGTTCATCCTATGCCGCACGTGCGAAGTGCTTTCGATGGGAAGAACCGAATGCCTTCAGTGCACAGACGATATCTGTGTATAAATACCTCGCCGTAGGTAAAACTCTTTACATTACGGATAGTCTTGTCAGTCAGCGGTCTACTATAAGGTCTTGTATATCTTCAGCTGTAGAGCTGTTCGTATTGTTCAGAGTGTTCCGAGTGTTCGAAGTGTTCCGAGTGTCCGGAGTGTGTAGAGTTGTGTAGAGCTGTCTGGAGTGTCCTGAGTATCTAGGGTGTCTAGAGTGAAGAGTGACCCGAGCGCGCAAAGTTATCAGTGATCGGGGTCGACGTGGTGCAAGCTGTAAGGCCAACCACAGGAATTAAACGTAGCGGCTGTGAAGCTGAACTGTAGCAGCCGTGGAGCTGAAATAAAGTGTGCTGATGACGGAGTGTATCTCCTTACATATAATCAATTAGACGTTGGTTAATTTTGGGGTTCGTAAAACCCTTTGTATCTTTCGTGACTGTAAAGATAAGTTGTATATCTGTCCCTTTTTATCACCATAATTTCACTACCTGAGTGAATTCATTTTACTACACGAGTAAAATTCTACATTGTTTACTGCCTGAGTAAACTATATCCATCGTTTCGTTGTCAAATCGTTGTGAACCATTCACCCCTTTTCCTTGTATCTGCTAATTTAATTCATTTGTATTTTTGTCATTAAGTCTGTGCGTTCTTATGTTAATTAAATCAAATATTTGAATAATATATACACGCACATATTCATAATTAATTGCTCATACAAATCATTCATTATTAAACATATCGTCGTCAAAAGTGTTATGTTGTGAATCCGGAAATCCCACCCGGTTATCTTGTTACAAGTGGGTTCGATAAAATGTTTTAAAAAACTATTGTATAGGCCAGTTCTTGTCCACAGGCAAACAAGAAGCCTTCCAAATTCTCTCATTTTGGATCTAATGTAACTGTGGGCATCTTCCTTACGTCCTACTCTAAATGTTTCCGTTCTCGCTAGCTGCAAAATTAATGTGTCACTTTTGCACACTCTAGATACGCCATCACTCTTCATGGGTGCAAGAACTTCTCTTAAAGCTGCATTGGCTTCTGGGGTAACATATTTCGGCTATTTGAAATCACTCTTTGACGCAACTTTCCTTTAGTGCTCGACTCCGGTTTTATAGGACATTTATGTCGCCACATTTCATACTTGGCATAGTACCCATAACAATACTCACACGGTGTATATGAATGAGCTGACGCATGTGTTGATGGTCGGTATGAAACCAAAAGACTGCCTTCTCCTCTTCTTAGAACTGAGTGGTTAAGGACGTAGTTGCCAAGATTTCTTAGTTTACAAAGCATAGCTGTTTTCCTCTTGCCATATGTCTGACCCATATATATATATATATATATATATATATATATATATATATATATATATATATATATGGCTACCTCAGATTCATTTGTGTGCATGATTGTAAGATGCCTCGTTAATTTGGGACAAGCTTTCTCGCAGTAAAAGCAGTAAACATGTTTGTCCTATTTCCGAGCTCCTACTTCAATTGAAGTGGTCATCACATGAATTGATGAGAAACTTTTGCAGTTCGCAGCTATATTATATTTTTTTATTTGCCTGTAAATCTGACATTTCAATAACAGTGCTCTGTTTTTTCGGGTTCTTATTCGTTTGGGGCACTGTAACATCTGAATATTGCACACTATTGTCAATTTCTGCATCTGTTTCCTTATCATTGAATTTGTCTTTCTCTGAATGAGATTCATTTAGATTTAAATGAGACTCATCGGATGCTTCGCTTTCTTTCAATGGCTTGTACTCACTTTCAGAGCATAATACATATCTAAATCTTCTTTACCAGAGGATGATACAGTGATCTCCTCTGTGGAAACTTCATAGCTATTTTCTTTACCGTTCGCGTTCTCTATGTCGTTTCTAGCCATAGTAAGCATTGTGGTATTTTCTTCTAGATATCCAGGGTCCATATCAGTCCTGGTTTGGGTCTTGTTTTGCGGTATCAGTGTCCATAGCTTTGTTTCGTCCCATATTATTACAGATAGATTCTGTCTCTACTATTGTACCCACATTCTCTTTTATGTTTCAGTTTTAGTCATTTCGCTTGCAAGGATATTCTTGCTTTGGTTGTTACTGTTCTTGGTGTGGCCACTTGCATCACTGATGTCATAGGGTTTTTGGAACATCATTTTTTTCCCGCACCGTCTTAATGTTGAACCTTACTCACTGCTCCTGGTAGCTTTCTTGAGACCGAAAGAAAAATGAACACTGGTTTATTACATTTTTGTTGTATATTTTTATTTTATTTGTATACTCTATTTCAAGTCGCGGTGGTCCGGTAGTTAGCGCCTTCGAATTGAGCGACTGGAACAGCCAAAATCAGCCGAAGTGGCTTGTCCTTAGCAAAACACTTCAGATTACTTTTCTTTACCATATCCTACCTTCATGTGTTCTTTTTTTTACAGTCGCGACAAGCTGCGGGGGAAGACCTGGCAGCAGGTTTTAACAAGCATTTGCACCGCTGATTCAAACAATAAAGGAAATTGGCGAACGTACCGATGATATTAAGAAGGACACAAGTGCAACCGTGGAATTAGTGGCTGCGCTAACGCGACTAAAAGTAGAACCAGGTCCAATTCGTAAGAAAACAAGAATAACAACTGCAGAGACAATTACAAACTTGTCAGCGGCGATTAGTGAAGTCAAAGAGGATGGTGGAAGTGGAGAAGCTGTTTGTATGCTTGCACAATGCAACCGTATTTTTGAAAAAGACGTTAGCGATACAGTTACCAAAATACCAACCGTACCACCAAAGTATAAGCCACAGATACAAACATCGGTTCAACAGTTTAACAACTCAGCTCTTGAGATCATTTCGCTACTATGTCTGCAGTGTGCCAGTTTATAGTGATGTCTAGCACTGGGGCATCATGCCGCAGACATGTAGCATTATGACCCACCCAGTCACATTATCCTGGCACCGAGCCGACCAGTCCTAGCAATAACTTCTTAATGCTAAGCGCCAAGCGAGGCAGCTATTAGTACCATTATTATAAGTCTTTGGTATGACTCGGCCGGGATTCGAACCCGCGACCTCCGGCATCCGAGGTGGACGCTCAACCATTTAGGCCACCGGAGCGGTCTAGCTAGTGAGGTGATTTTTAAAAAATCCTATACGTGCCACCCTTCTCAGACCTCCCAACTGGAAAGATTACATTATAAATTTTACATCAAAAGCACATTATAAATACATGAACACAGAATGGCCTAAAATGGTATTTACGGAGTTTACTGGACTGAAACAAGCTACCGGTGAAAGGTGGAATCATTTTGTAAGAATGTACAATGTATTTGCGATAGGAACTTAAGGTAAAAATGTACTGAGAGCATAAATGACGCTCTTTTGTACCTCAACCAGTAACGCAATTACAACAAGAACAGCAACAACAAAATCTACGAGCCGCAGCATGTGCACACGAAGAATTGGCCGAGGCTCTGGAGGTACAATCACATACATATCTGGAAAAACAAATCGAGTAGCACGTGTTCCCCAAAGCGAATAGCAGCAAATAGAAGAAACACGTTCAATTTTAAACCAGCCATAAACGTGTATCTCGAACAGCTAAAACCCCAGAAGAATGGCAATTTGGTACAGATCAACAGTTTAAAAAGCGAATAGCACAACAACCTTCAACTCAATTTAGCACAAAGGAAGAACAATCCGAATGGATAAAAGAACCAATAATAAAATACTGCCAGCAACTACCGAAACAAGGAAAAAAATTTGGTGGTCTATATGACCATAACGACCTAAAGGATCGATTGGAAACACTCGTGGGATTAATTCGTGACGGCAGCAACTCACCGGAAGTCATTAATGAGGCCACAGCAATTTGTCAGCGATTGCTCACCAATGACATCATGGACAGAGAAATATATCGCATGTTGATGCATGAAACTGTTCAAGTTATTACCGATATATATATATATATATATATATATATATATATATATATATATATATATATATATATATATATGTACGACACCGGTGATAAGTTCTGAGGCGACTTTGCACAAAATCAACAATACGATACAACAGGTTGTCGTAAGTACAGCTCAAAGTGTGACCTCAATGCTCACAATCTCATCAACAAAACCAAAATTCAGTGGGAAGTTTTCTACACTGGTTAGCACTGGGAAATCACGCACATTTGAGATCGAACTTGCGTCTCAGCGAGTATATTACAATTGGTCTAATATCCGATCCAGTAGTGGTCTGTCTGCGAACAACACATTTATATTTGCACAAGATCGTGGAACATATTTGTGTATGGTAAAACTTCCTACAGGAGAATATGATATTACTGCAAACAATAATGAGGTCATACGAGAATTTTGGCGTTGATCGGTATCTTCTCTGCAAGTTCTATAGTGAACATGAGCCCACTTAACTCTATCATTGCAATTGATTTTCCACAAACCGTTTTCCGTTGACCTAAAGATCTTCCCGAACATGAACTTATTTTACGCGCAGAATCGAAGGGACTGCACATAAAATAGCGCCTGACATAGTCAGGAATACCTCGACGAATCAGGTCAATATAACTTGTGACGCCATCGGAGGTAGCCGTGAAAGCAAGTCTGCAACAACAGGCATAGCCTGTCAGGGTTCCATAACGACTACGGCCATGAGTGACTCGAGCACCACCAAAAACGGTTACACTAACATCAACAGTAATGATGCCGGCTGCGACTGGTAAAACCAATAATAAAGTCGCTCAACAACGACTGTCAGAGTTAGCGATCGAAAAGCTGGCAATGGAAAGTGGCTTACGGTTAAGAACGTGGGTGACAATGGCGGTCTTGCCGGTGACTGCTCTGCGTCACTGTATCATTACTGACTGCGCTACTTCATTTTTATGGATTATTAATGCTAATAATCCACTGGTTGCACAATATATGCAGCTTACTTGCTAAAATGGGTAACATCCTTTGGGTGACGCATATCAGGAATAAAAGAGTCAAAACCCTATTTTGATACTACTCAATGTCAATAGCCTTTGCGTTTTGCTTAGAAAGAAAGCGCGTTGATTTAAAATTAAAATCGATAGTAGTAATGACAGTCTTGAAGAAGTCTTTCACTTTTCATTCTGCTGTAATTTATCAATAACTGAAGCAAATTGTGGTATTCGTTATTTTGAATTTTCTTCTGTGAAACTGCTTGGTTTAGCTTATATACTTCGGTCTGTAAGTTATTATTATTATTATTATTATTATTATTATTATTATTATTATTATTATAATTAAATCAGATAAATATAGATCCGTCAACTGTGCCTATTATCCAGCTGGTCAAAGATCTTGTTCAACAGGCACACTTCGAAGTTTGTTAGAAATCCTTTTTTGGATTTATGCAACCATACTCTTTCTAAACCATTTAAGCCAGTTCGATGTTACAAAGCGTGGCTGTCCCAGACACAATGTACCAGTCATTTTATTTAATGTTCTAGACAAACTCACGAAAATATGAAAATTGTAGAATACTTGTTCAAGTTATGATGGAAGCAAAAAACTGTAAACGACTATAGTACAAATCACACGCGTGAAGTTGGCATTCAAGACCGACTATTTCAGTAATGGGTGTCATTTTAAAAAATTTAATTCTACATACATTTAAGTGGCAAGTATTCACTTCATTCGGATTCGTATACATCCATATTCCTTTGGAAGGTCATTATTTAGCCGCCCAGAGAGGTGTATACGGCAGTATGTAGACAATTTGGACTTAATGAACCTAAAGGTGTGATCAAGGACAATCCGGTGATAAATACATTCGTACTACCATTGTTTGTGACGACTCCACTCGTCGCGCTCGTATTTTTACCCAAGTTTAGTGCATGGCCACCATTGTAAAAGGTGGCATTCTACAGTTTCATATTTTGCATAGGGGAGTAGTTATGTGGGATAGGATAGCGACAATGAAAATTAGCATTACAGGACCCCTTGGGAACATATAGCGACAATGGAAATTTAACATGGAGAAAAATCGTGGGAACATATAGCGACAAGGGAAATTTAACATGGAGAAAAATCGTGGGAACATATAGCGACAAGGGGATTTGAACATGGAGAAAAATCGTGGGAACATATAGCGACAAAGGAAATTAACATGGGATTTTTTTTTTAAATTTTAAAAAAATAAAAAAAGGGGTAGGCAATTCAAAGACTATCTCTTTTCGAGAAATATGGCTGGCCCTGAAAAGGGCCTTTGGGTTTTTTCTTCTTTTAACTTCTTAACTTCTTCCACCATCCTCTTATTTTGTCCATCATTCCTTTCTTCTTTTTCTTTTCTGTTTCCGGCAACCAGTCCGGGTGACCCATGGCTCGGAACTTCTCTTGGATTTTCATCCAGTTTGCATTTAGTTTCTCTAGTTCTTCCTTTTTCTTTCTATTTTCTTCTTCTTTTCTTTCCTTTGACCACTTTTCTTTGATCTTCTTGACCTCTTCGGTCAGCACATTCCTCATTACTTCTTCCGCTTTCTTAAGCTTGTCTAAGCCCCACTTCGCGAAACACCAATCTGTCCATTCCACAATGTCTTCTAAAAAACACCTTACACTTGTCACATAAACTATCGCTTCTTTCAACTTACCCACTTTCACATACGGTGGGTTAATTAAACCTCTGATTCTCTTCTCCTCATCCTCTATCATTTCTTTTACTATATCGATGGCTAAGTGGAGGCTGGTTACTTGTCTTGAGACGAAGTCTTTTGTCACTGCATGCTTCCATTCCTGTTCAAGCCTTTCTGCTACATTCAATCCATCCACCATCCAATACCAACTTCCCATAAGGTTGTTGTACAAAGCTGAAGCTGCTGGCATCTTCTTGTTTGCTTATTCCGTAGAATGGGCTCCAATGGCAAACACTGTTAGTTTTATACTTAAAGCGCGAACGTGAAGGAAAACATCCCCCTAAAAACATAAAATGGATCTTACCTAGATCATGACCCAACAACGCGCGTACGTGAAGGAAAACATCCCCTACTTTCTCATTTCATATAATAAAACCCTAACTTTACTCTTCACATACGCTAAGAAACCCATAATCTACTATTCACACTAACATACCTGAGCTCTTACAAACACAAACACACTAACACATACCCTCACAATTTTTAAGAAAGAGTTAGTGTTTATATACACACTACTCTACCTACACACATTGGCAAATCTATCGTTACTTCTTTTCTAGAGTATTGGGTAGCCCTGAAAAGGGCTGTTTTTTTAAACTCCAGATGCACCTATCTAATGGTTGCACCGTCCTGGCCTGGCGCCGCACACGCATCTTCTTCCCCAGTCTTCTTTCACCTTTCTTCTGGGGAGCGCAGAGGGAGGATGATTCGCTTCAACACCCCAATCCTCTGTCTCGGGAATATTGAACGACATCCTCTCTTCTCTTTTCTTTTCTTCTTCTTCCCTCTGTCTTCTCTCCTCTTCTTCCTTCTTTATTCTTGCTTCTTCTACTATAGCCTCCGCTGATAGTTCGTTTACTATCCGCCTGGCATATTCCAGGTGCATCTGGAGTTCTAACAGTTTCACTATTCTGCTAGTCATTCTTCTGGCTGTGTTGATCAATCAACAAGGGTAGCTGGACTGCCGAACGAGTTTCAATTTATAGTGAAAGCGCGGACGTGATGGAAAACATCCCCTAAAAAACATAAAATGGATCTTACCTAGATCGTGACCAAAATCAACAACAACGCGCGGACCTAAAAGAAACACTCACTCACTATTCTAAAATTTTTTATTAATCACTTCAGTAGACTATCCACATACGCAAAGCAATCCAATCTAACCCCAAATATACACCTCTAACAGCCAAAAAACTAACATCATTTTAATCTACTATCCATACCAAGTTACGTGAGCTCTTACAAACACAAACACACAAACACACAAACACATACCCTCACATTTTTTATAAAAGAGTTAGTGTTTATATACACACTACTCCACCTACACACATTGGCAAATTAATAGTTATTTCTTTTCTAGAGTATTGGGTAGCCCTGAAAAGGGCTGTTTTTTGTTTTGCTATGGCATTCTTTTTTTAGTTTCTAAGAATGCGATGTCCTCTGATTATAGACTTTCTGGCAATAGGTCTGCTTCTTCGGAAAGAGAAGAAGAACTCTTTGGTGTCGATACGGCAATCGACAAAGCCTCTGTCAGGTTCAGGTTGCTGCTGCTGCTGCTGTTGTTGTTGCTGTTGCTGCTGTTTTTGAAGTCTGTACTTCTCTGTCCATTCTTCTTTCTCCCTGTTCACTTCTTCTCTGAAGAGCTCTTCTATCAGGTCTTCAGTGATTTTTAACATTCTCACATTCTCTATTTCTTCTGGCTTCGGTATCAGACTGTGTCTGACCCTATGCAAATTCACGTAGGCTTCGTTGAGCTTAGCTAGTTTGGAGCACATCTTCGTAGGAGGATGAGTCGACAATGGATGGTTAGACTGGAAACAACCCCGGTTCTTAAAGTGAAAGCGCGGACGTGAAGGAAAACATCCCCCACACGGTTTTCGAGCCGCAACGTTCAGTGAGTGTCATGAGAGGGATAGTAAGAAATGAAAGAGCATCAATTCAACATTCTTATAGCTAAACAAAAGACAAAAGCATTTTTTCAAAACACAACATTTTTTTATTCAAAAATCACTTAACACTAAACAACAACATTTTTAACAATAATCCAACACTATAACATCAAACAATTTTTTTCTAATCACAAACATTTTTTTCTTCAAATACAATCTACTTTAAACAGGGCTGACAACGTTGTGAATGAAATTGTGATTTCCACTGTTGGAAATCATTAGGCCATTGATGGACACTACGTTTCCTAGCTTGAGACAAAAGATAAGCATAATGGTCACAAAACCATCGATCTACTTTCACATCGTTTCTAGCAGAAGAACGAGGATCAAAATGAGTCACTAAATGTTCTAAGGAATAGCCCAGGCTGCGATGATGCAGAAAATACACACAGTACTGTCCACACACCAAGGAATCTGTGCCTTGCAATTTCACATTATTGAATCGGGTGGTCTGAGCATTTCTTCTCATAAAGTCGATGATATCGTCTTCCAAAGGGGGCAATCCGTACGAATCGAAATATTCCACACATCCTTCTTGAGGAAAGTAAACGGCTACCCAGTGGGTTCCTGGGAGATGACTCTCGTCCGTGTTGATCACGTAAGCTTGATGGTCTTTAGGTTTGCGATGAGGGAGTTCATCTTTAGCACAGACGACAGGATTCCAAGAAGCCGTATACGAACTGTGGTTCAAAAGGTAATAAAGTTCCCAGGTATCCATTGTTTTGTGTTTGTTTTTCTTCTTCACAGGTAATAATACGTCGTCAATTCGATCCTGACTTTTTGCTTGAAAATGTCTGACGAATAAACGGTTATTCGTTCTGTTTCCTCACTCTGATTCAGGAGAGCTTCGATACGATGGATCTCTTGAGTGGTTAATGGTGGACAAGAATGTTCACGCAAGTCTTTATACCACTGGTGCAACACGTCTTCGTTCGAGATGAGACTCCAAGCTTCGTCCAGATACTCGTCCAATTTTTCTTCTTGACTTAACATCAGGCATTTATCGTGTTGAATTTGACTGGGATGATCGTTTTGACATCCATAACAATTTTTCTTGATCAATTCCGTCATTTTGTCGACCAAGTGTTTGGCAAAACAGGAGACTAAATGGGCTTCTTGTTCTGGCCATCTTGACTTCATCATGATCACTTCTTCCACAGTCTCCTCACATTTCATGTCCAAAGTTTCTCCACTAGGTAAAGAGGGATAACAGTCTTCCATGGCTTTCTAATAATCTAGAATGACTTCTCTCAAACTGTTGATTTCTATGGTATTATCGAATTCTGCATACAGGATGACGTTCACTGTCTCTGTCAGAGGATTTGCAAACTGAAGTTCCACACGAATCTGGCCAGATTTTATAGGGTGGAAATGTCCCTCGTCGCTGCCTTGGTCTGGAGTGAAATCGAAAGCCCACAAAGCATAGCCTCCGTCATAATCGTTGTACGTAATGCCGTGAGTGGTGTTGGTTCCTAACTGTCCGGTGGCTTCGTACAGGGACAAGTACGATCTCAAGTAATTGTTCTTGGCAAAGTCAGGTTCGAAAGGTCGGGTACACAAGGTCTTGCCATCACGACTGACTTCGATTTTCTTTACGTCGAAGTGTTGAAAGTTAAAAGGATTTTGATTGAAAGCTCCGTTGAAGGCTGCATTCGAGACCATACCAAGGATCAAACGTTTGGGTAACTGTCCTTGGAACAGATGATCTTCGGTTATGGATTGTAGTCCAGCAGAAATGGTGAACGTTTTCACTTCCACACGTCGGATGGGATACTTGGCTGTCGTTCTGCTCAACGTCTGACTGATGTCGTTTGCCACTTTGGGTAACACTTCCACGCGCCGTACGTAGAGTCTGGCTTGTAGGATTGTGCTTTTAGGATTGCCACCTTTAGTAGCATCACCATCAGCCAACAAATGGAAAGCGGCACTGCTGCGATTCAGTCTCAGGCGCACATTGACACCGTTCAGCAAATATTTCTCTTGCAACCACATGTCCAAATGCAAACGATCCATCAGTTCTAAACTCTTTCCACCTAGGATTTTCTTTTGTCTTTCCTCAAAGCCGTCATTGTCTTTTTTTAATGTGTTGAACTCGTTCGCTTCGTCAGGTTCCCACAGCACACAAGCATTGAGATGAGTATCCTTGGCATCTATTCCGTACGTCAAGAGATTTTCCAGGTAGGCACGGTAAGGGTAAGTATCCATGCTACTGCTGACTAGTTTGTTATTCAAGTACAAGTCCACTGAGCTGAACAAGGAATGCATGAAATTGTTGACGGGAGCTATATTCTCAGTGTCTTCTACTGCACCATCCTCCTTATCTAGAACTTGGACTTTCAGGTACAAGTAACTGCTATTCAGATCGATGTAATCTTCGGGCTGTCCTTTGATTTCAAACTCGATGGGAGCTGAGGCTGCCAATGAGGAGACGGGATGAAATTCCACCCATTGGGATTCTTGCATGGTCATCATGGTGGGGGGCATGGCAAACAGATCCAGTTCCGTCTTGGAACAAGCGCAAGACTCTCGGTGCATCATTTTTTGTTGTTGCTGTGTTTCAATAATCGAAAACGTCTAAGTCTCGAACGGTTCTTCTTTTCTTGGCCTTTCTCGCTTGAAGTCTGGTGAAAGGGTGTTTTCTTCTTCGTCGTCTCTTTCTGCCTTGTCCTTGCTGAATGCTTGACTCGGTAGCCTGCAGGGCATTTATAGGTGTGTCTCGTCGGCCTAAAATGTCTTTGCCCGTTTGCAGCAAGACATTTTTGCCTGCCCTCATGAAGGCTTCTTTAGGGTTCTGTTTGTCGATGATGACATTTTGGAGAAATTCTTTGCCTTGTGTCAGTGCCGCATCTTTCAAGGCGTGCAATCCTCGTGTCACCATCGGTTTCAACACTGGGGCCACCGAACGAAAGGCCGATTTTAACATGTCTCCTAAACCGTGTCCTCGCTGTCGAGCCACCCCTTGGTACACTGGATACATGACTTACTTACGAGTCGTGAGAGAACCGTTTTCGAAAATGGAGTTTCACCGTGACTTTTCCTTTGTTAGTGAATGGAATATTTTGTCCCAAATCTCCTTTTATAGTAATGTTGACCGTGTCCAAATACGACTTAGTGACCGGCAAATAGTGAGGATGGACAAATTCGCGGTGGACGTGATAAGTGTTTCCACCTTCCTCGTCAGCGTTTGTGGCAGAATCTACTTTGAAAGGAATGACACGCAGTAACGGTACGGAGGTGTGTCCCACCACGTTGTATTCCACCACATCGGAGTACACGAACATCAAATTCAGTCCTTGGTTCAGTTCTACCGGGGTACGAAAATACTGGCCAAAAGTCACGTTGTCGAAAATGACTGGTAATTCGGGTGATGTTTTTCGTTCTAAGTTCTTCCTCAGCTCCATGTCCCCGCCCAACATGTCATACAATTCAGGACAAAATATAATGGACACGATTTTACTTCGCTCAAATTTCATCAAGAAGCGACGAGCTACTTTGTGGTACTCCATGGTGACACTTTTGTTCCTGAAATTGTCCTTCTTAAAAACTTCCCCAAACACACCATTAAACTTGGAGGCTATGGCGCTGACCAAATGATGACCACTGAAATAATAGCCTGGGGGAATCACAAAGTTGTAGGTCCACGTTTTAAGTTTCTCATCATAGGTTTTATTGTCATATTTGACATTCTTATCCAAGTACTCTTGCAATTGCTCGTCATGAACTTCCACCGTAAAAGTATTTTGCTGGGCAATGACATTGAGGACTTGGGTCGGGTGAATCATTTCTACTAAAGCCACTTCCCAATGGGCTTCGTGATCTAAGGGGATGGCTTGAGGTAATTTGGCCGTGTAACAGCACAACGTGTTGTGGGGAAACACCTCCATGGAACTGTCACTGGGTAAAGTTAAGTAAAATTGGTTTTGGTGACTCATAATTCCAGAGTTCTGTGGCTGTCCGAGGGGATATTACTGGACGTCAGAGGTGTGTCTCCGCCCAAAATGGGGTTCTGGTTGTGGTTGTTGGAGTGGTGACTGGCACTGGCACTGGACACAACGTTCCCGTTCGAGGAGAATTTCAGGGAGGGATTGGGAAGCAGGTAACCGATGCAACTGCTCAATAAAATGGTCCACAATTGTTTGTCTCCTTGTTGCAAACTCAAATTGGCGATGGCTGCCCCGATGACACAATACACCACGAAGATTTGGCAGAAAAAGACGATTTGCGTTTTAGGCACACGTTCTCCACACCACACCCACAAGGGTTGTTTTTGTAAATCTTGCACAGAAGAACTAGGTGAAGGAGGAGTGGTCGACGTAGCTGCGTCTGCTGTGTGAAAGGGCATGATGGTCACTTCTTTTTATAGTCGATGACTTGCGAAGCGTCGATCCAAGAATCGAAACTGGGTGGATATCCTTTCCAACGTACTTTGACTTCTTTGACACGTCGTTTGCCCACTTTACGGGTTCTGCGTTCGAGAATGCTTTCGATGTCGTACACGTCGTCTTCTTTTTTGGTGACACGTTGTAACTCGGGCAAATAAAACGTTCCTTTGAGCACTTCTCCGTTCATGTCTTCCAATTTATAGACGGCAGGATGACGGCCATGCACTCGTCCAGTGACGCGAAACAATTCGGTCGTCCAGTTAGGTAAGTAACCTTTGTCGAAAGTGCGTTTGGTTTTGCCAATGCGCACCCAATCTCCTACGGTCAACTCTCCACTTTTCTTGGGGACAGCCCTCGTCGGGGACGTACCGAACAGACGCTCGAACACCAGCACTTCGTTGTCGGGAGTCACGTCTTGCGGGGCACGTCCGATGCTTCGATGGTAAGATTGGTTGTACGCTTGCACCAGATGCGGTAAGATGTCGATGTACTTCAGAGTGTGGTGATGCGTAAAATATTTCCACATGCGTTCTTTCAAAGTGCGTTGAAAACGTTCCACGATGCTGGCTTTGGTTTCGGGATTCTCGGTGGTAAAAAAATGAATGTCACGTTTCTTTAATTCTTTTTGGAAAGCTTGGTTCAGAAATTCGGTGCCTTTGTCCGTTTGCCATCGAAGAGGGTGACGACCGCTTTGTTTCAACACCCGTTGCAGGGCTCGCACTAACTCGCTGCTCGATTTGGAAGTCAAGGGCACGACCCAAGCAAATTTGGAAAAGACGTCGATGACACAGAACAAATATTTGTAGCCACGATTGTAGCTGGCCAAATGAGAGACATCGGCTAAATCGGCTTGCCATTGATGATCGATGCCTTCCACTCGGGTGCGACTTCTGGCAAACTTGCGTCGAATGGGTTTGTGCAAAGTGTAGGTAGCTTGTTCTTGTAACCATCGTTG
Source organism: Sinohyriopsis cumingii (assembly GCA_028554795.2). NCBI lineage: Eukaryota > Metazoa > Mollusca > Bivalvia > Unionida > Unionidae > Sinohyriopsis > Sinohyriopsis cumingii. The sequence goes on along the minus strand of CM068826.1, from coordinate 145,755,464 downwards.
CACTTGAGGTAAACGGAGACTTTTCAGTCGCGTTTTGGCAGCACGATACAATTTTTGAACTCCTGCGTAACCTGCAGGATGCGAGGGATCGTAGTAAATGCTAGCTAAGACTTTTTCCATTTTTTTGCTGTGTTAATAAGTCACCCACTCTTCGGTGATGCTACTTTGGGTGGGTCGAAAGGGTGGTTTGGAAACGGATTTACGTGTCCGATGGGCTACGGGAGTAGAAGTAGAAGGTAGTGGTGGTGGTGGAGGTGACAATGGAATGGCTTTGGTTTTCTTTTCTTTTTTCGCTTCTGGTTTCCCTTCTTTCTTTTTCACTTCTGTCGAAGGAGGCGTGGACATCATCTTTTTAACCCAAGCTTTCATTTCTTCTCGTTGGGGTGTGGGGGACGGGGTCAACAAGGATGCTGCAATCTTACTCGAAATGGGAGCTGCTGACGGTGTTTGAAACACTTCGCGCATCTCTTCTTCCTCAGGTCTTTGTGGGGTAGCATCTCTGGTGACCCATGGGGATGGTAGTGGTGGTGGGGGTAATGATGATGATGGTGCTGGACTTTTCATCAAGGTCTTAAAATCTTTTAGAGTGGGTAAAGCTGTTTCGTCTAAAGCTTTCTGGTGAAAGAGTTGCAGTCTTTGCAAGAGTTGACCGTACTTTTGCGATTTTTCTGTTTCGGACAAATCTTGGCGATCCATCAAGGATTGCAATTCGTGTTGTAACTGGGACATCTCGCTCAAATGGGGATTGGGAGGTAAATGCGGGGTGCGTTGTTCTTGCCACCGATGGTATTCCATCCATCGTTTGTAAGGCACTAAAGCTAGTTTTCGTCCTTCCATGGGGGTTGTCAGGGGTCGATTCTGAGATCTTGGAACTTCCGAGGCCTTTTTATCTTGCTCCCATCAGTCCTCCCAACATGGTTCCCAAGACTCCTTTCAGTATGGGGCCTAACAAGAGAGGTAAAATACCTCCACGTTGGACCAACATCTTCTTTTTTTGACGAATGGGAATTTTCTTTTGAACCATTTGGCGAAGAACGTGACGATGTTTGCCTAAGCATTGTTTCTGGTGTTTGGACAAAGGGATCGTGCCTTTCAAAACGTTCAAACAACATTCGCACACGGTATCGATGACCTCTTTGGAGGCCGTTTGAATGAGTTTTTTTCGTAGGGGTGAAGAAGCTTTGGACAGGACAGATAACAGGTCCCCATGTTTAGCTAAACGTGGTGGCAGTCCTTTCCTTTTCTTTCCTTGGGGTTTTCTGGAGGGTGACATTTTTTGCTTGTGGGTTCCGGGACATTCACCGAACAGACACTAACGTCGATGACTTAACGCACACCCTTTTATCTTTTTTTTTTGGGACTATCGCTTTGTCATAAAGGTGACAATGTTTTTCCCAAAATCACCAAGGAATCCTCCCCTTTGTTGATGCCTCTTTTTCTTGGAACGACTGTGTCTTTTCTTAGGGTAATGTCGATGCTTGGCTAAGCGCTTTGTCGGATGACGCGTCTGCCTTTGTCTCTTTCTTTTGTGGCTTCTTGGAGGTGACATCTTTTTTACAAGTTCACTGATACCCCGACTTGGTCACAGGCTCTTTTTATACTGGAACGCGTCGCCACTGATTGTCTTTACGTTTTATCAGTTTGAGGACAGGCATGACACGTCGTGCAGGGGTACGCAACGGACTAAATCGAGCCAGTTCTTGCTTGGACAAATCCAGTAAACTTTGTAACATGCCCGATCTTTCTTGGACTTTGATTTTGGGAGAAGGTACTTTGTGAGCAGCAGCCACTGCCACTAAATGGGAGGGTCCTGCCACTGGGGAAGTTCTTTTGGGGGTCATCAACGGAGATGTTCTTGGTGTGATCAACGTCTCCAAGTACTCTTCAGTTCTGGGTGTCATCAACGGAGAAGTGGATGAACGTGAGGATGCCGGAGACGCAGTCACTGCCGTGGCAGGTCGTGGTTTGCGAGTGTAAGGTTGCGTCCTGGCCGAAGTGCCTCTCTTGCGACTAGTTTTCTTCTGTGGACTTTTCTTTTTCTGGGGACTTTTTCTCTGTTTCTTTTTCTGGGGGCTTCTTTTCTTTTTCCGGGGTGGTGGTGTCTGGTAAGAGGAGGGTCCTGCCACTGGAGAAGTTATTCTTCTTGGGGACCTGGTCTTTTTTTTTTTCTTCTTGGGGCTTCGTTGGACTTTTGTCTTGGGGATAACTTTGGGGGCATTAGGATCCCATCTTAAGAGTGAGCGAATGATGACCCCTCCTAGAGTACCGCTCCCTCCAGGTTTCAAAATGATTTGTTTTTTGGTTTGAGTGTCGATGCGGGGATCGGCCAGTTGGACCAAAGCGACTTTGTTTCGATCGAAAAAGCGTTTGGTTTGATGAGGAATCTGAATGATTCCTTGGAGTAATTGACGTGCCGTCACCGTGAACCATCGTAAGACTTCTTTGAGACTAGCTTCTAAGACACGGGCTCGTGTTTGTGGATTTTTTTCTCGACTGATGCCATACAAGGCACGAATCAATTTGACGGGAAGATGCGACTGAAGGGACGTCATGTTCACACTGTGTGAGACAGACGAAAAAGGGTCTGAGGTTTTTATAGATTTTTTATGGGGAGTGAAATGAAGTCGAGGACGGAGACGTGTACAGGACAAGCCCTCCGTCTTGGCACCAGTGGTGAAACAAGTGGGTACGAAATCGCAAATCCTCGGGGGTCGTAGGTTTCAAATCGACGAGTAAATAGGCGTGTGGCGTTTGAGTGGCATCGTCGTACGCCTGAGTCAGCCAAGGCGTTCCTAACTGTTTGGCTAAGACTTGCACTTGCGATTTATCTCGAGGGCTTTTAAACAAGACCACGTAATGCGCATTGAGACTGATGGTGCGATGGGCTTTACTTTGTTGAAACAAATTTTGGGTGATGTAAACGACACTGGCATTACGGTGATGCCCTTTGCGCGTGAACCACAATTTAATTTCTTCTTCGTCTTCTCCTAACATGTCGTCGAAAATGACCAAATGGGTTAGACGGGAGTCAGAGACGATGCCGTCGTCTTCTTTAGGAATGCCTTCCACAAACACGATGGAATCGCCTTGACTTTCTCGCAAGAGGTTGTACGCCGATTGCCACTCTTTGTAACACCACACGATCCGTTGAGGGGGCCGATCGATCAAATGATGTTTATGTTCGATCAAACGTTTGACGAATTCGGTTTTGCCTGAACCGCTAGGTCCAGCAATGAGCATGTTAAAGGGATGGCGAAGATACAAAGCCTCCCAACTGGCACGATCTAAGTGTTCGTCGATGACTTTGACAGTAGAGGAAGAGGGAGCAGAGACAGCAGAGGTAGCCATGGTGTGAGAAATGTCACTTGTGACACGAAAACAAACAAGACAAGAGTTTATATACTCTTTCAGAACACGTTTATTGAATGTTTTTTTTTCAAACATGAATACGAAAGACAAAAATACATAAAAGCCAAAGGCTTAAGTACAAGGATAAAAGGCACATGATAACGATGAACGTGGAATAAACACAAGTGTCTGTACAACAATCACATCTTTTGGGTAATGTTCTAACCAGTTCAACAGGGGGTAAGGTCACACAAGTGTCCTCCCGAAAGGGCCTTTCAGGTCTGTCCACGACAGTCCTGTCCTGGGTGACGGGTTCTTCTGGCACCGTCACTAACACGGGTTGAAAAGTAACTTTTTTCCTTGAACAACTCTCGTGCATACTGGGCCACTTCTTGGGTCCAAGCCTCAAAATCCCATTCTTTCCAGGCACGGACATCTGTCCAATGGGGATGTAAGTCACAAGCTACACACACATCGTCATACACGTCTTGGGTAGCTAAAAGTTGACGAATCTTTTTTTCCCGTAGAGGTCGAGAAGTATCCAGATGAAAACGCAAGGCTTTGAGCAAAAGGAGTTTTTCGTGACCATTTAAGGCCATGGAGGTGGTAAGTACTGATCGTAAAGAGTCCACAAAGAATCGGCTGGTAAACGAAATCCCAAAAAACAAGTCACTAAGACACACACCACTTGTCGTCCCAAATTGAATGGATACAGTTCTTGTAATAATCGATGGTAATGATCCACGGTTTGAATATGGTCATTGAGTTCCTTCCACGGAATCTGTTGGATGACATGTGACATAAGTCGTGGCATGGCAACCTGTTTTTATAGTCTCTTTGTTTCGGAAACAATACACGTACTTTCTAGCCAGAGATCTTCGTTCTCCAGTAGGGAATCTAAATCTTGCATACTGTAACCGAAACTTCAGAGTTCGTTTAGAAGTTTCCTCTTCCTCTAAGTGGATTCCACGTAAAATATGTTGATAATCCTTTAACTTGTCTTCCTCAATGTATTGCTGTAGGTGAATCTCGAAGTAACCAAAATCATGAACATTTCGATCATTCACTAACTCAAAGTGTTGAACAAGGTCTGACCACTGAAACAGTTTCTGACGAATCAGTTCTCTTATACCATTCAGGTACCAGTGGTTAAAGATCTGGTGACGTAACGGATGCAATTGTTCTTTACGTTTCACTTGTATTTTCACCAGCTCTCGGTAAATGCGTTCTCTCAACTCCACAGGCAAAGCACGAATGTTCTCTTGTAAAGTATCCATGAATAGGTCATACTAAATCCTCTTTGGTCTGACGCAAGAAATGTACTCTTTGCACAAACATGGTTTCACTTCAGTGTCAAATTTAAATCGTTGAGTCACTAATCTACACATGACAATTCGTTCAGAAGTTTCCTCTTTCACCAAGTTGACATTGTGTTCAAAAAGTTTGTAATTCGTTAACTCTTCCTCTGGAATTCGATGCAGTACGTTTACAATGTAGTAACTACAATCGTCCATACCAAACCAATCCTTTTTATAACCAGAAGGTCGTTGATCAATGTCTGTCCGATGGAACACTTTCAATTGAATCAATCCTTGTATAGCCTTCAGGTACCAGTGGTTCAAACACCGGTGACGTAACGGATGCAATTGTTCTTTACGTTTCACTTGTATTTTGACCAGCTCTCGGTAAATGCGTTCTCTCAACTCCACAGGCAAAGCACGAATGTTCTCTTGTAAAGTATCCATGAACAGATGATTATGGTAAGAAGTTACTTCAATGTCTCGGTCCCACTAAGGGTAAGTAATGACAATTCGGTGACCATCGAGCATGTTCTACGTAGGCCAAATCTTGCGGTTCCCAGTGGTGAAGTGTCACATTGCAACTGAAGCACCTGACTTTATCTCCTTCGCCCAAGTAGAAAAATCCGGCTCTGGCTAATTCTTCGGGGGTCGGTCCTCCCAGATACTTTGGCCATTTTCCTTTGAACGATTGAAGACGATTTTCAAAGTCGCAGTATTCCGACAAACGCACAGGAAACGAATATTCGTTTTTCACAGGTTCGTTTCGATGAGGGTTGAGTGACATGGGTAGGAGTTTGCTCAAGGCTGGATGACATCCGTAGGGGGGTAGACGTGAAGGTGAACATTCCCCTTTAAAACGAAACCCAGTAAAATGTCCAAGAGGACGAGCGGCATCACTTTCGCATCCGACAGGTTTGACACGCACAGCATCACTTTCCATGACAGGGGTAGGGGTACTAAAGTTCCCATGATGCTTTACGGCATCGCTCAGGTCACAACGTACAGCATCGTATCCATCGCAAGGCTCACAATCGCACTCGTCTGCAAACTCCGTTACGCAATTACAATGGTAACCACATGGACAATCGCAGTCTCCTTCCGGACATTTTCCGTCGCAATGCCTGGGTCTTATCCATCCAGTATTAGTCACACTAGAGGAAGATACAACTTTTTTACAATCCCCAAACTGGAACGATGTCTCTTTCAAAGTATTCATCTTGTTTGCTCGGTCTTGGTAGTCCCAATGAACTATCGATCTTGCCTAGGGTTCCTTTTTATATACAGACCAATACCGACGTGACCGTACGGTAAGGTGAAATGATTGGGAAGTCGAACTCGCTTCTGGTACACGATTTGATAAACTTTTTCCAAAGGTCGACTGACGATGTGGTGAGTGGGTAAACGTACAATCTTGTTCGGTTGATAGGTGGTCACTTTAAAGTTTCCATCCTCTCCCGATTGCAAGGCTTCTTTCAATACCCCAAAGTTGACCACTCGACTGGTACGATAATTCAGAGTCAGTCCTTTCACTTTGCACGTCGTGTGCACTTCTCCTTGTTTGTCCCGGTATTCGTAGCCGTAATTTTTGGGACCGCCACTGACGAAACTTAGAATCTTGTCGTCGGGATGCTCGTCTGTCCAGGCTCCTAAACGGTCTCCTTCGATGTCAGGGTGATGTTGAATCGGGTGATGAATGTAAATGCAACTGTCCGTGTCAAAGTACAGGACGCGTTCTTCTAACAGTTCTAAAGCTTCGTACAATTTTAAGCGAGCATGGGCTGTCACGTAAGCCGCAATGATGACATTTCCAAAGGGGTCGTCTTGTACAAAGTTCAGATCTTCTTCGTAATTGACCAAGATCAAATCTTCGCGAACGACGTCCACGTGTTTCATGAATTTGGTTTTGTCGTGAATCATCTGAAAGTAGCGGGAAGGTTCTGTCAAATATTCCGTCTTGGGTAAACACGGTCGTTGTGCCATTTTACCCCACAAGCAATTTAACATCACTTTGGCAAACGATCGCCTGCCTTCGTTTTTCTCGATGTGGTCTAAAGTGATGCCTTCTTGTTCCCGGTATTTCTCTTTGAATTTTATTTGGTCTTCGGGAGTGTGACACCAGGAAGGATAGCCGCTGGCTTCTTGCTTCAGTTTCAAAAAGGCATCCACGTAGTCTGCGAAAATGCCTTTCTGAGTAGGGTCACCCTTGTGGTATTGTTGTGTCTTGGGAAAGTGGCAAATTTCGTACACTTCTAACAGTTGGTATCCCATGTCCAGAGCTTTGAACAATTCTACGCTGACCCAGGTTCCCGTCAAGGCCCGTTCTTCCTGGCTGTGATGACAAGGCTGGTCTTGGTTGCACGTTTCGGCACAAGTACGGCACAAGGGAAACATCAGTTTGCCTTGACAATGGTGAGGTAAGACGGGATGGTATAGGTTCGTGGGAGGCAAAACTTTACACTTGATCAAGCCTTCGTATTGTCGAATGTTGACCAGGTCGATGTGTTCCGTGAACAATTGCGGGTGCCCTACAGGAAAGCGACAATATTTGCACACGTAGGGATACAGCGAACACACGTCCAAGTATTTGATTTCTTCTCCTTTCTCTTCGTCGGCTTGGTACAGCAAACAGGTGGCATTGGTCCTTCCTCCGTACAAACTATCCCTCGGGTTCAGCGAGTCCATGAACTGGTAACTTTCCACGAGGCGTTTAAACTCGGGATCGGTTTTCATACGGTGATCGTACTCGTGTTCCCACATTTCCACCACTTGGTATCCTTGCTGTTCTAACTTTAGGCGTCGCTGACAAGTGTCCTGGTACAAGTCTTCCATGGTTCGTTGCAAAAACTGATTTTTAGTGCCACGGTCAGGGTAACAAACAGGACATCCGTGAAATAAGCAACCGTTAAACTCGTACACGATCTTGGGGTTTTCTAAGTCCCAGCCATCGACCGAATACGTTCCGATGGTCTTTTCGCCCCCTCCGTTGCGGGCATGCTGAATCCACTTGTCTTCCTTGTCGCACAAGTAATGTAACCAACGTAGGGCTTTGACCGAGTATTGACGTTTGACAAAGTGGGTCGTTTGAGGGCTGATGACAGCCACGGTGTTTTCAGGCATGAATCGTTGTCGATACACTAGGGAACACGCTTTGGCAATGGTGCAAGCTTCTTTCAAAGGATCCACCCCTCCGTGTTCCATGAACAGTTCTCGAAATTTTCCACAGCAACGCCGTAAAATGTCCACGTCGGAACGACAATACTTTAGCATTTCTTCCTGAAAGTCGAAAGGGTCCGAGGCGTGAGCCTGGTACCAAGCGTAGAAAGCTTCTCGTTGTTCGGTACGCATGTTGTCGGGGTCGTAATAGTAAGCCTCAGGTAAATGGGGTAGAACGGCGTGTTGATTGGCTTCCGTATTGAAAAAGTGTGGAAAGTACCCTTTAGCCATTTCTGTCATTCCAAACGTTTTAGGCATTCGGCTCAAAGGCATGGCCAAATAGCTCATCGAATCTTTAAACTGCACTTGTCCCACTTGCATGAAAATGATTTTGGCTCCGTTCAAAGTGACTTTAGGACGTTCGGTGCCATGTTCCGTATAGTACCTCAAAAGAAACTGTCCATCGTATCCGGAGAAATTGTGAGCCATCACTGTGGCATGACGATGACAATCTCGGTAACGTTCGATGTCCTCTTGGCTCCACGTCTTGTCGACGGGGTCTAAGACCCATTGGGCAAAATCGGCTAACGTGTTCGGTCCTCGAAAGATTTTTTCACGCCCTCCAGGAATCTTGCTGCAGTGAGGGCAATGACTGAAGATAGGTTCTTGAATGCACTTCTCGCACGCTCGATGAGCCACGCAGAAATTAGGGATGTGAATGCCAGTCTCTTGCATGCATTCGAAATCGAAAAAGATGAAATTGCCTTTCTTCTTGTGACCGTCCTCTTTCTCTGGTGGGGGTTGGTATTTTTGCACGTAACATTGGTGTTCCAAGTCCACGATGTGGTGACAAATGTGACATTTTTTCTTTCCTCGACATACGTGTGCCTTGGCATTGTTGGTAAGTATGCCTTGTCCACACGTAGAGCACAATCTCAGGAGTTGACAAGCACATTTCTTCTGTGAACCTCGTGTTTTCAAATGTTGTTGGTAACAGGTAGGGCTGACAAACGTGCGCAGACAAGTTGAACAAGGCACTGGTTCTTCGCTCAGACAGGGTGGAGAGGCCAAACATCCTGGGCATTTCGATCCACAATGCTTGTGTTGCTCTCGATTGTTATAACCATAATCACATTTCTCACAATAATAACCGTATCCTAGGAATCCAGTGATACTGGTAATGGTATCGAAATGGTCATCGTGATGATAAACGTGAATGTATTTTCCGTCCTTAAAATCTTGCCCTCGAAACAACAAAGACCCGCGCACTTCTTGAGGGTGCACTTTCAAGGTGTATCGTGGAGCTAGGGCATCTTGCAATTTTTGCATCTCAGGTATGCCACAGGGTGTGTCTTTGGACATGCCAGCTTGTCGTAACAGGAGTTCTGCTTCACTTCGTTGTTTGGCTCGATCGGATCGTTGAATAGTTTTCCAGGTTCTTTTCCATTCTACCGTGTCGTTCTTGTTGGCATAGGTTCGTCCCACCACGATGGCACGGGCTAAACACATCTGGTCATGAGGATTGTGAATTTGGACAAGGCTACGCTTAATGCTGCGAAGGTCATTCACCAATAACATCTTTTTGCGTCCGGTTCCTTGAGGAGGAGAGACGTGGGTCATGTCCAATGTGGCTTTTCCATCGGTGATGTCAAACTGGTCATTAGATTGTTGCACGTGTTGAATCTTGTCCATGACTTTGGAAGCGGTCAATTCTGCAGGGGTGCTAAACTCGATCCAAACAGGGGATTTCAAACCGTCGTGTTGTATGGAAAGTCTCAAGCGATCGTCTTCTTTGGGTTGACATTGTCGCTTGAGTGCAGTGAGCAGAGAATCCCACACTCCGGTGATGAACCCTTCTGCTTTCTCTAACGGTACTTCGGACTTGAAATCTTTAAACTTCACCGTGTATTTGTAAGCCGTGGTTCTAAATTTTCTAGAGGAGCGCTTTTCCGTCTCTCGAATGGAATAGTATTTTTCAGGGTTGACTAAGGGTGGTGAACTTGGTTTAGAGGGTTCTGATTCTGGTTCACTCATGTCCTCTTCAAAATCACTGGCATGAATTTGTGCCAAGATTTCAGCCCTGGTACGAGGCGATAGATCACGTTTCTGCCTCTTACTTTCTTTTTCTTCTTTCTTCTCGAATGAATGGGATCGTTTCATCTTGAAAGCAAAAAGTCAAATGACTCAAGTTGAAACACCATGAGCTACTTTATAGTCATAGCAGACCAGCGTATATAAAAGGGTGTGTGTCTTGTCCTTTCACTATTCATTTCACTCTCAAGCCGAGCACAACGATGGAAGAGACTAACCAGATGGAACGTTTCGTCAGAGCTTTGCGAGGGGTCATTAGAAAATTCTCTTCAGACCAGCCTACGGACTACTCTCCTTCCTTTCGAGATAAAAGTCAAGATACTTGCTATATCTGTCAGAAGAAAGGGCATTGGTCTTCAGAGTGTCCAGACCGTCAAAAAACAGGAGCTAAAAAAGACAAAAGTCAAGATACCTGTTATTATTGTAAAGAAAAAGGACATTGGTCTCCAGATTGCCCAAAAAAGAAACAAGAGGAGTCAGAAGAAAAGAAGGATTCTTCAGAAGAAGAGAGGGATTCTTCAGAGGAAGAAAGCAGACAGGTGAAGAAAAAGAAACAGGAGAAGAAAAGAAGAAGGGAAGAAAGTGAGGAGGAAGAAGAGGAAAAGAGTGTGACGGTGAAGAAATTCAAAAAACAGAGAGACTAAACAAGGAGAAAGAAGAAGTCAATGAACTTTTTATTAAAGTGTTGTGTTGTGAATTGTGAATTGGATTGTAAAAAATGGAGAAAAGAATAAATGAATGATATAAGGTAAGAGTCTTTGAGTTATGATTTTAAAATAAGAAGCTACACTCACGCACTCATACACAGACACGTACTATAAGGGTAAAATGGGTGGGTTATTTTTTTTTGAGTTATTGGCAAATTGAAATTGTATTTCTTTTCGAGATATGTGGGTGGCCCTGAAAAGGGCCTTTTTTACGATGTAGGGGTGAGTTTAAGCAATCAACTTTAACTGTCTTATGCCTTTGCCACGGCCAAGGCCTACTTCTGGACTGCGTAATGTTGATGATGATGATAATGATTGGGTTGAAATCACTAAGGGTGGTACGGTAGGCTTAGTCACAGGGTTGACGTGTTTAGCTCGGGAAGGTCGTATTCTCTTCGGTCGTGATAAAGAAGTCTGATACATTTGTTTCAGACTTCTTAACTCCGCTAAAATATCCAACAGTACCGTGACCGTTTGATTTTCACCCTCTTGTTTCTTTGCTGCTACTTCTTCTTGCTGTTGTTTTTTTCTTACCTCTTCTTCTTGTTGCTGTTGCTGTAAGAGAAAAGCCTGTTCCGCTTCCTTTTGTCGTTGCATAAATTTCTCCAATTCTTCTTTCTGTCTCTGTCTAAAATTCTCCACTTGCGGTAATGAAGAAGGTAACGAAGGTTCCGGAACAAATTCTTGCGAGGAGAGAAAATCGACAAAATCCCAATTCACCTCTTCTGAAAGTAAGTCCGGGTTCCCTTGGGCGGTCTCCGCTGCTGGTGCACCCCATTGGATCGTTTTCTGAGTTTCCGTCATGTTGATTCACTGTCGCATAGATTGACTGCACACAAGCGCTAACAGATCTATATTGACTACGTGACGTCACAGACTGCTCTCTTCGGATTGGATGCGGGCTGACTGAATTCTGTAACGCGTGTTCGGATTGGTGAATGAACTCAATCCGTTTCAATCCTACCTGTCCCTATAAATAAGCGCAGTTCAGTGCATTGATTCACCTATTGTAGGAGCCTCAACATGTGGACCGACGTTGAATCTTCAACCCTTGTGTCAACAATGATGTTCAGGACGGACATACTCATGTATGTCCGATCCAAGTGGACCGTTGTCCACAGGACCAGCAGCAGCCTGTGGATAAGAAGAGTCTATATAGAGAGACAAGGTTGCCTCAAGAGGACTCTGATGTATGGCCCTGCTGTAAGACGAAGTTTGAGGACAAGAAGATGTCGCAAATGCCCTTTATGTTAAGGGCATATTAACATAAACCAAAGGCCCTTTTCAGGGCCAGCCATATTTCTCGAAAAGAGATAGTCTTTGAATTGCCTACCCCTTTTTTTATTTTTTTAAAATTTAAAAAAAAAATCCCATGTTAATTTCCTTTGTCGCTATATGTTCCCACGATTTTTCTCCATGTTCAAATCCCCTTGTCGCTATATGTTCCCACGATTTTTCTCCATGTTAAATTTCCCTTGTCGCTATATGTTCCCACGATTTTTCTCCATGTTAAATTTCCATTGTCGCTATATGTTCCCAAGGGGTCCTGTAATGCTAATTTTCATTGTCGCTATCCTATCCCACATAACTACTTAGGGGTTAGTATGTTTAAGAGAAAGAATTTCCCTGGGTTTCCTCGCCGGTTATACTGGCCATTTAAATAAAACCTTATATATCTTAGCTATTGTTCAAAGAACCTTTAATTCCCTTTATTTTGGTGTATGAGTGATGGGTGTAATATGGATTATACAGTATACAGCTTGGCCTTACTCCAGATGTGCACCTTTCAAAAAAGTACTAGCTCCAATTGGTCTTTTTCACTTCTTGAACTTCAGAGGCAAATTGTATTAAAAAAGAGCCTATAACATTTTTATAATTTTATATATTTGGTAATTAATTCATTGCACTTTCAGAAGCTGGTATTGTCTAGTCTGGCAAAATTCATTTTCTCTGTTTTAATAGCTGCTAAGGATAGTGTACTTTAGACAAATTCAGGCTGATTTTTGAAGGACAAGGGAGAAACCATTTTAGTTAGCAGTGTGCCTAGATCATTTACAATATCCAAAAGTATAATATCTAAAGAAATGAAAAAGCTGACCAAGCAGCTAAAAACAAACTTCAGGAAAGCAACCATATCATACTCCAGTACAGCTGCAATGTATACTATAGCATAATCAGGAATAAAATTCTAGGGAAATGGCAGCAGGAATGGGACAACTGTACAAAAGGTCGCACGATTTACCTCATGCAAAAAGAAGTATACAGGAATATAAAAGCGGCGACTCTGGCCAACAAACAAAACCAGAAAGTTATCAACAGGAGGAAAACTAGAAATACATTATTGGCCAGAAGTTTCGGAAAATACATCCATATTAACAATGTTAGAGGCGTGAATTGCCCGCATTGTCCCACCCCAGAAGATTTACATCATGTATTTAATAAGTGCAACAAATATCAAGCACATCGGGACATCTTTAAGACAAATCAAAAACACATAGGATCCCCAACCACCTACCCGGAATTCCTGTCGTCCAGTAACCCTAACATCAATTCTACATATAATTAATATCCTATTTTTCCTGAAAGAAATTGGCAAACAAGGAAATATTTAACCCTTTATGATCACCCCCTCACTCCACTCCACTTAGAACCATAAACTATCAAATGATACAAATAAAAACCCTATGAAAATAAAGTAGAACTTAATCACAAACAAAACAATATATATTTAAACAAATAATATAAAAAATATAAAAATAGAAATATATATATAAAAAATTATTATTATTCATTTCCTTCTTTTTTCACTATATCCAACAGCATATATACAATCTTTAAGAATTCAGCAAGACGCTATTTACTCTGGAAATTGGGATCAAAATTAACTCTGGATGTCAGAAACAGCTCCCTTCCTATTTATACCCCTACCTTCTTACCCTCAACCAGACATTCAGTCATACTATGCTAGCATATATTAAACCTTCTACCCCGATCAATGTGCCATCATGGTACTGGGGTAGCGCTAAAAGTGGGGTGTAATTCCACAATAAGCGAAGCAACTGATACAGACTAAAAACGATGAGCTTGGGTGCTCCTATTCCCGCTCGTCGTTTGTCCCGTGGGACAACATTATCCCGAAATTGGACACAATTAAGTAGCACACTTTGTGTGTATTAAAGCGTTGGGAGATGAGGCTCTATTTCCGTCCCCCTCGAACAATTAATTGGTCCGCTATTGTGCACTTTAAATCGTCGCGCATGCACTATGTGCGCAAGCGACGCTAATCAAATCTCATCATCATCAGTCTGACCATCCATTTTGACTCATCCTCCTATGAAGATGTGTTCAAGACTAGCCAAGCTGAACGAAGCTTACGTGAATTTACATCGTGTCAGGCAAAGCCTGATACCCAAACCTGAAGAGATGGAGAATGTCAGAATGTTGAATGTGACCGAAGGCCTGATAGAAGAGCTCTTCAGAGAAGAAATGAAGAAGGAGAAAGAAGAATGGACGGAGAAGTATAGACTTCAAAAGCAGATAGAGCAGCAGCAGCAACAGTAGGAACCAGACAGAGGTTTTGTCGACTGCCTTGTAGACACAAAAGAGTTATCCTTCTCTTTCCGAAGAAGCAGACTCTATCCTGTGGGAAAGCCTGCCGACAGTCAGGGACGCAATCTTAGACGATAAAAGATTACTATCAGATAACTCCCTGTCCACAAAATAACAGCCCTTTTCAGGGCTATCCCAATTCTCTAGAAAAAGGTATACTAATTCAATTGCCAATGGTATGTTAGTAAGTAAAAGGAAAAAGAAGTGTGTCTATAAGCACTTCGTTTGTTTGACTTTGTTAGAAGTGTGTCTATGAGCACTTCGTTTCCGTAGCTTGTCAAAAATTAATCTGTATGTGGCTGTGTTTGTAGTTAGTGATTGAGGTAAAAAGTGAGTGTTTCTTTTAGGTCCGCGCCTTCCATGTTTTTGGGGTAATGATATGGGCCTTGTGCGCGTTGTGCGTGTTGGTGTCAGGGGGTGCTTTCCTTTACGTCCGTGCTTGACAAATATAAAGGGGAGAGCTCGTCAGTCTGGCAACCCATTGTTGGTTCATCAACTGTGAAGAATGAGCAGCAGACTCACAAAACTGATGAAACTCCAGATGTATCTGGAATATGCCAGGCGCCTCCTGGATGAGCTTCCCATGGAGGCAGTCCAGGAATGGGCTAGGATAGAAGAGGAGGAGGAAAAGAAGAAGAAAGAAGAGGAGAAGGAAAAGAACGAAATTATCCTGCCTCACTTGATGCTAAGACAGAGCTGTGAAGTTAAGTCCATGGTGAGGACACCTCCACAGCCACTTCCAGCACCACAGACACAACTAGCATAGAGGCCTGTCGTCCCACAAATAGAGGACTGGGACCAAGAATTGCAGAGGCAAAAAAGCGGGAGCCACAGCGCCATCAGGATGAATGAAGGCAGCATCCACGTGTGCAGATGTGTGTATGGGGCTAGACCTGGGAGGTGCCGACATTAAGAGTGCATCTGGAGTTCTACAAATAGCCATTTTCATGGCTAACCAGAGCTCTAGAAAAGAGACACTATTCAAGTTGCCAATTTATGTGAATGTGGAGTAGTGTGATTATAAACACTCACTCCTTTACTGATGTGATTGTGTGTTTGTGTGCATGGTTGTATGAGTTCACGTACGTTTGTGTGGATAGAAGAGTGTGTGTTTGCATACGTGCGCATATTTTTGTGTGGATAGTAGAGTGTGTTTGCATTAGTGTACATACGTTTGTGTGGATAGTAGATTTTGGGGATTTGAAAGCGATCGCGTGCGTTTATGTGGATAGTAGATATTTTGGTCTTTGATAGTATAATTTGTGTTTATTTTTTCTCCTTCCCCTGTGTGGATAGTATATATTGGGCGTTTTGATAGTATAATTTGGGTTGTTTCTTTTTTCTTCCCGTGTGTATGGATAGTAGATAATATGTGAATTGAGTGTAAGGGATGTTTTCCGTCACGTCCGTGCTTAACAGATATTATGTGATTTTTAAGTGGTACAAGTACGGTAGCACACAAACACACTATAACCTTCATTTGGAATGTTTCCGGATTAGTGAGAAATTCATAATACAATTTAGAATATTCGAGGCATTCATACACTTTAAGTTTTTTTTTCTTTCTCACTTTGTTTGATTTTATATTTTTATTAAATAAATTTATATTTTGGAAAATTGAATGTTTGTTGGATTTACCTTGTCTTGTTACTTAAGTTTGATCCCCTAGACAATATATTCTCAAATAAGTAAAGCAGTTAAGCCACTGATTGTTTCACGTGATTGTGAAGGTCATTCGGCGTGTTACCGAGTGAAAGTCTACGCTGTAACTTTAAGCCAAGTTTTTGGATTTTGTACCATACAATCGAATCATGCAAGATGATTCAACAGAATGTCTTGTTTCTTCATTCCTAGCAAAGACCTTCAATTTGTATCCAACTATACAAGCGTGAAAGAAGAGAAAATTGTTTCTATGGTCTTACTTTATGCACCATGCAGTATTTCATTCCTGTCCTCTTTTATACTTTCTAAAGTACCAATTAAATTCTTGTGAATTAGATATTTGCATTTTAACTTTCGAAGCGGAGGCTTTTCGCCTTCAGCTTACCTAGTTGGTCTCTGATAACAATTAGCTTCCCTCGGGCTGACCAAAATCAAGAAGATATTCCGAAACATTTGTGCCAAGTTCGATGGTATATTTTACAGATGACGTTTTATATAGTGTTACATGCAGGGGCGTAGGTTTTATATAGCAAGAGGACGCAAAGCATAGGGGCCCACGATTTATGTTTGTACACTACTGATTAGGCAATGGCCGGTCGGTAAGCTTCGCATTGGGCCAGCATAAGGGTCCAAATATACTAGCTACGCGACTGGTTTCACGATATTTGGATTTAAAAAATTAACAAACTGTATCAATTGATAAATTGTCTGCTCTGTAATGACAACGTTGATATGAATAGTGAAGCCTAATTACATGCCATCAGTTTATCATATTAAGGCATAAATTCAAGCTACCCATTGAAAAGAGTCAGAATTTCATGCACTGATCTGAGTTAGCGCATGCAGAAAGTTACAAACTACTGTCAGTTATAATAACAAATGTAGGTATTTAATGGTTACACATAACATAGAAGGACAATTGTTGTGGTTTGAAGTTAGGTGTGCATTGCCATTCGAGATGCAGTTTATTAAAACCCTTCGACTTTATATCACATGACCTAGTTATGACCTTGTTGGAGTTTTCCACTACGTAATAATAGTTTCTTTACAGAAATACCAGTTTTTATATCTTAATAATTGTGTTTTTGCGGAATGAATGAACTCTGCAAGTCCCTTCCAGTGTGTTTGCTACAAAATATGAAATATAGTTCTTTACCTATTACAGTTAACCAAAATCATCTTTCAAATTTAATTATTTTAATTTATATTTTCATTTATATTGCATAAAAAATATAAGAAACGCTTATAATTAGGCACGAAAGAGGGTTTAAATGGTGAAAGTAGAGCACTACAAACACAGTATTGTTAGGCTAGTTTCTTGAACACTGAACGTGCAGACGTTCACTTACCGGCGAGTGGGAAATATAGACAATGCAAAATGACGAACCAACCGGAGGCAATTCACATATTTAAATGTATTTGCAGTTGATCTAAGTCATTATTATGATTGAATTAACTCTGTTACCGACCATACAATTGTTTCTATTCTAGATTTTCTCGTTCTGCTGCGAGTTTGGTTAACGTCGTTACCCACTCTAGTTAAGCCTAAAAACCGTATTTTGTTTATTTGTGTAAGTCTTTGAATATTATTGTCTATAATTAAACTAGCACTTTTGTGTTACATATTCTAAATGACTTATAAGCTTTCTGCAACAATTTCTGCGTTAAATATTTCATTCTCGATTCAAATACATCTTAGATTGTACTAAAACAGTATTTTTATGACTCTGTGTGTCATTTGCTGTCAAGAGGAGAGGACTGTTCGTCATGAAATTGCCATGAAATTGACAAATTTTCATATTTATACATCAATAAAGTCATGTAACAGTAATACTTGTTTTCCATCTCCTTTGAACCCCTGTTACATTGATAAGGGTAAGTGTACATGCAGCTGTTGACGAGCTTGTTAAGTAGAACTCCTCTTCAATGAACAACGAATAGATACATTGACGATGGGATCTGCATATTGGCACCTGGATTGGTGTTATCCATTTTGAGAATTTTGACTTAAGGTACAAGTAATTGTTATTCGTATTAAAGTAATCTGCGGCTTGTCCAATTTTAAATTCGGTAAGTGCATTAGCAGTCAAAGACAACATTGGATGAAATACTACCCAATAGAATTCTTGCGTCTTCACCATCGTTAGTGGCATGGCAAACAGGTCGAGTTCTGACTTGGAATATTCGCAAGACTGTCGCTGCATTATGTTTCTTGTTTGTTCTCAATTAGTAATGAAAGAAAGGTTCAATACTCTGTTGTTCATTATCAGTTCTTCTTCGTATTCTAATCGTGTATATAAGGTATGAAGGGTTTTCAACGTCTCTTTCTGCTTTGTCGTTGTTATGGAGGAGTAATTCATGCCTTCCCCAGAAGCGTGAATCGAGATTATAGTGATTCGACAGCATAAGAGGTCCTTTGCTGTCTGAATCAAAACATTATTTTCCTGATATCATCAAGGTTTCTTTACTTCAGTAAAACGTTTTGGAAGAATTATTTTCCTTGCTTCAATGCAATATCTCTTACTGTGGTTGCAGCCATGCAAAAAGAAAATGTTCACATATCTTCTAAATCATGTACTAGTTGTTGAACGACTCTTCGATACACAAGTTACATTTCTGAAAATTCACTGGGAAATCGTTTTCGAAAATAGTTTCAAGCTGATTTTTCCTTTTCGGAATACAATATTTTGTCGACGATTTCCTTATATACTAATATTGATAGTGAAAATACGATTTACTGACAGGAAGATAATGAGAATGCACAAATTATCGGTGAACGTGACCCGTCTTCCCTCCTATATCATAAAAAACTACTGCAGAATCTACTTTGAAAGAATACCTTTCAACAACAGAGCTACTGTGTTTCCCACCACGTGGTGCTTGACACCTTCAGATTACACATGCATCAAACTGAGTCCTTCGTCATTTCGATATAGTATCTGAAATACTTAAAGGATAGGTTTCTGCTGTTTTGATGTCTTTTGATTGTTTTGTTATTTTTTCGTTTCCACCCAGAAGAGTTAACAAACTGGGAGAAAATGTGCTGGATGGCTTTTTGCTGTTGGAGAAATCCAGTTTTCGACAAGAGACGGTACTAGATCAGTAAAATAGCAAAACAGTCCATATTTATTTGTCTACTTGTTGCTAACTCAACTTTCCAATAGCTGCTCGAACGGCATAGTAAATCACGATAATCTGACAGAAAAATAAATGTTTCTAAGGAGAAAGTTTTCCATACCACTCCCACTGTTTTTAATTTTACTTTGGTAGTTATTGTTGGGATGAACGCGGAGAAGATGATGCAGTGTTTAATTGTATGTTCGTAACTTTTACTCCTGATCCTAGTTAATGACTTGTGAAGTTGCAGTCAAAGAATCGAAAGCGGGTGGACATCCTTTCCAACAGGCTTTGACTTCTTGGATAAGACGTGTTCCCTCGTTGCATGAGGTTTGATCAAGGTCATTTTCGATATCTTTCAAATTGTCGTCTTACTTGGTCACTCGTTGTAAATAGTTTAAGTAAGTGGTTCCTTTAAACACATCTTCGTTCATATCATCCAATCTTTAGAAAGGCAAGTCAGGTACATGGACCTTACCTGTCACATGAAATAATACTTCTGTCGGCCAGTTCGGTAAATAGCCTTTCTGAAAAGTGCGTTTTGTTTTTCCGAATCTCCTGTTTTCGGAACTGACTTTTTTCATCTCTCAAAAGTCACAAACAACCAATCAAACACTGCTATCTACCTTTGGAGGCGTCGCTTATTCTGCAACATATCCGATACTGCGATGGTAAGTTTGATTGTAAGTTTTCACCAGATGCGGTGATACATAGCTGTATTGGGGGAAGAGGTTTATTGGTGTGCAAAAGATTTCCATATACGTCCTTCCAAGAATCTCTGAAAACGTTCCAAGAAAACAAACTTTGATTTCACAATTTTCAGTGTTGAAATATGAATGTGTAGATTTTGCAAATCTTTTTTAAGCGCGTTTGAGAAATGCAGTAGCACTATCCGTAGGCCACCTCAGACGATGTCAACCATTTTGTTTTACAACGATTTTTAAAGGTTGCACTAACTCTAGACCTGTTTTGCATGTCAAAAATCCACCTAAGCCGAATTTAAAAACGCATCAATGACAGAAGACAAATATTTATTATTTCGATTGTACATGTTAACAGATTTCTGCAAATTTGGTTTGGCTTATTAGAACTTACTGTCCAATGGGTTTAGGTAACCTTTAAGCCTATCATTCTTGCAACCATTATCTTAGAATTTGTACACGTAGTTACTTGAGTTTGTTTGGTTGCACGATACAATGTTTGAATTTATCCGTAGCCAGTCACAAAGACAGGACTGAAATAAAGAGTCGCTAAAAGACCATATTGTTGCTGCTAAGGAAGTCACTGACTGTTTATTGATCATATACATGTTCGTGAAGTAATTTGTATTGACGTGTCCAACGAGCAAATAGGAGTACGTAAGGAGGTTACCGCAGAAGTGATCAGTTATTTTTTTTCACTTTATTGTGAGACCATTTTACATTTTTATCCTAACTCCGTTTTCTCGTGCTGCTGACGAGGGAGTCATTATCAACATTTTGACCAAGGCTTTAATGTAGGTCGCCAAGACTTGCATATCTTTAAAAGGTGTCTGTCCAGCATAGACACTGAATTGCAAGTGAAAGAGTGTTGTTGGTGTTGTTGTTGTTGGGTTTAACGCCATTTTTCAGCACACGATAGGCTATGCATGACGGCCAGTATTAATGGTGGCGGAAGAACCCGGGGAAACCCCCAGGAAGAACCACCGACCAACGAGAAGCTAAGTGAAAGAGTGAACAATCCGTGTATGTGAAAACCAATTAAGCATTCGTATAATATATATATATATATATATATATATATATATATATATATATATATATATATATATATATATATATATATATATAATATACAAGCATTCAGTCAACTCATTTCCTTCACATATAATAATCCATCTTTACTTCAGACCTCATACACTTAATAGACTAATTATACAAATTTTGCTGCCTGGATACAGTTTAGTCCAAGCTTCTTTACTTGATTATTATCATGTATTGAGTGACTGTAAAATGTATATTGCACGGATTATAAAAGATTAAGTTAATAGGCATGTCAGGTGTCCCCTATTAATAAACGAATGAATATGAGCAGAATTAGTCCTACATTATTCCATTCATTTAAGTGTTTATTATCTGATAGACGTGTTAATTGGTCTTTCACTTGTCTGAAAGAATACAATACAACAATTCCGTACATGCATCCGTCCAATTATTATTCGTTGAACAACTTCGTTATCTGTCCAAAAAAGGGGGCCCCGAGTGGCCGAGTGGTCTAAAGCGCTTTCCGTTACGGATCACTGCCATCTCACCTCTGTCTGCGTGGGTTCGAGTCTCGGATTCGGCTAATGTGGGTATGTGAGAAAGCTTGCCGGTAGCTTCTCGTGGGTCGGTGGTTCTTTCCGGGGTTTTCCCGGGTTCTTCCTCCACCATTAATACTGGCCGCCATGTATAGCCTATCGTGTGCTGAAAAATGGCGTTAAACCCTACAACAACAACATCTGTCCAAAAAAAGTTCACTAGTCTGAGTGTTTATCTGTCCGTTTTCCCTCTCAATCTGACCATCTGTTTGTCTTTGTCTGGAATCGTCCGTTTATGTGTTGACGCATTGATCTGTAAGTCTTTCCATCATTTTACTTGTCAATAAGTTTGTCTGTCCACCGGTTACTTGAAGCATCCATTCACCAATTGCCCATCTACTCATTCGGTCTTTGTTGATGAGCCAGAATGTTTGTTCATCTCTTCCCGTATTTTTATACATCTATTGTTGTTTGTATGCCAGTCGAAACAACCGTATGTTTGTCTCGTCAAAATGTATACTGTTTATATCGTCTTCAAAAACTTTCATTGAAACAGAAGATACATTAAAAATATATGAAACGAAGAAAGGTTGCTTTCTTTTCATTGATGTAACTCCCGTTTTGCACTTTAAAGAGGAATTGTTAAACGTTTATTCAGATGAAGGAAATTGAAAGAGGACTCTTTAGCGAAAAGTAGAGTTATTTTTCATCTACCTACCTACCTACCTACCTACATATAAAACCTGTACCTATATGTGGCACCTACATATTGGAAAATAACTGAATAAATGTAATTCGAAAAATCATTCTTCGAACATTCTTAGCATTGTTGTAATTGTTTCCCATTTTGATTGAAAATCCAAGAACAACACAAATAAGAAATATCAACTAGCCATGTACGAGATTTAAGAAACGCAGCGAAGGTGAGATGAAGCAAAATTATATAGATGCACTTGTATTATCTTCACGAAACTGCAAATTTGCAATAGTAATTTTGCGTTTTTGTGTACGTGATCCAGCAGCAGATTATTTAATTTTTAACGTTATTTTGTCTATCGATTGACAGATTCAACTACCACTACTAGTACTAGTACTGATACTACTGCTTATACTACTGCTGCTGCTGCTGCTACTACTGCTACTACTACTAGCGCTTATACTGCTGATGATGCTATTACTACTTCTGCTGCTACTACTACTACTATTGCTGCTGCTATTACCACTACTACTACCACTTATTCTGCTGCTGATGCTATTACTAATGCTGCTGCTACTACTACTACTGCTGTTGATATTACTACTACTACTACTACTACTATTACTACTACTACTAATAATAATAATAATAATAATTTATTATTATTATTATTATTATTATTATTATTATTATTATTAAAAACAAAGAGAAAAAACATAGCGAGGCCGAGGTTTGAAGTCCGAAATGTGATTCTTGAAGATTGATATACCATGTCTTAAGTTTGAATTCTGTGAGTTATAAATCTAAGTTCTAACTTCTCAAGTCTACATATATAAGACCTAAAGAAAACTGAATACAATCAGGCTATCTTACTGTAAACATGAACAGATAAAAGAAAGTAAATAGTACTAAGTTATTTCGAATAGGAACAAATTTACCACGTACGTGGCTAGACAAACACAGCCATTCCCCAGTCAGTACGTTGAGAAGTTACAGACACCTATGAAAACCACTTACTTCCTAATTTCTTGCGCTGCAGGACAACTTTACAAATAATCAAGGTAAGTATCTTAAATTACCTGTCTGGTAACATTTTGCATCAGTATATATTTCAAAGTTTTGTGTATGTGTTGGGAGTGTGTGTGTATGCGCAGTTGTTGGCTGCCTCCATAAAGTGTTGGCGCGCGTGTGATAGTGTGGGATAACGGTACGATTGTTTCGCAACAATCGATAAAACATGAATCTCCACGAGCCAGCAACCATATTTGACATCTCTTCACTCACATTCACTATCGTGACTGTAGAAATAAGTAGCTATTACTTTGATATGAAGCGAATTATGCCCTGCAGTTGGGAATATGGGGTAGCACTTTCATACATACCGTTTGGTTCACATGTCAGACCATTTCACGTGACTACAGACAAAACATACACGTGCATTAAAAGATTGGAGAAGTTAAAGACAACATTTTAACTGGTCTATATTCATTAATTTCAGATGAAAACGAGAGGTGTTTAAAGCATACACTATTAATCCAATCTGACATTTTAAATAATATATACACCGAAGACCATGTTTCTTAAATGAATCTCAATAATTTGTTAAGCTTACAAGACTAAAAGCAAAATTTAATATGATCTGTTTAAATTTTTCTTACGTTGGTTTGTTTATCTAATAATGACCATATAAAAAAGTTTGGATGTGAAGCTAAGTTGATTTGTTTTAATACTGACGTCTGCTTGTGAAGATTTATTGTGTGCTTGATATTGTTCGTGATTGAGGGTAAAGTTTTTGCCTACTTAACTTATGTGGATTTTTTAAAGATGCTTACTTGGATTTGAGTTCAAGACCTCGATTTTCCCTAGGAAATGTTATTGTATTGTGTCTTGTGTCAAATGAAATACGTACGTAAAGGATTTGGTAAACAATTATTCATTCCTGTTTTAATATCAGTCTCTGGGAATCTATGATAAGTGTTTATAGTTGTATTCAGTTACAATTTGAGAGGAATTATTTATTTATATTATTGAATGGAATTACAAAGTGCTCATTGATTTTTTGGGACTAAGCCGCTATTTTGGGATTATTGTGTATTCATTAATAGACATTCTAGACTATATCATTGTGATATATCACAACATTTCAAGACCATTGAAATTATTTCGAAATGTTCTATTATTTTGGACTTGTGATAGGTCATTTAGGATTATTTGGGATTTAATTCACAATAATATCCTCAAAATAATTTCACTTTGTGTGATCGGGATTTTTTTATTTTTTTATTTTTTATTTTATTAAAATTGATGGTTTAGCTTGTTTGTTTTATATAGTTTAAGACCATAGAGTCGTAACACTTTACATGATTCGAACGTGATCACGAGTTCTGAATCGTTTACGCATAAATGTAAATAAAAACTCGATAACGTTTGTATGCCTTGAAACGAGATTGATATGGCTGGCAGCTGTAAACAGTAATTTCCTATCATTATATGATCGTATGCTGAAGAAACATATGCCACACTATATCAAGCATGTGCCACACTATATCAAGCATGTGCCACACTATATAAAACATATGCCAGACTATACAATATCTGCAACATTTTGAACCGCATTTGTTCCGTATGTAAAATATAGGGGAAATGCAATGCAGAATTATGCAAATTATTTCTTGTTACGCGTAAATAATATCGTGGTACATAGTGCATTTTTCACAGTGTTTACAGAAATCTATCTTACTTTTTTTATTCTCTCATTTGTAACCAACATGTCTTACGATTGTTGCTTTCTGTTGTTTAGAAGAGCTTCAAACGACGAGAGTTTACGTAAGTCAGTTTTTGTTTACTCCAGTGTAAGATGATGATCGATGTATTTGTAAATGTGTTAGCGATTATTTATTTTAATATTGTCTGGAATAATATGATAGAATTTGGTGAGATATGAGACATGGAATAGTCAAGAAACATTAACTAAAAATAAGAAGATTAAAGCCAGAGATATTTCATTTGACTTGTAAGTCACAACTCTTTCCAGGTGGGAATCCTTAGTGAGGAAAGACAGAATGACGTTAAATCGTTTCATATATAATGTGTACGTGTCATTTAGATTTTTAACGTAGCTTTAACAATTTTTCAGCCATATCGTTACAATGTCTGCAGTGTGGAAGTTTTATAGTGATGTCAGGCACTGGAAATAAGAATTAAACTGAGTGTTATCGATAATAAAAACAATATCTATGAAGCGGGATATCTTATTAAGCATCTCTTAGAAATATTTTTAATTTGTAATTTCTTTCAAGATGGACGCTTTTTTAAAATTCATCAATGCGGTGCATGTTGATGTAGGCAAAAGTCCAAAAGCTTCAGCATGCATTGATTGCCATTATTCAATTGCATTTATCTTTGTACGCAAACAAGCCGGATATGGCTGTGAAGTGTCTTGTGTCTTGTTGTATTGAGCTTGTAGCATTTCCTCTTACTTGCACAACCTTTTTCGACCAAGGGCCAGACTGCATTTTCTAAGACCACTCGAGGGCCCAAACACTAATTGCTTTAATATAACTACTGATCATGTTCCAGATTTCTGTGTTGTTTTTTAATGAGGGCCGGACAGAACACGTTCATGGGCCGGGGGTTGTGCATCTCGTATATACAAGAATTTCCAATTTTCTTTACAGAATGATAAGCCATCGGAAACCTTAATAAATACCCAGATTCCGGTAATATAAACAACAGGAAAATTATCTTGTTAAATACGAAATGATGGTTGTGTGATCATTTTTTAAACGCATACGAGTATATACTTGTTCTTAATTTACGTTTAAATATTTGTTCGCAAAGTATATTGCTTTGTAAAGTTCGTTTGAAGCTGTAATAACGAGAATCTAATTTAATTAGTATATTCACTCTATTGACATGTCTGGGCACCATATCTGAAATGTATATATGTAGCTGTGCTTTATGGCACCTCAGCACAAACTTCGCCATGTCGTGCCAACAAATGGTTATGGTACAAAAATGTTGGCCATTAAACGGGATAAACGATATCTTTAATGATATCTAAATAGAATAAAGTTGACAACAGATACTTCACTAGCTCCAAAGCTTTTAACGCTAACAACATTTAAAAAACATTGCGTGTACGGACTTTGAATATGTTGTACTTACAGACTTTCAAAACGTTGCATGTACAGACTTTGGACACGTTCCAGCTCTTGGAGCCACTCATGTTATAAGAGTATAGTCACTGCATAAAGGCTTTGCATTTTAACTATTGTGGTCATATCTGGTAGTCTTGATAGTGTTTTGAGTAGGATTGTATTTATTTACTTCATATATGTTCAATGCATGTGATTAGGTGCAGGTCTATAGAAGGAATGTTGACTGTGAAATGCATACAAGTAACCAGCCATGTAAAGTAAATATGGTTTAAATAGTGTAGTTAAATAGACAAATATCGTACAAGTAACCAGCCATGTAAAATAAATATGGTTTAAATAGAATATATAAATAGACAAAGAGAGTATATAATAAACACTCAGCTATCAGAGCAATATTTACCATAAAAGACTAATGCAGCTAATGTTCGGTCTACCTGTCTCCCTCTCTCTCTCTCTCTCTCTCTCTCACAATAGATAGATAGATGTTTTTACATAAATATTTGCGTTTTCAAAAGACAAACCCAGTATGTATTTTTGTCTTGCCGAAAAATCTTGACTTTTAGCATGGTCTGTACATTAAATATGGTTAGGGTGTTTCTTGTGTCATTCTAAAGCACCCCCTGTGGAAAGTACGTCACAGCATCCTACTTTTCCTAGACTGTTGTTTGTAAGTTAACCCCAGTAGAAATGTTTATGTTACAGGCAAATATCCACCTGTCGCTACCCTCTGAGCATATAATTTGACCAAGGTGTGCAGTGCATGAATCTAAGCCACCTTAGGTAAGAAATTATCCAAGTGATTTACTTTCTTGCACTTTTTTTTTGTGACTGGTTAACCTAAGTGCATTTGTTTTCTTTCTGACATCTCTGCCTGCTCTACGCATGGCATTGAAACGGAACATACAAAGTGTGTGACTTAAAAATACACCCAAAGTAGTAATACTTTCATCATAGCATTATTACTTAATCGGTTGATCCCAGAGTAAAAGACTGGTATTTCCAACCAATTTTCAGCTCTTGGCATGGTATGCTAATGGAACTTGTATAGGTTGCTTCTTGCATCATTCTGAACCACCCCAGTAAATGGTGTTTACAGGTCAACGCTGGAAAATGTTTGCAGATATGTTTGTTTAAGGAACTCTGTGTGTGTGTGTGATTTGAATTTTTAACGTAGCTTTAACAATTTTTCAGTCATGTTGCTACGATGCCGCAGTGTGACAGTTTATAATGATGTCTAGCCGCAGACATGAAGCATGATGTCCACCCAGTCACATTATCCTGACACCTTAATGCTGAGCGCCAAGCGAGGCAGCTGTTATTACCATTTTTGTAAGTCTTTGGTATGACTCGGCCGGGGATCGAACCCCCGGCCTCTCGCATCCGAGGCGGACGCTCTAACCACTAGGCCACCGGAACGGTACTGTTTAAGGAACTCAGACATAGCATTGCTTTCAATATTTTAATGCACTCAAAATGAAACTGGCCAGAGTGAACTAATATTCGTACAGTTATGACGTTAATAAAATGTTAACTCCATTGTAAAATTTTAATCTTCCAGACAAATCTTTAGTTATAGGTATATCTGCAGGCAACTTTACCAGGACATTCATGACATTATAATGACCTTTTCCAAAGGGGAAGAATGTCCATCTTTTCTTACACTAATTACTTTCGTACATTACCAGCAGTGTCACAAAAACCACTGTACACAGTTATCTCTCTGACAAATCTTGTGATAAATATGGAGAATGTATGTATATATGAATGCACGGGCTTATTTTTATTGTTATTGTTATTTTATTTTTAATGCCTTTTTTGTAATGTTATCTATTTTGTTTATAATAGATCTTTTTATTGAGGAAAGAGACTCAATTTGCATTCGAAATTTAGGACTCTTACTTTATGAATGTGTTGATCTTGAACTTGTATTAAATTCTGCAATCTTGTTCTTTGACTAATCTAGTGCGCTTAGGGCCTCACCGTGTCTAAATCCGGCCCTGAGCCCAAACGACTATTCAGCAAGAACACAGACATTACTTTCCAAAGATTACAAAAATAAATGTGTGTTTGACTTAAAACTGAAGAGAACTATTGGCAAACAATATTGTAAAAAATAACGTCTATAGAATCTGTAGGCCTAAATGTCACAAAATGTCCGTAAATGACATTTGAAGGTGACATCATTTGTAACGTAGCTGGTAAATGCTACAAAGTAACTTTTTAGTGGCGAATTTACGGAAGCTAAATGCCATAACTTTAAGTAAATTTAATTCATATAATATAAAACATTTACTAGTAGTATTGCCCTACTTGTCTCTCTGTTCTGTAAACAAAATGACTATCAAGCATGACCAAGTTCCGTTACGGATCACTGCCATCTCATCTCTGTCTGCGTGGGTTCTAGTCTAGGATTCGGCCAATGTGGGTATGTGAGAAAGCTTGCCAGTAGCTTCTCGTCGGTCGGTGGTTCTTTCCGAGGTTTTCCCGGGTTCTTTCTCCACCATTAATACTGGCCGCCATGCATTGCCTATCGTGTGCTGAAAAATGGCGTTAAACCGCACAACAAACAAACAAGCAAACAATGCTCTTGCCAAACAGCAACATCAACAGTCGTAACTCCTCAGAGGACTGACAGGAATAAACAAAGGGGCGGGATAACAGTAACGACAGCGATAACAACTGGTGCCACTATAGCAATATGGGCCACGACAACTACCGAGGAAATCCGGGTAACGGTAATCGAGATAATGGCAACCGAGAGCGTGACTATGGTAGAGGGGTGCAGAAGTTAAGAGTAACCGCCCCTGTAGATAGCCATACGGGGCCGGTAACCATCCTAAATGCCAGAATACGCTATGTCAGCTCTTGGTTGGTTCTTCCAACGCTAGTATTGTTTATCTAAACAATGTTCTAGTTACTTCCCTTATTAACAGTGGGTCCATGGTGACTACCGTATCAAATAGTTTTTATTTGTCGCTTAGTGATAAGCCGGTGCTTCACTCTGGAATCTCTGGGTCTCAAAGTGACTATTGCAGACGGCTCTTTTTAGAGTTATCTGGGATACACTGAGTATCCGATTTTAATGAAGTTTTTATCCGATTTTGAACTCGGTGTCCCCATTTTAGTTGTACCAGATACAGAGTCAGTGGAAAATTGCTATTGATAGCACAGAGTGTAAGTCATTTACAGAAAGATCTACCAATATGAATACCGTCAACATTGCGCCGTATGAAACCATTAGTATCAAGGGCATTGTCCGCAATGTTGATGTTCGTATAGCAGAAGCGGTTACCGAGAACTTGGGAAACTAAACAGGTTACGGTCTGTCCAAGGATGATAGGGTCGATCATAAGGGGTCATATTCCAAAGTTCCGGTTAGACTTTGCAATATGTCCGCCAAACGAGTGACAATAAGACCCAAATCGGATAGGTCTTATAAGTGAAGTGAAAGTTGTTGACAACTTAGCTTCTGATTTTACCCCCGAAATGGCCAAATCCAGTGGAAATTCTCCTCTGGAAGATTTGAAGGTTAAGATCGATATTGAAAATCTGACCCCAGAGCAACTGGATAGACTTGGGCAAGTATTGGGCAAATGGGATTGCATATTCTCAAATGGGCTCACAGACTTGGGAAAGACTAATCTTATCAAACATAAGATAGTGCTTGATGACGATAAGCCGTTCAGATAGCCCTATATACAGGAGAATACCGTCGGGGATGTATGAGGAGGTACGTTAGCATATGAAAGAAATGTTAGATGTTGAGGAAATCAGGGAATCTGACAGTCGTTACTCTTATAATGTTGTGTTAGTCCGGAAACGTGATAACAGCCCACGAAAGGATGCTTGTATGCTTCCACGGTTTGATGATACTGTCAATGTCTTGCAAGTGACAAAGTTCTTCTCCAAGCTGGACCTAAGGTCAGGCTATTGGCAAGTTGAGATGGAAGAACACGAGCAATGTAAAGCCTTCTCGGTGGGTCCGCGCGGCTTTTATGAGACGAACCGCATGCATTTTGGTATGTGCAACGCTGGGGATACTTTTGAGCGTCTTGTGGAGAAATGCATGGGAGAAATGCACCTCACTGCCTCATTTCCATTGATGATATTCTCATTTTCTCCAGTACGTTCGACGACCACATGCAACATTTAGAGGCAGCGTTCGTACGCTTACATCAGCACGGTCTTTATCTGAAACCCCCTAAATACGAGTTGTTCATGTCAGTCGTTTAGCTGGGTCATGTTATATGAGGGAGGTATAAAGACCGACCCGGAGTAAACCTCTGCGATTGGCACTTTGCAAAAACCTAAAAACATTAAGGAGCTACGTGAGTTTTTAGGGTTTTCAGGGTACTATCGCCGCTTTGTCGAGAGATTCTCGCAAATAGCACAACTATTAAACGCTCTATTAGAGGGCCATGGCACGACCAAGGCGTCTCGAACGAAAGTCCGAAAACAAACAAGCAGCTCCTTGGGCTCGGGGAACTGCCCAAGAAACCGCCTTTACAACTTTCATAGACAAGTTGACCTCTACCCCCATCTTAGCATTTGCCGACTATACTAATCCGTTTATCATGCATAAGAATGCTAGTGTCTCTGGTTTAGGCGTGGTCCTATATCAAGAGCAAAAGGATGTGAAAAGAGTAATTGCCTACGCGAGTAGTGGAGTGAGGCCCAGTGAACGACGCTATCCAGCTCACGAGCTCGAATTTGTGGTGTTGAAATGGGCCGTGACGGATAAATTCCACGATTATCTCTTAGGTTCTTCCTTTGAGGTGGTCACGGTCAGCAACCCGTTAACATACGTTCTTTCGACGGCAAAACCTGATGCTACAGGACATAGATGGGCTCTAGCAAACTACAATTTTTTCATCAGGTATAGAGCGGGCAAAAATAAGGCTGCGCCGCCGGTATCGCGCGTTTACCACAAATGTTCCAAGACGTGGTGGAAGCCATTTGCCATGCAGCCACTCTCTCTGTACCCTTGATTGGGAGTATTTCGGATAGTCCAGCTCCTCATTCGGCCGATGAGGAGGTTTTCCGCCTAAACATTATTAGGTGGGACAGGGAACAGTTGACTGATAAGACTCTCGTGAAAATTATTGACCTTAAGAGTTATGGTTTTCGGCCTAGGGAGGAAGATTGCTAGAGAGAAAATGCGTCTGTGCAGAAATTTCTCCGTGAATAGAACCGACCTGTAGTTAAAAACGGCATTCTCTTCAGGACCACTTTTCTTGATGGTCAGTCGATCAGACAGGTATCCACAAAGATATGTGCCATCAAGGCAATGAAGGACACTCTGGTTAGCTAGTCAAAGGTTTTATTGGCCAGGTCTGGAGAAGGAAGTGAATCGCAAGGTGGAGTCTTGCGAACAATGCATACGCAGAAAGACTCCGGTTAGGGTAATGACCAAATTAAACCCAATTCACACCACCCGCCTATGGAGCTCGTCTGCATGGACGTTTTGTCTCTTGAGTGATCTAAGGGATGGTTTGAGAGCATTTTGATAATAACTGATCATTTCACCAGGTAAGCTCAGGCCGTTCCTTTCCGCAACCAGACGGCTCAGACTACCACTAAAGCCCTTTATGAGCACTTCTTTCGATATTAGTTTCTCGGAAATGCATAACGGCGACCAAGAACGTAATTTCGAGGGAAGAGTTATAAAGGAGCTGTGAAAATTGGCGAACATACAGAAGTCTCATTCCTCCTTTTTCACTCACAGGGGAATGGTGCCTTCAAACGCTTCAATGGAACGCTCTAAAAATTGCTAGGGACATTGGAGGAACAGCAAAAACAAGATTGGAAATCTTGCATTGCTCCAATTGTCCATGCATATATTGCTACTAAAAATGATTCCACCGGATTCTCGCCCCATTTTCTTAGGTGACGCTCTACAGTGTCGTATTTTGCATAGGGTTAGAATTTATATCTAAAAATATTTCCCCGGTTTTCCTCACTGGTTATACTAGCGATTTAAAAAAGACCTTGGATATCTTAGGTATAGTTCAAAGAATCTTTTATTCCCTTTATTTTGGTATATGATTGATGGGTGTAATATGGGTTATAGAGTATACAGATAAGCCTTACTCCAGATATGCAGCTTTCAAAAAGTGATAACACCATTTGGTCATTTTCACTTCATGAACTTCAGGTGTTGTATACAAAAAGAGCCAATAACTTTTCTTACGTTTTATATATTTGTAATTCATTTATTGCACTTTCAATCAGCTGGTATTTTCTAGTCTGGCAAAATTCATTTTCCTTATTTTAATAGCTGCTAAGGATAGTGTACTTAAAACAAATCCAGTCTGATTTTTGGAGCACAAGGGAGCAGTCAGTTTAGTTAGCAGTGAGATTAGATCATTTACAATTTCCAAAAGTACAATATCCAAACAAATGTCAGCCGCATTACATTAAAGTAGCATAGAGATATGCCAACATTCTCTCCACTGTGCGTGTTTTTAATGCAAACAACTTCAACTTACATACGTCACTCTCTTGAAAGTACTTAACTGGTTTGCGTCCCCTTAAAGAGAACATAGGTATTATTATTGTATGATTTAATTTTGATTGTAAGGCTGAAATTTGAGTCGCAAGCATCAAAAGACCTTTTGAATAATTCTCATGAATTTCCTGCCACATAAAAATTTTGAGGATTACTACATATAGGCGCTCACGCATCATGGGGCGAATGGAGAATAAAACGAGATACTTGGTTATAATGAATCTGCCGACGTTGAAATTAAGGATATTTATTACAGAAATAATCAAATATCAAAATTGTCATCAGCACCATCGGTATATGATCATGTGACCAAACATAAGACTGTTTATCTTAATGGACCGGGAGGTTTTGGTAAAACCACACGAGTGATCGAATTATTTCGAGGACTTGATCTAATTATGTTAACACCTACATATAGAATCGCCAGACAAATGAGCGAACGAGGAGTTAAATTTCGTACTTATCACAGCTTCTTCTGATGGGAGATTCATGGACTCGTGAACGAATGGGTGAAAAATATATTCCACAGATAATTATCTGGGATGAAATATGTACAGTGTCGCTGGAGACACTACAAATATTTCTTAGTTGTTGACGAAATATACTGCTATGATAATGTATGGCGATCATGGTCAACCGCCACCTTTTGTTGGATTATCTCCACATGAATGGCTAAAAGAGTTTGTGGATTATTATAAGGAGATAACTGATGATCATAGAGCGCTTGATCCAGAATTAATCGAGTTTAAGAAATTAATCAGACTACAGCCAGATAAAATTCAGTGTGAAATAATGCGTGAGATCATTTCTAAAACTCCTTTGAATAATTTTTGGAATTTGTGGAGGCCAGATGATTTGATAGCTGCAAGTATAAAGATAGTTCGTGATACACTTCAGCAACAATTATTTCTGTTACATAAAGTTTCCAAATCTACCTGTACCACTGTGTTATCGACCAGCAGATACGCGACGGCAAAATATCGCTTTCAAATTCCAGGCTGCGGTAGTGAACAAACTCTTTGTGTTAAATGATATTGTTTTAGTTCCTGTGAGTGTTGTTGAGAGCGCGTTAGCGATGGACAAAACTCCGTGGACGCTAGGATATGCCATAATGATTTATTCATCACAAGGATTAAATATTTCGGATACTAATACTGGGATTGTTGATGATCGTATCGAATGGTCAATTTTAGTTTATCTTGCAGTGTCTCGAGTCAGAAAAATATCTCAGCTGCGGAGGGTTATCTTAGACTTCACCGAAAATAATCAAACTCAGGAAATCAACGATGATGAGTAAGAAAATAATTGGTTATAAATAGTGACAAAAAATAAGCGCAACTTTGATCTCAATGCTGAATTTATCATGACATTAAAACAACAGAATACTCATTGAGCAAGTTGTTACACAGTAATGTTGTGGCAGTATTCAAATAATAATCCAAGACAGTTTATCGTAGATAGAATCAATAGTAATCTTGGTCAAACACTCGAAAATGTGATGCTGACCTGTCTTGAATGTAATCGACGTCGAGGCGCAAGTTCACAAAAGTGAACGCTGTAGTAGTTATGTGTCTTCAGGAATTACTTCTAGTTGTTTTCGTACAAATCGACGCTGAGGGGCTGTTGAATCTAATATGTAGATTGCAAGTCTACCCGTGGATCTTATCACGCGTGAAATTTTATATGTCGTAATACTCCAAATAGGATCAGAATCTCTTTTTTTTACGACCTTCAAGTTCACACGTCACGTTACCTAGTACTGGTTGTTTTGAAAAAGTCATGTCGTTGTATTGGTATGTTTTTTGTGATTGCTTTGATAGGTTTCATAGAAATTGAACGAGTAATTTCATTATTTAACGCAGCTATTACATTGGTAGTCTTGCAACCGATTCACGAGATTTCTTGTCTTTCTGAATTATTTACTTCGCATACTGATATCCTAATAACCGCTCAGCATGTGTTCGATTAAATCGTTCAACAATTGCCTGATCGCGATGAATTGTGGCTTGTCCTCGTCTGAGTTTGACGTTATGTTTTTCATCAGAGATGAAACTGTACCAAGAAATTCTTTGCCTGGATCAACCTGTAGTAACTGGCCATCGTAGACCACCTTCTGGTCCAGATCCTTGTTGATAAATTCGTTCAAAAGCAGATGTAACTTCGGCTGCTGTTTTAGTTTATAGTGATTCTGCTTCTTTGTATCTACTTGCCTGTCGTGCTAGCCAATTTGCAGCAACAGCACGTGTGACATTTGTTGCATCAGCAAGTTTACTAATCCCCGCCAATATCATCTCG
This sequence comes from Sinohyriopsis cumingii, assembly GCA_028554795.2. Taxonomy (NCBI): domain Eukaryota; kingdom Metazoa; phylum Mollusca; class Bivalvia; order Unionida; family Unionidae; genus Sinohyriopsis; species Sinohyriopsis cumingii. The sequence continues at coordinate 145,720,538 of CM068826.1, read as the reverse complement.
GGCTATAATAAGCCGGATCCATTATTATAATGAAAATCGGTTGATTAATTACCGGCCCGTATACTAGTTTATATCTTTCATCGCGGATTTTACTAGGAAGCTAGCAAATTTTTCAGATATTTATTTTTTATGGAATTTAACGGGTGAATCAACTTCATGTCTGCAATATGTTGTTGTTGTAAATCCTTATTATTATAGGCTAAACCATGAACGTGACATGCTTGATCAGTCGCATTTATTGGATACGCTAAAGGTCTTGGTTGATCACGTTCGTCAAGTCGGATATCATGTCAGGTTCCAGGACCACAATAATTATTTCCAGGAAGATGTTTTTCTCCTGGATGCTTAGCCCATGGAGCTCCGGGTAATTTTCCTAAAGAAGCAGTGATATCACCACTTTATTTTTTGACTTGTGAAAGAAGATAAATTTGTATTTTTTGTACCACGTTTTACACACTTACCTGTAAGTGCACGCATTTCATTCTTTGTTTTTATTGCTGTTAATCCACTGGTGGGGGTACATCCTCTGCATCGAACATACTATAAATCCATACTATTTATCATATTTGTACACATGGCATGGATGTCATTGAGTTCTCAGCCACACGAAGGCAATAGCCAGTCAAACATCATACAACGCTACCTACCAAATTCTATCAGCAATTATCATAGGTCCATCTAGGCCTGGTAAGACGCAATTCTTACTTAACCTAATAATGAAATGGTTCAAGTGGGATTCATTATATTTAGTGGCACCATCTGTATATGATTAGACATGCTACGATCTGCTTAACGACGTAAATGAAAATGCAAAATCATCTGACGAGGATGGTAATGATATTATTAATTTTATCACCGATATTGATGAAACCTTCTGTGGAAGACCTCGATGGATTTATTATTAATCTCGTAGTATACGATGATGTGATACTGGACAATCAACCAAATCCAGCTCGAATATTTTCTAAACTCAGACACAAACACACAGACGTGATTTATGTTACTCAGCGATATACACAAATACCTAAAGTAGTCAGAGATAAATGCAATATTTTAGTTGTGTTTAATGGAGTATATATACATACTCTGCGCAACATTCATCAGACTTGGTGTTCAGCGGATATGGATATGATTAAATTCAACAACTTTTCACGTGCACAAGCTACCCCACACGGATTTATCACAATTTACATGATCCTCCGTCGCGAAAACGTACAAGTCTTGATAAAATTTTCGGTTAAGAGACAGCAGCAGGGAGGGTGACGACCAACAATGAGTGTCCGGGTGGGTAAACAAGCAAACAAATTTGAAAACACAAGCGGCAAAGATAAAGTAACAAAATGAGTTAACCCAATTTGAAAAAATCTTGATCTTTTAGAGGCTTAGTTTTGACGTTATTGACCTTGTATTTTTATTTTTTTCGTATGAAGCTTTATTTTCAAAAAAACACTTGCTCCAAAATTTGTCTTTTCAACCTCCCTTCTGCTTTCTGGAAAGTATAAATTGTCTACAACTATATGGTCTTAAACTAAGTAACAAAAAAGACAAAGGAAAACAAACAACAAAGCTAGTAAAAGTCAACAAATAAAGTATTTACCTAGAATTTAAAGTGAACATTTTAAAAGAGAACTTAAGTATTATGACATAAATTCCAAACAGTCCTAAGGGGTCCTGAGTGGCCGAGTGCTCAAAGCGCTCTCTGTTCCGGATCACTGACATCTCACCTAAGTCAGCGTGGGTTCGAGTCCAAGGCTCGGCTAGCGTGGGTACTTGGGAAAACCTGCCAGTATCTTCTCGTGGGTCGGTGGTTCTTCCCTGGGTTTTCCGGGGTTCTTCCTTCACCAGTTATACTGACCGCCATGTATAGCCTATCTTGTGCTGAAAAATGGCGTTAAACCCTACAACAACAACAACGACCAACAGTCCTAAAAGTTCTATCACAGGTTCAAAGGCATAGAGTTCCAAATGAATTCCAGTGGTCTAGCAGTCAGGATGTATCACAGTAATAAAATCCAAAATGTTTCTAAATGAATTCGGAATAATCCCAAAATAGTCATTTTGTCCGAAAGTATTGATGAACACTTTGAAATTCCAATGAATAATTCATATATATATACTCTAAAATGAAAACTGAAAGACGTCTAAAAGACTGATTCCTATTCAGATGTTAAGATGAGAATGAGCAATTCTTCCGTAAACAACCTTAATATAAATAAGAGGACCAGGATGAGGGTCAAATTTCTAAGTTATAAAGAACACCTGGCCTATTACTAAATCGTTGGTGAAGAACATGATAAATATCAAGTAGACCAGGAATTGCCGATAGGAAAACAAATGTCCTGAACTCAAATCCAAGTAAAGTTATACCTACGAATAATAATGTTCTTAAAACATAATCGAAAGTCATGGACAAAGATTAGCTGTGTAATATGTCTAGAAAATGACATCATTCAGGTAGGCCCAAACTGCTACCCTCAGTTATGGACAAAGACCAATCACATAATACAAACTAAATATGCATAGCAAGCGGCGATGGTCAATATATATATATATATATATATATATATATATATATATATATATATATATATATATATATATGTAGGTTAAACCTATGGACATTTTTAGCATTGTCTTTCCTCTTGTATCACAGCTTTCGTTGTGCGTAAAACCGAAACCTTATGGGTACAATGTGATTGTCATGCTAAAGACAAATGTAAAATTCCCCTTGTACCCCAATTGTAATTTTTAATAACGATTCATGGGGAAAATATTTTATGGGTACAAAATAGAATCATAATTTTAGACTCCACTTGTAGTCTCTATTATTTGTACCCCAGGTGGTCTCATATACTACTTACCAATATATTTGCCGGGTGTCTCGTGCATTTGCAGCTGCAGATTGTTTTAGTTTTGACACTATTTTGTCTATCGATGGACATTTTCAAATATACCAAAATGTTATTTTAAAAAATCAGAATTTTTTCAAATACCCCTCGCATGTCGATAGATATATTGCGTTTTCAAAACATTTTGAACATTACATATTGCATATAATATGCATATGTTTCGCTATTGTATTTATAATACGACGGTGACTACTACTACTACTACTACTGCTGCTACTACTACTATTACTGCACTTGCTATTACTACTACTAATACTACTACTAATGCTATAAATAATAATAATAATAATAATAATAATAATAATAATAATAATAATAATAATAATATTACTATTATTCTTATTAGAATTATTATCATAATTAGTATTATTATTGCTAATCATAATAAGACCGCTCCCGTGGTTGAAGTGGCCAGAGAGTCCGCCTCGGATGCAGGAGGTCGCGGGTTCCAACCGCGGGCGAGTCATACCAAAGACTTATAAAAATGGTATCAGCAACTACCTCGCTTGGCGCTCAGCATTAAGAGGTTAGTATTAGGACTGGTCGGCGTGGTGTCAGGATAATGTGACTGGGTGGGACATCATGCTACATGTCTGCGGCATGATGTCCCAGTGCTAGACATCACTATAAACTGCCACACTGCAGACATCGTAGCGAAATGTCTGAAAAACTGTTAAAGCTACGTTAGAAATCCAAATCACACACACTACTACTACTACTACTACTAATACTACTACTACTACTAATTATAATAATAATAATAAACGAAAAAAGAAGCAGATAGTAAGACTTGAGGTTCAAAGTCGGAAAAATGACCTTTTAAGTCTGATATACTATGTCCACCATATCTTAAATTTCATTTTTGAGCTAGAAATCTGAGTTCAAACTTCTGAAGTCTCGATATATAAAACCTAACGTAAAAAAAAATGAGATAAAATCAGGTATCCTACGGTAAGCATGACCAGAAAAAGACAATAAATAGTACTACTGTAACTGGAGTAACAGCATAGTTGTTACCTATATGACTAGGACAAATAGAGCCATTTCCGTCACATTCAGAAGTTGCAGCTACCTTTAGAATACCACCTAAGTTGTCATCTTTTGCGTGACAGGATAACCTTACAATTGAGGTAAGTATCTTAAATTACCTGTCCAGTATTGCATCAGCATATATTTTCAATTTTTTTGTGTGGGTATGGGTGTGGGATGAGCGACTGTTGGCTGAATCCATAAAGTGGGTGTGGGTGCGTGCGTGTGCGTGCGTGCGTGCGTGTGTGTGTGTGTGTGTGATCACGGTACGGTTGTTTGGATAAGTCTAATAATTTATCACATATGAATCTTCACGACCAAGCAACCATGTTTGATACGTGTTGGCTAAAAGTTATCATCTTGACTGTGGAAATAAGTAACTATTAATTTGATTCGAAGTATATTATGCCCTGCACTCGGGAATATATGGCAGCACTTTAATGTTTGGTTCATATGTCAGTTCATCATACGTAAATTAATTACAGAGGAAACACATGTGACGTGCTTGTACATTCAATTAAAAGACAGCATTTTAAAGAATCTACATTCAGCTATTAGATATGAAAACATGACGTGTTTGAAGAGCACATTTGTAATCCAGTCTGAATTTCTGAATCGTCTGAATTTCTGAATCGTATGAAATTCCCTGATAGCTATCAGGAGTAACGATCATAAAATTATAAGTCAACTTAGAAAAATTGAATTAAAACACTGACAATAAGACGACAGAAAATCAGAAGTTCTTTGGTAAATTTCTGTAACAAATATTTATAATAATAAAGCTTGAAAGAATTCATTGTACGCAGAATAATCACTTCATCTGACTCTTTTTACCATTGGTCTGCTGCACCGTTAACTTCAAATGAAATTAAGCAAATTAGAACATCGTTTTGTAACACTCACTCATTCCTTCCTCAAACATGATCTCACGTACGTAGACCTAGCAGAATAGACCCGCTCGTGCATGAAATGAAAAAGCAAAGGAAAGATTGGTAACAATTTCGTCTCTTTTATGTGGCCATGTGGCCATGTCAGTTTTCTAGCTTTTTCGGTTTAGATTTAAATATAAACTATCCTCAGATATTACATCGTTTGCACAGTAAATTTTGTAATTGCAGAATGGTCATCATGAATATCATGTCAGGTGAGAAATCCATGTAAGTAGCAAGCTTTATATTTTCAACGTTTTATAAAATTAAAGTAATATTTGTCTTATCACAGACAGGGTATTTTATCAAGACTGATATACCTTCAAGGTGGCAGTTCATTTATAAAGAAAATGTGTTTGACACAATGGCGACAAGAAAAAACGTGAAGTTAAACCTATACTTACTAACCAACACTTCATTTTGACTGATCAACACCAAGTCATGTACTGTCCAGTACTCGTACTTACTAACCAAATATATATAGTGTTTATAAGATATAAACACTATACCTCCAGAAGTCCATATAGCAAATAGCTAAGAAAATGAACAATAAATAATAGTTAAGATTTAAAATTGAATAGTTTCATTTACTTATGTGGTGGCGACGATTGGTAATATGACGATCAAATTTTTACCAAGCACCGACTTATTAATTGCTCCCAGTGACGGGGTCAGTTATGTTTGTTTGCAATCGGAAAAAACATAACGTAAAGGGTCTTGTTTCGCACAACATTTTGCGTCGACCAGGCTCCATATAATTTCAAAGTAAACTTCAAGGACCTCGGTAAACATGCGCAATTACTCGCGAGCCAGTAAGATTTAATTTATCTTCGGGTGTTCAAGTCATATATTTAGCAAAAATGTACACGTTTGGAGCGATCCAACAGACTTGATATTCTGAAGTACGTGCAAACAACTAACATACTCTACAATGAAAGCCAGCTCAATATTTTATAATTTAACTATGTCAATAATTGGTGAATTGAGACCAAGCTGTGTTTCTTAAGAGGGGGGTAATTGCAAGCAATCTACAAACGCTATGTGTAGTTAATGATATAAAAGCTGGAAAAGCTAAGTGTGTGGCGCTTACAGTGGACAAAACTATCATGGCACTAATTATTAAACACTTTCTAGGTCTACAAGATTACGCCATTACGCCAGAATTTGTATAACTGATATTGAGAGGGCAAGATATTTAATCTTGGAGGCTAGTCGCGTAAAACCATGTTTGTTTCAGTGGGATTTTTTTTTTTGATGAACGTTTGAAGCGGGTTAAAACTACAATACAAAACAGGCTGAATAAACGGCCATTAAGTTTGTTCTAGTGGAGCAATTGTATCTAACAAGAGTGTCTCCCCTATTTAGAGATCCATTTTCTGATTTTGCAACTATACTATTCCTACATTTAGCATGTATTGTCTTTAAAATGTGGTCTATTGTTTTACGTGTAGCTTGACAGTTTAAAAAAAGTTAACTTGCCTAACACAATAATGAAATAATGTTTAATGTTAGTGACGAACTATTACTAGTATTCATCGTAGATTAAACTCATCAAGATATATTTTAGAATGATTTAAAACCTTGCCTATAGAAAATAATTTTGGAACAATACCATCATAGCTTTCTTTTATGTATCGCTTGAAAATGTTCATCTGACAAAACATTTTAATTGGCTTTTGTTGAAACGTTTTCGAGCATAATGGACCTATGTTCGTGTACGCTGTACTAATTGCCCACGAATAGGCATGCATGCTATACTGAACCTGTCTTTTAGATGCGGTCCATTGTTTTCTCTTTAGCAGAACACATTTTCAAACAAAAGAAAACTTGCCAAACACAATACATTGGTATAGTTTAATGTTAATGGCGAAACTTTATTTGTATTCATGGTAGATTGAACTCAAAAGGATATAGTTTTAAAAATGATTTAAAATGTGCCCTTTCATAAAATAATTTTGGAACAAAGCTTTAACGGATATTTTTCTTCTTTAACTTTTTTTTGCTCCATCAATATATCAGATTTTAATGTTCATTTTTGGAAAGAATGGATTTATTTTTTAAATTGAATAATTACTTACCATCTTCAAATTAAAGGATTATATATAGCTGTACATTTAAACAAAATATGGAGAACATAAATATTCTTTGTATTCATAGGTCACGTGCTTCGCTTTATTCACAACGCTTATAGCATTCGATACAAGTAAGCAGACGAACTTCATCAAGGGTAAAGGACCTAAAAATGGACACTCAGCATGTGGCTGAATGTCTTTCAAGAACTTGAACACGAAAATTCATCTTATCAACTGTCCGCTCAAGGTTAAATCTGGGAAATTCAATTTTAAAAAATTACAAGCCAAGTAGGCAACTCGCTTAAAATATTGGATGTGCCTGATCTGGATTTAGAGGGGTCACGGATTTAGAGGGGTCACGTGCATCAAGCATTGGCTGGGTATTTAATAACTACCCTTATTATACAATTTCCATAATTACTGTATTAATATTCCGTCATCCCCATCCAGTTCAAATATGACCATTTTACTGGCACAAATTCCAAAATTCCACGAACCCAGGGCTCCGTTCTTAAACTGCGATAAAAATGCATGACTTTCAAACAGTTGTTTTAAACAACTGGACATCACACTACGTGTATAGTCAGTACTTAATTTGATAAGTGCTAAGTTCTTCGTTCACGCTGATACCTATGTTCCAGAAGTGCCTGTTGCTTGAAAAGTATAAATTTAAGAGCAGGCGCCCCTTTTCAGGAATGGTTTTACGGCAAGGCGAGCAAACTGTTATCTTGGGCCCAGCATCTTCGGGGCCCACTCTCAAATTGACCAAAATGAATTCCCATAAATGTTTTCGGTTAAAAAGACGTCAAATTTTAGAATAAATTCTTGCATGTGAACAATTGCACGAGTAAAATACACCATGGACAAACAAGATAAAAGCTATATAATGGTTCTTGTGTTCTCGGTGCTTAAATCTGTCTTTCTTTTATAGGTCACGATATTAAAGAGGTAAATAAATTGTACGTGAAGATCTGGAAGGGTTATTGCAAAAATAAAAGTAGAAAATTAAAACATTAATGAAATTTATTTTAAATTAGCAAATAGATATATAAATTATTTCGTATAAGTTTCAGTATGGTCTAATAACGTTTTATTTGTTAATTATATCACAAATGTTTAATTTAATTAGGGCTGTTTCTTCCACCAAAATTTCGAAAAGTTGTGCATATTCTGTGCTAACAATGAATTGGATCTGCGAGAAAAGCTGTTAAGCGTCCTTTCATGTTAAATCCAATGTATTTCCGTAAGTATTAAGTTCTGAACGATAAAAAGCATTTTATTAAAATGTCGCCTTAATAGTTATTCACTGACGTGGGGGAATACACAACCTTAACACACGTTCAATTTCTGCATAACAATATTTAATAAACACATGCACATCTTGCATCTAATTTTTAAAATGCTTGTTATCGGTTGAATTATAACACTTGCATGAACGTCTTTATGTGAAGCAGTCAGCTAAGCATGATATAGAATGACAGTAAACATTAGGGTGATAACCAATTTTGTAACCCTAAAGCCTATCTAGTGACAATGAACTGTCACCGTACTGTGCTGTAACACATACACACACAGTGAAGGCATTTATTTTGTTCATTCTTATTTGCTAATACTCTTTTGTGGCATTCGTGTAATAGCCTTCCTTACAGAGCTGACCGCCGATAACAACACATGACATTGTAAACTTCTGGGTATTTTACCATTTCCGTTGATAGCCTATCGTATGGTTTTGACATAACGACAACCCAGAAGCTACTAGTAAATACTGAATTGTTTTTCCTTAGTAAACATTGTTAAGCTTGTATATTCCTCCCGTTTCAGTATGCAGAAGTGACCATGCGTTCTTCAGAATTCATGTGATCATGCGTTCTGAATCTTTCCCTCATAACTGGTGGGGAAAAACACCAGATAAAATATATAAATATTTAAAAAAAACAAAAAAAAAACTAAGCAATAATGTAATCATATACTATGAGTTATACTGAAGAAAACGTGTGCAACACTTTATAATATCTGAAAAAGTTTGAAACGTATCTTTTGCGTAAGTAATGTAGAACAGACATGCCCAATAAGCTGTTGCTACCTATTTCTTGTGTCACCTGGATAATATCGTTTTGCATAATGCATTTTTCCAGTTTTTACAGAAATCTTTTAATTTTTAGTATTCTCTTTTGTAAGCATCCTGTCTTACGATGGATTCATCTCAGTCGTCATGCATGCCTTCATTGCCATTGTTGCTTGCGGTCGTTCAGACGAGTTTGAAGAGACGAGATTTCACGTAAGTCAGTATTGATTTGCTCCAACGTGAGATGACCATGGAGGTATTTCTATAACATATTCGCAAATATTAAATTCAACATTGTCTGGAATAATTTCATCTAATGTGTTAATTGAGATATGTGACAATGGACAATCAAGAAAAAATTAACGTAAATATGAAGATAAAAGCCCGTAAATCACCGCTATTTCAATTGCCTAATTTAAATTCTTCCTGCCCACTCATCCAACACTTTGCTCCGTGACCTAAAATCTGTGACATATGTGGCGTTCTGTTGAACTGCATGTATCAAGTTTTGTAACAAAATTCCAAAATGGCATTGTTACTGAAATTTAAGTTTAGCTCAACCTTTTCATATCTTCCCAGAGAAACTTCTGGGAGTGATCCCAGGAGAAACATCCTCGTGCCATAGTCACAATGTAGATAAGTACTTAAAATTAAACTTACTCCTAGCGGATTAAAGCAAGTTAATGCAATATATACAAGTTAGGACACAATTTACCGTTATAAAACTTCTCTCGGATCTGAACGGGAAAATGCACTAATAGGCCTCATAAAAAATTATTTCGATATGAGCAAGTCAATTACTAAGTTTAGTGAATTTATATCCTGAAGATCATTGTTACATTTTCTTTTAATACATGTGATTTTTGAGTTCTTATACGATCCCCTTTTTCCCCTCGAACCAGACATCAAATACAAACGAGATAACAAATCGTATAAATTATAGTCAAACATTGTTCAATAGGCTGTTCATTTTAAAATCTCAGCAACACATATTTTACACATTGCACCAGTTGCATGATCATGAAGTCATGCAGGCATTTGTTTCCTTTGTATCATGTTTCTAAGAGATATATGCATTGATATGCTTCGGTATTTGTCGATAAATGTTGAGTCTAATCTCCCGAATATTTGATCGATTTATATTGTATGAAATGCCCCTGATCCTGAAAAAGATTCTTCCCTACCGAGCAATTTTAACATAAAACATGAAGCTTTACTTTCACTATTTAAGTATTTTCTGATCCTAAAAATCTAGAATCTTCTCTTGCATGTATCATACAATCTCCACTAAAGATCAATTCTAACTTATATTTGTGATCAATTTACGTTCCCTCCCTAATTGTTTATTTTTAAGTTGGGAATCCAAAGTAAAGATCGTATCGTGGATGTGATAAAAATGATGTTTTCTTGAATAAGAGTTTTCATAAATCTGGTCTTTACGTAATTGTTTTGTTGTTTCTTTCTTTCACGTGTGTACGTGTGTGTGTGTGTGTGTGTGTGTGTGTGGAGTATCAAGCAAGCAAATAAGAATAAAGCCGCGTACTATCGATAAAATCAAGCAATAACTACTAAATGATATTCCTATTTAGGATATCATATAAGTGCTTAATTTATCTTTTCTTTCCAGATGGACACGTTCATAAAATTCATCGATGCAGTGCGTGTAGGTGTATCCGGAAGTCCCAAAGCTTCAGCGATTATCCATGCATTGATTGCCATTATTCAGTTTTGTATATCTTTGTACACAAACGTGTCGGATAAGAATAAGAAGTGTTTTGTCTCTTGTTGTATTCAGGTCTTTGCTTTTGCTCTTACTTGTGTGAGACATGCATGTTGTCAGTGTAATTCAGATAAACCGATATCGTTTTGTGGAATGTGCGAACAGATGTTTACGTCGTTTTTTATTTATGGAGCGTGCGTCTGTTGTCACATATATTTTTCTTTTTTGTAAGGAAATTAAATTAACCTTAAAATTATACTTGTCTGACTCATTACTAATTGTCAAGAGTATTTCAGATAACATCGAAAATATATATTCAATAGGAAAGGAGTACCATTAGAAATTCGATCGATCGAGAGAGAGAGAGCAATGGTATGCTATACTAACCTTGATAACTGGAAAATGTAGGCCGATATTTTTGTGCGGTCAAAAATTAAGGAACTGTAAGAATAATATCACATTGTATTCGATCAGTTTTAATTTTCTTATGAGGGAAATATACAATAATATGATATCTTTTATGATTTGATATTATTCGATCCCCCCCCCCCAATATAAATGTTTTTCTTGATGTGATTCCTGAAGTACATGGCCTGGATAAGATAAGTCGTATAAATTGTCTGTGGTAGGTGTGTTGGCATCGGTGCATAATAGCTTTGCATGATTATACACGACTACAAATCATGAACGTTTCACATAAAACAGAATGCTTTTGACACACACGCACACACACACTAAAGCCACAGCGGCTCGTTTGTATTTCTGATTGCATCAGTTTTAGCAAGTTTTCAGAGCAAGTTGGTCGTTCTTACTCTCGAGACACTGTTTCCACTGATTGCTGTCCACGTCAGTCTCATCAAAAAGCTTTGATATCCAAAATAAGAAAAGGTTTGTCAGAGATGTCTATAAATGGGAAAAGATAATTCCGCAAGTGTGTGTGTGTGTGTGTGTGTGTTAGACGTAGTCTTCAGGCCTGTTATTTGTCTAGAGAGCACGGATAATCATGATGCAATCAAAAGTTTTCTTCATCCCGATCGCGATTATGTTCTGATGGCGAGGAAAATATTAGGAATTGATGTAGCACTCCAAGAAAATGTTCTATTGTAATAACATCAGATCCCGCATATATATATATATATATATATATATATATATATATATATATATATATATATATAATGTACAGAGATGGATACATTTTTATCAAAGTGAAACGAGGCTTGCCAATCTTCCTTTTAATGAAAAATGTGAACAACGAGTGGTACATCATTAATACAGCGTACATGCTATACATATATTTTATTTGTCACATACAGTTACATATATTTGCCCTTTGAACGGAGTTAATAGTGACTACATGCAACGGTGTATTGACCGAGCGAATAACTCACGTACCTGCAGAGTGTGTCCGCAACAAAATGTAGTTCTGCGATTTTAGTGGCTATTCAAAATCAGCTTTGCATATTGATAAGTTGAATGTTTTATTTTGTGTTTCTATTTTTTTCACATTGATTAAATGAATATAAGACACACTTACAATTTAAAAACATCAAAGATGGTGTTAATGAAGAAACAAGAGCACTTCATAAACGTGGTTCGATTATTGAACGCTCATCCATTTACTACCGGCGCATGGAAATTAGTGTGGAATAGAAACTAAGCGAAATGGCGACCCAACAAGAAGTAATTAAAATATTTTAATATATTTACAGTTCATCTAAGTCGTTATTCTGCTTTAATTAACATTAAGACCCTGTCTAGTCGCATCATCACGCGCAGTTTCAAGACGCACGCACAATTCATGCCATTACACTTAACTTGAGATTGAGATTAACTTGGGAGCAACCTTCGAAATGGCAGGAAATAAACTTGGCCGGATCTATGACGAAAATAAAAATAAAAAGAAACTGCATAATATTCTGCACGAAAGAGTACACCCTCAAAAGAGAAATAACTCGCTCATTGTCTCTGAAGCGAGTGAAGTTTTGATGGCGTTAGAGAGACTTGTTCTAGCTGTAATGAGGAGGATATATCCAAGAGCAGGCTAATTAAACAAATACGTTTGGGCCATTAATATAGATAGGGCATCCGAACTCACTACTCCTCGGTGGATATACGAAACGTATTATAGCAACGCAGAAGAATAGCAACGCAAACACCAACAGCAATTTTCAGATGCTATTAGTAACGGCAAACGGAGCAAAGGCGTTTAAGGAAATTTATGAGCACTCTAAGAAAGTTGATGTTATTGGATTCCAACGCACAATGTGATCCATCTCGGATTGGCCTAGTACTTTGTCATTTGAGCTAATTTGGGCTGATGAGGCACTGGAATTTATTTTGTTCTCATTTTCAAATGATTTTGATGATATCGACGATAACGAGTTATTTTGTCCGAGAAAACTTGATTTAAAATTTCGAGCTACCATAAAGTCGTGTAATAGACTGTGAGGCTCACTGTCCACCGATCTTTAAAATGAGTGTACCACCTGGTGCATGAAAGGGGATAATAAAGCGGTGACGGGCACATCTGAATCGTGCTTCCACCAATTAGATAAACGCTTGCGTAAATACTTATAAACTCCATGGGATTAGGACGTAATAAGTGCAAAGCTGTCTACCTTGGAAAATATTAACTCTGCGACAGAACGTGTCATTATGAATACTGTAAAACACATACGATGGTCCACGTGTACGGCCATGTCTTGTGGCATCGGAGTCGAGTCACAAAATACTTTTCCGATCGTGTGGATCTGCTTGGAAATGCTATCAGGCACAAAACATAAACTGACAGCACTAACACCTGTGATTGCACAGACAGACGAAAGAAAAAACAATAAAACAGAAACAAAAGAAGTAATAACTTAGATCGAAGCAGTTGCAGTTTCTGAGGCTGAAAAAATACCAAAATTAAAAGAAGTCATTAATTAGACTCCTTCCCCCTTGTATAAACATGCCTACTGTACCTCTGCTCAAACATCTTGTACGGCAGCATGGAATATACATACCAAGTCGGATGAGAAAGGATGACATATTTGAATTATTGAGACCCATATTTGCAATGACTCCATCATCACCACCAACACCACTACTGGTTGTCACTACAGCAGCAAAAACGATTACTAACAAAACAGCGGTACAAGAATTAAAACAATTTGCACGTAAGCATAGTATCCGAATACCAATAAGTACAAGAAAAGCTGACATCCTTGTGATATTAGGTGAGTATGAATGAAACAGGGCAATGTTCTACAGTGCTACGACCGCTCCGGTGGCCTAGTGGTTAGAGCGTCCGCCTCGGATACGGGAGGTCGTGGGTTCGATCCCCGGTTGAGTCACACCAAAGACTTACAAAAATGGTACAGCTACCTCGCTGGGCGCTCAGCATTAAGAGATTAGTGTTAGGACTGGTCGGCCTAGTGTCAGGATAATGTGACTAGGTGGAACATCATGCTACATGTCTGCAGCATGATGCCCCAGTGCTGGACATCACTATAAAACTGCCACCCTGCAGACATCGTAGCAATATGACTGAAAAATTGTTAAAGCTACGTTTAAAAAAAATCCCCAAAAAATAAAATCCTACAGTGCTACGTCCTGTTAGTAACTAGGGAAGAAGGGGGTGGGAGCAGAGATGTCAGCAATGTTATAGGCGAATCCACCTTATACTAAAGTGTATATCAGAAGAAAAACCTCTTGTATGTTTGTCACAGGGACTTGTACTGTTGATTATTAACCTAATATAATTACACAATGACACAAGCCCCATAACATGTGAAATGCAGGTACATGCATGATAAGAAGACAACATGCCTAACTCTGTACCTTTCTATTGATCTATTTATCAATTCTCTTAATAATACTCATTCGTGCAGTTGTCCAATTTGCTTCATTAAGTTCAGAAGAAAATTATCATAGAAAAAGGAAAATTAGGAAAAAGGACATTTTTTCAGTTAGCTGACGGGTTTCCAGAACAGGTTGTCTTAAGTTAGTGCAATACCTTAAACAGCCATTGCTCAATGCAGACTCTTTGGTTATTTTTAGACCAGGTACATGTCATGTTTCATATAACCACAAAATCAGGAATTACGAATTGCAAAATGCTACCATAGAGCTTCCAAAATATTATGGTATTTATGAAGAAAGAAAACCTATTCAAAATTGATGAATTTATTTTGTATGAGCATAGTAAATATTGGATCAGAAGTGAGAGAAGCTGCCGCTACAGTTATTTATGGAATACCAGTAACATTTGATGCTTAGAATATTTCACTTAAAGTACACATTACCAACTTGTACACATATACTACAATAATGGCATGTCAGGAATCAAAATACAGATTTATAGCTGTCTTTTTTGTTTTTCTGGCACTGACTTGTGTGATGCATTTAACAATCTTTGCTATTGTTTCGTTCATTTCCAAGGACATAACAACAAGATTTTGAGTGATTCAAAAACTTACCCGCAACATGTTTTGCATAGCTATGGAGGCACTAAACAATTACCATTACAATTTTTCATTTACTGGAGATCATGGTTCAGTGTCGGAACAGTCACTAACCAGAAAAATACCTATCAAGGAAGGAAAAATGACAACTGCAAAACCAAAATACAAAAAGAAAATGAAGGATTTTAACATTTTTTTTATTTTTATTTTTCATAAAGCCTGTGCACTTTTCAGTTACACTGATGCAAAATGTTAAGTGCATTTATACTGTCACTAATGATATTATTATTATAAAAAATAGTTGACAGCTGATTCTAATAAATAAAATAAGCAATTACTACATAAAATAAATCAGTGAGATGAACCTGATAGCTCTCACCTTATGAAACTGATAACATCAGCACTTAGTTTCAAGACATTCAGATACTTTCTCTCACCACCCCCTCTTCTGATTCAATGTGTTATCTGCTAAATACAAACATTTACAAAAATAATTGGAATTATATTTTTTGCATAAACAATTTATAGGCATAGTCATAGAATCTGTAATCGTAATTTAAGTTTGATTAGTTGGTGATAAGAAACATGACATATAATACATATATTACAGTCTGAAACAAGTGGTTGATGCTGGCTGTCTTAAATGTTGTAACTGGGGACAACCTGTGTTCTAACTGGGGACAACCTGAGTGATTGGTGCTAGCTGTCTTAAATGTTGTTCTAACTGGGGACAACCTGAGTGATTGGTGCTAGCTGTCTTAAATGTTGTTCCAGCTGGGGACAACCCGAGTGATTGGTTAAATGTTGTTCTAGCTGGGGACAACCTGAGTGATTGGTGCTAGCTGTCTTAAATGTTGTTCTAGCTGAGGAAAACCCGAGTGATTGGTGCCAGCTGTCTTAAATGTTGTTCTAGCTGGGTACAACCTGAGCTATTGGTGCTAGCTGTCTTAAATGTTGTTCTAACTGGGGACAACCTGAGTGATTGGTTAAATGTTGTTCTAGCTGGGGACAACCTGAGTGATTGGTGCTAGCTATCTTAAATGTTGTTCCAGCTGGGGAGAACCTGAATGATTGGTTAAATGTTGTTCTAGCTGGGGACAACCCGAGTGATTGGTGTCAGCTGTCTTAAATGTTGTTCTAGCTAGGGACAACCCGAGTGATTGGTGCTAGCTGTCTTCAATGTTGTTCTAGCTGGGGACAACCCAAGTGATTGGTGCTAGCTGTCTTAAATGTTGTTCAAGCTGGGGACAACCCAAGTGATTGGTGCCAGGTGTCTTAAATGTTGTTCTAGCTGGGGGTAACCCGAGTGATTGGTGCCAGCTGTCTTCAGTGTTGTTCTAGCTGGGGACAACCCAAGTGATTGGTGCCAGCTGTCTTAAGTGTTGTCTAGCTGGGGACAACCCGAGTGATTGGTGCCAGAGCTGTCTCAGGTGGTGTTCTAGCTGGGGACAACCCGAGTAATTGGTGCCAGCCATCTCAAGTGTTCTAGCTGGGGACAACCCGAGTGATTGATGCCAGCCGTCTCGAGTGTTCTAGCTGGGGACAACCTGAGTGATTGGTGCCAGCCGTCTCGAGTGTTGTTCTAGCTGGGGACAACCCGAGTGATTGGTGCCAGAAGTCTCAAGTGTTGCTCTAACTGGGGAATGTGTGAGCTATCCGTAAATAATATTCCTTTGAGCCAATTTTCTTCTGGAGCGAGTTTAGCGTCAGAATTGTACTTTTGCTTGACCAGGCAGATATGCTGACAATGGAAGCATCTGTCTTGGGTTATACATGTATATTGTGATCAAAGTAATGCCATCTTCATTGGTAGATCATGCCAAGTTGTCAGCATCAGACAACCCAGATCATGACGAGACCAATATGAGATTTATAGTTATTGTGCAGTTGTTAAATTTTGCATCATGGAAAATTTCACATGTTGAATGACTATTCAAGTTTCTATCCAAGTCTCAGCTGACAGTGGTTGAAATATTTCCGGCAGGACATTGTTATGGACTCCAATGGTGACTTGGCATGCAAAAAGCACCATTGCTTTTTCAGTTATTTACGTGATTGGACAAACTACTGGAACTTGATGATACAGCTTTTTTAATTACACATTTTCTTTTGCATATCAATCAAGGTTAAAGCAAAGTGATTCACTCTTGTTTAATCATAACCAGGAAACCTCAAGGAGAAAGTAGTTCCAGACTCGATTGAGAGTACAGTGATAAATAAGCTGAAAGCTTTAGTATTCTCCTACTTCTAGGAAATGGTGGTAAAATTCTGGCTTTTTATTGATTAAAAGATTGATAGGAACATAATTTTTAAAAAAATCTTAATGGTTTAAATAGATTTATTTACCAATTTTTGAAATTAGTTCTTTATTGCACTTTGTCCTCAAGGCATAAAACGAATAGATTGTGTAAATTAATTGATGAAATCAAGAATAAAGATAACATACTAAGCCATCTGCATGTTTAACATATCAACAATATATAAAACACAGCAAACAGCAAAATCTTCCATGGTACACCATTCTCTCATTCAGCAAACCCACTTATGATATAAAAACTGGTGTGGATCCCATTTTTTCCTATGACAAAAATAGGTTACATCTTACATAACGTGACAAAATTGCAATCAAGCAAAATGAAAGTTAGATGCATTTCATATCTAATCATTGTAAATGGCAGTGAGTGAGTGGAAATTTAGAACCGCCATCATTAAATGTGCAAATTTAATAAGAAGTCATTGTATCAAAAATATATGTTCAATAAGTAACACTATATAAGATGAAACATCAATCACTGAAAATGTTGGTTAATGATTGACAACACTGTTAGAAATACTAACTATAGAAAATTTGTGAAATGAAATTTGTTTTAATGTATTCTTTAAGTTTACTTTGAGTACAGGCATCATAAGCATGTTTTCTCCTGTTATATTCAAAGACAAAAAAAGATTAAACTGACTCCAATGTCCTCAAACATTTCTATTCTGTGCTTTTTGCAGTTCATCTACGGGTGTATTTTGCCAAGGCAGGTTTAGGTTTATGCTGTTTACAAGTTGTCCAAGAGACATTATGGACTATAACTAAGAGATTATCAACTTGTGAAGAAGGCCATATCACTGGATTTGGACTGCCAGAGGACCAATCCTGCCTGAGCTAAAGACGAGTGCAATGTGAACCCAATAGTCCAGGTCCTGGCCCAAGAGCAGTCCATACTCAATGATACTGTCCTCTACGTAACAATATTTCTTTCATTCACTCTGTCTGCCTTGCTATGTAGTGTCTAATTATCAGATATGGTGCAGTCACTTTATTCTGTTTGCAATGGGACATGGAATGCATGACATCATCCAGTCAAAAGAACTGATCCATATCTTATGATTTAGTCACTAGCATACAATCAGGTTAATAATAATAATGTACTTGCTGTAGAATAGCTAATACCAATGTGTGATCAATATTTAATTAACAGGACAAAGTTTCTCATTTGTGATGATATTGCAATAATTACAAGATATTATGAAAATCTATATACATCACAGATTATGACTCCTAATGAACTACTTTCTAATGAATAGTACATGTTGGGAAAATAAAAATCTCAAAGCTATATTTAGAATGAATTAAATATTTTATGAACTTAAAATTACATGCAATTTAGGAATATGAAATAAATCCCAAGATATGTACATCTATAAAGAATGTATGGCATGATGTACATGTTGATATTTCTCACTACCAATACTTCTGAAGAATCCATTTTGATCAAGAGTGACAAAGACATTCTGTGACAAATTGAATATTCTCTTTTATCAATGTATGTTTCGTTAGACTTCAATATATTTTCTTTTATTGATGTATGTTTCGTTAGACTTCAATATATTTTCTTTTATCAATATATGTTTCGTTAGACTTCAATATATTTTCTTTTATCGATGTATGTTTTGTTAGACTTCAATATGATAAGAGTTACTTTCACAACATATATTTTTTTTTAGATATCATTGCAATATGCAATTAAGAAAAAGGTATCCAATCTTATTGTGAACAATGTGAGGTAACATAAATTTTCCAGTTTTAAAATATGCAATATTACCACAGTACATGTGACTCTACATGTTTAATTATTATACTAATTACAGATGAAATGAAGCAAGTCTTTGAGCTGTTATAATACACTCATTATTAAGGCCCTTCATTATAACACTGTTCCTGTTATAAGGCCCTTCATTATAACACTGTTCCCATTATAAGGCAAGTATGGTCATGGATTCCATTTAATTAATATGTAGGAAAATTAATGTATCATGTACTTGTTTATAGACAGTGTACTCTATTGCTTCTATTGACATAATTATAATAGGGAGTGATGCAATTTCTGTTCTTGATATAAAGTGAATGGACATATAAAATTCTGATAAAAACAATATCCGAACCAAGATATATGCTTTTATCTGTCATGGAATGCTATTTATATCACATAATAATTAATTGAGCAAAATTGAGTTTTTAACAAAAGAGAAATACATGTATAATTTACAAATTGTATCAATTTGAGAACTCAACTATAAGTTAATCTATATATACTGTCTTTTTTTCCTGGAGGGAAAAAATCTTGTAACTTTGTAAGAACAAAAGTAATTTAGGAATGGTAAAACACAATATTCTTGAAAGTTAAAAATCAATTAAATAAAATAATAATGTCATCACAGTCATACATCTGCATACTTAAAAGACAAAATTGGGAACAATTTAACAATATATAAACAAGTTATAAAAATTGAAAATGTAAAGAAACTGCCATAATCAATTAAATTTACTTATACCTGAAATTATAATACAAAAGTATTTCAGCTATTTATAGATACAACTTTGGCTATATACAGATATAATAAATATTAAAAAAAAACGACAAACATTTGAAAAAATATAATGTAGAAACAGTGAGAATGATACAATATTTCTGCAAAATAAGGCATTATTTTGAGAGTGACAGGTATATGGTGATGTTGTTTGCATCTGCAACATGCAAACAGAGAGAATGTTAAGATACCTATATACTACTTTCTTGCACTGTGACTGAAATTTCTTTCAATGCTGTCGTCGTAGAAATCATTCATGGTCTAAGCACACATCTATTAAAAATGGCTGCCCTTTGTCCTTGAAATATCAACCTGAACTAGTCCAAGGTACATGAACATTAACAGGTATTAAAATATAGAAATTAATTCTGCCAGAGTAGCAATACAAGCTTCTGAAAGTGCAATGAATGAATTGCAAAATATATAAAGTAAAAACGTTATTGGTTCATTTTTCAAAATTCACCTTTTTTAAGTCCAGGAAGTGAAATGACTAAGTGGAGCTAGCAGTTTTTTTTTATAGCTACACATCTAATGTAAGGCCATGCCATATATTCTAAACCCAAATTATATCCATCAATCATACACCAAAATAAAGGAAATTAAAAGTTCTCTTTACAATACCCAAGATAAACAAGGCTTTTCTCTAAATAGTATAGCCAGTGAAGAGACCTGGGAAATTCTCTTTCTGTATCTGTCTGAAATACGTAACTAAAATGTCAGTACATCTGAAACTGGAAGAGAGTTGTCCAAAACTGGTTTATAAATATGATCACAGTATCAAAATTCTACCTGGAAAATATCACATAGTCATCACATGATAAATTATTCTTTTAAATGCAAAATATTATATGAAAAACATTGTGATATGAAATCAGTTTAATATCAGAAGTTGATGTGCATTTACAAACTTCCTATTCAAAGATAAATAACTCCTGAGACACAGGAAAATTGATTAGACAGGTACCTTGCAAGAACTGGTTTGGCTTGGTTTGGAGTTTTAAGGCATAGGAACACAAGTATATTATTTAATGCTGAGGCAATCAGAGCAAAGAGCCATGCCCAAGGACACACGTGTCAAAAGGACACACATGCTCAAGGACACGCATGTCCAAGGACACACATGCTCAAGGACACGCATGCCCAAGGACACACAAGCCAAAGGACACACAATGGGGGATGATATTTTGGCTCATCTGATGGTAGGACTTGAACCTGCACACATTCCTTTTCAAGTCCACCATGCTAACCACATAGCCACAAGGGCTCCAATATTCAAGTACATCATCAATTAGTTTTGTATGTTAGATCAAACATGCAAAGTTTTGTGCATAAAAACACGTAAAAAAAAGAACATTTTTTGTCCAATAGACGGATGTCCTATTCCCAAGTTCTTCATAAACCATGTGTCATATTATTGGACCTTTCACATATTTATTAGGGCTGGAAGTATTTGTAAAAAATAATTCAGACTGGATCAGCAAAATGATAGCTGTGCAATTAAAATGGAAATAGTAAACCAGTCTGGCTATTTAAAAAGACATGCAATATCTTTATCACAAGGATGTCTGAAAATCTGGTTGATGTCTCGAAATTTCCTCATCTCGTTTCCTCCTGTATTCACTCTGTCTTTTGCAGTACAGAGCAATATCTGGATCCCAAATCAGTACACAGCCACAATGATCTTCCGAACAAAAACAAAAAAGATAATATGAAAGTCAATAGCTAACATTCATAATGTTAAGCAATCTACATCAGAATTGTGTTCTTTTTTAAACATAAATTTATTACACAATTTATTGTTAATTATTTTTTAAGAAATAAGATTCAAGACGTTAATCTGTCAGAGACTAGGTCATACTTTTACTTTGGATAGGAGAAATGACTTGAAGATGTGTGTCCATGTGCAGAGTGAAAGACAAAAAATCAATAGACCAAAGAACATACCGTAATCAGAAGTGGTAATTTGTGTTATACTGCATGACAACATAAGTAGATTATTTAGTGCTGAAGCAACTAAAGTAAAGACACATAAAAACACCATTCTGGGCTGATCTGATCATTACATTTGAACTCATACTCTTCAGATCTCATATCCGGCATAGTAACCTGAGTCACCAAAGTTCCTGCATCCATGAGTCACCTTTCATGACATGTAGGAGGGCACATTGGACCTATTTCAAACCCCAAGTATGTAGGAGGGCACATTGGGCCTATTTTAAACCCCAAGTATGCAGGAGAGTACAATGGGCCTATTCTAAACTCTAAGTATGCAGGAGGGCACAATGGGCCTATTCTAAACCCCAACTATGCAGGAGGGCACAATAGGTCTATTCTAAATCACAAGTATGCAGCATGGCACAATGGGCCTATTCTAAACCCCAAGTATGCAGCATGGCACAATGGGCCTATTCTAAATCACAAGTATGCAACATGGCACAATGAGCCTATTCTAAACCCCAAGTATGCAGGAGGGCATAATGGGCCTATTCTAAACACCAAATATGCAGGAGGGCACAATGTGCCTATTCTAAACCACAAGTATGCAGGAGGGCACAATGGGCCTATTCTAAACACCAAATATGCAGGAGGGCACAATGTGCCTATTCTAAATCACAAGTATGCAGGGCATGTATATCAGAAATGAGACAAGCACAGGATCTCTACTAATAATTTACAGACAAATGGGACATAATTATAAGGGACTTAAATATAAAACATTTTCACACCTGATAATATTGATTACACAAGATCAAAGATTACTTTTACACATGATAACATGGACTAATTTTACACATGATAACATAGATTACTTTCACACAACATTAATTATTTTTACTGATGATAACATGGACTAATTTTACACATGATAACATAGATTACTTTCACACAACAATAATTACTTTTACTGATGATAACATCAATTACCTTTACACATGATAACATAGATTACTTTCACACAACATTAATTACTTTTACTGATGATAACATCAATTACCTTTACACATGAGGGTGGCCGAGTGGTCTAAAGCGCTCTCCGTTATGGATCACTGCCATCTCACCTCTGTCTGCGTGGGTTTGAGTCTAGGATTTGGCCAATGTGGGTATGTGAGAAAGCTTGCCTGTAGCTTCTTGTGGGTCGGTGGTTCTTTCCGGGGTTTTCCCGGGTTCTTCCTCCACCATTAATACTGGCCACCATGCATAGTCTATCGTGTGCTGAAAAATGGCGTTAAACCCCATAACAACAACAACAACCTTTACATATGATAACATGGATTACTTTTACACATGAAAACATTAATTACTTTTACAGATGATAACACAAATTACTTTTACACATAACATGGATTAATTTTAAACATGACAGAAATTACTTTTACACATAACACAAATTACATTTATACATAATGATAAGGATTACTTTTACACATAACACAGATTACTTTTATCCTTGATGACAAGGATTACTGTTACATATATGGATTACTTGTATACATGATAACATGGATTACTTTCATACATGATAACATGGATTACTTTCATGCATGATAACATGGATGACTTTCATGCGTGATAAAATGGATTACTTTCATACATGATAATATGGATTATGTTCATACATGATAACATGGATTACTTTCATACATGATAACATGGATTACTTTCATACATGATAACATGGATTATGTTCATACATGATAACATGGATTATGTTCATACATGATAACATGGATTACATTCATATATAACATGGATTACTTTCATATATGATAACATGGATTACTTTCATACATGATAATATGGATGACTTGTATACATGATAACATGGATTACTTTCATACATGATAACATGGATTACTTTCATACATGATAACATGGATTACTTTCATTCATGATAACATGGATTACTTTCATACATGATAGCATGGATTATGTTCATATATGATAACATGGATTACTTTCATACATGATAACATGGATTACTTTCATACATGTTAACATGGATTACTTTCATTCATGATAACATGGATTACTTTCATACATGATAGCATGGATTATATTCATACATGATAGCATGGATTACTTTCAGACATGATAACATGGATGACTTTCATACATGATAAAATGGATTAATTTCATACATGATAACATGGATTGCTTTCATACATGATAACATGGATTACTTTCATACATGATATCATGGATTACTTTCATACATGATAGCATAGATGACTTTTACTAAATAAAATGCTATGCTCACTTTTCTGAACTTCACATCCTTGTCCCTCTCTAAAGCCAAGCCCTCCACTTATCACTGCATTAAATTTCTTGGAACCTACAAACAGAAATTTATTATTTTTTATATAGTTAATTAAGTGCAACAACTTTCATCACCAGTAAAATTATCATCATAATCATCATAGTTGTCATCCTCCTTCAAAGTATCCACACCTGCCATAAGATGATGTCTTATGCTAAAACCCATTTTTTGCTCCCAAACCCTGACACGGTCATGTTTCTGTAAAGGCTTTCAGTAACCTTTGAGACCCCCCCATCACTTCAATATATGCCTGTAACATGTAGCACAGCATGTATAAATAGTAAACAGTCCTGCTTAGAGCTCATGTATTACTTATCATCCTTGGGGCTTTTTATACAGCAAATTGTCACCGAGGCAATTAAAAGGCAATGAGGTCAGGTATAAATTACCACCATTTCATGTATTACTTGGCTGACAACAGCTAGGGTACATGTTAGTTCCTTTGAAGACTGCTGTGGGGGGAGCCCATTGTGCTAATTTTCTAATTGCTTTTTATATGAAAGCTTATTCTCAACTGGACATAGCTTTGTTTGTGCCATATGCACTGACCCCCCACTCCCGACCTCAAAACACTTTTTCACTCCCCCCCCCAACACACACACTGCCTGGGAATATGGCAGGTATGAATATCATAACAATGAAATTTTTAAGATCAAATGATGTACCCTCTTTCTCTTCTAAGATTTAAAAAAGATTTACACAAATCATATTTGCTACTTTCTATGAACAGAAAAACTTAAACAAGCTGAAATGCTGCAGACCCTATTCTTTACATGATTTTTCTATAGTTCAACTTTCCCAAGGTCACTGACATGATAATATATTACATGAGGAGCTATGGAGTAATTTAGCCAATTATTCATATGCATAATGTTTAAGTTCATGATGCTTTTACTGCATACATAGTATGTACTTATATTTTTCATGTGTATCAGTGCCCATACAGAAGGACCTCAAGAGTCTGTGTCAATTATTCACATGAATAATGTTTACATTCATGATGCTTTTACTGCATACTGCCATAGTATATACCTATATTTTTCATGTGTATCAGTGCCCGTACAGAAGCAGTGTGTCTGTGTGTGACCAGGAGGACCTCAAGAGTCTGTGTCAATTATTCACATGAATAATGTTTACATTCATGATGCTTTTGCTGCATACTGCCATAGTATATACCTATATTTTTCATGTGTATCAGTGCCCGTACAGAAGCAGTGTGTCTGTGTGTGACCAGAAGGACCTCAAGAGTCTGTGTCAATTATTCATATGAATAATGTTTACATTCATGATGCTTTTGCTGCATACTGTCATAGTATATACCTATATTTTTCATGTGTATCAGTGCCCGTACAGAAGCAGTGTGTCTGTGTGTGACCAGGAGGACCTCAAGTGTCTTTGTGTCAATTACTGCAATACTTCCACCTCCAGTGCCAACCCATAATGATTTGGTCTTCTTTGTGTCCTGAATCATAAGGGAGGTAACTCTGGCATCCAGCTTTGGAAGCCTATAACAGGAAAACATGATGCATGCTTTTAACCTCTTTTAACATTTTCTAAGTAAAATATGCTTGTGACCTAATTAAACAATCAGTAAGTAAAATATGCTTGTGACCTAATTAAACAATCAGTAAGTAGAATATGCCTGTGGCCTAATTTAGCATTCAGAAACTAAAGTATGTACACAAACAACTTTTACATTTGTTAAAATAAATGTGGAATTAACCCACAGATATGTTTGCCTACAATTAAATTATTACTCTCATAAAAAACATTATAACTTCTGTTGGTATGAACAGGAAATGCATGCTTATCAGTAATACAATGTATGGATTTTTTCACAGTGATTTAAGCTCAACAAGCTATTTCCAACAGAATGTGTTGGATTTTACAAATGATTAATCTGAATTAAAGCAATCATTTAGAAATTATTTCAAACTACTTACTTAAAAATCATATCCATTTCCAGGCTGTGCTTGTGTTGGATTTGAATTAAAGCAATCCATCATAAACTACTTACTTAAAAATCATATCCATTTCCAGGTTGTGCTTGTGTTGGATTTGAATTAAAGTAATCCATCATAAACTACTTCAAACTACTTACTTAAAAATCATATCCATTTCCAGGCTGTGCTTGTGACTCTCTTTGTTCACATCCCAGATGTGTACTGTGGAGGAAGCCTTGTGTGAAAAGTAAACAGTCTGCTTTTCTGCTGCAATAGAGCAGATTGATCGATTTTGTGTGCCTCTGAAAAATAAAATACATAAGTATTGTACTAAGGCTATTTTTATGTTACACTAACTTGTATGCCTAGTATTTCTGTGTAAATAAATACCTATACATTTAGATGTCAAAATCCATTACCATTTGACTAAAACAATTGTCAAAAAAATATAATTAAATCCTTCATTTTTACATTCACATTAGTAGATAATCCAGTGCACAGTTTGCTAATTGAATTGAAATATAAAATAAGCACTTTATTACAAAACTTTAAAGGAAGCAAAAGACTATCCTTGCTCTGAAACAGAATTTTCCCAAGATAATGGTTTAAAAGAGTTTTTACAGTAACACTTCAGATCTACACAGACAATAAAACACTATTTCTAAAATCTATCATGGTTCAAATAAGAAGGGTGTTTATGGAACACTAATGCCATAATTATTAATAAACTGACCTACATGCAAAACCAACGCAAGTTCAAATCTGATTGGACAGATTGATCGATGAACAAGATTATTCAAGATGTCCTAAAATTCATAGTTGAGCATAAAAATAAACATGGCATTTATTTGCTTTTTTTCTTAACCATGCTGAATAAATAAATATGATAATTTGAGCATCACTATTTTGTAGATATTTTTATCAGTGACCTTGACCTTTGACCTTAATTAGGACAGCAACAAATGATCAATTTTTGTCAAATTAGGCCATAAATGTCAAGTTAAACTTGATCCAAAAACCATATCTTGAGCTGTATGGAAAAATTACATCCAAAATTCATGAACCTATATATCAATTAGTCTAGTATCATAATTTAATTTTTCAATCTGATTAAAATCAAATCTCCACTGAACTCCTTAAAGATCTGATTATGACTGCTTAGAGGTAATGTTTGAATGACCAATGTTATTACAATAATCACTAATTTTTATCAACCAATCAGATGAAGTCTTATATCTTTGAATTTGGGAGATTGAGCACAATGGATGATGAGCATCAATGTATCCCGAACAATCTGATTCACTTTCTGATTTCTGAAAGCTGCATTTCTTGTGGCAAATTCAAAGGTCACCAGAACATGACCCCTAAGCAGTTGCGGTCAGATCTACATGTAGACTAATTGATATATAGGTTACTGGACAAGCAAAGGGTCATAGAGAGTCAAGCAAATCCTCATAACATTTCAAAATGGCACCCTATCCATGACTAATCAGCTGCACCATGAGACACAACCCATTCCTTTGGGACCAAGGCAGCCCAAATATATGCCATATCTCCTCCATTTCCTGTACTAAAAAAAAAAACATTCTGAAGGTAGAAAACCTTGTTTCTAAGCTGTTTAATCCTGTGGGAGCAGGAAAAGTTATAATCCACCAACCTTCTGTCTTCAGTTTCAATAATCCTCTCAATTTTGACACCCACTGCCACATTCAGGAGAAGAATCTGTGTGCCACAAGTAACAAAAACCTTCTTGCCAAGTTTACACATACATATGACTGGTTCATAATCATACCCTGGACCTAAGCAGACTGGGTCCACATTCGGCTCCTGTAAGGGAAGAAAGAAACAATTAGAAAAATAAAAATATCTTGAACAGAAGTAAGCTTTTGTGCCTGGAATTCACTAGATCTGTTTCCTCCCTATTTTCCTCTACTGATCTGCTGAGTGTTGCAATCATCGGAGATATTCCTCAGAAACTCAAACATACCAAATTTGGTAATGAAAACTATTTTCTTACCTGTTTGAGTTAACATGTTCACAAGGTAAATGCCTCAAAAAAATCTCATGACTAATGACCTTGAACTTGATATGATGGGTAAAAACATCATTAACCTTGTCTCAGATACTGTATATAATGTGTTAGGGTTGGTTGCATACATAATGAATTATTTGTATTGTTATAGTGCTACAATCCAGTACAGTTATAAATCTGAGTCAAGACCTTGTAACATGAAATCAATATTCAAATTCTATACTATCAACTTGCTTTTTGAAAAACAACTAAATATAAATTAGGTCAAAATTCATTTTGTATATGTACACATCACTCTCGTGGCATTTACTTGTTCAATAAAATACAAAAATACAAGTTGCGAAGTTTGACTTGACCAAAAGGTCAAGTAGATCCAGTTTTCAAACTCATTAATGAAACTGTGGACACACCAGTGGCCAAATCTCCATCATTTTTATTCAGGACCTGTCACATATTGCAAGAAGGGTTTTCATGAAAACCCTGTGTCAATGACATCTTCCATTTAAGAAGTTCATGGACCCCGAGTAGTCTAAGGGCTTGTTTTTAAAGATCCCTCACATTTCACGTCTGTCCATGTGGGTTTAAGTCTTGGCACTGCCAACATAAATATATAAGAAAGTTTGCCATTAACAAGCTGTGGGTTGGTCATTCTTCATCCACCAAGTATACTGACCACCATATACATCCTATCATGTGCTGAAATATGAAGTTACACCCACAAAACCATACACGAAATCAAGAGATTCAGCAGTGTATAGCCATGATTGTGCTGATGTGCCAATAAACCCATACACATACATACAATCTTCTAAAGGATGTAATGATAACAAGACTTTTGAGATAGTTACCATGGTTGCCATGTTGGAGGTCAAATCAGCATCATTTTTTAAAATCAGGACCAGCTAATGTCTCTTACAATGCTTAGTGAAATTCCATAATGAATATGAACATTCCTTCAAAAGTAGCCATAAACAGAAATTGTAGATGGCCAACAAGGCAGTCAGTTTGGAGACTGGCATTATTTTTCAAATAGAACCAACTACACAATATACTTGCTTATAATAATGAGTATGTGTGATGTGTGTGCGAGTGTGTGTTGGAATTTTAATGTAGCTTGAACAGTTTTTCAGTCATATTGCTATCATGTCTGCAATGCTACAGTTTATAGCGAGGCAGAGATAGTATCATTTTTGTAAGTCTTTCGTATGACTAGGCCACCTGAGCGGTGTTGTTTATTGGGGAATGTACTAAAACACTTTTTACTATATGATACAGTGATTTAGTGTGTGTGTTTGTGTGATTTGGATTTTTGATGTAGCTTTAACAATTTTTCAGTCATATCACTACGATGTCTGCAGTGTGACAGTTTATAGTAATATCTAGCATTGGGGCATCATGCCGCAGACATGTAGCATCATGTCCCACCCAGTCACATTATCCTGACACCAGCCCAACCAGTCCTAACACTAACCTCATAATGCTGAGTGCCAAGTGAGGCAGCGTTTGTAACATTTTTGTTAAGTCTCTGGTATCGGCCGGGGATCAAACTCACAACCTCCTGCATCTGAGGCGGATGCTCTAACCACTAGGCCACCTGAGTGGTGTTCTTTATTGGGGAATGTACTAAAACACTTTTTACTATATATATATATATAACAAAAAAACTGATATCTACAAAATTGAAATCACACTGATTTATTATATAGAAGAAACATTCACATGGAATCAAAAGGGATGGTTGGGCAGTTTCTATATTATGCAGTTTCATTTTTTCATAAAAACTTTAATTACAATCCTTACAGGCAAAAAAATAAATATGCAGCATTGCTGTAAAGTTACAGTACATTCAAGGCAGAACTGGGTGTTAAGTGGTGATGTAAAAAAAAATGTATTAAACTGTACAATCTAACTCAACCTGAAGATGCATATTAGGCCAAATAAAAACAACATCCCTTTCTTAGTTGTTTTTTTTCTCCCCTATCTTGCTTTTGGTCCTTTTGTCAAAAGACTATATTGAATAAGGGCCATTTTCTGTCCCCATTTTTATGGGGATAACAATTCTTATAAATATCATAACTCTGTGTCTCATTGTATTATTCAATGTATAAATCACCCTATTCTGCATTAAATATGCTTATAAATTTCTTTTTCAAACCTAAACACGACTCTTGAACATGGGCTTGTATAGGAAATTAAAGAGAAAATGCTACATTTGACCAACTTGAAACTAGAAATAAAATCTAAGCACAGGCTTGCTCAAACATGAGGTATTTACACTGATTTATTAATTTATATGAAAATTTTTGGGTTGTCATATTAACTTAGGTGAGCACATTTGCGCTAATCACTAAAAACTAAAACATTCTTGAATTTTGCTATCTATGTAACACTGTCATTTTCCTTGTTGCATGGCTGCTGCCTAAATATCGCTACGTGTGAGAAATTAGACCTACATTACTAGATTGCGCTATAATAGTTCCTTCATTATTGTATTAACGAAATTCCAGGAATAATAACTATTCAGATATTTTAAAAACAATGTTATCCATTCATTTCTCTCTTTCTACATTCTTTCTAAATTGCCTTCGGAACATGATTTTTCAAAGAGGCACTGAAGGGGCATGTGGAACTATATGTAAACAAAGACTAAGTGGAGTAAACATTAAATGGAATTGTATTTTATGTTGCCAATTTCTTGCAAAAGCATGCTGTAAATAATAGGATAAGTACATATATATTATTTATTTTATACATAAATAACGGGTTTTGCTTCATTTCTACCATGTTACCATTTGCTACGTTTAATTCACTCACTATTACACTGTAATTTCATACATGTAATCTTTAAATAAATCTGTCAATTTCCAGATTGGTAATAACAGTTACAACCAGTGTATTTTTTCATAAAATTTTGTTAACTGGTTCATTCTTCAAATAGTAACAATATTAATTCTTGAAAACTAAAACAATAACTATAAACAACAAAGGATCGCCTGCAGTTACATAAATCTGCTAGGAATTTTTTAAGAAATGTGATACACAGATTGAACAACACAAGCTTTAATATCCATAATATCAACAGCTGTCAATTTACAGGTTTGAAATAAAATTAGTAACTGCTCAGTTTTCAAAACCAATAAAAAATAATGCGCAATTTTGAAAATCATTTTATTTTTATGTCATGCAAGGTAACATTGATCTAAAATAGAACTGTACAAGGGTTGCCAATCATGTCTGCATCAGAAAATAATGGTATTGGTACCAGTGTTGTGAAGCAGTTATTTTTCCATAATTAGATAGTATAACTTTATACAAGTATATTCATATTCAATTTTTTCATACTGAATGTTTATCACATTTTCTGTTCACACTTCCACAAGAAGAATAATCAGTTTTAGACTAACATAAAAATTTTACACTTGCTTACAATATCAATGATGCTTCTAATAATTACTGAAATTAGAAACCATTTCCAAACAGTGAGAAACATGTCCACAGTCATGATGAAAGCCAAGTAAATTAATTGATTTATGATGTTTTAATTGAAATTAATATTTGCATTATTTCTATGCTAAAAACCAGCAATTATGTGAGCCTCAATCATTTGCAAATCATTTTAAGTTTATGTTCCTAAAATGTAATGTTTTTTATGGGTATGGTATTCATCTAAAAGGAAAGTGGAGGAGAGTGACCAAGTATCTTTGTATCAGAAAATGATGTGGTGGAACCAGTGTTGTGAAGTCATTATTATTCCATAATTATATTGTATAATTTTTTTTTATACATGTTTGTTTAAGCTAAACAAAAAATTTAAGACAATATTTTATCACATTTTCCCAATCACTCCTCCAAATCAAGAAAAACTGGTTTTTGACTGATATAAATTTTTACTTGCCTACTAAATCAATGATTTTTCTAGCAATTACTGAAATTAGAAATTACACATTTTTGTTTCCAAACAGTGGGAAACATGTCCCAAGGTCAGGATGGAAGCTAAAGTAACTGAATTGATTTATGGTTTGTTAACTGAAAAAGATAATGGTATTATTGCTACCCCCTAACCAGCAAAAATAAAAATAACAAAACAAGTTTGTTCAATCTATTTATCTAAATACTGCATATATTTATTGCAACGACATATTTTCTTTATTTCATTAAATGTTGATAACCTCATTACATTATAAATAAAATAACATTTAGAGATGAAAATCTTTTATTCAAAGGACATCCTGCTTGAATATTAAGTACCACAACTATGACTACTACTACTATTAAAAATACTACTACTAGTACTACTAATAATACTGAAAATAATAACAGCATTAATAATAATACTAAAAGAATGTCCATCTTCCTGTTTTTCTAGTGGAAACAAACATGGGGGGAGCATATCATATATTCAGACCAAAACAATTCTGAAATAAAAATGTTTGTGATGTAACATGGCATAATGGTGTAACAAGATAGCTGGGTTAGATTTCGGATTTATAACAGAACACTTTTGAGGTGATACAAATACAGTAGTCCCCCTCTTATAAGGCCACCCCTATTGCAGCAGGGAAGTGGCCTTATAATGATGGTGGCCTTTCTAGAGGGGGATGACAAATGTGAATAGTAAATACATATAAAGAAAGCAACAAGTACATTTAAAAATCACATGCATGTTGTGAAATCAATGTGAAATAAACTTTTTCATCATTTTCAAAAGAATGTTATGAATAACCATTGATATAGTTTTAAAACTGTCTTTATAATTATGTTACAGATCACATCATTTGTCACTTTGTTGGTAACAGTCTAAAAACCATACCAGTCTTGTCACAATTAAAAATTTCCTTGCTGTCATATCTCCTGCATATATTGTTTAGTCTTTTGTTCCAATCTTCGACAACTTCAGCTGATTCTCCAATAAGGACAGAACACTTAACAGTGTCGGACTTGAAATCTGTGCAACCATCCAATACTTGCGGTAAAGTTGTCATATCCCATTTCAACTGATAAAATTGTTGCTTTTTCTTGGATCATTCTACCAGTGAGTGGAATT
Organism: Sinohyriopsis cumingii; assembly: GCA_028554795.2. Taxonomy (NCBI): domain Eukaryota; kingdom Metazoa; phylum Mollusca; class Bivalvia; order Unionida; family Unionidae; genus Sinohyriopsis; species Sinohyriopsis cumingii. The sequence continues at coordinate 145,687,172 of CM068826.1, read as the reverse complement.
TTCTTAGCACACAGTGCAAAACCATTCAGCAAAAATGTAGTCAGCAGATAAAAATAGTGTCAGTCTGGTAACCAGAACCACACATACTGTTTTATTTGGCCTTATATTAACAAATTGAATATGGTGAAAAATGGCATGAACAGAATCATACATGAATTCGAAAACACACAGTGGATTTGGCAATCTTAAGTGGCACAGAGGGAATAATACGTATTAATGATTTATGACAGGATTGTATAATTCATACCTGAAGAAGTTCTTCAACTGGAATCATTGCAATCTTTCCATTGGCCAGGCCTGCCAAAAGTAACCTTTTCTCTGGATCCCTGAAATGAAATAAAAGTTTTGAGTTATGATAACCAACCCTTAACAAATGAGTGAACAGTCGATTGACAAACCTTATAAATTTTAGAAAGTTTACCAAACTTATTCTTAATATTTTGGATTTAATAAATTTTGGGACAAAAATACAAAAACATAAATATTTGAGACTGAGATATAGCATCATACCCTCTAATAAGCTGCATGCAAAGAACTGAGTCAGGAAGTTCGGCAGTGGAGTGTTCATACTTGTGTGTCTTAGTATTGTAAAGCCAGATTCGATTGGCCTGTGTCCCTATCAGCAAATACACTGAGTCCACTGCTTGCAGACACAAGATTCTACCGTAACGGAACATTGCACCCTGGAATAAAAGAAATACCGTATTTCTATGATGATAAAACCAGCGACCAAATATAATAAAATGTTGAAAAGTGGGGTAATGGACTTATTCTCAGATATGGCGTTGTCAAATCAGTCACATGTCAAATACTGGGTGTACCACACTTCACTACTGACTAGGTAGCACTAGAAAAGTAAGAGTCCTTCTTTGAAACCAAATTATCTAAACAAAATTTTTTTTTTAAATCTTCATCACATAGAGATCCAGGTAACAACACTTTTAAACATTAAAATCCTTTAAAGTTTCAACCACTATTTGGAAAGTCTGTCTTTCATTATGATTAGTTCTAAAATTCATACTTGCACAACTGTAAATCATGAAACTGACTTCACCTGAAAATATGTATTATAAATAATAACCCAGCATAAAAAGCCACCCTCAATTTATGTGTACTTAATATAGTTACTATAATCTAATCATTTTTGTGGGATTTTTATGCAAGTTTTCAGCATAGGACCACACAAACTGAAATCATTTTACTTATTATTACAAACGTTCAAACTCCATCGAACAGGATTATAAGCATATTAATCATGAAAACCGTGTTCTCAACAAACATTCCAACTCCATAGAACAGGACAGCAGATTAACCATGAAAACCGTGTTCTCAACAAACATTCCAACTCCACAGAGCAAGATAGCATAGTAACCATGAAAACAGTGTTCTCAACAAACATTCCAACTCCATAGAACAGGATAGCATATTAACCATGAACAGTGTTTTCAACAAACATTCCAACTCCACACAACAGGATAGCATATTAACCATGAAAACAGTGTTCTCAACAAACATTCCAACTACATAGAACAGGATAGCATATTAACCATGAAAACAGTGTTCTCAACAAACATTCCAACTCCATAGAACAGGATAGCATAGTAACCATGAAAACAGTATTCTCAACAAACATTCCAACTCCATAGAGCAAGATAGAATATTAACCATGAAAACAGTGTTCTCAACAAACATTCCAACTCCACAGAACAGGATAGCATAGTAACCATGAAAACAGTATTCTCAACAAACATTCCAACTCCATAGAGCAAGATAGAATATTAACCACGAAAACAGTGTTCTCAACAAACATTCCAACTCCACAGAACAGGATAGCATAGTAACCATGAAAACAGTGTTCTCAACAAACATTCCAACTCCACAGAACAAGATAGCATAGTAACCATGAAAACAGTGTTCTCAACAAACATTCCAACTCCATAGAACAGGATAGCATATTAACCATGAAAACAGTGTTCTCATCAAACATTCCAACTCCATAGAACAAGTTAGCATATTAACCATGAAAACAGTGTTCTCAACAAACATTCCAACTCCTAAGAACAGGATAGCATAGTAACCATGAAAACAGTGTTCTCAACAAACATTCCAACTCCATAGAACAGGATAGCATATTAACCATGAAAACAGTGTTCTCAACAAACATTCCAACTCCATAGAACAGGATAGCATATTAACCATGAAAACAGTGTTCTCAACAAACATTCCAACTCCATAGAACAGGATAGCATAGTAACCATGAAAACAGTATTCTCAACAAACATTCCAACTCCATAGAGCAAGATAGAATATTAACCATGAAAACAGTGTTCTCAACAAACATTCCAACTCCATAGAGCAAGATAGCATATTAACCATGAAAACAGTGTTCTCAACAAACATTCCAACTCCATAGAACAGGATAGCATAGTAACCATGAAAACAGTGTTCTCAACAAACATTCCAACTCCACAGAACAGGATAGCATAGTAACCATGAAAACAGTATTCTCAACAAACATTCCAACTCCACAGAACAGGATAGCATAGTAACCATGAAAACAGTGTTCTCAACAAACATTCCAACTCCACAGAACAGGATAGCATATTAACCATGAAAACAGTATTCTCAACAAACATTCCAACTCCATAGAGCAAGATAGAATATTAACCATGAAAACAGTGTTCTCATCAAACATTCCAACTCCTAAGAACAGGATAGCATATTAACCATGAAAACAGTATTCTCAACAAACATTCCAACTCCTAAGAACAGGATAGCATAGTAACCATGAAAACAGTGTTCTCAACAAACATTCCAACTCCATAGAACAAGATAGCATATTAACCATGAAAACAGTGTTCTCAACAAACATTCCAACTCCATAGAACAAGATAGCATATTAACCATGAAAACAGTGTTCTCAACAAACATTCCAACTCCTAAGAACAGGATAGCATAGTAACCATGAAAACAGTGTTCTCAACAAACATTCCAACTCCATAGAACAAGATAGCATATTAACCATGAAAACAGTGTTCTCAACAAACATTCCAACTCCATAGAACAAGATAGCATATTAACCATGAAAACAGTGTTCTCATCAAACATTCCAACTCCATAGAACAGGATAGCATATTAACCATGAAAACAGTGTTCTCATCAAACATTCCAACTCCATAGAGGAAGATAGCATATTCACCGTGAAAACAGTATTCTCAACAAACATTCCAACTCCATAGAACAGGATAGCATATTAACCATGAAAACAGTGTTCTCAACAAACATTCCAACTCCATAGAACAGGATAGCATATTAACCATGAAAACAGTGTTCTCAACAAACATTCCAACTCCATAGAACAGGATAGCATATTAACCATGAAAACAGTGTTCTCAACAAAGATTCCAACTCCATAGAACAGAATAGCATATTAACCATGAAAACAGTATTCTCAACAAACATTCCAACTCCATAGAACAGGATAGCATATTAACCATGAAAACATTGTTCTCAACAAACATTCCAACTCCATAGAACAGGATAGCATATTCACCATGAAAACAGTGTTCTCAACAAACATTCCAACTCCATAGAACAAGATAGCATATTAACCATGAAAACAGTGTTCTCAACAAACATTCCAACTCCATAGAACAAGATAGCATATTAACCATGAAAACAGTGTTCTCATCAAACATTCCAACTCCATAGAACAGGATAGCATATTAACCATGAAAACAGTGTTCTCATCAAACATTCCAACTCCATAGAGGAAGATAGCATATTCACCGTGAAAACAGTATTCTCAACAAACATTCCAACTCCATAGAACAGGATAGCATATTAACCATGAAAACAGTGTTCTCAACAAACATTCCAACTCCATAGAACAGGATAGCATATTAACCATGAAAACAGTGTTCTCAACAAAGATTCCAACTCCATAGAACAGAATAGCATATTAACCATGAAAACAGTATTCTCAACAAACATTCCAACTCCATAGAACAGGATAGCATATTAACCATGAAAACATTGTTCTCAACAAACATTCCAACTCCATAGAACAGGATAGCATATTCACCATGAAAACAGTGTTCTCAACAAACATTCCAACTCCATAGAACAGGATAGCATATTAACCATGAAAACAGTATTCTCAACAAACATTCCAACTCCATAGAACAGGACAGCATAGTAACCATGAAAACAGTGTTCTCAACAAACATTCCAACTCCATAGAACAGGATAGCATAGTAACCATGAAAACAGTGTTCTCAACAAACATTCCAACTCCATAGAACAGGATAGCATATTAACCATGAAAACAGTGTTCTCAACAAACATTCCAACTCCATAGAACAGGATAGCATATTCACCATGAAAACAGTGTTCTCAACAAACATTCCAACTCCATAGAACAGGATAGCATAGTAACCATGAAAACAGTGTTCTCAACAAACATTCCAACTCCATAGAACAGGATAGCATATTCACCATGAAAACAGTGTTCTCAACAAACATTCCAACTCCATAGAACAGGATATCATATTCACCATGAAAACAGTGTTCTCAACAAACATTCCAACTCCATAGAACAGGATAGCATAGTAACCATGAAAACAGTGTTCTCAAAGTCATTACACCTAGCAATTTTATCTGCTGACATACACATGAATATAAGTTTTATGAATGAAATGTACACAAAAACAGTCACTCATTTGCCCGGACTTTTACTGCTAATGAAATGTACATAAAAGTAGTCACTCATTTTCCCCCCCTCCGACTTTTACTGTTAATGAAATGTACACAAAAACAGTCACTCATTTTCCCTACTATTACTGCTAATGAAATGTACATAAAAGCAGTCACTCATTTTCCCTACTATTACTGTTAATGAAATGTACACAAAAACAGTCACTCATTTTCCAACTATTACTGTTAATAACACGACTTCTACTGTGCAGTTGACAAATTCTGCATCATGCAAGGTATCAACAGCTAAATAAATAGTAAAGTTTATATCCTAAGCCCAGCTAATAGGAAGCCATAAGGAAAGAGTAGTTCTACCCTCACTGGAGAATACACTAACATGGAATCAGAAAAGGACAGTATCAGTTTCCTACTTTGGAATTTGACAGTAAAATTCTGGCTCATTCTTGGGCCAAAAATTGATAAGTATATAATAAATCTGTATATTTTCAGACATGAAAATACAAGCTTTCTCATCATGCCATGTGATGCTTGACTGAGTGCACCAACTGAAGATATACCTGTTGTGACAAAAACAAGCACTTTGCAAGATAGAACAAATAGCAACTGCAACACATTCAAGACAATGGAAATTAAATTTTGCTTAAAAAATTTGAATCAACACCATTTGCATCTCTATTCACCTTACTTCCTTGACCAGTGATAAACCTGCTGCAATGCATTGCTGAATCATAGACTTGCTTTTTTGTCAGAAATGAGACCAAACAGTTTACAAAATGTCACAATTCTAATTTACTGCGATAGATTTAGTTATTCCAATCTTTCTGCTCTCATAAGTCATTGATATTTATATGATCAACCTATGAAAGTGAGCTAAATTTACACAATGGATGTTGTGTTGTGCTGAAAAGTGAGTTTAATCTTCTGAACTCTGATTCTAGACCAAGCACAGCATAAGAAAATTTTCTTTTCCTGCATAAATACAGGATATATATCATCCTGTGGTACCAAAAATGATATATTTTGACATGCTTGGCCACACATTAAAATAATCTCTTTGTACCAAATGATGAAATATATCTGCTATTAACGTAAGAAAAGTGAAAGTACATATTTACCCATATAGTACTGAAAACACTGATGACTTGGAGTATTAAAGTGATAAGACTATACACAGAATGTGAAGAACTTAGCTCGAGAGAGACTGCTATTTAGTATCTTTGTTACTGTCTTAAATAGACTGCTATTTAATATCTTTCTTACCATCTTTAACAGGCTGCTACTCAACAGCTTTGTTACCATCTTAAACAGGCTGCTATTCAATAGCTTCATTACCATCTTAAATAGGCTGCTATGCAATAGCTTTGTTACCATCTTAAACAAATTCCTCTAAAAATTGTGAACATTTTATACAGGTTTTTCTTGTGGAAACACACACACACCTTTGCTTGTTTCCCCAAAATTCTAATGTGTGATTATTTTTAATGTATAGTCCTTATCCTGATTTTACATTGTTAGGACCATCACCTTCAACTACACAGAAAACCAGCCAACCTAATAAAAATCTGCCTTCTGACAGAAAGGAATGTAAAAAGCTTCTTTTAATTTTTTTTTACAGTATTCAGTACAGAATGTTTTTGAAATTGTAATGTTGTAATTGTAATGTTGCCATACCAACCTCAACCTTGCCTTCTGGGTCTTGAAGATGTATTCTGGACAGCTGGACAGACTCCATGTTTCCACTGGCTATCCATAAATAAATTTCATTCACACTACACTCCTGTCCATAGAGGATAAGATTACAATATATATATATATATATATATATATATAGGCACCTAGAATTTTGTAAAATGGAGATCTTTTCTTATTGGAGTAATACCAATTTCATGAAAAAGGAGTTCTTTTCTTACTAGAGTAATACCAATTTTATGAAAGAAAGAAGAACAAAAATGACAGGTTGCATATAAGCCAATCTAACACAAGATTAGAGTGAACAGGACATTACTTGCCAGCTATCTATTTAATAATAGAGACACTAGTAGGGTATGGTAGATTCTCAAGATTATTGACCAAAGGGTCTCAGTGTCCTTGACCTTCAATCAAGGTATGCAAATACTGACCAAAACTTACTGTACAGAAACTATTATTTTCTTGTTAGATTTACTATGCCCTTTGACCTTCAGAACCTAAAAGCTATAGGTTTCCTTCTTATTTTGTTTCATATAGAACCTACTACATAATATACTTGTTTATAATAATGAGTATGTGTGTGTGTGTGTGTGTGCGAGTGTGTGTTGGATGTTGGATTTTGAAAGTAGCTTTAACAATTTTTCAGTCATATCGCTATGATGTCTGCAGTGTGACAGTTTATAGTGATGTCTAGCACTGGGGCATTATGCCGCAGACAGGTATCATCATGTCCCACCCAGTCACATTATCCTGACACCAGGCTGACCAGTCCTAACACTAACCTCTTAATGCTGAGCACCAAGCAAGGCAGCTGTTGGTACCATTTTTATAAGTCTTTGGTATGACTCGGCCAGGGATCAAACCCACAACCTCCTGCATCCAAGGCACATGCTCTAACCACTAGGCCACTGGAGTGGTTGTGCCCATGGTATCAAAATGTATAATGGTAACACATTTTGATTAAACTTTTGATAAAGTTGTTTCCAGTATTTGTAGCCCAGTAATCCCTTATCCAATCCGTTACATGTTTGGAATATAATATCATCATATACTCTTCTTCTGTCAGTGCCACTCCTGATGCTGGGTGGGATAATACTTAAATTATAAAGCATAATACATATTTTTTCAGTTTTATATAAAAGATTCTTTCATCACTTATATTCCCATAACTGCTTTACCAATTCACTTCATGTTTAGAATATAACATCATCACATGCACCCTTTCTCTCAATACCACTCTTGCCCCTAGATCTTTACACACCCTTTCTCCCAATACAACTCTTGCCCCTAGATCTTTACAGACCCTTTCTCCCAATACCACTCTTGCCCAAAGATGTTCACACACCCTTTCTCCCAATACTACTCTTGCCCACAGATCTTCACACACCCTTTCTCCCAATATCACTCTTGCCCAAAGATCTTCACATACCCTTTCTCCCAATATCACTCTTGCCCAAAGATCTTCACATACCCTTTCTCCCAATATCACTCTTGCCCCTGGATCCTCATGTACCCTTTCTCCCAATATCACTCTTGCCCCTGGATCCTCACATACCCTTTCTCCCAATATCACTCTTGCCCCTGGATCCTCACATACCCTTTCTCCCAATACCACTCTTGCCCCTGGATCTTCACATACCCTTTCTCCCAATATCACTCTTGCCCAAAGATCTTCACATACCCTTTCTCCCAATATCACTCTTGCCCCTGGATCCTCATGTACCCTTTCTCCCAATATCACTCTTGCCCCTGGATCCTCACATACCCTTTCTCCCAATATCACTCTTGCCCCTGGATCCTCACATACCCTTTCTCCCAATACCACTCTTGCCCCTGGATCCTCACATACCCTTTCTCCCAATACCACTCTTGCCCCTGGATCCTCACATACCCTTTCTCCCAATACCACTCTTGCCCCTGGATCTTCACATACCCTTTCTCCCAATATCACTCTTGCCCAAAGATCTTCACATACCCTTTCTCCCAATATCACTCTTGCCCCTGGATCCTCATGTACCCTTTCTCCCAATATCACTCTTGCCCCTGGATCCTCACATACCCTTTCTCCCAATATCACTCTTGCCCCTGGATCCTCACATACCCTTTCTCCCAATATCACTCTTGCCCCTGGATCCTCACATACCCTTTCTCCCAATACCACTCTTGTCCCTGGATCCTCACACACCCTTTCTCCCAATACTCTTGCCCCTGGAACTTCATGCACCCTTTTTCCCAATACCACTCTTGCCCCTGAATCCTCATGCACCCTTTCTCCCAATATCACTCTTACCCCTGGATCCTCATGCACCCTTTCTCCCAATATCACTCTTGCCCCTGGATCCTCACATACCCTTTCTCCCAATACCACTCTTGCCCCTGGAACCTCATACACCCTTTCCTTCAATACCACTCTTGTCCCTGGATCCTCACACACACTTTCTCCCAATACTCTTGCCCCTGGAACCTCATGCACCCTTTTTCCCACTACCACTCTTGCCCCTGGACCCTCACACACCCTTTCTCACCTCTCTTGCCCCTGGATCCTCATGCACCCTTTTTCCCAATATGACTCTTGCCCCTAGATCTTTACATAACCTTTCTCACAATGCCACTCTTGTTCCTGGATCTTTACATAACCTTTCTAAAAATACCACTCTTGTTCCTGCATCAATAATCCCTTAACGAATTCAATTCATATCTGGAATATAACACCATCAAGCTCTCAGTTTCTCTCAGTACAACTCCTGCCCTTAGGCTCTTCCCTTGTGTGGAGCCATGGAGTCAGTAATGGTATTGAAATTAAATTCTGAATGATACAAGAGCTAAATACACTAAACCATGAACAATTACAACAAAAATATGTTTTGAGGATATCGATTCCTTTCATAGGGCCTAGGTGTAAGTTTGTTTATTTTAAAATAACTGCAATAATAAATGTTATTACTTGATTTCTGTTGTTGTTGTTGTTGTTGATGTGGGGTTTAACGCCATTTTTCAGCACACGATAGGCTATACATGGCGGCCAGTATTAATGGTGGAGGAAGAACCAGGGAAAACCCTGGAAAGAACCACCGACCCACGAGAAGCTACCAGCAAGCTTTCTCACATACCCACACTGGCTGAATTCGAGACTCGAACCGGCGAAGACAGAGGTGAGATGGCAGTGATCCGTAACAGAGAACGCTTTAGACCACTCGGCCACTCAGGGCCCCCACTTGATTTCTGTAAGAGCCAACGTCTTTATTGGCTGATCTGACATCATGTGATATGTGATAAACCCACATGGTTTATTATGCCATAGTTCAATATTGCCATATCATACACAGTGATATATTGTCATAATATAAAGTATGTTCTGTCACAATGCCATATTTGAGGGACCATGCAGCTACAATGGTATTTTGATATGCAAAACAAATTTGATTACACTCACCCATTAAATAATGAAATAAACTAATCACTAGGACCTTTTTATTTAGATAAATATGAAGCTTTATGAACTAGAAAACCTAATGTAGGTCAGTGAGATTTAATGAATAGTACAACATATACCTGAACAGGCAGGTGAAAGAATAAAGTGACCCTTTTGGTAGAAGAAATGGCAGAACAAAGAAAAACCCATAATAGGAAACCAATTGCCATAGGTGGAAAGTTATGTACCTTTGTACATGCCAAAATTTTGCAATCACACTTGGGACTGTGGAGTACAAAGCAAGTTACAAATGCATCATCCAAAGCTTGTAACATACATGCCTTTAATTGCATACATATGTATCATCCAGGACTTTGTAACAAACATGCCTTTAACTGCATACATATTTATTATCCAGGACTTGTAACATACATGCCTTTAACTGCATATATATGTATCATCCAGGACTTGTAACATACGTACCTTTAAATGCATACATATGTATCATCCAGGACTTGTAACATACATGCCTTTAATTGCATACACGTGTATCATCCAGGACTTGTAACATACATGCCTTTAATTGCATACACGTGTATTATCCAAGACTTGTAACATACATGCCTTTAACTGCATACACATGTATCATCCAGGACTTGTAACATATATGCCTTTAATTGCATACACGTGTATTATCCAAGACTTGTAACATACATGCCTTTAACTGCATACATATGTATCATCCAAGACTTGTAACATACATGCCTTTAATTGCATACATATGTATCATCCAGGACTTGTAACATACATGCCTTTAACTGCATACACGTGTATTATCCAAGACTTGTAACATACATGCCTTTAACTGCATACATATGTATTAATTGCATAGTACATACATGCCTTTAATTGTATACATCTGTATCATCCAGGACTTATAATAATCATACCTTTAATTGCAATTATACATGCTTTTAATTTGATAAATATATATATGTCCTTAGTTGCATGTATACATGCCTTTAATTGCATACATACATACATAACTTTAACTGCATATATACAAGCCTTTAACTGTATACATACATGCATTTAATTGCATACATACATGCCTTTAATTGTATATATGTCTTTATTTGCATATATACACACCTTAAATTGCACACATACATGCCTTTAATTGCATACCACATCTCTTTAACTGCATACATACATGCTTTTAAATATATGCATATATGCCTTTAATTGCATACATACATGCCTTGAATTGCATATGTCTTTATTTGCATACACACACACCTTTAATTGCATACAAACATACCTTGAATTGCATATTTACATGCCTTTAATTATATGCATATATGCCTTTCATTGCATTGTAAGATAATAGCCTATCATGGACTGAACATATCAAGCCTATCAGTAAAAAGGTCAATTCAAGTTTATGGCTTCTCAGTAGGGTAAGACATTTTCTACCTGAAAGGCACAGAAAACTATTTTATAACAGTTACATACAACCCTATTTAAACTACTGTAATACAGTATGGGGTAATTCAAATGATAAAAACATAGCAAAGCTGGCACATCTTCAAAAAAAAGCATTTGGGCTAATATCAATCCAGAAAAAAAGCAAGGACAATTTAGCTGGTAGGTTAAAAATACTATCTATTAAAGACCGAATCCATTTGAGAAAAGCCAAATTAATGTACAGGATATCCAATAATGGTGCTCCTGAATATTTACAATCACTATTCCAGTATAGGCTACCTGGTAATACTGCCTATCTGCAATCCATGTCTACCAAACAGTACAAAATTTCCAAACCAAATAAGGAATTATTTTAAAAAGTTTCCAATACTCTGAAACTTTGCTCTGGAATAGTATTCCAGTTGAGATTAGAAATGCCCACTCTATTTCCTTCTTCCAAACCCAATATATCCAGTGGCTTCAGAGATTCAGCTAAAATAAATAAATTCCCTTGTATTAGGGCCTCAAGGTAGATTAGTTCTTAGCTAACTGTGTTACCCTGTTTAAATAAGGTCATTATTATTCTTCTTATTCTTATTATTATAAACCTTTAACTGTTTACACAGATGCCTTTAATTGCAGATGTACATGCCTTTAATTGCATACATAAATGCCTTGAATGTACATCTTTATTTTGCATACACACATGCCATTAATTGCATACATATATGCATTTATTTATATGCATACATGCCTTTAATTGCATTGAATAGGCCTTTAACTGTTTACACACATGCCTTTAATTGCAGATGCACAGGCCTTTAAATGCACACACATGCCTTGCCTTGAATTGCATATGTCTTTATTTGCATACACATGCCATTAATTGCATACATACATGCCATTATTTATATGCATACATGCCTTTAATTGCATTGTATAAACCTTTAACTGTTTACACACATTCCTTTAATTGCATACATGCATGCCTTTAATTATATGCATACATGCCTTTAATTGCTTTGTATAAGACTTTAATTGTTTACACATGCCTTTAATAGCATAGATACAGGTCTTTAATTGCATATGCATGCATTTAAAGAATTTTTTTGTTCCTGCTGTGTGTCTGCAAAATGTTTATAAAAAATTCAATGTGTTGCTGATACTATGCTCATGAAAACAAACCTGTACTGCAACACATTCAACTGTGGTCTCAGAAGAAACTCGTAAAACTCTTTTAATGCTCAGAACTTCTGGGGAACTTAGCTGCTTCCAGATGTCATGAGACTGGAATGAAAAGATTTAGACATTAAATATTCTTCATTTATGAGTGTCCAATGAGATCAGTGTTGAACCAGATATCTCATTACTATATCTGATGGCCAATAAGTTCTTTTTTACCATGATGTCTGTGCTTCATATTATAATCCAATTGACTTGTATGTAGAATACGTCATTCAAATCATTTTATCATATGTCATGTAATCTTTTGCATATAAAAAATATTTAAAACATTCTTCAAAGTACCTGAAACAATGTGTACAAAAATAATTATCATTTTGTGATCACATAAAATAATATAGGACCTTACAGTGAGCAGAATTTTAAAATATTTATATCAAAATCATTATTAATGTGATGGCAGAATATAAACACTGGATTTCAAGACATACTTTGATGGCAGACCATAAACACTCGTTATTGTCATGACATAATGTGATGGCAGAATATTAACACTGGATATTCCTGACTTATTCTGATGGCAAATCATAAACACTCAATATGTCATGGCCAATGTTTAGTCGATTGTAGTTACTGTTCTTCCCCGCTTATTGAATAGACCAACAAGTGAGATGGTTTTTTTTCTTTACATTTGTGGTAGCGGAGTGATGCTGCCTTCCACACATGCATCAGAAATTTAACAAAGGGTCAACAGACAACAGAGATGGAGGTGTTCTGGTCTGATGACAGGGATTACAACAAAAAATGTGAGTGTTCTGAAGGATTTAATTCTAAGTGAAAGGAAGAGGAATTTTACTTACCATCCACATAAAAATGCCAGTCTACATAAACATATTAATTACTAGCGAGCGGCTGAACATCCAATGAAAGAAAGATCACGAGATAATACCTCATCCGGATGATCTCTACTACCAGAAATGTTAACAACAAAAAAAGTAGATATCTCATACAGTACTCATGCTAGATGTCAATATAAGCGGATTATGATATAACAATGCACTGTTAAGATGGTTTGTAAATATGGACAATGAATTTGTTTACGTAACAATAGATAAATTTCAGTGCATTTTATATCCAGTTTGTGGATCCTTTCGTGGGGCCTCTGAATTTCTCCACTCCAAACCAGTGGTTGTAAATACAAGTTTAAACAGAAATACAATGTTGGCAATAAACAAAAAATTGCCAGATGGTATATTTTGCCACCAATAAGGAAAAACAACTGCAGTTTGAAACATTGGTGAAACCCTATGCAATCCAAGAATAAACTTTCTACTCATTATTTTTTGTACTTTTAAGAATAAAAGTCTATTTTTTGGTGTGCAAGAAAAATACGTATCAAATTTCAGAAGCCACACCATGATCGTCATGTATTATTCATATGTGATCTCTTCCACAAAATGATAATAAAGATTTTACATTTTTTCCCATACTTTTATGAAATAATTTTTTGTTTGTGAATGAGAAAAATACATGTCTATAATATTTCGGGAGCACACCACGACCGTGTTATATCCAAATTCATGTTATAACAGAGCGTGATAGAGCGGAGTCACACTGTAATGTGATCGCAGAATATAAACAATGGATATTCATGACTTACTTTGATGGCAGATCATAAACACTCATTATTGTCATGACATAAAGTGATGGCAGAATATTAACACTGGATATTCATGACTTACTTTGATGGCAGATCATAAACACTCATTATTGTCATGACATAAAATGATGGCAGAATATAAACAATGGATATTCATGACTTGCTGTGATGGCAGATGAAAATAAAAATGAATAATGGAGTTCACAGTCATGTGTTTGCTATATATGGGCAAATATTGTATGATTCCCATAGGAGACCATACATATCAAATCTCACACAGGGAGAAAAAAACTCCCAATTTTTCGGGTCGCTCCATGCCTACCTCCCGATTTCATCATATCTCCCGATTTTTGCAGAGAACTCCTGATCAATACATTATGTCTTTCAATTTTCATTTCTCTTTAAAAAATCCTAAATAAATGGATCTATTTTATCACCTGTGAGTATTGTTGTGATGAAATAATTATTATCACTCTACAAAGAATTTTTTCTTCAGTAAATAGAATGTTATGTTCAAGCATGACTTACATTATTATTATTTTTTTTTAACCCTACAACAATTCTAAAATCAGAAAATAAACCAAAACAAAAATCAAACCATAATAATACAATTGTGAGTTTCAATCCCACGAATGATCACTGTGAATGCTGTAGATATCTCCATTCCCACCAAAGAAACTTACAGGATTGAACACCTGGCATTACTGTACCATTTATACAAACGTTAATAGCCATCATTAAATTAAAGGAAGGAATTAAGAAATATACCATGCAAATTATGTGCCCTAAAAATACTTATTGAGACTAAATATGTTATTTAGTAAACAATGTTAAATGCCTTTCGAGTTGAGAATAAGGAAAAAAGGTGGGATATAAAACATGGAGATTGATATGTATAGACGCCATTCCTGAGTAGAACACTGGCTTCCTGAAAAGATGGTACTAGGTGTTCCCCCCAGCCATCTGTACCTGCATCTATACAAACATCACCTCTGGTGGTTTCACTTGCAGAGGTATATCCACTATGAGCCAAGTTTAGATCACTCCAAGTCTGCAGATGGTACCTCATAATAGTGCAGATCGGTATAGGTTGGTCCAGTGCCTCCACTGCGATAAGAGAATCATTTGTAATTGGTGCATATAAAAGCGACCTAGGATGATGAGGTCTGCTGCTGTGCTGAGCAAGCCAGAGGGTGAAGGAATTCCCATGTGTAGAGAGAATCCCTCAAGTAATGAACCCACCATGATCCTGATTTTGAATGCCCATTCCTGGGGGAGATATACTCTGTTTACCTGTGTGTTGAATTCCAAACAAATTCTTGAAATGGTACTAGGTCAGATTTGTCCTTGTCGAGGAGGAAAGCCAATCTGTAAGCAGTGTGAAATGTTTTAACATAGTGTTCTAGTATATAATTCACATGATGTTTTTGTAGGATGTTGTCAAGGTAACTTGATGTCACTGCCGAGATGGTCCAGACATGGTCCATAACATGGTTGATCAGAAGAGTGAAGACCCAGGGATTGATAAGTGCACTGGTGATTGATAAAAGATGTTGTAGGCAAAATGTAGGAACTTCCTGGAGTCCTTGTGAATAAGAACATGAAGATATGTGTCTTTTAAGTCCATGCTGACTGCAAAGTCTCCCTCTTGAGCATTCAAAATGCATTATGGTGTTTCCATTGAGAACCAAGGGGCATGAATGAATTGATAGAGAGCGCTTCCCCCATAACTGGGATCTGTTGGAAAGGCAGTGTGGATACGATGCCATTGGTTATTTGAGAGAGTGAGACAGAGTAACTCTGGTGCAAGTGATCGCTACCTATGTCTTTTGTTCACTTTGGCTCATCAGAACAGTGGTTTTTGATGTGAGAAACTATGACAGGAAAACTTGCCAGAGGTTAGTGTTTGAGTCCTGTCCCTTGGTTCCTTTTGCTGGTTTCCTGAAATATCCCTGTGTCTGTGTTGTGGTTGAGGTGTGGGAAAATTTGTCTCCTTAGTGGTTTGTTTGTGTACTTCATCGATCTGGCCAATAAAAAGTAGATTAAAGGATAAATGGTTGTGACCACAGGTTGGCCTTATGATGATTCTTGAGGAAGGTGGAGAGCAGTGCATCTCGTTCAGCCAATCATAAATCAGCAGCTGCTGTGATGGCATTGGCTAAAGTATGTTGAGAAGCTCTGTTCAAGACCTGAGCTATATTGTTAATGCACTTTGCCCATGGTCTAAACTGTAAGGCAAATAGAGCAGAATGTATAAACCTGTTGTAGCTCTGCACCTGTCTCTTATTACTGCACAAAGTTGGTGCAGAGTTATGCCTTATAACGTTACCTGGAAAACAGGATATGAATTTAATAAAGCTACAAAGCATCCCAGTAAAAATCAACATGATTTACCATACTACCTGTGAGAGGTTCAAGGATGACCTCTACGGGTAAATGCAATAATTTCCCAAACACTGGGTGTTTGCATCTCCTTTGTTTATAATTGGCAGATTTTTCTTTTGTTTTCTGACAGCAATCACGGCCAGTTAATCATTAAAACCCTGAAACTGGCTTGGGTTAAGAGAGAATATTGTCCAGCAGCTATGCCAGTACTTTGATGTGTAAATGCCTTTTACTCCATAATATTAGCAGGATTACCATAGCTGTGGTCTCGGATTTGGCCAATGTGGGTATGTGAGAAAGCTTGCCAGTAGCTTCTCGAGGGTCAGTGGTTCTTTCCGGGGACTTCCTGGGTTCTTCCTCCACCATTAATACTGGCCGCCATTATAGCCTATCGTGTGCTGCAAAATGGCATTAAACCCTACAACAACAACAACAACAACCATAGCTGTGTACATGTTGTTTATGGTTGCTTATATCAAAGCTAACAACTCACTTTTTAAGATATTACAATAATTTTCAGAACATTTTTTCTGAAACTTCATTATTGTATTTTATTTAAATTTACCGCAGTGGTGCCTATGATTCAAATCCAAGGGATGTACTTCATTTAGTGGAATGTACTTCATTCAGCGCAAGTTGAAACCTTCAATGTACATGCTGTGGCACCATTATGTAAACATGATCACTGGCCTAGATGCAAGCATTGAACCAAACCCTAGTGTTGTTCATTGTGGTCATACTGGGATCACATTTCAACGAGTTAGGTATTTACAGTTTCATAGCAAAATAAAAATATCATTACTGGTGCATTAATACCAAATTCTAATACAATAATGCAAAAACAAGTAATATTTAACTAGAGTCAAAAGGTAGAGGTTACTGTTACAGCAGCCTGTGAATGGTCAATTCATGTCATTGTCCAATCAAATTATACGCAAATCTGAAATAGGCAGAAACACTAAGAAAACAGAAAATTAAATAAATGTATTGATATTTCAAACAAATTATATTAATTTATGACATTTCCATTTAATAATCATACATGCCAACACTGAGAGAAGTATATGCATAACTTAGTATAATATCAGTTTGCCTAAATGAATGCACTGTCAATGTGCATCTTGAGATGTCTTGGAATGCACTGTCAATGTGCATCTTGAGATGTCTTGGAATGCACTGTCAATGTGCATCTTGAGATGTCTTGGAATGCACTGTCAATGTGCATCTTGAGATGTCTTGGAATGCACTGTCAATGTGCATCTTGAGATGTCTTGGAATGCACTGTCAATGTGCATCTTGAGATGTCTTGGAATGCACTGTCAATATGCATCTTGAGATGTCTTGGAATGCACTGTCAATGTGCATCTTGAGATGTCAATGAATGTTCTGTCAATGTGCATTTTGAGATGTCTTGGAATGCACTGTCAATGTGCATCTTGAGATGTCTTGGATTTGTGGGTTGGCTTATGTGCAGGTCATGCACTTTTAAATGTTTTTACCTGTTCAGTTTTGGGAGTCAGCTTATATGCAAATGAGCTTATATGCAAGTATATACAGTAAGTTTTCTATACGTCTCAGGGACCTGCATATTAACATAAATTAAAACTACAGCCCAAATGTATTTGTGAAGCCATATAAGCTACCCGTAATGGTACCTACGCATAATTAAATGTGTAAAGACAACTAAGTGTGGTAAAATTGTAATGGAAAAACGTTATCGACATAGCAAGAAAGAAAAGTTGGAAATATAGGAGTATACTTTCACTATAAAGTGAGAACTCCTCCAACTTTTATCAACCTTGATTTTGGCTTTGTGAGGTCTCTCGTTGTGAGAGTGTGCTTCTCAGCACAAGTGGAAGTAGTAAATGAGATATTCACCAATCCCTATATCTTGGGGAGATCACTATGCCAAATGGCACCTAGATGGACAGATAACTTTTAGCTCTTTTCAGCTAAAAGTTTTATCTGGGAGGGCTTGATTTGCGAGTTAGTAGTAGTTCTCTTAAGGTATTATGATTGGGTAATGTATTTAAAGAACAAAATGATGAACATGATTGTTTTAAACAATCGTAATTTACTTGTTTTTTTTTTTTAAGAACAATACAATTAGAAATAAAATGAAGACAGAGCAGGATACATCCAATGCATTCAATCTTCAATGTAGATACTACGCAGCAACACCGAAATGCAATGAATTATAACTGATAAATAGTTTTTAGACACCAGTGCAACATTATTCAATGGTTATTTTTATTAAGCCTCAATTCATAACGGGTACAAAATCTAAATCTTTTCATGGAGTAGGCCTGTACTCATATCTAACTTTTAAGTTTGAAGTAAGCACTGAGCATATATTCTGCAATTTTTAATATTATATCAACTATGTTTGATGGTTGTTGTTTTGTATGAAATAGAAATCTATAAAAACAAGAAATCTGTAACTAACAGTTTGATTTGTATACTGAATGACACATAAACACAAAATTCATAAATATTTATTTTTGTGATATTATGCCCCTTTTAGCTTTCTTATACAAAACTCAAGTTTCCTCAACTAGAAAGATTCAACTTTGACAGGAAGTATATTAACACTTACCAACATGATACATTTGCAAAACAGTTCAAATGCTAAATGCATGACAATATCAACATGACACATTTGCAAAACGGTTCAGATGCTAAATGCATGACAATACCAACATGATACATTTGCAAAACAGTTCAAATGCTAAATGCATGACAATATCAACATGATACATTTGCAAAATGGTTCAAATGCTAAATGCATGATAATATCAACATCATACATTTGCAAAACAGTTCAAATGCTAAATGCATGACAATATCAACATGATACATTTGCAAAACGGTTCAAATGCTAAATGCATGACAATATCAAATCATAGGCAGGCCAATGAAAATCATTAACTGCTGCTCAAATGCCAATTCTGTATTGAAAATTTAGTTATGACAGACAGACAGACAGATATTAGATAGATAGATAGATACAAAGACTGATAAACAATTAATAGATACAAGGATATACAAATCGATATGGACAGATGAACAGATGGATACTTACTGTTGGTCTACTGTCTGGAAGTGTTTGAAAACACTGCATCAAAAGATGTTCCATATCAGGCCAATGTTCCCCACCCTTCATTGTGATTGGAGGTATACATTGATTCTAAAAACCATAAATGACAAGAGATTATTGTCCCCACCCTTCATTGTGATTGGAGGTATACATTGATTCTAAAAACCATAAATGACAAGAGATTATTGTCCCCACCCTTCATTGTGATTGGAGGTATACATTGTTTCTAAAAACCATAAATGACAAGAGATTATTGTCCCCACCCTTCATTGTGACTGGAGGTATACATTGTTTCTAAAAACCATAAATGACAAGAGATTATTGTCCCCACCCTTCATTGTGACTGGAGGTATACATTGATTCTAAAAACCATAAATGACAAGAGATTATTGTCCCCATCCTTCATTGTGATTGGACCAATACATTGATTCTAAAAACCATAAATGACAAGAGATTATTGTCCCCACCCTTCATTGTGACTGGAGGTATACACTGATTCTAAGAACCATAAATGACAAGAGATTATTGTCCCCATCCTTCATTGTGATTGGAGGTATACACTGATTCTAAAAACCATAAATGACAAGAGATTATTGTCCACACCCTTCATTGTGATTGGAGGTATACACTGATTCTAAAAACCATAAATGACAAGAGATTATTGTCCCCACCCTTCATTGTGATTGGAGGTATACATTGATTCTAAAAACCATAACTGACAAGAGATTATTGTCCCCACCCTTCATTGTGATTGGACGTATACATTGATTCTAAAAACCATAAAAGACGAGATTATTGTCCCCATCCTTCATTGTGATTGGAGGTATACATTGATTCTAAAAACCATAAATGACAAGAGATTATTGTCCCCATCCTTCATTGTGATTGGACCAATACATTGATTCTAAAAACCATAAATGACAAGAGATTATTGTCCCCATCCTTCATTGTGATTGGAGGTATACATTGATTCTAAAAACCATAAATGACAAGAGATTATTGTCCCCATCCTTCATTGTGATTGGAGGTATACATTGATTCTAAAAACCATGAATGACAAGAGATTATTGTTCTCATCCTTCATTGTGATTGGAGGTATACATTGATTCTAAAAACCATGAATGACAAGAGATTATTGTCCCCATCCTTCATTGTGATTGGAGGTATACGTTGATTCTAAAAACCATAAATGACAAGAGATTAGTGTCCCCACCCTTCATTGTGATTGGAGGTATACATTGATTCTAAAAACCATGAATGACAAGAGATTAGTGTCCCCACCCTTCATTGTGATTGGAGGTGTACATTGATTCTAAAAACCATAAATGACAAGAGATTATTGTCCCCACCCTTCATTGTGACTGGAGGTATACATTGTTTCTAAAAACCATAAATGACAAGAGATTATTGTTCTCATCCTTCTTTGATCAGAAGTATACCATAAGGACAAAAAATCACTGTTTCCCACCCTTCATTTTGATAGGAAGTATAGATTTGTCATAAAAACTTAAAAGACAAGACATAATTGCTCCCACCCTTCATTTTGATAAGAAGCATAGGTTGGCCTTACAAAAACTGTAAGGACAAGACATCATTGCTCCCACCCTTCACTGTCATAGGAGGTATAGGTTTGCCTTAAAAAAAACTATAAGGACAAGACATCATTGTTCCCACCCTTCACTGTCATAGGAGGTATAGGTTTGCCTTAAAAAAAACTATATGGACAAAAAACATCATTGTTCCCACCCTTCACTGTCATAGGAGGTATAGGTTTGCCTTAAAAAAAACTATATGGACAAGACATCATTGTTCCCACCCTTCACTGTCATAGGAGGTATAGGTTTGCCTTAAAAAAACTATATGGACAAGACATCATTGTTCCCACCCTTCACTGTCATAGGAGGTATAGGTTTGCCTTAAAAAAAACTATAAGGACAAGACATCATTGTTCCCACCCTTCACTGTCATAGGAGGTATAGGTTTGCCTTAAAAAAAACTATAAGGACAAGACATCATTGCTCCCACCCTTCACTGTCATAGGAGGTATAGGTTTGCCTTAAAAAAAACTATAAGGACAAGACATCATTGCTCCCACCCTTCACTGTCATAGGAGGTATAGGTTTGCCTTAAAAAAAACTATAAGGACAAGACATCATTGTTCCCACCCTTCACTGTCATAGGAGGTATAGGTTTGCCTTAAAAAAACTATATGGACAAGACATCATTGTTCCCACCCTTCACTGTCATAGGAGGTATAGGTTTGCCTTAAAAAAACTATATGGACAAGACATCATTGTTCCCACCCTTCACTGTCATAGGAGGTATAGGTTTGCCTTAAAAAAAACTATATGGACAAGACATCATTGTTCCCACCCTTCACTGTCATAGGAGGTATAGGTTTGCCTTAAAAAAAACTATAAGGACAAGACATCATTGTTCCCACCCTTCACTGTCATAGGAGGTATAGGTTTGCCTTAAAAAAACTATATGGACAAGACATCATTGTTCCCACCCTTCACTGTCATAGGAGGTATAGGTTTGCCTTAAAAAAACTATATGGACAAGACATCATTGTTCCCACCCTTCACTGTCATAGGAGGTATAGGTTTGCCTTAAAAAAAACTATATGGACAAGACATCATTGTTCCCACCCTTCACTGTGAAAGGAAGCATAGATTGACCTTAAAAACTATAAGGACATAAAAATCATTGTTCCCACCGTTCATTATAGGAGGTATTATAGGAGGCCAACCTGGCCTTAAAACTACAGGGACAGAAAATCACTGTTCCCACCATTCAATGTAATAAATTGGCCTTAAAACCATAAACTACAAGAGATAAATTGATACAAGAAACTACTCAAAGTCATACCATTTTAGTGTTATGAATTGTTTGCAAAATTATTAAAGCTACATACATGTATTTACAAAATAAAATGCTTGACAAATAATGAAGGACTATATAAAAACTTCCTTCCCAGTAAAGAATACTACTTTGGTTAACCAATAGTGATATATTTTACCATATTACCAACGAACATTGGTGACTTTTCTTTTACTTTAAATGAATCCCTCTTACTATATTGTCTTTAATATTTTGTACAACTTTTATTAATTATTTTCTTGAGTGTGCAAATTTTATTTCTCAACTTTGGGTGGTGAAACCCGTTTTAATGATGTAATACTTTACCTGTATCTATTGCAGTACTTACCTTTCAGGAATGGAAATTACCCTCATTCACAAAAGAAAATTCCATCCTCCCACATGATGGAAAGTTCCAAAAAGACCAGAACTAGAAAGAACACACACCCATCCCGCTTTTTATGGCTAGACTACTATTAGGATATCTGAGCATGTTGGGAGGAGGGAATATGTCACCAGTGACAGGTAAGTATCACACCATTAAAATAAGTTTTATACCCCACACACTATATTTTAACATCAATAACGTAAGTTGTTTAATTTGCCAATGCAGTTGGATGCTGGCAGCCTCAGAAACTGGTATAAAAATTAATAAACTGCTTGAAAACTTACTGTGGATGACAAATCACTTGAGAAGAACCAAGCATGAAAGTGGAGAATTTGAGGGCTGCTGTACAAATGGGACCTGCTGTGCTGCAACATCAGTGTCATGTGACTGGTCAGTAATCAGGTCAAGAAGATCGCTGAAGCCACAACATAATCACTGAAATGAGCTGAGCATTGGAAATCCTGACTTTGTGAAGCACTTGTAGAATCACTCTGAATAGTGGAAGGTGCAAGCAAACAGACTTTTCCACTTCACACTGAAGGTGTCCGATTTCCAAATCCTCTAATTTGGGACAAGGGAAACATAAAAGGAGAGCTTACTGAGTCTTATCATGAAAAAGTCCACCAAAGGTCTCCCCCACAGCCTGAAAAGAGACCCTGCTATGGACTGGTGCAGAGACCATTCAGTGAGGACTACCTAATCTCTCCTGGACAGACTGTCTGTCATAATATTCTTCTAGCAATGAAAATTATGAGCCTGGAGGGTAACCACTTCTGAGGTTGCCTAGATGAGGTTAAAAACCTCCACTCAAAGACAATGAGCATGTGTGCCTCCTTGTTGCCTGAGGTATGTAGACCATCAAACAACAACTCCTTAATTGGTTGACACATACCTGTAGGACAAAAAATATTGCTTTCTTTTCTAAATTGTTTATATGTAGTGTTGTTTCTTCCAGCAATCTGAGGAGCTATCTCTTCAGATTCCAAGTGAGTGTCCCTCCCCGAATCTGATGCATTTGTGAACATACAGAAGTAGGGTTAGTAGGGTTAGGAGTCTGCTTGGAAACTAGTCCTGATCTGCCCACTGACACCAGTGGTAGTGAAACTCAGATCCTAGAGAAATCCCAGCTGTCAGAGGTTCCCAGTGTGATTTCCATTTCACCAGAAGGAGAAACTGGAGGGGTGCACGTGCAATCTGCTGTGGAGTTCAAGGTCCACAAATAGATGTAAGCCAGACAATAAAGTCTTTACTTGCAGCACCTCCAAAAGTAACAAAATTCTGTCTATTCTGTTCAGAGGGACATAAACTAACCCCCCATTGGTGAGAAAAATTCATCCCAACAGATACAAAATTCAGATAGAATTAGCCCTGATTTCTCAAGGTTTAATAATAATAATAATAATAAAATTATAATAATGCTTTATTTATAGAGGGTGACTCATTAGTCAAGGACTATTCTCCCTTGAGGCCCTCTAAGGAGAGTATAACATTGCACATTATATGAAGATAGCAATAATTACTGTTTATTTTAACATGTTTAGTATTAAAATACAATACTAAATTCCATTATTTATTAGAAGCGCATACATGCTCATGATATCTCTTCTTAAATACTCTAATATTTTCAGCAGATTTTACATGTAGTGGAAGCTAAGACTAAATGTTCCACATAACTGTACCAGAGTACTGGAAGCTGTTTTTAAATTGTTCTGTTCTTTGTTTTGGTGGTAGAAGGTTTCCATGTGATACTGATCTCAACTGGTATTGTGTTGAAAAAGGCCTTCCTGAAGATACTCTGGTGCAGTTCCATGCAGACATTTATATAAAAGAACTGCCTTGTGAAAATCTATCCTGTCATATATTGTGAACCATTTGAGTTCTGTAAATAATGCTTTTGAGGGATGATCAATAGATGCATCTAAAATTACGCGTGCTGCTCATTTCTGAAGTTTATAAATCCTGTCAAGCTCAGATTTAACACAGTTTCCCCATACATTTGAAAAATAATCCATTGTTGGAAGAACACATGACTTGTAGTATAGATTTCGATTTTCCATAGGTAAATATTTCTTGATTTTCTTCAGTAGGGCAATTTTGGATGACAGTGTTTTACAAAGCTTATCAATATGGTCATCCCATAATAAATTATTATCTATGGTCACACCTACAAGCTTTTCATGTTTGACATTTTCTAATGGATGATTATTTATTGCAAGAGATAGTTTTGGGTTCCCTGATTTGTGTAGCTTTTGTGATGTCCCAAAAATCACATTTTGTTTTACCTTCATTAATTATCATCCTTTTTTGCTGTGCTCAGTTTTGGACTCTAATAAGGTCTGAGTTTAATCTCATTTGGATAACTTCAGTATCAGAACTAGATGTATACAAGGTTGCATAATCTGCAAACAAATGTGTAATTGTGCATTCATTATTTAATGGTATATCATTGATATAGATAAGGAAGAGGAGAGGGCCTAAAATTGAGCCCTGAGGGACCCCTGAATGAATTGTGCAAGTTTGAGAGCTAATATTGCCAATGCTTACTTGCTGAGACTTTGGTTTAGATATGATCTAAACCAGTTTAAAGAAGGATTGTTGAACCTGTAACAGTTCAACTTTTGCAGCAGAATTTCATGATCAACAAGATCAAAGACTTTCTTGAAGTCAGGGAAAACAATACCAGTCATATGTCCATTATCCATTTCCTTCAGCCAAAGATCAATTAATTTGGTGGCACGAGTGGTACTTTCTAAATCCTGACTGCACTTTATGAAGTACAGAGTATGTCTCAAAAAATTTATAAACCTAAATGGCTACATGCTTTTCATATAATTTTGACCATATAGGTAGAATTGATATTAGTCTGTAATTCCCTGGATCCTCCTTTTCTCCTTTCTTAAAGATAGGTGTAACCTTTGCCCATTTCAGTGTTTCTGGAAAATTACCACTCATTATACTTAAGTTAATGATACGCATTAGTGACTTTGTTATTACTGGTGCAGCAATTTGAAGAATTCGTGGACCATTACCATCCAATCCAGAGGATTTATTAATATTCACCTTAATTAGCATATCAAAAACATCAGCTTCACTAACATTAGCTATTGAAAAATAATTATCATCAGGAATTTTAGCACTTATAAATAATAGAAGAGCATCAAGTTCAATTGGCTGTTAGTCTGGTTCTGAATACTGTTACTGGAGATGCTTATGAAGAAATTGTTGAACATTTCCACAATGTCTTGTACAGATGTTGCTATATCATCATTTTGCTTAAGTCTAGGGGGAAGACAACTGTTCATGGGTGGGTTCAGCTCTTTTAGACGCTTCCACAATGTTTTGGTACTCTTACTTTCATCAATAGTTTGTGTATAGTAGTTCTCTTTTGCATTATCTATCAGGTGCTTAGTTTTATTCCTCCACTTTCTATAGCTTTTCATGTCTTTTTTCTTGTGGAAATTATCTCTTAGGTGTCTAGCCTCACTGATCTCAGGGGTAATCCACTTGGGTGTAATTTGGTGTTTAATCCTTTTTGTTTTAATTTGGGCATACTTGTCTAAGGCTGCATTGAACATCTGATACCATTTGTCTAAGGCAGCATTGACATCAGCTATATTGCAAACTGATTGGAAGGGTTTGCAAACTAAATCATTTAAGAACATTTCCTCATCAAACTGTTTAAAGTCCCTGTATTGTATTTCAATGTGTTGACCATATTTACATGATTTTGGAACATGTCTAGTTATACAGACTGGGTAGTGGTCACTCAGAGCATACACTAGTGCATTAATTTCACTTATGTTTTCAGGTTTATTAGTATAGACATGATCAATGATAGTAGCACCTTTATCTGTTATTCTACTTGAGGTGTTAATTAATTGAGTAAAGTTGTATGTTTCAAAGTTACTTATCCATGTTAATGGTGGAGTTTTCATGTAGTCAATGTTAAAAATCACCTAAAAATGATAGTTTCTATATCTTCCTTAAGTAATGCTTTTTGAATTTGCACCTCAAATCTATAAATCCAATCAGCTGTGGAACTAGGTGGCCTGTAAACTGAACATAAGAGTATTGGCTTTGATTGGGAAAGGGTTAGTTCGATTCAGAAACTCTCTACCCTAACAGTCTCTAGATCAACACATCTGTTATAACTAATGGAACTGTCTACATAGAGAAGAATACCCCCACCCCCATGGATTCCCTATCTTTTCTTTCAACATTGAACCCCTGTATTTGGAGAGCCAAATCATCAGTATCATCAGAAAGAAAGGTTTCACATAGACCTAGAATATTGACTGATCTAGTTTGCTGTAATATTAACTTTATCTCATTCAGTTTAGGGAGGATGTGTTGAATATTTAGGTTGATTACTTGCAGACCTCTTTTGAGATGGCCAAAGCTATGACAATTTCAATCAGAGGATTGATTTTCAGACAAGGTAGTATGCCATGTATTGTTTTTAGACTTGACAGATTTCTTTTTCATCGCCTTGATTATTTACATAAACACATGAAGAAGATAACATACAAGATCTATCTGTTGTACCATGACCACACTATAGTGGATACATGAGAATGTTCAATATGAGACTGATTTACATGTGTACAAGAAGACATCGATATATTAGACACTTGAGGAGCCTCAGAGGGAGAAGTAACTTGAACAGTATCAAATAGTTATTTACATGTTAACAAGTTACACTTTGTACACAAATCAGATAGTGCCTGAAATCTGTTTAAAGAATTATAATTATTACATTGAAAAGTGTACACATATTCTAACGCATTTTGTTGTGGGATATGTGTTGCATAGGCCTGCACATCACTGCCTTCTACCTATTTTTATGTGCACAACTTTTGCTTATGTCCTAGTTTATTACAAAGATAACAACGAATCTGTTTTCCATGCAGACATCACTGTGTTACATGACCGTGCTCTCCACAATACAAGCAATTTTCTGACTCATGCCTAACCCCTTTTAAAAGTCTTATGTACTGGTCTATATTCCTAAGGAGCATGGCAGTACCTCTGTTAGACATGTGGATTTGGTCTTGCTGGTATAATTGTTGGTTCACTCGACTCTCTTTGAAGAAGGTCCTGTATTGCAGAACAAAGAGTATTTGGAAATTTTCAAACAACATACTTACGGTGTCATTTAGTGGAGTCCCTTTATGGTGGGAGATCTGAGATGATTATTTTAGATTCTGTGTTTTTTGGACATGATGGCATACAACAAGCTTTCATAATCATCCTCAATGCCATTTAAAGATTGGCCATTACTGAAATCATTGCCACCAATGAGAAGAATTACAGTATGATATGGTGACATATCCATTTCCAATTTTTTTTCTGCAATAGTATTAATAGTTGTACCTCTGTGGGTTTTTACGTCAGTTTTATATTATCCTCTTGTTCTTACTCCTTTGATTATTAATGATCCTATGAGAAGAGATCTGTCTTTAACTATGTTGCTGATTTTGACAAGTGGGGGATACAGATGCATTGTGTGGACTTCTTGATTTCCATGACTAGACCGACTGAGAGTTTGGTGACTGCTGTATTTAGTATTTGCATTTAATTTAGCTTCATGCTGTGGGTAATTGGTCCAGGTTGTCTTTAGAGCAGTTCCTTCTGTACCTGGATTTGATGTTGAGTGAGACACATCATGGTCACTGTTTACAGTATGTGCTTTAACTGAGTTTTGGCTCTGACCTTTCAGAAAGGTTTAGAACGAATCTCAGCTGGACCAGCAGGAGGACATATTTTGTCTGAGCTACTCCAAGAGAGTTTGTGAGACATCAAATGCTTGATGAAAGAGATTCCCAGTGACTTGAGATGGGTGGCAACTGTCCCATTGCTCTGTTAAAGGCACTGGAGGCTGATGCTAGGTTGAATGTTAAAGCATGACATCAGAAAACCTACCAGTCCTTGAAAAACTGGAGATATTTCTTGTGAGGAGGAAACATTGTAATGTGAAGGTGACTGAAGGTCAGTGTAGGCTGCCCAGTCAATGGAGGCTGCCCAGTCAATGTAGGCTGCCCAGTCAATGGAGGCTGCCCAGTCATCAGGCCTAACTTCATTCCTGACAAAAGTTATAGTCTCCATCTTGATAAACTTGTTTGAGGTATAAGGATCAATAATCAACCAAAACTTTCCATCAATATTTTGAAAAGAAGAAAAATCTAAGAGTGTATGGCCAGAGACTGGGTATTTAACAACCTCACTGCTGTAGAAGGGTGTTCACCTCTTCCTTCAAATGCATCAAATGTGACCAGTGCAAAAGCATGGGGGAAGAAGCTGGCCTGAGGATGTATCCAGAACTGAAGCCATTGTATTTCATTTATTATAGAGGAGACCCTACCTTTAAAAGATGGGTAGCTGAGCTGACTTTAGAAGTGTCCAGGACTACAACCATGTGAAGGTTGATCAGTGATAGTCTGCTGACAGTGCCATGAATATCAACAATGCACCATGGACATCAACAATGCACCACTGATATAAACAATGCACCATGGACATCAACAATGCACCATGGATATCAACAATGCACCATCGACATCAACAATGCACCATGGATATCAACAATGCACCATGGACATCAACAATGCACCACTGATATAAACAATGCACCATGGACATCAACAATGCACCATGGATATCAACAATGCACCATCGACTTCAACAATGCACCATGGACATCAACAATGCACCATGGACATCAACAATGCACCATTGATATCAACAATGCACCATGGATATCAACAATGCACCATGGACATCAACAATGCACCATGGATATCAACAATGCTTGCTTCGAGGTTTTGGCAACAACCTACAAAGAGCACTGTAGTGCAGCCAAAGTTTCCTCCTACAGAAGTCTGAAAAAGGCTGCAGAAAAAAAGGCAGGGCTAACTTTAAGTTCCATACAAGTCTGTGATGTGGATCTAGGACTCACAACATCAGCACTCATGGGCCTATGATGTGGTGGATAAAACGGGTGAGTGTTAATTCTACCTAGACTGGAACTTGGCATCTGATAGGTAAATGGAATTTTTTATGTGGATGAAGGTAGTTTTTGTCTTAAAAAGGTAAGCAGCATAATTGCATTGGTAACTTATTACTGATATTAAAATAAAAGTGTACGAAAAATGTGAAAAATTAGAATGCGAAGCAGTGACTTACTGTTTCAATAGTAATTATATGCCTAAGTGATGTTAAATTATTTTTCTTAATTATAATATATAATTATAATTCATAATTATAATACATAATTATAATACATAATACATAATTATAATATACATTTATAATTCAATATAATACATAATTATAAGGCATAATTATAATAATTATAATACATAGTAATAATTCATAATTATAATACATAATAATAATTCATAATTATAATACATTCATTCTCAATTTTATGATCATTATTTATGTTGAAAAAAAGTTTGCAACTGTACAAAAAGACATTTTTCAATATGAACACAAAAGCTAAAAATAATATAAAAGCTTAAACCTCAGATCTCCAAAGCACAAAACAAAGATTTTACCACAATATCAGTAGTATGGTTTCGATGCAAGGAAATACACAAAAAATGTTTACAACACTGCTCACCTCAGCAATGGCTCTGTCCCTTTCACCTTTGGATTCAAACTCATCAAATGGATGTCGACCTTCTGTTAGCATGACATACATTGTGAGACCGTAGGAAAACACATCTGCCTGGACAAAGATGATAAGGTTTGAATAAGTATTTTTACATGCATCAGAGTAATCTATTAAATATCCAGGTCAACTAGCAGAAGTGACCAAAGATCTTCACATATACAGTAATGTAATTATCTATAATCATGAAACTTCATTAAAAATGAAGAATGTAGCATATAAACACCATATCTAAAATGAAAACTTGACCTCAATGAGCCAATCTCACCTGGAAAGAGTAGTTTTCCTTCCTGGTGACCTGTGGAGCCCTGTAGCCCAGTGTCCCCTCCTGGGCTACTAGCCCATCCTCAGTGGAAAACCTTGAAATTCCATAGTCAGATATCTTGGCATTCACCTATAAAAAAATCTGATGTAGAAATATCTTGATTTTTTTAGATATATGTGACAGAATGTATAAATCAACTGATTTCATAATGTTAATGGACATCAAAATCTGTAGTGTTACTAAATCAACTTACATTTTATGTGATAGTGTCTACATATGCCTGGTATTATCAGATTTCCCATATGTGATGGTGTCTGCATATGTCTGGTATTATCAGATTTCCCATATGTGATGGTGTCTGCACATGTCTGGTATTATCAGATTTCCCATATGTGATGGTGTCTGCATATGTCTGGTATTATCAAATTTCCCATACATGAGGGTGTCAGCATGTCTGGTATCATCAGATTTCCATATGTGATGGTGACTGCATGTCTGGTATTATCAGATTTCCATATGTGATGGTCTCTACATATGTCTGGTATTATCAAAATTCCATATGTGATGGTGTCTGCATGTCTGGTATTATAAGATTTCTGTATGTGATGGTGTCTGCATGTCTGGTATTATCAGATTTCCATACATGATGGTGTCTACATATGTCTGATATTATCAGATTTCAGTATGTGATGGTGTCTGCATATGTCTGCTATTATCAAATTTCTGTATGTGATGGTGTCTACATATGCCTGGTATTATCAGATTTCAGTATGTGATGGTGTCTACATATGTCTGATATTATCAGATTTCCATACATGATGGTGTCTACATATGCCTGGTATTATCAGATTTCCATACATGATGGTGTCTACATATGTCTGCTATTATTAAATTTCTGTATGTGATGGTGTCTACATATGCCTGGTATTATCAGATTTCAGTATGTGATGGTGTCTGCATATGTCTGGTATTATCAAATTTCTGTATGTGATGGTGTCTGCATATGTCTGGTATTATCACATTTCCATATGTGATTGTGTATGCATTCGTCTGGTATTATCATATTTCTATATGTGATGGTGTCTGCATATGTCTGGTGACAGCAGGTTTTCCCTATTTGATGGTGTCTGCAAATTGATGATATAAGTTTTACCCCAATAACTATCTTAAAATCCCCTTCACATAAAACACATAATATAAGGTCAGGACATCTGCAAACTTAAACTCTGATTTCCGAGCATTTTTAAAACTTGCTGTAATATTTTATAGCCAATGTTTTTACTTAACATTGGGAAAAACCTTATGTTTCAGAATTCATTTATTTCTCTTAAATCATCTTGAGAAATGCAAAAACAATTAAACAAGACAAAAAAATGCTTATGCCAAAATCACTCTTAGACTGACCTCTCCTGTTTACCTCATCTCCCCTAACAGCTGTCCTATATTGTAATCAAAGACTCAAAAGCAATGATGGACCAACTTGTATCCCTATGTTATTTATAATACCTCAATAAATATCTTGCCTTCAACCTTAAAATCTTCAAATTACAACAGTAAGAAAATCAATTTACAACTTGCTGTGTACACATGTCAGCCATTGTGTACTTATTTCCAATTGCATTAGTAATAACCCAGCAAACATCGTTGCAATGATCATTGCAACTGTCGAATAATCCTGGTCCCCAGTCGATGGGTTATGACTAGTTTATACAATATTTCTAGAAAGATCACTCAAAAAAATACTGGGTGTTTTTGGTTAAAAAGTCTTTTTTCAAAAACAGTAGATGTCAACTATAAAACAGTAGCAGAAAGCTTTTCAAACAGTATTTTTTGTCCTTCCACCAGTAGAATCACATGTATTATTTTATTATTGATTGGGGTGCATTATGACATTTAATGCTTTGAAAAAAGAAAGGTAAATATACCTAACTTGAAAATTAAAAAAGAAACTTTTCAGATGCAAATCCAGTGAATTTAGTTTTTGGCAGGTATTTAAGATTATTTTTACCTACCTCTATGAATTTAATATTGATAAAAACTGTTAGGGAATGAAATGCCCAGAGTTCACAAGTAGCAGAGGTCAATTAAACATCCCAAATATCACTGAACACACATAATAATATTACTTGTATGTGTCATAGTGACCTACTTTTGTTTCATAATAAGAACCTATGCTTTTGTAATTATGGTAAATGCATGTTTTTCAAGTATTTAACCAGGTGAGGTAGAGAGCTTTGCTGAGCTTCTTTCCCCAGAGTTTAGGTATATCCTACTTTTATGACTGCCACTGACCATCAGTGTTTTATATCTGTTAAACCTGTACAATCCTTAACACAAAAAACAGCTGTGCAAAATTTCCTGCATAAAGAAGTCATCTGTGATTAGAGACCATTCGTCTTTTTTTCAAAAAATTGAATACTACTGTTAAATGATTTAAAGTTCTGACTTACAGTCTCATTAAGGTTGGTGCTGAAGATGAGGACATTGTCTGGCTTCATGTCTCGGTACACAATCCTCAAACGATGTAGGTACATCAAACCCTCAGCCACCTGCAAATTACATGCTCCATATAGAGTAACAAAACTTATCAACATTTTCATGACATTCGATAATTTTTTAAAATAATTTTGGTTTTAATAGCACTGTAGACACTTTATTGACTATATCATGCTGTGGAAATTGCAGCTAAATGGATTTCCAAATTACACACCAAGGCAGCTGACCTGGGATGGCATGAGTGAGTACTGAACCTGTAATCCATGGACTACAAGTATGATGCTCAAGCAACCAAGCTACCATGGATCCCAACATTCAGCAAATAGCTGTATTAGATTCCTATCATTCACTAAAGTGTTTCCATAAAACTCCTCTCAGATGATGTAATTCCTGGTAAGAAGTCATTTCATCCTGACCCGATATATTTAACACTGAGAGAATCGAAGTGAGTTAAAACCAAAATTAAATTTTTTTTTCAGTTTCTCAACTATTCCCGAAACCACTGTCAATTGTAAGCAATCTATATCTATCTGTGTCTCCTGTATATCTTTAAAGAAGGTAGAAGCAGTAGAAGAAAGATGTACCTGCAAAGCAATTCTGTGTTGCAGCAACCTAGTTTTGCATTGCCCCGATTTATGTAATGCACCAAGGGTACCACAGGGTGCCAATTCTAAGACAATGATGGGTGGCCGAACACAAACTCCAACAAGAGAAACAACACTGGGATGATTCAGGCATCGTAGAATTGCTGCCTGAAATTTATTTCAAAAGAAAAAGATCAGATTACAACATTCTTACAAAATTAATCCAACATTATCTCTTTCACACATTAAAATTTTTAAACAGTTGTGTACATCTCAAAATTATACTTAAACATATTCCATTTTGAAGTCACTATTTTAATTGATGTTTGAGTTGTACAATATTACTTAGTGAACATGCACAGCTATATGGCTGGGATAAACATAATTGCCACCTTTTCTAAGAAAAGCATCAGGATAATAACTGATTTACTTTACAATTGTGTAACAGTAATAGTTTTCAGTATGTAGTTTGCAAACTTTTAATCAAAACTAAAGCATTTGTCAAAACCCTTCATACATCAAACATCAACATCCAGAACTACATTTGTGTTTGTAACACACATATTCCATACTTACCCACTGCAACTAAAAAATGCAAGTCAATTTTTTTATACAAACTTTGAAAATTTTATATAATAAAGGCATGAAAACTGATTGTGTCATCCACAACATATATGATTACCTAATTTCATTTGTCTGTGTT
Source organism: Sinohyriopsis cumingii (assembly GCA_028554795.2). NCBI lineage: Eukaryota > Metazoa > Mollusca > Bivalvia > Unionida > Unionidae > Sinohyriopsis > Sinohyriopsis cumingii. Next base: position 145,652,594 of record CM068826.1, on the reverse strand, counting down.
AAACAGTTTTTATTTAATTGTATAACTGCAGTACAAACACATATTTTTTAAAAATGTGGCATGCTCGAAACTTTGGAAACCTTTACCTCTTGTCGGAGCAGTTTCAGCGGAGGATCATCAGCTATCTCCTTGAAAACTTTTACTGCTACAGCCTGAAACATAAATGATCATAAATGGGTCAATGCAAGAATATTGTCCCTTCTGTAAACTATCTCAAATGTTTTGGCCATGACAGCATCACCAGCATGTCTGCATGATAATGATGTGCCTTTTGACTAAATATAAATCTGGAACTTTTTACCAGCTTAACAATTTGTACAATTAAATAAAGATGCCTAAATAAATGAAGTAAAAATATTTTTCATACCGGAGACCATGATCCAAGATTATATACATTTTGTCAGTCAACATTTATGTGGTATTTACTAATTAGAAGTTTTTCTTAGGCATCTTACATATCATGATTTAATATATGATTATCTCCCTTGCTTCAGAGCTTAATATTTTACTGTTTGTACACAAGTTATAAGTAGTTAAATATATTTATGCCATGATATTGTCCAAATCAGGGAAGTTAAAAGGTATTATTAATGAAGTAATATATTTCAGCTAAATTTTCTAATCAATCATTTTTAAGATAAACATCTGATTTTCTTCATCAAAAAGTCAAGATGATTTATGGTTTAAGCTATTATGTTAATTAGAAGACATATAATTAATATTCCCAAACCAGAGAATGGCCATACCTTGTCTTTGTATGTGCCGTTGTACACATGTCCAAATCCACCATCACCAAGCTGGTTATCAGTGCTTAAAAAAAAGAGAAAAAAAGAATTGCTCTCAGGGTTTAGATAGCTAAATAGTTTACCATTTCTTTTCGTAGGTTAATGTAGCAAATGTATTGGAAGAAAATAACCCTGTATAAACTATCTTCCAACATTTGTATCACTTAAATTTGAAGTAGTCTAATTTTTTAACAGTCTGGAGAAGAAAAAAACAACTGATTCTAATGATAATCGCCCAATTATAATTTCAGCCGATATACTCAGCAGCTTGTATCCCCAATACCAATTTTAAAAATGAAACATCAAGGATATAACAAAGGTACAAAACTTACTCATTTCATACACTGAATTTTAATTTCTAACTCAACTGTCACCAAGTGGTCCCTAACATTGTCATTTTCTCATTGTTTCAAACCAAATGGAAGTTTTCAATGTTTACAAGGGGCCTGCTCGCTGTCATTTTCTGAATTCTGGTAGAGTTTATTTTCATTGAAGGGGTGGATGCAAATCCTTCATATACATAGAAGGTAAATACCATGACATCTGCCTCCAGTGTATATAATACCTAATTCTAATATTTCAAATAAGTTATTTTAAACAAAATGGGAAAAAATATGCCCTTACATCTCAGAGTTATGAAAGTTAACAAAATTATCTAGAGTTTATGGAACGTTATGAACATCACTTCTATTGTGTCAATAACATGTACTTGCCTGAACAAATATGGACACCATGTTAGTCCTGAAGTTCTGTTAGGTTGTTGTTGTTGTTGTTGGGTTTAACACCATTTTTCAGCACATGATAGGCTATGCATGGCGGCCAGTATTAATGGTGGAGGAAGAACCCAGGAAAATGCCAAGAAGAACCGCCGACCCACAAGAAGCTAGTGACAAGCTTTCTCACATACCCACATTGGCCGAATCGAACCCATGCAGACAGAGGTGAGATGGCAGTGATCAGTAACGGAGAGCACTTTAGACCACTCGGCCACTCGGGGCCCCACCAAAGAGATGGAGAAACAAAATTGTCAGTGTATAAGACCATATTTATTCAGGGCTGTTTTTATTTGTAGCTTTTGCAAAGAGAAAAAAGACTGCATTTTCAGTTACCCAATGATTGTGATAATCCTTATGTAAAATAGCGTTAAACCCCACAAGAACAACAACAACTCTCTTTGTCTCTCTCTCTCTCTCTCACACACACACACACACACTCATGCATATTAACTAAAACATGATTTCAAGCTCTTTATTTTTTATTGCAATTTGATAATGAGATTATTGTTGCTGTAAAACTATAAGTTGCACTTAATTTCTTGACAATGTGGCCTCATATCGTTGCATACAATTTACCAATAAATAATACCTATAACTAATACATGTTCAAACCACCTTAATCATTTTGCCAAAATTACACAACATCACAGCTACATATGCTCTAAATGAAGATGAGCTTGCACACTGAGACATAATCATCTCTCTCTCTCGTTCACTAAAAACAACATAAATCTTTGAGTACTTTTATTTTTATTGTAATTAGACTCTTGAGTTGAGAGCAGAATGAGACAGAAAATATATGTTTACTTTGTATGTTTGTACCATTAGGTTGTCAAGTAGTATGTGTACTATAGAACATGTTCAGGTACGATCCCTTTATTTTTCATACATGGTCAGTACCACAAAATGATAATTATTCATTTTACATATAATTTTTTGTACACTGAAATTAATCATAATTTTTTCGTGTACGAAAAATTACATGAAATATGGTAAATTTAATCTTCACAGAGTAACAAACTCAGCCAATCAAGAACAAGATTACATCATAAATATGCATAGACCTTGTTCATAATCAAACTCATCAAACATCTTGATGGTATAAGACTATTTAATAACTTGATCAAAATCTATTCATAAATAGTGCTGCTAGCATTGATAAACTCAGCCAATCAAATGCAAGATCACCTCATTAATACTTCTGAAACTCTCTCAATATTGAACTCGGGCCCCAAGTGGCCATGTGTTTTAAAGCACTCATCATTCCAGATCACTGCCATCTCACCTCTGTCTGCGTGGGTTCGAGTCTCAGGCTAGGTTAACGTTAGTACGTGAGAAAGCCTGCCAGTAGCTTCTCTTGGATTGGTGGTTCTTCCTGGGTTCTTCCTCCACCAGTTATACTGGCTGCCATATAAAGCCTATCTTGTGTTGAAAAATGGCATTAAACCCTACAACAACAGCAACATCAATATTGAACTCAACCAAGATCTTATGATACGGACGCACATTCCATGTTTGTTTAAAATCGGACCAGAAATGTGACATCAAGAGTGGTAACAATCTCACACAATGAGGTGCAAAATCACCTCATCATTATATATGGGTATCATTCATCATCAGCCACGTCCGAGATCATGATGATACAAGCCTACATTTTGGGATTGATCGGAATCAGATCAGAAATATGGCAAATGGAATAGTGACATGTTCAGTCAAAGATGCAAGATCACCTCAATAGAGTATGGATCTGGCTAATTATCAAACTGATCTGAGATACTGATATAAGTCAATATTCCAAGTTTGATCATGTGAGAAATATGGCTTCCAGTGTATTAATAATTTCAGCCAATCAGCTGCAAGATCACATCATTAACATGCATAGACCTTACTCTGTACATGTGTGTTTGTGTGTGTATGAATTGGATTTTTAATGTAGCTTTAACAATCTGAGTCATATCGCTATGTGTGGCAGTTTATATGGATGTCTAGCACTGGGGCATCATGCCATATAATAATAATAATAATAATAATAATAATAATAATAATGACTTTATTTAAAGAGGGTGACACAATTAGTTGCATGGAACTAATCCTCCTTGTGGCCCTCTATTTATGCCTATTTACATTCAAAGTACAGATGGACAGATAACTGACACAGGGCCATAAAATAAACCCATTTTGACTTAATAGAAAGGTGAACAAACAAGGTGCATATTCATATAAATCATCCCCTGCATCAAATGAATCTTGCTGATTCAAGCTTGTGTGGACAGAATTTGAAGCTGTTACTCACTGGTTGCAAGTCCAAGCAAATGACCAAGCCAACAATTGGAGGAAACAAATATGACTGTAATTTACTTCTCATTAAGATGCATCAATGAAATGCTTGATCTGTCAATGTACAATTTTCATGTCCAGGGTGTGTGTGATTTTGATTTTTAACGTAGCTGTAAAAAAATTTCAGTCATATCGCTACAATGTCTGCAGTGTGGCAGTTTATAGTGATGTCTAGCACTGGGGCATCATGCCGCAGACATGTAGCATGATGTCCCACCCAGTCACATTATCCTGACACCAGGCCGAACAGTCCTAACACTAACCTCTTAATGCTGAGCGCCAAGTGAGGCAGCTATTAGTATCATTTTTGTAAGTCTTTGGTATGTCTGCAGTGTGGCAGCTTATAGTGATGTCTAGCACTGGGGCATCATGCCGCAGACATGTAGCATGATGTCCCACCCAGTCACATTATCCTGACACCAGGCCGAACAGTCCTAACACTAACCTCTTAATGCTGAGCGCCAAGTGAGGAACTATTAGTACCATTTTTGTAAGTCTTTGGTATGACTCGGCCAGGGATCGAAACCACAACCTCCCACATCCAAGGTAGGCACTCTAACCACTTTGCCACTGGAGCTGTTTCATGTCCAGGTAAAACAGGGTCCAAGAAATATGGCTGAAAATGCAAAAGTCACTTAAGTATGAAATTTCGACACTGTTTCTACCTTTGGCCGTGTTAATTTTTTTTAGTTGTGTCCACATAGAAATTTTCACAAGTGTAGGTGAAATTCTTTCAAGTATATAACATAGGAACATGCACACAAAAGTAAATGTGAACAAATGCACAAAAAACTGAATGGCCAAAATAATATCTCCCCTCCAAACTTTACTGCAAAAAAAACAAACAATTAACAAGTATTAAATTATTTTCAGAAAATAAATTGTACCCTTCCATTTATATAATACTGAACCCCAAAGCAATATTTTCAGATTTGGGTAGCCATAAAAAATATTATTTATTTTCAAAAATTTTTAAATACATTTTAGGATATTAACCAGGAACAGCACACTGGCATGATGTAAAGCCAAAACAATCAAAGCTGATGTGACAGTTAATTTCTAAGGTCAAATACAAAATAAATTGCACTCAAACATTGAAGTTAGTATTTATTCTGTATACAAATTCCGTCTAGTAATAAAAGGCTAGTTTCTAAATGTTTAGTTGGCTAACTTCATGCATTGTAACATGGTCATCTTATAATAATGTATTATGAAATATTATATGAAAAACAACAGAACTAGCAAAGACCAAGAAAAGATATCATATACTGCACATTCCTGAAAAATGGCATTAAACCTCATAAATTGCACGTACCTTTCCACAAAATTAAGTTTTCCATAATCTAGCTGAATCTGGGGTTCCAAATCATTTAGAGCAATGTCTGGAGCCTGAAATTAAAAATGGAGTTAGGTTTACTCAAACACTGTGTTGAAGACATGGCATTATACAAATGCACTGCCACCTGTAGAATGTGACCGGTTACCATGATTTTTGGGCAAAATATGCATTTTGACACTGCTATGAATAATCCCATCACAAAAACAAATATGAACACATATGCCCTTGATTTAATCATTAATGCCCTTGATTTAATCATTAATGCCCTTGATTTAATCACTACTGCCGTTGATTTAATTTTTGGAAACATGGGTACTGAAGAAGATCCACAGACAAAGTGCAGATTGTTCTTAATAAAACTGCAATTAATCACAATACTGCAAAACCAGAGACTACAAAACATGAATGACTTTAATTTAATCCATTGAAACTAGGTCTGCTTAGAAAGTGAAGAATGTTCTAAATAAAAATATGTAATACAGGCTGTGTCAGCTGATATACGCTGTAAATCTGTATGCATCACTAACTGCCACTGCAGTGCTTAAGTCATGTGAATAACCACTGAGATTAACCATGCATTCCTTTATAGGGAATAGTCACACTGAGATTATGCCATGCATTCCTTTACAGGGAATAGTCACACAGAGATTAACCATGTATTCCTTTATAGGGATTTGTCACATTGAGATTAACCATGCATTCCTTTATAGGGAATAGTCACAATGAGATTAACCATGCATTCCTTTATAGGGAATAGTCACACTGAGATTATGCCATGCATTCCTTTACAGGGAATAGTCACACAGAGATTAACCATGCATTCCTTTATAGGGAATAGTCACATTGAGATTAACCATGCATTCCTTTATAGGGAATAGTCACACTGAGATTATGCCATGCATTCCTTTATAGGGAATAGTCACACTGAGATTATGCCATGCATTCCTTTACAGGGAATAGTCACACTGAGATTATGCCATGCATTCCTTTACAGGGAATAGTCACAGAGATTAACCATGCATTCCTTTATAGGGATTTGTCACATTGAGATTAACCATGCATTCCTTTATAGGGAATAGTCACACTGAGATTAACCATGCATTCCTTTATAGGGAATAGTCACACTGAGATTATGCCATGCATTCCTTTATAGGGAATAGTCACACAGAGATTAACCATGCATTCCTTTATAGGGAATAGTCACACTGAGATTAACCATGCATTCCTTTATAGGGAATAGTCACACTGAGATTAATCATGTTTCTTTATAGGGAATAGTCACACTGAGATTATGCCATGCATTCCTTTATAGGGAATAGTCACACTGAGATTAACCATGCATTCCTTTATAGGGAATAGTCACACTGAGATTATGCCATGCATTCCTTTATAGGGAATAGTCACACAGAGATTAACCATGCATTCCTTTATAGGGAATAGTCACACTGAGATTAACCATGCATTCCTTTATAGGGAATAGTCACACTGAGATTATGCCATGCATTCCTTTATAGGGAATAGTCACACTGAGATTATGCCATGCATTCCTTTACAGGGAATAGTCACACTGAGATTATGCCATGCATTCCTTTACAGGGAATAGTCACACAGAGATTAACCATGCATTCCTTTATAGGGATTTGTCACATTGAGATTAACCATGCATTCCTTTATAGGGAATAGTCACACTGAGATTAACCATGCATTCCTTTATAGGGAATAGTCACACTGAGATTATGCCATGCATTCCTTTAAAGGGAATAGTCACACAGAGATTAACCATGCATTCCTTTATAGGGAATAGTCACATTGAGATTAACCATGCATTCCTTTATAGGGAATAGTCACACTGAGATTAACCATGTTTCTTTATAGGGAATAGTCACACTGAGATTATGCCATGCATTCCTTTATAGGGAATAGTCACACTGAGATTAACAGGGCATGCATTCCTTTATAGGGAATAGTCACACTGAGATTAACCATGCATTCCTTTATAGGGAATAGTCACACTGAGATTAACCATGCATTCCTTTATAGGGAACAGTCACACTGTGATTAACAATGCATTCCTTTATAGGGAATAGTCACACTGAGATTAACCAGGCATGCATTCCTTTATAGGGAATAGTCACACAGAGATTAACCATTCCTTTATAGGGAATAGTCACAAAGAGATTAACCATGCATTCCTTTATAGGGAATAGTCACAAAGAGATTAACCATGCATTCCTTTATAGGGAATAGTCACACTGAGATTAACCATGCATTCCTTTATAGGGAACAGTCACACTGTGATTAACAATGCATTCCTTTATAGGGAATAGTCACACTGAGATTAACCAGGCATGCATTCCTTTATAGGGAATAGTCACACTGAGATTAACCATGCATTCCTTTATAGGGAATAGTCACACTGAGATTAACCATGCATTCCTTTATAAGGAATAGTCACGTACATATATATAGTCAGTTCAAAGGTTTCTATTATTTCTTTATTGTTTGTGAAAACACGAATAATGCTGATAATGTCATCTGGTCATAACAAAAGATCTTTTTAAATGTGCATTCAAGTATATAATCTTGTCATTGGAATGCAATGGATGAAATGAGGTCTTGGTATTCATCTTTAATACATATATAAGTGAAAATCATTTTTTGGATTTGACATTCATTGTCAACCCTTTACCTCATGTAAGCGCCTCTGGAAGCCTCTACCCTATTCTCAATGGAAGTACCTTTGGATGCCTCTACCCGATTTGCATTGAAGCAGCTTTTGATGCCTAAACACCATTCTCATTGAAGCACCTCTTGATGCCTGCTGTAAACATCAGCCATTTTGAGCTGGTTTTCGTAGTGCCAAATGCAGGGAAAACCCCCTATTAGATTCTATATTCGTTGATGTGACTGACCATTACGTCAGATCACATAGTCACTGTTTAAGATCTAGTTGTAATCTGCTATTTAAAGTAACTGGATCGTATTCTCCACTCTCCAAAATGAAAGCCATGGATTTCGTTCAGTACTTTCTTGAGTTTGCACAATTAGAATCACTACTATGAAAGCTTCAATAACTTAGGTAAAGGCTCTGATATTGATGTAATCAACAATTAGATTTTTAAAACTAAATTATCAAATTCAGATGATTTATTGATGGCTAGATGTAGACAAAGAATTTTGAGTATGTGAAATGACAGCTACAGTTGGTCACATGGCTTCACTGGCTTGATGGAGACCAAGTTCTCTCAAGATTTTAAAGCACATAAAAAAATTCTTCCATGAAAAATAATTATACAGTTTTAACAATCGGATTTTACTCTTAAATCTTTCATGTACCAAAACTTTTAAATGGTTAAAATTGATGTTAAACATACCATAGTCTACACTGCTTAACAGTTAACAGGCAGGCCTATGTGTATGGGATCAAATAGGAAACAGATGTTCTATTTATAGTGCACTGCACTGTGTAGCTCTGGTACATATATTATCAACTGGCTAAAAAGCCATACACTCTATGAGGTAAAGGGTTAAAGGGTTACATTGTTTGTCATTTTTTGGGGGGATGTTATGGTGATTACAGCCCACACACCAAACCATCATTTGTTCACCCTAGTGCAGCTAGTTACGCCCTTTGTTTATATCACTGGTGAATTAAGTAAGCCTAAATTGGCAGTCATATCTAAATAAATTTATTCTGTTTCTCGATGTGTTAATGTCTTTTGATTTCATTCAATGGTATATACGATCAAAACCAGAAGAGTCAATAATTACAATTAACCAAAATAATATTAATCCCTTGATTACAGTGGCAGAACCTCCAATGAAAAAGAGAACAATTCAAAAGAATTAATGTAATCAAAAGTAAAGTTAATGGACAGGATACAAAATATTAGTTAATTTTACAACTCATGTGCTAATATACATGTTGGATTCAAACAAAATTGTTTTCAGATGCAATATTATAAAAAGAACTACGAATAAAGAATACAATACATGTACAGTGATCGTAGCTTTTTTCCTCATTACATCAGTTTAATTATGACCTTCAAAACTGGTCTTTTGTACAAACCTGTTATGAGAGACTACCTGTATGAGACTGCATCTTGTTGGCAGAAGGGGTGGTCTCTCAAGGAAGGTTTTACTGCATCTTTGCAATCGAAGGTTTCAATATGATAACGTTATCTAAACCTTGGCAGATTGAACAGATAGTCTAGTGCTTTGTCCTAGCAACATCTATTGGATTTCATGAGTTGGAGCCATTAATATGTAATGCCAACTAACCAATAACAGCGGTGCATTGTACATCGGCAAAAAATGGTGGAGGTAATTGATTTAAAAAGGATATTTTGTAAGTGTAACATCAAAAGTATGACTATGTACCAGAGGGAAGCCATTACAGGTCTATTTGAGTGAAAGGTATTTGTACAAACACAGACCAACAGTGGAACATTGCATATTTATCAGTCCATTAAAGTTGTGTGCTACTCTTGTCTTGATCATGTAGGAACAGTGTTCAAAAAATTTGAACAACTTAATTTTGATTGGATGCTTGCCACCACATCCAATGAAATTCACAGACCCGAAGCACAGAAATATCACATGGGAACCTTGGCTAGCAAAAATGGTTTTACTGTATCAATCAATTAGGTTATACTCTACAGAGTGTTGGTTGTTTACCTCTGACCAGCTGTACCCTCCCAAACCAAAATGCATGCTTACCACAAGTTTGCAGCAAGCTTGCAACAAGCTAGTTGAAGCTGCTCAAGCTAGCAAGGGTGCTCTCACAAGCTTGCAAAAGGAATTTCTCCAAGTCTGCAAGGTTGCTAAATCTCAAATTCAAGCTTGCAGAAGGAAACTTTCCAAGTCGGCAAGGTTAGAAAATGTAAAATTCAAGCTTGCAAAAGAAATTTTTCTCATTAAGTCTGCAAGATTGCAAAATCTAAAATTCTACATAAGCCTGCATGCAAGCTTGCAGTATAATTTAATCAGTCATGAAAGTTGAAAGTTGGCAGCTAGCTATAGCTCCTGCATGAGATCATGCAGTACCTGTTGAAATGTTGAATATACATTTTGACTATATATCATGTGCAGTAACAAAAAAGTCAAATTTAAATGTTATTTTTTTTTTTGATTCATAGCATCTGATAATGCACTCTAGTTAAATATATGTATATATATTTTCAATTCTTACAGAAATGCTAAACATTTGTACTTAGCTGCTACATACATAAAATGTATTATTCCAACATTTCTCTGTCTGAACTTAAATAGGAACATTATTCATATATATTTCAGATTAAACTAATTTCTTGTCCTTGTTTAATATAAAATGTAATTTATTTCTACAAATATCCTTTTTTTCCAATTTAATGATATATCTTGTTTAACATATCAGCCAGGTTAGATAAACAATTGAGCTTTTTGCATACAAAAGAAATTCTTTAAGTAATTGTACACTGAACTGGCTATTTTGTCAGTGAGTGACATGGATTATAATCATAAAATAACTATTGCTTGCCTTTTATGTTTCTAAAAATACAAATATTTCAATCTACAGGTAAAACAATTTTAAACTACACAAAAACTTGTCCTTACAAATACACATAACCAGTATATTATCAAACCCATCCCATACAATGTTTACTATAGAACTAATTCAATCACTTTCCACAGTATTAGGTCTTAGTATGATATTATCTTTTAAAAAAAATAATAAATAAACCCAGACCAACAATGTTTTCAAGAGGTATAGCTACAAAATGATCAATTTCCCAGTATAAATGTGAATCAAACATGCATGAACCAATGTGGTTTCATCTACAAATGCTCATTTTTCATCTTTTGTGAATTTATTTACAATTGCAAAGAATGAAGGAGTGCATCTGCAGTCATTCATCAAGCAGCAGTACAGTGGATAAACTTTAATGTAGAACATATATGGAAGACTGAATAAAGAATTCCATTTAGTAAAATCCTGTAAAATAGATAGTAATTGCTGATTGCAAAGTTATTTACAGACTAACTTAATATAGCAAGATATCTGATGTCAAGTACTTGTAAATGCTATTTACTGACTGTACCATCAAATATAGTCTCAGTAACTCTTGTAATATTAACTTCTGGCATTGAGTTTTTCAGCTTTGTCAATTTTGCTTGTTGAAAAAGAAATCAAATCAAACCATGGAAGATGAAATGTGATTTTCCACAACAGAGATTTAATTTGGTATTGAGTCATTAAAGGCGGTTACTTCCACTGTTTACAGTCAGCAGACTGGTTTACAAACTCTAAATATACATACAACATATTTGAGTCGCAAGAACACAAAACAACCATTGTAGCATTGCATTAAAAATTAAGCGCAATTTTCTAAGATGAACTGTCACAATTTAGCACATTAATTCTGTACATTTCATTGCCTGCTGAAGCAATAATTGTGCAGTAACAGATCCTATAACCCAAGAGATAAATGGAAGTCATGGAGTTATCATGTTGGTGAGTAAACTCAAGAGTGTTTATTTTGCAGTTTTTGGGATTGTAGATTGGCGGTAGTGTTCTGTTTCACTTTTACAATTTAAAATTGCAGCAATTGATGCAGTGCTGTTAGTTATCGACAATAGGGTTGTGAGATTATAAAATTAAATGCATGCTTGTGAATCTCATTTCCGTTGTTCTTAGGGTCTTTCTTTCCTCTTGCATATCAGATTCAACAATTGTTCAGTGGTTGTTACATTTAATTCTTTTCATTCTCAAAGAAGATGGCAGTTATTTTATTTCAAAATTTCATAAGGTATTTTGTATTGTTTAAAACTCTGAAATGCCATTCAAAATGGATGGTAAAACAAAAATTTAGGAGCTCATTAGAGGATGATCTTGAAATAACACTTACTGATATTCTTTTGACTTGATAAGTGATTTGGGAACTAAAAATGAAATACTTTTGCCAAAGAGGTAAATACTCAGGTTTTTTTTCTCCTGGTTACATAGTACATGTTGCTGTAATCCATTTCAATGGATGATACCTGAATCACATCAGAAGCAGAGTAGGATGCAGAATTTTATTCTAAGGATTTTGTTTAGAGGAGGTTGTTCAGAGTAATTCAAATGGCAAACATTCTTGTTTCACCTAATAGTTTATCATTTTGACAGATGAGAGAAGGAACCTAACCATTTGACACTGGCCTCTCCCAAATGGATTTCTTCATGGAAGTAAATTTGTAGATCATTTCTAAAGCCATAAAGAACAAAAGTATAAACAGTTTACTCACATATATTCATATGCTCTTATATTTTTATCTGATTAAATATTAAATGATTTGATGACTTCATTTATTTCTTTCAGTAACAGTGACAGTAAGATCTCATGCTAATTAATGTTCACCATATATTAACATTTTCATTTTAATATTTAATATTACATACCTTTTGCAAATCAAGGGCTAGACAAATGGAGGTAAGTGACCATGTATAGAATAATTTAATCGATGCCATATCCGTTCTTCTGATGCAGCTAGCTAGGTCAGCTTTGTTTGCAAGCTTGAGCAAGCTTGTAATTAGTAAGTTTGCCGCAAGCTTACATGACAAGCTCATGCAAGCTTGCCAATAGCAAGCTTACCTATTACAAGCTTGTCATGGTTTCAAATCTAAACTTGCAACAAGCTTATATAACAAGCTTGCAGCAATCTTACAAATAAGCTTGTGATTTTGGTTTGGGTTATAATTATCTCAATGACAATAAACTGTATAAACTGCCCATGGGTGATACAATTTAAATTATCTCAATGACAATAAACTGTACAAACTGCCCATGGGTGATACAATTTAAATTATCTCAATGACAATAAACTGTACAAACTGCCCATGGGTGATACAATTTAAATTATCTCAATGACAATAAACTGTACAAACTGCCCATGGGTGATACAATTTAACCATGAAGCTACATGATTCAGAACTAACTAGCATATATCACAGTGTGAAAATCTCTCTCTCTCTTTCAGAACATGTACTGCAATTTGTGTTTTGTAATTCAAGACTGTAATTTGGGGGTCAAAAATCACGTTCTTTACATGATCTGGCTGATTTGAGAGAGACAGAGAAAAAGTGAAAGAATACACTTAAGAAGTTAAGTTATTGGTGTTACCAGTTGCGCTATAGGCACATTTCCTTTATGCTGCGGACAAAATATCTCGTCACTGTTTTGTATCTGATGCATCAATTCATCTAAGTTAAATGTCTGGCAAGACCTTCCTTCCTGCTGCTGGTCCTGGTCTGAAATAATTTCATTTTGTAACACATATTATCAAATGTATATTTGCCAATGCTGCAGTTTTTAGCCTTGAATTTCTGGCACCTGACTTGAAATAAGAAAACTAAAAGCAAATTTATCCATCTGCTCCTCATATTTAATAACTGACTACCTTGAATGGCAAATGACCTCCCCATCTTTAATTATTCTCTAATGTAAGTAACAGCACTGCATGCCTGACTTTAAAAAGCACTGACCAGTAGGTCACAGTTACCAAGACTTTGATTTTTAAATCCACATGCAACAAGTTCTGTTCTTTCCAAAATGCAGACAATTCATTACATTTGTTGAGAAAATATAGTCCTGACCATAAGATTATAGCTATAAACCAATTATCTTTACTGGCTATTGTAACCTTGAACTTTAGGCTGTCAAATGCATCATCATTAGCTTATTTACTTCCCATATCATGCTGTTCCACTTAAACATACATGTCACCAGCAAAGACAGAAAAACTATATGATGGGTACTCTGATTTCTGAGACTGCTCCGATGGCCTAGTGGTTTGAGCATCTGCCTTGGATGCGGGGGGTCATGGGTTCAAACCCTGGCTGAGTCATACCAAAGACTTATAAAAATGGTACTAGCAGCTGCCTCGCTTGGCACTTAGCATTAAGAGGTTAGTGTTAGTACTGGTCAGCCTGGTGTCAGGATAATGTGACTGGTCGGGACATGATGCTACATGTTTGCAGCATGATGCCCCAGTGCTAGACATCACTATAAACTGCCACACTGCAGACATTGTAGTGATATAACTGAAAAGTTGTTAAAGCTACATTAAAAGTCGAAAAAACATACACACTCTGATTTCTCCTGCCAGTACATTGTATAACTGCAGATCTGGGTCTGTGCAGTTTGCAGTTGGACTCTACTTATTAGCAAGTATAAATGATAATTGTTTTATCTATTCAGTTCTAATATATGTTGAATAAAGCTTTTAAAATGGGCCCAGGATCAATTTTTTTCTACCCCTACCTGGACATAGTGAGCAGGGTACTCGTCTCTCCAACAACTGTCGACCAAGTATGGGGTCAAGGCTAGTTAGTCCAGGGTACCATTCTTCTATCAGTCCATCAATATGATCGACGATGTAGCCCAGTAACCTGGAAAAGTTGTCCTAGATACATGTAGTAATTCTGGTTAGATGTAAGTCCTCTACCTTGATAACTTGCAAGAAACACATGCCAACCCCCCATCCCCGAGAGGTATATGTATAATTATTGATATTATAAGTGGCAAAAAAGCGTAATTTGGGTGTAAAAGGGGTAATCTACACATTACATGTCAGAATTACAGCACGTGAAAAAGATACATTTTTACTACTAGCCTGGTTCAGTAGCAGGTAAAAATTCTTGTCACAAGGGCAAAATCCATATGGGTTAGAACCAGAATACAAACACAAAATATACTGAAAAATTATTTATATTCTGCACTCATTTCAACTAGTCTACATGTGTAATTTTGGTTGAATGGTTGTGAACTGGAATCCTGCAATCATCATGGTGAGATTCTCAGCGTGCTATATTACATTACTCTCATATTCTTCTTTTAAAGTTGTAAAGTGGTGTTGATTTGTCCCTTTTTCTGATCTGACATGTTCTCAAGTTTGAAAAGATCCATCTGCTCCAGTGTTTTCCATCATATAACATCCATAACTCACACCGTAAAGTGTTTCACTTAACATCTGGTGTCAGTTTCTTTAAAATATAGACTGGTTCATTAACTAACTAGCATATCAAAAAAATGAATTTGTTGGTCAAATTTCACTTTTGAAGAATCGAGTCTGTTTTCTTGGAAAAGGGTCATATACAATTGTTATAAACAGCAAATAAGGAATGTGATCTTGTGCTATTCTTACACAGCAGTCACCTTTTCAGAATATTCTCAAATTTATATGAGTGAAATTAAAGAGACGATAATAAAAATGACTAAATCCATTTTGTACTGCTTTAATTTTATTTTATTTTTTAATGTAGCAGAAAAGTGTAATCTATTTACAGTTTAGCGGAAAATATAATTTGATGAAAAAAAGTGTAATGATTATGCCAAATGCATAATTGTTGGCATGTATGGAAACTGTCCATAAACTGTCACACCACAGCATAAGCAAGGCTTCAAAGATAGGGAAACATTGCCAGTGAAGGAGAGCAGTTCAAGCAACTTTCACTGATATGTGGGTATTTCAATCTCATTTTCCTACGTAACTATTCAAATAACTGATTTGATAGTAATGGATTCTAGATCTTAAGACATCAGATAAAGTTAATAAACTATATGATGGATAGATAAATCAAGCTAGCATGCAGTACTCAGTAAAATCTGAGTTGCCTCCCTCTCAATATTAAACGTGTATCTATCACATGCAAACACAAATGAACTAAAGCCTCATAGCTCATAAACAACTCCATCCAAATGCATCAATATGGCTGCACCAGTTAATTCCTGAAGATATTGATATTTAATGTGACTACTTTTGTCAACAGCACATGGAAATGATGAATACAACTCTATGTTGTTTATACTAATAAGCACAAGATGCATGATGTACAATACCAGAACAATACATCCAAATTCAAAAAAGTAAGAAAAAGGAATGAAAAGAAAAAGAACATTCAGAAATATGTAGTTTGTGTTAGAACTTGCAAGTTAATTTCAAATGCATCACTGAAATGGGTTTTTTAGAAAAACAATCCCAAAAAAATCTGCTGGAGACAACTAATTGGTTAATTAGCTTCTGTCTCTGGGTTTGAATGACCATTAAGTTCTTGACAGTTGTCAAATGAAAGCTAGCATAGCCACTGAGTAAGCACTTAATTAAGTTCTTGTAGAAATGCTTGAAGTCATGTATGTGACAGCTGATAGACTCTTTTCAGATTTAAATAAAATAGGGTTATCACATTTATGATATTATTACATTAAATCCCAAATAAAAAGATAAAATTCAAATATGAAAATTAACTTAACAAGACTTCTTTAAATGGTATTTGTTCCATACATTGTTGGCAGTAGTAGGCATGGATTGATACTTTGTTATATACTGTGTTATTTATTGATTGATACTTTGTAATATATTGTGTTATTTATTGAGACAATATTTTTGCATATAACAGTCTTATAAAATAAATGATTTCTCATTCAGCTTCATGAATTTCTTGATAATGATTCCAAATTTTCCTGTGCTGACTTTGATGAATAAAACAAGCAACATATCAAACTCTCACTGATCAATTTTGATTGCAGATTTTAATGGTTAAGTAAATGGAAGACTGTTTTTAGCCATTCAGTAAAAAAAAAACTGGGATCAATACTTGCTTTCACATTTTAAATATGTTCGTGAGTTATTAGGGTGTGCTAAAATGAGGGAGCAGTCTACATAAGAATAGAGATAACTTTTTACAGAACCCTTAACAGCTTGAATGCCTAGTAGATCTACATGTACAATATTTAATTCATTTAAACACAGAACGATTATAAATTCTGGAGCATGTCCAAATGAAGCACTGACCAAATTCCAATGATGATCAGGAGAAAAAGTTCAAATGTTTAAATGTAATTATTTTTTATAAAATGATGTATACTATGCTACCATAACAAGTGTTCCACATAATGGTCTCTTCTTCTGATAAAGAAACATCTAGGAAATTTCTTTTCAATCTTACAAAAACATGCTATTTGGTTGGTAGCCTTTATTAAGACACAATTCTTCTGTAGATTCCACATAGGTGATGATGACAATGGCCAAGCGGTAATCACATATTTTTACACCACAAGTTTCTTCCTGGTACAATATCCAGAACTGACCAAGTGGGTGTCAGTGGAAAGCACTTGCTCATGAGACAAAACTACAATTTTAAAACAATCGTTCATAGTCCATAATCGACACCACTCAACATGGCTTCTAGACCACAGTAACACACAGTGTTGATGATTTTATACCATGGTAAAACAGTGTTTATGATTTTATACCATGGTAATGTACTTTGTTGATGATTTTATACCATGATAAAACAGTGTTGATGTTTTTAGACCATGGTAACACACTGTTGATGATTTTATACCATGATAAAACAGTGTTGATGTTTTTAGACCATGGTAACACACTGTTGATGATTTTATACCATGGTAAAACAGTGTTGGTGATTTTATACCATGGTAACACACTGTTGATGATTTTATACCATGGTAACACACAGTGTTGATGTTTTAGACCATGGTAAAACACAGTGTTGATGTTTTTAGACCATGGTAAAACACTGAGTTGATGATATTATACCATGGTAAAACAGTGTTGATGATTTTAGACCATGGTAATGCACAGTGTTGATGTTTTTAGACCATGGTAAAACACAGTGTTGATGTTTTTAGACCATGGTAAGACAGTGAGTTGATGATATTATACCATGGTAAAACAGTGTTGATGATTTTATACCAGGGTAACACACTGTTGATGATTTTATACCATGGTAACACACAGTGTTGATGTTTTAGACCATGGTAGCACACAGTGTTGATGTTTTTAGACCATGGTAAAACACTGAGTTGATGATATTATACCATGGTAAAACAGTGTTGATGATTTTATACCATGGTAATGCACAGTGTTGATGTTTTTAGACCATGGTAAAACACAGTGTTGATGTTTTTAGACCATGGTAAGACAGTGAGTTGATGATATTATACCATGGTAAAACAGTGTTGATGATTTTATACCATGGTAATGCAGTGTTGATGTTTTTAGACCATGGTAACACACAGTATTGATGTTTTTAGACCATGGTAACACATAGTGTTGATGTTTTTAGACCATGGCAAGACAATGAGTTGATGATTTTATACCATGGTAATGCAGTGTTGATGTTTTAGACAATGGTAAAACACAGTGTTGATGTTTTTAGACCATGGTAACAGTGTTGATGTCTTATGGACCATGCTAACACATGTTGTTGATATTTTTTGATCATGGTAACACAGTATTGATGTTTTTAGACCATGGTAAAACAGTGTTGATGTTTTTAGACCATGGTAAAACACAGTGTTGATGTTTTTAGACCATGGTGATACAGTGTTGATGTTTTATGGACCATGCTAACACATGGTGTTGATACTTTTTGATCATGGTAACACATGCTGTTCATGTTTTTAGACCATGGTAACACATGGTGCTGATTTTAACGGCATTTGGGAATTTCTTCAGATTATTTCCAAAAGCGTGATGCAGTGGAAATTATAACAAACTTTCTGTTTGAAAATCAAGTAATTCTAATTAAAACTGAATGGCAGTTTTAAACAGATACTGTAAATCACCAATTATAAGAAAATGTTAAATGACAAGAATAACTCCCACTTTTACAAAATTACAGTAACTTTTTATTCAGAAATGGTTGATAAAATAACAAGGCTACGTAGTGACCATGCAATTAATCAAATATGTACCATTCCATTGAATGATTCTGGTAAAATTTCAGTTCTGCCGTATCAAAACATGGATCTGTGTCTACAAAGATTGTTTTTTTAAACATCACTTATAACCTGTTATTGCCTTTATCATGCTGAGAAACTGATAGGTAAATGTCATTTACAGTGGATGCACCAAGGCAGCTAACCCATGCTTGTCTGGTTGGTTATCAAACCCAGGACCCTTGGATTGTGAGTCTGATGCTCTACCAACTGTGCAGCTACTTTAAACAGAACTGAGATTAAAAAATTTGAGTCCTTTCATCAAAACAAATTTACTGGACTCCAAATCTTCTTTAAAAGTGTTCTGACCAAGCAAAAAGCAGCATTTATCAATTTGATAGTTATTTATGCCTGGAGCAACATTTTATTCTACAAATGTTCAGTATAATTTTGTGTTACTGGGACTCTGAAACATGCTCTTTTCAAAATAGTTCTTTGATCTTAATTGACATTTCTTTTTAAATAGAAATAATTTATCGTCTCATAAGGAGTTTGAAAAATGCACTGGTTTTGGCAAATGATAAACTGATTTATTGGTTATAATTTATCAACCAGTTAAAGAAAACTGATAATCATGAAATTTTAACGATTCTCAACAGCAGAGAAAGCTGCCTCCACTTTAAAAAAAAACTACATAAAAAAAAATAATGAGTTGGCCAATAATTTTTCTTTCATATACATTCTGATAATTTGAATTTTCTTACATTGTGCCTATTCTTGTGGCTGGTACTGTGAGACAAATTTCTTCATTTTCCCCATAATAAGCATCTATCAAGAAGAAAGCAACCTGTAAAGACAATAAGTATTATTATCAAACAGAAGCAGATTGAATTGTCATATAGAAGGAGATTGACTATATGTTTTCATTTAATTTACACTTTACTGTAAAATCTCACTGTTTAAAACAACAAAAAAGACCCCCATGACTAGAAGCAAGCACAGTGTAGTTGCCCAAAGCATTGCACATTTAACAGCAAAACGTATTCAGTCTGTGTACTGATAATAAGCAAATGATGTAAAAAGTATGCTGGAAATTTAATAATTTTGAAAATTCTGAATATCTTTTATGTTATTTATGTCAGTACAATACTGGCTAAATGGTCTTATTTAAAAGTTAAGTTCTAGAAACAAAGAATTGACTCCCATACACCCACACAAAATACAAACAGACAAATAGGAAGTCCTTCAAGATAAAGATAAACAGAAGTACCATAAAATAAAAGATATGTGCAAAGCTGTTAAAATTCAAAGTCACATGAAAAAAGATAATGATTAATGCATAACATCTTAAAAAAAACATCCTTAACAATTGTTATATAAATTACATTCTCTCAAAAAGTCAAAAATTTTGTGTAGTGTTACTTCATCAGAAAGTTTCTCAAATGAATTCACGTTAAAAAAACTTCTCAGTGAATGCGATTTTTGCGGCCAGTATGCTGAACACACCCCAACACCCACCCACTCACCCACACACACCTTGCATTCTGAAGAGTAAGGGCCAATACAGTAATACAATGATAAAGTAAGTACTGTATATACTCATTCCAATTAATGATAAAGTAAGTACCGTATATACCCATTCCAATTAATGATAAAGTAAGTACCGTATATACCCATTCCAATTAATGATAAAGTACCATATATACCCATTCCAATTAATGATAAAGTAAGTACTGTATATACTCATTCCAATTAATGATAAAGTAAGTACTGTATATACTCATTCCAATTAATGATAAAGTACCGTATATACCCATTCCAATTAATGATAAAGTAAGTACTGTATATACTCATTCCAATTAATGATAAAGTACCGTATATACCCATTCCAATTAATGATAAAGTAAGTACTGTATATACTCATTCCAATTAATGATAAAGTAAGTACTGTATATACCCATTCCAATTAATGATAAAGTACCGTATATACCCATTCCAATTAATGATAAAGTAAGTACTGTATATACCCATTCCAATTAATGATAAAGTAAGTACCGTATATACCCATTCCAATTAATGATAAAGTACCATATATACCCATTCCAATTAATGATAAAGTAAGTACTGTATATACTCATTCCAATTAATGATAAAGTAAGTACTGTATATACTCATTCCAATTAATGATAAAGTACCGTATATACCCATTCCAATTAATGATAAAGTAAGTACTGTATATACTCATTCCAATTAATGATAAAGTACCGTATATACCCATTCCAATTAATGATAAAGTAAGTACTGTATATACTCATTCCAATTAATGATAAAGTAAGTACTGTATATACCCATTCCAATTAATGATAAAGTAAGTACTGTATATACTCATTCCAATTAATGATAAAGTAAGTACTGTATATACTCATTCCAATTAATGATAAAGTAAGTACTGTATATACTCATTCCAATTAATGATAAAGTAAGTACCGTATATACTCATTCCAATTAATGATAAAGTAAGTACTGTATATACTCATTCCAATTAATGATAAAGTACCGTATATAAACATTCCAATTAATGATAAAGTAAGTACTGTATATACTCATTCCAATTAATGATAAAGTAAGTACTGTATATACCCATTCCAACTAATGATAAAGTAAGTACTGTATATACTCATTCCAATTAATGATAAAGTAAGTACCGTATATACCCATTCCAATTAATGATAAAGTAAGTACCGTATATACCCATTCCAATTAATGATAAAGTACCATATATACCCATTCCAATTAATGATAAAGTAAGTACTGTATATACTCATTCCAACTAATGATAAAGTAAGTACCGTATATACCCATTCCAATTAATGATAAAGTACCATATATACCCATTCCAATTAATGATAAAGTAAGTACTGTATATACTCATTCCAATTAATGATAAAGTAAGTACTGTATATACTCATTCCAATTAATGATAAAGTAAGTACCGTATATACCCATTCCAATTAATGATAAAGTACCGTATATACCCATTCCAATTAATGATAAAGTACCGTATATACTCATTCCAATTAATGATAAAGTAAGTACTGTATATATTCATTCCAATTAATGATAAAGTAAGTACTGTATATACTCATTCCAATTAATGATAAAGTACCATATATACCCATTCCAATTAATGATAAAGTAAGTACTGTATATACCCATTCCAATTAATGATAAAGTAAGTACTGTATATACTCATTCCAATTAATGATAAAGTAAGTACTGTATATACCCATTCCAACTAATGATAAAGTAAGTACTGTATATACTCATTCCAATTAATGATAAAGTAAGTACCGTATATACCCATTCCAATTAATGATAAAGTAAGTACCGTATATACCCATTCCAATTAATGATAAAGTACCATATATACCCATTCCAAGTAATGATAAAGTAAGTACTGTATATACTCATTCCAACTAATGATAAAGTAAGTACCGTATATACCCATTCCAAGTAATGATAAAGTACCATATATACCCATTCCAATTAATGATAAAGTAAGTACTGTATATACTCATTCCAATTAATGATAAAGTAAGTACTGTATATACTCATTCCAATTAATGATAAAGTAAGTACCGTATATACCCATTCCAATTAATGATAAAGTACCGTATATACTCATTCCAATTAATGATAAAGTAAGTACTGTATATATTCATTCCAATTAATGATAAAGTAAGTACTGTATATACTCATTCCAATTAATGATAAAGTACCATATATACCCATTCCAATTAATGATAAAGTAAGTACTGTATATACCCATTCCAATTAATGATAAAGTAAGTACTGTATATACTCATTCCAATTAATGATAAAGTAAGTACTGTATATACCCATTCCAACTAATGATAAAGTAAGTACTGTATATACTCATTCCAATTAATGATAAAGTAAGTACCGTATATACCCATTCCAACTAATGATAAAGTAAGTACCGTATATACCCATTCCAATTAATGATAAAGTACCATATATACCCATTCCAATTAATGATAAAGTAAGTACTGTATATACTCATTCCAACTAATGATAAAGTACCGTATATACCCATTCCAATTAATGATAAAGTAAGTACTGTATATACTCATTCCAATTAATGATAAAGTAAGTACTGTATATACTCATTCCAATTAATGATAAAGTAAGTACCGTATATACTCATTCCAATTAATGATAAAGTAAGTACTGTATATACTCATTCCAATTAATGATAAAGTAAGTACCGTATATACTCATTCGAATTAATGATAAAGTAAGTACTGTATATACTCATTCCAATTAATGATAAAGTACCGTATATACCCATTCCAATTAATGATAAAGTAAGTACCGTATATACCCATTCCAATTAATGATAAAGTACCATATATACCCATTCCAATTAATGATAAAGTAAGTACTGTATATACTCATTCCAACTAATGATAAAGTAAGTACCGTATATACCCATTCCAATTAATGATAAAGTACCATATATACCCATTCCAATTAATGATAAAGTAAGTACTGTATATACTCATTCCAATTAATGATAAAGTAAGTACTGTATATACTCATTCCAATTAATGATAAAGTAAGTACCGTATATACCCATTCCAATTAATGATAAAGTACCGTATATACCCATTCCAATTAATGATAAAGTACCGTATATACTCATTCCAATTAATGATAAAGTAAGTACTGTATATATTCATTCCAATTAATGATAAAGTAAGTACTGTATATACTCATTCCAATTAATGATAAAGTACCATATATACCCATTCCAATTAATGATAAAGTAAGTACTGTATATACCCATTCCAATTAATGATAAAGTAAGTACTGTATATACTCATTCCAATTAATGATAAAGTAAGTACTGTATATACCCATTCCAACTAATGATAAAGTAAGTACTGTATATACTCATTCCAATTAATGATAAAGTAAGTACCGTATATACCCATTCCAATTAATGATAAAGTAAGTACCGTATATACCCATTCCAATTAATGATAAAGTACCATATATACCCATTCCAAGTAATGATAAAGTAAGTACTGTATATACTCATTCCAACTAATGATAAAGTAAGTACCGTATATACCCATTCCAAGTAATGATAAAGTACCATATATACCCATTCCAATTAATGATAAAGTAAGTACTGTATATACTCATTCCAATTAATGATAAAGTAAGTACTGTATATACTCATTCCAATTAATGATAAAGTAAGTACCGTATATACCCATTCCAATTAATGATAAAGTACCGTATATACTCATTCCAATTAATGATAAAGTAAGTACTGTATATATTCATTCCAATTAATGATAAAGTAAGTACTGTATATACTCATTCCAATTAATGATAAAGTACCATATATACCCATTCCAATTAATGATAAAGTAAGTACTGTATATACCCATTCCAATTAATGATAAAGTAAGTACTGTATATACTCATTCCAATTAATGATAAAGTAAGTACTGTATATACCCATTCCAACTAATGATAAAGTAAGTACTGTATATACTCATTCCAATTAATGATAAAGTAAGTACCGTATATACCCATTCCAACTAATGATAAAGTAAGTACCGTATATACCCATTCCAATTAATGATAAAGTACCATATATACCCATTCCAATTAATGATAAAGTAAGTACTGTATATACTCATTCCAACTAATGATAAAGTAAGTACCGTATATACCCATTCCAATTAATGATAAAGTACCATATATACCCATTCCAATTAATGATAAAGTAAGTACTGTATATACTCATTCCAATTAATGATAAAGTAAGTACTGTATATACTCATTCCAATTAATGATAAAGTAAGTACCGTATATACCCATTCCAATTAATGATAAAGTACCGTATATACCCATTCCAATTAATGATAAAGTACCGTATATACTCATTCCAATTAATGATAAAGTAAGTACTGTATATATTCATTCCAATTAATGATAAAGTAAGTACCGTATATACCCATTCCAATTAATGATAAAGTACCATATATACCCATTCCAATTAATGATAAAGTAAGTACTGTATATACCCATTCCAATTAATGATAAAGTAAGTACTGTATATACTCATTCCAATTAATGATAAAGTAAGTACTGTATATACTCATTCCAATTAATGATAAAGTAAGTACCGTATATACTCATTCCAATTAATGATAAAGTAAGTACTGTATATACTCATTCCAATTAATGATAAAGTAAGTACCGTATATACTCATTCGAATTAATGATAAAGTAAGTACTGTATATACTCATTCCAATTAATGATAAAGTACCGTATATACCCATTCCAATTAATGATAAAGTAAGTACTGTATATACTCATTCCAATTAATGATAAAGTAAGTACTGTATATACCCATTCCAACTAATGATAAAGTAAGTACTGTATATACTCATTCCAATTAATGATAAAGTAAGTACCGTATATACCCATTCCAATTAATGATAAAGTAAGTACCGTATATACCCATTCCAATTAATGATAAAGTACCATATATACCCATTCCAATTAATGATAAAGTAAGTACTGTATATACTCATTCCAACTAATGATAAAGTAAGTACCGTATATACCCATTCCAATTAATGATAAAGTACCATATATACCCATTCCAATTAATGATAAAGTAAGTACTGTATATACTCATTCCAATTAATGATAAAGTAAGTACTGTATATACTCATTCCAATTAATGATAAAGTAAGTACCGTATATACCCATTCCAATTAATGATAAAGTAAGTACTGTATATACCCATTCCAATTAATGATAAAGTACCGTATATACTCATTCCAATTAATGATAAAGTAAGTACTGTATATATTCATTCCAATTAATGATAAAGTAAGTACTGTATATACTCATTCCAATTAATGATAAAGTACCGTATATACTCATTCCAATTAATGATAAAGTAAGTACTGTATATACTCATTCCAATTAATGATAAAGTAAGTACTGTATATACTCATTCCAATTAATGATAAAGTAAGTACTGTATATATTCATTCCAATTAATGATAAAGTAAGTACCATATATACTCATTCCAATTAATGATAAAGTAAATACCATATATACTCATTCCAATTAATGATAAAGTACCGTATATACTCATTCCAATTAGTGATAAAGTACTGTATATACTCATTCCAATTAATGATAAAGTAAGTACCATATATACTCATTCCAATTAATGATAAAGTACCATATATACTCATTCCAATTAATGACAAAGTACTGTATATACTCATTCCAATTAATGATAAAGTACCATATATACTCATTCCAATTAATGATAAAGTACTCTATATACTCATTCCAATTAATGATGGGGCCCCGAGTGGCCGAGTGGTTTAAAGCGCTCTCCGTTACGGATCACTGCCATCTCACCTCTGTCTGCGTGGGTTCGAGTCTCCGATTCGGCCAATGTGGGTATGTGAGAAAGCCTGCCAGTAGCTTATCGTGGGTCGGTGGTTCTTTCCAGGTTTTCACGGGTTCTTCCTCCACCATTAATACTGGCCGCCATGTATAGCCTATCGTGTGCTGAAAAATGAGGTTAAACCCTACAACAACAACAACCAATTAATGATAAAGTACCGTATATACTCATTCCAATTAATGATAAAGTAAGTACCGTATATATTCATTCCAATTAATGATAAAGTACTGTATATACTCATTCCAACTAATGATAAAGTAAGCACTGTATATACTCATTCCAATTAATGATAAAGTAAGTACCATATATACTCGCTCCAATTAATGATAAAGTAAGTACCATATATACTTGCTCCAATTACAAACTGCACTGACCCAGATCTGCTGTTGCATAATGTTTTGGCAGGTCTGGGTCTGTACAGTTTGCAAGTACTGGTCATAGACCCTGATTTGCCACTGCATAATTCCCCAGCAGATCAGGACCTATGATGTTTGCAGCTGGAGAAGACTTATACATAAGTATACATGATACATTATATCGCCATTACTTACATTGACCCACTCCACATATATCCCTTCCCTCCAGTATATTTTGGACGAGTGGCCAGGCAGATTCAATAAACTCTGAAAGGAACAAAAATGATTTAATATTATGTTCAGTACCTAAGTATTTGTCACTTTCAATAAATGTTATTGAAAATATACACTGATGATGTTATATTTCTTTTCTGTTGCATCTGCAAGCACCGATATTGATGATTTTCTGCAAGCACCGATATTGATGATTTTCTGCAAGCAGTGATATTGATGATTTTCTGCAAGCAGTGATATTGATGATTTTCTGCAAGCACTGATATTGATGATTTTCTGCAAGCACTGATATTGATGATTTTCTGCAAGCACTGATATTGATGATTTTCTGCAAGCAGTGATATTGATGATTTTCTGCAAGCAGTGATATTGATGATTTTCTGCAAGCACTGATATTGATGATTTTCTGCAAGCACTGATATTGATGATTTTCTGCAAGCACTGATATTGATGATTTTCTGCAAGCAGTGATATTGATGATTTTCTGCAAGCAGTGATATTGATGATTTTCTGCAAGCAGTGATATTGATGATTTTCTGCAAGCAGTGATATTGATGATTTTCTGCAAGCACTGATATTGATGATTTTCTGCAAGCAGTGATATTGATGATTTTCTGCAAGCAGTGATATTGATGATTTTCTGCAAGCACTGATATTGATGATTTTCTGCAAGCACTGATATTGATGATTTTCTGCAAGCACTGATATTGATGATTTTCTGCAAGCACTGATATTGATGATTTTCTGCAAGCAGTGATATTGATGATTTTCTGCAAGCACTGATATTGATGATTTTCTGCAAGCACTGATATTGATGATTTTCTGCAAGCACTGATATTGATGATTTTCTGCAAGCACTGATATTGATGATTTTCTGCAAGCAGTGATATTGATGATTTTCTGCAAGCAGTGATATTGATGATTTTCTGCAAGCACTGATATTGATGATTTTCTGCAAGCAGTGATATTGATGATTTTCTGCAAGCAGTGATATTGATGATTTTCTGCAAGCAGTGATATTGATGATTTTCTGCAAGCACTGATATTGATGATTTTCTGCAAGCAGTGATATTGATGATTTTCTGCAAGCAGTGATATTGATGATTTTCTGCAAGCACTGATATTGATGATTGTAACTGTTGCCTGAAGAAGCGAACTGGATCTGAACTGAAATATTATAAAGATTATTACAAAAATATATCACACAAATAACAACCATATTGAATATCTTAGGAACGAGATATGAAGTATTATCTTTATTGCCTCAGTGGTATAAATCCCCCACCCCACAAAT
This sequence comes from Sinohyriopsis cumingii, assembly GCA_028554795.2. NCBI lineage: Eukaryota > Metazoa > Mollusca > Bivalvia > Unionida > Unionidae > Sinohyriopsis > Sinohyriopsis cumingii. Next base: position 145,624,231 of record CM068826.1, on the reverse strand, counting down.
ATTAGCCATTTTATACTATACATGGGGATTTGTTTATTAAGCAACTGAGTTGACACCAAATTGCAAGACTACTGAGAACACCAAAAAGAGCTATTCCATTTAAATCTACCTGTTGGGAGAGTTAAAAAAAACACTATTTGTTGTTGCAGGGGTCAGTTCTGACTCGGTTCTATCTTTTTTTTTTGTTTTGTTTCATTGTAATTGTATTTCTTTTCTTTTGGTGGTACCCTGTAGAGCCAAATGGATCCTTCCCCTAGGTCTACATTGATTCAAATGAAATAGCCCTAAACAACATTAACCCCACTTTAATTTAACATGGAAATTTATAAAGTTGTCTGATATAGCGCAATCATATAGCAAAAGAAAAATTAATAGTAAATTTTTGTTAAATGTTCTTTATTAGAACTATTTACATATATAAAACAGGTATATAGCAGTAAAATGAAAGGTCTAATGTTACTAACATGTGAGGTCAATAGGAGTCATAGGAAAGAACTGTTTTTAGAGCAAGTGAAATTATAACAATTTCTTTCTGATTCTATTAAGTTACAAAGGTTTCAAAATTAAATTAAGCTTATTTAGGATTCAAATAATTAGTAAACAAGAGGGTTTAGTAAATATATCCCACCCCACCAATAAAAAAGAAGAAAACAATGATCATATTGGATTTACCTGCAGACCAAAGTTATCAGCAAGAGCTATCATTCTGGCGATCAGTCTGGACCACAGACCAATTGGTGTGTAAGGCATGCAGTAGTAACGGAATATTTTTTCTGGAAATTACAGAATCAAATTAAAGCTCAACAAAACAGTTTTGTAAAGAGTGGAGCATCTCCCACTGGGAATATTTGGTACAAGTCGAACCTATATCGATCTACATGTATAAATTCATGAATTGTTAAAGAACCCACCCACCTTACAAAAAATTTAGGTGTTACCATTTCATAGTTTTCCATGTTCTGATATCTCTCTTGCCCTGGCACAAAAAGAACCTCAGATTTTAGCTCTCCCTTGATATCAGGCCCTTCCTCATAACAAATGTTATAAGACTATAACTCTATACCACAATGTCTCACTGTAAGACCCTTCCTCATATTACAGTTCATGTTATAAGGCTATAGATATATACAGCACTGTCTCACTGTAAGACCCTTCCTCATATTACAGTTCCTGTCATAAGGCTATAAATATATACAGCACTGCCTCACTGTAAGACCCTTCCTCATAATACAGTTCATGTTATAAGGCTATACATATATACAGCACTCTCATACTGTAAGACCCTTCCTCATAATACAGTTCATGTTATAAGGCTATAGATATATACAGCACTGTCTCACTGTAAGACCCTTCCTCATAATACAGTTCATGTTATAAGGCTATAGATATATACAGCACTGTCTCACTGTAAGACCCTTCCTCATAATACAGTTCATGTTATAAGACTATAGATATATACAGCACTGTCTCACTGTAAGACCCTTCCTCATATTACAGTTCCTGTCATAAGGCTATAAATATATACAGCACTCTCTCCCTGTAAGACCCTTCCTCATAAAACTGTACCAGCTATAAGGCAGGTATCATCATGGTTTCCATTGCATTAAGTGGTAGTAACATTATATATATATATATATATATATATATATATATATATATATATATATATATATATATATATATATATAAAGTACTTCATTATAAAATGGTCTCATTTTAAGACAATCTACTCTATGGTTCCCATCAAAAGATCTTGAATAGTTCAGTGCTACAATATCATAATGACAATTTTGCACCACTCAGCATCAACCTTCACATAAAAGAACTTATTTTAGAAAAAAATGTGTCAGTACAAATTTCAAATAGTTTTCAATTTATTTTTCTGAGAATCTGGCAGTTGTGACTAATATCTGTGGAATGACTTCCAATCTTGGTTGTTTGGGGGAAAAAGTTGAATTTGCAGCTATCAGTTCTTTTTGGGTTGATTATATTGGGGCTGGGAATTTTTTCTTTTGTTTTTAAACTTTTGTAAAAAAATTATCAATTTATTTTCCAGACCAAGTCTTTTTAATCATTTCCAAGACAACTTATTCAATATTGCGGTCATACTTCCTAGGATATATGATTAATCTGTAGTATACAAAGTCATCTGCAAAGAGGAAATTTCTGAATCAATTTCAGTTATGATGTCATTGATGTGCAAAGAGAAGAGCACAGATCCAAGTATTCTGCCATGAGGTACTCATGAAGTTACATTGGACCAACCAGATTTGGAACCATTTACTACCACACACTGTTCTCAGAAACATAAATAAGAGCATCCAGCATAGAGTTTTGCCTGCAATTCCATAATAAAATTGTTTACTTTTTAACAATTCATGAGGGACAGTGTCAAAATCTCTTTCACAGTCTAATTAACAAAATGTCTATTTGGCTACTTTTATCTAAATGTTTTGACCAATCATCTATAATAAAAAAACAGCTGTGCCTCACAGCTGTGTAATTTCCAGAAGGCAAGTTGTTTATCAGATATGATAAAAAAGTTATAATGAAGGAGTACTGTTATTATTATTTTCTAGGTTTCTGCTGCAGAGAATGTTTTCTTATTGAACTTTAACAAATATTGTACTGTAAAATTGTACAATCTGCTGTAAATTATGTGCCAATAACTATTTATACAAATACTGTACTGTAAAATTGTACAATCAGCTGTAAATTATGTGCCAATAACTATTTATACAAATATTGTACTGTAAAATTGTACAATCAGCTGTAAATTATGTGCCAATAACTATTTATGCACTAAAGCAAAATAATTCCTTAAAAGTTTTGTAAATACAGTAATTTGTAAATAGTAGCCATCATAATTTTAAACAATCGCTACACTTCAAATTAACACTGCTCATACATTTAATACAAGTGAGAGAAAATTCAAATAAATATAAAGTATTGGGATGGAAGTATACCATTTTTATTTTGCACTGGCAGATTAATGGTTGGTCTTTCCTTTGGAAGTCTACAAGGAATCAGAAGTTCTTTATCTGCATGGGGCAGCGCAATTTCAAATCTGAAAGAAATAAGAAGATATAAATTAGCTCAAAGCTAAAATGAGGTCAAAAAAGAATTTAAGAGATATTTTATTGGTTTATCTGTACTCTCTCTCTCTCTATACAAAAAATTGAATACAACAAAACATGAAATGTTTAAACTCTGCTGACAAGTTATTATCATTGTCCACCACTAGAAGCCAGATCTTCCTGGGTGAAAGTCACAGGCTTTGTGAAGCCTTGTAGTTACAACCATTATAGGTAATTACAAAAACTATAGGTAATTACAAAAATTATAGGCAATACTTTAAAGATTCTAGCATCAACAATATTTTAAAGACTGAATATAAAACCCAATTTAACCCATGTCGGATGCACAATATGGGGAGGGGGAGCATAATGATCTAATCCTGCAATGAAAAAGCACCAAGTTTCATGATTCTAAATTAATGTGGATGAAAATAACATGTAAAAATCCACTGTGATCATGAATTAAATACACACAACTTAATCTAAGCTAGTAAAAGTGAAATCTGGGTTATACTGAACTCTTTGTTTCAGTGTGGTTCAAATCATCCATTTAAGAGGCATGAAATATGGGTCACAGCTACCTATCTTTGAGATGAGGGTGTACAGTTCATCAAGATGAATGTTCTCACCAAGTTTCATGATTCCTGGTACAACAATAGACGAGGTACAGAAAATGACATGGTCATGAGCTAAGTGCAAAATTTACTATAAGCCAGTAAAATGTTAAATGTGGGTCACAGTGACTTTCTTTTTTTTTTAATGTGTGATCCTACTCAAGAGGAATACAATCATTTGGTTTGACGATTCTGGCATGCACAGTGCTTGAGATTAAACCCAAGTCACTGGCACATGAAATATCAGTCACAGTACCGAGTAATCTTATTTTGCGATGAAGGTGTAGTACTGATCAAGATGAATCACCAAATTTCTTGAATTTTAGTACGCATATAGGGTACAAAAATCTATCTGGTCATAAACTAAATGCATAAGTTTAACCCAAGTCAGTAATAAGTGGCATTTAGATGACAGTGACTTTCTTTTGTTGGGATGCATGCAATTATCTAGTTTTATGATTCTAACATGAACACAAAATGTAACTGAAGTCAATGAAGCATGAAATACAGGTCATAGTGACCTAATTTTGTGAATAGAGTGTATTAATCATCAAGAGGGGATGCCTCACCAAATTTAAGTGTAACAGGTACAACAGTATTCGTACCATGAGCACAAAAACTGTGATAAACTTAAAAACTTTACCAAGAATGAATAACAATATTGATGCATGTGCAAAGTTAGTCCCCTCACCAGGGGTAGGTGCAATGAAACCTATTCCTTTGCCAAAAAACAGTTGTATTACCATTAGGTTATACAGTAGTCACCCTTTTATAAGGCCACCCCTATAGAAGCAGGGAAGTGGCCTTATAATGTTGGTAGCCTTTCTAGAGGGGGATGACAAAAGTGAATAGTAAATACATATGAAGAAATTCACAAGTACATTTAATTCTAAAACATTTAATATTTTCATTTAAAAATCACATGCATGTTGTGAAATAAATGTAAAACAAACTGTTTCATCATTTTCAAAAGAATGTTATGAATAACCATTGATATAGTTTTAAAACTGTCTTTATAATTATGTTACAGATCACATCTGTCACTTTGTTGGTAACAATCTAAAACACAAACCAGTCACGTCACAATAAAAAATATCCTTGCTGTCATATCCCCTGCATATTTTGTTTAATGTTTTGTTCCAATCTTACACAACTTCATTATTATCATCAGCTGATTCTCCACTAAGGACAGAACACTTATTATTGTGTCGGACTTAAAGTCTGTGCAACCATCCATTACTTGTGGTAAAGTCGTCATATCCCATTCAACTGACAAAATTGTTGCTTTTCTTTGATCATTCACCTGGTGTGTGGAATTTTCTTAGCATGCACAGTGCAAAACCATTCAAAAACCTTGTCATTCAAATCAGGATACAAACATCTCCTGGCTCAAACAATTTCCTTTCTCTGTCCATTCCACCTTCCCACTTCTGCAGAATTGTTTCCTTATCTTTCACGATATTGTTTATCGGAGTCTTTCCGACATCAGTTTTCTGCAAGGATCCTCGAACACTCCCCCTTTTCAGTCAGTTGAATTACTTTCACTTTCTCTTCAATATTGAGAATTTTTCTTTTCCTCGATGACATGTTGATCTTTTTGCAGTAAGTTAAGCAAGTTGCCTACTACAAGACTGATAAAACAATTTGTATGCATTTAAACAAATTGCCATGTGTTTTTAAAGGAAGTGATCTTGTCACGTGATTTGTTAGTCGCAGTCTGGTACCCTATTGTTTTTATACATTTCTTTACACTAAGTGAGAGAAGCCAAAATGGCTTCATTATGTACCATTTAACATCACGCAGATTTGACCTCGTGGCCATTAGGATTTGTATTCTTGACAATTATTGTCAGTAGTAATAGCCACTAATTTATCAAAGTGAACAAGCTCAACATCTTACTAAGGGAAGCCATAAAGGCTATCAAACCATTTTCCTGCTGACTTGTGTATTGTGCATCAATACTGCCACTTCTCAGCTGTTACTACTGTTCAATAATTGTAATCTTAACAATTATCAGAGTAACTAAACTGGACATCTCATGATAACACAGCGGTAAGGCTAATCGGATTACATGGACTTACCCTTTTGTATGGATTAAAATTTGAGTCTTTCTAGGCTTTATGGAATAAATGTGGCTTCTCGTGGGCATAAATGATATAATATTAACCTTAGTGGTACATGTACTTTAGTCAACACTTCTTTCAGTAATGAAAACCTGACATCTGGAAACAGAAATCAGATTACTTAACACACATTATGAATAAAATACTGGTTCTGGATACATATTAAAATAAAATGCGGCTGCTTGTGAGGGGTACATTTTATATTATTGCACTAATATGCTGGCCGCTGGTCATGTTAGCCGGGTGGCCTTTCATGCAGGTTACTTTTGAACACAAACTTGTCGGTGTCAACGGATTCTGGCTGTAAGGAGCAGGTGGCTGCTGGTCAGGGGACCGTTCAAGAGGGGGACTACTGTACAAGTGCGGTTTTATCTCTGTGCACAGGCCCCTGAGTAGCCAAGTGGTCTAAAGTGTTCACTGTTTTGGATCACTCCCATCTCACTTCTGTCTGCGTGGGTTCAAGTCTCAGGCTCGGCTAAAATGGGTACATGAGAAAGCTTGCCAGTAGCTTCTCATGGGTCGGTGGTTCTTTCCGGGGTTTCCCAGGGTTCTTCCTCCACCTGTTATAATGGAAACCATGTATAACCTATCTTGTGCTGAAAAATGGCATTAAACCCTACAACAACAACAACAACAACAATCTCTGTGGACAACATTGCTGATGATATGGGTAGTACATGAGCCTACCTCTACTTTGTAGAGGTGAGTTAAAAATGAGTGGACAAATCAAGTAACATTACAAACAGAATAATTGTTGATGCTTTATTAGTCACTTCATAATTAGCTTTAGATTAATTTGGCTAAATTAAGAAACTGTCATTGTGACAGGTTTGCAGATAACTTAACCTGTAAATCACACTATCCATCCCTCCCTCCCTCCATCCATGCATCCATCCATCCATGCATGCATGCATGCATCCATCTATCTATCCATCCACCCATCCATCCATCATACTTCTCCAACAACTTGAGGTACTGGGGAACCATTTCTGGAGGAAATGTGTATTGGCCATCCTTTTGGTTGTTTACTCCCTTCCCTTTGAACAGAACTTTTATATCATCCTTCTTCATTGTCTGAAAGTACATAATTGATACATATGCTTTATATCATCCTTCTTCATTGTCTGAAAGTACATAATTGATACACATGCTTACAAGTCAGGTTCAACTGCAAACAACACAGCCATAACATGCCTGCAGATCAAGGTCTGTGTTGTTTGTTCAACTGAATAACAGTGAACAAACTGCAATGTGTTATGTACATTTAATTTGCATTGTTTGTTAGTGACTTTTTTTATTTTTATTTATTCGTTATATTATATATTAATGTAACATTGTATGTTGGACTTGACCGTGTCCAAAATCGAATTTATTTTCTACTTGACCTGAATTATTGATTTTGTATAATAATATAAATTCTGTGAACAACTAATACATAGCTAAAATATTATCTCTGTGTATGGGTTTAATATCAGGACAATTATTAATAGAAGTAAACATGGGTCTAGGTTATTGGGATTCCCCTACAATTTACCTGGTGTACCTGACATAGTCCATGTTATAAGTTTAGTAACAGACTTTCTAATAATAACTAACATTTTATTTTGCAAACCTTAAGAACTTTCAAAAAGGTTATTTTTCATTAGGTAATGGTTTTAATTAGAAAATATTAATTGCAACCTGAGGTCATTTGGAAGACTATATAATCTTCTTACTGGAAATATTACTCATTCTTGCTTTAAGATCTAGCCAAGTCGATTCTGTATTACTGTTGTGTCCAGAAGTTCATTTGGGCTGGAATTTATTTCTTCAAATTATTTAATTCAGTGATTATTTTCTCTGGAAATAGAGAGTACTCAAAAAAATAATAGTCTTGGACAAAGACATTCACTGAGATTTATAGAGAATTCAAACTTGGAATTATATTACTGTGTTTGGAAAAAAGACTGTTGGTACAACAATAAAATACGGGCCACCTTGGTACATCACCTTCAGCACCAGATTAAATTTGGATTTCTACTTAAGTTTATTCAGAACTTTAATTTTTAGGACTTGTGTCTGTAATTCTAGGATTATTTTGGGATTTAATTTGCAATACCATAAGTTTTCTTTTTTCATGTTCACTTTGTATTCTACAGAAATAAATTATTTGTTGAATTTTTTTTACAAAGCTTATTGCTTTTCACTCTTTTCTGTTACATATTAAGAGCATAGACTTGTAACAAAAGACACAGATCTGCATGCACATTATGCAGTGACAGATCTGGGTCTGTGCAGTTTGAAGTTGGACTGAGTATAGACATATTTTAGCACCCATGTTTCTGCTAATGGAAGCAATCACATAATTTTACAAAATAGTACACTTTTAAACAAAATATTTATCTTACCAATTAAATTTTTTAATTCTTTTGTCAAAGCTTGAAAATCCCTGGCACATACATATGATGTTAACATTTTTCAGTCAATCAAGAACTGATATTTTAGCCTTCCAGAACAACAGCAAGAGAAACAACTCTCACTAATTTACCTTCATAAAAAGGGGGTCTGTTAGTGATGTTATTATGAAAGTAAAATTGTATCAGGATACATTGCCACTTTTTTATACTGTAGTGATAATATAATGATGTTTATATACTTTCAGATCAATACAATTTGTCAATCAGTGTAAGTTCAAGGTTGCAGCTCATGGAAAATTTGAGTTTTTTCCCCACTGACCTGTAGACAGTTGCTATTTGTATTAGGCAAAGATGTATCAATTAAAATGTATCCAAGATGTATCAATTAAAATGTGTCAAAGATGTATCAATTAATATATATCAAAGATGTATCAAATGAAATGTATCAAAATATATCAATTACAATGTACCAAAGTGGCATCAAGTAAAATTTATCAAAGATGTATCAATTAAAATGTACTAATGCTTTGGACAAAGCTGATCATGGTAAAGAGATGAGATGGCAGGAAAGAAGTTTGGTTGATATTGTTATTTCAGATCTCAAAGTAAAGATTTCACCTGCATCACAGTTAAGTGTAGATGGATTTATGTGGTGGGGTATGGGGATTGGTTGGATGGCTGATGTTTGTAGATTATTCCCAAAGAATTCCAGTGGTGTTCCAAATAAATTCCAATTTTGTATGTACTGATGTACTAATAGCTTGAAATGGTGTCAATGTGCTAACAGTCTTGATGTATCATAATGATATAATATAAAATGTCTCTAAATAAATTCACAATAATTCCAAAATATTGATTGAGTCATAAAGTCAGAGAGCACTTTGTAATTCCAATTAATAATTTAAATAAATAAAACCTCTCGAATGAACACTGAACACAACTAAAAAAATGATTCCATTAGTCATTAGTTGAAGTAGGAATAACAATTTTCTGTTCACTTCTCCCTTATATAAAAACCTAAGACACAATATGAGAACCAGGATGAGGGTCAGAAGTTCATTTCTGGAACATTATAAGTTGTAAATAAGATCTGGCCTAGTACTAAAAACTTTAGTAAAGAACATGGCAAACAAGAGGTAGACCAGGAGTTCCTGAGTGGAAAACCAATGTCCTTAACTCAGATCCAAGTAAACTTTTTTACCTATAAATGATAATAATATTAATTATAATCTACAATAATAGACAAAAACTTATCTATGTAATATGCTGTTTACAAAAAAAAAGACATTAGTCAGGTAGGCCCAAATTCCTACCCTCAATTATGGACAAAGGTCAATCAGACAATACAACTTAAATATACATAATATATGATCATGGACAAAAGCCAACACAATACAAATTAAATATACATAACAGATGGGTGCATTGTTTCAAGATCCAAATAGCTGAAAATACTATGTTCTGAGTAATATTTAGGTGATTTACAGCTTTCAGCTGTTGTGCTCCGATCATGACAACAACAAAAAAAAATATTACCCAGGATGTCAGAAATAAGCACAGCATATATTGATAACATTTTCCTGCCAAAATAACCTTCATATTGAGTAGCAAAGGCATAATATAGGATCAAATTTTGATTGTAAATTGTCCATTTGTGCATATCATGTACATGTGTAATTGCCATTCTAAAAAAATACTAATTTTAATTTACATTTATGTTATGTTGCCAGGTTCAGGATTCAAAGAAACAGCAAATGTTTTAGTAAATTATGTTTCTTGTAGAATAATTACCTGATCACATTAATTTTAGGAACATAAGCGCTACTACCTCCCAAATCCAGCCTTGTCAAAGACAAAAATTAATCTGGCATGTGATCAGGTACATATTCTATAAGAAACATAATTTACTAAAAAAAATTGTTTTCTCCTTCGAATATATAACACAAATCATATTAATGTTTGGAGAATAGGTAACAGGTGGACAGAATATTAAGCATCCAGCCGATTCTCCAGGTAACCTCTGAGAGGAGAATACCGAGTTCCCCATATGAAGGTATATGAAGCACAACTGGAGGCAACTTGGATTATATCTAGAAAGAATAAATAATGAGATCTTCATACACATTGGGTGAATCCAGTGAAAGCTGTGCAGGGTGTTGGTCTGGAGGTTGTGCTGATGTCAAATGGGTCTGGCAGCTACTCGTGCAACTGGGACTTGGTGTACCAGATCCACAGTGTGTTGTGAAGCCAATGTCTCATAGATAAAAACTTGAGAAGGTTGATTGTGCATGCCAATCATCTTGACAAAATCATTACGATCACGGCAAGACTTGAAGAGATTGCTTCTGTTATGTGAGCAGATATCTTCATGAGACAACTCTGTCCTGGTGATAAGTTAGAGTATGTCGTATGTATTTATCCACTTCAGCCATGATAAGAGGGTTTGAGGGGTTATCCTTTCTCCCAGGTTTAACTGTTTAACTTGAAAAAGTGTCTTTCAGCCCAAACAGCAACAAAACCAAGTTGCGTCATTAGGACCGCCAAGCCATCTGACTGAAACTGAAGGTAGGTGGAGTCAACCAAGAAGGTGTATAATTCACTTACTCTAATGCTAATATGAAACATGTTTTGTAAGAAAGGAGCTTCGGGAAGGTCCTGGATAAAGGCTTAGACTTGTTTGAATTCAGCCAAGTCAGAACCCAGGAAAGATTCCACATAGGAAACAAAAATGAGTGACTTAGGCCTATGAAAGTCAAAATTGGATAACAAATTAGAGAGGTCTTTGCTACAGCCAAGATCTTTACTGCCATGATGATGAAACCTGTCTGATATCATAGAACAGTAGACCTTAATAACAACTGGAGCCAGCTTTTTCCCTTCAAACATCCAAAGAAAAAAGTTACTTGTGGGACAGAGGCACTCAAAGGGATGATTTTTTTGATTTTACACCAGTCCCTGAAAACGTTCCACTTCCCTTTGTAGGCCTTTAAAGTAGAGGGCCTTCTAGTTCATGCAATTCTTTCCACCACTTAAGGATTCAACTGATTTGCTGCAAGGCTGTCCTGACAAGAGCCAAGCATTCTGGGGAAGGATGGAATACGTGAGTCCGAGGCTGTTTGAGAAAATCTGGCCTGGCTGGGATCTTCTTGAGTAGATCGATCATTAGATCAAGTAAACTGTTGATCCAGGATTTGTCCCTGTGAAGATTGGCAATCAGAATCATTTGCACTGCTGGACCCTCAATTTCTGTATGATCTTTAGAACTAAAATGGGGGTAGGCAAAGGCCAAATGGCTCAGAGAAAGGGCATTGATGGACCATGCCTTGATATCAGGCACCAGTGAAACAAAGGTGAGCAGATAGTGGTTCCACCTGGTAAATGATCTATCAATGGATGACCCTCCAACAACAACCGCCAAATCTAATGAGGAATCTGTCCTGACCTTGACAGAGAATGGCCAAGAAAATGAGTCTGCCAGAATATGTCTGATCTGGATTTTGATACACTGCATTGTGTGCACCAACGGAAAAATTCCCAGAATGCAAAGCTGTGGTGAGCTGGTATTGCCGGTTTGAGATACATTACCACCACCACCACGTTTTCTCGAATGATTAGCATGACTTTGTTCTGAAAAGTTTGAAAAACTTTGATGATAGCGTTCATCTCCAAGAGATTGACATGGAGACCTATGTCTTCAGACTCCACTGCTGCTGACAGTGTCAAAGTATGAATAGATGGGCCCCCCAAACCCATGAGCTTGAGTTGGGGCATGATGATCTAGTGGTGGATGTTTGAGAGGTATTTCTGCAGTGAGCCAGCCATCATGTACCACTGGACCAAGAATGATAAATCTTGCTTCTTATGCTGATCTGGTAATCAAGCAACACTGAAAAAAGATGCCACTGAGTGAGCATTTGGCCATCTGCAGAGGGTGCACGTATAGACAACCCAGCGGTATAAGATCCGATGTAGCACTGAATAATCCGAGGAGTTTCAGAAACTAAGTGGCTGTTATCTATTACTTGATGGATATGGACTCTGCAAGGTTGACAATCCAGACCACTTGAGGGTGGGGAAGATGTACCAAGTTCAAGTGTGTGAGAAATTCCATACCCAGATGGATGAACCGTTTAAATGGATAAAGGTTGGACCTTTCCCAATTGATCAGAAAAACTGGATGACTTAAAAATTAAATGCAATGGTTCTTTCCTTCGACTTGAATAGAGGTTGCAATATGTTTTTGGAGAATATTGTCCAAACACGCTTCCCTGGAGGCTGATGCTCTCATATGGAACAGGGAGACAATGGAGCTGAGTAGGTTTGTAAAGGTCCAAGGACTTATGTTTAAAGTCGAAAGGGAGAGTGTGAAATTGATATCAAGTCCCTCTGTACACAAACCAAAGGAATTTCCATGAGGGCGGATGGGTGGCAACGTGGAAATATGCATCTGTCAGATTGAGACTGATTGCAATATCATACGGATTGATGGAGAGGCAGACTGATCTGGCTGTCTCCCTCTTGAATTTTGGTGGAAGGATAAATTGATTTAAATGACTTTTACTGATTGATGATTTGTCTGAGGTGCCACTAGTCTTCCAGGCTAGAAAAAGCAAGGATTAAAATCCTGCTGATTGTGGATTTAAAACAATCTCCACTGCCTGCTCATGTAAAGTTAGGCACCCAGTAAATACATCATGTCCATTTCTTCATGAACTACTTTTGGAAAATTAGGCACGGAGTGAAACACTGTTACTAGAATTACGTGTCATTCAAACATGTATGTTATTGGTGCTTCCCTGATTTGATCCCCATCCTGAAGTTTAAGTCTTTTGGGTAAGTCCCTGATGCAGAAGACTGCCCTGGGGCAAATGTCAGTTAATTATGTGCATTTGTATATTATGCATTGTTATAGAGTGGGGATCACAATATTTTCTAAGCTATGACAATGGGGCAAAGTTCCTTGGTGGGTAAGGATGGACCCTGGGGTAAATGTCAGATATATGCATAACTTGGTCATTTCATGCCCAGCAGGTGCATATATGGATACTAAATTGAGACCTCAGTAGTTTCCAGTCCCTTGAAAAAAGGGGGGGGGGGGCACCCTGGGTCATGACCTCGAGGTCCTGGGAGTTCTCAAACATTTGAGGCACACAACAACATGAGTCATTTGAAATTATTGTAACACCTTCTCTAACCCCTAATCTCAACCTGATGGATAAAATCAAAATTCCACAAATGTTGGTGCACTCCACACCCATATGATCATTACTGACCCAAGATTACGTGTCTAGCTTTATCAGTGTAGGAAGTGTTCGCAACCACACACCAAACCATATGTACATATGAATGGATGGACTTATCACAATATCCAAGCGCTTCTTTGGCAGATAGGATATAAAATTTGAAGTCAATCTTTTGCTGGAGTTTGCACTGACCCCATCTGGACTGATGAAAGGATTAATCTGATGGACAGTGATCACTTGTGCCATCATTCGGCACAGCCATCCAGGATCCAGGAAGTAGAAGTCTCGCAGCTGAAGAGCGGTATCTTCATAATGCAGCAGTACACCACACTCATGTAGGAAACTGATAGCCTACAAGAACAACATAACAAAATTAGAATGTGAACCATGAACTTTAGCACAATAATAATAATAATAATAATAATAATAATAATAAAAATAAAATAATAATAATAATATTAATAATAATGACTTTTTTTAAAGAAGAAGCTCATTTGGTCAACTGACCAATCTTCCATGAGGTCTTCTACAATGACATTAGTACAAATATATATATAATGCACAATTTTTACAAGATAAGGTGTCTTTAGACAACAAATGCAATTAAAAACTTGACAAATGATCTACTACTACAATAAAATATGCACAAGGCTTTAAGGATGAGTACATACAGGATTCATACAAATAGCGAACAATGTCATGTCTTAACATTTTCCAGAATTTGATGATACTATTCAGTCATTTTTATACCCTTTATGATCTATGCATGACACAGAGAAAATGAAAGTGTACAATCAGTCTACCTCTTGGCAAATACAAAATGGCGATACACTGTGGACATATCATGTGTCTGAAAGCAGGTAACAGGAAAATTGCAGAATACTAATTTTCCAAGTCAACAATGTTATTAAAACTGAGTTACAAGCTGAATTGAATTCATGTCGTATTTTCATTGAGACTATCTCCTTTTGGTAGCATGACAAGCTTACTCCCAACAAGAACTATTATGGGATATACTGACTACACAATTATGGGATATACTGACTACACAATTATGGAATATACTGACTACACAATTATGGGATATACTGACTACACAATTATTTGTGCTTGACTCTGTTCTGGCATATATGGATTTAGGAGAATTGGAGGAAAGATAGACAGTCCAAGCATATCAACTGGTGCATTGGAAAATAGATTTTGTACATTTTCATAAAAACAATCTTTGGGCAATTCAGACTTATACTGATTGGTTGAAGCATCCATATCATTTTAAAATTTAATAAAATGCACCTGGTTAATTTTGCCACATTGAATCTCACTGTCTGTGGGAGTTACTATATTTACCATATATACTGAGACACGATAAAATGATTATTTGTTTTCCTGTTCCAGAACTTATGGTGAATTTTTTCACCTAGGTCATATGTCCCAAGACTTAAAAAAAACTACATAAATTTGTACTGAATTTGCGCCACCCCCCTCTGCATGTTGCAATAAAATAGATAAAACGCATATTTGATAATAAAAAGAAAGAAACTAACCTTGCATTGTTATCATGTATTCATTTATTTTCATCATGAGCATTAAAGAATAAAATATATCCATGAACTCCATATATCATTATATGTAGCGCAATCTTCCATAATGTAGTGTGTATCGCTCATGTCCAATAACACATGACACATTGTTCATTGACATGAACATTGAGAAACAAATCATGTTTGTTGTACTCAAAGGTGTGAATATGTTATCTGACTGAAAACCAGATCCAACAAAACCACAAACGAGAGGGAAATAATGAACTGATTGCTTGAAGACAACTGCCATTCATGCATGACACAGAGTTAGGTGCAAAATAACCAAGATTAAATTATATCCAGGTCAACTATATGACAGAATCTCACAAATAAAAATCATTATTTGAAAATACTTGATTACAAGTGACAATCTTTTTGCAGGCATGGGTTACAAAATGTATCTGGAACTTCTAGTTGCACTACAAAATACAGAGGAAAAAACCTCATTTTTTGGACCCGTTTTTTTTTCACCCAAAATTTGCTCGTGGGTGGAATGCGCTTTTGTGTCTGGATTTTTAGACCTTTTGGCCTCAGATCTAAGACAGACCAGTCTGAACTGCACACAGACAGGTGAACCTTTGCAAAAACTAGGATAAGGCGGGCATTTGGAATAAAGAGCAGTCTCCATACATAAATGATGGGTCCATTAAGCAACAAAAAAAACAAAACAAAGAAACAGAACTCCAACTTTTACCCTTCTGCTCATGCGCAAGCAAAATAACCAACGGAAACAAGTTTCTAATACAATTAGGCATTAGTCTCATGGAAAATCTGTTGAAAGCCAATGTATTACAATGTATTCAGAAATAGCCCCCAAAATGTCTTTCCTACTCGCATTTCAGGTGAAAACGAAAAAAACCTCTGGGGCCGAATGAGTTAAAATAGCATTTCAGTTGGAGTGCATTTTCCGACATATAATTTTCAAATGATTTAAAACGTTTCTCACAACTTATGGCTCAAAAAAACAATGTGTCCCAGAACATACAGTGCACAAAATATTACTTTAAAAATTAATTTATAGTGTTCCAACATATACAGTAAAATGGTATTGTCTCTTTTGTACAAATCCTGTAATAATGCATCCTGGCTGAAACATTGTTTATATAATAATTCTTCAGGATTCACAACAATTCCTAAATTTAAAATGAAGATCTTCTAATCTACATATTGACCGACTACAATTTTGTTATTTAAAAAAATCATCACCATTGCCCTTAATTATCATTACTGTCATCACCATCATCTCCATAATAATCATCATCATCATCTTGATCATTATCACACCTGATCAAGTTCCTCTTCATCCAAGTCCAGACCAGCTGTTTGCACAATTTTCAGCAGCCGAGTCCTGCGTATGACGGGGAATGAATTGTGAGGTTTCTGAGCCTCTTCAAGCAGAAGATCTGATAATGTCTGAAACAAAATACATAAGACAGATACATAATCATGTCAGTATGTTCCTTATTCTAACAAGAATTTTATCATCAGCAACGAATTCTGCAGTTGACTATTCTAACACTAAAAGTTATGACAAGTTGGTTGAAATGACTCAAAATGAAGACATACAGAAGAAAAGCAACAGAAAAGCAAAATAATTATATGATTCCCAATGACAACAATGTTTCAAACAAATCTGTGAAAAAACCTGAATTCACATCTTTAGAAATGAATTGTGAATTCCTTATTATTCCTGGGTTAACAATTTTCAGGTTTATGTGAATAAGTTAGATCACAATGAAATAAGAACCAGTCCTCCTCCCCATTATGCAGTGATAAAGCATTCCTTGTTTATTTGTTTATTTTAATACCAAGACTATTTACAGCATTGATGAATCTATCTTAGAACTCATTTATTGAAGATTATTAACAATGAAAGTTTACTGATCACAATATTTTAGGTAAAATTTGTATAAACAAGAAAGCTCTGTGCTAATGTAATGATTATATTTGATGCTATGTAATAAATGTAAAATTACTTATGGTTTGTGTCCTTCTTTACTTCCCAAAACATGTATTATATCTGTTTATAATAATAACTAATCTAAAAAATATTTGATAATTAGACTGGGTAAAACTGTATGCAATTCCCAAAAAGTTAGAAACATGTTAGATATGTGAAAGTGTTAAGCATCTTAAAGTTCAAGATAAAAAAAATTATTCTAAGTACACTTTGTGCATCCTTTAAGCATACCTTATAAAATGTTAGTCATTATTTACCAATTAAAATGTCCAATTCATGTATAATGAATAATGTCCAATATAATGAAAGGACCATGAAAGTATCATGTTATCTACTGGCAGACACTGTTCCATACTGAATGTATCATGTTATATACTGGCAGACACTGTTCCATACTGAAAGTATCATGTTATCTACTGGCAGACACTGTTCCATACTGAAAGTATCATGTTATCTACTGGCAGACACTGTTCCATACTGAAAGTATCATGTTATCTACTGGCAGACACTGTTCCATACTGAAAGTATCATGTTATCTACTGGCAGACACTGTTCCATACTGAAAGTATCATGTTATCTACTGGCAGACACTGTTCCATACTGAAAGTATCATATTACATACTGGCAGACACTGTTCCATACTGAAAGTATCATGTTATCTAATGGCAGATACTTTTTAATTACTGAACAGATAGACTATTGTGAAATCAACTACCATATCTTATTAAAACATTAGTCATTTCATTTCCACTGTATATTTTTTATTCTGCTAATCACAAGTACTACTGACTATTCCATTCAGGAAATGGGACACAAGGGCACACAGTTGTTATAAATATACTACACAAATATAACTATTGCTCTGAATGAATAATCAGCAGGTCAGTCTGACTATCAAATCTCATTCCAGTCAGGTCCATCTGAAGTGAAGTTTTGTCACGTTTGGAGATAATCCATTTTGTGTGAATTATCTTGTTTCCAAGTGAAAAGAGAGTACCTCTCCACCACTGTCCAAATCCTTTGCCTAAGCAATCACTTGGGCCAAATATACTCATAAAAAGCATCTTCTGAGTGAACCAAAGCCTCAACCAGACACTAAGGTGGAGTGAGTCAAATGAAAGAGTTAAAAAATGTGACAATGCTTCAAGATGACACAAAGGGGTAGTAAGTAAATTATCAAGTTCACAAAGAGCCCTAATGCCTTAAGATGACACTAAGGAGCACTGAGTCAATTGCAGAGTTCACAAAGATTGAAAATGGTTCAAGATAACACTATGTGGCAGTGAGTCAGTTACTGAGTTCAGAATGAGTACTACTGCCTCAAGATGACACTCTGGGGCAGTATATCAATTAGAGTTCACAAAGAGTAATAATGCTACACAATGACAATAAGGGGCAGAGTGTCAATTACAGAGTTCATAAAAAGGTATATTGCTTCACAATGACATTGACTTAAGGAGCAGCGGGTCAATTACAGAGTTCACAAAAAGTGATAACATTGACTAAGGAGCAGTGAGTCAATACATATTTCACAAAAAGTGATAATGCTTCACAATGAAACTGAGTAAGGAGCTGTGAGTCAATTATAGAAATCACAAAAAGTGATAACATTGACTAAGGAGCACTAGTGAGTCTATACAGAGTTCACAACAGTGATATTGCTTTACAATAACATTGACTAAGGAGCAGTGAGCCTATTAGAGTTTACAAAGAGTGATATTTCTTGAAGATGACACTAACAGGGAGTGAATCAATTGCAGAGTTTACAAAGAGTGATTCAATATGACACTTAGGGGCAGTATATCAATACATGTTTACAAGTCCACCTGCTGGCAGATTAGAGTCTATGATATTTGTTTTACTGCTTACATATAACACACTGCATAGAACCGGATCTGCCAGCACACTTAATAAGTGAGCATAAATGGTGAAGCCATCAAATTACTATTAATTGATGAATGAATGACAAGAAACCTTCCTTTTGTTATTTTGTATTACTTCTGAACAGTTTGGCTTGATGTTGTACATCATAGAACCCAATGTGTGTGTGTGTGTGTGTGTGTGTGTGTGTGTGGGAGAGAGAGAGAGAAAGAGACACAGAGAGAGACACAGAGAGAGTCTAAAATTAGGAATGGATACAAATTATAAATACCAACCACATAGCTAGCAGGAATTAGTGCACCCATGACAGGAACATGCTTAATCTTGTAACTGAAATGAAAGTACACAAAAGTTTCAACTGTTTATGTGTTACAAATGATTTGAAAATGTCTAAAGAACCACATAAGCATGCTATTTTGGGGTAAAAATATTGTATTGTTTTGATGAAATTATATAAAAAAGAATACAGAATCTATCAAGATATCTAACTAATTATGAATTACATTTTTAAGTGGAGGGGTTAAAACTTTAAGGCATAAAAATACTAATCCCAACAAAATCAGACCTAGACAAGTATCTCCTGGGGATTATTCAAATCTTCTAATACGAGTTTTCATTCATCAATATTCATGCAATAATTTTCAATAAATGCTGACAATGTTCCTCAGCTTTTCTCACACTATATCAAGTAACATAGTGTAAAACTTGGTGTTATAGTTGCATTCATAATGACATCCAAGTAAAGATGCATCAATGATGAGTGACAGAGTCAGTTCTTCAACTGCGTAAAAGGTATTGAAACCACTTTGAAAAAAGTACAATAAGACAATCTGTCAACATTATAGTTCAATAGAATCCTAATTCTTGCCAGCAAACTACATGAAAATGTACTGTGTAGTCCTCTCATTAGAATGCAGTCAATAGAAGGCAGATTACAGAGCCTAATATAGAGATCAACTTATTATGAGTTAGATAAAATAGCAGTCAGAGTAAAGCACCTTATAGTGTAACCACCTTATGATCAAGTATGCAATACATTATTCCCTCATTATATTGCTAACAATGGCAGCCAGAATAAACCATCCAAATGTGAAACCACCTTTTGGTGAAGTACATAATCCAGTACTCCCTCACTGGATCACAGCACATGGAAGGCAGAGTAAACCACCTAACAATGAAACCATCATATGATGAAGTACATAATCCAGTACTCCCTCATTGGATCACAGCACATGGGAGGCAGAGTAAACCACCTAACAATGAAACGATCTTATGATGAAGTACATAATCCAGTACTCCCTCATCGGATCACAGCACATGGGAGGCAGAGTAAACCACCTAGCAATGAAACCATCTTATGATGAAGTACATAATACAGTACTCCCTCATCGGATCACAGCACATGGGAGGTAGAGTAAACCACCTAACAATGAAACTATCTTATGGTAAAGTACATAATCCAGTACTCCCTCATCGGATCACAGCACATGGAAGGTAGAGTAAACCACCTAGCAATGAAACCATCTTATGATGAAGTTTATAATACAGTACTCCCTCATCGGATCACAGCACATGGGAGGCAGAGTAAACCACCTAACAAAGAAACCATCTTATGATGAAGTACATAATACAGTACTCCCTCATTGGATGTAGCAGCACATGGGATGCAGAGTAAACCAACTAACAATGAAACCACCTTTTGGTTAAGTACGTAATCCAGTACTCCCTCACTGGATCACAGCACATGGGAGGCAGAGTAAAACACCTAACAAGGAAACCATCTTATGATGAAGTTCATAATACAGTACTCCCTCACTGGATCACAGCACATGGGAGGTAGAGTAAACCACCTAACAATGAAACTATCTTATGATAAAGTACATAATCCAGTACTCCCTCATTGGATCACAGCACATGGGAGGCAGAGTAAACCACCTAGCAATGAAACCATCTTATGATGAAGTTTATAATACAGTACTCCCTCATCGGATCACAGCACATGGGAGGCAGAGTAAACCACCTAACAATGAAACCATCTTATGATGTAGTACATAATACAGTACTCCCTCATTGGATGTAGCAGCACATGGGATGCAGAGTAAACCAACTAACAATGAAACCACCTTTTGGTTAAGTACGTAATCCAGTACTCCCTCATTGGATCACAGCACATGGGAGGCAGAGTAAAACACCTAACAATGAAACCATCTTATGATGAAGTTTATAATCCAGTACTTCCTCATCGGATCACAGCACATGGGAGGTAGAGTAAACCACCTAGCAATGAAACCATCTTATGATGAGGTACATAATACAGTACCCAGCTGTACTTTTTCCATAGTGTACTCTGGAAAGGGATAGAATAACTTGGAAGAACATAGAAATTTAAGCCTGTAAAATAGTGGAAAACTGATATACTTTGCAGAATTTATCCTACAAAGCAATATGAACAGTGTCCATGGAAAAGGCTGAACATGCCTGAAAAACTACGGACAGTTTGGACTTTTTAAAAAATATATTTCGGCATGAAAAACTCTGGAATAGAACTTAAGTCAATTTTCAAGAGTGACACTTAGTATTATTTTTATTTCTTCTGCTCAACTGATTACAGTTACCATGTAGAAAAACCTCACCAATTCTCATGAGCTTCAAATGAGAACCTGGCTAAAAATGTATGGAATATGGTAGATTTTGCAAGCTCATGTATGCAGTTTGTTAGATCTTGTCAGCCAAGGAAAAACTAACCAAATTTTCACATGTGCAGATTTTGGACTTTGATTTCAATTTCACACATGTTAAATTTGTTCTAAGTTGGATTTTCTCACGTGTGTGTTTCACATGAGCAATCTGGACTTAAAAATCTGGGCAAATGTTGGATATCTGGCATGACTTCCAGACTAATGTCAAACAGACATTTTGCTGGAATTCAATATTACTCCAAGACAAGATTCGAATGTTTAAGTGCCTCATCTGCACAGTGTATTCAATGCATCTTAAACAATTCTATCAAAAAATGAATTTTTAAACAATTTAAAATAACAAATATACAAGAAATAAGTTTGTTAACTATGCCCTCAATTAAATTAATGAAGATTATTTTTTTATTTCCATTAATTCCATTTTGTTATATTTAAAATTACCAAATTTATACATTTCTGAATGTGGTAAATAGCAAAACTTTTAATAATAATAATCTTTATTTGTAACATAGGACTTTGGCACAAATTACATGCATGTATTAAAAATAAGGTACAACCACAAAACTACGATTCTAAGATTAATTCGCTGATTCTCTCACTTTTAAAGATTGCTAGATAGTCAACAAAATTATGTAGGGTATTAAGATTGTTATTGATTATCTAGAAAAATATGAAACTTCATGTAATTTCCGTTACAGTGGAGGTATGTAGGTACTTAGGTCTTTCTCAAATTATCATACAGCAAAGTGAAACTCATCTTCTATGTCTGCACAAAAAGGCACAATCTTTCAACATAGGGAATATTTTTATACCTACCTAAATTTGCCAATATGGGAAGGCTTCCATTTCTAAACATGCATTGCAGGCTAACACTGTATGAAGAGTTCAAATAATCTATAAAGTATCGTTTCTTATCTTATTATAGAATCATAATCTTTTCACTGAATTTAAATGTGCATTTAGTTCTTGTTGAAAAATATCTTTACTGTGTTGTTTAAATATAACAAAAAAATAGTTTCTCATTGCTCACCCCCTGATTAACCCAAACTTCTCCTATTACGTATAAAAACAGTAGATTCTCAACTTTATTCACCCAACAGTCACAATGTTCGCCCTGTACCAGTTGTAGGAGAATATAGCTTTTTGGGAAGTCTGTCATCGGTCAGTTTTAATAGTTTGAACCAGTACTTAAGAATTCTTATATATCTTACTACTTCCATTGGCATTCTACCCAACTCATTATAGAGAAAAGCTTCAATATCAACTGCTTTGTAGAAAGCCCAGACTTCCAACCCATAATTAAGGATATGTGCTATTTTAGTATCAAATATTTGGAATAGAGCTTTTATAACTAGCTTATCAAATCGATTATGGCTAGTCTTCAAATTATAATGTAACTTTGCCTCCTGTGCTGCTAAGTTTTTTGACAAATATGTCATTAATTTTTAGAAGGGAATACAAAGGCAACATATCTATAATAAGACTGCCCTATCATGCAATCACCAAATTACCATCTTTCATATCTTCTCAAATATCCCCCTTTTTCAAAAGACTACAATTTTAGTTTTTTTTTCTTCAGGTTTATCTTAAATTTCCAGATGTTTCAGTAATTATTTAATTTATCTAGAATTCTTTGAAGTTGAGTAGCAACTACAGCAAAGGAAACCAAGTCATCTGTGTACAACAATGCAAATAAATTGTCAAATTCTAGTTTTACACCATTACTCTTATCACAAATGTGTTTCATGAAATTGCTATGGAATAAAGAAAATAGAATAGGTGATAAAACACAACCATGCTTTACTCCAGCTGGGCAGTTAAATATTTCTGTCAAGCCATTTGTCATTTTCACAAAAGCTTTGACATTTACATAGTTGGCATTTAGTATCATAATCATTGTACTACTAATATTTTCATTTCTTAATTTATGATAAAGCAAGCTTGTGTCAATACAATCAAATGCTTTTTCATAATCAACAAAAAGGGCATAAAACTTGTTTCCTCATTTTCTTTGATCTAGTTATCTATTCTTTCATTTAAAATAGAGGTAAATATTTTGGTGAGGACTGGTAAAAGACTAATCCCTCCATAATTTTCAATCATATTTGTATTCCTCTTTTAGTGAATGGGCGTGATAACAGCTGTAGACCAATACTTTGGTATGTATCCAAGATCAAATAATTTATTGAACATTGATACAAAGATAGGTACCGTAATATTTCTAGTTACTTTACAAAAATCACTCGAAAGGTCATCAATTCCACTGATTTCCAATCCTCATTCCAAAGAACTGACAAAATGTCAGTAAATTCTTGCCATAGTGACTTAGGTCCTTTCTGTCTTTATTTGCTCTTAGCCCCTAAATCAATGTGACTGACATATCGTATCGATGATCTTATTACTATCATGTATAATAAAATCAGGTCCTGTTGAGGTATAGGTATTGAAATCTCCACTAATAATAAACGGGTGATTTGGAAACATGACTCTATAATGTGCAGATTCATTTTCCATAACGGTAAACAAGTTTTCTTCTGCATGTATTGATGAGTGTGCAGCTAGGTCACATATATACAGGTAAAACCCGTTATAACATGATGCTTGGGGGTCCAAAGAATAACATCGTGATATAAGTGGGATTGTGTTAACAAATTTTTCGAAAAACTTCCCCATAGAAAATGTGCATTGAAATTTCAATGTCATCAGTTTTAACTAGCCTCTTGATCATATATTGTTTGTTTTGTTTGCTGGGTTTCATCGGACATCAAATATACCGGTACTCATTAACAAATATAACACTACAATATGTTTTAGAAAATTTAGGATGTTAAGGCAACATTAAATGCAGTGCTGGGATTAAAAATCTGCTAGAGATACAAATAATCAGCTTTTCTGAGAGCATGTATTTAGGTTGCTAAAAAGAAATGTCAACTTAAATGAAAAAATGGAAACCATGCTGCCATTGCGTTATAAGTAGAATTGCATTAGAACGAATTGCATTATAACGAATTGCGTTATAACGAATTTCATTATAATGGGATTTACCACAACAAAAAATAAGCCATCCTGTATAGTTTCTACACAAGGGGAGAATTTCAATGAAACAATACTTTTTTTGTTTACTCTTAAGATGATTGATATTGAAGTTATGATCATTTTACTTATACAGCAATACCACCTGAATAATGTTTTGCATTAAGATATTTATCTCTGGCACTTATGTAACATACAAAACCACTTATGTCGATTTCATTGTTGGCCTAAGTCTCAATGACAGCAAAAATCAAGTATAAAATTAATCAAATTACTACAATCTAAATTAGTCAGTTCACTAGATAGTTTTCTTGTTAAATCTGAAATATTCCAGATACAGAATTTAATTTCACCAAAGGTCTACACATTATGTATCACATGTGTAAAATGGCTCGAATCTATCACTGATATTTACTATAAAATGCTGTGCATCATTAAACACATATTCAGTTCTATACATAACCAGTCTGTCATATTTCAAGAAGGCTGCTTTACCTCACTCATCCCTTAGTGCCTGTACATAACCAGTCTGTCATATTTCAAGAAGGCTGCTTTAACTCACTCATCCCTTAGTGCCTGTACATAACCAGTCTGTCATATTTCAAGAAGGCTGCCTTAACTCACTCATCCCTTAGTGCCTGTATGAAGAAAGGCTACAGAGCTGTTTTCATGCCCGATGTACTCTTTCTGGGAAGTCTTCAGATACTCAGATATGTGGTTGAGTTACTTCTGAAACATTTTAATATTCATTGCAAGTTTCTGTTACTCATCCTTTTCTTTCTCTCCCTTCTACATGTGCTTTGTTTTGGGCAGTCTTACTAATTTCTCTGTAACTTTTTAAAACTGTTTCTTTATCTCTGAAGCAAGGAAACTTAACAATTGCTGGTTTTGGACTCTGTTTTAAATGTAACTGGTGTGCTCATTTGATCTTAATTTTCAACTCAACAATGTCCAATGTTTGTTTTATATATTATCGTTTTTCTGTGTCGTTCCACCTTTCGCTCTTGATTTCAGGAATACCATAGAAGATTAAGTTGTCTCTGCATGACTGTGCTTCTTGATTCTCAAGTTTCTTTTCGTTATCCAATAGTTTTACTTGTAGACTTAGCACTGATTCAGTGAGGTCATTCACTTTTTCTTGTAAGTTGTTGTGCGCTTTTAATTCTTCATTTGATTTTTTTTTATGTTCAATTGTATGTTCAAAGTGATCAAATCCATTGTTCAAGTGACTGACGTCAGCACGGATATCACTCATGATCTGTATAAGGTTATCTGATGTTTGCAGACTTTCAGAACTGAATGCTGAGCCTGGTTCCTCTTGCTGTGAAAATTGAGACTGGGTAAAATGCAGAGATGGTGCTCTCGCTGAATCAGTAGGCATTGCTACCAGTTGAGTTATTTCACTGACAGCCTTGTTTGATCCCGACTGAGCCATGTGTTCATATATGAAACATTTCTAGTCCATATTTCCAAATCTCTCTGTGTATCAGTGACAGATTCTCTAATACTGGCATACAAACATGTTGTACTTCTTTATGGTCTCCCCAGTCTGCTCATCCCAGGGCCTGGATTAGATTCTATTCCTTGAATAACCAGCAAAACAAAAAGCAAAAGACCAATTGATAGAGAAATATTAGCAATCATCAGCACAGAGATCATCGATCATGTCTTCACTGGCTGTGAAAAGCAGCCTATTTGGACCCTCCGAAGCACTATGTTCACTCCATGCTTAAGTCATGGTCCATGCTGTACTACTGTATGAAATGGCGTGACCTACATACATGCACACTTTCAAAATGTCTTATGCATTTAATATACGAGGTTAAAGCAAACCTTTCAAAAGTCAAAATATATGCATTTAAGGAAATTCATGATAAACATACGCTAGTAAGCATCCCTGCAAGCTGTCAAACTGTTCACATTCCAATAGAAAGAAAAAGTTACAAATGTAGTCATCGAGATCTCAGTGTGCATACTCACAGCTCACATACCAGAAGTTAATAATAATAATAATAATAATACATGTAATAACAACAACAACAATAATAAACTCCATTATTTAAAGATTTAAGATAAGTAAATAAATATGATTTTATTTCTTGTATCATGCATTTCCTTACAATATCAGTTTTTAAAAAATCAATCATTATTTGAAACAAGTCCATTCTTCTGAATCATTTTTTTTTATTATCATGTATATAATACCTATCCTGGTTATTATTACTCTAAGTGTTATTGTGAATAATGTGCAATATTATTATTTATTATTATTATTATTTATTATTATTATTGTTATAATTTATTATTATTATTATTATTATTATTATCTGCTGCCAGAAGAAAAAAATAATTATTTTCATACTAAATACAAACTTTAAAATGTATATGTATTTTTTTCTTTGCGACAAACCTACCCAATTCCACCAGCATTCAATACAAAATAAGCTTCATGAAGTTTGCTTTATACAAAGGAAACAAAATAATAAAATCATGCAAAATGAAATGTGGTTTTTCATGACAGAGGCCTAGTTTGGTATTGAGACCATAATGGTGGTTATTTCCTTCTTGAGAATTCTGAGGTATTAAAAGACAGAACTAACCACAAGAGCCACGTTTTGAGAAATTTAGCTTCATGTTTAATCTTGAACCATCACAATTTTTTAGTTCATTTATTAAGGACATTTTATTGCAAGCAAAACCAATACATGTGCACTAACTCATCCCAGAACCCTGAAAATAATTTAAAATGATGGAGTTATCATGTTGGTGAGTTAAATCAACACTGTGTTGCATTTTGTTGGTTTTCAGGACTGTAGTTTGGGGGCATCTGTATGGCCTAGAATATTCGCCCACCCACCTGTTTGTTGTACCCCTCTGCCGATTTTTAAAATGAAAAGTGTCAAAGATATAAACTAATGCACAAAACTTAGTCATTTCATTAATTGATTTATAATTTCTAACCTGACTGTCCCCCAAGAGGTCCCAACACTGTCAAATTATTGGCGTTTCAACACCAATGGTAGCTCCCTATGTAAACGAGCAAAGAGACTGTTTAGTGTCCATTTCTGATTTCTAGAATAGTTAAGTTCAGTAAAAACTGTTGTCTGTGTCCAATATTTGCAATGTCTAGTTTTAATATTTCTAAAACAAACTGAACAAATAAATAGGAGGAACTCTTGTGTAAATATGTACAACGAGAAGTAAATCCTAAATTTACTGAATTATTGATATTTTCAAAGACGGTGAACTACATCACATATGTTGCTTGAAAACAAAGTCTGGCCAAAGCATATATGGCGACCTTGTTGCTAATGAAACTCCCATTTGATGTAAAATGCCAACAAGTTGACAGTGTTTGGGACCCCCTGGCAACAATCAGGTTAGAACTTAAAAACTAATGAATAAAATCACCAAGCTTTTTGCATTTCTTTTTGGAGCTTTCACGTACGATTTAATGTCAAATGAGATGACTTTGTAATCTTGCTTCATATAATCATTGAAACAATCAGTTATTAATACTTATGCCTCCCAAGCTGCAGTTCTTAATGCACTGTTGTCAGTTATTGACAAAAGAACTTGATGAAATTAGCAAACTGCATGCAAGCTAGTTAATCTAATTTCCATTTTTCCTTGGGACTTTTTATTCTTCTCACATATCAAATTCAGCAATTGTTCAGAGGTCATTTTCATTCTTAAAGATGGCAGTCATTCTATTTCAATGGTCTTAAGGTATCAAGTGAGCAATTTAGTTGCTTTATTTGTTTAAAGATCCTAAATATGTACCAAACGTTTGACATATTTCATAGCCCTTTCAAAATGGATGATAAAACTAAAATTGAGGATCTCTTTTAAGGATGGTCATGAATAACACTTAGAGATGTTTCTATGACTTGTGATTTTCGAATGTTGGACTAACAAATGAAGTGTTTTTACCATTCAGTCATCATCTTCCAAATGAGTAAACAGCCCTATTTTTTGTTCTGGATTCATAGTATATGTTGCTGTAACCTATTTCTGTGGATGGTAACTGAATCATGCAAAAAAGCAGGGGAGGATGCAGGATTTTCCATGGTTTTCTGGTCTACCCTGGATGGTCCCTGGAATAGTAGTCCAAATACTCCAGGGTTTTCCGGGCCAATATCCCAGGGTTTTCCAGCCTATCCTAGACAGAGCCTAGAATATTAGTCCAAATGCTCCAGGGTTCTCTATGCTAGAAATTTTTGGTGTTTTCCATGCATATTTTTCCATAGTTTTCCAGTCTGGAAGGAGCCTGGAATACTATTTCAAATAATCCATGGTTTTCCATGCTAGAATTTTCCATGGTTTTTCTTGGAATACCATCTAAAATCTACAGCTGGGTACTCCCTCATTACATTCGTATCCATGGCACCACAGAGTAAACTACCTAACAGTGAATGCACCTTATGATGAAGTACAAAATGTAGTACTACCTCATTATATTGCAATCCATGGCAGCCATTGAGTAAACCACCTTACAGTGAGACCAACTTATTATGAAGTACATGATACAATATGTCCTCATTATAAGGCCCATCATTATATTGTACCTGATGTCTAACTGTCATGTAGATGAGAAGAATGTCTAACTGTCATGTAGATGAGAAGAATGTCTAACTGTCATGTAGATGAGAAGAATGTCTAACTGTCATGTAGATGAGAATGTCTGTCATGTAGATGAGAAGAATGTCTGTCATGTAGATGAGAATGTCTGTCATGTAGATGAGAAGAAATGCATCAGTTACTTACCCATCCACAGTATTCTTAATCAGATTCCTAAGTTTGTCCATCCTAGGGTTTTCTGAGGTGCAGTCTACTAGTGCTTTACCCGTTATAGACGGAAATCCTTAAAAAGACATTTTGACCTTTGGTTAATTCAATTATCCCATGTTAAGTATGACTCATACTTTCTGAAAATCAATTTATGCATCCTGCCACAGTTAAGAAACAAAATTACGTGAACGTTAGGATGATAAAATGCAGTAGTGAGGTGGGGGATTAAAAGTTGACACAATCATTTATAATTCTAATTATCAGTGTTCTACCCAAAATTGAGCAATAAACATTGTTTCTTTGGAACGCTATATGCAATGAACAAAGCTTCTATTAAACACTATATGCAATAAACAAGGATTCCATTAAACACTACATGCAATAAACAAGGATTCCATTAAACACTATATGTATAAAAAAAGAGTTCCATGGAGCACTATATGCAATAAATAAGAGTTCCATGGAACACTATATGCAAAAAGCATTGGTTCAATTAAATGCTATATACAATAAACAAGGATTCCATGAAACACTATATGCAATAAACAAGGATTCCATTAACCACTATATGCAATAAACAAGGATTCCATTAAACACTATATGCAATCAACAAGGATTCCATTACACACTATATGCTATAAACAAGGATTCCATTAACCACTATATGCAATAAACAAGGATTCCGTTAAACACTATATGCAATAAACAAGGATTCCATTAAACACTATATGCAATAAACAGGAGTTCCATGAAACACTATATGCAATAAACACAGATTCAATTAAACTCATTATGCAATAAACAAGGTTTCCATTAAACACTATATGCAATAAACAAGGATTCCATTAAACACTATATGCAATAAACAAGGGTTCCATGGAACACTATATACAACAAATGAGAGTTCCATGGAACACTATAAGCAAATAAACTAGGATTCTGTTAAACACTATATGCAATAAACAAGGATTCCATGGTACAATTTGTCTCAACTTTCTTCAGTTATTACAAGCAAATTTTACTTTCATGCCAAGTAGGCTTCTATGTATGTATTGTACTTATGTATATATATATATATATATATATATATATATATATTGTAATAAATCTGGAGTATGCACATTTGGTTATAGCGCCCCATTTTAAGGAATTCTTTGTGATTACTTGTCTGATTATTTAAGTTTGGTGCAATGGAAATGTTCCTTAGCCCAAAATAATTAGCCATTTACTAGGAGCAAATATCATGGAGTGAAGTGTTAGTGAGTTTCCATGATGCCATGGTTCACTAGTAGTGAATTCAGGTCAAAACCAAATGAGTATCCCTGGAATAAGTCCCTTTTAAAATCTAGTAGTGTACACTGGTAATGTGACTGCTGTGGCAGTATTTATAGTAGGAAAGCTGTAAATTACACAATGGAATCAACAAGAAGGGACTTATCAGATGCTGTTTATGTTGCCATGGTGGCAAATGTGATGCATTTGTACTGGCAAAATGTGCCTGGAAACCGCTGACTGAATGGTCTAAGGTGGCGCAGCTAATATAGTTCCCCATGTGAGATCTGTGGTCTTGTATTGATTAGAGTAAAATTTATAATTAGAATGGACATGTCAGGCTTTCTAATTTACAACTGAAGTTACATGGATGTCTTTGGAAATTTGGGGTAAACTTATGACTTCTAGCAGGAACAGCGCCAGGGTCTGACACCGCTCAGTGAAGTAAAGACCCCTGGGTTGTAACAAGAAAAAATATCTGGTGGCAGCGATGGGATTTTTTAATAGTTCTGTGATAGTGTTGTAAGTGATTTGGTTTTATTATGTTTAATACAGACTGTTCATTCGCAATTTGAAAAGAAAGACATGTCCTATACAATTTAAAAAAATAAATATTATTAATAGAGCGTTTTTAACATTTTCATTTTGGTTTCGTGACATTTAGTCTGCAAAAGTAATATATTTATTTGCTCTTGGGAAACATATTTAATTTGAGTGCTGATGTTCAGACATTGGTGGAGCCCTGCCCAATCACTGAATAAATGTTTTACATGTCATTTTTTTGTACTTTTAATAGTAAAAAACTATTTTGCCATGAACAAGAAAAATACATAAAATAGTTTAGGAGCCATGCCATGATCATCTCGAACTCATCGATTTAAGAAGGTAACTGTGCCAACGAAGCATGTATTTTTGTGCCCGCATTTATTACCTAACCCCCTCCACACAAAAAAATTTGGTAGGGTACATGCATCATTTTCTTCAGCTACCTGACCTGGTTGCTTAAAACACAGTTAGGTCTATAACACGGCCAGGTTATAATGGCTCCCAACTACCATTTTATAGCTGGGTCACACTGTATATCTATATAATACATTGGTGGGGAGGCAATACAACTAATTTTTGATGATGTAAGACTGTCATACTGCACTGCTTACCTTTTCTGGGATGGAATTTACAGTGACCCTCTTATAAAATTACAAAATCCCATCTCCCATTAGATGCCATGGTCTTGTGCAGTATCACTAGTAGTCCTCTTTATATTTGGATCCAGACAACTTCTGTGTGTGTGTGTGGGGGGGTTAATAGGGAATTTGCCAACAGTGCAGGCAGTATTACATTATTAAATAAAAGTTTACCCACCACCACCATTACAAAAATATCATGCATTTTAATATCATTAAATATGACCTATCACTATTAGGCTGCTGAAATTGCCAGTGCCACTGGAAGTTTATGTCAAAACAATTGTTTAAAATAGATATACTCACTCTTATAGTAGGAGTCTCCACTACAGTAAGCTGGCATCAGCTTGGGCCACTTTTTGGGCTGTATACTATTTGATCAACACAAAAAACATTTTCCCTCCTATGTGCCAAAGACCAAAGGCAGAAGGAGAAAGTATTATGACTCTCATAACATCCCCCAAACGACAACAATAGCTTGAAATACATGGGCCTTAATTTTCATGAAAGAAAGGTTCCTCTCTGCAAAAAGGACTGAAAAGTTTGCATTATGATAAGGACAATCCAAATCAAAATGGTGGATGCTGAAATATCAATGGCATTCTAATAGGTAGGAAATGATGCTTCCTACCCTTTCTTCTCCATTCAAAAGTAGCCAAATAGAAGCATTAGGCCAGGGGTTAGCAACCTATTTACATGGGTACCACTTTTTTCCAGTTTAATTACAAAATGAATGAGCTCATGCCACCAGTAAGAGAGTAACACTGTTAAAATCGAGATTTTTGGGTGCCCTTCTCATGCCACACAAACATGTATCGTAGGTTGCCGACCCCTGCATTAGGCCCTAGCTTGGCACAGAAGTCTATCTTGATCATCCCCAGTGCAGATGCAACTGAGACTGCATATTTCTTATAAAGAATGGAGCTACCAAATGCAGCTACTTTTCTGCCAAAAACCAGGCTGACAAAGGAGATAAAAGACTCATAACAACCACTGAACCATAAACAAATCTTTTCAATAAACAAGGTGTAATGCTCACCCCTTCTTCTTGCACATGTTTAGGATAGCAGGAAAACTAATTTATGGGTAACATTTTTCAAAAGGAGCCTCACCCAATGGTTTGAGGCAGGGTTTGGACAAACACCACAACATGTACGAGTGATTCCAATTTGGCATCAGTGACCAAGAAACTAGTTTTTGTAACACAAAGTATCTGATAAGATCAGGAACATGAGGGTCTGAACCAATGCCTGGACCTTTTGAGAACTTGTGCATGTTGGAGAGAGTTGCCATGTAGCCATTAATAGCAGACACTGTATATCCTCTCTGTTAAAACAAAGTGTGTGTGTGTGTGTGTGTGTGTGACTGTGGGATTTGGATTTTTAACATAGTTTTAAATTATTTTCAGTCATATTGTTATGATGTCTGCAGTGTGGCAGTTTAAAGCAATATCTAGCACTGGGGCATCACACCCCACAGACATGTAGCATCATGTCCCACCCAGTCACGTTATCCTGACACCAGGGCAGCTAGTCCTAACACTAACCTCCTAACGCTGAGCACCTAGCGAGGCAGCTGTTAGTACCATTTTAATAAATTTTGTGTAATGACTCAACTAGGGTTCGAACCCATGACTTCGTGCATCCAAGGTGAATGCTCTATCCACCAGGCCACAGGCACAGTTAATTCAAACAGAAAGAGAAGAAAGTCTTGACCTTCTGACCTGAAATCAAATGGGTTCTTCTTGAGCCAAACTGTAAGCTATCCACAAAATATGGTAACTGTACATGGTAGAGAACTCAAGTTGTTGTGCAAACATAATTTTTCTTCTTTCAGTCAGTGACTTTCACCTTTGATCCAAAAATCAACAGGATTCTTCCTTACCCCAATGCAAACTATCCATAAAGTATGGTAAATGTAGTTGTTAGACAACTCAGGTTATTGTGAAGAAAATATTTGACTTTTGATCTAGAAATTGATAAGGTTCTTATCTACACTATATGCAAGCCAATCACAAAGATTGGTTAACTGCTGACAGAGGAGAAATGAAGTCTTGTGCAGAAATCATTGTTTTTTTTTCTGTCACACTGACCTAGACTTTTGACTTTATAACCTAAAACAAAATGACAGCATTCTTCCTTATGCCAAGTGCAAGTGATCCACAAAGTTTGGTCAATGTATTGGTACTTGTGCTGAAATAAATTGGTAACAGACAGTGACAACATGACACAAGAACTTTGGCATACAAAAAAGCAATCCCTACTTCCTAAGCATTATGTAAAGATGCTCTCACACAGCAGTGCTCAATGGAACACAAATTAGCCAAAATGGACTACCATATATCAGTGCTCAACATAACACAAATTGGCCAAATGGGATCTCACACAGAAGTGCTCAACCCAACACAAATTAGCCAAATGGGATCTCACACAGAAGTTCTCAACACAACACAAATTAGCCAAATGGGATCTCACACAGAAGTGCTCAACACAACACAAATTAGCCAAATGGACTCTCATGCTGCTATGCTCAACACAGATCAGTCAAATGGACTCTCATGCTGCTGTGCTTAACATAGATCAGTCAAATGGACCCTTACAAAGCAATGCTCAACACAATGCTTTTTTTGTTGTTGTTGTAGGGTTTAACACCATTTTTCAGCACATGATAGGCTACACATGGCGGCCAGTATTAATGGTGGAGGAAGAACCCAGGAAACCCCCCAGAAAGAACCACCGACCCATGAGAAGCCACTGGCAAGCTTTCTCACATACCCACATTAGCTGAATCCGAGACTCGAACCCACGCAGAACAGAGGTGAAATGGCAGAGATCCATAACGAAGAGTGCTTTAGACCACTTGGCCACTTGGGGCCCCTGAACACAATGCAAATTAGCCAAATTGACTTTCACACAGCAGTACACAACACAACACAAATTAGCCACATGACTCTCACACAGCAGTGCACAACATAATGCAAATTTGCCAAATGGACTGTCACACAGCAGTGCTCAACACAACATCACTCCAGTTTTTCCAACTTATGTAATCTGTGCAATGGTGGTTGTTTATCTGTTACTGGCTTACCTTTTAATCACCTCTATTGCAATCAGCTGAATAAACTGCCCCAATATGATTAGTTTTCCATGGGCATGAAGCATGACTGTCAACTGTCCATACAGGTTACAGGCATATACTGTGTAGTCAAAAAAGATCTCTTTTTTAGCAACAAGATTTGTAAGAAAAATTGCTTTTTTTTGTCAAAATGGGGGCATTTTTGTATATGTGGCACATTGTGGTCCTGCATGTATGACTGCAGAGTGGAACAATATCAGAAGAAGAATACAGTATGAGAACACGATCAGTATCCTACCTGGTTTATCTATAACCTCTCTCAATTTCTCAAGTACTCTTGCCCCAATGTTTTCCCTTTCACCTACAAAGAATTACAATCTTAAAGACATAAATATGAAAACCACGACTTAATAAAATGTCACATGTCCTACAAAAATGGCATTTCATTGCTTTATACAACAAGCATGTCAAGTGTTGCTGACCAATCTAAACACGGACCCTGAATTAGTTTCAAACAATTTTTATGCTCTACAAGGAATTTAAAATAAATTCAGTGTTGTCATCCAAAATCAACTATTTCCTACTTGCACTAGTAACTGTAACCTTGAAAAATTATGATCTGGTATAGATGTTCTGTGAAGATTATTAAATTAGTGTAAAACAAACAATTCAAGTACCAATGATCATTCTGAAAAGTTGTTCCGATTTCTTATGTTTGGCATTTTTTGTCATTAAATTTTTTTCATCAAGAAACACTTGGCATGTGAATCATGTCTCTGAATAACACTCAGTCTGCAAACCATATTTCTGCTTAACATCCAGTCTGTGAATCATATTTCTGAATAAACTGCTTTCAAAATTATGTTAAAAGAATGAACAAAACTAATAAGCATTGTACAAACATTCATACTTCTTATATCTCCCATAAATTTGGTCTTTGCCCTGCATTCTTACATATAAGATAATATCAACCACATCAAAAACATTTGCTTGTAAATACAAGAAATCTTTCATATGACTGACTGAATAAATAAATGATTAGAATATTTGTTAAAATGAGTGCAAACATAATTGGTGGAAAGTTCCTCAAGTTCATTATGATGGATTTATCAAAGTCTTTTACTGTTTCACTCACGATATTCTCATTTGGAAGCTAAAGGTTAATGGTATATCAGACAACTCAATAAATCTCTTACTGAGCTAAATGTCCAATTGAAGAAGCAAATCAATATGCAGGGTGTCATCAGTAGCTTGAATGAAATCTAAAGTATGGTTCCTCAGGGATCGATCCTTGGACCTTAAATGTGTTTATCAATGATAATTTTTATTTTATTAAATATGAATTTTTAAATAACTATGCTGATGACAACATTATGTACTTTTCTATTCTGTGGTTGTCTGTTTTGCAAATCATGCTTGATTTAATGTCTTTAGTCTTTCTTGGGTCATACCAATCAAATACTCATTAGAGCATATCTAGAACTGTTGTTTAAATCAATCCGACAAAAAATAAATGTTATCTTATCTCATCTCAAATGCTGTATATACCTGCTTATAGATTGGAACCAACTGCAAACTCCATAAACCCAGATCTAACATTGCATAATGTACTGGCATATTTTGCAGTTTTGTAGGACTAATTAGTAGAACAAAAAGTATAAGCCATGATCTGCCACCACATAATGTGCTGTGAGATCAGGGTCCATGCTGTCTGCATTGGACTTGTAATGAAGTATATATATTATGTGAAATTAGAGAGCTGTTTATAATTATTATAACTGGCAACAGCAATTATAAAGTTAGCATTAGGGCTGATTCCTCTTATTCCACACCCTTTTAGATTAAAAAGATGAATTGTTTGTTTAGTGTTATTAATATGCATGTGCCCACTAAAAGAAATGAAAATACTGCCATTATCTCCAGTAGCCAGCCATTCATTCATTTTCATCACGGTTTCACGCATCATACCTCCGATGATATGTCACACACAGAACATGCTTTGCTAGTGTCTCAAAAAAATATATGCTCTTTTTCCAGGAATACAACACAATTGCAAGATATTACACAGTTTTTCTTAACCATTACTCTCAAAAGACAAAATTATTGGACACTAGTCTGCTAGCCAAATAAATAAGTAAATAAGGTATGCACTTAATGTACTAATACACTTAACATTTTGAAATCTCTGTATTTCTCCTAAACAACATGTAACCCATTGAATACATTTCTCATGAAATAAGTGTCAGAAATTATATCTGTGTAGGAAATACCTGTTACAAGTTTTGCCAGAAGATAGAACATGTGTGTCTGAGGAATAATGGAATGAGGGAGGAGACAAATTAGCAGATAACTGCAATGATGAATGCAGAAATGAAGGTGGAGACACAACTTAATAGTGCACTGAGAGCAAATTAATGACTGAGATATTTCTCATTTATTTTCATGTTTTAAAGTCTTAAATTAAAACAAGTTTAACATTTACATGATAAATGAATTATTTCTTTGCCCTCTTTAAAAAGATTTAGAAATTTAAAATAAAATTAAAATGAAATTACTCGCAAGGAATCTGCAATATTTTATAGCAGAGGGAATAACCTGTATGAACATTCTCTCCAAATTACTTTCTCTTTAACTACAGGTTAAGATCACAGATTGTACCAAAAATTACTTTCATTGTAACTAAAGGTCAGGAGGTTACCAGATTTTACCAAAAATTACTTTCACTGTAACTAAAGGTCAGGAGGTTACCAGATTTTACCAAAAATTACTTTCCTTGTAATAAAAGTCAGGAGGTTACCAGATTTTACCAAAAATTACTTTCACTGTAACTAAAGGTCAGGAAGTTACCAGATTTTACCAAAAATTACTTTCACTGTAACTAAAGGTCAGGAAGTTACCAGATTTTACCAAAAATTACTTTCACTGTAACTAAAGGTCAGGAGGTTACCAGATTTTACCAAAAATTACTTTCACTGTAACTAAAGGTCAGGAGGTTACCTGATTTTACCAAAAATTACTTTTACTGTAACTTAAAAGGTCAGCAGGTTACGAGCTTGTACTAAACATTACTTTCAATTTACTGTAACTATGAATTAAGTTCCTAGATTTCAGCAAAAGTCATTTTCACTGTAACAACAGGTTACAATCACAGGATATACCAAAAATTAGTTTTTCTTGTATCTACAGGTAAAGTTCCAAGATTTAACCACAAATTACAAAGGTTCAGAATGAAACTCACTTGAAATTTAAATATGTCCACTGAAATGAAAGTAGACTCACCTTCAGAAAGCCTGTCCAAGTGAGTGCCAACCACAATGACAGGACACCCAGGTGCTCTGGAATGGATGCTGGACAGCCAGGATTTAAGTTGGTCAATATCTGACAGGCCATTTTTTAGGCTAAATACCACCTGAAAGAGTGAAAAAACTCAAAATACAGGCTCGTGATTATTGGGATTGAGTTTATCTCAATCATAAAGGGAAGGATCTGACAGTATTCCAGCACACAGCCCAATCTGGGTCTAATTTTTGGCCCAATGAATACTCAGATTACACAGGTTTGAATATTAATTAGTCAATCTACATATTTCAGTTCTTTAAATTTTATTGAATCTTCAATTGTAGCATATTATCAAAATAACATTTTAGTAAATTACTGAAGTGAATTTTTTTACATTTTGTGTGGTAATGGTTTTATACGATCAAAACATATCTGATGTTTGTTTGAATACTACACTATGTGAACAAAACCAGAATAAATACTACACTATGTGAACAAGACCAGAATGAATACTACACTATGTGTACCAAACCAGAATGAATACTACACTATGTGAACCAAACCAGAATGAATACTACACTATGTGAACCAAACCAGAATGAATGCTACACTATGTGAACCAAACCAGAATGAATACTACACTATGTGAACCAAACCAGAATGAATACTACACTATGTGAACCAAACCAGACTGAACACTACACTATGTGAACCAAACCAGAATGATAAGTAATTGCGTTTGACCAACACAATGGAAGTATTAAGATGAAAATATGATCTGACGCCCAGTAAAAAGGGATGATCAATAAAAGAGTGGTAAAATTTTGCAGACATAAATAGATCACTGCTTTTCTCAAATCCCACCCATACACCCTTGCCCACCAAGCCTATCATCATAGCGATGCATAACTCTTCCAGAAAAAGCATGAACATGATGATGATTTCACAGCAATTCATTGGAAATTGTGACTAGATGAATTCATAAAATTACTTCAGAGCTTGCATCCAGCTTAAGTTAAAAAAAAACATTAATTCTTAAAACAAGAGTCTCTTGGAGGGAACGACACTCGACTGGCAAAAAGAATTTCCAAGAATTCAAGATAAGACCACTTTTTAAGTGCTGAGTGTTGAACCATCTCTGATATCCCTTAGCAAAAACAAGATTTTCAGATTTGCTGCTGGCACCATTTTCATTTAACTCGTTAACCCCTGAGCCAAATAGCTAGGCATTCCCCAACTGCATATGTGCAGAGAGATCACCTAGAGCAGTGTTAGCCTTACCAGTGCCTGTATCTCTTAGTCTTGCTGAGAGTACTTGGCTTGCATACTTTTTCAGATGGAGCTACTTGCAATATATGTTATTTTCTTATTTATGTTCCTTTTATTAAGCTAAAATTTGGCACAGCAGTTCTCAATAAAATTACGTACATAATGGTATAGATTTCATGCTACATGCAGAAATAAAACTCGTGCATAAAGATGAAATAAATAATTTTCTTACCATCATGTTTCTTTTGCCATGAATAATCCATAAAATCCATGATGAATTCACACTGAATAACTAACACAATCAACACGTGGAATTCATTCCATTTTATGTACACAGAAATTTCACTTGTTGTCTTTCTTGCAAACTTAACCTCGTGTGAATACTCCATCAGAGGCTGTTAAATAAAAGTCTACTCCCAGCCACTGATTCTCTTAATTTTCATCATTTTCTAATCTAAATATTTCCACTATTTTTGCCACTATTGAAGATTAAATTTTTTCCCCTTTGTTCAGCAATGTTCACTCTATCTAAGCTAAAATTGTATTGGCTAAAATGCCTGCATAATTAGGAAATGGCTTGAAACCAACCAATGGTTTGTGATGATTTAACTCGTCATGCCTGATACAGGCCTAGACTAATACTGCCACTCAGACTCGGCACTCAGGGAACAAGCTAGGTAAACTGTGCCATGTTATCATGGCACTTGGGAAATGAGGAAGGTAAAGTACAACAAGTTATAGTGGTGGCAGGTGTTAATGAGTTAAGAACAACAAGATCTCTGTTGGAAACCCCATGTTGATATGACTTTCTGTTCAGGAGGTGCTACAATAACAAGATTTCTATGATGGCTGCCATATTTAGTATCAAACTAGCACCATTTAGGACCAACAAGATTTCATAAGAAGCCTTGATGAAAGCAAAATATCAGTATAACCAGAATCTAGGCAGAGTAAGGATAACAAGATTTTCAAGATGGTCATTGTGGAGACCATACTGCAAGTCAAAGAGGCGTCGTTTTTCATTTAAGACCAACAAGACATTGTAAGAAGTCTTCTGGCAAAAGCCCCAGGAGGATAAAACCATTCATTCAGAAGTGGTGATAACAAGATTTTCAAGATATGGATGTCTGAGTACAACTATTTTCATTTAGGACCAATTGGATATCAGAATAAGTAATTCAGTAAATTCTGAACATTGACAAGACACTCTATTCTGGAGACACAATGACATGATTTAGAAAAAGTCCACTGAGATGGCCAAATTGGATGTGCAACCATCACCATGGCAACATAACATTTTACTTTAAAGGAGTAGCAATAACAAGATTTTCATGATGGCCACTGTGGCAGCATATTGGACATCAGACTGGACATCACATCAGCACCACTTTTATTTCGGGCCAACTAGACTTGATAAGAAGTCTTTCAGTGGAAACCCCATGCTGATATAACCATCTATTAGGGAAGAGAAGTGATAATAAGATTTTCAAGATGGCCACTGTGGCAGCATTATTGGATGTCCAAATGGCACCACGACAATGGGAAGAATGTGTGTGTGCAGTTTCGTGACAATCTCGAAGTAGTTCAGGAGGGGTAGCAATAACAATATTGTGCTAAATTTGATGGATGGATGTCATAAAACAGACAAATCTTGTGCTAATTTTGATGGATGGATGTCAAACAACAATCTCATTATCTTTTCTGCTGTATGACCAGTAGAGCTAAAACTAAGAGCACAAAGATCTGTCAATAAGTGCATCCTTAGATTATGACCAAAATATGTACCTATCTATAAAAACTAAACTGCAAGAATAGCTGCAATCTCAAGAATCTGTCTTCATTGTAATCAGCTGCAAGACATAATGAGCCATAATTCTAACAAAAATTGTTAGAACACTGTGACTTATTAACTGTGACTTATTAATATGTGCCACTTCGGATTATGATCAAGACATATAAAGTTTCCCGGAGATCCACTGAAAACTGTGAGACTTAAGTTACTGTTACAATATTCTCTCAAACACCTGAAAGGGCAATAACTCTTACAAAACTCCCAGGAGCATAATGATTTACTGACAAGCACATTTCCAGATCATGACCATAACATGCACTAAGTTTCACAATGATTAATAAAATACACAAGATTCTGTCATACACTGCTTTCAGCTCCAAGTCATAAAGGGCAGTAACTCTTACAAAAATTGTGCATGTTTTAGTAAGGAACAATTGTAATCATGTATAATAATAGGAAATTCCCCATGGGTGGGCTGGATAGAATTTACAGAGAAAGTAATTTTTCTCACCCACCACAAACTATATTTGTTGATATCAGTTACATAGATATTACATAGAAAAAAGAAAATCTGCATCACACACCATATTAACTTCACTTAAAGATGTAATGAAATGAACATCTGTGGCATTTGGCATAATCAAAATAATTACATATGATTGAGCCTAATATTTTAAAAATTCATATTTAAAATCAGACAATGATATATAGGATATTGGGTCAAGAGAAAAACTAAATGTCCAAGTTCTGCCAATTAATGACTGGCAACAAAAGTTTATGTAGTAATCATTCAAGTTTGTGCCAACCCAGAATTCGGCTACACCTTAATTTTGTTGCAAATTAATAGGTATTTAATATATCTATTTGATAAAACTTCAGGGTTTATTATTTGCATTGTTTCTGCATTTTCTTTGGTTCTCAACCAAGTTTTTCTTTTCTAAACAAATTTTTAATGCATTTGCTTTTTGAGCAACCACAAAAAACAAACATTTGGATTTATCTCTTTTGTAGCTTTACAAGCAAGGTCTGAAACTTCTTGATTTACAAATTTGCAGAATTTATGTACATTATTGTTTTTATTGTTTTGCTTTGTTTTCTGTCCACCTGTAGCAGTAAACCAATGAGACATTTGAAATCACTAGAATATAACCTTCCCTATTGAGAGTGATCACTAAAATGTCATACGAGCGCATACAAATTTCAGACTCTCTGTGGAACCAATAAATGACAGATGCAAAAATAAAACTTGCTGATCTTTGCTAGACACCATAACTGACAGCAGTTTACATGTAAAAGTTTACCCCTCAGATAAGAAAGATTTCTCTACTCCAATAAAACTCTGTCCAGTGGATGAGAAAATGGTATCAAATTTTGACAATCAGACTGTGTAGCATTCGACAGACAGGGAAATGAATTTATTGCATAAAGACTTTCCTACCTCAACCATAACTGCTAACTCTCTCTTGATGCATCATTATCCTAAATTCAGTCCCTCAGATCTTTATATGTGACATAGCTTTAATAAAGTCCCTCAGATCTTTATATGTGACAGCTTTAATACAGTCCCTCAGATCTTTATATGTGACATAGCTTTAATACAGTCCCTCAGATCTTTATATGTGACATAGCTTTCCTACAAACTCCTAAAATACAACATAGCAGAAGATAAAAGACAAATTTAAATTCTGTCCATCTTGAAGTAAGTAGAAGCAAATTAGCCCAAATTACAAAACAGGTCAATTACAATAAAGACATCATATTCATCACAAGTAAAAATCTGCTGCATGGCAACAATTGTATAAAATAGAAATGAAAGTAAATATGACGTTGACAATGACAGGCTAAAAAGTAATGATGCTCAGTTGTTAATTTGTTTTATTCTTAACACAAATTCTGACTTACAAGGTACACAGCTCTATTGGACAGGTAACATTGATGAGTGCTGTAAAATTCCTCCTGTCCAGCAAAGTCCCAAGTATTCAGTGTATAAACCACCTTCCCCCACTTGTCTTCTACTTGTCTTTCATACCTGTATTAATCAGAATTGTAACACAATAAGATCAGTGGTTAAGTGTAAGACTGTTCTCAGTTTACTATATTTCACTGGGTATCAAGTTTTGTGGATTTAATGGGTTCAGCAAAATAGGAATTAAAACTCCAAATGACTAATGAGCCTGCTGTGGAAAGTATAGGATGAGTCCACAATCTGTGAATTTTTCACAAAACCACAGAAACTGATATTCACAAAAATATGAATTCACAGTATCCCATATTGTTTTGAGAAACTGTATACAAAGTTTTCTCTCTCTAAAAATGTACCTCTTAACACTTGGCCATTGTTATGTAAATTTTCATACAGAAAACTGAGTATTTTAATTATGTGCTGTGAATTTTCTATGGCTCAATTCCATTTAAGAAGAAAAACATTTAACTTAGAAACACTATAAACTATGCACAGCCTAGCAAACTTTATACTGTAATTGTAAAGAAAGGTCCTTAGAAGTTTTGGTTTGAAGTTACCATGTTGAGTAAACATGGAACCAAGTAGATGTTAAATAAGAATGGTTAAAGGTACCAATTTTTAAAAAATATTTTGGGACTAATTGAATATTGATATGCAGATTAAGCAACTGAATTTTGAAATATCTGAAGATCAAAGGAAACGATATCCTAAATATATCCACAATAAGG
This sequence comes from Sinohyriopsis cumingii, assembly GCA_028554795.2. NCBI lineage: Eukaryota > Metazoa > Mollusca > Bivalvia > Unionida > Unionidae > Sinohyriopsis > Sinohyriopsis cumingii. The sequence goes on along the minus strand of CM068826.1, from coordinate 145,580,271 downwards.
GAATTAACTCTATCATACGACCATTTACTGTATTACAAGAGTTATGCCTCAATAATACATGTTTGAAGAGTAATTACCAGATATCCATTTAAAGAAGTGGAGTTTTGATACAATAAAAGACGATGAACTCATTTATCAAACTCTACCTTTGAACGAGAGACCCAAGTGGGCTGAGATTGCTCACATTTCTGAAATCTGCATAATAGCCAAATCATAGTACAGTTGGCCAAGGAATCTGGATCAGAAGGATGCTTTCTGTACAATTTAGCTCTTCTGATGCTAATAATCAAACATGTTATGAAAACAACAGTTTCAAGTTTATTCAAAAACATTCTGTTTTCTTTTTTCTATCCATATTTAACAATTCCTCGTCATCATCTGTCCATTATTGAAAGGCCTTTATGCCAGAATGTTTTCTGCCAAAGTTGGTAATATTCTTTTGTTCAGATTTTCAGATGAAGTTGCTGAAATGTTTTCTAATTTTGGTAATGTGACCATATTTTGATGGCAGATCTCCATTATTTGTATCACTTTGAAATGCTTCCTGTCAAACTTAGTAACATTCTGCTGGGTTGTTTTTGACAACTTGTTAAAAGGTTTTTCTGTGGGTGTTTATTGTTTTAAATGCTGGCCATATTTGATGGTGGATCGGCATCACTTGCACAAATTTGAAAACCTTTTATGCCAGGATGCTGTCTGTAATCTTAGACAAATTCTGCTGAGAAAATGTTATTACAAGGTTTTACCATTTTATGCAGCCAAATTTAATGGCAGAGTTCTTTCTGTCAATTATCTGTCAGGCCTGGAGTGATTTATTCATAAAATATATCAAAATAGAATTATTTTACTCTCAGATTTTCCAAGCAATATGTTATCCGAACATTTAATCTTGTAGTCTATACAATTTTGGTGAGGAAACTGTTAAAGTTCTGAATTGTATTTGTTGAGCTACAAAAGACCCACATGTGCTTCACATGGGATGACAAATATACAAATGCTTAACCAGTCTCTCTGGAGTGTAGACCTCTTTCTTGCAATGTTGTGAGCTTGACATGTTCTTCTTTTGGGTCTTTTTCTTGTGGTTGCCATATACTCTCTTATGGTTAAATCTGGACAACCACTATCTTCTGATCTGAGTTTGGATAAGAACACCTGGGCAAATAGAATAAGGCTACTACTGATCTTAAAGGGGTATTGGCAAAGAGGGTGTTAAGATGAAGGAGGTCTTAGGCCACATTGAAGAGTTCAAGGAGCTCAAAGAATCCCTCAAAGACATACAGATCTTCTCTAAGAGTCCCTCACTGACATACAAGTCTTCTTGGAGAGTCCCTCATTGACATACAAGTCTTCTTGGAGAGTCCCTCATTGACATACAAGTCTTCTTGGAGAGTCCCTCATTGACATACAAGTCTTCTTTAAGACTTGCTCATAATTATATATGTCTTCTTGGAGGGTAACTCAGTGAGTTTGCACATGGAGGGAAAAGATGGACCAAGATGCAACAACTCTATGACAAGATGAAAAAAATGATGCAAGTGAGACTTCTTCCTGTTCATAAGAAAACCCAGCCATGAGAGTAAAAAGTATTCATGTACACATGTTCAACTCTTCTGCATGCGATTTATTCTGAATGATGAAATAATTAATATTATTTTCTGAAAGTAATTCCTAATGGCATACAGCATTCAATGTGCAATTTGTCCCCGTAGTGATTCCTGACCCAAATTCAGGGAAGGAATGCTTAATGGATTATAGCATTCAACGTGCAATTTGTCCCCGTAGTGATTCCTGACCCAAATTCAGGGAAGGAATACTTAATGGATTATAGCATTCAATGTGCAATTTGTCCCCATAGTGATTCCCGACCCAAATTCAGGGAAGGAATGCTTAATGGATTATAGCATTCAATGTGCAATTTGTCCCCGTAGTGATTCCCGACCCAAATTCAGGGAAGGAATACTTAATGGATTATAGCATTCAATGTGCAATTTGTCCCCGTAGTGATTCCCGACCCAAATACAGGGAAGGATTGCTTAATGGATTATAGCATTCAATGTGCAATTTGTCCCCATAGTGATTCCCGACCCAAATTCAGGGAAGGAATACTTAACGGATTATAGCATTCAACGTGCAATTTGTCCCCATAGTGATTCCCGACCCAAATTCAGGGAAGGAATGCTTAATGGATTATAGCATTCAATGTGCAATTTGTCCCCATAGTGATTCCCGACCCAAATTCAGGGAAGGAATGCTTAATGGATTATAGCATTCAATGTGCAATTTGTCCCCGTAGTGATTCCTGACCCAAATTCAGGGAAGGAATACTTAATGGATTATAGCATTCAATGTGCAATTTGTCCCCATAGTGATTCCCGACCCAAATTCAGGGAAGGAATGCTTAATGGATTATAGCATTCAATGTGCAATTTGTCCCCGTAGTGATTCCCAACCCAAATTCGGGGAAGGAATACTTAATGGATTATAGCATTCAATGTGCAATTTGTCCCCGTAGTGATTCCCGACCCAAATTCAGGGAAGGATTGCTTAATGGATTATAGCATTCAATGTGCAATTTGTCCCCATAGTGATTCCCGACCCAAATTCAGGGAAGGAATACTTAACGGATTATAGCATTCAATGTGCAATTTGTCCCCATATTGATTCCCGACCCAAATTCAGGGAAGGAATGCTTAATGGATTATAGCATTCAATGTGCAATTTGTCCCCGTAGTGATTCCCGACCCAAATTCAGGGAAGGAATGCTTAATGGATTATAGCATTCAATGTGCAATTTGTCCCCGTAGTGATTCCCGACCCAAATTCAGGGAAGGAATGCTTAATGGATTATAGCATTCAATGTGCAATTTGTCCCCATAGTGATTCCCGACCCAAATTCAGGGAAGGAATACTTAATGGATTATAGCATTCAATGTGCAATTTGTCCCCATAGTGATTCCCGACCCAAATTCAGGGAAGGAATACTTAACGGATTATAGCATTCAATGTGCAATTTGTCCCCATAGTGATTCCCGACCCAAATTCAGGGAAGGAATGCTTAATGGATTATAGCATTCAATGTGCAATTTGTCCCCATAGTGATTCCCGACCCAAATTCAGGGAAGGAATGCTTAATGGATTATAGCATTCAATGTGCAATTTGTCCCCGTAGTGATTCCTGACCCAAATTCAGGGAAGGAATGCTTAATGGATTATAGCATTCAATATGCAATTTGTCCCCATAGTGATTCCCGACCCAAATTCAGGGAAGGAATGCTTAATGGATTATAGCATTCAATGTGCAATTTGTCCCCGTAGTGATTTCGGACCCAAATTCAGGGAAGGAATGCTTAATGGATTATAGCATTCAATGTGCAATTTGTCCCCATAGTGATTCCTGACCCAAATTCACTGGAATGCATAATGGCCTACAGCATTTAATGAGTAAATGTTCCCTTTGCTGATTCCTGACTTAAATTCATGGAAGGAATTCCAGATTTTCTCCGCAGGTAATGAAACAAGTCAGACCGGCCAGCAATTAAGCACTTCCTATGTTCTGTGTATGCATGTTCAATTATTTAAACTTCATTTCATTCTGGAGCCACTGGAAAACAGCATTAAGATTCTTAGATGCATGTAGCTACAGCAGATGTGTGAGTGTGTGTCAACTGTTTGTGCAAATTTGTGTCATTGTTACTCTTTCTCATGTATTTTCTTCAACATTCTACATGAAATGCCTCTCTGTGTCATAATAGGAAGCTGAATAAGATGATGTGTAATTTGTTCTGTTGATCAACCATTCAAGTGTTAATAAAACTTTAACATTACAGACTGAAATTTACACGTCTTAAGAAATTTCTGTTGAGTATTTTAATTCTCTTTTATTTTTCTCCTATCCTTGCTCTGAAGCAACATGGTGGCTGCATGTAACCTCTTCATTTCAGATGTTTTTTAGGTGGTGCACCATCTCATTTGGGCAAGGTGTCATACACAAAAACCTACACCTAATTTCTGCAACCATAATTTTGAACTAGCGATGGATGGGTACCTGGCCTCACCACCAGCACCCAGCTAGGTTTTTTGGGGTCCCCCCCCCCAAATCCTGGCAGTAAAATAATTTTGAAAAACCAAACAAGACATTTTATGGTTTAAAAAAAAAGGGGGGGGGGGAATACGATGCAGAAATGGGACAAAATGGAAGTGAAGAAACCCAACTCAGCAAAAATAGACATGGCCCAGTGGTTCCCTGCCGGCAAAATTTCTCTACCATCCATCCATATTTTTGAACCAATGTTACATCAGCTTTTGATAATATCTAGGCACTTTGGGAAACTGTCCACATTACAGTTTTGGATGGAAAAACTCCTCTCCAAGTCTGTATTAACTAGGATAATCACAAACCCAGTCTTGATAATCAAACAGTGCAACCCACAGTAAGTTGGTTTGGGTCACAGGCTTGACTTGTGATCTGTAGAATACCAATCAAGAAACGTTTTTAATCTTTATTTGCAAAAGCACGGACTCAACAGTACCCCAATTTGATTAAGGTTTATTAAAGTTTCTTTGAGTCAGTGTTGCTCATTGTGTAAAGCTTTCTTTCAAATAGAATTTATGCATTCTGATCCCTTACTTCCAGTCTCTGACCACAACTCCTACTGTGGGTCTATCCTCACGTTTGGACTGCCTGCCTTTCATCAGTGTGTGTAACAAGGTTGTTTTTCCTCGACCCCCGTAGCCAACTACCATAAGTTTCATACGATAATAGCTCTTGGCCTGCAATGATAAAAAAAAATTAAAACTTTTTTGTACAGGATCTGTAAATCATAACACAGGGGTCCCCCCCCAAACAATCACCTCCTCTAGATGGCCAGTTTTCTTGGTACACTGTACCAACAAGTTTGTGTACAAAAGTACCCTCATGGGCAGCAACCCCCTTCAAGGAGCATGTGGCCAGCATATTTGTGTACAAAAGTACCCCTCAGGGGCAGCAACCCTTCATGGAGCATGTGGCCAGCATATTTGTGTATCCGTTGTTTTCACGTGACGTCACAAAACGTGTGTACTTCCATATCAGCCATTTTGAGTCCTTAGCCCCGCAAACCAGTACCTAATAACATTATTCTTCTAGCATAATTACGAATGAAAGTCACAATTTCGTGCATAAAAATATAATAATACATCACATTCTGTTGTGCATGTCAATCACACGAGACCAAATGTGTGACTTTCCTACTTGTTTTCTTCAAATAAAACATTTAAATTTCAACCATTTTTGTTATTCTTTTATAAACAAATAGATCGATCGATAAACAAATGCATAAACAAATGGATACACAAACAAGTAGAAACATATAATGATTTTCAGTTGTCATTGGCTGAAATCAATCATTTGGTTATCGTTCAAGTTGAAAAGCTAATTGATAATGTATAATTTCATATTTCTAAAAGCATTTTAGGAATACTTCGTTTCAACATTCGACACAAAGTCATGTTTCCGTTAGGCACGTTTTTCATTTGAATACACTAAAGATGAAACGTCTTTGAACGGTTATCGCTTTCATTCGATATCATCCTACAGCCATCATCTCCACCACAAATACAATATTTGACCATACTAATTAAGTTGGTTTGTCAACTTTGTCACAAACACCTGTTGTTGCGAAAAGTATTTGTACATAAAAGTTCTGACATAAAACACATGCTATGAAATTTTAATTCAGAACTGATATTTGTATCCTGAAAATCATTGTCCGTAAATGCTTTTTCAAGATGACAAGCTTAGGGATATGATATAAAACACTTTTTAAAAATGTCAATATTGTCTGTAAAAAAAAAAGACTGCATTTTTATTTGATAGCAATATACACACTTAAGGTTCAAATTCATTATTCTGTCTTCCGATATAAGCAAGGGAACTTCCAGCTTTATTTTTATTTTCGTGCTATAGGGTACTTAATTTCAAGTATAATCTATGTATCGTTTCAATGAAGTAAATGTCCTTATCGACAGTTAAATTAGATTATTATCTTGAATATACATGATGACTAATGTTGACAAAGGTCTATTAGGGATTCAAAATGGCGGCACAAGGTGCATGCACGTTGCATTGTGGGTATTTGCATACTCAGTTCTGACGTCTGTGAAAACAACCCATAAATTCAACTTTACCCTTCACAAGCAGCCACATTTTATCAAATATGTGTCCTGACCAATATTTAATTCATATGGTGAGGTAAGTAATCTGATTATCTCTGTTTCCTCGAGTCAGGTTCTCATTACTGAGATAAGGGTTGGATAATTTAGTACATTATAACATGTACCACTACAGTTAATATGATATCATTATCTACAAATGTTACAGGAAATGAGCTCAGCAATGCTGTGATTATGTATTAGGCTTCAAACAGCTGTTGAGTTCTTCTCCTTGATGATCATTACCAGAGATAATTGTCAAGATCATAACATGGCCAACATAGGCTAAATATAGCATTTTTGGATTCACACACAATGAGAAATGAACCTTGAACAAAGCAGGATACCAATCTAGGATCAAACATCATGTGATAGTACATATACAGTAAAACCTGTTACGAGAGACTGCCCCTTCTGCCAACAAAAAGCAGTCTCTCAAGACAGGTCGTCTCTCATAACAGATTTGTACAAAAAGACCAGTTTCCAAGGTCCAGTTTCAGAACAATTTCAAGAAAAATAACCACCGTGATCACTGGACATATATTCTATTCTTTATTAATAGTTCTTGCTAAAATATTGTATGCATTCATCTGAAAACAAAATTATAGAGCAATTAAGATATACTTCTATCATTAAATATGAAATCACAATTACATTTCAGGATCACATATCTTAGCATGTGAAATTTTTTCTAAATTACTCATTTTCCTTTATAACAACCTGAATTTATTTTGCTGACATTTAATATACTCTTTAACCTAATTCAGTGGAGCATAAAATATGTGTCATAATGACCTACTAATGAAATAAAGGATTTGACCGGAAATGGCCATTCATCAAGTGTCATGAATAACTGAAATAGCAAGTCTGCTTGCTGTCAACTAAGAACAAAATTTTTAGAATAGTTGAATGGTATAAATTATGTTGTTGGGTGAAATTCTAAAGTACAGTTTTCTGTAAGAACAAAAAATCAATTTTTATAAGTAATTAAACAAGAAAATGTGAAGGAGAATACTGAAACAAAAGCAACTGAAATTCCCAAACCAAATGTGACAAATTTTCTGGTACATTTAATAATCAGAAATATAAATGTATTCCTTTTGGTTAGTACTTGCTGTACCTCTTTTGTATATTAAATTTCACAAATATATATCATCTACATTTCTTTTCAGGAAAAAATATCTGGCAAGAACGATTCAAATTTTGAAATTCCTGATTTTAAGTTATTAAAATGTTTACAATTCACTTGGTGGAAATACACTGAATTACTGTTGTTATTATTGTTAATAAATGTTTACAAATAATAATGTAATAATGTAACATTGTCAGTCTTTACTTCATTTGCAAAAAACGTACGCTAATGCTTCTGCGCCATTTGTGGAAGAATTTCAAAATAATTGGGACAACCATGGACAATTCTGACAGTGTTTAAATATGTGGATTGTGGAAGGTATCCTGTTGTTTCCACAGAAAGATCATTTGTCTGTGTAGATTTTGGAAGGTGTCCTTTTGTTTCCTCAGTTCATTGGTCTGTGTGGATTGTGAAATGTGTCATTTTGTTTCCATAGAAAGATGATTGGTGTGTGCGGATTTTGAAAGTTGTCCTTTTGTTTCAACAGAAAGATGATTAATATTAAAATTCATGAAAAACTGATCAAAACCATGCTGAGGATGAACTATACATTTCTTGGTGCTACTTATCAACCAGATTATTAATATTATTATTATATTATTATTATTATTATGATTATTAATATTATTATTATGATCATGATGATCATTATTATTAGTATTATTATGATTCTTATTATTATTATTATTATTATTATTATTATTATTATTCATACATTTTTCAGCTTGTTGTGCAGATAAATGATGAGATCCTTCACTCTTCCCTTCTTTCCTAGCACTTGTCTCAGCTCTTGGTTGAGAGATAATCCTTCCATCGGAAGCTAATAAAGAAAGAAAACATGAGCTATCTCAACAACATGCACACATTCTTGTAAAACCTATAAAACGGGGATGTATGATTTTTACCATAAAAACGGGGAAATCCTTATTTTAACAAATTTCAGATGATAAAGATCTGTTTTACTATGCATTTGATATATACATGATAATGTAATAAAGATGTTTTACTATGCATTTGATATATACATGAGAATTAAATAATCAAAGATCTGTTTTACTATGCATTTGATATATACATGAGAATTAAAAAATCAAAGATATGTTTTACTATGCATTTGATATATACATGAGAATTAAATAATCAAAGATATGTTTTACTATGCATTTGATATATACATGAGAATTAAATAATCAAAGATCTGTTTTACTATGCATTTGATATATACATGAGAATGAAATAATCAAATATCTGTTTTATTATGCATTTGATATATACATGAGAATTAAATAATCAAAGATCTGTTTTACTATGCATTTGATTTATACATGAGAATGAAATAATCAAAGATCTGAATACCGATCTTCAGTTAAAATAATTTTATTGGCAATAATACACTTTAGAATTTAAAATGTCTAACAAAATAACTCTGAACTATTTTGTACTAAACTCTGCTACATTTAATTCCCTTCATTAATAACCAATGCATAATAAGATATATTCGATATGAAACAAACTAAATTTTTTTTACATGTCTACTTTCAGCAGGAAACTAGGATTTTTTTAATAAATCATATGTAAATGTCCCCATCTTATAAGTATCATGTAATGGTTGTATATATAAAAATATTCCCTTTTTGTCTGTACCTTGCCAAGTTGGAGTGTTTGAAAATGTCCTCATTTTGTATCTACCATTTCATGTTTGTTATGTAATACATCAAGGTTGTGTGTGTGATAAAGTCCCCAATTTGCATGTTTTACTTCAAAGCTGTATATTAAAATGTCCTCATTTTGCATGTACCATGTCAAATCATTGTGTATTTAAATGTCACCATTTTGTACATGCAATTTCATGGCTGCGTTTATGAAAATTATTTCCTTCTGCATACATCCCATGTGTGTATATCAATGCCCTTGTTTTGTCTGTTCCACTTCTGAATCATTGTTTTGTGTATGAAAGTGTTCCCAATTTGTATGTAGCAGTTCAGGGTTTTGTGTATGAAAATGTCCCCCATTTTGTATATAACACTTGAAAACTCTGTATGGAAGAGTCCTGTACTGCATGTAACAAGTGAAGAAAATATATATAAAACTGTCTACATGTTGTATAGATGCATTACTTGTGTGAAACTATCCTCTTTTTTATGTACAAGGTTGTATGTTTGAAAATGTCTACTATTTGCAAATTCCATGTTAAGGCTGTTAAAAGGAAAATGTGAAACGCCATTTGCATGAAAGTGTTTTTATTCCATATGCACTACATCCATTTTGTATTCATAAAAATGTTCTTGCTTGGTATTAGCATCTTTAAATCTTAGTATTAAAATACCCAAAACTCTTAAAAAATGAAACTGTGGCAGTTTATTTGGTCAGGCATCAGCCTAGTGGTCCAATGGTCGCAGATTTGATACCCATACAGGCCACAATGAATCGACAGCCTGTGTCATCAATATCTGTACTTTAAAAAACCCATATGTTGCACAGATGAGAATGTCACTTTCTGTTCTCAGCGAATGTATTGCATGTGCATATGACAATATTAACAATCAGTATGAAAAAATATCAAAATTTTGCACAAGAATATGTAAATGGTTTGCAATAAAGGCACAGTAATAATGAAGAAATTAATTTACCCATTGATAATCGCCAAAAATGAACAGTTAGTGGTATTAAACTGTTCTTACCCAGTACGATCTCTTGAAGGATGTAATTTATATGAAATGTACCAGGCCACCCACCCTAACTTTCTTTTTAGAATGAGCACTAATATTGTAATGTGTCAAGGGTCAAGGTCAGAAAAAATGGAATAGATGGACAGCTCACGTCATTTTCAGTTACTAGATCTCTCTAGTGTATTGTAGTGTCAAGAAATGGTGTGTTCAACACAAAAGTTCTTATTTAGATGATAAAAGCACAAAACAAAACAAATATAAAATGTCAACACAGTTTATTATATGACTTCCAGGCTTGTGTGTTTTCTCAGAAAATTTAGTGCTCAAAATGGTGAAATATAATATCTGCAAATCTGCAGAACAGATGTTCGAGAAGCATTTTGAACTATAGTTTCAGTGGTAAATTGCGTGTGAAAATCAGCATAAATATTTCCATTTGTCCTAATTCACATAATCTCTAACTAATAATCCCAATTCCCTAACTAATCTTGCACAGAAAAATAAGTTAATAGTTCTCAAACTAAAAATTTTGTTCATATGACATACTGAAGTGATAATGATTTGGTGCATCAAATAAAGGTTCGGAACCAGACCAGTTTGTTTTTTAGCGTCAATGGTAAATATGACAGAGACACAGTCTGGAACTGGATATTAATAGTGTGTCACATTTGTTGGCTGAGGTGGTGCTCTACAGTTTTGTATTTTGCATTAGAATTTTAAAGAAAAAGAATTCCCCTGGTTTCCTCACTGGTTATACTGGCTATTATAAAAAGACCTTGTATATCTTAGGTATTCTTCAAAGAACCTTTAATTCCCTTTATTTTGGTGTATGACACAACCACTACAAAATGGATGGAAATTTGTGACTTCAAAATGATACATGAAACTGAGTAGGAAATTCAATAATGCCAATACTAAATTTCCAATGGATAGCAGATGGCTGTGTTGATGATGACACAGTGACAGTGTTGTCAGCTAAATCCCTCTATGGGAACTTTTATCTGATATAACGAGGAAATAAATGTTGGAACAATTTCAGAGAAACATTATAGTAGTCATTATGAGTCCAAAATTTAATGTGTCGGTAGTAACTAGTCTACCTTGCTATTAATGCTCAAAATTATCAGTTGAGATTACTAATTTTAGATGCATCTATTGATCATCCCTCAAAAGCATTATTTACAGAACTCAAATGGTTCACAATATATGACCAGATAGATTTTCACAAGGCATTTCTTTTATATAAATGTCTACATGGAACGGCACCAGAGTATCTTCAGGACTTATTCAGGCCTTTTTCAACACAATACCAGTTGAGATCAATATAACATGGAAACCTTGTAGTACCAAAACCAAGAACAGAACAATTTAAAAAGAGCTTCCAATACTCTAGTACATTTATGTGGAACAAGCTTCCACTACATGTAAAATCATGCTGAAAATATTAGAGAATTTAAGAAGAGATATCATGAGCATGCATGTGTTTCTAATAGATAATGGAATTTAGTATTTTAATACTAAACATGTTAAAATAAACAGCAATTATTGCTATCTTCATAAAATGTGCATTGTTATACTCTCCATAAGAGGGCCTCATGGGAGAATAGTCCTTGGCTAATGAGTCACCCTCTATAAATAAAGCATTATTATTATTATTATTAGAGACTTTTGTTCTGTTTTGCTTGGTCTTGAAACCTTTACTGGAGTCCAGCAGAACCGCAACTGCCAAAATGGCAGATCTCACCCCTATTTATAGGTTTTGGGAACACACTTCGGAAATTCATGACAAAGTTTTCAAAAATATTACTAAATATGGAAGAATCAGAAAAGATTAACCTGAGCGCCTCCTAGTGGAAAGCAGACCACCCAATACACACAGAGTAAAAATGGCACCCGATTTCAAATGACAAAAATAGCAATAATTTCATAATAAATTATACAATGATTCAGCGCTGACGATGAACGGTTTCATTAGACTGGTATGAAAGTACCTTAATCCTGAAGAACAAAATGCATTTCTCTCTCAGAATAGAAAATAGTTTACAATTCTATCATGTACACACTGGGCTTCAAAAATCTTTTCCAGATGATGAATTTTTAAACAAATCATTTTTATATGACTTACATATTGTATCAAATTATTTCAATATAACAACTTTTGAGCATTCTGAATGAACAGCTACAGAAGAAATTTACAAGGCTAGTCCCATTCCGTATTAGGAACCACACCAAATTCATACTATTCTGATATTAGCAAAAATATATGTTAGAGTACTTTGCACATTCCCTGCACTTCAGAAATATTTTTAAATCATTAAGTGAATATGTAATTCACAAGGAGAAAATAAACAGAGTTACTTAAGTTTTCTGAGTTCGGCAAATTATGAAGCACTGCTCTTTTTATAGCTGTTGTTGGTTTACTTTTTTACTCAAGAAAAACAACAATACACACTATCAGTGGTAAAATTATTGAATATTGTTTTCTTGTATATTTGCAATCCAACTTTTGGCACTGAAGCTTCAAAATGACTTTTTCCACGTAAAGCAGCTCATAGAAATGATTTTGTTTTATCTTCACTTGTTTATTCAACAGTATTAAAACAAAGCTAGCAACTTACTCCCTACATACTACATTATTATTTTCACAATTCTGTATTAATAAACATCCTAACAGACAAAATACTCAGGCAATGAAAATAAGGTAAGAAAAGACTTAGAAAAAGAACACATTGGTGTCATGTATGTTTATATTTTTTTTAACTCATGGTACATGATTGTATCTAGAGTATGTGTAATTTTTGTTCATGACTGTAAATTATAATGATCATCTAGAGTATGTGTAATTTTTGTTCATGACTGTAAATTATAATGATCATCTACAGTATGTGTAATTTTTGTTCATGACTGTAAATTATAATGATCATCTACAGTATGTGTAATTTTTGTTCATGACTGTAAATTATAATGATCATCTAGAGTATGTGTAATTTTTGTTCATGACTGTAAATTATATTGATTATCTAGAGTATGTGTAATTTTTGTTCATGACTGTAAATCTGTAAATTATAATGATCATCTAGAGTATGTGTAATTTTTGTTCATGACTGTAAATCTGTAAATTATAATGATCATCTAAAGTATGTGTAATTTTTGTTCATGACTGTAAATTATAATGATCATCTAGAGTATGTGTAATATTTGTTCATGACTGTAAATTATAATGATCATCTAGAGTATGTGTAATTTTTGTTCATGACTAAATTATATTGATCATCTAGAGTATGTGTAATTTTTGTTCATGACTAAATTATATTGATTATCTAGAGTATGTGTAATTTTTTTTCATGACTGTGAATTATAATGATCATCTAGAGTATGTGTAATTTTTGTTCATGACTAAATTATATTGATCATCTAGAGTATGTGTAATTTTTGTTCATGACTGTAAATTATAATGATCATCTAGAGTATGTGTAATTTTTGTTCATGACTGTAAATTATAATGATCATCTAAAGTCAAAATATTAGACAGTTAAGTTTATTGCCAATTGGTATAAAATGCTATTTTAAGATATTAAGAGTATAGACTGCGTAGGATCTATAAATAGTTGTTGACATAGGTGTTTCTGAACATCAATAATAAAATTTGTTGACAACTTTGGGGTAATTTCTCATTGACTGGTGGGGTTGGGTGGATTCTTAGATGAATTAAGATATTTTCTATTGAATGGGTTAGGTCAGGTCAGTTCTTTTACAATGTGGGATATTTGTGAAAAGTAATGTAGGCAGTAGTAACAAAATGCATTTTCACCCATTTAGCTTGTATATAACTGTGTGGAACTGGACTGTTTTAGTCAGTCTTATTTCTTATGTTCATATTGTAACATCAGTCTTCAAGTATAGTTAATGTTGTCTTGAAATAATACATTTTGACCCCCATAACAGCATGCTCGTTATAACATGAATTCGAATATAACACAGTTGTGGCGTGGCTCCCGAAATTTCATGTACATGTACTCTTCTCATACAAAAATTTTTTTTCTTTCTTTCTTAAAAGTACAAAAAAGTAATATTTAACAGTTTATTATCATTTTTGGGGAAGAGAGAATTCTAATGTAAGAAGATCGTGCCATGGCTCCTGCAATTTCATGTAAATGTATTTATCTCATACAAGAAAATAGTTTTTTCTCCATAAAAGTATGAAAAATAAAGAGTAGAAAGTTTATTCAAGGATCACCTAGGCTTCGCCGATGTCAAAAGCTGCAACTTATTTTCATTACTGGCAACAAAATATACTATCTGGTTATTCCCCCCTCCCCTGATATTGTTGGCTGTTTAAACTTGTATACTCAACTTGGATCTGGAGTGAAGAAATTCAGAGGCACCATGAAAGGAAGCCACAAACTTGATATAAAATGTACTGGAACTTATATATTGTAAAATAAACAAATTCATTGTTCATATTGACTAACCACCGAAACAGTGCATAGTTATATCATATTCCACTTATTCTGACATCCGGCTTGAGTACTGTATGCTGTAAGATCTCTGCATTTTGTTTTCTTAAACATTTCTGGAAGGGAGATCAACCAGACGATGTACTATCTCGTAATGGATCTTTCCGACAAAATAGTGTCGGATTATCGGCCGCACGATAGTAATTAATACGTTTATTTTGACTGATCTCTGCATGTGGATGGTAAGTAAAATTCCTCTTCTTTTCATTCATTGAATTAAATCCTTCAGAACACTTATATTTTCTGTAGTAATTCCTGTCAGAACAGAACACCTATGTATTCAACATATGTTGACCTATTTTTTTAAAACAAAAAAGTTCTGATGCATGTATGAAAGTTAGTATCATTCCACCACCAGAAATGTCACAAAAACACACACACACAAAAATAACACAAAAAAGCCACAAACAAAAAAGGAGATCTACTTGTTGGTCTGTCTATGCTACCAGGACTAGATACAATCGACCAACTTTTGAAAGCAGAAAAAGTAACTGCAACAACCGACAAAACGACAGCAAAATCCTTTTGTTTTTAAAATGTAACCAGAAAAAATAGTTTTGCTGAAACTTCAAAGAAAACTGATTTACTAAAAAGCACTGATCTTTCTGTATAAACACTAAGCAAATGAGAAGAAAAAAACCAGTCTTAATTGACGTTCAACAATTATTTGATGTTGCCACTGCAATGAAAAATATACATCTGTTTGGTCCTCCAAGGCTGTCCTTTACCAGTAACTTCAATAACACAGGCTCAATTTATCAAAGAAAGCCAACTACAATCTTCATGAAAAATAAATAACCTTTCATCAAAGGAAGTTAGCACCAAATCTGAAATAAAAGCAATGGAATCTGATAGATTGTTGCATTTACCAAAGTAACTGGAACATGATTATTGTACCATGAAAGGTTCATTCTGAAGAAAAAAGTGTGCTTACTGGGTAAAAAAATATCTGAGAGTATCATTTCACCTTTCCATTCATCTGTGGATGAGAAGGGCTTGCTGAGTAAGATTATAATCTCTTTGTTTATACTCAACAAACAAGATGCAAGCATCAGGATGTGAAAATAATGGAAGTATGTTGGTCCAAATATTAAGAAGGAATAAAATGTTCCTGTTGTAGAAGTTAAGGAGCAAATGATGGAGTTAACTACTGTGTTCTGCTGGAAAATCATGTCATAGAATCATGACTTAATGAAACACTTCAAGCTTAGTTGTATTATATAGTCAATAGAATGTATCATTCAACCAAGATTCAACACAAAATCATTTTATGAAGATCGTTTGTTAACTTTGTTTTCTGTAGTATATTAACAACTTTCATTCCAAATGTTGCTTAGAAGGTATCCATCAAGAATATTGTCTGATGGTGTTCTCCACTTTCTTTTCATCCTTCTCTCCTAGATTTATGGAATCTAGAGAGCTCCTGAACCTCAAGCTTTTTCCCTCATTCTCTATCGTCAGAAGGAGCTTGCTGATTTGTGGTACCTTGATTTAATAGTACTTTTTTCTGACCCTGTACATTGTGTCACAGACAACTGGAGAGAAAAAAAAATCCGTTGTCTTCACGCTTATCAGTTGTGACATGGTCACATTTTGTGTTCTTAATTTATGATAGATGTTAATTTATCAGGTTCTTTTGTGCCATGCCATGTTGCAAACAACACAACAATATGCACATCATTGTGCCATGCCTTGCTGCAAACAACACAACAACATGCACATCGTAGTGCCATGCCTTGCTGCAGACAACACAACAACATGCACATCATAGTGCCATGCCTTGCTGCAAACACAACATGCACATTGTAGTGCCATGCCTTGCTGCAAACAACACAACAACTTGCACATTGTAGTGCCATGCCTTGCTGCAAACAACACAACAACATGCACATCGTAAATGCTGTCTCCTACAATTTGATATGGTGAATAAAAACGGGTTTGATCTTGTCAAAACCATAAGTCTCTTTTCATTTAATGCTTCCAACTATTTCATGGTTTGAATGTTGAATAGTACTGTTTCTGCTCTTCCTCTTTTTACCCCTGTTTCAAATGTAGTCAAAATCTTCCATTGCTTTTTCTCCAGATAAGACAATTCAACTTTAGATAGACCATCTATAGTAGCCATGCATTTCCCTGTCATATCAGAAACTTCACTGGCACAATATCAGTTGAATAGAATTGTCTAAGCTAACACAATTTATGAAAGTTCAACCTAATATTGTCTCACTGTTTCATTCTGTGTTGAGGATATGAGGGACTAGTACAGGAAGAAGCAGTGAATTTGACAGAGGCATTTGTTGTCTTTCCTCTTCTTTTGATAGTTTAAAGATTAAACCAATACAATATGAACATGGGTCAAGGGCAACAGCTTTGAAGTTCTTCCCTGTAGGTCGATAGCATACTGCCATTCATCTCTCCCACCCCTATTTTCAGCACTCCAGAGTTGTGGATGTAATTTGCTATAATTTTCCTAGTTTATCTAGGAGCCCTTACTCTTTCACCTCTTGTTCATTTTGGGAACAGTCAGCAGCCCCATCCCATTGAGTACTGGTTCCGAACAGGTAAATCAAACTATTATGTTTGCAATTTATTTTCAGAGTTATTATTGTGATGCAGTAGGTTTGCTCTTTTTGATACAAACATTCGATTGGATTATATGTCATATATGGAAGCTGTCTTTGTTATCTTTGGTTATTCAACTATTATAGGCAATCCAATTTAAGCCAATTATGATACTACATCTGAAGCATATGAGTCATCAGATTATGGCTTGTTGCTCATCATCATAGGGCAAGTATTCACTCTCCGAGTCCTTCCTGTAATCCAGAATAAATAAATATTACAAATCAACTATCGCATCAGTGAAATTATATGGCAAATACTTGATTATAAACTAAATTACTCATCATTTTACACCATGCAAACCTAATTACAAGAGAAAATGATGCTTAATGGCAGAAATAGTCTGAATATGCTTGTGTCAGGAGGATGTGTACCCTGTTTATTCATGCATAGTCTTAGTTATATGCTACCCATTACCAGATTGGAGCTATTTTTAATGTAATCAGGGTTTAACTCATGTTTGACTTATGCTTTTTTTAGGTGTACACCTAACGTTGTGCTGAAAGGCTGATTTAAACAATGACATTATTGACAATACTTCAAATCTGAAAATACTTTGAAAAATGAAATAATAACTACATTACTGGAAAGAAAACTATGTTCATTTTGCTTCTTATAAGAAAAGAATTATAAGATCACAATTCAATCCAATGTATATAGTGTGTAGTAATTCTTCAATGGCTCTTTATACTGCATGAAATTTGCAAAACGTATGAAACAAATAAATTTCCATGCCTTTGATTATTTGCAGCTGATGGTTGATTTTTATAATTAAAGTATCCTTTCATAAAATGGAGTAAATATTTTATTACATTAAGATATGAATATGTACTGCTAAAATCAATTCAATGCAAGTTGTTACTAAGGCTACCTACCACAGAAGTATATAATCAATTCAATGCAAGTTGTTACTAAGGCTACCTACCACAGAAATTTTTACACTGTATTTTAAGAAAAAAAAAATACATTCTCTTTCAAGCCAGCAAAGCAAAATACATTTTTTCCTGGCCTTTTGCTTCTTTGTATCAGATCAGATCCCCATAGTATTCTAGATAATACTCTATACCTTTCCTCACAAGTCAATGTTTTTCAAATGACAATTCGATTGATGCAGAATATAAGTCATCTTTTAAGATATTTTTTGATAAATTTAGGGGTGATACTGAAAACATGAGATGTTTGCAGTACTCAAACATACTGTTAATTCAAATATTTTTAGCTTTTCATATCACTATTCCCATTCAGAAATGTTTATATGGTATGCATTGTATTCATCGATTTCAGACAGTATTCATTATACAATACTTGTATATACAGTTATTTGGATTGTAATAGTTTGAAAATATTACAGGTAAACAAAATACTACCTAATACAACGTGAAGCATCCATCAGTGTCGTTTATCATGGATGTTTACTAACAAGTATACTGCTTCCATTTTCATGCAAGGCCTAACAACCTGCATTTGTATTAACATATATGGTTAGCTTTATAAATGCTGTAGCTGATGCAATAAACATTTTCATTTAATTTTTATATTCCTTTTCAATAATTTCCAATTGATATTTTTTCTGCCAGTGTATGTGGTCTGATAAGCTCCTGGCTTGTAAAGGCATCACTCATTGTTTTCAAGTTGGCAATCCTTTTGATCAAGTTGCAAATTTAGTACTCATTCAGTTCAAAGTGAAGAACTCTACTTCCAGTGAATGTCTGACCTAACTCTTTAGCTTGTAAAGGCAGCAACCTCTCCATTTCCTATATGACAACATTCTGATCAAGCCACAAGTTTGATACTTGTTCAGTGTCAAGTAATGGATGGTGGTTATTTGAACTCCATGTGATCTTGCTGCACAAATGACACTGGTTCAGTTGCAGGCTTTAATAATTTTCACAGACTGCATGATCAAAGTATTAAAGAGCTGAAGTTCAGTCCCTGCATAAATACCCATATACAACAGTGAAGACGAGGAAACCGAGTCGGGCAATATTGACGATACCAAGATGATGATTTAAAATGACAAGACAATGATGGATGATTTCAAAACCTTATCAGACATTGATTTTGAATACTTGGTCTTTGTACAGGATAACATTGGTTGTGGCATTTATAGGATACTGTGAATTCCCCAAAATTTGACTTAACTTTCATTGTTTGTTTTTATGACATGTGAAGTTAACACATTATGGGATATCATGAATTGGGTCATTCTGAATTTATTTTATAGTGGTATGTGATGTATATTTGAATTCATGGATATATCATATAAATGTATTTAAAATTTCAAAACTGTGGATTTATATGGATTTAATTTCAATGTATTTGTGACATCTTCCACTCAATAATATAACTGTATTTTGCACTGGTTTTGTACTTATGTTTCTTATCTATCCAGTTTGACTTGTTTATTTCTTCCAGGGCATGTCTGACTCACTTTCAACAAGTCACCAGATGGAACTGACATGTAGAATACACTCAACTTAGATGAGGGTTAAAAAGAAATTGACTATTAGAAGCCCTTAAAAAGGTAGGGGAGGGTCGACTAAGTATTTAGTCCAATAAGAATCGAGTACGTACAGATTATATTTTTCATCTGAAGGTAAGAAGAAAAAAAAGATTTAAACAGGTCATAGGAAAATGCTTCTATTGAAAATAATGTTTGAGCTGTCACTATGTGGATTTCTATGCTGGTAATTTTTTGGAAACTTACGCCTTTTGCAATCCAGTTTGATGTATCTGAATTCATGATGTCAGAACTTGGTAAGAATGAGATGTTACTTTCTCAACTTTCATGTCTTTAAATTTTCCCAATATTTTGACACCGCCATATTTTCCATGCTATCAAAAAGGTTGGACAGTAATTTCATCCCAGACTGGATAGGAAAATAATACTAAAATTTACAAAAACATGTATGGATGTACAGCAAAACAAGACATCATTAATATGCCTGATTTTGATGGATTGACTAATCCACACAGAGAGAGAGAGAGAGAGAGAGAAGTGGTCTGGGACAACACTAGTCAAGTGTTATTTTACTTAATTCATTTATTACTTTCTCAGATCTGGTTAACACGGTTCATTAAGACAATTATACATAGCTGCTGTGATGGGACTGATAGGCATATAGGCAGATACAAAGCTGCGTATGAAAATTTTAACAAGAAAAAATGCATGTCAAGCCAATTATTTTAATGATTTTTTAATGATTTATTTCAAAATGTTCTCTGGGAAGGCCCCCACTGGGAAGGCCCCACACTGGGAAGGCCCCCACTGGGAAGGCTTTCATCGTTCTTTATTTGCGTATGAGGAAAAATGTTTTAGCTACATGCCTAGGTCAATCATACAGCTAAATGGGGGGGGGGGGGGGTTTCAGGCACATGTGCATTTCTGCCCTTTGTTGAGAATTACCATCTTTTCATGGATTATAAAAACAGATAGTTATCACCATGTTAAACATACAGTTATCACCATGTACTATTACATAAACCAATTACTGAAATTATACTGACTTCTTGGTAGAATTACATACAGCATTCACC
Organism: Sinohyriopsis cumingii; assembly: GCA_028554795.2. NCBI lineage: Eukaryota > Metazoa > Mollusca > Bivalvia > Unionida > Unionidae > Sinohyriopsis > Sinohyriopsis cumingii. Next base: position 145,559,605 of record CM068826.1, on the reverse strand, counting down.
TGCTTCTAGATTATGTATACTGGTAGTTTATATTTAGGTACATTCAAACATCTCAGTAGCTGTATGTAGCTCATAACGATTGTTCTTATATACATCAATCACAGTTAGCTTTCATGTTAAGAGTGAGAAAAAGATGTTTTGATTCAGCTTTTAACAATAAATTTTCTATTATCATAGAAGTACAAATACATTAAAAAAAATAATAGTAAGAAGAAAAGCTGGGAGTGTCATTGCCTTGAAATTTCAATTGATATACTAGGAGTGTACGAGGAAATACTGGTAGACCCATGATGACTAAGCTGCACAAGATCAAATTAAAATCGATGCACACATGCTTACAATTTGACAATTTGATATAACACTTTTTAAACCAATCAAATTATAACTGGATTTCTAGCATTACAACTTGATTAAAAAAAAAACAACCATATCTGAATGAACTAATGCCGATATTTTCCAATGTAAGCTCACAGTTAAATAAAAGATAAAATGTACAAGCAAACATGAACAGCTGGAATATTTTTCCCATTGTAATCATTAAGTTTTCTTGTATTCTCAACCTAATTTGGTGAAATGTGTTATGAACGTTGGACTATCCACTAATAAACACATACGTCAATATTGCTCTTTGTTTAAATAGAAAAGGAATATATAATAAATATTTGTCTATGTTTACATACCTGGTTTCAATCCTGTTAGATCTTCATGATACCGTCTTCAGTGAGTAATTTGGAAGCAAAGTGCGCAAGCTGACAGCGAAGCCGACAGTGTGAATTTTTACCATGTAAATGGGGATGTGGTTTTCCCAGCTCATACACATCGAGTTTTGGGTCAAGTGAGACATATGTATTGTTGTGTGTAGCATGACATGCTCAGATACGTTTATTTCAAGGTTTTTATCACTCAGTAAGGTCATGGTAGTTGATTTTAGCCACTATTACAAAACAGGGAAGTCCCAGTTTCAAAATGTGTCCCCAGTCTGTTGGTGTGTATTCACACTGATTATCCCTGTTTCATTCCTTGTACAAATGCACTCACACTCACACTGTGGCTAATGTAAAAACTGGTATGCATGTTCCGACAAAATGAAAAAGTCAACATGCATCATATCTATATAACAAATATCATCCCCCCCAAGCAAATACAAAATAGACTATGTGAAAGCATCAATACACTTCTAAGTTTAAGACATAAATTATTTTTTAAAAATTTCCCTTACACTAAAAATAAGACCTGGTTTTGCTCAATGCCCCACCCCACCCCACCCTGCCCAAATTTCGGTTCATTAGTTTAATCATAACATTATTGTTTAATCAGGTTTTGTTAAGTCTGTGAAAAGAAAAAGATGTATGAACTACCAGTTTCTTTATCAGTCCTAGTACTTAAATTTTTGTATCATTTCTGTATCATAACAACAATCAAATGATGAAATAGTTTGTTCTATAATTTTTACTTTTACTTAAAGTCGTTAACTTATTGCTTATATTTCAACAAAAGGCTATCGCTGAGAAAAAGATGGCAGCAACAATAAGGTCTACTGAATGCTGTATCATCTGTTTGTCAAGAAAAAATATGACAGATAGTGCAAAGACTTGTGGGTAAATGACACCATATAATACTTACAGAACATGCTTGCTAAATGATCTATTATGTAACTTTGCAAGCTTTATGGCCATTATAATCACATAATCAATTCATGTATCAATTCATTTAAAAGAAAAAGAACCCCTTTCAAAAATGAATGTTCCTGTGATGCTGGTACCAGGACCATATTTTGGTTCACTACTATTGTGTATGGTGAAAATTTAAAATGGCGACCCTATGGTCCTAAACTAAGTCAGAGAAAAGAGTTAAAACCAAGTTTTGTAAAATTCAACAAATAATTTATTTCCCTAGAATACAAAATGAAAATTTTAAAAGAACTTACAGTAATGCAAATTAAATCCCAAATAGTCCAAAAAGTTGTATCACCAGTCCTAATGAATAAAGATGTCCTTGTTCAAATTCACTTTAATTCCCAGTTAAAATCTCTGTCCAAGAATATTACTGAGCACTTTGTAATTCCAGAGAATATTGATTTAAATAAATAAGTCCAGCCCAAATGAAATACTGAACACAACAAAATGGTTCTACTTCAAAATCTTAAAGCATGAATAAGTAATTTCTAGACAAACTAGTAAAACTGCACACTGCACAGACCCAGATCTGCTGTTAAATAATGTGCTAGCAAATATGGGTGTATGTAGTTTGATGGAAGTAATCAGTAGAAAAAATCAACACTGCTGGGACATTATGCAATGAAAGATCATGATTTATGCTGTCTGCAGTTGAACTCCAATTATTAGCGAGTATGTATAGTATAATAGAGCCGTATACTCTATACAATAAACTGACGTCATGAGTATGTATAGTATAATAGAGCCGTATACTCTATACAATAAACTGACGTCATGAGTATATATAGTATAATAGAGCCGTATACTCTATACAATAAACTGACGTCATGAGTATGTATAGTATAATAGAGCCGTATACTCTATACAATAAACTGACGTCAGGAGACTGAACTATGAGTCATACTACAAATGCTTCTCACCTCCCACAATTTAGAGCATTTCCCCAACTCATCAGGTAGTGTGGACAGCTGTTTGTTATGGCTGATGTCGAGAGAACTCAGGTATGTCAACTGACCTATTTCACGAGGCAACTGAAATAAATATAATGGATACAGGATGTCAACTCAAGGAACTATTTCATGCATGAAAACAATGCAACACTCCCAAATTTAAGATCAATTTCAGCTAACCATACTTCCATTCCAAAACCAAAGAGAGAACTCTTTTAGAAAAGTTTTCAATATTCTGAACCACTAATTTGGGACAAAATCCTAAGAGAAATTAGAGAAATTAACAAATTCATTAACATTTAATTTACAAATTTAATTAATAAAATTTAATTAACATTTAATTAACAAATTTAATTAACATTTAATGACCACCTGCTAAAATAACACAATTATTTAACAACTCAGTCAAAATTTTAAATATAGTTTGCCTGCCTACAGTGACCACCATCTAAATGTAACCAGCAGATGCTGTATTTCAGCTCCTATGAGCCTACTTGCACGAAGAATAGTGACCATTAATTATATGGGGTGAATGTCCACTTTATCACTAATTTCTTTCTTGCTTGCTTTTTCATTCATTATATCTTTATTCATTTTTCTATCTGCCTGATCATCCATCTATTTAATGTCATATCAATCAATTTGTCTATTAATACATGCAATCAGCTCAGGCCAGCCTGGGTCGGCTGCCTCTCTGTGACCATGGGAAAGACAATTAGCTGCCACGTCTTCATCATGGCGTAACTAATACTGTGTTAAAAATACCATATAAACCTACAAAAACAAAACAAAACTTTTTATATATCCATCTTTCTATCAAATCTGCTTAAATGGCTCTTACCTGTATGTAATGACCACCTGTCCATAAAGACATCTTTTGTGAGGACCCCTTAAATGTCTATATACACAGATTTTACTGTATTCCCAGAAGAACAAATTTAACAAATAAAGAATAAATTACACGTTTTCTGGGCAAAATATTCATAATATCTAAAAAAGAATAATTGAGATACAAAAATGTATTATTTCCCAGTTTACAAAATTGTCAAATAGATGCAATAATTCAGTGCAATACAAACTCTCTTCTAGATGCTGCGCAAGGAACAAAGTACAAGGGAGCAAGACTGATATGTCAAGGAATAGTGACTGTTTGAACTAGACTGAAAACCATCAAAATTAAACTAGGAAGAAAAACATTTTATCACCTCTGAAAGATTGTTCCTTGACAGATTCAATTTTTCTAGTTTGGGCCATGCTTTTGCACCTTCAAGGTTTAACTGTAAATAAAAAGAATCTGACACACTTATAACAAAAAGAAGATGCATCTATAACAAGAAATCGTTCATAAAAAGCAAATTTTGGAGAATCATTTCACCTACACATTCAAAATAGTTAAAAAATATTGAACACATTTTGATTCATTATTTAACATTTTTGCCTGTTATTTTGATAATTTAGAAAGTTAGATACTCAAGCATTATTTTAATTTCACAACATTCCCAAAAAAATAACAAAACAAATCAAACTGGCAAACAAAACTTTGCAGATATCAGACATTTCCAGTCACACTAAATTCTTCCAATTTAATAAAAATAGTTTTAATCTTTTTTAAAATCTTAACAATCCATGTCTGCTTCCAGAGATGAAAAGTTATCAAACACTTATTAAAATTATATTTATTATACTCCAATATTGTTTTTTGAAAAAACAAAATTTACTGTACTTTCCTAACTTTGCTTTCAACAGTACCTTGCTAATATTGTTTCTTGAGACAAGTAGCTCCCGCATGAGTGTGGATTTCCACATAGATACTGGTGGCAGACCCATCAAATTGTTTTCACTGAGATCCAAGGACATCAAACTGTAACCAAAAAGATAAAATTACAAAAATAGAGTTTTCAAAAGTAAGGCCAGACTAGGATCTGCTATCCTAAACTTTTCTGCAAACAAAGACCAGACTAGGCCCTACATTCTCAAAGTTTTCTAAAAACTAAGACCAGAATAGGCCCTGCATTCTAAACATTTTCTAAAAACATTAGCCAGACCAGGCACTACATTCTAAAAGTTATCTGAAACTAAGGCCAGTGCAGGTCCCACATTCTCAGAGTTTTCTGAAACTAAGGCCAGACCAGTCCCTGCATTCTGAAAGTTTTCTGATATTAAGGCCAAATGAGTTAAGACTTGCATTCTCAAAGTTGTCTAAACCTAAGGCCAGACCAGCTAGTCCCAGCATTTTCAACAGAACCAAAGCCAAATCAGCCAGTCCCTGCATTCTCAAAGTTGTCTGCTATTAAGGCCAAGTGAGCTAAGACCTGCATTCTCAAATTTGTCTGCTATTAAGGCCAAATCAGCCAGTCCCTGCATTCTCAAAGTTGTCTGATATTAAGGCCAAATGAGCTAAGACCTGCATTCTCAAAGTTGTCTAAAATCCAAGGCTAGACCAGCTACAGGGGTATACTCAATTTGTTTCTGAAAACTAAGGCCAAACCAGCAAACACAAAACTCAAGCTCAAGCTCAAAATTCTAAAATCAGCAACACTTTGAAAACATCCACAGTAAAACCTGATGTGGACACCTTCATATTAAGGACATTTCTATATTAACACATTAACCCCTAGCGACGAGTTAACATGGCAGAAGGTAGTAGCCTGCTGCTGAGCTCTGTAGCGTCATAGTTATGCATGATACACCAAAGTGGGTGGTATTATAGAAAGGTAGACAGATGTAGCTCTACAATGATACCAAATAATCTGGAATATCTAGTTGCACTACAAAACACAGATAAAAAAAAATAATTTTTTGGACCCGATTTTTTCTACCCAAAATTCACCCGTGGTTGGAATCCAATTTTGTGTCTGGGTTTTAGACTTTTTGGTCTCAGATATAAGGCAAACCAGTATGAACTGCAAACAGACAGATGACCCTTTGCAAAAAGTAGGATAAGATGGGCATTTGGAATAGAGAGTGGTCTCGATACAAAAATAATGGCTCCGTCTAGCAAAAAAATAAAAATAAAATAGAAATCCAACTTTTACCCTTTTTACCCTTCTGCTCATGCGCAAGCCAAATAGCCAACGAAAAATGATGCTTCTAATACAACTAGGCAGTATGTTATTGAAAGATCAACTGGGATTTTGTGTTTTCAGATCTATTCAGAAATAGCTTTCAAAATGTATTTCCTACTTGATTTTCAGGCGAAAATGACAAAAACCTCCAGGGGTTAATGTGTTAAGAACACCTGCTCACTTATTCCACTGCTGTATCGATGGCACAAGTCTATATATCCTAATTTGTTTAATTTTCCGAATAAGAAATTATTTTGGAAATTTATCATAAATAATATGAAAAAGTATCATTTTTTGGTATTGTACATGTATAAAAAACATTTCTGATTAGTGTACATGTATAAAAATATTTTGGGGTAGTGTATATGTACAAAACATTTCTGCTTAGTGTACATGTATAAAAATATTTTTGGGCAGTGTATATGAATAAAAACATTTTTGGGTAGTGTACATGTGTAAAAACATTTTGGGTAGTGTACAAGTATAAAAACATTTTTGGGTAGTGTACAAGTGTAAAAACATTTTTGGGCAGTGTATATGCATACAAACATTTTTGGGCAGTGTACAAGTATAAACACATTTCTGGATAGTGTACATGTATAAAAACATTTTTGGGTAGTGTACATGTGTAAAAACATTTTGGGTAGTGTACAAGTATAGAAACATTTTTGGGTAGTGTACAAGTGTAAAAACATTTTGGGTAGTGTACAAGTATAAAAACATTTTAGGGCAGTGTACAAGTGTAAAAACATTTTTGGGCAGTGTACATGCATACAAACATTTTTGCGCAGTGTACAAGTATAAACACATTTCTGGATAGTGTACATGTATAAAAACATTTTTGGGTAGTGTACATGCATACAAACATTTTGGGTACTGTACAAGTATAAAAACATTTTTGGGTAGTGTACAAGTGTAAAAACATTTTGGGCAGTGTACAAGTGTAAAAACATTTTTGGGTAGTGTACAAGTATAAAAACATTTTTGGGTAGTGTACAAGTGTAAAAACATTTTTGGGCAGTGTACAAGAATAAAAACATTTTTGGGTAGTGTACAAGTATAAACACATTTTTGGGCAGTGTACAAGAATAAAAACATTTTTGGGTAGTGTACAAGTATAAAAACATTTTTGGGTAGTGTACAAGTATAAAAACATTTTTGGGCAGTGTACATGCATACAAATATTTTGGGCAGTGTACAAGTGTAAAAACATTTTTGGGTAGTGTACAAGTATAAAAACATTTTTGGGTAGTGTACAAGTGTAAAAACATTTTGGGCAGTGTACAAGTGTAAAAACATTTTTGGGCAGTGTACAAGAATAAAAACATTTTTGGGTAGTGTACAAGTGTAAAAACATTTTGGGCAGTGTACAAGTGTAAAAACATTTTTGGGTAGTGTACAAGTATAAAAACATTTTTGGGTAGTGTACAAGAATAAAAACATTTTTGGGCAGTGTACAAGTATAAACACATTTCTGGATAGTGTACAAGTATAAAAACATTTTTGGGTAGTGTACAAGTGTAAAAACATTTTGGGTACTGTACAAGTATAAAAACATTTTTGGGCAGTGTACATGCGTACAAACATTTTGGGGTAGTGTATATGTACAAAACATTTCTGCTTAGTGTACATGTATAAAAATATTTTTGGGCAGTGTACAAGTATAAACACATTTCTGGATAGTGTACATGTATAACAATATTTGTGGGCAGTGTACATGTATAAAAATCAATTTCAGAATTTTTTGTGGGGGACAATTTGGTAATTTTTTTTGTTTTTACCCAGCAGGGAAAAAAGTGATAGGGTCAGCAATGAAAAATGGATGGTTGGCCAACTGGAAACATCTTTTTTTGGCACTATTTAGCAATTTTGTCCGTGACTTATGAACTGTAGTATTGGGCTGTACTTAGCCTATATAGACACAGTAATTAATCAGTATTAGTATTTCAAGCAAGATCATCTGAATCAAAGCCAGAATAAGAACCACTGACTTCTCAACAATGACATGTATCAGAACTAGGTTTACAGCCTTCAAAGATGAATTTGGTCTGCAGAGAGATGATTTCCAGCAGTGGATTGCTAGAACTGGATGATTTATATCCGCATCAGCAGACTGTAGCTGAAACATTAACAACTGGTCATGGCTTACCATGCATCCTAGCTGTTTCTATCTTCCATGCAAATTCTGTAACCCAACTAATTTTAAACATCACTTGCATCCTAGCTGTTTCTATCTTCCATGCAAATTCTGTAACCCAACTAATTTTAAACATCACTTGCATCCTAGCTGTTTCTATCTTCCAAGCAAATTCTGTAACCCAACTAATTTTAAACATCACTTGCATCCTAGCTGTTTCTATCTTCCATGCAAATTCTGTAACCCAACTAATTTTAAACATCACTTTCATTTGATAGTCTCATATTCCTTTTGAATAGTTGTTTTGTTGGTTGTGTTTGGTCTCTCACCTCTAGTTGCTTAGAGGCATCCAAATACCTCTGTATGTTCACTGTGGAAATCATAAGTATCCAGTGTCATCAAACATCATATAATTTAGATGCAAAAGAGATTTTACCTGGAGTTACAAGCATTGACTGAATGCTGACTACATGTGAGTTTTTTATCTTATCATCTCATCCAGATCTCTGGATATTTATTCATCGTTTGATTTCTATTATTTTTTGTAATGTCATAAAACATACAATTTGTAGATTTAATGTACTTGATATACATAAAAATCCAACTGGTCAGAAAGACTGGCTACTTAAATTTTGACCCTGTTTGCCTTGAAAATGGCTAGCATCGGACCAGTTGGCTGGTGACAATTTCATAAACTGCCCAAATGCAAGCTATCACCAATATCTGTTAACTGTTTATGGTGGAAAAGTTATTGTGTGGAAATAAAATAGGTAACAGAGATATATGGATGGGCAATATCATACCATAATGCCTTATGGTGGAGATATAAAAACATGTTCAAAAGAACATGCATGAAGAGAGAAATATGTATGTTTGTGACTGCATGTACATTTCGTTTTAAAACTGTACACTTAGTATTATCTTTTATTCCTTCAATAAGAACTGAGAAACTCTGTACTTTTGAGGAAATCCTCAAATATGTTTCTTTTTGGAAGAGTTAAGAATTTCTAATGTATTTTAATCTTTGATGTCCGTTGATTTTTTCAAGGAAAAATTCATAATTTGTAAGCAAACAGTAAAAAAGATATTCAAAAGGCTCAAACTGAGAATGAAAATTTGACAGGATTAGTGAATAGTTGTTTTCCTTGGTTGTCTTTGGTTTTTAGCCTCTGGATTAGTGAAACTGGGGCCTGGCCTAGTCTGGGTATCCAAAAAATATCTCTACATGATATAGTAATAATCCTATAAACTGGATGAGTGAAACTAGGGCCTGGCCTAGTCTGGGTATCCAAAAATTATCTCTACATGATATAGTAATAATCCTAAAAAATGGTTGAGTGAAACTGGGGCCTGGCCTAGTCTGGGTATCCAAAAAATATCTCTACAAGATATAGTAATAATCCTAAAAAATGGTTGAGTGAAACTGGGGCCTGGCCTAGTCTGGGTATCCAAAAAATATCTCTACATGATATAGTAATAATCCTATAAAATGGATGAGTGAAACTTGGGCCTGGCCTAGTACGAATATACAAAAAATAACTCTACATGATATAGCAATAATCCTATAAACTGGATTACATGCAATACTGACTCATTTGTCTTATATTCTTGTAAATATTACATATTTTTAAACCATTTTAATCATTCAATGTAAGCAAATAAACAGTCTGTATATTTTCTGTATCATTGTAATAATTCAATTTAAGAAAATAAAAGCTTGTTTTTTTTCTGTACTATTCAACTACAGAATGATGGCAAAGTTGAAAGGTTACATGTCAAAATTTCCTGCACTGATTTTGGTTTACACGGTTGGTTGCATGCAAATGGGTCTAAGATGACTATACTGTTGGAATTTTAAGCAATTAAAATTTCCTTGGTCTTTATTTTGAAGCTAAACCATCCATCTATATTAACTTACCTTGGCAGGTGGAGTATAAACTTGGGAATATAAAACGGTTCTTTTTCTATCAGACAATTCCTCCTCATATTTAACTTGCTGAGCTTGATCATGGTCAAAGCAAGGGCTTCACTGGGAAGGCTATCTACAGATTTAAAAGATGAAACACCAACAAAAAATAAATTTTTTGAAAAGGCTAAAACATATAACAAATCTTATTACAAATTTCTGGAAAAGATTATCTTTCCTTGATTGATATAACCTCATGAAAAAGATTATGTAGTTTGTAATAAATATAGTTTGTAATAAATCAACATATCACCTGCCTGTAACACAAATGAAGTACATGGCATCATGATATCATATTTCTGGCTTCATCTAAATAAAAAATCAGCATTTTTAAAATTCTTAGCTGCTTGCAACTTTCTTAAAACTAAAAAATATTACACATCAATACAAAAATGTCTAAACCTTTGTTAAGTGAAAATAAAGTTTTATGAATAATCAACCCATAAATCATACAAAAATCTCAGGACCAACTGAATTTTTTCTTCAAAGACTTGTTATAGTTTGATAGAGGGCTCACTTAAATTAACTTACCCACTTTTAAATTCAAATTCTTAAACCTTCTTAAATTAAAATGTGAAACAGCAACATTATATAAAACATAATGGTACTGTCAACTATAGTTACCATCATTACTAATTTTCCTGTTGTACTGTGTACTTTGTCAAAACATTGTATTGTATCTTCAAAGCCATGTTGGGGCGGGTGAGTTCTCCATTTTTCTTACAGAAAATACCCCAAAATAGGCCTCTAATGTGCTGAACATGAATAAAATTGTGATTGAAATTGGCGAAGCAAAACGTTGATATTTAAAAACGGCAGTTAGTGACTGGAAATTTTTATCAGCATCATGGAAATTCACTTTTAATATGAAGTGACATATTTTATTAAATTTTCTTTACAACAAAAAAGTTCTGAATACAAGGCAAATAATTATATACGATTTATAATGATCAATTAAAAGGTCAGTAATGTCTAATGGTGATGACACTTTAAAGAATAAATACCAATTAAATAAGTCTTGTCAAGTGAAATTCATGTTTCCATTTTATGTTTTAGTTTGATTTCAGTGTAATCATCATGAATGTCACATGCGCTCTTGCATTCAAACATGAAAAGTATCAAACGTTTGGCCCACAAGCATTTCCATGACAGCCTAATTAAGTTAGGACTAAGCTTTGATCTCTGATTTACTTTGTGTGTGTGTATGCTGCTTGTTGCAATTAACTAAAAGTAGACCTGCTTGCATAATCAAATTAATTACTTCTTTCTATTAAATCAAGTAAAGGAGGTAGAGTAAAAAAGTTAAAAAGCATGCAAATCCTACATAGCAGTTACTGTCATGTGTCAAGTCAACACATTTCAACTGACCAATCAAGCACTGTTTTAAATATTATTATGTGAACAACATAATTAAAGTATTTAAGATTAATTAGTGGTTTATCCTACTCATTCCCAAATGTAATCAAGAATATCACAGGAACCAAGTTAAATGTATATTCAGTACATGAAAAACCAGTTTCACAAATAGGGTTCATTATCAGGAAGCAAGAACTTAAAACTCCTAAAGTGGCACTCAAAGTAGAAATTTTAAATGATGTAATCAATGTTGTATTAATAAAACAAAATACTGAGTTTCAACATTGTTTCTTTTTGAGACTGGATATTTTGAAAATAAAGATAATTGATACAGAAGAGTGAACAACTTCATCAGAAGAAGCTCTTTATTGGCAATTATTCCTAATGCGATAATTCCATTTAACCCCTCCCTTATCTCTTCTCACATTCAATGTCCACCAATGTCCATCATTCCTCCCCACTTGTCTCTTCTCACATGCAGTGTCCACCTCTACCTCCCCACCTATCTCTTCTCACAATGTCCATCAATATCCAACCCTCCACCCCACTTATCTCTTCTTACAGTCAATGTCCATTAATGTCATCCATTTCATAATATTTCACCCTATAATTCATGCCCTCACTTATTTTGTGGTAAAATTAATTCCATTTGTTAAATTAAATAAATTAATAGGTTCCAAATATATACTCCTTTCAGCAGGGGTGGGTTATGAATTTTGTAGGTTCAAAATATATACTCCCTTTAGTGTGTGTGGGGGTATGGGGTATCCACAATGTATTGTCCTAAGTTTTCTTCAGCAGCTAGAGTTAAACTGTTGATATGCTTGACTTAAAGTTTAACAATTTATTTTCAAAGATAATGTACTGTCAATTTGTTTATTCTGAGGGCCTCATATTTCATGGTTTTGCAGCAAATAATATTTTTCTCAGTCCTTTAATTCTTAGACTGGGAATGGGATCCTACTTTATTTACAGTGCTGGTTGGTTCTTTTAATTCAGTTTGTAGCAATCATGAAAATCCCCCACAAAAATGGTAGCTAACATGAATCTTAAGTATCTAAAATTTTGTGCAAAAGTAACTAAAACTCGTGACTTGCTAAAATGTCATGGTATAGATGTAAACTGACCTAGGTGGTTGAATGAAGCATCAAGAAATTTGAGTTTTACACAAGCACGCAGGAAGTCTTCTGGTATGCAGGTCAGCGCATTATGGGATATGTTCCATGATTCCAGCTTCTTCAGGCCAAGGCTAGTTTTAGGCAATGACATTATGCCGTTACTGTCAATGGAAGGTAAATTTAAATTATAAGTACCTGTAATTTGTAGTACTCAATGCACGGATATCTGCTGAAGAAATTATTCAACAATATTTTGTGATCCCACCACCTTAGACTGTGTAAAGTATGAATATAAATACAGGAAATATTTCATTCTCTCCTTATGGGTCAAGATCTTATGGGATTTTATCAAAACTGAACTAAATTGAGAATATTTTGAAAAAAGAAAACATTCTGTTTGTTTAAAACAACCTCTGTCTCAGTTTTAGTTTGGAATAAGATCCTAAGAATTTCTAGACCACATCTTTCAACTTTAAACAATCATTTTTTTTAATGATTTGGTAATATATTCACACATTTTCATATAAACATTTAAGCCAATCCAGAGTATGATCTCTCCAATCTCTTTCTATCTCAGCCACATTTTATGATTTGCATCACACACACACACACACACACACAAATGCATGTTTATGTTAGTTAATGTGTGCATTTACAGCTTTCTTCACTAAAAATAGGAGTCAAAAAAGTGAACTGCCTTATAGGTGATGTCACCTTATATTGAGGTATTTTGCACAATAATGTAATCCCTCACTGTAACACTTCATAGGAGTCAAAAAAGTGGACTGTCTTATCGGTGACGTCGCTTTATATAGAGGTATTTTGCACAATACAGTAATCCCTCACTGTAACACCTCATAGTGGCCCTAAAACTGGTCCCTGACACCCACCAGTAGTTGTAGGCAATGTATCTGATTTAGCATGTACTATCCAAAGTTGTTGACATTTGTAAGAAAAGACCTAAATCAACTGACAAATACAGGATCAAACCTGTAAATGTATAGCTTGGAGAGAACACTATGTCTACAATCTCTAAAGCTTTTATGAAATCAATAAAGAGTACACATTACATGACCAATTTTAAGCCAGTCTTTAGTAATTTTTGTCAATGCCGTGAATCATGAGTGGGATTCAAGGAATCCTGATTGTCCTCTTTAAAACAGATTATTTACTTTGAGGTAATTGTTATGAAGACCAGCAGTTTGCTTTTAAAATATTTTGTATAGTGTTAATAGTAAGATTGATGTAGGCATGAAAAAATTATTTTGGCAACAAAAAATGTGTCTGTAAGCAAGTAGCACCCAATGACTTACAGACGTGTAATGTGGTTTCATTTAACCAGTTACCCATTGTTTCATCATTGTACCCTATTATGACAGAACCTTGTTATAGCATACCTCAGTATAAAATAACCTCACTTATGACACCAATACATCAGTATAAAATAACCTCACTTATGATGCCAATACCTCAATATAAAATAACCTCACTTATGACACCAATACCTCAGTATAAAATAACCACACTGATGACACCAATACAACAGTATAAAATAACCTCACTTATGACACCAATACCTCAGTATAAAATAACCTCACTTATGATGCCAATACCTCAGTATAAAATAACCTCACTTCTGACACCAATACCTCAGTATAAAATAACCTCACTGATGACACCAATATGACAGTATAAAATAACCTCACTTATGACACCAATACCTCAGTATAAAATAACCTCACTTATGACACCAATACAACAGTATAAAATAACCTCACTTATGACACCAATATGACAGTATAAAATAACCTCACTTATGACACCAATACCTCAGTATAAAATAACCTCACTTATGACACCAATACCTCAGTATAAAATAACCTCACTTATGACACCAATACCTCAGTATAAAATTACCTCACTTATGACACCAATACCTCAGTATAAAATTACCTCACTTATGACACCAATACCTCAGTATAAAATAACCTCACTTATGACACCAATAACTCTGTATAAAATATCAACACTTATGACACTATTTATTTTAATGTTCCCCCCCAAACAATGTTATAAAGAATGATCACATTATCAGACCCCAAAATGTCCCAGACTTAACTTTGAAATAAATACACGAAAATAAAATTGGATGCAATATCAGATATCATGATGCTGATGATAAGGTACCTTCTGGTATTTTATATATTTTCCTAAGCTTAAGCAGAATTTGGAAATAACAATATGATTCTATCATCGCTTGCTATATCAAGAGTTTAATATGATCAAAAATGAATGAATTGCAGTCCCCACTGAATCTGAAAAGCCAATGATGGCTAGCATACTTATTTAGAAGAAGTTCCTGAAGGCTGAATAGTTGAATGCCAATGTTTTCATCTAACACTTTGATTTCATTGTGGGACAAGTCCAGTTTCCTCAGAGAAGCATTGCAGCAATCAAATGTTGCGGACTTTATCTAAACAAACAGAAAGAAAAAATGTGCAATCAAAAAACTGTTATCATTTATTTCTAAAAATAGCTCCAGATATTCATAAAACTGAGGTTACAATTACAAATATATAATCATATTTTTATCTGAAACAATTAATCCACAATTTCATACAATTTAGGTTACAATTACAAAAAATAACCATTTATTTCTAATAATAGCTCTAGAATTTCATAAAACTGAGGTTAATTTACAAAATGTGATCATTTATCTGTAACAATGAAACCACAATTTCATAAAATAGAGTTTATAATTGCATAGTGTAAAATCAGTTATTTGTAATTACAAAGAAATGAACATTCAGCATTTACAAACAGACAACGCCCTTCTCTTATTTCATACAGTCTAATGATTAGGACTATTCCATTTATGAAGATGAAGCAAATGGTGGATCAAAGAAAGTTGCTTCCCCTTATTGCAATATCTAGCAGCATCAGAAAAGTCAATTCAACAAATTTCCTATCTTGCATTTTGGATGGTCTCTGTCTTTGTTTCCATTATATTTTCCATTAAAACTAAATTCTTTTACCATAATACTGAATCTTTAAATTTACAAGGGATAAACTATGTCTGCATGAACTCAAAGGACAAATATAGACAACTTTAAGTTATCAATTAAGAAGCAAGTCTTGGTTTTTTTCTTTAAATTTCAAGACAACAAAGACTTTTGAAGAAAAAACTCTACATGCTTACACTACTTACAAACCAACAAACAATAAATAAACAAATAAATAAATAAATAAACAAAATAATGAAATAAAAATATTAAATAAATAAACAAATTAATTAAATTTTGTTCAGTTGTTGTTATTGCTGATAACTTTACTAATCTGAACTCTAACAACAAAACATTTAATCAAATTACACAAATGTTATGTAAATAAAACAGTGCTCAGTCAAGGTGTATTGAGTATGTTTGTACTTAGGTCTAACAATGCATTCAAATCATCCATTAAGTGGTGTTTACCCTAAGAGTTTACTTTTTTTTAAAATTAATCTGAAAGTGTTTCTCTAAAATGTCATTTACAGGAGTTGAACACTCTGAACAGGTCCACTTTATATTTTTTTTAAAGTTTTGTAATTGGCTGTTCATTCCTATTCAAAATAGCAGGATTCATCCCCCCACCCCACTCCTTTCGAACAGTAGAAACAACAAAATGATACCTTAAATTCAAATGTGAATGGAATTGAAATTCAAATGAAATTATTTCCAATGTATTTCAGATGTAATGAAGAGCAAATAAAATACAAACCAAATGCAGATTTGGTAGAATGGACCAAATAAAATACAAACCAAATGCAGATTTGGTAGAATGGACCTGTTCAGAGTGTGTAACTGTTGTAAATAACATCAAAGAAAGCTAACAATCAAACTTATTTACTATCTCATACATACAGAGCTGAAAGCCAAATTTGGTTTCAGCCAAACAACTGTTGGGAATTTCAAAGTTGTTGTTGTGTGTTTAATGCAATTTTTCAGCACACAATAGGCTTTTAGTATAACGGTGGAGGAAGAACCTGAGAAAATCCCAGTAAGAACCACTACCAATGGGAAGCTACTGGCAAGTTTTCACACAATGGCTGAGCCTAAGACTAGAAAGCATGCAGACAGAGTTGAGGTGGCAGTAATATTAAAGGTGAGTACTTAAGATCACTCAGCCACCTGGGAAAGTTATCCTGAAGAAACAAACATTTGGGGGATAGGCAATCAGGGGCCATCATTCCTCTAAACAATGTCCAATCAAAGGCAATAACTCCTCTATATCATCACAGGGAAGGCTGGAAATCCAAAACTTTCAAGGTCCCATCAACATTAAGCTGTATATCAAATTTTGTTAAAATTCAACATTTCCAAGAAAAATTATCTTGCAGAAACCAAATTGCTGATGGATCAAGAGATTGGTTTTTAGACAAACATGATTAATGAAGGTCTCCTCTGACTTCAACAGACAACTAAATTTGTAAATTCACCAACTAATCACTAGAACACCTGAAAAGATTGTCACATACCTTGTTATGAGAAAGATGAAGTTCCTTTAAATTTGGACAAGACAATGCAGCCGATGGAAAATCAGTCAAAAAATTCTTCTCCAAGTTCAACTTTTCAAGCTTTGGCAAGTACTGCAAAGAAGAGCATCATGAATAATACATAAATAAACCCACACAATGTTTAATGGTCCTATGCGTGGAGTTGTTGTTTTTGTTGTTTTAATGTTTAACGTCATTTTTCAGCAGAAGATAGGCTATACATGGCAGCCAGTATAAATGGTGGAGGAAGAACCAGGGAAAACCCCAAAAATAACCATCAACTCATGAGAAGCTACTGGCAAGTTTTCTCATGTACCCATATTAGGCGAGCCCAAGACTCAAACCCAAGCAAACAAAGGTGAGATAGCAGTGATCCGTAATGGTGAGTGCTTTAGACCACTCGGGGCCCCCCTACGTGCTGATATTATGTACTAATGGTTCTCAATGACCTTGGGTCAAGGTATTTGGTCTTGAATCAATCTTACTGTATAAAGAAAATTATTTTTAGTTGACTTACCATGACCGTGAAATCTGGCCTTCAGACCCCAAAATCAAAAAGTTTCTTTACTACCCTAAATGCCAGCCATTCACGAAGTTTGGTCAAGCAACTTACTCTAAAACAAACTTTTTTTGAAAAATGCACTGTATTATAGGCACAATGACCTTGACATTTGAGCTTTCTGACCCCCAATTCAACAGACCTCTTCTATGTCATAAGTACAAGCCCTCCACAAACATCTGTCAAGATATATGCATTGTATAAAACTTAAGTTACCATGTAAAAAAAACAATCATCTTCTTTAGCAGCAGGGGGGGCGAATCCGACATTTTATCCAATCGTCATTTGGCTTAATTAATACTTTTTGCACTCAGCGGATCCGGTGTAGTCAGCGCCTGGTAAAAAAAAAACGACGTTGGTCCATCCTACACAACGGTGACGTCATTTGGTTCTGCGCGTCAATCCCAGCGTCGTCAGCGTCCAGTAAACACAGCGACGACCGCGTCGATGTCATTTCCCCCCCTGCTGCTAAGAAGTTATTTACAATGATCTCACAAATAGAGTGATCACTAACTCCTCCTCTTGTAGATCAATTAGGTTATTTGACTGATCGGTAAGTCTAAAATTAATTCTCGTTAAAAACCGATTATGGCATCGCATATAGACTGGATTAATCGGGCTCTGAACGATTAAGAATCCGGGAGGGGCTGTTGGCGAAAATGAATAAAGGATATACCCCTGTTGAGCTTGATTTGATTGCTTGGTATCTACCTGGTAACTCCCTTCGATAACATCACACACTAGATTGATTGCTATCACCGATGCGATATTTACGTTGTATGGAGCAATATGCCTACCACCATCTCCGTTATCGTGTCTGAGGATAATTGATGGACCGAGAAAATCATTAAGAGACTTTCTTAGTTCTGGCGCGTTGTATCCTGGAAACTTGAAATCGGGTAAATCGGCTTCTGTGATATTATACTCGGTTAGGAATTTTTGTTTATTATCATCGCTGTTATCGGATATTATTTTAACGATTCGTTCATTGATATATTCCATGTCTGATATAAGTTGATTTAACACCTCAACGTGTTTTCGTGCTTTTGTTTTCCGTAGTTGTTCTAGTTGCAATTGGTAATTACGATTAATCTCGATAAAAAAACTATTGATATCATTTAAAATAACTGTTAATATGACGATCGATTCAGGGGTTTTGTCATACCAAAAATACCACTGCATGACATTCCTGTTTTGAAATATAAACCAACTGGGTAATAACGTGTTTTTCATAATAGACAATTTATCTTGATAACTGGTAATAATTTCATGATACGATTGCTCATTTGTGTGCAAGTCCGCGGGGATTTCATTAGGTGGATTCTCAGGCCAACCTAGTATGGTTCTTATTGAACTGTTATAAATATCAACCATATACCCCGGTGTGCTTATTTCAATCGTCGACGATAACGTCGGTTCATGAACCGTAATAGCGATTTTTGATTCTTTTCCTGTGATCGATTTTATCCTGCGTTGAAATTCTTTATTGATTTGTTCTACTTGGTATGACCCAGTTGGTATTGTAACCTCATTCCAGTCTGGGGTCCCATCGGGTTTATTTGTCCATGCAAAAACCAGTGAGTTATTAGGTTGTTGTCCGTTAAATGCATCCGCTCGGATATTAGGCCAACTGTGATATACTCGCAATTTTGCCAGCGCTATTTCCTTCACTGGAATCGGAGAAGGGAAGTTTACACTGAATTCTGTCTTCGTTGATGTTATCGATATCATATTTGTTTGTACCGGAGTGGTGTTCTCCGCGATCCGTTGAAGTAATTGAAACCCTTCGGGGTTCAGCGACATTATTATTATTCGTCGTTTCTAGTGTTTAATTTCAACACCGAATATTAACAACCTGCTTGTTTTCAGGAGAATGTTTTAAGCCCATTGAAGTGGTTTCAGGAGAATGTTTTAAGCCCATTGAAGTGGTTTCAGGAGAATGTTTTAAGCCCATTGAAGTGGTTTCAGCCACGTGGTTTCCAGCTTCCAGTTGAAAATCCTCGATTTTTGACATCGCGGAGTCATACAACTGGACCATCGTGGAGAATTCAGCATCGGATATAAACGAATTATCTATCGCCAACGAGATCAACCCGGATAATTTCGAGTACGCGTCGGATACTATTTGATGTTTTACTGTATACTCGTTGAGTTTTTTCTGAGAACACGATGATATCTTTCTAGTGATTGCGTTGGCGACTCCAGCAATTGTTGTCGCCGCGGAGATAGCGATTGGAACAGCGATCGGGGCCATCATGGTCACCGTGGATAAAATAACACCGGTACCGGCTACTATACCCGACACCGAGTACACGACCGCGTCGATGGTGGTTATTTTTCGACGGTATTTTTTTATTTTTACACGGTATTGTTCGGAAAGCGTTTTCAAATTCGCGGAGAATTCTTTTACGGTATTGAATCGATATTGATGTGACGTCGGTGATACCTCTGATTCAATTACCTTGGTGGTCATTTTTATTTTAAAAGAGCTAGTGTTTTTAATTACTTAGATCCGCTACAAATTCCACATACCATGTAATGTTTGCCCCGGTTAAATTTCTATCAACGGCTTTAATTGTAAACGGTTCAGTTGCGTCCTTGTCTATAATTGTTGATATTGTATTGTTAACCCCGGATGAACTCGACGATAATATATTAAACTGCATCATTGAAACCAGTGTCAATCGATAAATGCCCTTAACAGTTGCGGTGATATTTATTATATTCTGTGTAGGAGTCCAATCGAATGATTCATACCGAATCGTGTATACTGTGTTGATGGTGTTCCCATGAGGGATTTTTATTTTTGTCATTTCCGGTAGTCGGTTTTTAATCGCTGCAACATCAGCTCTGATTTTTTCTGTTTCATGTTCATATGTGTATACATTTCCTTTGATCGATTCAACGTTAATTTTGATTGTTTCTATTTCCCATTTATGCGCGTCTATACTCCTTTCGTTCGTTACAACATCAGTTTTGATTATTTCTATTTCCCGTTTATGCGCGTCTACATCCCTTTTGTTCGCTTCAACATTAGTTTTTATTGTTCCTATTTCCCGTTTATGCGCGTCTACACCCCTTTTGTTCGCTTCAACATCAGTTTTGATTATTTCTATTTCCTGTTTATGCGCGTCTACACTCCTTTTGTTCGCTTCAACATCAGTTTTGATTGTTCCTATTTCCTGTCCATACGCAGTGATATCATTTATAGTTATTGTAATTTCATCCGGTCTGGTATTTTTTTTACCAAAGAATTTATCAATGGTGTTATCAGCCCTGTTAAAATTTTTTCGTAATGTGTAAAATTGGCCCGACAGCGTTGTAAACTCCAAAATAGTATTTTTTATCCCCACAAGATTCGGTTCGGTTACCGTCGGGGTTCCAAAAAAACTAGCAGTAGTGAGTTGTATATCGGTGACAGACTTTTGTATCCCCTCGAACTGATTTGCTTGCGCGTTAAATTTATCATACAAATTTTTTAACGAATCCGACACGGATATATAATTGTCACCCAGTTTATTTATTTTTCCATTTATCGTCAAGATGGATTCACCTGATTTAAGTCGTCCGTCATCGGTATACAACACGATATTGTTCTCGGCGGCATCACGCTGTCGTATTAAAACGTCATTCAGCGACACATTACTGGATTTCAGTTTACCCTGGCGGTCTTGAAATACAACTATTTCGCCCGGGTCAACACTGGTTAAATTTAACGTATCAGCGATTTCATCCTCGATTAGTTTTTTTATGTCATCGGTGGCGAGCGTTTCCGTGGATTTTTTCAGCGCCGAAACTGGTCGTCCCCAGATATCAATCATTATTATTGTCAAAAAAAACAGTGCTTTTAATTAACCCACCGGGCCTCTACGACCCCACTAGTGTATTCGTTTACAACCACATGAGGTGGTTTCCGCGATGATGAAATCGCCGCGAGTACGTTCAATACCTCACGGCCGCATATCGGTGGGTCACTTAATTGTTGTGTTGGCAGCGTGGAATAAAAAACCGGGGCTGAACACGCCCGGATATACCGCATGAACTCGTTTGGCGGGGCTAACCCGTATGAATCAAAATAGACGATCGCATGCGGATCAATCGCGTATGCAACCCAATGAGTTCCCGCTCTGGAGGATTTATCGAGGTTAATTATACCGGTTTCAATATTCCTTGGTTTTGTCGGTAATTGATCCCTCATAAAAACACCTCTGAAGTTTTTTATCGCTAACGCGTTTGCGGCATCTATTAAATCAAAATTAGACATAGGAGTCATTAAACGGTTCCCGGTAGTCTTAGACCCTTCCCCGAGTACCATGAATACGGGGTTCCCGGTAGTCTTAGACCCTTTCCGGCTACGGGTCGTTTTTTTTTATAGCCTTTCCCGGTTGCCTTCTTCAATGCCATTCCCGCCGCGGTACCAACGGCCCCCAACGCCGCCGCCTTCGCCACTGCTGGGGCCGCCGCGGCAATCAACGCTGGAATCGCAGCTAACAGCGGAAATATCCCACCGGTCTTTTCCATGTTTTTAATCGCTGCGGCCGAAAAATCTATTTGAACACCCTTTTTATTCCTCATCGCATCATTGAAATGTTTTATTTGACGCGCCGTCAACAGTATCTTATGATTACCACCTGCCATCTGTGACGGCTTCAGCGATATTGTGGTTCCACATTGTTTAGCCGACTTTGATCGTAATTTCTTGACTTGACCATCGGTCAACTCTACATCGACAACACTATACGACATTTTTATTGTAAACGCGTTTATGTTTTCAATTACATGTTTTCCACTGGTGCATCAACGATTCTCATTCGTCCACCAATGCCTTCCAACAGCATTGATTTATCGCTGAGAATGACAGCAATCGCTCTATAATCGGCAATAACGCCGCGAGTTACATTAGCTCGGAAGTGTATATCAACGACGGATTGTCTTGTTAAATCAAGATGTTCCAGCGAAAAGTAATAGATCGGATATAGTTCTTTGAAATCATGTTGTGATATTTGCAAACCAGTGACGACATTTTGATCACGACTCATATACGACAGCAACCGATGGTACACGCGTGCAATATGGTTTTGACCGTAATTAAGTTGTATATCCTCAGATGGTTCCTGCTGGCCGTTTATTCTCAGCGAGACGTCAGTAACGCCTAATCGATCAAATATCATATGGCTGGATAGTTGATTATCAACTCTCGTCATATCCTGCAACGCAACAAATATATGACGCGGAGCCGAAATGCCTTGTTGTGATGCCAGGTTCCATGTGAATATACCATTGATATTTGATTGCTTAGTATCTGTTGTTGTTGTTAGCCAACTTAGTAATGATTTTCTTCCCTGCTCCATAAAGGATAGCAATCGTGCCTCTGTGGTAATGGATGGAGTCATTACTGGCATCCACAATAATATTTTAGTTAAAACGACTTTACCAGAGTCATTATTTGGATTCGCAAGATCCGCTGGAATTCTCCAAATTGCATTTCTATCATCACCTTTTCGCACAAGCACCACGGTATGCTTTGCTCCGTAGATAACTTTTCGCACGTTCCTACAAAATCCAAATATATGATGCAGTGGAATCGCGCATGAGAAAGATCTACGCGGCCCTGTTAACATTGATATGCGTGTTGCAGCTCCGATGTTAAAATTAGGATCGCTGATTATAATCATATTCTCAACATCAGCGTTAGCGCTATCAGCATTATTTCTTGGTCGTCTTACCACAAATTGCGAGTTTCCAGCAGTGTTTTTAGTATCCTTTGCAAACATCATAGATGGACCCGCTGATCTTGTATAATCGTCGGAATATCTTGCTAACCCGATTATTGTTGTAGCCACATCAACATCGCGTTCTATAGACTCGATCTCTCTTCCATCAATGAGATATTTTGCGCTCTCAAATAGCGCCATTACGCCGTTATTGACTAAGCCAACTTTGGTACCATCTGGATACGGTGCTGGTACAGCAGGAGTATCGGCCTCTGTTACAAGTTCTCCTTCGATTTCAATAAACGCTTCACACGGCAAAAAGTATTTACTGGTATCATGGACTTGAAGTTCAATTCGCGATCGTATGTTGGGTTGTACTGCATGATAGGAATAAAATTGATAATTACGGACAGAATCATCCTTGTGCACTGGTGCGTCCATATCAAACGCCGGGTCAGCTGTTCGTTTAAACATTTTATTTAATAATACGCTGATGCATCTAAATCATCGTCGTCGTTTTAAATTCTTCGAATTTTGTCGTGGTTTTAAACCACTTCCCGCTATTATGTTTGCGATGTCATCTTGATTATTGTTTACCAACGACGCTAGTTTTTCTTCCACGGCGTTATTTATTACTTTACTGACATTTGCAGGCATCACTGTCGTTGATGGCATCACCGGTGGTTTCTGTTTTCTTTTTCTCACCAACGACATTAGTTTATCTCGTGCTGCAGAAAACGCCTTTCCGGCAACATCTCCAATAGCACTGATTCCCTTATCACGAATAACATCAATAGCCTTCATTCCTAATTGTTTGGCTAACGGCGCCACTTTTGGAGCCATTCTTGTAAATAACCCCGCAATGGTGCTACCGAGACCGTCTCCGTACCACGCGCGGTATACGGGTAATCGTGAGTTTACCACGTAGACGCTGACTGGTTTATCATGGTTGTAGTGTATAATCATCTTTATTATAAAAAACACCAGTGTTTTCCAATTAGTGATTGATCAATCGCTGTAATGACCGTGGTCCACAAGTTCGTCTATGAGCGTTCGATATACATTTATGTCCATGATACCACCGGCAAATAACCGCCTGCAAATATCAGCGGCCTCATTGATTATTTCCGGAGAGTTATTTCCGGTTCGTTTTCCTCCGATTAGTATTTCTAGCCGTGATATATCACTGAGAACACTACCAGGACAAGTAACGTCTTTACCAACAGAGTATCCTTTTCCGTGCTTTGGTCTTTCACTTTTTACTTTATTGTGGAATATTATATAATTACTATCACGTGGTGGTAATACATTTTTATGTTTACTTGCCAAATACACTATCCTTGTCCAGTCCTTTAACGACTTTATATTTTTCTCGTAGCCGCTATTGATATGCTCATCTCGTGTGTCCTTAGCAAAATTTGTAACAGTAAAATCAACTAATCCTTCGTAGCCGAGATTTCTAATTGTGTCTATTGTGCTCTTTTTAAGCACATTACGGGGTATATTCCCCTCTTTCTCTATTTCTTCCTGTATTTCTTCCGGTATTTCTTCTTCTGGTTCTCTTGCGGTGGCGCCTAGTTCTTTTTCATCGGCCATTGTAACATAAGGTTCTTGTGGGTCCGTTATAGCGAGTGGTGGCGGCCTCCGTGTTGTAGCAACCGCTATTTTCGCAGGGAGTGTTTCCAGAGACTCTTTTGTTTGCTCGGTCTGAGCCACTATCTTTTCAAGCGCACCAAGGACGGGCACAGTTGCCGCCGTAACATCTTTGGTCGCTTTAGTTACCGGAGCAAAGAGCTGTTCGCTTCCAACAGCAAAATCAGTTTGTAGTTGTTGCCGCGTTTGAAGTTGTTTTCGGACCCTGTCTCGTAACGGTATGAACTTTTTAAGCGCTACTAGCCGCTCTCTGGCTAGCTGAGTAGTAAGTGATTCGCCTACCATTATTGCAATTGCTCCGTAGTTTCTAATTTCCCGCCGAGTGTGGCGGGGGGATATGTCCCAGGGGCTCCAGGGAGTTTTCGTCTATAATCCTTCTAATGTTTTTAATTTTATTAGAGATTTCTCGACGTCGTTCAAAAGCCTGTCCGAGTTTTTTTCGTACTGTCTCAACGGCAGTAAATAGTCCAATAAATGCATTTACGTCATTGCCAAACAAGTTTTCATTGATCGTATATTGTAATCGCTTTATAAAAGAATACTCGCGTGGCAAGGTATATCGACCTTTCTTTGATTGCTCATTAATAATTTCATAATCGGACAATATTTTTTGGTTATCAAGCTTATCAGATAATACAATTCCTTGATTTTTTAATTTTAAAATCTCGGTTAATATATTATTGATGTCTTCGATATTCATATTCTTATAAAACATCTTATTTCTAAATAAAAAAAAAATTATTTTACAAAATGAACCCGCGTATCAATCCCGAGGTGTGTTATCTAGTAAGAAGTATTTCGTCATGGCGACTTCGTCACGGTGACTTCGTCACGTTGACCTTGTCACTCGCTGTTACATATGAAAATCGAATTCTGTGACCCGTCTTTTTTGAGATCGCTGAATTCTGTATTCCTTCTGCAACAAATCGTATTGAGGCTCTACAAATATCGAAATATTTTCCTACCTCATTCATCGACTGAAATATTTTTTCTTCGTGCGTTGTTGTATCAAATGACTTTACGCTTTTTGCTTGCTTTGAAAACTTACCAGTTTGGCCTTTTTTGGCATTTTGACTTTGCGAGATGGCTTGCAAGTTTATAAGAGAATTATCAGTCTTATTATTATTAATATGATCAATCACAAGCCCATTCTCGATTAATCCGTTAAATACTTCAAATACCACCCTATGAACATAATAATTCTTCTTTCCGACACCAAACATCAAATACCCCTGATTATTTACGGTACCAACCGGCTTCTTCAGTCTACAATTTCTAACAACGCCGTCGCGAGATGCCTCGTAATTAACGAGCACAGGATGCGGCTGAAATTCTTGGTTCATTTGTATAATAATACTACTTGTCTAATTCATTATTTGGTTTAATTATAAACCTTGCAATGTAGTCCTGAGGAGTTTTGATGACTGAGTCAGCGGTGGGGTCAATGACGGCATTTTTTATTCGTTTATCATAATAGCGTTTTAACTCTCTGTATCGCTTTCCGCCACAATTGATACATAACTGCGATTTTCCTCTTACACCAACGTGGCAAACCAAGCATGGTAGGGGGCCAAGAGAACCATTACGAACGCTTTGTAAATGATACCCGCAGAATTCACCTCTACATGATTTATTGCACGGGGTTATCGACCCAATCATCAACCATTTGCAGTGATTCATTATACTATATTCTTTCATTTAAATACTTGTTTTAATTATATGGAGGAGTTCGAGAGATTAGCAGCAATTAAGCCCTGGAAAAATATTAAGTTCAATCTCGATAGAGCCCTCAAGGACGCACCAAAAGCGTTAATAAACGATAGAACCCTGTTGAATAAAATACGCGACTGTATCAATGAATTTAAGCGTGATGGTGCATCTCATAGTTGGTCAACATTTCGAATTGATGGTGTTGTTGATGCTACCATGAACGACAACCGTGCAGCAACGATAATATCACAACTTGACGGTAAAAAGTATTTCTTCAGAGTAAAATTCATTGTCCGGGTGGAATCAGGTAATTGGATCATACGTGATAAATTTGAACCGGTTCTCAGCGACAAGAAAACAGTTATTGTTAGCCACGACTCCAAGCCAGGGCTGTTAACCGGAGTTGACAGACCATACTATGAACGAGCGTATCCTGAAACAGCAGTTGTTTATGGAATATACCCGTTAAATAAGAAACCTGATATCGGAAAACTAGCGCCGATGAAACAGTCAACGGGGATAAATTGTGTAGCAGAACGAGTAATAGAGCATTTTACAAATGCGTGTCGAGGAAATAAACTGACCGATTTACGATGTAGCAAAATAAACCAATGGGAGGAGACAGTGCGCGAGCGAGGAGCAACCATCAGCGACATAGCGAAATTAGAAACGTCGCTGAGATTTCCAATAACCGTTACAACGATAACCGGTGAAGTATTATATGAATCAAAGTATAAATCAAATGGAGCCCCAATCAAAATTATTGATCATAACGAACACGCGTGGACGCCCGCGGTCACAATATTTCCACGGGATAGAACAGTAAAGTATATCCCGGGGGAATTCCTGGGAGAGGATGGTTTTCTCGCGGAGAGGAAACTATTTGATGCTATTGCTTGCTTGTGTAAAAATGACCCTGTATCAGTGTGGTTACTTCGCAGCGCTGAAAACGATGTGGATACCTTTGATCAGTTTGTAAGACCAAACGGTGAATTATATCGCACTGAAGCGTTTCACAACAAGATGAAAAAAACCGCCATGGAATTTGAAGAGCATGATGAACAACTGCTAACAAATTGTTTTACGATTCCATCGGTTGCGGCTCATGTTGCAGCAAGGAAAAATGCGTGGAGACCAACGTGCAAGGAATTTCTACCGGATGTACAATCCAGTTGTTTGGAATATTATCACGGTGGACTATGGAACACTGAATACAACCGCGACGCTATGATTTCCGTTGATATGGTTGCCTGTTATCCAGCGAGTTTTCTCGGGTATGGATCCGCCGCTGTGTACTTCAAACGATTTGGACACCCCAGACATGAAATGACTCGTGTTGCTATTAATGGACCACTGCCTGATTTTGATTTAACCGGATTCGCTCGCATAGTATCATTTGAATTCGCGGCAGGACTTCATCGCTGTTGTTATATTTGGATCGGTAGACACATGGCTGAAAAGAAGTGGCTGCCAATAGCGCTGCTACGGTATATGATTGATTGTAGCATGCTTGTATCGTTGATTGTCAGTGACGCGATTATATCATACTGGGCGCAGACTGAAGTCTGGTTACCAGAACCAGAGCGTCTAGATAGCATAATTGACGAGTCCAGAAAACACATTGATGCCGACGAGGAATATATCATCGAATGGTCCAAAAAGATATTCAACCAATGAAACCGCGAGGCAAAAGATCTCGGTAGAAGAATAATTGGTAAGTTCACACAAGGTGGAAAAAACTGCGACTACAAACGATATTGCTCACGGCTGATTATAGATGACGCAGAATATGATTTCGTAATCAAGGATGCAGTGGCAAAAAATAGATACGTGAACTGCAAAACAGCTTTCTTGTCCAATGGAACAAAGTTGGGTACAGTTGTTACCTACTTCGATGGAGACAGCCCCGCGTATCCGCATTTGAGGGCGTCTATGCTGGGTTACGCCGCTATCAATTTATTCTCGATGATAAATAGATTTCCCGACACCGCGGTTAGAGTAGCCGTTGATTCATTTTATATAGACGTAAAGTACAAGGGAAACTTAGCCGAGTTTACTAGTCCAGACGAGAGTTGGGGTATATGGAGAATTAAAAATGAAATACGACGCGATTATTCCCCGTCAGCAGATGTCACCGCTGAAAACAATTACTTACGCGGTGATAATTTATCAGAATGGTCTAATGCACCACCGTGTTCTGATCCAATTTGTAGATACAAAACAGTTTATTTAAGCGGCTGTGGCGGGTCAAGAAAGACGACTCGGGCAATTGAATTATTTCGAACGCGGGCAAGTATAATCGTGCTTACACCGACCCATAGACTAGCGCGAGAGATAAAACAACGAAATGTTGACGCCGTTACTTATCACAGCTTTTTTCGATACAGCGGCGGTGAGTGGACTCCTGATCGAATGTGGGAAAAATTTATTCCTGAGGTTATCATCTGGGATGAGATATGTACTGTTTCGTTAGATGTTTTACAAATGTTTCTTGAGTGGTTGCTGCGCGCGAATACAGCGGTAATCATGTGTGGCGACCATGGCCAACCACCACCATTTGTCGGCGAGGGTCCACATGATTGGTTAAAGAATTTTGTGGATTATTATGAAGAAACCGATACTGATTACCGAGCACTTGATGAACAACTGCGCGAGGTTAAAAAATTAATCAGATTACAGCCGGATAGAGTTCAATGTGAAATAATCCGCGAGGTGATTCCGGAAACGCCGTTAAATGAATTTTGGGAAACGTGGAGACCAAACGATTTGATTGTAGCGAGTAGAAAGATAGTCAGAGACACACTTCAGCGGAAGTTGTTTGCGTTGCATAAGGAAAAGTTTCCAACGCGTCCAGTGCCGTTATGTTATTGTTATAGACCCGCGGAT
This sequence comes from Sinohyriopsis cumingii, assembly GCA_028554795.2. NCBI lineage: Eukaryota > Metazoa > Mollusca > Bivalvia > Unionida > Unionidae > Sinohyriopsis > Sinohyriopsis cumingii. Next base: position 145,530,281 of record CM068826.1, on the reverse strand, counting down.
ACACGGCGGCAGAACACTGAAGTTGAAATCCCGGGCCCGACAGCGTCAGGGACAAAAAAACAAATTCTTGTGTTGAATGATATTGTGCTCGTTGATATCAGCATCGTCGAGGACGCGCTACGTGCTGATAAATCCCCGTGGACGCTAGGATACGCAACGACAATACATTCCTCGCAAGGATTGACTATCACGGATACAATTGTTTGGATAGTTGATAATCGCATCGAATGGTCAAATCTAGTCTATCTTGCAGTGTCCAGAGTACGGAGAATGAATCAGCTTCGAAGAATTGTTATTGACGAAGCCAGTGACAACGATGACATTATTGATGCAAGCGTCATTGATAGAAAACTCTCGGGTTACCGCCAACAGGATAAAAAAAAACAGCGGCGTTTTGATATTGATGTTGAATTAATAATTGCGTTACGACAACAACAGAATAATCACTGCGCGAGTTGCAATTGTGTAATGCGCTGGCATTATTTGGATAAAGACGCTCGCCAATTTACCGTGGACAGGATCGATAACAGTCTCGGTCATGTCAAAAACAATGTGAGGTTGACCTGTCTTGAGTGCAATAGACGCAACAGCGCTAGTTAAGACCACGCGGGGGCAATTGAGTATCGTCAGGTATCACTTGTAGTTGCTTGCGTGTAAACCCCCGCTGTGGGGCAGTTGAATCCAGTCTATAGACCGGTGGTCTACCAGTTGATCGTGTTATCGTTGATATGTTATGTGTGGTAACACTCCAAATAGGATCAGTAGCTCTTTTTTTACCGCCTTCAAGCTCTCCTGGTTCATACAGATATCTAACAGTGACATCGCCGAGAATCGGCTTGGAAACGCTATCTATTTTTGATCTTCCGGGTATATACTTTTTTTTAATCGCGTCGCTGGGCTTCATGTTGATTGCTCGGGTAATCTCGTTATTTAACGCTGCAATTACGCCTGGCAACCTTTTAACCCATTCACGAGATCGTTTTTCTTGGATGAATTCCTTCGCGTATTGATACCCAAATAACCGTTCAGCAAGAGTCCGATTGAATCGTTCAACAATTGCCTGATCACGATGTAGCGCAGTATGACCTCGTCGTATCGCGACGCTATGATGTTTCAGCGTTGATAAAACAGCGCCGCGAAATTCACTACCAGGATCAACTTGTAATAGATTTGGCCAGCGCAGAGGACCCCTTCGGTAAATCCGCTCAAACGCATCGGCTACATCAGTTGCTGACTTTGTTTTTAACGGCTCCGCTTGTTTGTATCGACTCGCAACATCAACTACGGTTAGCGCGTATTTGTAACCGTTGTCATGCGGCAGAAATAGTATATCAGCTTGATGAACTTCATTGGGTACGGTAACATCAAAGCGCGAAAAGTTGATTTGTTTAGGTGGTGGTAGATAAATTTGCCATATAGCCTGTTTGGATAACCAATTAGCCGCAACGGCCTTTGTTACCTTTGCAGCGCTTGCGAGTTTACCAATTGCGGCCTTCCCCTTCCAGTATCCTCTCGGAGAATAATAGATGGATTCCATGTTGTTATTATAAACGCTAGCGTTTTCAATTACCAGCGCGAGAAGCTCCGCTTCCAATCATTAATTTACCTTTCATAGCCGATTTTACCAACCATGAAGCCAATTTTTCTTTGAATGATTTATCAGGAATAGCATTTAACGCGTGAATTAATTTTACATCCGCGATATGACGCTGTTGCAGATCGCTACTTTTGTAGTAAGCAACATCATGAGCATGACACGCCTTATCGATAGCGTTTATTGGATACTCACCGGGTTTGGGCTGATTTTGATCATCGAGTCTGATATCTAATCGTGTTCCGGGGCCACAGTAGCTATATCCTGGGAGGTGCTTTTCTCCTGGATACTTTGCCCACGGTGTTCCGGGGAGTTTTGATAACTTGGCTGCAATATCACCTCCTCGCTTTTTTTTAAAGCATCCCCGGGTCTAGCAGAAATAAATCTAAATTTCTTTGTACCGCATTGTACACACTTACCGGTAAGTGCCGATCTGTTATTTCTTGTTGTAACGGTTGTCATATCATTTGTGCCAGTACGCACTCTACACTTCACACAATATAGATCCATAATTTATGTATAGAGATATGAATATAATTGATTTTTCGGCGACTAAAACAAGAGAACCAGTTAAGCATGTTGCAGCGTTACCAAACTCGATCCGGATGATTATCATCGGACCATCTGGATCCGGCAAGACGCAATTGTTACTCAATTTAATAATGAGATGGATGAAGTGGGATAAGTTGTATTTAATCGCCCCTAGCGTGGATGATCAACGATGCTACGAGGTGTTGAAAGATTTCAACGAGAATGCATCAGCGATCGCTGAAAAAAATGTTATTGAGTTTATTACAGATATCAATGATGCACCGGGTATTGATGATATTGATGGCGACGTTAACAATCTAGTCGTGTACGATGATGTTATGTTAGACAATCAAAAAAACCCAGCTAGGATATTTTCCAGAGGCAGGCATAAAAACACCGACGTGATATATGTCACTCAACGATACACTCAGATTCCAAAAGTAATCAGAGACAACTGTAATATTCTTGCTGTATTCAACGGCGTTGATACACACACGCTACGAAATATCTGGCAAACTTGGTGTGGCGGTGACATGGACTTTAATGGTTTTCGAAACTTTTTTAGTCATGCTCAGTCGACCCCACATGGATTTGTAACGATAAATTTACATGATCCTCGGACACGATATCGTATCGGACTTGACCAAATATTCGGTTAAATTGTAAATAACTTCTTAGCAGCAGGGGGGGAAATGACATCGACGCGGTCGTCGCTGTGTTTACCGGACGCTGACGACGCTGGGATCGACGCGCAGAACCAAATGACATCACCGTCGTGTAGGATGGACCGAAGTCGTTTTTTTTTAACCAGGCGCTGACTACACCGGATCCGCTGAGTGCAAAAAGTATTAATTAAGCCAAATGACGATTGGACAAAATGTCGGATTCGCCCCCCCTGCTGCTTCTTTAAGTCACAGAAACCATGACCTTTAGCATTTTGACCCTAAATCAATACACCCTAAACTCTAGACCATCTGCAAGTGTCAAATAAGGCAATTTGTTGAGAACTGAACAATTTTTGGCTGAAACTGTTTTTCATCTTTTAGCCAGTAACCTTTGACCTTTTGATCCTAAAATCAAGACTTCTACCTTACTTCAAGTGCAAGCCATTCCTCAAAGTTTAGTTCAAGTTATTGCTGTTTAACTAGATACTGTGTAGATATCTGAGATCATTTTATTATTGCAGGGAGTGACCTTGACCTTGAAATATTTTAATGTCAAAATTTACAGGCTTCTCCCTTACTCCAAGTGCTAACATTCCACAAAATTTGGCCACCATTTGTGATATAGAACTAATGATATCATGCACAAACCATTTTTATTTCTTTCAGTCAGTGACCTTGAGCTTTGACCTTCTGATCCACAATGTACAGGCTTCATTCTTACTCAAAATGGGAGTTATTTACAAAGTTTTGTAATGATAGATGGTGATATTGTGTGGAAATGAAAAAGGGAACATAGTGAGGGATGGACAGTGTCATAACATGGTGGACAATGTCATAAAATGGTGGACAATGTCATAAAATGGTGGACAATGTCATAACATGGTGGACAGTGTCATAACATGGTGGACAATGTCATAACATGGTGGACAGTGTCATAACATGGTGGAGAGTGTCATAAAATGGTGGACAATGTCATAAAATGGTGGACAATGTCATAAAATGGTAGACAGTGTCATAACATGGTGGACAGTGTCATAACATGGTGGACAATGTCATAACATGGTGGACAGTGTCATAACATGGTGGACAGTGTCATAACATGGTGGACAATGTCATAACATGGTGGACAATGTCATAAAATCAAACACTCTGCCTCATGACAGGTACATAGCTAAGAAAACAAATTTATCAATCAAAACACTAAAATTCTGCAGAATGCTATCCCACTATGGCATACTCTAAAATGCTTGCAAAGTCACATGAGTAAGAAAAGAAAATCACTGTGACTTACATTTGCCCATGGTGAGTTTATGCAGTACCCTCCATGATGTATGTATATCCATCAAGTTTCAGGACTGTACACACAAATGTGTTAAAGACTATGTACCAACCAAAAAAACCCCACCTAGCAGCAACATGGGAACAAGAAAAATAGGCCATGCAGTTAGTAACCTCCTTAGTAAAAAGATCCATCAAATTTCATGACTGTACAAACAAATGTGCTAGAAACTGTGTCAAAAAATAAACACTTAACAGGAACATGGGGACATGAAAGATAGGCCAAGCAGTAAGTAACCTCCTCAGCGAACAGATCCATCAAGTTTCAGGAGACTGTACACACAAATGTGTCAGAAAAACTGTGTCAAAAAATAAACACTTAACAGGAACATGGGGACATGAAAGATAGGTCAAGCAGTAAGTAACCTCCTCAGCGAACAGATCCATCAAGTTTCAGGAGACTGTACACACAAATGTGTCAGAAAAACTGTGTCAAAAAATAAACACTTAACAGGAACATGGGGACATGAAAGATAGGTCAAGCAGTAAGTAACCTCCTCAGCGAACAGATCCATCAAGTTTCAGGAGACTGTACACACAAATGTGTCAGAAAAACTGTGTCAAAAAATAAACACTTAACAGGAACATGGGGACATGAAAGATAGGTCAAGCAGTAAGTAACCTCCTCAGCGAACAGATCCATCAAGTTTCAGGAGACTGTACACACAAATGTGTCAGAAAAACTGTGTCAAAAAATAAACACTTAACAGGAACATGGGGACATGAAAGATAGGTCAAGCAGTAAGTAACCTCCTCAGCGAACAGATCCATCAAGTTTCAGGAGACTGTACACACAAATGTGTCAGAAAAACTGTGTCAAAAAATAAACACTTAACAGGAACATGGGGACATGAAAGATAGGCCAAGCAGTAAGTAACCTCCTCAGCGAACAGATCCATCAAGTTTCAGGAGACTGTACACACAAATGTGTCAGAAAAACTGTGTCAAAAAATAAACACTTAACAGGAACATGTGGACATGAAAGATAGGCCAAGCAGTAAGTAACCTCCTCAGCGAACAGATCCATCAAGTTTCAGGACTGTACACACAAATGTGTCAGAAAAACTGTTGAAAAAAAAAAAACACTTAATAGGAACAGGGGAACATGAAACAATGAACAGATCCATCAAGCTTAATGACTGCATATATGACAGTGTCAGCAAAAGCTAACTGCAAACTTAACAATACTAAGTCATCAAATGGAAGAAAAGCACTGTTCATGGAAAAGTGATACCTAAGCCTGACAGCCTCTGCAACTATGAAATTTTTAAAGCAGCAACTAAATTTTGTACAGATATGATCCCTCAGACTTCTTCAGCCAAAATGAGGCAAGATTCTGCTGATGACAAGCTTGATATCACCTGCAACTTTACATTTGTAGAAAATCAAAGCAGCTATTTTATTTTTATGGAGGGAGGGGTAAATTTGTCAAGATCTGAACCCTCAGAAAGTCCTCAGCAAAACGAGACATGATGATGACATTTATGATAATCTTCAACATGAGGTAGGCTGTGATTAGCCAGGAAAAGTTATCTTCCTTGCTTAGAGCACCTGGAAGATTGCTGTTGTTGTTGTAGGGTTTAATGCCATTTTTTCAGCACATGATAGGCAGCACCAGGAAAAACAGTGGCTTATGTTGACATGTGTTAGTATGTATAGCATTGCCACTAATTTTAATTCTAATTAACAAAAGTTTTCTGAAAAAGAAAACACACACATGAAAAATGTGACTTTAGCAGTTCCATAATTAAGAAGCATCATTTAAGTTAACATCTATATAAAGTAAAAGTCGTGCAGGTCATGTATGCATTTAAGATCGATTATTTCACTAATGGGTGTCATTTTAAAAATATTTGAATCTACATACCTTTAAATGGCAATTATTCACTTTATTTGGACCCCCATACATCCATAATCCTTTGAAAGGTCATTATTTATGTGGCCCTAGAAGTAACTATGCCAAAATCAATGTTCAAGTAATTGGACATTTCTGAATGAGATCAACCTACAGGTGTGATCCAGTACAATCCCAACTGAATGTCATGCGCTGTTATGTCACAATGAAAGCTATATATGTTGATAAACAAATTCGCATGCTATGATGATCAGACTCAATGTGATCTTTTCTTGTTCCAGTGTAGTATCTGGCCACCACTGTAAAAGTCCAGGGTGATCAATTATTTTCATCTGGATGTTTCTCGATGGCATTTAAGGTGCAGAGCATTCAATAATAAGGACTGAGTTGACTTTAGTTAAACAAAATTACTATTAAATTTTAAAACAACAATTTATATTTAATTTAAAATAAGTAAATGCATATACATGACCCATATTACTTTTACTATAATTCAGTACTTCTCATCTTTACAATAATGTACTTTCATGTTCTCACCGGTAATGCTTTGTACAGGTTAAATACTTCTTTATACATGAATATTGTTGTTTTTGTTGTAGGGTTTAATGCCGTTTTTCAGCACAAGACAGGCTAATGAATATTGTGTAATATATTTATATTGTACACGTGTAATAGTTGTAGTTGATCAATAATCTCCTTTAATAGCTTTTGTTGCCTAAAGACACCCTAACTTGTTGTCTAAAGACACCCCAACCTGTTGTCTAAAGACAACCCAACTTGTTATCTAAAGACACCCTAAGTTGTTGTATGAACTTTTAAACATTGTCCATCATAGACATATTAATTGTAGAAGGCCCCACATAATATTTTGTTGACCAAATGAGATTCATTTGTAATAGCTGTCATTATTATTATATTATAATTATTATTATTATTATTATTATAGACAATTTTATTTACCAATTTTATTTAGAATAGGAATTACCTTTACATAATAAAAAACATCATACCTGTCAAAGCTCACACCAGGAGAAAAAACTCCCAATTTTTGGGGTCATTCCACACCTACCTCCCAATTTCATATCTCCCGATTTTGCAGAGAACTCACAATTATTACATTATGTGATTTGATTTTAATTTCTCCTAAAAATAGTCCAACATAAACAGATATATCATATGCAATCCACAGAAGCCATGTTCTATTTTATCACCTGTGAATTCTGTTGTGACAAAATAATTACCACACTAAAAAGAATTTGCTTCTACACTAAACAGAAATGTTACTGTTAAAAATTCACATAAATTTATGCATTTCTTTTACCTCTACAACAATACAAAAATCAGAAAATAAACCTGAACAATAAAAAACCACGACAGTAAAACTATCATCAATTAATTTCAATCCCAAGAACAATCACAGTGACTGCTGTAGATATCTCCATTCCCACCAAGAAACTTACACGAGTAAACACCTGACATTACTGTACCATATATATGAACATTACCATCATTAAATTAAAAGAAGGAATGAAAGTACATACCACACAGAATACATGTCTTCAAAATATTAATTCAGAATAAATATGTTTAATGGTAAACAAAATTAAATGAATTAAGAGTTGACAATAAGGAAATATGGTGGTATATACAACAAGGGGAAAATAGTTGCCACATGTACAGTACCATGAGACTGACTATTTAGGCACCTTTAGTTGCAACAAAATAGGCCATCCTTTATTTGCCAATTAATTGCTGGTGATTACATAACACACTGTAAAACATGGTTTCTTTGAAGTACATCGGAGGGCCAGTCATTTTCATGAGAGATGCAGTTTGGCCATAGCTGACCAGAATATGAAAATAGGACATGTACTGGGATGGTGCACCCTTTGAGAATTTCACAAGTATTGGACCTGGAAGATCGGTGGTCAATATTTAGTGAAAACTAGATTTAAAAAATACTGCAAAAAAGTTCAGGATCATAGGTCCGAATCTCCCTATTTTTGTTTATTCAGTCTTCCTATTTGGCTTTTGAAAAGTTCACAGGTATGGAAACATTAGTTCTTTGGAACTATTTTGCTGACTAAAGACAATCAAATAGTAGTTCATTAAACTATCAAACATAGATAAACATAAATATTTTATTTCAATGTAACTAGCTAGTAAAAATCATGTTTCTAATCAAAATAATACATTGCCCCAAACAAATACACACAAAATGTATATTTATTAAAGCCTGCTTGGGCAGTTTTACTTCTGTATTGAGAAACAGAAGTCATCGATAGCTTCTATTTTTTAATAAAATGATGAAATGAAAGTTTCAAGAGATGTCTCCTAATTTCAATTTTTTCACCTAAACTTAACGGCAAGGATTAACTACTGATGATGATGATGATGATGATGGCAATGATGACAACGATGATGATGATGAATCTGTATCTATACATCAGAGTCATGTGCAATACAACAGGACGTCTACGACCCAACCTACCAGTACCTAAGCAGACTAAAATTGTTTCAAAAACTGAAGAGTAGCTATCCACAGAGAAGCTTATGAACATCAGCAAAGTCATATTTCATTAGTCCTGGTAACCTTGATCAAAAATGAATATTAATGGAGAATTTAATTTCACTTTTTCTTCAATACTGCAAATCCATGAAATTAAATCCTAGTTTAATATGTGAATATGTACTACGATTCATGTAGATATCTTAAGTTCTTTTGGAGTTATGTTCCTGAAGCAAAAGTCTGAATAATGGATTGCTCAATGAACCAACAAATCAATTAAAACATTAAAAAATTATTAAAACTGAACAATTGTGATCAGAAACGTCACATACACCACTAGTCTAACAAGTGTATCAAATTTCATAGATGTATCTTAAGTGGTTTTGGAGCGCTGCCCTGGAAACTGAGGTGTTATTAATTGGATGAATGGACAAACGAACACTGAAATGTAAAGAACACATAAAGAGAATAATTGTTAATAGCAACACACAACTAATCTGATATATGTGTGCTAAAATTTATAGAGATCTCTCAAAACGTTCCGGGGTTTTGCCCCTGAAATGAAAATGTGGATAATGGATGGATGAACGCACAGATAAAAAAGTGAAATATTTAAACAGAAAAACTGCAAATAGAAGGCACGTCTTAACCACTAGTCTAAAATGTATACCCTGATTCACTGAGACACCTTGGGCAGTTTTGGAGTATACTCTAGAAACAAAAGTATGAACGATGGATACATGGAAGAACAAACAAATGAATGAAAATATTAAGTAATATTGAAACTTTGTGAATAGGCACATCTAGACTACTAGTCTAATATGCATAGTTACCAATTTCCATAAAGTTCTCTTAAATGGTGTTTAATGTTTTGCCCTGGAAATGTCAAGATGGATAATGGATAGATGAACTGAAAAATGGATAGAAAAGGAAATACTGAAACTAAACAATTGTGAATTGCAAAAGGCATATTTTGGCCACTAGTCAAATATGTATATCAAGTTTCATTGAGAACAGCCGCTCTTGTTATGCTCTGGAATGAAAATGTTCATTGACAGACAGACAGACAGATGGATTGTGAACAGATGAACAAAACCATAGCAATATTCTCCTCTACCACATAGCAAAGGGTTAATAATAGATGAATTCACAGTGCCATATATACTTACTTATATCTCGAGTCCAACTGCAAACAAAATAGGCCCTGATCTGCCATCAAATAATGAACTAGCAGATCAGGGTTGTAAGGGTGCAACATTTTTTAGAGATAATTTCGCTGTATATTTTGTTGGGGTCGGTGTGACACGTAAACATTAAGTCTGACATGTGGATTAGACTCACAAAAATGTTTGACTGTGAGGGACGTAATCTGATCTGTTTGGGGCATGAAAAAGAATTTTAGTTAGGACTCGCTCGGTAAACAGTTAGAGCCAGATAAGAGTGCAATGTTAACACAAAGTCAATATTGTCAAAATGACAAGAGTTGAGATAAACCAGGGAAAATTTTTAGAAGTATGGGGTCATTTGAAACAGGTATCATGGTCGATTATCTCCCAGAAAACGATAACCAAAAGCAATAAGAAGTGGGGGATCTCTCACATCACCACCACCTCCTGACATTGGTCTATGTTGTTTGTTTTACTGCTAATTCCCAACAAAGTGAAGTGACCCAAGTCCACCAATGCATTATGCAACGCAGACCTGCCAACCCTGATGAGTCCGTCTCAGTAAGGCAATTGATTTTTCCCTGTAAGATTGACCAGTTTTCAGTAAGGTGTAACAAAATATCAATACTATTGTAAAGCTGAAACACATAATTAAAAGTTTGATGCAGTGACGATAAACATTATGCTCAACTGAAAAATTTGTAAAGGACGCATAGACTTTATTTACCACTAGTACAGTTGCACAAACTTTAGTTCCAAACCCTATACAACTCAATGGCTTTTTGCTATCTCTCAACTTGACGTAATTCTTGGAAATTCTTGTTCTATTTCACATGATGACAGCAATCATATCTCCCGCCATGAGACATACTCAAATTGGCACGTGATGTCCAATGAACGTAATTGTGGCCTTTTTAGCTTTTATTCACAAGAATCTGAATACTTCTTTTTTATTCTTCTGTGTTGATTATTAACACTTTTTTTGGAAGCTTATTTTTCCTTTCATCTTAAACATGCATCACCATTTTTAAATAAACATTCTATAATCAACAGTTTGATGATGAAGATGCTTTGCATGAACAAAAAGGTGCAGTTTCAAGCAACTGGGGTGCTGCAGCTAATATGAAATCCAGATCCAAATCAAACATGGATGAACCAATTATCCAGAATTTTTGGCACTGATCATATTTCTGTAGTTTTTGCTTGTATGCCATAAGTCTGTAATTTAAGGGTAATTTTGGCAAGACTTATGGCAAAATCATAAAGGTTGGCATGTCTGGCAATGGCAGATCTGAGTTTGTGCAGTTTGCAGATGGTGTTGACTTCTAAGCGAATATATAAGGCACTCGGGCAAGATGAAATATTAAATTGCTGTCTGTCTTCAAAAAATATCATGTAGACATGTTAAAGTTCAACCATAATGTCAATATTTACCTCAAACAGTTCTCCTGGTATGTTTCTCAGTTTGTTACTGGATAAGTTTATTTTTCTTAACTCTGAAAAGTACTTAAGAGTTAGCGGACTTGCTGTCGCCAGATGCTCAAGTGACATAACAGTGTTACTGGACATATCCAGGGATATCAGAATTTGCTCTCTGGGATTTGCTGACTCAGCATCTTGAAAAAAAAGAGATGAAAACTTTAAACAATCAAGAACAACAACTTGACATTTTTGTATAAAAACAATGAATTATGTTAAAATAGATGTTCAATTAAACATTACTTGCCTCTCAATGCACCATCTAAATATACACAATCTTTTTAAATGCTCTGGGCTACTTTTGTCATACAAAAAGGTTTTACGCTTCTTGTTGAATCTAGTAATATTGTGAATTGTATCATGTTCAAAAAATGTCTACAGAAATCAGTGAGATTTCTATCACCACCTTAGTCCTGTGTTATGCAGATGCCAATATATATCCTAACATTAAACACTTACAATATCCGATAAAGCAAAAATATTTTATGTTTCCTTCATGATTAGTCTGAGATGGAAGCCACAGCAAATATTTAACTTCTATATCTTATGAAAAGGTGATATTTTACCTTCAACCCACCTAGCCCTTTACCTTGCAGCATAGGGGAAACACATACTCACACTCATGATACATCATACCAAAAAATATCTTGATTTACTGGACAACTGTCTCTCAAATGGTGTAGAAAGAGTTAAAGTTACAATTACAAGCTAAAATCTCCAACTCCAGCAGGTACAACAAGGATCCACAACCTTCATGGTTATTAACTCAGCCTTGTGATATATCATAACAATATGATTACTCTTTCTATTAGCATATTCTTGTGAAATACCATACCAATATGATTCCTCTATCATCTACCATTTTGAAATATCATACCAATAGGATTACTATCAATGTATCCTTGTGAAATATTATATTAATATGGTTAGTATGTTTGCTCTCTCTACTGGCATATTCAAGTGAAATATCATACCAATATCACTACTCTGTCTGCTAACCTTGTGAAATATCTTACTAATATGATTATTCTATCATCATATCCTTTTGAATTATACCAATATCATTACTCTGTCAGCTAATCCTTGTGAAATATGATACTAATAAGATTACTTTCAACTGGCATATCCTTGTGAAATATCATATCAATATCATTACTCTATCAGCTATCCTTGTGAAATACGATACTAATAAGATTACTTTCAACTGGCATATCCTTGTGAAATATCATATCAATATCATTACTCTATCAGCTATCCTTGTGAAATATGATACTAATAAGATTACTTTCAACTGGCATATCCTTGTGAAATATCATATCAATATCATTACTCTATCAGCTATCCTTGTGAAATATGATACTAATAAGATTACTTTCAACTGGCATATCCTTGTGAAATATATCAATATCATTACTCTATCAGCTATCCTTGTGAAATACGATACTAATAAGATTACTTTCAACTGGCATATCCTTGTGAAATATCATATCAATAGCATTACTCTATCAGCTATCCTTGTGAAATACGATACTAATAAGATTACTTTCAACTGGCATATCCTTGTGAAATATCATATCAATATCATTACTCTATTGGCTATCCTTGTGAAATATGATACTAATAAGATTACTTTCAACTGGCATATCCTTGTGAAATATATCAATATCATTACTCTATCAGCTATCCTTGTGAAATATGATACTAATAAGATTACTTTCAGCTGGCATATCCTTGTGAAATATCATATCAATATCATTACTCTATCAGCTATCCTTGTGAAATACGATACTAATAAGATTACTTTCAACTGGCATATCCTTGTGAAATATATCAATATCATTACTCTATCAGCTATCCTTGTGAAATATGATACTAATAAGATTACTTTCAGCTGGCATATCCTTGTGAAATATCATATCAATATCATTACTCTATCAGCTAATCCTTGTGAAATATGATACTAATAAGATTACTTTCAACTGGCATATTCAAGTGAAATATCATATCAATATCATTACTCTATCGGCTATCCTTGTGAAATACGATACTAATAAGATTACTTTCAACTGGCATATCCTTGTGAAATATCATATCAATATCATTACTCTATTGGCTATCCTTGTGAAATATGATACTAATAAGATTACTTTCAACTGGCATATCCTTGTGAAATATATCAATATCATTACTCTATCGGCTATCCTTGTGAAATATGATACTAATAAGATTACTTTCAACTGGCATATCCTTATGAAATATCATATCAATATCATTACTCTATCAGCTATCCTTGTGAAATATGATACTAATAAGATTACTTTCAACTGGCATATTCAAGTGAAATATCATACCAATATCATTATTCTATCTGCTACCATTGTGAAATATCTTACTAATATGATTATTCTGTCATCATATTCTTTTGAAATATACCAATATTATTACTCTCTATCAGCATATCCCTTTGAAATATACCAATATGATTACTCTCTATCAGCATATCCCTTTGAAATATGATACTAATATGATTAATTTCAGTTGGCATATCCTTGTGACATATCATACCAATATCTTTACTCTATCAGCTATCCTTGTGAAATATACTAATATGATTATTTTATCAGCATATCCAAGTGCAATATACTAATACGATTATTCTTCATCAAATCCTTTTGAAATATACTAACATGATTACTCTTATTGATGTATTCTTGTGGAATAAACAAATGTGATAACTCTCACATGGCATATCTTTTTGCAATATATAAATATGATTATCAGCATATCCTTGTGAAATACACAGTCATGATTACTCTCCGTAAGTATATCCTTGTTAGATATTATAAATATGATTACTTTCTTTCTAGTGGAAACTGAAGTGGCTCAGACATTAGTGTGCCAGACACAACAAAAAGTGTGCCGGTTTAAATTCTACCATTGGTTGTTGTTGTTATTGTTGTTCTAGGGTTTAACGCCATTTTTCAGCACAAGATAGGCCATATATGGCGGCCAGTATAACTGGTGGAGGAAGAACCCTGGAAAACCCAGGAAAGAACCACCGACCCACGAGAAGCTACTGGCAGGCTTTCCCACGTACCCACGCTAGCCGAGCCTTGGACTCGAACATACGCAGACAGAGGTGAGATGGCAGTGATCCGGAACGGTGAGCGCTTTAGACCACTCGGCCACTCGGGGCCCCCTCTACCACTGGACCAGCTTGGGTAAGCTACTGTGGTGTGTCCTTGGGCAAGGCACTTTTCTCCAGTTGATTCAGCATTAAAGAACTTATTTGTTTTGCTGTGCCATAAAGCATCAAATCAAACCAAACTACCTCTGTTGGCATATCCTTTGTGAAATATTGTACCAATATGATTGCTCTCTGTATCAGCATATCCTTGCAAAGTATACCAAAATGATGACTCTATTGCATATTCTTGTGAAATATACCAATATGATCATTCTATCAACATATCCTTGCACAATATACTAATCTGATCACTCTCTATATCATATCCTTGTGAAATATCATACCAATATGATTACTCTCTCTATTGGCATATCCTTGTGAAATATATGATTGCTCTCTCTATCAGCATATCCTTGTGAAATATTATACCAACATGATTACTCTCTCTACTGGCATATCCTTGTGAAATATATGATTACTCTATCAGCATCTATTTGTTAAATATTATACCAATAGGATTATTCTCTCTACTGGTATATCCTTGTGAAATATATGATTGCTCTCTCTATCAGCATATGCTTGTGAAATATCATACCAATATGATTACTCTCTCTATTGGCATATCCTTGTGAAATATATGATTATTCTCTCTATCAGCATATCCTTGTGAAATATCATGCCAATATGATTACTCCCTCTATCAGCATATCCTTGTGAAATATCATACCAAAATGATTACTCTCTCTATCAGCATATCCTTGTGAAATATCATACCAATATGATTACTCTCTCTACTGGCATATCCTTGTGAAATATTGCTTTCTCTATCAGCATATCTTTTTGAAATATCACACCAATATGATTACTCTCTCTACTGGCCTATCCTTGTGAAATATCATACCAATATGATTACTCTCTCTATTGGCATATGTAATTCAGTTTATAAGAAAACCATCAGTCTAAAGAAGAGACACAGGTACACATAGATGAACACGAATGGACACAAATATATTTTCAAAACACCAGATGTATACAAGTTTCTAACACATGAATAGTGGTCTTCAAACCTGATGGTAAATCAATGCTGGACTTTCTGTTTGTGGGAACTCTCCTCCTGTCTTTGTTTGGCATGACTGGCATGGATCCCTAAAAGGAAGAGAAATGAATAAAAAGTTATTACAACTTGCACCATGCACCTAGCTCAGTTTTAGGTGAAATTTTATAATCATGTGCCCACCCCCACCCCCACTGACGATAAATGTGTTCAAAGGAGATGAATGCCTCACCCCTGTGCCTGAAACGACCTAAATGCAAAAACCTAATCAAAGTGTGATTGATGTTTGGACACAGGTAGTGCTAATTGCCACAGCACTGTTTTAGTACAAACAATGGACTGACAGACACTGTAACTAACATATGTTGCTCTTTTACGTAATTATTACTATGGGAGAAAACTGAGTGAGCAGATTTTTACCTTTCTTTGCTGCAGATACCGTGTGGAGAATGACTGTGAGACTTCTGTAGATGAAAAACTTGATGATGAATTAAGCTGGTTATTCCTAGGTGATCTTGACCTTTTTCTCAGCCACATGCCAGATACTGGAATGAGAAAACATGTCCTAAAATATTAAACATTTCACAAGCAAAAACAGCAATGCAACTCAAAAATCACAAATATTTGTCACACTGATGCTAATATAGTTATAAAAGAGTGTACAAATTAATTATAATAAAATATGAAGTTTTATATGATACTCAATACAAAACTTGACAGGTTTTCATAAGTTTACTGTTGAAGATTTTAGGATTTTCAATAGGCTTATTCATGAATAATTGTTTTGTAATTGCAAAATAGTGTTAACTGAAGTAAACTTACCACTTTGTTCGATCGCGGAAACCTGCTGTTTCTAAATAGTTATCAGACCCTTATTGATGAGGCCCTAAAACACATGATGGGCCTTAAACATGGAAAAACAAAAACACTGAATACGAAATGGAGATTTCATACATATATATATATATATATATATAGTAAAGATCCAAATATGAATAAATATCTATGGGAAATGTTTACAAGAACACTTCACAAAATATATATTGACATAAATTGTAAATTAATTTCAATTGAATCAATTCGTTACATCTTAGATTATGGTACAGAAATGGAAAATTGGTCTTTTGGTGTAAAGATATAAATTGAACATGACAATAACTATAAAATTTAATGCAAAAAGATGATATAATGAAAGAACATATCTCAGTACAGTTTCCTTCACCATAGAAATGAACATCTTATCAATAAGGCACCTTTATTCTGAAGCATCTTCAATATTAAAACTGCATTCATCACAAACTGGAACTCTGGTTATATGAAGACAGTGTTATGTTAGTACTGTGCTATATTAGTAGTGTTACATTAGAATGTATTATATGAGCATTGTGTTATATTAGTACTGTGTAATATTGGGATGCTTTATAATGAGGGACCAGTGTAAAATCCCTTCTAATATGGCAAGCAATGAAAGAAAAACAAGCGTACCATGAATGGCCCATTAAACACCCACCCCATATATAACAACCCCTATTTAGAGAAATGAAATTTTTGCATAAAAGCTATTTTTTTTCTTCTGTTTGAGTGAACTTGACCATTGCCTCAAAATTTATAGGTTTCATCCTTACCCTAAGTGCAAGCCATTTACAATGTTCTGGCCTGGTCTGTGGTGTAGAACTGATGTTATTGTGCAGAACCATTTGTCTTCTTTCAGTCACTGACCTTGATCTTTTACCTTTTTGACCACAAAATCAATAGCATTCTTCCTTGCCCAAAGTGCAAGCCATCCACAAAGTGAGATTGAAGTATATCATAAAAAACTAATGTTATTGTTCAGAACTCCTTTTTTTCTTTCAATCCAAAGACCTTGCCCTCTGACCATTTGATTCCAAAATCAATATGGTTTTTCCTTACACCAAGTGCAAGCCATCCACAAAGGTTGGTAACGGTTGATGGTGGACAACTAATTTAAAGCTAGATGCAGAAACCATATTGGTAACAGACTGAAGGACGGACAGACAGCGTTATGGCATGATATTATCTTCCTTATGACAGGCATATAAAACCAACAACAACTTGCAAAAACTGACCAGTGAGTGTGTCCTGGACAATATCTTCATGTTCCAGTGCCTCAGTGGTTTGACGTGGGTCCTTTGGGTTGAATGGAATATTGGCTCCTGTAAGAGTTGTCTGTTTCCATTCTTCTAGCTCTTCAGTTGAAAGGTCAAAGACAACATTCCCTATATTAAAGTGAAAAACCCTAAACATAAAACCCCTGGCTATATAAACATAAAGCACTCATAAATCAAAAGAGAAAAATTATACAACAGATCAAACAAAATGAAAAAGTATGTATATTCACATCCTTGTCCAACTCTGTCTGACAGACAATGTTTAAGTCTGTATTGTGCTTTGTACTGTACTGTCACTCCTGTATCACAATACATATTATATCACCCGCTAACTGAAGTCCCTGAGGACCTTTTCACAGCGGTCCAAAAGTACATAACAGCAACCGAGAGATTTGTTTAATAACTATTTATAAACATTTAAACTAACCTTTCTCTGACACATATTAGTTACTTCAAATATCCAACCAAATTATCATATTTTAAACAGCTAAAATCAGACCTAGAGGTCTCCCTTCAGATAATCTTACTTAGAACAGATTCCTGGTGTATGGAAAATGGCATGAAAGTAAACACAGACAAGACTAAAGTATTAATGATTGCTACCAAACAAAAGAGAGAATAATTGGAAAATAACCTGAATCGTAAGTTTAATGAAATTTGTCTACAAATGGTTACGATGATAGAATCCCTAGGGGTGATGGTTGACAACAATTTGCAAAGGAATGAGCATTATTCAAGTCAGATATCATGAAGTCAATTCTTCACTGTGGTAATTTAGCAATAAAAAGGCCGTATCTATAAACTAAACAAGGTTAATATATATACAAGCATACCTACACTACTTTAATGTTATCTAGGGAAACACTAATCTAACAAGAATATTTACAAATTACTCCGCTTGCAATAATAATAGATAATGCTGAAAATATCTCGAATTCAATGAAAGATATTAAACTGTTAACAATAAGTGAACAAATACTTTTTAGGAAGGCTAGACTCATACAAAAGTTTAAAACAATATGGCCCAATTATAGCTCAATGAATTATTTCATTCTAGAAAACAATGCAACACTCCCATATTAGATTAATTTCAGCTAACCATGCACCTATCTATCAAAAAATACCAAATTACGAACTCTTTAAGAAATGTTTTCAATATTCAGGATCACTAATTTTGGAACTGAATACCAAAGAAAATTAGAGACAGTACAAATATAAATACATTTAATTATCATCTAATTCAATGGATAAAAAGTGGAACCTCTCTGATTTGACAAATACATTGCAACTTAAATTATGAATTCACTAAACTTCCACTTTGTTGTCTCACCCTGTTTGTACTGGACCACTCCAGTGGCCTAAGTGCTTAGAGCATCTGCTTAGGTTGCAGAAGGTTGTGGGTTTAAACCCCATCCAAGTCATACCGAAGACTTACAAAAATGGTACCAGCAGCTACCTTGCTTGGCACTCAGCATTAAGAGGTTAGTGAGCCTGGTATCAGGATAGTGTTATTGGGTGGGACATGATGCTACATATCTGTGGCATGATGCTCCAGTGCTAGACATCACTATAAACCGATAAGCTGCAGACGTTGTAATGATATGAATGCATATGTGTGTGTGACTATTTACATGTACTCTGAATGTAAATATGCCTATAAGAGAGGGCCACAAGGATTAGTTCCATGCAACTGTATCATCTCTTTAAATAAAGTCACTATTATTATTATTATTGTCATTATTATTATTATTATTATCATTATTATTTAAGCCATGATGGTCTTTAACCATGAGGCCCTAAACCATGAATGATCGCCCTAAAACATGAAGGCCTTAACTTTGAGACCCTAAATCATCATAGCCCTAAAACATGAAGGCTTTCAGCAAAAATGCTCTTAACCATGAGGCCCTAAAACATTAAGGTCCCTAACCATGAAGGCTCTAAGCCATGATGGCCCTAAAACATGAAGGCTTTCAGCAAAAATATTGCTTATCCATGCGGCCATAAACCATGACAGCCTTAAAACATGAAGGCTCTCAGCCATGATGGCCCTTAACTATAGAAAAACAAAAACACTGAATATATAATGTTAGGTAAATATTACTGTTTTTTAATGAACTCTGAGTCATAAAGGTCCAAACATTAATAAATATCTATGGAATAAATTGACAAGAACACTTCACAAAAGATATATGGACATAAATTTAAAATTAATTTCATTTGATTCCATTCTATCCATCTTAGATAATGATGCAAAATGAAAAATTGGTCTTTTATAATGGAAAAAACATTTCTCAGTATAGTGTCATTCACCAAAAAAATGAACATCTTATCAATAAGGCACATTTATTCTGCAGCATGTTCAGTACCAAATCTGCCTTCATCACAAATGGGATCTCTGGTTATATGAGGAATATGTTAAATTAGTACTGTGTTTTATGAGCTTTGTGTTGTATTAGTACTGTGTTATATGAGGACTGTGCTATATCAGTACTGTGATATATGAAGACTGTGTTATATTACTACTGTGTTATATGAGGACTGTGCTATATCAGTACTGTGATATATGAAGACTGTGTTGTATTAATACTCAGTACTGTGATATATGAAGACTGTGTTGTATTAATACTGTGTTATATGAGGACTGTGCCATATCAGTACTGTGATATATGAAGACTGTGTTATATTACAACTGTGTTATATGAGGACTGTGTTATATTAAGACTGTGTTAGATTAGGACTGATTAGTACTGTGTTATATTAGTAATGTGTAATACTGGGGTGAATTATGATGAGGGACCAGTATAAAATCCCTTCTATTAAGGCAAGACTCAAAAAAGAAACAAGAGTACCATGAATGGCACATTGTACACCCACCCCATATATAACAGACCTCTATTTAAAGAATTGAAAGTTATGCATAAAAACTATTTTTTTTCCCTTTCAGTTTGAGTGAACTTGACCATTGCCTCAAAATTGACAGGTTTCATCCTTACCCTAAGTGCAAACCATTTATAATGTTCTGTCCTGGTCTGTGATATAGAACTGATGTTATTGTGCAGAACCATTTGTCTTCTTTCAGTCACTGACCTAGACCTTTGACTTTTTTGACCATGAAATCAAAAGCATTCTTCCTTGCCCAAAGTGCAAGCCATCCACAAAGTGAGATTGAAGTATATCATAAAGAACTAATGTTATTGTTCAGAACTCCTTTTTTTCTTTCAATCCAAAGACCTTGCCTTTTGACCATTTGATTCCAAAATCAATATGGTTTTTCCTTACACCAAGTGCAAGCCATCCACAAAGGTTGGTAACGGTTGATGGTGGACAACTAATTTAAAGTTAGTTGCAGAAACCATATTGGTAACAGACAGAAGGATGGACAGACAGCATTATGGCATGATATGCTTTTCCTTATAACAGGCATATAAAAACCAACAACAACAACTTGCAACAACTGACCAGTGAATATGTCCTGGACAATATCTTCATGTTCCAGTGCCTCAGTGGTTTGACGTGGGTCCTTTGGGTTGAATGGAATATTGGCTCCCGTAAGAGTTGTCTGTTTCCATTCTTCTATCTCTTCAGTTGGAAGGTCAAATACAGCATTCTCTAAATTAAAGTGAAAAACCCTAAACATAAAACCCCTGGCTATATAAAAATGACTCTTTTAACCCCAAATGGGGTATGTAACCAGTCATAAAGAAATTATACACAAAAAGTTAAATGCATTATACAAATAATTGGAGAAGTTGCATAGGCTACCCATGCAAATGTAATTAAATGTGAGAAGATGATAAAGTGTTAAAAAATTGTAAAATCTTTTAAGGCAGAACTTTGTTGGCATAGGAAAAGCTGATAATATTGATGGAGTATACTTTCCTTAGAAGTGAAAAGACTTCTCCAACTTGTAATGGTATATCTTCCAAAAGTTGATTCTGGCTTATGTGAGGTCTCTCATATTGAGATCATGCTTCTTAACACGAGCGAAAGTAGTACCTGAGATATTTTTGGGATTTGGTACCACTCACTATACCAAGCAGAGATCACTCTGCCCAATTGACACCTTGGTGGGCATATAACTTTTAGCTTTTTAGCTAAAAGTTTTTAACCTGGGAGGGCTGGATTTGCAAGGTAGTAGTAGTTCTAAGGTATTATGATTGGGTAATAATTTAAAGAAGAACAGGATAAATGCATATTCATTACCACAGAGAGAAAGAAACTGAATTTTCATTACTATGGAGATAAGACAACTGTATATTTTCATCACAGTAACTAAGCTGACCCACAGCAATGCAGAATATGAGTGACTGTAATTCTGTAATTTAAAGTACCACAAAATGAAGAAAGGATCGAGCATCATTGACAATTTATCTTACCTTCTGGCTCTTTGGGACTTGTACTGTAAATTGGGGGCAATGCTTCAAAAGGTTGCTGTTGTGTTGTTGACTGATTAGAAGCAATCATGCAAGCTCCATTCCATGCTACTGGTTTAACTGGTTCAAGAAAAATAAAATTTACTGAGTTGAAACATTATTAATTTTACAATAATTATACAAGAACAATGTTCCAACAATGAACAATACTAAACTTATGCACCACGGCATCACATGCTTTTCTCACTTGTTGTGCACCAACCTTTAAAAAGTTGCCCACCTACCTGAGCTCTGACCCGAAAGGGTATGGTCAAAATTCTAAAACTGTGTACATCTACAGACCATAATCTCAAGTATATCCTAAGGTTTAAAGTTTCTGTCTTGAATGTTGTAGGAGTCATCATGCAACATTATGTACATGAAGACAAGCAATGTTAACTTATCCAAACAACTTCTTCAAAAGGCATGAGTATAGAACTGAAGATGACTCAAATGCTGACATGATGCTGTCTTTGATCTGATGTGGACTTAACTAGTGACCAAGAAGAAATCAATTAAACTTGGATGGATGACCACTTGCCACTGGTATCTAAACATGGTCGAGGTGGGTGGGTGGGGTGGTTTTCAAAGTAAATGTGTTACAACTGCACTAGCCAGAACCAACCCCAACCCTCAACTGATGAGTGTTTGAATAAAAAGTACCTAAATGATACATGATAAAAATAATGTGTCCCATGTGGAATGGGAACTGCATCATTCTCCATTAAACCTTGGCTTTAAGTCATCCCTCATCTCTCTTGGTCTGAAGACAATCTATATTTGGTGAAAATTGGATGCTTAAGTCATCTTACAGATATTGTTGATTTTCTTCAGTCAAATTGACTGTGAGCTTTCCTTCTTTCTCATGTCCACAAACCACTCACTGTATGCCTCAATCAATGATGAAGGCCACAATCAAGAGTTGTAAAGTTCAGGATTTAACACAAAAATAATAAAAATTACACAAAGCATGTACATGGACTGATAGAGACATGTATATAAGCCAATAATATGATATGTAAACAGATATATTGGTGGAATGAGGCCAATAATGCAGATTATATGATGTGTGTCTAGTCATACTGTCATAATGAGGCAACATTGCAACATTCAACCAAGTATACTTTGGTCTTAATGACCTCCACTTTGGTTTAAACAAAGTATACTTTGGTCTGAATGCCCCACACTTTGGTTTAAACAAAGTATATTTTGGTCTGAATGCCCCACACTTTGGTCTCAACAAAGTACACATTGGTCTTAATGACCTCCACTTTGGTCTTAATGACTTCCACTTTGGTTTCAACTATGTATACTTTTGGATTCAATAAAATACACTTTGGTCTTAATGACCTCCAGCTTGGTTTCAATTAATTGCACATTGGTTTTAATGACCTCCACTCTGTTCTTGATGACCTACACTTTGGTTTCAACTAAGTATACTTCGGTCTAAATAACTTCCACTTTGGTCCTAACAACCTCCACTTTGGTCTTAATGACTTCTGCTTTGGTCTTAATGACTCCCACTTTGGTTTCAACTAAGTATACTTTGGTCTTAATGATCTCCACTTTGGTCTTAATGACTTCCACTTTGGTCTCAATGACTTGCACTTTTGGATTCAATAATATACACTTTGGTCTTAATGACCTCTAGTTTGGTTTCAATAACATACACTTTGGTCTTAATGACTTCCAATTTGGTTTCAATTAATTTCACACTGGTCTTAAGGACTTCCACTTTGCTGTTAATGAACTCCACTTTGGTTTCAATTAAGTATACGTTGGTCTAAATGACTTCCACTTTGGTCTTAATGACCTCCACTTTGATTTTAATGACTTCCAATTTTGTCTTAATGACTTCCACCTTGGTTTCAACTAAGTACACTTTGGTCTTAATGACTTCCACTTTGGTCTTAATGATCTCCACTTTGGTAATAATGACTTCCACTTTGGTCTTAATGACTTCCACTTTGGTCTTAATGATCTCCACTTTGGTAATAATGACTTCCACTTTGGTCTTAATGACTTCCACTTTGGTTTCAACTAGGTATACTTTGGTCTTAATGACTTCCACTTTGGTCTTAATGATCTCCACTTTGGTAATAATGACTTCCACTTTGGTCTTAATGACTTCCACTTTGGTCTTAATGATCTCCACTTTGGTAATAATGACTTCCACTTTGGTCTTAATGACTTCCACTTTGGTTTCAACTAGGTATACTTTGGTCTTAATGACTTCCACTTTGGTCTTAATGATCTCCACTTTGGTAATAATGACTTCCACTTTGGTCTTAATGACTTCCACTTTGGTCTTAATGATCTCCACTTTGGTAATAATGACTTCCACTTTGGTCTTAATGACTTCCACTTTGGTTTCAACTAGGTATACTTTGGTCTTAATGACATCCACTTTGGTCTTAATGACCTCCACTTTGGTCTGAATGACATCCACTTTGGTTTCAACTAAATATGCTTTGGTCTTAATGACTTCCACTTTGGTTTCAACAGAGACACTTTTGTCTTAATGACTTCCACTTTGTTTTCAACAAAGTACAGTGTGACCCCACTATAACATGATCCTTTGTAACACAAATTCGGATATAACACTGTTGAGGTGTGGCTCCCAAAATTTCACATACATGTATTTTTGCCATTCATGAAAAAATATTCTTTCTTAAAAGTAAGAAAAAAATGTAAAAGGTTTATTATCATTTTGGGGAAGAGAACGCATATGAATAATACAAGATGATTGTGGCGTGGCTCCTGAAATTTTATATGTATTTCACGAAAAGTTATTTTTTTCTTCTTAAACGTATGAAAAATAACGTGTAAAATGTTTATTCTGGGATCACCAATTTCGCAAAATTGGATTTTTTTTTCCTTATTGGCGACAAAATATACCATCTGGTGATTTTTTACTGGCTACATTGTTGGAAGTTTAAACTTGTATATACAACCGTTGGTTTGGAGTGGAGAAATTCAGAGGCCCCATGAAATAAAGCCACAAACTGGATATAAAACATACTGAAATTTATCCATTGCTACATAAACAAATTCTTTGTCCATATTGATAAACCATCTAAACAGTGCATTGTTATATCATAATCTGTTTATTTTGAAATCTAGCACAAGTACTATATGTTGTGAGATATCCACTTTTTTGTTGTTGACATTTCTGTTAACAGAGATCAACCGGATCAAGCATCATCTCATATTCTATCTTTTGTCGGATTTCGACCACTTGCTAGTAAATAATATATTTACATAAACTGACATTTGTGTGCGGATGGTAAGTAAAATTCCTCTTCTTTTCACTCAGAATTAAATCCTTCAGAACACTCGCATTTTCTGTAATAATCTATGTCATCAGACCAGAACATCTGCGTCTCTATCATCTGTTGACCCTTTGTAAAATTTCTGATGCATACTTGGAAGGCACATCACGCTGCTACCATAAATGTAAAAAAAAAAACTTACTTATTGGTTTATTCAATAAGCAGAGAGGAACAGTGGCTAGAATAGACCAAATGACAGGCAATTCCTTGTTAAAAATGTACCCACATAACATAGTTTGCTGAAATTTCAAAGGAAACAGATTACCTTTGAAACACTGATTGTAATGAAAACGTAATAAGCACATGGGAAGAAAAAAATCAATCTCAATCATGCAATACAATTATTTGATGTTGCTGCCACAATAAGAAATGGGCATTTGTTTGGTTCTCCAAAGCTGTCCTTTAGTGTTGACTTCAATAACGCATGCACCCTTCATCAAAGAAAGCCATCTACAATCTTCAATAAAAATAAAAAACTTGTCTTCATAGGAAGTCAGTACCAAACTTAAATAAAAGTAACAGAATCTGATGGATTTTTGCATTTTCCAATGTGACTGGAACACATTAACTGTGCCGTAAAAGTTTCCTTTTTACAGGGAAAAAGTTTATGCTTACGAATGCTACAAACAGTGGCTTAAAATGCAAACTAACTTTTACCGACTTGGGACGTACTTAAAAGTAAATGTGCTTCATCATTTGTTACGTGATACTGTGCTATGTTTTTTCCACTGAATTCAGACTAATATGACCTGTGACAAAATTATTGAATATTTTAAACCTGTGTGTGTGCATACTTTTGATGTGATCACTTGTATTGTGGATTCATTTATATGATGAGATTCGGGAGTGAGTGTTGTTACTCTATTCATGCTACACATTAGACATGTATATATAAACAGTATTCACGTATATGTACCAATTCGTGGTTCTCTAAATAAAGTAAACTATTATACATGTCTTCTCTGTTTTCACTACAGGTGTATTTCTCATTTAATATGCAACGATTTAAGATGGTAACTGTGCCCATGAAGCACATATTTTATCGCCTGCATTTATTACCTTGCCCCCTCCTGCACATTATTTTGGGTACATGCATCATTTTCTTCAGCTAGCTAACCTGGTTCCTTATAACACAGTTCATTGTATAACACGGTCAGGTTCTATGGCTCCCAACTACCGTGTTATAGCGGGGCCACACTGTCTAATTTGGTCTTAATGACTTCCACTTTGGTTTCAACTAAGTATACTTTGGTCTTAATGACTTCAACTTTGGTTTCAACAAAGTACACTGTGGTCTTAATGACTTCCACTTTGGTCTTAATGACTTCTACTTTGGTTTCAACTAAGTACACTTTGGTCTTAATGACTTCCACTTTGGTTTCAGCTTAGTACATATTGGTCCTAATGACTTCCACTTTGGTTTCAACAGAGTACACTTTGGTCTTAATGATCTCCACTTTGGTTTCAACCAAGTACACTTTGGTCTAAATGGCTTCAACTTTGGTTTCAACAGAGTACACTGTGGTCTTAATAACTTCCACTTTGGTCTTAATGACTTCTATTTTGGTCTTAATGACTTACACTTTGGTTTCAGTTAGTACATACTGGTTCTAATGACTTCCACTTTGGTTTCAATAGAGTACACTTCGGTCTTAATGATTTTCACTTTGGTTTCAACTAAGTAATACTTTGGTCCTAATGACTTCCCCTTTGGTTTCAACTAAGTAATACTTTGGTCTTAATGACCTCCAGTTTGGTCTTAATGACTTCCACTTTGGTTTCAACAGAGTACATTATGGTCTCAAATGAACTTCACTTTAGTGTCAGAAACTGCAGTTTGAACCCATGGTTGTCAATGATGTCACCCTAGAACTCAACTCGATTTAATCTTTGGTCTTTTTAATTCATGTGGTGGCAGATGCTGAAGCCAGTACTCAAATCAACATGACACAATGTCCAATAAATGTAATTGTCACTTTTCCTACTTTTCTGTCCAAGCACAGCCAATTATCCGAATTTCCTTTTTTTTTACTTTTGTACTGTGTTGACTTCTGTACTAATTGTCTGCACTTTTTAAGGTACTGATTGTCCACTTTTCTTTTAATGTGTTTACAGAACATTTGTCAGACAATGCTAAAGTGTAAAAGCACAAACTTGATCATGCAGCTGTTTTGTATGTGTAAACTAGAGTATCCGAGGTACTCCCTCCAGAGTTAGTCTAGTTCCCTTATCAACTCCACTGAATCTAATATGAAAACCTAAATCTATACTAAACTAGGACAAGCCAATATCTGGATTGACTGTAACGATTATATCTGATTAGTTTTGCTACTGTTCGATGTAATATAAATGTCATTTCAGTAAGCCTTATAGTAGAATCATACAGGTTAGCTTGTCTGTGGTTTGAAGACTTACAAGATGGTCGGTTGAAGCTGGAGGATTTCTGTTGATCTCCGTATTGAGTTTTATCACTGTGATGTCGCCTCACCGTGTACCTGTACTTCACTTCCTTCTCCCGGAGAAGGTAAGAGTCACTCTTAGAGTGCTTTAGACGCTTCAGCCTTTTTTGCTCGCCGTCCTTAATCTTCACAAAAAGCTGCTGACTTGAGTCTATCCAAAGAAATGGATTAAGATGGAGAGATGTCTCAATTATCATTTTGTTGATAGAATTTTATATGTTCTGTCTTATAATGGTATCTGATTCCACAAAATTCCAGCAAAAAATTCCATAAAATCACACCTAATAAATTGCCTGAGCTGTTTAGACTAAGTGCAATAAAAAAAATCTAAATATTTAGCTAATAAACATAAAACTATGTTACAGCTCTTAGTTTCAATTTAACATTAAAACTATCTAATGACAGAAACAAAATAGAATTTTATTTCCCCTGTAAGGGCCTCAGGATCCCATGAGATGGAATTGGTCACATGTTGAATCAGTGAATGGTCCAGCGTCAAGGAGTCAGTACTTTGTTTTGCTCACATTTGAAAAGTTCGTGATTCCAGTAATTTACAGCTGAACTTTCATGCAAATTTGAAATCAGCACGGGGCAGAAACTTCCTCTCCCATTTTGAAGACCTTATACAGTCATGACTATCGTACTTCATTGTTTCATCATTTTTGAGTGTGTCGTCTCTTGCACAGCTTTGCACAATGGCAGAATCAGGACAAAGCCAAAAGTATCCTGCCAATATGGGGCACAGACTACTGCAAGAAATATTGCAAAAGAGAGCCAAGCAGCGTTTTGATGATAAGGCCAAAGATTTCTCCATCACAGTTACAACAAAATGCAATGATTCCCAAGGGGGAAAAACTATGCAAAATGATAGCCCTGTAGTGGCATCAAAAAAAAAGGAGAAATCCTGCATCTACAGATAAGGGGACTATGCCATTACCGACAAGTTTGCCATATGACTGTGAAATCTCAAGAGAGTCGGTGACAGAAAATGTAACATCTGCACAACAATGGCGGCACCCAGACGACAGTCTTATTGAACAACAAGCGACACACAATCAAATGATGTGGGACCGTCAGCTTGAATTATTGACAAATTTGGCAGCTACAGTAACAACTCTGAAATAATAAGTTGACAGTCTTAGCAAAACTCTCAATGCTGATATGCTGGGATTTGATGGACTGGCACGGAAACATGTACAGATGGAAACAGTTCAGCATAACAAGGAAAGTGATCTTTATAACACCGGTGTGGAAAGTGAGGAAGATGTCGATGACTTCGAGCATGACCTTCAAAACTTAGTAACATCACCACAAATTTACCCTCAGAAATGGAAGGAAACTACATCCTGAAATAACTCGTTGACTTTTATGAAGTGCACGAACGTTGTGGGCCAACCATTTAGGAGAGCTTGGCCAAAGTTGTGAATGCAGGATTCAGGGCCCAAATAGCACAGGATAAATTTAAGGAGTTGAGTAAAAAACATTTAAGGCCACAAAATTGTCAAAATTTAAGTATGCCTAAAGTAAATCCCGAAATTTGGGGAAAAATGAAGCTGCAAAATAAATGGATGCCAAGCGCTCCAAAAGTTCCAAGGAACTGTTGCTAAAGCTGGTGTTCCCCTTCTCAGGCTCCTGGATGAATTAATACATAATAAGTTAGGTGGTACACCTGCAAATGTAAATAAACTGCTTGCAGATGCTGGTGATGTATTGCAGATGCTTTCATCTGCATTTTGTGACATGTCTCATAAGAAGAAAGAACTGATCAGGCCGGATCTCCATTACAGTTATCAATCTTTCTGTGCACCCCAAAATAAGGTAACTGACCTCCTGTTTGGAGATGATCTGTCTACAAAAGTTAAAAATATTGCAGATGCTCAGCAGATGGGGAACAAAGTGTCTGGAAAGCTTTCGGCTTCAAACCCTGAAAGATACTCAAATAATAAAGGTGCTCAAGCAGGACCCAAGTCTTTTTTATTTAAGATGGGGGCCAGGTCCCACCCCTATCAGTGGCAACCATACCAACAGGGACCACAGAACCTCAAAAAGAGAAGACCTTACAACCCCATCAAGATTTGTGAACAGAGGCAGTGTTGCATCTTCCACAAAAACTGTAAGTAGCAGTTTTCCCTTTCATGAGAGCACAGTTTCTTTCCCAACCTTATAAAATACACCACAAAATTTTATCCTGGTAAAGTTGGTCAGTGTACTAAAAAATGGTAGAAGATAGCCTCTAATGCATGGATTTTATCTAATCTGAAAGGCTATTGACTCGAACTCGATAGTAGCCCAATCCAAACTTGTATTCCAAAACAGAAAATTCTCTGACAAAGAATCCACTGTAATTACAACTGAAATTGATAAACTGCTGGAAAAGGGAGTGTTAGAGAGAATAAACTTTGATTGTGTAAAGTACTTGTCTAACATTTTCACTACAGAAAAGCATGATGGGAACATCTGGGTTATACTTAACCTACATGCTTTCAATGCACATGTGGTACATCGCCATTTTAAAATGGAGACATTAAAAACAGCACTGACCATTGTTTGCGATGATTCTTATTTTGCTTCTATGGACCTGAAAGATGCATAGTACTCTCTTCCAGTTGACATTGCTCTTCACAAATATTTATACCTTCACTGGAAAAGACAATTTTATCAGTACATACGTTTACCAAATGGACAAGCATCTGCACCACAAGTATACACCAAAATAATGAAACCTGTTTTTTCTTCCTTTGCGTAAGATGGGTTATCTCAATGTTGTCTATTTGGATGATAGTCTTTTTCAAGGTTCAGCATACTTAGAGTGTCAAAACAATGTGTACCATACTGCTGCATTATTGGATGATTTAGGATTTACAATACACCCAACTAAATCCATTTTGCAACCTACACAAACTAATCAGCTTTGTGGGATTTCTCATTAATTCAGTAAATATGATGGTTAGATTGACTGAAGGAAAGGCACAGGTATTGATTGAGTCTTGTGAAACTGCTGAAGCAGAAACATTTGACTATTCGGGAATTAGCTCAATTAATAAGCACAATGGTTGCTAGTGAGCCAGGATTAGAATATACCCCTCCCTATTACAACCCTTTGGAAAGGGAGAACGACAGATTACTGAAAATGCATAAGAGGTAACCCAGACATTATCATCAAAAGAGACGGTTCTCTTATAGGATGGGTAGAGGTAAATGAGAAAGACGATGTTAAAACTGGTGGTTGCTGGAATAGTACTGAGAAAATGAGCCACATCAATGTTTTAGAATTGCAGGCCTGCTTCCTGACATTAAAGTCTCTTTGTGGATACAAATATAACTTACACATTAGGATCTTCATGGATAATACTGTAGCTGTTTCCTACATTAACAAAATGGGAGGTAGGAAGTGATTACTAGATGAAATGGCCCGTGATATTTGGTTTTGGTGTATAGAAAGACAGATTTGGTTGAGTACTTGCCATCTTCCTCAATGATGATACAGAGTGGATGTTAAACAAAGCGATCTTTAATAAAATTCATACAATATTTGGACAGTTTGATATTGATATGTTTGCCTCTAGATTGAATCATCAAATTCACAAATACGTGTCATACAGACCAGACCCACATGTGTGGGCCATTGAGGCTTTCTCTATGACATGGTCAGACTTAACTTTATATAAGTTCCCACCTTTCAGCCTGGTGGGACGTGTTCTTTAGAAGATAGTAGATGACTGTGTAGATGTGGTTCTTGTAGCACCATTGTGTACACCACAGCCCTGGTTTCCCTGAGTTTTGTGACAAATTGTTCAGCAACTGTACAGTCCTCCAGAGATTTGTTTTCTGTTGACCTTGCCTCAGGATCCACTCAAGGAACATCAACTGCGGATAACCCTGCTAGTTGTTTTTCGCTTATCAGGAAAGCCTTGTTCCATAAAGGCATAACAGGACAAGCTGCCAGTGTCATACTCAACTCATGGAGAGAATGTGCAAGCATACAATATTGGACACATCTCCAGAAATGGCTGCTTTTTTTAGTTGGGAAACATACTGATCCCCTTGATCCACTTGTAAATTTGGTCCTGGCTTTCCTGACAGAGCTGTTTGACTCTGGTTTAGGTTACAGCTCCATCAACACTGCCAGATCTGCTATATCTAGTTTAGTTAAATTGAGTAGTAATGTTGACCAAGGTAATAATGTGCTCATAAAAGGATTTTTTGGAGAAGTTTTTCTATGCTGGCCATGTTTGACAAGATATGGCATAACCTGGGATGTGAGAACTGTGCTTCAGCATCTGGAAAAATTGTTTCCCTTGGGGAACATTTCTCTGAAATAAGTGACTCAGAAACTGGTGATCCTGTTTGCCTTACTTAGTGGCCAGAGATGCCAAACTTTGCATGTCATAAATATTGATGATATTACTATTTGTTCTGATAGGGTTGTTGTCAGAATTAGGGACCTTTTGAAGCAATGTAAACCTAGTCAACATCTATCACAAATGACTTTTTCTGTGTATCATGATAAAAGACTATGTATAGTTGAAACCTTACAAGAATACATCAGTAGAACTTCTTCCCTTTAAGAAATGAGAAAAAGAAAGAAAAAATATTGATAACCACACAACCTCCTTTTAGAGCTGTTGCTAAAAGCACCATAGCTAGATGGATCAAGACTGTTATGAAGGAGGCATGGATTGATACATCCATTTTATGGGCCCACAGCACTAGAGCTGCATCAAGCACTGCTACAGCTAAAATGGAACTGTCTTTGCATACTATTATTAAGACTGTATGATGGAGCAATGATTGTACTTTCTGCAAGTTCTATCATAAACCAGTATCAGATAGCTTAGATTTCAGCAATGCTGTGCTTGGGAAGTACCAGCTATAAAAATGTTTGATTCCATCTCAGATGCTTATGTACTGTTTTTTTATAGTTTACCTAGTACAGTAAAAACTGCTATGAGCGACCTCTGCTATGAGCGACCACCTGTCATTTCCAACCACAATCATAATGCACAGATCGATTTTATTATATAAATGCTCCGTTATGAGCGACCACCTGCTGAACACGACCAGCGACTGCAATGTCTTGGCAAAATATGCATTTTGACACTGCTATGAATGACCGCATTGCAAAAACGAGGATAAACTCCATTGACCTTTATTTAATACCCATAAAAACAACCACTCATACCATTATAAATTTTAAAAAGAAATTTGAAAAACATAGGCTGGCCACCAATATGTGTATTTTTTTTAGCTATGCCTATAGAGTTTTATAGTTTTTGTCATAAACCAGACTAAAGTATATGCAGAGTGTTTCCTAGTCTGGTTCCCTGCTTCATATGCTCCCTGCGTTGTTCTCCACTATTCGTATATGGGTGAGCAACGCAGGAAGCATAAAAACCAGGGAACCAGACTAATTATTCCTACACTTAGACTGGTTCCCAGCTTTATCATTGGACCTGGCATCCCTGTTAATGACCGTATGGTGAGAACAGACGGACACCACTGACCTGTATGTAATCAATTGTTGCAACGACCGCTTGATTAGTAATGATTGTTCTGATAAAAAAACAAACATAAAATGAATTTTAAAAAAAGGATTGTTGCTACCAGTGATAGATGCTACAGTCCGTAAACCAGTATAATGTACATGTCACGAATTGCCATTGTCAGAATTGATGTAGTGGTCACGTATATTGTTTGTCTTTAGAGTTAATCCACACTGGAGGGTGCATAAGGCCTATTAAACCAGCAAGAGAGAATTGTTTGTGGGATTTAATTAATAGTGTTCAAGACTTGTGATGTTTGTTGTATCTTCCCCCGATGTTAAGTGATTACATCCCAATCACAAAGCTGTCATCTATTCAAATTGGTGTGACTGGGTTATACACTTTGCTTTTAGAGTTAATCCCTGTATGTCATCTTTGAATGAAGCCGTTGACTTTTGTCTCTGAGTAAATGGTTCTGTTTCTGGATGAGATAATTCTTTCTTTTTATTTCATTAATTGTTAGATATGCAATCCACATGTAAAGATTTTTCATATTTTCCCACAGCTCAGTGGAAACTGTCTTTACGTTCGACATTACGATTGAGCACTAATAATTTTAACACCTAGAACCTTAATAACAATGGATGAACCTCAAACTAAAAAGTGACAAATTTTATGGCTGGAGAAAATAATTATTGTAACTGAAAGAAGTGAAAAATGACAGATGACTCGCAAAAAAGTGGTTTAAACGTCGGTAAAACAAATTTAGGTTGTTATAAAGGAAAACGAGTAATTCAGAAACAATGTCGTATGCTAAAATATGTGATCTTCAAATGTAAATATGATTTTGTGTTTAATAATAGAAGTATATCTTTATTGCTATTTAATTTAGTTTTTAGATGAATGCATACAATATTTTAGCAATAACTACTAATAAATAATAGAATATCTGTACAGTGATTGTGGTTATTCTTCTTGAAATTGTTCTGAAAATGGATCCTGAAAACTGGTCTTTTTGTACAAATCTGCTATAAGAGACCACCTGTCTTAAGAGACCACTTTTTGTTGGCAGAAGGGGCAGTCTCTCATAACAGGTTTTACTGTATCACAAATATACATTTCACTTTATTTTTTCTTCATTGTTCTGCTTGGATGCATAACTCTGAAATCTCATGGGATCCCAAGCCACTTACTGGGGAAAAAAAATTTCACAAATAAACAAGACTTACCATCCTCACAGTCTGATTGGGATTTTATGAACCTGTAAGTGCCTGAGGGATCACATGCCCACCCATATGCAAATTAATTATGTTCATGCATATCCCACCCTACTGTTGTTCTCTGAGGCATCCAAGCTGATCATGCTCCAATGACTGACTGATCACGTGACCAATTCCATCTCATGTGATCCCGCAGGCACTTACGGGATCATAAAATTCCAATTAAACTGCAACTTTGGTAAGTCTTGTTTAATTGTGAAAATAAAACGTATTTCATCATTATTTCAACTTTAATTGCATGCATCATAACTAACATTTACTCTCCAAGTCTTGATCTATAGAAGAATGACTAGTCAGGGTGGACTTGATCCAATCTGGGTCAAGGTCATTCAGTTGAAGGTTGCTCCAATTAATAGCTCCATCTGAAATAAGGATAAGCATTTCTTAATTCTGCACTGTCTCAAGAGTTGGGATTTTAAGCAGTACCTCCTGTAGGTCAGTAGATCTTACAGAGACTTTCCCCAAGTTCTTCCTCCACCAATATATTGACCACCATGTACAGCATATCGTGTGCAGGAAGATGACATTAAATCCCCAACCACAACATCAACAACTTCTTGAATGGTATAAGTATTTTAGAAACTGTAAGACACGCAACACCAAGATGTTGCATGCTAATAGCAAATATAATGTCTGTTATCCCTACCCCCAATATATATAAAGAGAAAGAGATACAGACACACACACACAAACATATATATATATCTATACACACACATACACATATATATATATATGGATATGTCTACCCATGTCACAGCTTGAATATAAATCTGAATCAATACAATTAAAAACCAACCTACTCCAAAATCATAATGATTTTTTTTTATTGGAGATGCTAAGATAATTTCCATCTAAAACTGCAATAACATCATATAGCTGAACTCACTTTCTCGATCAAAACCAATCTGTTCCAAAATACTTCCAATGATTTTTTTATTCCCCTTTGACAAGCTTTCTGCCAGAGGTGTTCCCAAGTCTTGAATTTCCTGCAATAAAAATTGACAAAGTCTTGTAAATAACTGTGGTCAAAAGGAACAGCCAAAGTTCTTTCTTCTATGTGTTAGCAAAACACATGTATAGGGCTAGATCCAGATGGAGATTTAAAAGAGGGGCCAACTCCAAATGTGTATCAAATCAGCCTATATGATCAATCTCATTGTAAACATTCTGAAAGTATGGACTAGACAAGAGCAGATCTGGACCAACATGACAGGAGGGTCTTCCTCCCAAGAACAGGGGTTTCTCCCATCCCTCCCATCACTCAATGAAACCTCCCAAATAACTCAACATTTTTATTGAAAAATGTTATTTTTTAAATATATTTTCACACCTCACTTCCAAATTAGTATATTTATGGTAATACTGCCTGTGATCATGTGACTGTGAACAAGCTGAAGCAGGGCAAGATGATTAAGTTGCTATTTTTCAACCAGCATAAAACAATTAATGCCCCTTTGATTCTGTCAGCAGGGTCAACTGGCTTCACCATTTTAAGTTTGTCAACATGCATTATACTATGTGTGATGATAAACAATGCCAAAAGGATTAAAGAGATTAACTGATTATGGTTCAATTACTCAAGAGCTCAATCAGCATAAAACAGGGTCAGTTTGGTCTTGATTTTTACAGTTGCAAAATAACTATGTGTGCATTATCTCTCAATGATAAGGTGCCAAAACCTTGGCAACCAAATATCATATAAAATTCAATGATGGATGGAAATGGGAATTTCAGTGGATGGAATCAAGTTCAAAGGCTATGAATATGCATTCTGCCCTTCCATAAAGCTGATTTTAAAATCTGCTATGGTGGCAAAAATGAAATTATGTATCAAGCAACATATTAAAGAATATCAAATGCAACAACAAATAGGCCATAACTGAAATAAAAATGTTTGCAGATTCTGCAACAAATGTGAAAAAAGATATTTGTGCTGGCTTGTATGAAATTTTCCAAGTGGATTTCAGATGGGTTATTACATATAAGACAAACAATGTTTGCCAATATAATCTTCCATTTATAATAGCAGATAATATTTCAGACCCAGTCAACATAATCTTCAATGACTCAGAAATCAAACGAAATTCTCATACAGATGGATGAAATTGGAGAAAAACTACTCATATAGTGACCCAAATTTTGGATCCTCACTGGGACAAGAAAATTGAAGACATGTACCACAAAGAAAGAAAACCAATAACTTAAAGGCATAGTATTAAGTATGGGGAAAAGCTGCGGCCCGATAAATTGATAATAGGGACAACATCAAATGTTCAGATCTTGTCTCTATTAAAACTTCCCATCCCTGAGTTAGCCAGATATCTCAATGGTTCATTCATGAAGAATATGTACTAGAACATAGAGTATATATACTCCCTACATTTAAATCTTACCCTCAAAGAATAAAACATACCTGCTTGAGCAGTAACCTGACTAAGTTCTCATTTTCCTGAGCAACAGCTATAAACAGTGGGGTTTCCTGCGCTTGGCGAATATTCACATCAGCTCCCAATTCCAGTAAACATTGGGTGGCCTTGTAAAAAATAAAAAATAATCATGAACATATACAGACAGGATAAAATTATATTCTGGTTCTACATTACTCTGGACTATATTTCCTTGTGTAATATAAAAAACATTATATTTTATCGAGCAGCAAAACCATGTGTTAAAATGTAATTTTTTTTAACACAACATGAAATGTATCTAATTATTATGCAGGAAAAAGAATATTTTCTTTTTATTTATATACCAAACATGTTTCTGAATAAAGTTTTGAAAATTAAATTCACTCTTCAGCACACCACCCTCACCACCCTTTTTGTAAGTTCACTTAAATTTCAATCATATTTATTGGTTGATCTTAAAAAAAATATCAGGGATTTGAGAGGACAGTAGGTTTGCAATAAATATAATTTTTTACATCTAGTAAACTACTTTACCATATCTGATCACAAAAGCAAGTCTGAATGAGTGATGCAGCGCACTAGATTTTTTACATTTTTGTCACAGTTGTTAAAGGGACATAACTTTGCAAAGAAGCAATCACTGATGAGTCAAGCATCTTTGGCAAAAAATAATTTCCATGTCTGACACATAACGCAGTTTCTATTTATTATTCAAGCTTAAAAAATGATCATTTTTTCTTGCTGCAAGTAAAGCTTCTATATGCACACAAAATCAAGCATCACATGGAATGATTCGAGATCTTGTATTCCATGTGTGAAAACATAAGGCTATATTTTCATGTGTGAAAATATAGGAATTTGTAAAAAATGAAAAATGTTTCCCCAACAATTTTCAACATTCACACTGAAGTATACAATAAATGTAATTCAATGTAGAGTTGGGTTTTTGTACACCTATATTTCCCCTAGTGCCTTCATTTGTTTTCCCACTGAATTTGAGATCAGCTTTCACCTAATTTTCATCAATGTACCTTAACATTCCGTCATGCTATATGTAGTTGGTAGTGAAGAGAAGATGATAGACTGATCTTTGTAAACAATCTGAATCAAGTCTCAACTCAAGTGTTTCAAGAGTAGAGGATAAAGGCATTTATTCACAAAAGTACTCAACGACATAAGTGTGCATTCAAACTCAATTCTGACAAAGTCTGTCAGAAGCCATTTTCTTACAAACAGTATAACAATTGAAATATGTTATGTGTTGATGGTTCCCAAATATATGACACTTATTGTCCAAAGTTTAGATGCAGAAGATCTGAATTTCCAATAGAGAATATTCATAGTTCAATGAACGAGATTTTTTTATCATCTATGTATTTATAAAACAGATATTTTTACCGAAATTTTAAATAAGATTTTAGCATAAGAAATGAAATGAATTTGGAAGGGAGAAGATTTCTTTAATCTTCTTAGGAAAATTAATAAGAGGAGTTACAGTAGTAGATTGTGAAATAAACAAGACATCCCTTCCTATGTCTTTATCCAAGTCTGGTATCATCCGTCACAAGAAAATATAATATGTCACGGTGTATTTACTCATAATAGAACTAAACCATGCCTATTAATTGAGGAAAACAATACAAGTCTAATCGTTCCAGTGGCCTAGTGGCTACAGCATTCACCTCAGATGCGGCAGCTCACAGGTTCAAACCTCGGCCAAGTCATACCAAAACTTATAAAAATGATACTAGCAGCTGCTTCGCTTGGCGCTCAGCATTAAGAGGTTAACGTTAGGACTGGTCAGTCTGGTGTCAGGATAATGTGATTGGGTGGGACATAATGCCACATATCTGCAGCATGATGCCCGAGTGCTCGACATCACTATAAACTGCCACACAGCAGACATTGTAGCAATATTACTGAAAATATTTTAAAGCTATGTTAAAAATCCAAATCGCACACAAACAGACACACACACAATACAAGTTTGTATCTTGGAAAATAAAACTGTTCTAATGAGATTTATTACTTGGATCTATAGAATCTTAATTGCAAGATTACTGAAGGAGAGTAATCATTCTATAGATTCTAAAGTGGAAGATTTTTTTTTTACCCAATGTACTTTTCACAAGACCATGCCATCTTTATTCCAAACACTTAATTAAACAAGAACACCATAGAATTTATGTTGAGCTCTCAATCAAAACACTGTTGAATGTTGGACCATGGTCCCAATCTCAAATGGTCGAGCAAGTTGTATTGCAGAAACAAAACTTTTGCTTCATAATGATTCATCCCAAACATGAGCAGAATCCATCAAGAGGTTTACAAAAATATCAGGAAATGATAAATTTGAACCAAAGCTTAAATACAAATTTCTATGTGACCTTGACCCCAAGATTAAAGAATGGGTGTGTCCCAAATGAATTATCTTTGCTTCATAATAATTCATTCATAGTATTTACAAACTCTATCAGGTAGTTTAGGAAATAAAAGAAAAATTAAAATCTGAACCATAACATCAAAGCAAATCTTCTATCACTGTGATCTTGATCCCAAGGTCAAAGGGGAAAGCATACAATAGAATTAACTGTTTCAGCTTCATGATGATTAATTCCAAGTATAAGCAAAATTCTGTGTTATGTATATTTGATTTAATTATGTCTGATTTAATATATAATTATTTATCTCAATTTATTTGTTTGTTTGTCAGTTTTAAATTTTTGTATTTTTCATTACATGCTAATGTAAATTTATTCACTGGACATGATACTTTGTCCAGAAAATAGTTTGACCTTGACTGCTTGTTTTAGTAAACACCAGGTGTTGACCTGGATCTTAAACTTGATTCAAAATTTAGTAATAGCCACATCAAAAAGTTTTTTTTTTATTTATTTTTTATTCTGGGTCTTATAAGAGTGAGATTGAGGCAGTATTGAATATGTGACCCTAGACTTGTAAATAGTTTTTAGTGCAGTAA
This sequence comes from Sinohyriopsis cumingii, assembly GCA_028554795.2. Classification (NCBI taxonomy): domain Eukaryota; kingdom Metazoa; phylum Mollusca; class Bivalvia; order Unionida; family Unionidae; genus Sinohyriopsis; species Sinohyriopsis cumingii. The sequence continues at coordinate 145,490,414 of CM068826.1, read as the reverse complement.
ACAACTTTTATTCTCAGTTTAAAATGATTGGGTCTTATCTAAGACATACAAGGACTGTGTGATTTTTTTTAAATATGTAAACATGACCACGTGACCCTTATCCGGAGTATAAAATTCAAGTTTTAAACCATCATATTAGAGAAGTAAACACAGTTGGGCTTTTTCCCTTACACTGGAAGGTGTTGTGTCGTTTGGAGTTATTTCAAATTACACCACTCCCTCGATAACTCGCACATATCGGGGTCCAGAAACATCGATCGCACTATAAGTGAGGCGCGAGTTATCGAGGGACCTATAAAATAAGCCCAAAACCAATAAAGTGATTGACGACATAACGGAGAAATAAGGGGGGGGGCGTAGGCATATTATACTGTTGAATACTCACTTTATAATCATTCTTAGATTAAATGTTAATAAATATCTCTTCATAATGGTGTACTTTATTATTTCCTCATAGGACAACATTAATTTCAGGATAATTTACAGTATATTGAGGCGATCATCAAAAACATTATTCCACGTGGTTTCTGTTCACTTAACATGTGTACCACTTCACACATTGTGTTCTACGTCACTAATTTTTATGTTGAATTGGATACATTCTAGTTTTATTCTTTGATCCAAATTAGACGTTTTTTTATATACAAAAGATCGACTCTTTTCGAGAAACAGTGTCGATCGAACGATAGATAGAAAAATATTTTTGAATGTGATAGAAGTAAAATGGAAAACAAAAAAAACAAGGGTTAATCAGTACAGACGTATTTAATTGGTCTACAAATTTAAAACAACGTAAATTAGAACAAGTTAATACTTGCCGTTTGTGCCACGCTTGACAAATATCAATTCACTTTTTGAAAAAATCAGTTATTTTTTTTGTGTATAAGTTACTCCTTGGTTTCTCTGCTGCCGAGCAAAATCCCTCAGATTTCTCAACTGCATGAGCTTTACGTAGTCAACATTTTGGGTCTCCAGCCACCTTATGGCAATATCAAAATATTGGATTGCTTCCTGTGCAGAGGAGTGGGGGGTGCAACATCTGCGCCTGCATCACTTTCAACACTTGTGTTACTCCAGTTAGAATCGTCTTCTGCTGCAAATTTGTTCGTTATAGAATTAATTATAGTTTCATCTGACATGTATTCGGCTGTGGGGCAATCATTATTGGCACAAATCCACTCATCCATATCATCAAGAGAAACGCCCATCTCAGGACCACGAGTCTGTACGAATTTCTCCCAAACACCCTCAGCATTAATGACATCAGTTTCACTGAAACATTCGAAGTCACTATCATCGTCGTTGTCTCTGTTACTGTTTTGCTTTACGTCAAAGGCAGCTCCAAGACCCTTAATCCAGCACCCGAGGTCTCTTGTAATCGATTTTTTTTTAATGCAACAAACACTTCCCCAAGTTGTTGATGAAAACAAAGCCAGCATGTACATGTAATTAGGTTCTCACAGAAGTACTCACGGGTTTCAATGTGATGGTCGATTGACTCTTTTCATGTTTTCAATGAACAGAAAATGTTGTGATTATAATGATTACACTGAAACGGAATTAAAGGATTAGAACGTGACTTTCACACAGGAAGACGTTTAATTGGTGTTTATTTCATTCTCTGTTGCCACCTGTTAGCATTTACCAGAAGTTTTCATTCATCGCTATTTCACCAGACTGTTTATTTACAGTATACTGACAACTATTTATCATAAAAACTTACATAATATATGATATCTTTAAACAGAGGTCTCGCTAGGATATTAAAACTGGGTCTTTCTGCCTCTGAAGTCATCACTAAATATCAGTACATTTTCTCACTCGGCCACTAGTCAAAGCCTTTGAACTAGCCGCCTAGCTGTTGCATCATGTTCTTTTTTTTATGTACTCTTATAAAATGGCAACAGTACATCAAAGAGTCTTTCAGTCACTCAATTCTGTCATTGTAAATATCAGCACAGTTAACTGATCAACACATTTTCCCACAAAGCAGGTGGCTGAAACAGGACCGGCAAATCTTTGAATTTTCCCACGCACCTATTACATGTGTATGGAGGACTCCCGCCTCAGTCATTTTCTGCATCCCAGATCAAAAATTGGCATCCAAATATGTGTAATTAAGCGTTTTCGAGATCTCTGAAATTAATTCTTCTTTAGAACTTGCAAATTTCAAAATATGGATTATATTTTTACGGGCATTAATCACCATTTTCGATGATAAAACCATTAATGTATCAAGGTTTAATTTATCAATTCTTATCGTAATTTTTCCATGTTCAGCATATTTTAACTCATTCAGCCCCAGACCCGTTATCAGTATCACTGCTGCTATGCCCCAGCAGCGCTAAGCTGTGTCTAGCTGCATGTGCCCCAGAGTTTTTACCTGTTTGAAAAATTTTGTAAACATCGTGCACATGCATTCACTCTTACCTTAATTTCTCTGCTTATATCCAATTAAAATCCAAGAAAGTTTCACCATTTATTGCAAATGAATTTGTCTACACAGTGATGCATTTTTTTTCCCTATTTGTCCAAGTCTTTCACGACTTATTTATACAGAATTTACAAAATTATGTGCAACGTTTATCCGCAAGAACTCAATCATCATCGCTGTTAGCATCCTCATCTTCGGACGATTCAATCTCAGAAACTTCTATGTCCGAATCGAAATCTCACAAAATATCCAACTGCCGAACATATCTTTCCTCAGCTTGCTCAGTATTTTCAAGATCAAACCCGAGAAACTCCTCATTTTTGCTCTCATCAAAAATCACTCTTACATCGGCCATCTTTTACGATTTTTCATGACCAGAACACGTGTAGTTAAACCGCTTTCAAAACAGGAGCCCTTAGCTTCTGAACAATTCAAATTTCCACAAATGAAAGTAAAATCATTTCTGACTGGTTTAATAGTTGTTAGTTCTTGGAATAAACCCATTTCTAACCAATCAGAGACGTTGAATCTAACACACATTCATCACGCTTGGAGACGGGATCGGCCATTGAATGCAGTAAAAATATCACGACTACAGGCGGGATCGGCCATTGAATGCAGAAACCGGATCACGCCTACAGACGGGATCGGGGCTTAAAGGGTTAAAGATATTTTAAATACATTTTCTCTGGAAAAAATCGGGAGCCAAGACGGACACCATGTTATAAGCGGGATCGCGAGTTATCCGGGCGCGAGGGAGCAGTGTACCTGGATTCAAAAGGATTAATTCTTTTTTCCTGGAAAATATGTGTGCTCATATGAGATTCTTGAACAAAGACAGCTCTTATAAAAATTTATTCAGATTTCCAAAACCAGAGTGATATTATTTGTTTCGACAAGGCACTGTTGACTTCAAAACTACAGGTTACAGCATACGTCTTCCATCTTCCATCTTGGATTCTTGGTCAGAACTTGTTCTTGAAATCATTAGAACATTTTATTATTAGGACTTGTAAAATTTTCTTCGTGGATTATTCTTGGATTATTTTTGAATTTGATTTTTAAAACCGTGAGTTCATATTTTTGTTATTTTTACATAATTTTTCCAGGGAAATAAATTATTATATTTTTCAAAGCTTGTTGTTTTCACTCTTTCTTGTGTTACTGTTTATTCAAGCCGAAACACGTAACACTAGGAAGTGGTTAAGGAATATAAGCAAATGAAAAATCATTAGTTAAAACCACAATGCATATTGTGTAGCAATGTAACACTGATGACATCGTTTAATGTCAAAGAATGAATTGCCTCAGCATCATAATGATTCATGCCATGTATGACCAGAATTCATCACGAGGTTTACGGAAATACACGCAAATGCTAAACTTTAATTTAAACATTAGGAAACTTTTGACAACAATTCCTAAAACCAAGGTTTATTCATCATTCATCATTCTGAACATAAAATGTTATCAACTGAACTTTGTATCAAGCCAAAAACTCATAACCAAGTAATTATAAGCACCATTTAAATGGATACAGCCAAGTAAGTGAGACCATTTTAGGTGGATACAACCAGGTATGTGAGACAATTTTAGGTGGATACAGCCAAGTATGAGACCATTTTAGGTACATACTACCAGGTATGTGAGACCATTTTAGGTGGATAAAACCAGGTATGTGAGACCATTTTAGGTGGATGCAACCAGGTATGTGCGATCATTTTAGGTGGATACAGCCAGGTATATGAGACTATTTTCGGTGAATATAAAAACACATCTGAGGCCCACTTAGGTCAATCATGAGCAGATATAAGACCCCCTTTTAGGTGGATATAGCCAGCTATATGAACCCTTTTAGATGGATATAACCAGCTATATGAGCCCTTTTAGATGGATATAACCAGGTGTCTAAAGGTATTTAAGACCCTTTTTGGTGGTTATGAATGAGATATATGAACCCTTTTAGATGGCTATAACCAAGTTTCTGACCCCATTTTAGGTGGATATAACCAGGTCTCTGAGCCCCTTTTAGGTGGATATAACCAGGTCTCTGAGCCCCTTTTAGGTGGCTATAACCAAGTCTCTGAGCCTCTTTTAGGTGGATATAACCAGGTCTCTGAGCCTCTTTTAGGTGGATATAACCATGTCTCTGAGCCCCTTTTAGGTGGCTATAACCAAGTCTCTGAGCCTCTTTTAGGTGGATATAACCAGGTCTCTGAGCCTCTTTTAGGTGGATATAACCATGTCTCTGAGCCCCTTTTAGATGGATATAACCAGGTCTCTGAGCCTCTTTTAGGTGGATATAACCAGGTCTCTGAGCCCCTTTTAGATGGATATAACCAGGTCTCTGAGCCTCTTTTAGGTGGATATAACCAGGTCTCTGAGCCTCTTTTAGGTGGATATAACCAGGTCTCTGAGCCTCTTTTAGGTGGATATAACCATGTCTCTGAGCCCCTTTTAGATGGATATAACCAGGTCTCTGAGCCTCTTTTAGGTGGATATAACCAGGTCTCTGAGCCTCTTTTAGGTGGATATAACCATGTCTCTGAGCCCCTTTTAGGTGGCTATAACCATGTCTCTGAGCCTCTTTTAGGTGGATATAACCAGGTCTCTGAGCCTCTTTTAGGTGGATATAACCATGTCTCTGAGCCCCTTTTAGGTGGCTATAACCAAGTCTCTGAGCCTCTTTTAGGTGGATATAACCAGGTCTCTGAGCCTCTTTTAGGTGGATATAACCATGTCTCTGAGCCCCTTTTAGGTGGATATAACCAGATCTCTGAGCCTCTTTTAGATGGATATATCCAGAATATAAAAAGGTATATGGGGCCCATTTGAGTGGATCATGAACAGATGTATGAACCCCTTTAAGTGGATACAACCAGGTATACCAGTGAAAATACTATTAAAAAGGGCTTGAGTCAAACCATTTATTTTTGTGCATCCAACACGTACTTTGCACTCAAGTTCAACATCATTTCTGGACTCAAAATCTCTCACTGGTATTTCCAGTAACACTTTTCCTGCTCCAATAATATCATATACTTAATAAAAAAAGTCATTAATATCATTTCTATAATCAAAAAAATGTACTTGCCTAACAGAATCGTCATTTGAAAATAAACTATATTGGGAGTCTGCCACTTGGTTTTTTTTATGGAAGCAAGCATTAGTAAAATTACATCCTTAATGCATGCAAGGTTAAAACAATGACAGAATGCTTGTTACCAGGCCTAATGTACAAATCAAATATAGTTTCACAACCATTCATGTCAAGTACAAGTACCCAGATCATTCAGTACAAATATTCATTTCAACTGGAAGTAACCATGACATTTAGAACTACAACTAGTACCCAGATAATTCGAAACTACAATATATTTGTATCAAGCGGATGTACCCTGGTCATTCAGAACTCCAACCATTAATGTCAAGCATTGAAAATACAACCATATTCGTATCAAGTTGAAGTACTCAGATCATTTGAAAATACAACCATATTCGCATCAAGTGGAAGTACTCAGATCATTTGAAAATACAACCATATTTGTATCAAGTTGAAGTACTCAGATCATTTGAAAATACAACCATATTTGTATCAAGTTGAAGTACTCAGATCATTTGAAAATACAACCACATTCGCATCAAGTGGAAGTACTCAGATCATTTGAAAATACAACCATATTCGTATCAAGTTGAAGTACTCAGATCATTTGAAAATACAACCATATTTGTATCAAGTTGAAGTACTCAGATCATTTGAAAATACAACCATATTCGCATCAAGTGGAAGTACTCAGATCATTTGAAAATACAACCATATTTGTATCAAGTGGAAGTACTCAGATCATTTGAAAATACAACCATATTTGTATCAAGTGGAAGTACTCAGATCATTTGAAAATACAACCATATTCGTATCAAGTGGAAGTACTCAGATCATTTGAAAATACAACCATATTTGTATCAAGCGGTAAAAGCCAGGTCATTAGAAACTACACCCATATTCATATCAAGCAGAAGTACCCAGCTCATTGGGAACTAAGTCACCTATTTCTTACCAATACTTTGCGTCAAGCATTTTAAGTGATAACAGTTAAATACAAATTGTATACTGCAAATTGTATATTTTTACATTCATGGCTTTGAACTAATCTGCATCATAGTTCTCACACATGACAACTTCCCAGGTGAATGAATTCCTCCAAATTTTGCATGATTTGTGCACTTGCTGACAGCATCTCTAAAACCTCTCATATTTTATTTTACCTTATTAATCTCCCTTGGGTAAGTTCAATTTTCCAGTCAGCTTGACCTGAAGCTGACTTTTATTAAGTTTATAAAGCCCTGAATATACTTACAGGTATATTCCCTCTTTGGCAAGCAAACAACAGCATGACTGACTTCAAATTCTGTTCCTGACTGAGTACATACAGGCACTCGCCTGCAAGATCCTGTAAGTCTGAAAATAATTATACTTTTTCCGTTTAAATGTGAAACTGGCAGTAGAATGAGTCTGACATGAGACAATATAGTTCAGGGTTTAATTACAGTTCAAGAATTTATACACATACAGCTAACACCCATCTTACACGATAGTGGTCATGTAAGTTGAAATCAAATAACTCAAAATGTTTCACTGCCTTCAATTTTCAAGACATAGTTCAATTAACTTTAATACTATTCACCTTAGCCATTTCTGAATCAATTTTTGTTTTATTTAGACAAATAATTTTTTAGTATTCACTAAAAGAAATTAAATTTTTTAAAAATTGTATGCAATCGCATTCATGCAAGATTTGCACAAGCTGAAGTAGGTGGATAAATATGAAGTAGGTATCTAAAAAGAGCATTTCAGCACATCAAAAGGAACATTAATGCCCATTTATAATAACTGTCACAGAATTAGGCAAAGAAATAACTTGGTTTTGTCTTAAAAACAATTAGACTATTTCTCGTTGTACATGCTTACAACGTTATATTGGGTGAATGTGTTTTTCCTGGTAAGCGACTGTATTAACATGTACCTAGCCAAAGATTACTTGTGTCAGGTATCATGACTAACATGATATGCACGGGTATTCTATCCCGACTTGTACTCACTCTCCTATGGATTTAAGTAAGACGAATCTCTAAAAACCACACTGGTCGTTTTTGGATCAAGTCAAGGTGTATACTCTCCTTTATTCTCCAGCCATAGGGGTAAGTGTTAAATTTACATTCTTTTTATTTGATAGGTGAAGCTTATTCAGTTTGTATTGTGTTATCGCATAATAATGTGTTTATTACAACGCAGATTTAAAGTATTATCATATATCTAGAGATTATACAGAAACTATTATGTCCAATTTGGTCTTATTATAGCTGTTTCTGACTGTGTTTGAAGATGTTTCTGACTGTGTTCGTAGCTGACTGTTATGGTAGCTGACCATGTTTGTAGCCGTGAATGTCTATGAAATGTTATTGTGAATATGACTAGAGCGGTCCGAAGCTGTACGAAGCCGTCTAAAGTTTCTTGGAGTCATCTGGAGCTTCCAGAACAACGCTGTCTGTTGTGATGACATTATCGTGAATCTTAGTCGTGATAAGATTATTGTGAATCTTAGTCGTGATAAGATTATTGTGAATCTTAGTCATGATAAGATTATTGTGAATCTTAGTCGTGATAAGATTATTGTGAATCTTAAGTTGTGTCAAAGATTATTTTGAATCTTAAGTTGTTTCAAAGATTATTTTGAATCTTTAGGTGTATCAAAAATTATTTTGAATCTTAAGTTGTATCAAGATTATTTTGAACCTTAGTGGTGTCAAGAGCATTTTGAATCTTGTGTAAGATTATTTTTGAATCTTTATAATTTTGTTCGAGATTTTGTGAATATCTTGTTGAACAAAATACTGTTTAAGGGGTATATGCAGTCCATGAGGGTTATTGGATCTGCACTTCATTTTATTTAATATTTGTTTTGTTTATTTTCAATTGTATTTTTACATCATATATTTATCATTATTAATTCATTCATAAATTTCCATCTTTCCCACATTGTGTTTGGCTTGTTCATTTAGTCCAAAAACCCACTCGGTTACAATTCTGTGACAATAACAATACATCAGACTTTTTCTCTTGCTTTCTGGCTTTACTGGACACAGAAATCTATGGCATTTGGGCAAGTCCTCCCCTAGTGTTGGTGTTGTGAGGTTTAACGCCATTTTTCAGCACACGATAGGCTATACATGGTGGCCAGTATTATTGGTGGAGTAAGTACCCGGGAAAACCCCGGAAAGAACCACCACACCATGAGAAGCTACTGGCAAGCTTTCTCACATACCTACATTGGCCAAATCTGAGACTCGAACCCACACAGAGGTGAGATGGCAATGATCCGTAACGAAGAGCGCTTTAGACCACTCAGCCTCCTCCCCTAGTGAAGATGTGACTATATTTCAGAGAATTCTCAGGGAAATTTCACTGAAATTCACTGAAATATCCCTATTTCACAAAAATAATGGTATTTCACCAAATCTTAATGAAATTTCATTCAGATTTTGCGAAAATTGCTGAAAATAACAAAGAGATTTTGTGATTGAGATTTCGCTGAAATTTCACTGATTTTGCCAAAATTTTGAAAAAAATCAATGAGATTTTGTGATTGAGATTTCATTGAAAAAATATCAATGAATACAGTACTTCACTGATAAAATAGTAACTTTATTTCATTTTAATGTAATTTATTGTTTGCTTCTTGTACATTTTGAACAATTTCAGCAAAATTTATATTTCCCATTTCTGACAGCTCTAATTTTATAGGTCCTTTTTTAATAAAATTTCACTTTTCTCCTTACCTGAATCTAATTTTCCTCATTATGGACTTTTTTTTATAGCTCCAACCCAGTTTTCAAATAATGGTCTGTTTGGTCATATACCGAAATAACCCTTATAATACTATTCTTCCATATATTATTTAACAGATGATTGCTGTAAAGAGCTTTGTGATTGGTCAAAAGTTTGTACTTGCCCAAAGCATCTTCACTTAATGGAAACTGATGAGAATGAGCATGCTTGCCAAGTATGGCATTTTGAACTTCCAGTGGGACATGGACACAAAAATTTTGAATAACAGTTTCAAAACTGTGTGGAAATGAGAATGGCTTGAATGTGATTGGTCAATTTGTAAGAAAACCGAATGCCAGGACTAGCATTTTGCCATTTTTGCCATAAACATCTGAACCATTACCAGCACTAGAGCAGCACAATTTGGCCCAAAATTTTTGTTTCAGTGAAATTTCACTGGTAATTCAACAAAATTTCAGTGTATATTTTGGTAAATATTTTAGGGAAATGTCACCAAAATTTAAGTGATATTTTAGTGAAACCTTGCCAAAATGTCAAAGTGTTGGTCAAAATTTTAGTGAAATCTACCAAAATTTCAGTGATATTTCAGTGAAATTTCACTAATATTTTGGCTAAACCTTTAGTGCAATTTCATGAAATGAGTTTTAGTCACAATATTAGTGAAATTTCAGTCATATTTTCACTAGGGTCAGACTTCAAGATAGCACTAGAAAATCAGTATGAAAAAGATAAGTTACCTGAAAAATCTTCACTCAACTCCAGTATATCGAACAGGTGATGATGACATCCCTCCTGTATAAATTTCTCACTCATCTTTTTCCCAGTTTCAGCTAACAGCTGAATAGCCACACAGGCCTGTAACAATGGTAAAATTGAGCTCTGTAAGACTAGTAGAATACAAAAAAAAGATTCAGAATTGTTTAACTGAATACTTTTCCTCTCATTTCTGAATGCATGATATGGTTTATCCACGTGAGAAAGCCATATAATAATAATAATAATAATAATGACTTCATTTAAAGAAGCTCATTTCGTCAACTGACCAATCTTACATGAGGCCTTCTCCATTGTACAAATACACATATAATGCACAATTTTTACAATACAAGGTGTCTCTCAACAACAAAAGTTATTATAAACTAGACAACTGATGTTAACTGATACAATAAAATATGTACGTCAAGGATTTAACGATGAGTACATACATACATACAGCATTCATACAATCAGTTGTTGTTGTTGTTGTTGTTGTAATGGGGTTTAACGTCATTTTTCAGCACAAGATAGGCTATACATGGCGGCCAGTATTAATGGTGGAGGAAGAACCTGGCAAAACCTCAGAAAGAACCATCAACCCATGAGAAGCTACTGGCAATCTTTCTCACATATCCACATTGGCCGAATCCGAGACTCGAACCCACGCAGACAGAGGTGAGATGGCAGTGATCCATAACGGAGAGCACTTCAGAAAACTCGGCCACTCGGGGCCCCACAATCAGTTGTAGCAAACAAGTGTAAAACATTATAGGTGAGTACATAAGATTGTCTTGAAAAGTAGTAGTACTGAATTAAACAAACCATACAATGATTATTTCCATAGATGTTGACTTAAGAAGCTCGGCATGTCTCGGTTGACTTAATATAAGGTGGTATTCAATTCCATAGTTTGGCTCCAAAAAAGCAAAACTCTGAATTTGGCTAAGGAAAATATAAATTATTTTAAGTTTGAGATTGCTCTTAGTTCATACATTTTTAACAAATTTCAAGTTACATTTAAGATAATCAGGAGTTGAACCATATAAGGATTTATACACTAGTAAACCCTTTTGAAACGGAGTTATCTGCTGAAATGGAAGCCACTTTAGGGTTTTAAAAAGGTTTGTTGATGGTGTATCTAAATCAGCATCAAGAATAACTGGAAGAAATGGAAGCCACTTTAGGGTTTTAAAAAGGTTTGTTGATGGTGTATCTAAACCAGCATCAAGAATAACTGGCTGAAATGGAAACCACTTTAGGGTTTTAAAAAGATTTGTTGATGGTGTACCTAAATCAGCATCAAGAATAACTCTAGCTGCTCTTTTTGCAAATTTCATTAGTCTTTCCTGATTTTCTGTACCACTATTGGGGCCCCGAGTGGCCAAGTGGTCTAAAGCGCTCTCCGTTACGGATCACTGCCATCTCACCCCTGTCTGCGTGGGTTCGAGTCCAAGGCTCGGCTAACGTTGGTACGTGGGAAAGCCTGCCGGTAGCTTCTTGTGGGTCAGTGGTTCTTCCCTGGGTTTTCAAGGGTTCTTCCTCTGCCAGTTAAACTGGCCGCCATGTATAGCCTATCTTGTGCTGTAAAATGGCGTTAAACCCTAAGCAACAACAACAACAACAACTGTACCACTATTACCCCAGATAGACAACAATAATCTAGGTGTGGAATGGGATATATAGAATCTATGTTGGGGTTTGGATCGAGGCAAGGAAATCCCAGTCAAGGGTTTATATTATTTGTCTCCCCATGAGGCTTGCCCAAGTGGGGAGACATATAATATAAACCCGCGACTGGGATTTCCTTGTCTCGGTCCAAATCCCAATGTTGATTTTTTTCTCACTCAATATTTTCCTTTAAAGTAAAAAGAATTCTTCACTAGTGTTCACATTCAATGTTTACATGTGGAGTATGAATATAAATATGTTAATGAGGGCTGTGGTGTGACCGCTGCATCTTAAGTACAGTTTATATGCGTGAGCAAAAAAAAATTAAAAACATAAAACATCTCATAATAATGAGGTATTATCACATTTAATATACGGATGTTATATGAAATTGACAATAAATAATTAATATTTATTACAAGAAACTTTTATTTTCATCAGTTTCAATTTTGAAAAGTCATATTGCAAATAATAAAACGATAGTGGCTACTCAGCTCTACTGTAGTTATACTTAGTACAAGCTGTAACAAAGAGTAACATCTTTCTTTAGATTATTCATGGGTAATTAAAGATCTGTGTCATTATCGTATATAACTATTCTTTTCTTTGGAGGAGGTGAAACTGTGTGTGACATACTTGTGTTGTCCTTAATATTGATTGTAAAATTACCCGTGTATCACAGACCCTCCAAAAACGGACTCTAGCGGATAACCATGTGCTAAACTTTCAAGTTCACGGATCCTTTGAACGTTTATTTTTCTGTCCTGGAAATATGGTAAGTGCTACATTGAAATTCGCTTATGGATTAATGTGTTGATGGATAAATGATTCCTTCTGGCTGGTAAGTGCATTATTTGTCATTAAATAGTGTAGGTATATTTTTGATTCAACCGGGGCACAATGGTGATGCTTAAAAAAATTTGAATAAAGCATGTTTTATATAACACTTTTATGGTTGTTACTAAGTTTTCCGTAGTTGTAAATAGAGTTGGGAGGCTATGAAGTGTATAGGTATATAGTCTATGTGTATGGATCAGTGTTTTCTGTTATAGTTCATTCCACACAGCTTTGAGAATTTTATCCTATCTGTAGCACAGACATTTGTCAGGTCAGCGTCATTAAATGTAGCTAACAGTATATAATTTGTTTCAAACAAAGTATTTAAAACTAGTCAGGTAGCTTTAGCTACATTTAATGACGCTGACCTGAAAAATGTACTGAGCTAGGCCTGCATATAGATAAAATTGACCATGCTGTGTGGAACGAACTAGCATAATACCAAAACTTTTGACATCATATGCATTTGTGTCTTTGTCTCTCTCGAAATGTTTTTTATCGTGTGTTCTCAAAGATGGATTTACCTTAAGTTACTATGTTTTTGTTATAGATTTGTTGCTGTTGCTGTTGTTATCGTTTGATTTTAGTACAAGTACATCAGGCAGAGCAGAAGACAAAAAGGGTTTCTTTTTTTAAAAGTAGTTCTGAGTGTGTGGACACCTTGACTGAGATGACTGGTCTGAGATGACTACACTGAGATAAGAAAAGTAAGGTTAGCAAAACAGCTTGATTTCTGTCACATGGGTGAGAAATGCTAATCCCAAATGGTGTCTCTGTGACACTACAGATAACATAATGAATACCTGCAATGTTTCAAACATTTTCACATATTTAGAAAACACAATTTTCTAGATCATAAACAGGAATTTTGTTTTACAATAAAATTATTTATTGTACACAAAAACTCTAAGGCTTTATGTCAAAGGTCTAAACCTTCCAGAAAGATAATTGGCTTCTATAATAACTAGATCCATATAGACAATCCCTGTCCTTCTATAGTAACTAGATCCATATAGACAATCCCTGTCCTTCTATAGTAACTAGATCCATATAGACAATCCCTGTCCTTCTATAGTAACTAGATCCATATAGACAATCCCCGTCCTTCTATAGTAACTAGATCCATATAGACAATCCCCGTCCTTCTATAGTAACTAGATCCATATAGACAATCCCTGTCCTTCTATAGTAACTAGATCCATATAGACAATCCCTGTCCTTCTATAGTAACTAGATCCATATAGACAATCCCTGTCCTTCTATAGTAACTAGATCCATATAGACAATCCCTGTCCTGCTATAGTAACTAGATCCATATAGACAATCCCTGTCCTTCTATAGTAACTAGATCCATATAGACAATCCCCGTCCTGCTATAGTAACTAGATCCATATAGACAATCCCTGTCCTTCTATAGTAACTAGATCCATATAGACAATCCCTGTCCTTCTATAGTAACTAGATCCATATAGACAATCCCTGTCCTTCTATAGTAACTAGATCCATATAAACAATCCCCATTCTTCTATAGTAACTAGATCCATATAGACAATCCCCGTCTTTCCATAGTAACTAGATCCATATAGACAATCCCCATCCTTCTATGGTAACTAGATCCATATAGGCAATCCCCATCCTTCTATAGTAACTAGATCCATATAGACAATCCCCATCCTTCTATTGTAACTAGATCCATATAGACAATCCCCGTTCTTCTATTATAACTAGATCCATATAGACAATCCCCGTCCTTCTATTATAACTAGATCCATATAGATAATCCCTGTCCTTTTATAGTAACTTGATCCATATAGACAATCCCCATCATTTTATTCCCACCTTTTTATGATTATATGAATGAGAGAAAAATAATCTTCAAAATACATTGGATCATACAATACTAAAGGTGGGTTTAGATCTGACCAAACTAAAGGGGGGGATGTAGATCTCACTAGACTAAAGGAGGGATGTAGATCTCACTAGACTAAAGGGGGGGATGTAGATCTCACATGACTAAAGGGGAGTGTAGATCTGACTAAAGGGGGGATGTAGATCACACTTGACTAAAGGGGAGTGTAGATCTGACTAGACTAAAGGGGGAGCTGTTAATCTCACTAGAATAAAGGGGGGCTGTTGATCTCACTAGAATAAAGGGGGGAGGATGTTGATCTCACTAGAATAAAGGGGGTGCACATCTTGCTATACTAAAGGACCTGGGTGTAGATCTGACTAGACTAAAGGGGGAATGTAGATCTCACTAGAATAAAGGGGGTGCACATCTTACTAGACTAAAGGGGAGTGTAGACTCACTAGACTAAAGGTGGAATGTAGATCTCACTCGACTAAAGGGGGAATGTAGGTCTCACTAGAATAAAGGGGGTGCACATCTTACTAGACTAAAGGTGGGTTTAGATCTGACCAGACTAAAGGAGGATGTAGATCTCACTAGACTAAAGGGGGAATGTTGATCTCACTAGACTAAAGGGGGAATGTAGATCTGACTAGACTAAAGGTGGGTTTAGATCTTACTAGACTAAAGGGGGGGCTGTTGATCTCACTAGACTAAAGGGGTACACACCTTACTTGACTAAAGGTGGGTGTAGATCTGACTAGACAAAAGGGGGAATGTAGATCTCACGAGAATAAAGGGGGGATGTAGATCTCACAAGACTAAAGGGGGTGCACATCTTACTAGACTAAAGGTGGGTGTAGATCTGACTAGACTAAAGGTGGGTGTAGCCTGTATAGAAAAATCTCACCAATTCACATGAGCTGCTCATAAGCTGCACATGAGAACCTTGTTAGAAATGTATGCAAATTGTGTAGATTTTGCAGGCTCATGTGTGCAGTTTGTTAGATCTTGTGAGCCAAGGAAAAACTAACCTGATTCTCACGTGAGCAGATGTTGCTCACGTGAGAATCTAACTTTTCACATGAGAAAGTAGAACTTAGAAAACATTCTTTTCCATTACATACAACCATGTTTGAAAATAAGGCAGAGTTCTAATTTTTCACATGAGTTATCACGTGGGAAACATGGACTTGATTCTGAATAAATACTTATTTCAAATTTATTTAAAGTTGAATTTTCTCATGTGAGTTATCACATGAGCAATTTGGACTTAAATATTTTGTGTAAATGTTGAATGTCAAGCATCTCCATTATTGTCAAATAGACATTATTTCTATTTTGCACTTGCTGTTGCTTTGTTGTTTTTTTTTTAAATTTTAAAACATCTGTCCATTAATTTTCTCACAGTGAGTTTTAGTCTTACCTTGACCCAACAGTCTCCTTGTATTTCAACATATTAAGGTTCATTTCACTGTTCATAAAACGAAACAATTCAGCATTAAGGTATCGTATAACCAGACTACCCATTAAACTTGAACAGCTGTCAAAGAATAGAGTTAATAACTTGCATACTGATCGTGGTTGATGTTTAATAAAGTAATCTGTAAAAAGGTGAAATGTTTCTCTCCCCAAAATACGCAGTTTACAAATATAAAAAGGAAATAAAACTTTTGCCCTAAAATGAATGCTATGTACCATAAACATATGATGCAACCCCTTTATTCACAAACTTCTCAAACCCCACTATAAAATTGTAAAACAAATACATAGCCACATATCTGAAAAAAAAAATAAACACTGATTCAAGTCCTTTTGGCCTAATAAACTCTCATGTCATTTTCCAGAATATTTGGAGAATTACATAAACTACGTCGTTTTCTTCCATGCCTAACGTTCGCACAAAAGTCAATACAATCTTATATTTACTGAATTGTGTAATTCGGCTTAGGGGTCATCCATTTAGTACGTATGCACAAATCTGGCAAAGCTTGACCCACCCCCCACACGCATGCATACTTTTTACACCCCCCCCATCTGCGTATGTATGCTTGACGCCCCCTCCCCTAATTCTATTGAACAGCCTATATTTAATCCACGCAGAAACCATAAAGGGTTAATAATATTAACATGTTTAATAAAACATTGTCCACCAACGTTGAATGTCTGGCATCAAAGAAATAAGCTGTGTAACATTAAACAGTTTGTCTAGTGTCTGCTAAAATTCAAACGCCGACTGAACAGGTTACGTATTAGACAAATTATTATCGAGATTTAACCCCCACCCTGTTTCCTGTGCATATGTACATTATCAGTTAAAAAATATTTTAAAAAAACATAAGCAAGCATAAACATTTGGGTTTCCCCCCTCCCCTTCCATGCATACGTGCTAAATGGCCGGCCCCTTATTACTGGCAACAATGTGCTCCATTATTCTTCTTTTTTTCAGTGACATTATTGCATGGAAATGCGAATCCAGCTTGTCTATTAGCTGTCAGTGGATTCTCTAATGCTAACACTAAATTATCATTGCCATTGAACGATATGTACTGTACATAAAATTTGATAAATCCATAAGAAACTGCCTACACCAATCGTGTTTGGTTGTGTAGCTGTTTCGTAATGGTTTGCACGTGTATATTCTTGGCAATGGAAAATCTTGCTTATTTGCAGCCTTTTAAATGTTCTGATCGTGTCATTTCAAGGTTTATAAAAGAAGTTTCCTATTGAAATAATCACAAAACAAATCACTGACGTTTCCGTTAACTTTTCTGTGACCCAGGTTATCAGAGTACACAGTGGAAGAATCGGCTTGTTAGAACCATTAGAGTGTCCTTTGGGGCATGGCTCAGCACAAGCTACTGTAAAAACCTCAGAATTAATGACATCTATATTAATTAACTTATTAATTATATGAATTCACATATAGCTCAGTTTTTATGAAGCATCAGATAATAAAATATCATTTATTTGATATATAAAATATAACATTAAGAAATACCCGATTAAATATGTACAAAGGAGTGTAAAACCACAAGGGCTCGTATCGTTGCTAACAATTTAAATGTCATTCGTACAGTAGTATAAAATAATAAAAGTATTATTTTTATACCACATATATGACTGACATTTATATTGTAATCAATGATACAAGCCCCTATGCGTACAACAAAATGTTTACTAATAATTCACCCTTTAGGGCACCTCTAATGAACTCAACAGATGCTGCATGCTGACCTACAGTGTACATGTAGAATAGCACTTTTAAACCGAACAGACAGAAATTTACGCGCGGGCCATGTTCTCTTAGCAAGGACCACACTGTTTAGGAAGAAAGTTATTTAATATTCTCCTGCAACATGTTTGCTCTTACAAATTTCTGACAGCAAGAGTGTGGACATTATTAACAAATAGAAACCAATACCAATTTATAGTGATGTCCACGTCGGTACTGATGTTTATGTCCAGTACGAAACATAAGACTTCGAAGTGCTGTTAGGGAAGATTCAAGGATTATGAAAGACTGGTTCTTTGCCAAGAAAGAGGTAAGTTACTTTTACTCATTTCTTTTTACATTTTTTGCATATAGAATGATCAAAGTGGATTATAGCCTGAATCATCGACATTATAAGTATAAGCATAAATTCGCATTATCGTTTAAAATTGAGCCAAGGGTTTGTTTCAGATTTTACTTAAAGATAATAATTCAACCTCCTGTTTCTAAAAATGATATCTATACCACACTATCATAGAATATTTATGTCTTCCACAATTCAGCTGTGCAACCATGTCTGGCTCCCACCCCCACCCCCAATAATTATTATATTGCTGATTGGGTGGAGCAAGATCAGCATACACGATTGAGAACTAAATGCAGTAGCTTAATTCATGATTTTATTCCTAAAAAACATTTGCCCTGTCTGTCAAGTCTTTTGATTGGTAAATTTAAAATAGAGATTTAATTGGATAAGGATTACAGCTTTTCTTAATGCTTATAAATACACTAGGACTCTTTTGCCAACCAAATCTTTTTCCCATTTCAGTGCATTCTTTCTGATCTGCATAGATAATAAAAAAAAAATGATCAATTATACTAATTTTGATCTTTTTACAGATTAAACTCCATGAAGGTCACGAAATTTAATCAACACAACAAAGTAAGCAATTATTTGAAAGAAGTGCAAAACATTGACAGCAACAGGAAGAAGTCAGACAAAACCCCATTACCATAATAGAGGAAATTCCGACTCCAGTAAAGGGTATGTATAAGAGGCTTAAATTTTTTGATGTAATACACATGATACATATGCATTTCTGACTCAAAAATTTTACCCACAGTACTTTTTTTTTTTTTAAATATAAAAATTGGAAACCAGATTTTGAATTTCTTTATATATTGCAAATATACATATTTTAGAAAAATGTATCCTAAAAGTTTTGGAGAAATCTCCCTGAGGACTGTTCCAGAAGTAGAGATGTCAATTTTTGGGAAATTTCTAATGTGTACCCATCATTCCTAACGATTGGTTACCAGAATATATGATCAAAAGGAAATTATATTAAATGTGAAGCTGAACTGCTTTGTTGTAGGTTCACATGTTCCAACCCCAAAAAGAGCTGTAAGCGTAATTATTACTAATATAAGTGGCAAAAAGCATAACCTGAGCACAACAAGAGTATAAATTACATGCCATTATTACAGAAAACTGTATGAAAAATGTATATGCAGTTACAATTTTTGTCACAAATCAGCTGAATTCATGTGGAATAGTAGTAAGGCTGAGAATAGACACAAAAGAAATTGATAAATTATTTGTGCATAACAGTCACTTCGACTAGTGTACATGTCTACAGTAACTTTCACGAATCATTGTAATGTCCATAAATGATGATTATTGTATTATCCTCAACCTGCCATGGTTCATCCCATAGCGATGGTCCAGTGCAACATGTTTTTAAGTTTACCAGAATCCCTTTTCTCTAACATTTTTCAGTCACATAACATCCATCAGTCGCATTGATACATCCTGGGTTATTTTGTTGTTGTTGTTTTTTCTTAGTTTAAAAAAAAGTGGTATCTGGCACCATTTATTTTCAATTTAAGCTGGACTGCTATGTGTGTAGTATCATAATAGAATGAATCTAGGGCAAATGGTTTCACATTCAAGAACCTGTCTGTTTTCTTGGAACTGTTTGATGTAACATTCATGCAGAAGTTAACCAATACGTTAATTTTTATTCAATTTTTTTCCAAACTATTATTAAGAAGCAAACTTTTTTTTGTCCTAACATGGTATAAGAAGTGCATGTTACAGTAGCCAAGTTAAACCAGACATTCATATTGTGTTTAATTTTATTTGACCCAGATAATGTCACCAGGATCTGAAAACAAGAGTGTTTTAAGTCATGAGAAAATTGGCACATGAACCATGGACAGGCATGAACTTAGGACGGTCAAGCTTGAATTATCAGCGTTGATTCTTAAATAGGTCACTCAAGAAAGGATTGTATTATTATGCAGAACACATATGACAAGTAAATTGTAAGCAACCATATGAGTCCCTGTGATGAATAAATGTGTACACGGCACAAGCCTCGAATTGTAATCATTAGTCTGTCTCAATCTGAGCTTGGAACACATTTTTTTTAGTGGATACCCAATTGTTCGTTTTATTAACCAGGTTATTATCAGTGGGATAATCCAAACTACAATTATGTATTTTGCCTTTACCTTGTCAAACGAATCTTCAAAAATCCATCTTACAGAATGTCTCGAATGCTGTGATCAGAAAAAACTGAACCAACTTTTTCATTTCCATTTCAGGTTTCATTTTTCAACAGTTCAAAACTGAGCCTGGTAACTTAAATTCAGTGGTCAGCAGGAAGTGCATTGATTCAAAGAGAAAATATTGTTGCAGACTGGCAAATGATGAAATTCAGAAGCAGGAATGTCAATTACACATTTTGTTTGCTTTGAATTTTCTGGAACAGTGAAGAATGGTCTTCATGTGAAGCAAATTTCCAGCAGTATCTTTCATTATGACCTTGGGGCTCCGAGTCACCGAGTGTTCTAAAGCATGCTCCATTACGGATCACTGCTATCTCACCTCTGTCTGCGTGGGTTTGAGTCTCAGACTCGGCTAATGTGGGTATTATGTGAGAAAGCTTGCCAGTAGCCTCTCGTGGGTCGGTGGTTCTTTCCAGGGATTCCCGGGTTCTTCCTCCATAATTAATACTGGCCGCCATGTGTAGCCTATCATGAGCTCAAAAATGGCATTAAACCCTACAACAGCAACAACATTATGACCTTAAAGTTTGTAGAATAAATGTGATGTATTTAATATAACAGGTACATACATACATACATATTTACACTAGTTGTCTTACTTATTAAAAGATCATTAATTGAACTCAAATAATATGCTTATGACTACTAGGTTTGAATATTGATCATACTCTGTTTAATTCTTGTAAAAGATGTATGTATTCAATAAACACTAAATACTATAGTTGTTTTTTGTTGTTTTTGCTCCTGTGAGCCAGATGCTGCTCATGTGAGCAAAATCTTGCTCATGTCGCTCACGTGAGCAAAATCTTGCTCACGTGAGCAGATCTTGCTCATAAGCATGCCATTTTCACATGAGCAGACTTGCTCACATGTGATTTTCTTATTAGAATCTATTTGCTCACGTGAGTTCTACCTAATTTGCATGTTAAATTGCACATGAGACTAACCTGAGTTAGATCTCACGTGAGAATCTCATGTGCAGTAGGGTAGGCAGTTTTGGTATGGGAGATCTTACTAAAGGGGGGATCTAAATCTTACTAAAGTGGGGACGTAGATCTTACTAGACTAAAGGGGGGCTGAAGATCTTACTAGAATGAAGGGGTACACATCTTACTAGACTAAAGGGGGGATCTAAATCTTACTACACTAAAGGGGGATGTAGATCTTACTAGAATAAAGGGGGTGCACATCTTACTAGACTAAAGGGGGATGTAAATCTGAGTAGATTAAAGGGGCAGTGGTGTGTAGATCTTACTAGACTAGAAGGGCATGTATATCTTATTGACTAAAACTATTCATAATTGCAACATTATCATAAATGTTTTTAATGCCCAGGTACATTGTAAACATCTTCTGAGACTAATGTGTATGTACCGTATTCTGAATGCCTAGGTACTTGGTAAACGTCTTCAGAGACCACTGTGTATGTACCTCATTCTAAATGCAAGGTACTTGGGAAACCTCTTCTGACACCACTGTGTAAGTACCTCATTCTAAATGCCAGGTACTTGGGAAACCTCTTCTGACACCACTGTGTAAGTACCTCATTCTAAATGCCAGGTACTTGGAAAACCTCTTCTGACACCACTGTGTATGTACCTCATTCTAAATGCCAGGTACTTGGAAAACCTCTTCTGACACCACTGTGTATGTACCTCATTCTAAATGTCAGGTACTTGGAAAACCTCTTCTGACACCATTGTGTATGTACCTCATTCTAAATGCAAGGTACTTGGGAAACCTCTTCTGACACCACTGTGTATGTACCACATTCTTAATGCTCAAGTACATGGGAAACATTTTGTGAGACTATCATATATGTACCTAATTCTGAACACTCGGTACTTGGTAAATCTCTTACGAAACTATTATGTATGTACCTCATTCTGAATGTTCAGGTGCATGGGAAACCTCTTTAGAGACTAATGTGTACATCATTAAGAATAATAATGTAAACCTCTTCAGATAGTGGGGTGTAGATCTTACTAAACTAGAGGGGATGGTGGCATGTCAAATTTACTAACTAAAACTGTTAATAACTGCAACATTATCATCATCTTTTTAATGCCCAGGTACATCATAAACCTCTTAAGGTACTAATATGTACATACCTCATTTTGAATGCTCACGTTTTCTGGGAAGTGCTTCATGGCACAGGAGACAACACTGGCAATGTCATCATACAGGGTATCCATGTCAAGAAGTTCTTGTTTGGAAAACAGTTGGAAAAGCATTAGACCCTTCTTCTGAATCACTAAAACAAATTATGAACAGAATTTTACAATTTTATCCTTCAACGTTTTTAGCTGCAGATCTGAAACTTAGCAACTTATTCTACATATTCTCAAAGTAGGTCAGCAACAGGTACAACTAGATCTATATGTAAGTAGGTCAGCAACAGGTACCACTAGATCTGTATGTAAACAGGTCTGCAACAGGTACAACTAGATCTGTATGTAAACAGGTCTGCAACAGGTACAACTAGATCTATATGTAAGTAGGTCAGCAACAGGTACCACTAGATCTGTATGTAAACAGGTCTGCAACAGGTACAACTAGATCTGTATGTAAACAGGTCTGCAACAGGTACAACTAGATCTATATGTAAGCAGGTCTGCAACAGGTACAACTAGATCTATACGTAAGCAGATCTGATACAGGTACAACTAGATCTAAACATAAGTAGGTCTGCAACAAGTAAAACTAAATCTATACATAAGCCGGTCTGCAACAGGTAAAACTAAATCTGTAAGTAAGCAATAGTGCTTATGGAATACTTCCAGCAAGATATGAAGCCTAAATACAATTTTAAACACATGGACATAATAACACTAAAAATGTGTGTAATGGCACTAAACATGGGTGTACTAACAATAGTACAAATGGGTATAATAACACTAAAAATAGGTGTAATAACACTAAAAACAGGTGTAATAATACTAAAAATGGTATCACAACACTAAAAATAACAGATATCATAACACTAACAAATCAGTGTAATAACACTAAAAATGGGTGTAATAACATAAAAAGTACCAATCTGATAAATCTGAATTTTATATGTGACATAAACTCATTTCATGACACAATTAGTTCAAGAGATATTAATCTGACAAGAGAGTCAGAGATGAACAAAATACTTCAATCAGAACATCTTCAGTCCTTTTTGTCATGTCAATCAAGAAACCTTGTATGTAATTTGCCATCACCAAGAACTGTATTCAGAACCACATTTGCTTGCAAGGCACAATATGGCACTGGAAGGAGACAAGGCACAATATGGCACTGGAAGAAGACAAAGTCACAATCAGATCATTGCTGACATTTCTGTTGCAACATATATGACGCACTCAATCGGCAAAATGCAAATCACCAAATCCATGAAATGTGCATTCCAACAACTACCTCCAGGATTATTTCTTGATAAAAATGGCTATCTATAAATCATTAGGCTTCTTTCTTACCAATCATGTAAGTGTTCCACAAATTCTGGTAAAGGTACATCATCAATACCCAAAATGTTTGTGAAGAAACAATTATTTTATCTTTCAGTCACAGTGACCTTTAAACTTTTGATCCCCAAATCAATAGGCTTCATGCAAAGTGCAAGCTATTTATAAAGTTGGTCTATGGGTGAGATATAATGTTCTTCTGTGAAAGCGATGTGACCATGACCTTTGACCTTTTTACCTCAAAAGTTTTAACTGGCTTTTTTTCATACCCCAAGTACATGCCATCCACAAAGTTTAGTAACTGTAGATGATGGACAACTCAGGTTACAATATACAAACCAAATTGGTAGCAGACAAATGGATGGATGGATAACATCATAACATGATCTGTTCCATATTGTGACAAGCATATAAAAATTGTACAAACATAGTGGTTTGATGAAATAGCATTTTCTGATGACAAATATGAAATGTACAAAGTTCCATTGTGATCCATTGAAAACTGAGACTAGTTTAGTTTACAATATTCTGTCATTCACTATATCCAGCTCCATGTAAAAATGTAACAAGTTCAACTTAGAACAGACTATCTGCATTCAGAACATTCTGTCATACACTGCACCAGGCTCCAAGTCAAAAAGGGCAATAACTCTAACAAAACTGCAAAACCAATGTTTTTTATACGCACATCTTCAGATGATGATTATAGTACCTGATAAAAAAAGAATGAGGGTATTTTTAATCAGGATAGGAGTGGTCGAACCACCAATACATGATACAGAACCTTTCAGCATGAATGGTTCATAATTCTCCATAATAGAATCAGAATGGGGTTTGTTTGCTCCACAATGTATTGTGTCCAATACATGACCATGACCTTGAACTATGAAAAACAAAAGCATTTGGAACTGCTTTGTCTTTAACCTGTTATTTTTTAACTTAAAGCAATCAAAAATAATTTGCCCTATTTTCTTGCAATAAGTGCACATAGGAAGAGATAAGGATTTCTGAGCAGCCTTATCTGACATTGGAATCTTATTGGTTGTACCAGACTGAAATTTGTAACTACTCATTTGAGGTTGATTTAGTTACCTTCTAACCATCTGCTGAGAAGAAAACTTATTGACAAATGAAACTTTGTGAGCCAGGGAATATCTGTCAGCTGTACGAACAACATTTTCTAAAGTATCCATCTTGTGTTCATCAAAGTAATGTTTAAATCAATATGGATGCAGTTCTTGAACTCTTCAACTAATACAAGTGGTCTAAGTTTGTTATAATCTTTATTAATCTGATTAGATGCACACCAACTGTCAAATAGTTATTTTTTTCCCTAGCAAATTTGACAAGGGTTTAGCTATTTTCTTTTTTGCAATTCCAAAACCTTGGTTGATATGCTTCTGGTACCAACTCATAACCCTTCAAGATACATTCCTTGACCAAGTAACAGTTAGTGCTTGCTTCAACTAAAAATAAAGTATAAACTTCATGAGCTTTACCAATAAGTACACTCTGTAATAACAAAGTCCAGTGCTCTCTTGGCCATTTTAAATTCTTTGCTAAATTTTTTTTCAAAATGTGAAAAATACTGATCTACATCTTTTTCCTTAAAAAGGGGTACTAATCTAATATTTTTTTGTAGCATCATAAACCGACCTTTCATGAGCTTTATACTTGCCAGTTCTAATTCTTTTAACCTAACTTGAAATTCCCTCTCTTCCTTTTCTTTCTGAATTTGCAATTTCATTTGCATCTCTCTTTCTTCTTTTCAGTCTGCATTTGCATTTGTTCCTTTTCCCTTTCTCCTTTTTGCATTTGTAATTTTATCTGCATGTCTCTTTTTTTTTTTTTGAATTGGTCTCTCTCTCTTTCTTTTTCCTGCATTTGCATCTTTTTCATTCTTGCATTTGCATTTGTATTTTCATCTCCATCTCTTTCTTTTTCTTTTTGAATTTATCTCTTTTTCAAGCTCGTAAAAGCTTTCTTAACTTCATTTCATTCTTATATTTTAATTCCAATTCAGTAACTTGCAAGTTAGAGTCAGATGAAGACTTACTAATCAAACCGGGGCCCCAAGTGGCCAAGTGGTCTAAAGCGCTCACCGTTCCGGATCACTGTTATCTCACCTCTGTCTGCGTGGTTTCGAGTCCAAGGCTCAGCTAGCGTAGATAAGTGGGAAAGCCTGCCAGTAGCTTCTCCTGGGTTTTCCAGGGTTCTTCCTCCACCATTTATACTGGCTGCCATGTATAGCCTATCTTGTGCTGAAAAATGGCAATAAACCCCAAAAACAACAACAACAGCTATTCAAACCCAAAGCACTTTTATCCAAAGCATTCTTTTCTACCAAACAGTACGTATTTCTTAGTTAAACTAAGATTGCTTTGTCTCCTAAAGATCATATTGTCTTGCAAGTTGATTTGTTGTTGTTGTTGTTGTGGGGTTTAACACCATTTTTCAGCAATAGATAGGCTATGTATGGTGGCCAGTATTAATGGTGGAGGAAGAACCCGGGAAAAACCACCGACCCACGATAAGCTACTGGCAAGCTTTCTCACACACCCACATTGGCCGAATCCTAGACTCGAACCCACGCAGAGGTGAGATGGCAGTGATCTGTAACAACAGCGCTTTATACCACTCGGCCACTCATGGCCCCATCTTGCAAGTTGAAGCGATTCCTCCTTTTTCAAGGACTCTAACCATTCCTGGATAGGATTTAAAATAAAGTTTTCCACTTTAGGTGACACTGTGAAAGCTTGTTGGTTTTCCTACGTAAAATCAAAATAGCAGGGATAGAAACATATCTGAAATAAAATAAATTTAAATTTAAATGCAATTTCAATTTCTCTGAAATATTTCCAAAAATATGAATCCCGAACAAGACCCCAATTTCAGTTATGGTCACAACTAAGTAACAGAAAGAAGCAAAACCAAATATTTTGTAAAATGTAAGAAAGAATTTAATTATCAAAGTCATAAATGATGATGTGAGAGGAACTTTAAGTATTATCCTGATAAAGATCTATGTAAGTCCTAAATGAATGAAAACTTCTGTATAAATTTCAAAACCGGAAATGTACTGGACCGCTAAGAATCGTGATGTTGTCAAGATGGCATTGTCCAGAACTCTTTCAAAAAATTAACTACAGTACCAGAATATTATAGTCCAAATAATGAGCACTTTCTGTTTTCACTGAACAGTCCAAATGTTTTTCCTTTCAAATAGTATCTAAGTACAACATAAAACATGTCTGCAGACTTACAACAGGAACACAAGAAATAAGGATGATTCCAAAATCAGATTAAATCTAAGTGCTCAGTTCTTTCCTTATATGTAGCTCTATTGCGACTTAAAATTTAACAATATATCCCTCATGACAGATCTGACTACTCATTTTGCCTCTTCTAGAAATCTTGAAACCCCATCAGCCAATGAGAAATTAACCCAAAGGCACCATTAAGTCCGATTATTAAGATTATTATCAATAGTTGTCAACACATCACATCTATTTATAGATCCTATGTAACTTTTGCTCTTTAACAGACTCAATTCATGTAGGCAAAATCCAACTTAAGATATTCTGCACAATTTACAGCGATGAATAAAAATTACAAAAATTAGATAAAACCATGTACCAGGAGTTCCAAAAAATATAGATATACATAACACAAGACATCATAGAGGGATGTTTTATTTCAGGCATTGTCACAACAAGAGACTGTACACTGTATCGTAAGGCTGTTTGCTAACCAGTGAAATAGTTCTTGGTGGGGTCAATTATTTCAAGATGTTGTCAGTCAAACTATAAATATGTCAAGAGAACACATTTACAGTTAGCTATTTGACTGACAAACAATATATTATACTGCAACACTGAACACAAATCTTGCAAGTGTATAAGAGAAACATTCCACTTCACCCACCCCTCAATGGTACTTTGGGGTCCAAATTAACTTCATCGTTGCAATATGCATAGACTACTTTAAACAGTTACTATTCACTGTGAACCACTCAGTTTCTCTCTGAGGCACAGTTAATTATCGACTGATAAAACAGGCATTTTCATTTATGCATAGGAGTTTATTATACTATGTTGTTAATGACTTATTTTTGTCTATCCATGCCCATGGAAAATGAGGAAATCTCAGTAAAGACAGCTATGGGTGATTAAAGAGCTTACAGGATTACTGACCATGGCTTGCAACTATACATTACCTTATGCACTTATTTTACTAATATCCTTTCAATGAACAAATTAGTAACTGTTTTTATTATAATCATTCAAACATCTACTTTAAATACCATTACATCATTACTACTTTGTTTCATTGTTCACTCTTCATTGTTTTCAACTTTTTTAAAAACCCTTCGAACAAAGTTAACATCAGCTGAAAACCTCTTCTTTATGCATCCACTGAGTTGAAGACCACCAATGCTGGTTTCTTGTCTAATCACATTCTTTCTGACTTTACCATGCATTCTTTAGGAAGCATATATAGAAGACTGTAAACTTCATAGATGGAATTTATAGCTTAAATATTTATCAACTGTTCATTGAACAAATATAAATTTACTAATTTTTATTACTGCAGATCTGGATTTGTGTTTGTAAACCACTTATGCTGAAACTGCGGAAAAGAAACCACAGAAGTCTAAAAATATCATAAAAGTTAAAAAGAAATCATTAACATTGCTCAGATATATATATATATATATATATATATATATATATATATATATATATATATATATATATATATATATATATATATATATATATCACGGGTCACACTACCAGACGAAGTGGACTAAGTTGCCTAAAAAATGTAAACTTCACCTTCTTCTGTTAGGAAAGTGAAAACACCTTTGTCTTGTGATTTTTTTTTGAGGTACACTGACTGACCATACTTATCGATATGCCCCCTCACCTTAGCTAGGTTAGTTCTAGTGTTGTGTTGTAGCAAAATGTATTCATCAAGCCATCAGTAGCTAGTCCAAGTTTTGATATCAATTACACTGACAAACAAACCCTTGCACATTCACTGGCATGAACTTTGAAAGCTGATTGACCATTAAGCCTTTCCCCGAGTGTGTTAGCATCTATCACTGCCTGATTTCTGCATGTTATCCTTGGAAGATAAAAACATGCAAACGTGTGTTTCAAAACTTTAACAATAGTACGTGAATAGCAATTTATGTTTTGAGAACAGAATCAGTGATGTGGATTTTTAAGTGCCCCTTGTACACTATTTTGTCATAAAATTATTTGAAACTGTAAGTTAGCCAGTAGGCTAATGGAGAGATAATGATGGACATCACTGTGTCTGTGATTAAAATACCAGTTTTATTAGATTGTCTGTTTTCATAAATCATTGGGCAAATATATTCAGAAATATATACAATTCATAGAAAACAAGGCCTAAGTATTATGCTATTTAAGATTAAACTTTAAAATGCAATTATATAGGCAAG
The DNA here is from genome assembly GCA_028554795.2 of Sinohyriopsis cumingii. Lineage (NCBI taxonomy): Eukaryota > Metazoa > Mollusca > Bivalvia > Unionida > Unionidae > Sinohyriopsis > Sinohyriopsis cumingii. The sequence continues at coordinate 145,461,310 of CM068826.1, read as the reverse complement.
AAATGTATGGAACAATGCCATGCTGTGGAATTCATGAGAAGCACCGTAACTTTGTAAAGTCAAAGTTGTTTTCTGACTTGACTCATATTTGTCAAAAATGCAGATAAAAAACAGCAAAGCAAATACTGTTTAACCAATACCTAAAATTACTACAAGTATGTAGATGAATGAATAAACCATAAGTTATAAAGTGTGTGGTTACATCACGAAAACCCCTCCTTCTAATAATAGAGGCACTCACATGTCTGTGTAATTCAGTTGGAAAGAAGGGTTTTGTTCATATACCGACTAAAAAGAACAGCTCCTGTAATTTTGTGCATTTTAGTGTGTTATGTATAAATATTTACGATAATGTTTTATCCGCAACAAAGAAATTAGGATGAACATTATGATCTGAAGACGTGTGCATTTGCCCTCATGTACAGGGGTTATTTCAAACATTCGTTTCATTATTGTGAACTTTTAAAAAGTATTTTTTTTTTAAATTGATTTAGGGTAGTTGATTATGCATTTTTACTAGCTTGCAATTATGATAATGTTAATCTGGTTACTCAGTTAAAATTTGTTGCAATGTATTATTATTATTCTCTTTTAAAGTCATATGGTCATAATAACTAAGAAAATATTTTCTACTTGAAAATAATGTATTGAAGAGAACACACATAATATATATATATATATATATATATATATATATATATATATATATATATATATATATATATATATATATATTGCATTTCTTGCTTCGCTTCCACTTTTCCCTGTTGAGCTTTCTCTTCTCCCTGTTCTGTCCAAAAGGAGAAGTCATTTCTCCCTAAAATTCAGGTCTAGCTTGACCCCTGTATACATGTGTATGTGTGTGTATATATATATATATATATATATATATATATGCATGCAAACCAAGCCTCATTTGCCCAGGAAGAATTACTTTTACACAATTGTGCAAACAAGGTCTGGTTTGCAGTGAAAAAGGCTAACACCAAAAGAAGGCAAGCAGCCCATGCTGAACTTGGATCATTTACATGAACTTCACATCTGCCTAAAAGCCAAACACAAGAGCAGTTGGCCAAGGATGTTTTCAGTAGAAATTTATTCCAGTGTTGTTGACTGCACATAATATGCTATGAAAACAATGTTTCTCTGTGGAGTGTTTTCTTCATCAATATCTGATGGCAAAGCATCATCATTTGTCCAATACTTAAAGGTCTTATGTCAAGCTAATTCTTCTCAATTTTTTTTCAAATTCTGTTGAGTGTTTTTTTTCTTCAAGTCCTCTTAAAGTCTTTTAATTTTTAGTAACAGCACCAAATTTGATGGCAAACTGGCATAATTTGTACTAATCTGAAAGGCCTGTTTAAGGCATTTTTAAAAAAATATATGCCAGGGTACTTTGATTTCACAGAGTTCATATTAAAATGATAAGAAATTTCTAAATTGCATCTGTTGGTGAGTACCCAACTTCAAAGGATCTCAGCCTTCCCTGGGTCCCATGTATGTTTTAATGGAACAGCCCTGAAACTGCCCTGGTGTTTTTGAGAAGAATTCAAAGAGAAGTTGAGAAGCTGAGAAAAGCGACTGTTGACTGTACACACATAATGCATACCATACAATGTATGATGAACACAGGGTCAAACAATGTATGATGAACACATGGTCAAACAATGTATGATGAACACAGGGTCAAACCATGAGCTCACTAGACCTTATGGTATGGCAAGGTACAAAATGTTTCTGGCATCCATTACATGGGCAATCCTCACTTACAAAGTTCCTCAGGATACTGCTTAAGAGTTTTCAATATAACCGAGAGAGAACCTGCATGTACCAAACTTTCTGGTCCACCAACTGAAAAAGAAGGTCGATATTCCAATGCAACAAAAAAAAATGTCAACATTCATCATTCTCTGCTGAGGGCCAAGAAGAAAAAAAGGAACAAAATTATTTCAGTAATAATCTTTTAGAATTTGAAAGTATTTGTATTATTTGGCATATAAATAATTTTCCCAATTTATGTTGGTCATTTATGCATTTAACCCACGTGAGTTATGCTGAATGATTCATTTTCAATCAAGTAAACTGAATTATTCTGAACTAGTCATTCTGTTTATGATTATTATTATTATCATTATTATTATTATTAACTTTTTATTATTATTATTATTATTATTATTATTATTTATTGTTCAAACCTGACTTATGCAGTAACCTCAAGTGGCGAAGTGGAAAATGTGGTTTTGTATGACAGGTGTCTGTCTACTTAAAGTTAATTTAAGTTATTTGATGTAAAGGTTGCTGCTTAAAAAAGGTAACTTTTGGGCAGGTCTGACTATTATTATCATCATTATAGTTTATCATCATTATATTTTTTTAAAATATTACTGTAACAGTTACTGAAGACTGAAAATTTACACAAAAGTGGTAATGAAAATATCACATAGTAAGCCTTACACTTACCAGCCCCAGCTAAAATTGCCAATGCCTCCAATCCGGCCTCTTGCAGCATTTGGTTATCCTGAAACTGGGTCATACTCTTGATTATTTTCTTATGTACATTCTCAATGAGACACTGGTTACAGGCAAGAGCTGTGGGGAAAAATATCATTTATAAATATACAAGGATATCAACCATATTGGTTACAGGCAGACGAAACAATGGACACAACAATAATACAATTGATTCTGCTCAGATCTTACAGCATGAATGAATAATTTCTAGCTAAACAAGATTTTATATTCCTTTACTTGACCTCAGGTCACAATTAGCATTTTCAAATTACCAAATGGACAATTTCATTTTGGAAGGTTCCAAATATTCACAAGAAAAGATCTTATGTTATAATTAGAAGGTATGTTATGTTATAAAATGTTTTATCTAAAATGTGGCAAACAACAGGTAGACCTGGCATTTCATGGGGAATTTCCAATGCTCTGAACTCAGATTGAGATAAATCAATGATTCAGGTCAGGTAGAAAATTAACTTTATTTTGGACAAGGCCAAATCTAAAATACAATTATCCATAACATAATGAATAAAAAAACAAAACAAAAAAAACAATGCAAATTAAATACAACACCCAGTACAAGGTGACCTAGCCAATATCACAGTACCTAAGTATAAGGTGACCTTGCCTATATCACATTACCTCAGTGTAAATGACCTTGTCTGTATCACACTACCCCAGTATAACACAAATTTACTTATATACCACAGTACCCCACTATGAGGTGATCTTGCCAATATCACAGTTTCCCAGTATAAGATGACCATGCCTATATCACAATACCACATTATAAGGCAAATTTACCTACATACATATCACAGTACCCCAGTATAAGACAACCTTGCATATATCAAGGTAGATATTTTTTGTCTCCCTGCAAAGTGAAGGACCTCTGTATATTGTACTGTTGAACAGACTTCTCTAAGTTGACCTAAACTGTTATAGTTTTTATTAAATATGTATCAAAGGTACATTGCACTTGACTTATTCATTACAATTTTGGAACCCGAGTCTTATTTCCATTATTCATTGTGACTGTATTGCCTTCATTCAATTAATTCTGCATCACTTTTGTTATTCTTTTTATAAGCAGTTGTGTTACATTGTATTTAATTCCTGTAGGCCCAATCAGCATCTTGATTGTTCCAGTGTAACAGAATGTACACTGCCCTATCTAAATACTCTAAACCCCTTAACATGGCTAATATACCAAACCAAGTAGTAAATTATTATTAAGGTAATCAGACTTCTGAAAAGAATCACCAAAATGAAAAAGTGTTCTGTTTAACCTGGTGTCTCACCTGCATCTGTGTATCATGTATACCCCAACCCATCTGTCCCACCCCCAGTTTCTGACCTGCAATCACAAAACTTAAATGCCAAACTTTTACACCATTGATGCTGATGTTGTGATCACCAATTTAATGTAAAACTTTATCACTCTTGATGCTCATGTTGCCATTGCCTCTTTAATTAAAAAATTTACAAGTTTATGTTGCCATCACTAAGTTGCACTTTAATGCAAAATTTAATACTGTTGATGATGATGTTGCCAAACTGCCACTTTAATGCAAAATTTAATACTGTTGATGATGATGTTGCCAAACTGCCACATTAATGCAAGAATTTAACAATGTTAATACTAATGTTGCTACCACTAGCTGCCGATGTCACTAGCACCACTTTAATGCAAAACATAAACAGTGTGGATCCCAATAACATCACTGCCACATTAACGCAAAACTTAAACAGTGTGGATACCAATATCATTACCACTTTAATGCAAAACTTAAAGTGTGGATACCAATATCATCATTACCACTATAATGCAAAACTTAAAGTGTGGATACCAATATCATCATTACCACTATAATGCAAAACTTAAACAGTGTGGATACCAATATCATCATTACCACTTTAATGCAAAACTTAAACAGTGTGGATACCAATATCATCATTACCACTTTAATGCAAAAATGTTACCATCTTTGATACAAATATTGCAAGTGATACCAATATCTCACCATGGTTACAGATGAAAAACAAATTTGAAACAAAAATTTCCAAAAATTTTAATTTTTTGTTTGACAGTACAGCAATAAGACCTAGATCAAATGATTAACCAAAGTACATGAAAGAATTGGACTTGATATTTTACAGGATTTATGAATCCATGAAACTTGACAATTGATTACACACTACATCAATGGTCACCTGATACCAACTGTTATAAAAATAACAAGAAAAACTCAAGAGAAAAGACCAAACTTATTTTAACGATTGCTTACAATTATCATTATATGGCACGTGAATACACATGCTCAGAGGAAAGTAGAAATTATGCAGGTTAACCAAAATCTGACATGCGTACCATACCATAATGTGCCATTTTGGAGATCTTCAAATCAACAGTCTACATTAACCCTGCACTACATTAAGATGCATCGAACTAAAATATTCATGGTTAACTTTATGTAGCTGTCTGGCTAAATATAGAAACACAGAAAAAAACAGCTCCTTTCTGGTGTTATGAAACAGAACTATCAAGTTTTTTGCATCAAATATTGAAATATTAATCCAACTGCTCTTCCAACTGCTTAATCCAACTGCTCATCCAACTGCTTAATCCAAGTGCTTAATCCAACTGCTCATCCAACTGCTTAATCCAATTGCTCATCCAACTGCTTAATCCAACTGCTTAATCCAACTGCTCATCCAACGGCTTAATCCAACTGCTCTTCCAACTGCTTAATCCAATTGCTCATCCAACTGCTTAATCCAATTGCTCATCCAACTGCTTAATCCAACTGCTCATCCAACTGCTTAATCCAATTGCTCATCCAACTGCTTAATCCAATTGCTCATCCCAAGATTTGGCTAACATTTCTAATCTTTAGATATGAAATGGCCACATGTATTGAGTTTGTCAGTTACTAACCTGAAGTTGCTGCCATTTGTAATTTTGTTGCAACCAATCAAATTTCATGAAGGAAAACAATTATTTTGGGCATGCATGAATAATATGTCATCTTGTCTTCAGGGTATCATTAAAGATTATTAATGTTTCACAAACAGAATGATGAGAACTTTCTTACTTAATGTTTGTCATAGAATATTTGGTTCATAGACAGGACATGTTCACAACACTGAAGAGGGAGCCCCAAGTGGCCAAGTGGTCAAAAGTGCTTACCGTTACAGATCACTGCCATCTCACCTCTGTCTGTGTGGGTTCAAGTTGTGGGTTTGGCCTATGTGGTATGTGAGAAAGCTTGCCAGTAGCATCTCATGGGTCGGTGGTTCTTTCCAGGGTTTTCCTAGGTTCTTCCTACACTATTAATACTGGCCACCATGTATAGCCTATCTTGTACTGAAAAATGGTGTTAAACCCCACAACAACAACAATAAAAACAACAACAACTTTGAAGAATTATTATGACACAAGCTATATTACTTGAATCAAATGGTTATGACTTATGCATAAATTGATCAAGGATAAAATGCAGCCATGGAGTACCAGCGATACCAAATGCTACATTTTTATTTGATCCAAAACAAACTGAATTTGAATGACCCGTATTTGATAATAATTTTTTCTCAAAGACAAAATGTTCCATTAATTGCCAGTAATAGAATTTCACAACTCTATTAAAAACTGCAAAAAACGTATAACCTGGACACTTCAGGTACACATGCTGCACCCCTTTCCCTTCTTATAGAAAGTTATTGTTAGTGCTGTAGAATAATGAAAGTCATTATTACCCTACCTCGGTCTGTAGTAATAAAATTATACACGTTGACAGAGAAAAATATTAATTTTTTTTTATTATGGTCAACATTATCTGGGGCTATATCTCTGCTAATTTCTGACAGAAAGCTGCCAGTCAAAGTCAGCTATGGTGTTATATGGTGTTATTAATATCAAGCTGCATGCCGAATTCCAAAAATATCTGAGGGAGTTATATGCAGAAACAAAAGCAGGGGGATCCTACCTTCAGGGGCCATAACTCCCTGACAAAAGACTGACAAACAAATTCACCCACGGTCTCATCAAAGCTGCATACCAAATCACATGAAATGTTCTGATAATCAAGGGATCTTCTGTATGGAAACTAGAGTGGGATGAATGGACGAATGGGATGAATGGATGAAAAGGACAAACAGGTCCGATTTAATGTACTGGCCTCTTTTCTACAAAAAAGTGGGTTAAAAAATACAGAGCTTGCTGCATCTGTTTATTCCACTGTTTCCTTACCATATAGTCTAAATACTCATTCAAATCAGTTTCCATTATTATGATACATTTCCTACCTACATCAGCCAAGCATGCTATTGCGCTGATGACCTCCACCTGTACAGCGGCATCATTTTCAAAGGTGGCTAGAAAGTTAATGAGCAGTGACAGAGCTTGGTCCTTTATCACAACCAACTTGTGGGGCTCACTGCAAATAAAAGCAAGATGATTTAAAATGTCTGTAAAGTGCTATAATAATTTGTTGTGTAGAAATGAAAGTGGGTGTGTCTGACAACCAGGGCCTGTAACTATACTAAATAACAAGTTAGAATGCTAGAATCTAAAAAAGACATGGTCTTATCCATACCTATCTATGTAACAAATTTGGTTTAAATCCAGTGATAATTAAAGTAATAAAACAGTACTACTTAAATGGCATATCCCCCTTAGCACTTGACAACCTGACTCCACATACACCACTTTATGTTGTCTCAAATCAGTGACAATAACTGTAGAGGCAATCTGTACCAAGAGACTCTTACACAACCATTCATTACAGTTCTAACTTTAATGTCTCTCTGTGTGTGTGTGTGTGTGTGTGTGTGTGTGTGTGTTTATTGCAACATGGCCATGTTTCTGTTTTTGTGTTTCTTTGTGGAAAGACTGAACAAGCTGACACTTATTTCAGTGTGGAACAGACAACAACACCAATCCAAGTTGAGATTTTGAATTCTGGTTTCATTGTTTCATTTTGTGTAATATTGTGTGACAAGACAACCCTTAGAGAAAAACAAGAGAGGAAGGTATAAAAATGTCAGAAATGCTATTTATGAGACTGATTTTCTGTGGACTGCAGTGTAAAATATTACTTACTATGTGCAAGTGTAAACAAGTATATGCAATGTAAGTGGAATAGAATGTAAGATGAATTTTTACATATTAAAAAATAATACAACAATAACTTTGGTTAAATAACTGAACAGCTAAAACAAAATTATTATATAACAACAGTAAATGTGTCAAATTACTTAAAATAACCACATAATTTGGGAGAAGCTATTTTTAGCAAGTTCTGTTTGTCTGAAAATATTTACCTCATCACAGTAACATTAGGGATTACTCTGCCACCTCCAAAGTCAGTCTTCAAAGGGAAGTAACTCTTTGCTAGAAAGGGTGGGAGGGAGTGATGGTAATGTGATCAGCTAAGTATTTCTGGAGAAATACATTTACTGGTCACATTAACATTTAACATTAGGAGAATAGGTATGAAGAGGAGGAAATGCTTAAGCAAACCTACCTCTACCTACATCACCTTGCTGAAGTACAACTGCTCTACTGAAGGAATGTTGTTGTTGTTGTAGGGCTTAATGCCATTTTTCAGCACATGATAGGCTATGCATGGCAGCCAGTATTAAAGGTGGAGGAAGAACCCAAGAAAACCCCGGGAAGAACCACCAACCCACGAGAAGCTACTGGCAAGCTTTCGCACATACTCACATTGGCCAAATCCTAGACTCTAACCCATGCAGACAGAGGTGAGATGGCAGTGATCCATAACGGAGAGTGCTTTAGACCAATTGGCCACTCTGGGTCCACTGAAGGAATGAACAACTTCTCTCAACATGAGTTTAGCAAAAATGAAGATAATGTGTTTATACACACACGTATGGTTGTGTTGTAGCTGTGTAGGGTGAAGGTGGCAGCTATATTGGGGAATTAGCTGGTAGAGCAAACAAACAAATGTATAGGCTACATATTTCTTTAATGGTTTCTTTTCACTGTACCAAATTCCTTATCTATATCAATGATCTACCATTAAATAATGAATCCACAAACACAGATTTGTTTGCAGATGATGCAACCTTGTATACATCTAGTTCTGATACTGAAGTTATCCAAATGAAATTAAACTCAGACCTTATCAGAGTCCAAAACTGGGCACAACAAAATAGGATGGTAATTAATGAAGGTAAAACAAAATGTATGATTTTGGGGACATCACAAAAGCTACTCAAGTCAGGGAACCCAAAACTGTCTCTTGCAATAAATAATCATCCATTAGAAAATGTCAAACATGAAAGGCTTGTAGGTGTGTCTGTAGATAATAATTTATTATGGAATGACCATATTGATAAGCTTTGTAAAACACTGTCATCCAAAATTGCCCTTCTCAGCAGAATCAAGAAATATTTACCTATGGAAACTCACAATCTATACTACAAGTCATATATTCTTCCAACAATGGATTATTGTTCTAATGTATGGGGAAACTGTGCTAAATCTGAGCTTGACAGGATTTATAAACTTCAGAAACGAGCAGCACGTGTAATTTTAGATGCATCTGTTGATCATCCCTCAAAAGCATTATTTATAGAACTCAAATGGTTCACGATATATGACAGGATAGATTTTCACAAGGCAGTTCTTTTATATAAATGTCTACATGGAACTGCACCAGAGTATCTTCAAGACTTATTCAGGCCTTTTTCATCACAATACCAGTTCAGATCAATATCACATGGAAACCTTCTAGTACCAAAACCATGAACAGAGCAATTTAAAAAGAGTTTTCAATACTCTGATACAGTTCTGTGGAATAAGCTTCCACTACATGTAAAATCTGCTGAAAATATTAAAGTATTTAAGAAAAGATATCATGAGCATGTATGTGTTTCTAACAGATAATGGAATTTAGCATTTTAATACTAAACATGTTAAAATAAACAGTAATTATTGCCTCTAGGGAGAATAGTCCTTGACTAATGAGTCACCCTCTATAAATAAAACATTATTATTATTATTATTATTATTATTATTATTATTATTTTTATTATTATTTTTATTCCAATTCAAAAGCTCTCTCTTCCATTTCTGCCCCTGTATTTATATAAGCCTAGTGGATTTCATAGGAGACGTTCTAATATCATATTTCTGTAACTGGCTTGATTGTTTCTGGTTCACAGATCTGTGTTTCCTAAATTAAACTAAAAATTTGATATCTCACTAATGAGCTGTCCAGAAGTTGATTTGAAAACATATAAATGATTATAATATATCTGATCTGACTCACACTAACTTTCAACCTCTCCCTCAAAATATAAATGTTAAATAAATGTAGTTTATGTGTTAGGGCTGGCAAAGATTGTCAGAGTACAAGTATAAAATATATATTTCTTTCAAACCTACATATAAGTTACTGTTGCTAATTTGAGAAACTTTATTTCTGTCTTGTCTCTAATATCATCAGCATTTTCAAATCTAAAACTAATTGTAAGTCCTGTAAATAATCATTTAATTAATTTGCATAAACACAAATGCCTGCTCTCATAGACCATAGAGCTAGACCTGTTAAACCAAATGATTAATGTCCATAAGGTCATGGGGTAAGTGTGCTGTAAAGATTCTTCTTGTATTGTTTTAAACTGCAGAAGCAGAACATTTCTTGAAATGTGAATTCTATCGATTATGGCTATGTACAAGACTGAAAACTTGGAAAACAGTCGAATGATATCAAAAGTCCCTACTACAATTGTATCCAGTGAAAGTTACAAGGTTATGCTTGCAGCTGAGTTTGTGCTATCATGAATGGAACAAGGTAACTGTCTGGGCAGATACCAGAGGCCCAGCAAGGTACATCTCTCTCCTTTATAAAGCCATGTCATGAAATTAGAAGGACAAAGTAGACTAGGCATGCTGGGTAACATATCACCCTTTATAATGCAGGGATGGCAAGCCCTACCCTGTCTGTGGAATTTAGGGGCATATATATGGCCGCTCATAACTTCCCAGGCTATGAAAATGTTGCTGTTGTTAATCAGAATTAACCCTTTGATTTTTCTGTCACCACTCATCCCTTCTCTGGTAACCCCACTGAAGAGGTCTCAGACATTTGCACACACAGCTGCAGGGGCATATGGTTTCTCACCTGAATTTAACCCTCAAAAAAAGAAGAGGAAACAAAAGGGGAAGCAATGCAGGGTTGCTGCATGGTGGGGTTTAAAAGAAGATTGCAGGAGTGTGTCACTTGTTATCATGCCAAATTTACCAGAGGCTGTTAAGGTATTCATCATCATGTGGTGAGTAACCCAATTAACTACACTGGTAATACAGCATACCTATTCCAAGGCATGGTCACTTCCTGTCTTTTCAGCCAGGTGAAAGATTGCCAGACATGCCATGTCAAGTAGGGAAGAAGTCCATACAATATTCATGACCAGTTTAGATATGGTGTTAAACACTTGCCCATCCACATTATAACAGAATGAAGCATACCTATTGATGACAGTAGCATCCTTGTCTAGGCTACATAGACCTGAATGATAAACATCATTATGTGATTTGTACCAGTGTAATGAGAAAGTTGCCTGCAACTGACTCATTAAAAAGAAGGCCCTCAAGTTTATGAGGTCAAAACTGCAATCTTTGACGAATGTAGTAAAATTCTGAAGAATGGATGGATGTTCATCATAATTGTCTACATCTACTGATGTCTTGACCTTGTATTTAGTACTGACTGCCAGTTGAGGAGGGCATTCCAACAAAGGCAAAATTCTGTATCTCCCTTCAATTGCCACTTTAAAATGAAATTTCATCCTTTCCCTGATTGGATTGGAATGTACAGGCAAGTCTGTGTCACCCCATTTGTCATGTGAGGAAGACCATTTTGTACAAGTTAGGCAGTTCTCAGTTGTTTTTCATGACTGTAAAGCATGTGCACTTCTTGAACTTGATTGAAAACAAACTGTTCAAATGGGCAAATGCATGCCACTGAGATGGCCAAAGAGGTGCATAATAAACTGAAATTTAACAGCACAATACAAATACACTGGTGAAAACTTGAGAGTTAAGAGTTGATATTACATGTTTAACAACAACTGTTAAACAAAATGTGTTAATGTAAATAATTTATAAAAAGGAAAATACTGTATGCATATCAATCTTTTAACTAATTATACCACTGAAAACAAATGTTGGATGGTCAAAATTAAATACAATGGATTCTTCAAAGCCACCCCAGTTGCAAGCAGAAGTTTAAACTGGTTACATCTGTGATATGAGTAGCAACCTACCAAGAACAAGGGGAGTTGATCTAACAGAGTTAGAGTTACTTCCCTTCAAATATGACTACATAATCTCACATAGTAATAATACAGTGTACAAAAATATGAGTTAAAATAATCATGTTATTTAACTAGATACATGTAACACAAACATAGATACACATATCACAAAACTAGATACATGTATGACAAAGCTAAATACATGTATGACTAATATAAACAACTCGCATATATGTACAGAAATTCATGACTGTACAATATAAGGATAATTCCAACAAATACATATATAAATCATGTAACGTGCAACAGTATATCTTTCCAATAAGGTAAAAATCATTAAAGGTTAGGGACCCATTTTCCGTTGTAGTACCACACTTGCTTTGTACATTTACACCCAAAGGTTAAATTTCTAGTTCCAGCATGTGTTAAGGTATGTTTGCCCATCGAAAGTCAAAGACTGTATCAAGTTTTCCACTTTCTTCCACTGCCAATACTGCTTGACACCAATAGCTGACATATCTAGAATCCTCAATACAATATCAAAACCATCTGTACAATTTACATTTAAATGTTAATTTTTTATTTAAGTGAGTGTGTATCAAAATTTGTAACATGTCTATGCCACAATATCGCCACTATCACTGATATAACGAAAATGTTAAAATAAGTGAAATCAATAACAATTAAATTGTAAAGGTTATATGCCTATAGATAAAAGTACAGAAAGAATATCATCTAGTGAAAAATTTGCTGAAATAGTCTGAAGACATTATATTTTCAATTATAATTTGACCAATGTTAATATTCCAAGGACCTATATATTCTGAGGACCTATTTATATTTTGAGGACCTGTATATTCTCAGGACCTATGTAGATATTTTGAAGATCTATATATTCTCAGGACTGATGTAAATATTCAGAGGACCTACTTGAATATGCAGAGGACTTATGTAAATAGTCTGAGGGCCACTTGAATATGCAGAGGACCTATGTAAATATTCTGAGTACCAATGTAAATATTCTAAGGACCTACTTGAATATGCAGAGGACCTATGTAAATATTCTGAGTACCAATGTAAATATTCTAAGGACCTACTTGAATATGCAGAGGACTTATTAAATATTCTGAGGGCCACATGAATATGCAGAAAACCTATATAAATATATAAATATTCTAAGTACCAATGTAAATATTCTGAGGGCCACTTGAATATGCAGAGGACCTATGTAAATATTCTGAGTACCAATGTAAATATTCTAAGGACCTACTTGAATATGCAGAGGATCTATGTAAATATTCTAAGTACCAATGTAAATATTCTGAGGGCCACTTGAATATGCAGAGGACCTATGTAAATATTCTGAGTACCAATGTAAATATTCTAAGGACCTATAAGCAGAGGATCTATGTAAATATTCTGAGTACCAATGTAAATATTCTGAGGGCCACTTGAATATGCAGAGGACCTATGTAAATATTCTGAGTACCAATGTAAATATTCTAAGGACCTACTTGAATATGCAGAGGACTTATTAAATATTCTGAGGGCCACATGAATATGCAGAAAACCTATATAAATATTCTAAGTACCAATGTAAATATTCTGAGGGCCACTTGAATATGCAGAGGACCTATGTAAATATTCTGAGTACCAATGTAAATATTCTAAGGACCTACTTGAATATGCAGAGGATCTATGTAAATATTCTAAGTACCAATGTAAATATTCTGAGGGCCACTTGAATATGCAGAGGACCTATGTAAATATTCTGAGTACCAATGTAAATATTCTAAGAACCTACTTGAATATGCAGAGGATCTATGTAAATATTCTGAGTACCAATGTAAATATTCTGAGGGCCACTTGAATATGCAGAGGACCTATGTAAATATCCTAAAGGCCTACTTGAATATGAAGAGGACCCATGTAAATATTCTGAGTACTACGTCAATATTCTGAGGACCTACTTGAATATGCAGAGGCCTCTTAGCACTCGACAACCTGACTCCACAGCTGATGACACCTTCCTGTGTTGCCTCAAACCAGAGAGAACAGCTATATGGATGTTCCGAGCCATGATACTCTTACACAGCCGATCTGGAATCATTAAGGTTTTGAATTAATGGGGACACATGCACAAACAAAAACACACAGACATGCATGTATGTGCTATACAGAAATTTGTGACTGTAGAGTATATAGTTTCATAAAATGCCAAATAAATATGTGGTATATTGGAATTTGTGGCTACAATATAAGGTTTAACAATGCCAAATATATAATTATGTGATGTATGGAAATATGTAATTGTACAGTATAAGGTTTAACAGGATGACAAACATATATATGATAAATGGATATTTGTGATTGTATAGTAAAATGTTTAACATGATGCCAAATATATGATACATGGATATTGGAGACTGTACAGTAAAAGGTTTAACACAATGCCATATATATATATATATATATATATATATATATATATATATATATATATATATATATATATATATGGATATTTGTGACTGTACAGTATAAGGCTAATGAAAACAAAAACTTTCCAACAGAAATCCATTTAATCCAACTTGAACTCTGATGACCTAAATTTTTTAGACGTAACTAAGAATTTTCACATTCTTAAACATTCATAAACATTCAGTGACAATGGATCTAAACAAAAGAAGTATATTTTCTTTAAATATTGTTACTTAATTAATTTCACTTAAGTAATACCGATTTGACTTATATCACTCAAGTGTATCTCTTAGCTGATGAGAAACAATTAATATGTGGTTTCACATCATGTAATAACTTTGTGTTTTATGTAATGTTATTGCATAAACTTGTTTGGACATACCTCATTATTAGGCAGCCTCACTTATAAGGACCTTCATTCTTGTAGCTCACATGAAAAGCATTGTAAATAAGGGACAATGTATATCTTTATAACTTATTTCATCATATTCAGACAACAGTTAAAAAGGTTTCAATAAAATGATCCGAGCCAACAAGAGATGGTGTGTAGTTACATGTACCATTATCTGCAGCCAACCAGTAGATGGCTTCACATGTAGCACTGAAAACCTCAGGGGATTTCAAGTACATCAGCATGGCTCCTACACACAGGATGTGTATTTGCACTCTACAAGACAAGTAAAAGAAATAGCTGAATGTAGAATTAGTGAAGACTAGAAATAAGGAAATAATATCTTCTGTAGTCATATAAACAAAGCCACTTGTCTGTTTAGTGTTAAAGAATCAATGCATTCAATTTTAGATTTTTGCATTATGCCACCATTAAATTGTGCTGTATGCTGCAACATATGCTTCCAAAATATGTCCATAGCTGGAGAACATCTATCAACAGATGAATAATCCAATATTTTCTTTTTCCTTTTTCCTTCTTTTTCTGTGGTGAATACAGATTAATAATATTTAGTGATTAATTTTGAGATTACACTAACATTTGCAGATCTGAGATTGTTAATGGTGACTTTACAACTGTAACTTGAGCTTGACTGACTTCACAGGCTGCTAATGGTGACTTTATGATTGTAAATTGAGCCTGATTGGCATCACATCAGCAGAACTGATAAAAGAGATCTTTGTGACTGAATAGAACAATTAATAACCACCCCATTCAATGACACTCTGAGAAATCTTGTCAAAAAAATAGCTAAAAATGTCATTCTCTGTGCACAACCTCACAGAGAAAAACATGGTTTAACGAGTGTCAATATTTCTGACAGCATACAATGGATTTTACCGCTGTGAATTTTGATGCTCCACAAGTTACAAAGTGCATATCATTGAAATATGCATCAGAGATCCTGAAATTACTGTATTTGCTGGACATATCCCACAGATCAAAGATTTTGAGCTGAACAAAGTTTTGAGCAACCGAACATCAGTCATAGGATGTCCTAAATATCTTTAGATCAAATTACTTTCAATATTTTAATACATTAAATTACCAAATAAACACATAAACAAAGTAAAATTCAACAGGTTTAGTTTATCTAGTGTTATCTACAAAGCTTCATTCAAAGGTGACTAGTTCTAACTTATACATTTGTTGGACAACTAATACAAGCTGACTAAACCTGTTTGGTAATTTATATTTTCCCTACTAATAAAAGTTCTACTACAACAAAGTAAAAGACAAATATGGTTTGAAACTTTATCTCCTGGAATTAGTGAAAACCCTATAACTGAAAGACTTCACCAGCGGTGTGTATTAAAGACATCACAGCAGTTCCTCACCACTTGGATTTTAACTATATCAGTGTGTCAGCACATCTTCCCTTTAGAACCAAATATGTACAGTCTAATCAGATACTAGCACCAACAAGTAAACTTTTATTACCATCCTTCAAGACTGATTTGGTGACCTTATCAAATAAAACTCCATCATACAACTTCACTGGAAATATTAGCTGTCAATTATAGACCTGCCCCTTTGAGTGGAATGAAAATCAGGATGCCAGAAAATGTATGTTGTCCAGACTATCCTATTTTGGTCAAAGAGTAATAGATGGTTCTTTTACATGGGGGCCCAAAGTGGAAAAGTGGTCTAAAGTATTTATACAGATCACTTAGATCTCACCTTTGTCTGCATGGTCTCAAGTCTCAAAGTGGAAAAGTGGTCTAAAGTATTTATACAGATCACTCAAATCTCACTCTGTCTGCATGGGCTCAAGTCTCTAGCTCTGCCAACATGGGTATCTGAGAAAGCTTACAAGTAGTTTCCTATGGGTTCTCTTCTTTCTGGGGTCTTCCCAAATCTTCCTACATCAAGCATACTGACAACCATGTATAGTTGATTATGTGCTGAAAAATGGCTTAATACCAAATAAAACCAAAAATCATTGTGGTCTTGTGAACACAAATGTCAAGGTAAATTTGACTGATATGGATTCTATTCGCACCTGTGCCAGTAGATGAATAACTTTTATCACCCTTTATGTCACTGTCCAGGCTTGGACAACAGAATGCCTTTGAATGGACTGTTACTCAGTTTTTAATTATCCTTGATAATCATGTATGGTAAATTACATACAGTCTCAATGGCACTAACTTAGCAACAATTGTGTACAAATGATTCTTTAGAGACAGTTAATTATGTAGGCTTGGACAACAGATTACAGAGTCTTTAATTATACTTAATTAGCTTATGATTTGTATATGACAAATTTTACTTAATTACATATTGTCACAGAAGCACTCACTTTGTGACAATTGTATGTAAGAATGAACTTTCTATCTTTGACTCTCACTTTCTCCTACACCCTCTCCTATTACATTCATTTTTACTTTCAAAAAGATAATTTAGATATTCAAAATATCATTGTAATTATAACTGTATGAGATTAAATTTGTTTGTGTTTCGTTCTGATTTCTTGTACTCTATTATATTTTGGCACAGTAATCAGCCAATCAGTTCTATTTATAGATATGTACAAATTTTAAGCAACATCTGATCCAGCAACTGGGACCCAGATAATCTATCTTTAACTCTGTGTGTGTGCATGTATGTGTGTATGTGTGAATATAGTTCAGTTAGTTTATTTATATTCTTTCAAGCTAAAGACTTACTGTTTCTCTTCAGTTGCATCCCCAATCCAAATATGTGCCATGGGATGGATTTCTAGAATTTTTGATGCCACTTCACATCCAAGTATCTGAAAGGAAAACAAATGGCACATGATATGTCCATCTTGTGACCTTTACCCAACTAATGACCTTGACTTTGAACAAGGGACTTGACTACTGTATGATAAGGTGTGGACCTGGGTATAGTTTTATCAAAATACCTGTAGGGCTTAAAAAGTGACAACCCAGATGCAGACACAAATCACTAACAGTATCCTTGGTTGTGACCTTAACCTTGTGGGCAAAATATCAAAATATTTTTAAAAAACTCTTGAGTCAAGATAAATAATAGATTTATGTTTTATTCAAATATCTTCATTAATTAAAAAGCTATACCTGTGCAAGGATAAAATATTTTCTAATGCCATGACCTTGAGGATGGGGGTGTGGCTATGGTATATATGACTCACTGTCTAATCATGATATACAACTGGAAAAAATTTCATTAAAATATACAGCTATAGTGGACATGGATACAGGTCGCTTTTTCCTTGCTGTGATCTTGACCTCATGACTGGTTGCATGGCTGTGATATGTGACTCATTATACATGACATATAGTTACTTTTATTGGTTCAAAATTTTACTCTGGACAAGGAAACAAGTTAAATAATTACTGATGATGTCATGGCTATGTCTTGCATTACATGGGCACAGTTTCATTAAATTATCATAGTGTTTCAAAAGATGTACTCTTTAGAAGTGGATGAATCACAGAGTTACATTTTCCCTTGTCTGACCTTGACCTTAAGGCAGGGAGCAAGGTTATGGTATACCCCTCTCTATCTAGTCGTAATATATCCTTGGACAAAGTTCATGAAATCTCACCAACCCTTACAAAGTTATCAGTTGGACAAACCATCTCAACAGTTGGATGCATAAACACGAGAACAGCATAAAATGCACAATCTAAGACAGGTGTATAAAATAGAATAATGAGGCACAAAGTCATTAAACAGTGGCTGCAAACAAGGATTCTTTCACAGCTGAACAAAGGAAAAAACTATATTTTTAGTAAATTATTTAGAATACTTACCCAATCACAAAAACATCAGAAAGAAGCTCAACTAACTCTCAAATACAGTAATCACATAATTATGATGTCTTTATGGCTGTTGTTGTTTACTCTGTCTTAACATGAGCAATACCTCAACATTACATTTGCAGGGAGGGGACATCCGGCAAATACTCTTGGAGAAAAACAATTTACTAAACAATATGCTTTCTACTTTGAGTACATTCCCCAATTACATTAACATTTTGAGAATAAGTAATAGGAGCCAATGATGCTCAGAGCACCCAACCTCTACCATATTCACTGTTCTGACTTTGTTGATGGATCCACAAGATATTCAATTCAACACAATGTTCAAACTATCTGAAGGAAAATTTATTCTTCGCATCTTTGTAAATTTCCTTCTCTCCTGAATCCTCATTTTTCTTTAAAATACTCATTTTTTAAAGTGTTTTAACACATGAAAGTTTCTTCAGTCACCATCATTTTAGGATTCTTTTCCTTTCTCAAGAAAATGAATGCAAAAACATTGATTAGTGAAATATTACTAAACATGCTTGGTGACTGGTTAATAATTGCAATTGGATATTTTGGTCATTTTCTACCAGATGTCCAAATTACTTACGAATCATAATGTCATTGTCATCTGTGTCGATCAACAGCCTAGTCCCCCAACCTCAACAAAAAAAAAAAATTCTCCTAAAAATTTTGACAATCTCAAAAATGACCATGGGGAGAATTCACAGCCTTGCCACTTACACAAAAATAAAGTAAAACCATCCATAATTTTGTATAAACAAATGTAAGGGAATAATCAGCAAGTTCGTTCCTGTCATGTATAAATTGCATTTTCCCTTATTTCATTCATACAATCAAATGTGAATAAAAGTCTACTAAGAACAGTCTGATTTCATTCTTTGGGGGATCTGGATATCTAACAAACCATTGGAACAAAATGTATGCATACCACAATATCTTTCTTTTCTCTGTTATTATACATGGCTGCATTGATGATGTTTAAAAAATTACAGGCAATATCATTAGTCTTGGTTCCAAGTTCCAGCGATTTTTGTAAGACTGGATCAACTGAAACAAAAATAATAAACAAAATCAGTAAAGTCCCTACAATATGGATGCTTCTAATTGTAAAGTCCCTACAATATGGATGCTTCTAATTGTAAAGTCCCTACAATATGGATGCTTCTAATTGTAAAATAAACTGCAAAAACAAAATTTCTCTTACTTAAGCAATAAGATGAACAAATTTCTCAAAGATGTTAACCAATGGTGTGAGATAATATAAAATATTGGTACGGTGTGACCCTGCTATAACATGGTAGTTGGGAGCCATAGAACCCAACAGTGTTATTGGCTGAACCATGTTAGAAGCAACCAGGTCAGTTAGCTAAGAAAATGATGCATGTACCCCAAACAATTGCGGTGGGGGTATGTAATAAATGCGGGCAGTAAAATACGTGCTTGATCAGCACATTTACCATCTTAAACTGATGTATATTAAATGAGAAATACACCTGTAGTGAAAACAGAGAAGGCATATATAACAGTTTAGTTTATTTAGAGAACCACGAATTGGCACATATACATGAATACTGTTTATACATACATGTCTAATGTACAGTATGAATAGAGTATAAACCCCGTGTACTCACCCTCTAATCTCATCATATACAATGAATCCACAATACAAGTGATTCCATTGAAAATATGCACACACACAGATTTAAAATATTCAATAATTTTGTCACAAATCATATTGGTCTGAATTCAGTGGAAAAACCTAACACAATAATGTAACGAATGACGAAGCACATTTACTTTTCAGTACGTCCCAAGTCGGTAAAAGTTAGTTTGCTTTTTAAGCCACTGTTGGTAGTGTTCATAAGCATAAACGTTTTCCCTGCAGAAAGGAAACTTTTCACATTTTTTTCGTACTTTAAAGAAAGATTTTTTTTCGTGTACAAGAAAACTGCATGTATATGAAATTTCTGGAGCCACACCCTGACTGTGTTATATCCGAATAATGGAGCGTGCTATAGCAGGGACACACTGTATATTGTGGTAACTACTTGGTGATATAAATATACATGCATGGTTCACACAGCCCTTGCTAAAGAAAATTTTAAGGACTTCCAAAAGTTTTCAAGGTCTTCCAAAACGTTTTCAAGGACTTCCAAAATGTTTTGAGGGTTTTTTGTTATGGAAATTTAACATTCTCCATGCTTTATTTGTTGTGCTGTGTGTTGCATGTCATTTGATCCACCAAATTTGTATCCCATTTTATAGATTCATTCAATCTGAACAATATATAAATAAGAACATTTCTTAATAAAGTGATATATTTTGTTAAGTTTCAACATCTTGTATTCCTTCAGATAAATTAAGGAAGTTTTTAGGAAAAATTCAATGATTTTTTCAACAAAAAAAACAATTTTGATATTCCATGAGTTTTCAAGGCAAACACTAAAATTCAAGGATTTTTCAAAGCTGTACCAACCACAAAATAACAATTTTCAGAATATCAATATAGCATACTATTAACATAATACATGAAGAAAACACCATTTGAAACTCTCTTAATTTTATAAAATTAATATCAGCAATATTTTGCCAACTTTATACCCTTTCTAACAGGCCTATTGGAAATAAAGGCAATGACAATCCATACTGATGAATCATCATCATCACTGAGACGTTTCCATTACTTCAATGTAAATGAATAAGCACTTTGAAGAAAATTATCATTGATTTTGTAAAAATTTCTTCAAACATGTCTAAGTACGACAATGGGTACCTGAGTAATCTATACAAGACTGCAAGGACAGTAAACCCCCCCACTCCTTTGTGTACAACCTTATGGAATCCTAAGGCATGATTTGAATTATGTAAAGGAGCAACATACAATGTGCTAGCATTAGGTTTTCTGGTTGACCTACAAATGATTCAAAGCGCAACAAGTCTTTCCAAAACCCAAACATTTAGCATTTGTCATCATTTATTCTTGTTAGTCTTCATCTGAATTATTTTACTATTGTCTGCAGGACTGCTGTTTCTTCTATATCAATATACCAATGTTATGATGCAATATCTAATTCAGTACTACAATATACTGTAATACGATTTTCAATTCAATACCCAACCATAATAGTAACATTTAGAAGTAAAAATATGTCTCTTCCATATTTCCTTATTTTCATGGCAAAATTTCTGAAATACTGTAGTATAATTTATCTTTGTGGGTCTTAATTTTTGTTATTTTATAAAACAAAAAGACATTTTTATGTGTACTTCACTTTGTGGTTTTGCCTGTCAAATTATGCATATTTGTAATCATTTAATTTCAGATATTAACTTCTACAAATACCCAAAAGAAGAATAAAAAAGAACAAAAATATGCCGACAACAAACAGCGATTCTTTCACCTGTATAAGCACAAATCAAATATCTGTCAAGATCTTATACAGCAAAGAAAGCCGACACAGCCATAAACACTAAGCTAATTGGATATTAAAATGCATGTATATGATCTCTTCCTTCAAATGCATGTATATGATCTTTTCCTTAAAATGCATGTATATGATCTCTTCTTTAAAATGCATGTATATGGTCTCTTCCTTCAAATGTATATGATCTCTTCCTTAAAATGCATGTATATGGTCTCTTCCTTCAAATGTATATGATCTCTTCCTTCAAATGCATGTATATGATCTTTTCCTTAAAATGCATGTATATGATCTCTTCCTTTAAATGCATGTA
The DNA here is from genome assembly GCA_028554795.2 of Sinohyriopsis cumingii. NCBI lineage: Eukaryota > Metazoa > Mollusca > Bivalvia > Unionida > Unionidae > Sinohyriopsis > Sinohyriopsis cumingii. The sequence goes on along the minus strand of CM068826.1, from coordinate 145,439,065 downwards.
TATGGTCTCTTCCTTCAAATGTATATGATCTCTTCCTTAAAATGCATGTATATGGTCTCTTCCTTCAAATGCATGTATATGATCTCTTCCTTCAAATGCATGTATATGATCTCTTCCTTCAAATGCATGTATATGATCTCTTCCTTCAAATGCATGTATATGATCTCTTCCTTAAAATGCATGTATATGATCTCTTCCTTCAAATGCATGTATATGATCACTTCCTTCAAATGCATGTATATGGTCTCTTCCTTAAAATGCATGTATATGATCTCTTCCTTAAAATGCATGTATATGGTCTCTTCCTTCAAATGCATGTATATGGTCTCTTCCTACAAATGCATCTATATGGTCTCTTCCTTCAAATGCATGTATATGATCACTTCCTTCAAATGCATGTATATGATCTCTTCCTTCAAAATGCATGTATATGATCTCTTCCTTAAAATGCATGTATATGGTCTCTTCCTTAAAATGCATGTATATGATCTCTTCCTTAAAATGCATGTATATGATCTCTTCCTTCAAATGCATCTATATGGTCTCTTCCTTAAAATGCATGTATATGATCTCTTCCTTCAAATGCATGTATATGATCTCTTCCTTCAAATGCATGTATATGATCTCTTCCTTCAAATGCATGTATATGATCTCTTCCTTAAAATGCATGTATATGATCTCTTCCTTCAAATGCATGTATATGATCACTTCCTTCAAATGCATGTATATGGTCTCTTCCTTAAAATGCATGTATATGATCTCTTCCTTAAAATGCATGTATATGGTCTCTTCCTTCAAATGCATGTATATGGTCTCTTCCTACAAATGCATCTATATGGTCTCTTCCTTCAAATGCATGTATATGATCACTTCCTTCAAATGCATGTATATGATCTCTTCCTTCAAAATGCATGTATATGATCTCTTCCTTAAAATGCATGTATATGGTCTCTTCCTTAAAATGCATGTATATGATCTCTTCCTTAAAATGCATGTATATGATCTCTTCCTTCAAATGCATCTATATGGTCTCTTCCTTAAAATGCATGTATATGATCTCTTCCTTCAAATGCATGTATATGATCTCTTCCTTCAAATGCATGTATATGATCTCTTCCTTCAAATGCATGTATATGATCTCTTCCTTAAAATGCATGTATATGATCTCTTCCTTCAAATGCATGTATATGATCACTTCCTTCAAATGCATGTATATGGTCTCTTCCTTAAAATGCATGTATATGATCTCTTCCTTAAAATGCATGTATATGGTCTCTTCCTTCAAATGCATGTATATGGTCTCTTCCTACAAATGCATCTATATGGTCTCTTCCTTCAAATGCATGTATATGATCACTTCCTTCAAATGCATGTATATGATCTCTTCCTTCAAATGCATGTATATGGTCTCTTCCTTCAAATGCATGTATATGGTCTCTTCCTTCAATTGCATGTAGATGATCTCTTCCTTCAAATGCATGTATATGGTCTCTTCCTTAAAATGCATGTATATGATCTCTTCCTTAAAATACATGCATATGATCTCTTCCTTAAAATACATGTATATGATCTTTTCCTTAAAATGCATGTACAGTGGAGCCTCGTTAATCCGGACACATTCGTTCCCAGCGAATATGTCTGGATTAACGAGCTTTCCGGATAATTGAATCATGCACATTTTTTATTTTACGATATCATCACACCGTATATATGTACATGTATATGCTAGCTTTAAAAGTAATGTACTGTATATTGATGGCGGTGTGGTGGGCCGATATGTCTGAGAACCACATGAATACGGCATCATCGACTTGTTGATATTTGGCATGGCGAGCGCGGGTTAGGTCTGCTGAGTCGGCAGGTACGGACAACCATTTGTCCTTGTTTTTTATAATGTCCACTACTGTCAATTTGCCAATGTCTAAGGAATAGTAATCTATAATATGCTGGCATATATCTTGAATTGTAGCTTTTGGGTGATCTTCTTTGTGCTGGCAAATCTTCTTTTTTATGCTGGCTGGTATCTCTACTCGTCTGCGTTTGCTTGATGGTGTCGCCATAATATATGTAAAAAGTACAACGAATACAAACTGTTATCTCCCAGTTAAATGCGCAATGGTAAACTAATAAAATGCAGTCATTTTTATAAGTCGTATTTTACAGTCACTAATGACTGACGTCCCCATTTTATTCAAAAATAAAGCTCTATACTGTCCACAGCTTAAAAATGTCAACTGTATTTGCACAGCACACAATAAACTGTGATTGTTACATACAATTGGTAAACAACAAAGAGGTTTAATGACACTTTTAATTTATTTACCATATGTTATGTCAAAAAGCGTGGACGATTTGATCCCAATGTGTTTATTTAATTATTAACACCCCCGTTGGCGACTAGCTAAAACAGACATTGTTTATACAATCGCTGGTTACAATATGGTCACGCTGCTTAGTTATTGATAATGGCCATAGATTCTCATGGGCTTGACTACCGTGTTTTATGTATTATTCTTCTGACTGTATTTTCACATACGATTTTTCGAATTTTCTTATTTTTGGACAGATTATTTCCAGATCATCGAGACAAGTTTTAATGTAATTTTACACTTTGGTCCCCGATTTTGATTTCCGGATCCGGAACGCGGATTTCTTGATTAACGGAGCAAATTAATGTTTAGGAATTCCGTTCCCATTGAATTATGTCTGGATAGCGAGGTTTCCAGATAAACGGAGTCCGGATTAACGAGGCTCCACTGTATATGATCTCTTCCTTAAAATACTGTCTAAAACATAAATCTGGATAATCCATTCACTCCACATGTGAATTAAACAAGTGACCTGCTGCCCCTTGCTCAATACAGTTAGGAAGCATTGAAAACATTTGATGTGATCTGAGCTCATCAAAGTGCATATAATGTGAATTAAATTGAAAAAAAATGAAAGCACTCCTTGCCTGAGCCTGCCTCATGAATGACCTTCAACCACTAGTTTTTACAATAAATAAAGGCTACAAAGAAGATCAGTGTACTGCATTTAATGGGCCTTAACTCATTAACCAAACAGCTGGGCATTTCCCCTACAGCATACTTGCAGAGATATCACCTAAAACAGTGTTAGCCTTACCAGTGCCTGTATACCTGAAATTTGCTGAGAGCACCTGGCTTGCAGATTTTTACAGATTTCATTTGCAATAAATGTTATTTTCTTATTTATCTTCCTTTAATTCAGCTAAAATTTGGCACAGCAGTTCTCAATAAAAGTAGGTACATAATGGTATAAATTTCATGCTACATGCAGAAATAAAATTCGTGCATCAAGATAAAAATAAATGATTTTCTTACCAATCTGTTTTTCTTGCCATGAATAATCCATAAAATCTATTATGAATTCACACTGAATAACTAACACTATTAACACATGAAATTCATTCTATTTTATGTATACAGAAATTCCACTTGTCATATTTCTTGCAAAATTTAACCTTGTGTGAATACTCCGTCAGAGTCTGTCAAGTAAAAGTCTACTCCCAGCAGCTGATTCTCGTAACTTTAATCATTTTCTAATCTAAATATTTCCACTATTTTTGCCATTATCAAGTCAAATTTCTTAATTTTTTCAGCAATGGTCATTCTATGTAATAATAATAATAATGAGGACTTTGTATAGCACCTAATCTTTAGAAGCTCTAAGTGCTTTACAGCATTAGACAACACCTATAAGATAAAAAACATAATAATATTAATACAAAAACAAACACAGTGAAATTAGAAAGAAGAAAAAAAACATTAAAAAAAATAAAAAACATGCTGAGAATATTTCAGGTAGGAAACATTATTAGATCTTTAAGTTTGTTCTTGCAGTCGAAAAAGTGAGTTTTGAGAGCCCTCTTGAATGTGATCACTGTGTCTTTGTGTCTAAGTTCAGTGGGCAATTCATTCCATGTTGCTGGGCCTTGGTATGCAAAAGAACGCTGTCCATATGACTTAGTTTGCATAGTGGGAATAATGAGTATACGATTGTCAGAAGTGGAGCGTAAGTATCTTGCTGGTGTATACACATGGGTAAGGTCAGATAGGTATGTTGGACTAGAGTCTGACAGTGAAACATAGCACAGAGAACAAATTATGTTTGATTCTGGATCGAATGGATAGCCAGTGTAGGGTACAGAGCAGCAGGGATGTGTGCTCTGATCGTGGTACTCTAAGTATGATCCGAGCAGCTGTGTTTTGAACTTTTTGAAGTTTCTGGAGTAGATATTGAGATGAACCAGACAGAATTGAGTTACAATAGTCCAGTCTTGAAAGTACTAATGAACAGAGAAGTGTTTTAGTGGCATTAACCGAAAGATATTTGCAAACTGAGCTGATGCATCTCAGCTCAAGATATGCAGCCTTGCATATGTTCATGACATGTTGGTGCAATGTGAGAGTACTGTCCAGAGTAACACTTAGGTTTTGTACAGATTGTGTGAATTTAATGTTGGCATTGCTGATATTTATTGTTTGAGGTAAAGGATGTGAATGAGAAAGTCTTTGTGTTGTAATCAGAATGGCCTCAGTTTTATCATCATTTATCTGCAGCTTGTTACATGTCATCCATGATTTCACATCAGAAATGCACCTCTCTACACCCTGGATGGTAGCATTAACTTCAGTTGGGTGGCTAGATTTGTATATTCGGGTGTCATCAGCATACAATTGGTGAGACACTGGATGATGATCTATGACACTCGAGAGTGGCTGAGTGTACAGAATGAAGAGAACAGGACCAAGAACAGACCCCTGTGGAACACCACAACATACATCAACTGGGCTGGAGTGTATTCCATTTGCAGATACTATTTGTGTCCTGTTGACCAAGTAGGACTTGAACCACAGTAAGGCTGTATCATGAATGCCAAATACATGCTGGAGATGGTGAAGTAATATATCATGGTCTATTGTGTCAAATGCTGCAGACAAATCAAGGAGGGGGAGGACTGTAATCTTTCCGCTCTCCAATGCAGAGAGAACATCATTAACTACTTTTAGAAGAGCAGTTTCAGTACTGTGGTAAGGGCGATATGCAGATTGTACATTGCTAAAAAATCTGTTTGAATTTAGATGAGATACAAGCCGGGATAGAACAACTTTTTCTAAGATTTTTTTATATGAATGGGAGATTAGAAACTGGGTGGTAGTTCTTTAAATCGTTATGGTCTAGTGTTGGTTTCTTTAGCAGAGGCTTTACAATCGCAGTTTTGAAAAATGATGGGAATTCTCTGGATGAGAGAGAGGTATTAATAACATCAATTAGTGAAAGCAATACTGGATCTAAGCACTCAAGCAGCAGTGATGTTGGAATTGGATCAAGTTCACATGACTTTGGTGCACTCTTCATCAGGATTGTACGTACAAAATCCATAGAGACAGGTTCAAATGCTACTGGTGGTTGCTGCTCAAATTCTGTATCCCAAATGTATGGTGATGACGAGTCAATTGAAATTGTGGTGTCAAGCTTATCTCTAATGGTTTGTACTTTGTCACAGAAGAAATTTGCAAACATCATCTGGAAGGACAACTGGAGAGAAGGTAGTTGGAAGTGGTGGTGATTTGTTCCTTGACATTAGCTTGTTAGTAATCTCAAAGAGCTCTTTGCAGCTGGAACTTTCCATGACCTTAGTAGTGTAGTGGGCTGATTTCACTGCATGGACTATATTTGTGACATTCTTCTTAGCGACTTCATAGATTTGCTTATGAATAGTGAGTCTGGTGGAAAGCCAGAGCCTCTCAGCTTTATGGCGGTCTCTTTTAGCAGTGCGAAGCTGGTCCCTAACACTGCTATACCATGGAGAACACTTTTGAATTGATACTCTGCACTTGGTAGCTGGGGAACGTTTGTCAAGCAATGAACGCAGACGGTTATCAAGTTGTTCTGCGGTAGGAGGTTAGCAAGTTGTTAGGTTAGCTTGGATGTCATGCATTAGTTTGGTTCTATTTATCATATGGAGGTTTCTCTTAATAGCAGATAAAGGTAGAGGGCTAGGGACTGATACGTCAAGATGGCATATAATGCAGAGGTGATCTGATGCAAGGTCATGGGATACCGGGGAGGACCGTAAAATGTCCTCATCAGGTCTATGAAGAATCCAGTCTAAAATGTGACCATGTTTATGGGTGGGTTGGTTAACTGACTGTTTCAGGTTGAAAACATTAATGGAATCTATGAGTTCTGATGTATTTGATTTTCTGGGACAGTGAAAGTGAAAGTTGAAATCTCCAAGAATAATCAGGTTGCCACCTATCGAACTGCCATAGTCCAGGAGATTCGGAAACTGCTCCAAAAAGAGAGTCAGCCAGCTTGTTTTTTCTACTAGGAGGAGGGCGGAATAGGCAGAAAAATTGGACTGACCTTTGCTACAGTGTGAGTGTGGTTTGGACTAATTCAAACGATGTGTGGTCGAAATTGAATGTTGTGGTGTAGTTAAGACGTTTTATCATGGAGTTCTTTGTGATGAGAGCAATTCCACCTCCACGAGAATTACAGGGGAGCGACTTGATGGAGTAACCAGTGGGTGTTAGATCCGCACACTTTGGATCATCGCCTGATGTTTTTAGCCATGTTTCTGTCAGGAAAAATATGTCAACATTTTGGTCGTTGATAAAATTAGCTGTTTCTGTGCGCTTTTCTGGTGGTCCTACTGACTGGGCATTGAATAATGCAATGCGCAGAGGTATTTCTTGGATAGTTGACACAAAGGTTGACGAATTAATAGGGATTTGAATTTGGTTATCTAAATTAATGATCAAATTTTTTTAAAATGGTTGTGCCGAAATAAGGGAGATAACTGTGATTCTTCTTCCTGTTCTACGCCGGCCAGCTCTGAAAGGACGTTTCGTTTTTCGCTTCTGTTTACATTTAGGTAATGATGAATGTAGTCCCAGTTTGTTTAGTCTAGAGCATAATGTAGTGTGGAGAGCCAAGGAGTGATCATTTAAAGCAATTAATGAGGGTCCATCGTAGCATAAATGGGTTGACTGGCGAGTATCATGTGATGGCGGTTTGTTCAAAAGCAATGGAGCAAGACAGCTGAGAAAAAGTCTAATTGTTCTCATTTCCAAAACAAGGAGATGAAGAAACACATACAAATTTAACAGCCAATACACAATGAACACAATAACGAAGATGAAAACAGGCAACAAGCACAAATATCATGAAAACGGCACTAAAAAATGGAACAGCTGCTTCAAGCTGGCTAAGTGATAGTGGCAATTTTGTCTCATCAAGCTAAACTTTTACTGGTTAAACTGCCTGCATAATTAGGAAATGGCTTGAAATCAAACAATGGTTTGTGCCAATTTAACTCGTCATGCGGGATACAGGCCTAGACTAATACTGCCACTCAGACCTCAGCACCTGGGAAACAAGCTTGGTAAACTGTGCCATGTTATTGTGGCACTCAGGAGATTAGGAAGGTAAGGTACGACGAGTTAAAGAAGCAATAGAGGTTAATGAGTTAAAAGCTAATCAACTTAGCTAATTTATGCTGAATGGACAAGTGTGGTTCAGGCAAAACTATAAAATATTGTATGCAATTATCCATGGCTTTGAAAAAGCTGGACTTCTATAATTCAAAAATTTCAGGATTTTTTTCTTGAAAAACATTTGTATACAACAGCAGGCTTGAATGACATCATGTTGATTCAGTCCAAAAATCAGTCATGAGTGAGCTTCAGTACTCTGCTGTAATTAGTGTACAGTCATAATGTTTCATTACTAATAGTGCTTCAAGCAATAGTTCTAATATTTTAGTAATTTGTTCTCTGTAATGAAGCATACATGCATAAAATAAAATGTGCTTTCACAAGGATTCAAAATTTTTGACAAAAGTTTCACCTGAATGAAGGATCAATATAAATAAGTATTAAACCAAATTTTCATATGCTAGTATCAAGTATTATTCTTTCCTTCATTTTCAATAATACTGATGTTTGAAAACCTTATGCTTTTCTCATTTCTTCTAAGAAATTACAGCTACTGGATGTCACAAAGACATAAGTGCAATGAAACAATATAAAATTCTTTATAATTATTTTTTTAAAGGGATAAAATAAACCAATTAATATATTGATTTGTTACTAGATTACAGTAATGGCATTGGTTTATCAACAGTTCTGTTGATCACTATTAATAAATCATAGTAACAAGATGGGGTGGTTCTTCCCAGGGTTTTCCCGGGTTCTTCCTCCACCATTAATACTGGTCGCCATGCATAGCCCATCATGTGCTGAAAAATGGCATTAAAACCCAAAACAACAACAACAACAAGATGGGGAGTGTGGTTTTCATCATACATGTATATGAATAATTTTTTTATTTGGTCTTTAATTTTGTGGTTCAGGTCAACAAACAAATTCTTAAAAATTGGCACCCTGGAAGAATTTGTGTTACTACAGTATTCTAACAAGTTTACAAATTTTAGTGGCTAGTAAGTTTGAATTACACACTTTCAGACTGTAATTCTGTGTGAAAAGTTCACAAACAAAAGAAATAACTGAGCTATTCTCAATTCCAAATCTTAAAGTTAATCATGAAGTCCTAAGATATTTAAGAAATTCACAAGTTTAGTTTATGAATGTGCAATTGAAGCATACAATAAAACGTAATGAATGAAGATTTTCAAACTCCTAAATGCATATTTTTGCTGACCAAGCAATAAATGATGCTTACCCAGCAAGTTCAGAAGTTTCAACCCAGCCCTCTGTACACAATCACTCTGAAGGAAATTCTTTAAGACGGAGCCTAACTTGGCCTCCATATAACCACTGGTGACCATCATCTCTTGAACTGACACTGTTAATGAAAAACATTATCACCGTCTAAAGCAATCACTCATGGATTAGTGTGTGCAAAAATGTACATGTATATCATTTGAATATTGAATAATCTTGAGCAAGACTATTTGATCAATTGAATTAGTTATACAGGGCAGTATAGTTCTTATGAGAGCAATAGAAGGAGACTATCAAAGTTGCTCTGGCAAGTCAGTATGGCACAAAACTATTTTCATTGTTTTTCTGGAATCTTGAGAAAATAGAGATATAACAAACATTTTTTTTCATGACAAAATGACAATCACTTGCAAAAGTGCATGAATTCTGCCAAATCCTTCATTCCAACTTCTGTCAGAGCAATCAAACTTTACTCCTACTACTACTATCTCTACTTTGAAATTGCAGATCTCAGAAAATTATAAATAAAAGGCGAGAAATTCTGACAGGATGCACTGAGGTCATAAATTGCTAAATTTCTTTCACCACTACAAACACCCTCTTCCCTGTCCACATATTCCACAAGGGTACTACAGTACATACTTTCTTGTAAGCTGGTTCCATCTGCAATCTGCACTGACCCAACTTTGGGTGTGGGCAGTTTGTTAGAACTAGTCAACAGAAGAAACAACACAGACACTGATCTGCCCATGCATTAGGAGATAGCTAATCAGGGTCTATGTTGTTTTTGCAGTTGGATCTGGCTAGTGACAAGTACATATAGTAAGTCAATGAGAAAGAAAATCTTTTAGTAAACTATGCTTCTCTGAAAATACTTACACAATCACATTAACACTACGGAAAAATGCAAGCTCTGATTTTAGCCCTCCCTAAAAAAAATGTTGTTCCAGACAAAGGGAAATAACTCTAACAGATCAACTCCATTTGTTCCCACTTGGTGGCCACCTATATCCCAGCTATAACCAGTTTAACAGTTTAAGCTTGAGTGAAAGTGTAACAGGATCATGCTCACAATTGTGGGGAATGGGTGAGAGGGATTGATGGCAATGTGATCAGAGAAACATAATTTACTAAATAAAATTCCTTTCTCTGTCAAATGCATTACCATATCTCATTAACATCATAAAAATTGGGAAGAGGAGGAGGAAATGCTTAAGCATCCAAACTCTACCCACATCTCTCTGTAGAAGCATGATGATTGCTCTACTGAAAGAATGAACATCTCAAAATGTGACCTTAGCACAACCAATGATTATGCATTTATGCACATGTGAGGGTACTATTACATTGGTGAAAGCCAATTGTTACTGCTTATTATCACACTGAAAATAATGACTGGTTAAAAAAATGTACAAATCTGCATAAATTCACCAGGAAAAACACAAATGTTGTATACATCAGGTATAGCAACCTTCTGACTACTGTATTTGCCAGTCTATAAGACGATACCTTTTTACCAGAGTATCTTAGTTTCATCTTATACTCCAAATCAACTTATATATGGATTATGTCATCCAAATTGTTTTATCATAGGACAAAAATTCTCCAATAACTATGAAAAATAATGTGTACAAAATATTTCACTTTGGGGAAGAGATCATATATGAAAATATATAGGACCCCATATTAAGAAGTATTTTAAACAATTACATGATCGTTAGTATTAAAAATTAATGTACATCAGATGAATTGAGCTAAAGCAGCATGCACTAGTTAATATACATTGTTTAAATTTGATTACATATATGTACATTAGAACTGACAAGTTAGAAGATCAATAGCCAAAAATATGACAAAGACAGGTATTCCATCACATTTTCTGTCATGCACCTCTTGGTCAAACAAAAATTGAGAGTGAGAGAGAGAAATGTCTTGATGATTGCAATCTGTATATTTCACTTACCTGATGCCTGTGATCTTACTCAAGTTCAAGTGCAGTACAGTACGCTCCACTTAAATGCATATTCCTTAATTGCATAGATTGCTTAAGTGCATAGTTAAAGTATGGTCCCATTTTTAATTGTAAATATATATGAATTCCGCTTCAATGCATACTCCATTTATATGCATAGCTTGGGTCTGGTCCCGAGGCTATGCATATAAGTGGAGTTGACTGTACTATATTCCAGTATCAATTAATACCACTGAGTAAACAATTCCTTTGAGTTTTAGTTACAACTTCCATTGTCCAAGAATCACATGGCTTTGTAGTGGTATTAACATGCTAATTAAATATGTTACCGCTGTAGTCAGGGTACTTTTAGTTACATTTGATGATCCTTACCTGAATTACAGATAGGATAAAATGCTATGTGGAAAAAAGATGAAGCCAAGTTATTGATCAAGTTATTGATAAAGACGTGGCACAAAACTATTTTCATTGTTTTTCTGGAATCTTGAGAAAATAGAGATATAACAAACATTTTTTAAAAAAATGTTTCATGACAAAATGACAATCACTTGCAAAAGTGCATGAATTCTGCCAAATCCTTCATTCCAACTTCTGTCAGAGCAATCAAACTTTACTCCTACTACTACTATCTCTACTTTGAAATTGCAGATCTCAGAAAATTATAAATAAAAGGCGAGAAATTCTGACAGGATGCACTGAGGTCATAAATTGCTAAATTTCTTTCACCACTACAAACACCCTCTTCCCTGTCCACATATTCCACAAGGGTACTACAGTACATACTTTCTTGTAAGCTGGTTCCATCTGCAATCTGCACTGACCCAACTTTGGGTGTGGGCAGTTTGTTAGAACTAGTCAACAGAAGAAACAACACAGACACTGATCTGCCCATGCATTAGGAGATAGCTAATCAGGGTCTATGTTGTTTTTGCAGTTGGATCTGGCTAGTGACAAGTACATATAGTAAGTCAATGAGAAAGAAAATCTTTTAGTAAACTATGCTTCTCTGAAAATACTTACACAATCACATTAACACTACGGAAAAATGCAAGCTCTGATTTTAGCCCTCCCTAAAAAAAATGTTGTTCCAGACAAAGGGAAATAACTCTAACAGATCAACTCCATTTGTTCCCACTTGGTGGCCACCTATATCCCAGCTATAACCAGTTTAACAGTTTAAGCTTGAGTGAAAGTGTAACAGGATCATGCTCACAATTGTGGGGAATGGGTGAGAGGGATTGATGGCAATGTGATCAGAGAAACATAATTTACTAAATAAAATTCCTTTCTCTGTCAAATGCATTACCATATCTCATTAACATCATAAAAATTGGGAAGAGGAGGAGGAAATGCTTAAGCATCCAAACTCTACCCACATCTCTCTGTAGAAGCATGATGATTGCTCTACTGAAAGAATGAACATCTCAAAATGTGACCTTAGCACAACCAATGATTATGCATTTATGCACATGTGAGGGTACTATTACATTGGTGAAAGCCAATTGTTACTGCTTATTATCACACTGAAAATAATGACTGGTTAAAAAAATGTACAAATCTGCATAAATTCACCAGGAAAAACACAAATGTTGTATACATCAGGTATAGCAACCTTCTGACTACTGTATTTGCCAGTCTATAAGACGATACCTTTTTACCAGAGTATCTTAGTTTCATCTTATACTCCAAATCAACTTATATATGGATTATGTCATCCAAATTGTTTTATCATAGGACAAAAATTCTCCAATAACTATGAAAAATAATGTGTACAAAATATTTCACTTTGGGGAAGAGATCATATATGAAAATATATAGGACCCCATATTAAGAAGTATTTTAAACAATTACATGATCGTTAGTATTAAAAATTAATGTACATCAGATGAATTGAGCTAAAGCAGCATGCACTAGTTAATATACATTGTTTAAATTTGATTACATATATGTACATTAGAACTGACAAGTTAGAAGATCAATAGCCAAAAATATGACAAAGACAGGTATTCCATCACATTTTCTGTCATGCACCTCTTGGTCAAACAAAAATTGAGAGTGAGAGAGAGAAATGTCTTGATGATTGCAATCTGTATATTTCACTTACCTGATGCCTGTGATCTTACTCAAGTTCAAGTGCAGTACAGTACGCTCCACTTAAATGCATATTCCTTAATTGCATAGATTGCTTAAGTGCATAGTTAAAGTATGGTCCCATTTTTAATTGTAAATATATATGAATTCCGCTTCAATGCATACTCCATTTATATGCATAGCTTGGGTCTGGTCCCGAGGCTATGCATATAAGTGGAGTTGACTGTACTATATTCCAGTATCAATTAATACCACTGAGTAAACAATTCCTTTGAGTTTTAGTTACAACTTCCATTGTCCAAGAATCACATGGCTTTGTAGTGGTATTAACATGCTAATTAAATATGTTACCGCTGTAGTCAGGGTACTTTTAGTTACATTTGATGATCCTTACCTGAATTACAGATAGGATAAAATGCTATGTGGAAAAAAGATGAAGCCAAGTTATTGATCAAGTTATTGATAAAGACGTGGCACAAAACTATTTTCATTGTTTTTCTGGAATCTTGAGAAAATAGAGATATAACAAACATTTTTTAAAAAAATGTTTCATGACAAAATGACAATCACTTGCAAAAGTGCATGAATTCTGCCAAATCCTTCATTCCAACTTCTGTCAGAGCAATCAAACTTTACTCCTACTACTACTATCTCTACTTTGAAATTGCAGATCTCAGAAAATTATAAATAAAAGGCGAGAAATTCTGACAGGATGCACTGAGGTCATAAATTGCTAAATTTCTTTCACCACTACAAACACCCTCTTCCCTGTCCACATATTCCACAAGGGTACTACAGTACATACTTTCTTGTAAGCTGGTTCCAACTGCAATCTGCACTGACACAACTTTGGGTGTGGGCAGTTTGTTAGAACTAGTCAACAGAAGAAACAACACAGACACTGATCTGCCCATGCATTTTGAGATAGCAAATCAGGGTCTATGTTGTTTTTGCAGTTGGATCTGGCTAGTGACAAGTACATATAGTAAGTCAATGAGAAAGAAAATCTTTTAGTAAACTATGCTTCTCTGAAAATACTTACACAATCACATTAACACTACGGAAAAATGCAAGCTCTGATTTTAGCCCTCCCTAAAAAAAAATGTCATTCCGGACAAAGGGAAATAACTCTAACAGATCAACTCCATTTGTTCCCACTTGGTGGCCACCTGTATCCCAGCTATAACCAGTTTATCAGTTTAAGCTTGAGTGAAAGTGTAACAGGATCATGCTCACAACTGTGGGGAATGGGTGAGAGGGATTGATGGCAATGTGATCAGAGAAACATAATTTACTAAATAAAATTCCTTTCTCTGTCAAATGCATTACCATATCTCATTAACATCATAAAAATTGGGAAGAGGAGGAGGAAATGCTTAAGCATCCAAACTCTACCCACATCTCTCTGTAGAAGCATGATGATTGCTCTACTGAAAGAATGAACATCTCAAAATGTGACCTTAGCACAACCAATGATTATGCATTTATGCACATGTGAGGGTACTATTACATTGGTGAAAGCCAATTGTTACTGCTTATTATGACACTGAAAATAATGACTAGTTAATAAAATGTACAAATCTGCATAAATTCACCAGGAAAAACACAAATGTTGTATACATCAGGTATAGCAACCTTTTGACTACCGTATTTGCCAGTCTATAAGACGATACTTTTTTACCAGAGTATCTTAGTTTCATCTTATACTCCAAATCAACTTATATATGGATTATGTCATCCAAATTGTTTTATCATAGGACAAAAATTCTCCAATAACAATGAAAAATAATGTGTACAAAATATTTCACTTTGGGGAAGAGATCGTATATGAAAAAATATAGGACCCCATATTAAGAAGTATTGTAAACAATTACATGATCGTTAGTATTAAAAATTAATGTACATCAGATGAATTGAGCTAAAGCAGCATGCACTACTAGTTAATATACATTGTTTAAATTTGATTACATATATGTACATTAGAACTGACAAGTTAGAAGATCAATAGCCAAAAATATGACAAAGACAGGTATTCCATCACATTTTCTGTCATGCACCTCTTGGTCAAACAAAAATTGAGAGTGAGAGAGAGAAATGTCTTGATGATTGCAATCTGTATATTTCACTTACCTGATGCCTGTGATCTTACTCAAGTTCAAGTGCAGTACAGCACGCTCCACTTAAATGCATATTCCTTAATTGCATAGACTGCTTAAGTGCATAGTTAAAGTATGGTCCCATTTTTAATTGTAAATATACATGAATTCCGCTTCAATGCATACTCCATTTATATGCATAGCTTGGGTCCGGTCCCGAGGCTATGCATATAAGCGGAGTTGACTGTACTATATTCCAGTATCAACTAATACCACTGAGTAAACAATTCCTTTGAGTTTTAGTTACAACTTCCATTGTCCAAGAATCACATGGCTTTGTAGTGGTATTAACATGCTAATTAAATATGTTACAGCTGTAGTCAGGGTACTTTTAGTTACATTTAATGATCCTTACCTGAATTACAGATAGGATAAAATGCTGTGTGGAAAAAAGATGAAGCCAAGTTATTGATCAAGTTATTGATAAAGACTTGTCTTATAATTGGCATTGACTTATATATTGATCAAGGATGGAAAATTTGACAAATTTGCTCATTCGACTCGTACTCTGCATCAACTTATAGGCTGGTAAACATGGTAACTATACCACAGAAAATAATGTTCAATGGTCAAAAATAAATATGAATTCCAATGGATTCTACAGAGACACTATTTACAATTGAAAGTGAAAAGTTTAAACTGCTTATGTCCAGTATAAGAATGGCTACCTAGCAGGAACAAGGAGCGCTAATAAGAGTTACTTCCCTTTGTCGTGATATATATATATATATATATATATATATATATATATATATATATATATATAGACACACACACACACACATACATACATACAGATAGAAGGTTGTTTTTTTTTTTTTATTTATCAGGAGAGGGGCAGAGGTGGGGGTGCTGAACTCAGAAGTAGCAGAGTAATTTCCCTAATGTTAAAGTTTCCCTAATGTTAATGTGACTGGGTACTGTTGTCATTTCTGTTTGATTTCATATTGTTTGAATTTAATCAGAACACAAGTGCTCCTACACCTACAGGAAGAGTCCTTTAGGAGTCCATGGAGAAGCTCCAAACACTCAGCTGCCACACCCTCTGTCAGGTTTGTTTTCCCAAGCAAATCAATTGCTGTACAGTGAACATCATTCTCCACCAGAACTGGCAAGTACTTCTCTGAAGAAAAAAAAGCATGTAACAGCTGCGATAACACAAATATTAACTGCGATGTTTTGTGAGTTATGTCAAATGCATAAGAAGACCAATGTTGTCTGTCCAGGTGTTTCAAATTTCAACGTCTGCCCTTGTCAACCATGCTAGACATTGTGAACTGTTATGTATATCTATATTTTCTGTAACTTCTCGTATATTTAATTTTCATAATTTTTATTCATTGTCATAAACTGCACAGAATATTTTTTGTTATTGATTATGTGCATAATTTGGTTCTGTTGAAAACACAAATCTCGTAGGATCTATAAATAGTTGTTTATGTGTTGACAGTTAGTAATAATAATTGTGATAATAAGACTTAAAATGGCACCTATGGCAAAGTTTCTCAGTGGCAGATGTGATATGGAAGTTTCAAAAAGAATTGTCACTGGCTTCCCCATTGGTTGTGTGAGGTCATGTGAATATAGTATATTATGACTCAGTACATCATAAATCAATAGTGTATGTTGTCATTGTGAAATACAGTCACAATTTACAGTGTATATAAGGGGAAAGTTAAGCATTCACTTTCATTCTGATTTCTGGAGGCATTACTCCCTTTGCGTTCCTCAACTAAATCTGCAGAAGTAATTTATGTTGTACTTAGTTATTTTTCGAGAGGAAAAACATCTGTTTGGACTGTTCAGTGGTGATAGAAAGTACTCATTATTTGGACAATAATATTATTCTGGAACTGTTAAAGTATTCGAAAGAATTCTGGACAATGCCATCTTGACAATGTCATGGTTCTTGGAGGACCAGTACATTTTTAGCTATGAAATTATATGGGACTTTTGGTTTAGGACTTTCAAAGACTTTTATAAGGACTAATTTGGATTCACTTCATTAAACTGTAAGATCCTCTCACATTTTTCATTTATCACTTTATAATTCAATTGCTTGTTGAGTTTTACAAAACATGTCGGGTTTGCTTCTTTTCTGTTGCTTAAGTTTGTGACCATAGAGTTGTAACAGAACATATACACTCCTTAAAAGAATATGTTGTTGTTGTTGTTGTTGTTGTAGGTTTAATGCCATTTTTCAGCATATGATAGGTGATACATGGCAGCCAGTATCACTGACGAAGAACCCTGGAAAACTCCATGAAGAACCACTGACCAATGAGCAGATACTTGCAGGCTTTCTCACATACCCACATTAGCCGAACCTGAGACTCAAACCCACACAGACAGAGGTGAGATCTGACTTTAGACCAATCAGCCACTCAGGGCCTCCTTAAAAGATGAAACTAGTCAAAAAGCAACATTTTCTTTCAAGAAAATGACAGACACAGCAGATGAAGCTATTAAAATGTTATTTTAAAAGCCATTAATAAAGCATCTTTTCCTAATTAAGCATTAGTTTTAAACCTCTTGGCATTATTTTAAAAGCCATTAATAAAGCATCTTTTCCTAATTAAGTGTTAGTTTTAAACCTCTTGGCGTATCAAGTAGCTTAGCATTGTGGTGAACAAATGAATATCACAGGCACGCAGCACATAGGTTTGGTCTTTAATGCAAAAAACAGAAAAGTTAAGAAAAAATAAATATCTGTATCTACACTATTTATACTTTTAAACAACTATTTAGTATAGGCAAAAGTAAGGGTTGTCTTTTTTAAAATTTAAATTGTTTTATTTATATAAGAAATGTAAATTTCCTGTAATCTCTTTTCCAGTCAAAATCGATAGTACATGCATAGTTATTCACGGATTATTTCAGCAATCAGTAAGTTTTATTATGAACTGTAAGCATAAATGACCAAACACTTACAAACTCTTCCCTCTATGTCTGACAGCATATAAGAAATATATACATAAATATAAATATATAGAGAGAGTAAAGCAGATAATTCTACATGTGTGTTTGTGTTTTTGTGATTTGAATTTTTAATGTAGCTTTAACAATTCTTAACTCATATCACTACAATGTCTGCAGTGTGGCAGTTCATAGTGATGTATAGTACTGGGGCATCATGCTACAGACATGTACTATCATGTCTCACCCTGTCAAATTATCCTGACACTGTTACCAGTCCTAACATTAACATCTAATTGCTGAGCACCAAGAAAGGCAGCTACTAGTACCATTTTTGTAAGTCTTTGATATGACTCAGCCAGGATTTAACCTGCGACCTCCTGCATCTAAGGCAGAAGCTCTAACCACTTGGCCACTAGAGTGGTCTGATTGACAGATGAAGAAATGGACATACTACATAACCCTTCCACATTCAAGGCTGGGCGAAACATCCCTTTACCGCAAACTGATGAGATCCCTAATACAAATCTAAATGAGATAGGTGAGATACAAAAATATTCTCCTATGTCCAGGACAAATGATTACAAAACACAAAAGCGTTATTTAAGATCATCAAGCAAGAAAGACACATCCATGGGATTAAGGTCAGTATGAATAAAAATATCAGTTGTATAAAGCTTTAAACAAGATAAGCAGTCTTTTCCAACTGATGAGCATTGTGATTACAGCTCATGTCAGAATATATTCACAGACAGACAGACAGATTCACAAACATCATCAGAAGTGAAATTAAGTCAGTAAAGTCACCACACTTCAGTAGGCAATGTATTCAGTATATGTAGTCAATATTTTGAGTTAAATTTATCACAACTTGCAGATTTAATGCTTCAAGGTAACATAAGGAACATAGACCCTGATCTACCATTGCATAATGCGCCAGGAGATCAAGGTTAATGTTGTTTGTTACAATGATTAGTCCCAAAAAACGGCATAGAGCCAGATCTGCAAGCACATTATGTGATTCAGGCAGATCCAAGTCTGTGTAGTTTTCAGTTGTATTCAACTTGAAAGCAAGTATATACAATAGTCAGAATCGGACAAACCTATTGAAGGACAGACAGACGGACAGGAAATAAGTAAGATTTGGACACTTAAGACCTACCTGCATTGGCTATGATAACCAGTATGTGTAATATATGTTGCAGGACTTCAGGACTTGTGGATCTGGATGGAAGAAGCTCCAGCAAAATTACAAGTGTCTTGTCCACAAAATGGCCTTGTAGTTCAATGTCTACAATATATAAAATATCTTGAAAAAAGAACTTTCATACAAATCTGTTTGTGGTTTGTGGTTTTTGGGGTTTAACACATTTTTTCAGCACATGATAGGCTATTATGTGGCAGCCAGTATATCTGTTGGAGAAATAACCCTGGACAGGAATTTTATAACGTGATCTGTAGTCAAATTCATTATTTTTCATAAACATGTATGGTACGGTACTTAACACATTATGGAATGTACTACACATATATAAGTTGTCAATAAACATGTTATTTCATACAAGTTTTGGCTTCTTTTAATCAGAAGCACATATTTTTTACCTGCTTTCATTACCCACCCAAATCACGCAATTTGCTTGGTACATGCATCATTTTTTTTCAGCTAACTGACTTGGTTAGTTATAACACAGTTTGCTCTATAACATGGTCAGGTTCTATTGACCCCAACCAGCATGATATAATGGGGTCACATTGCATGTTTTGTGTGGGCTGAAAGACAATTTAATTTCCCTGAGTGAGTACTAGTTATTCCCAATCCATCTTGTGTAAGGATTATCTTGCTAACAATTTCCATACACTAGTTATAAAAGATCTTATTTCCAACAACTATCATCAGTGTAAGCTACATTTGCAAAACCTTTTCATCTTAACACATGACACCTAGCGACGAGTTAACGGGGCAGGAGGTAGTAGCCTAATGCCAAGTTCTGTATCATCATGGTCATGCATGATACACTAAAGTGGGTGGTATTATAGAAAGGTAGACAGATGTAGCTCTACAATGATACCAAATAATCTGGAATATCTAGTTGCACTACAAAATACAGAGGGGAAAACCTTATTTTTTGGACTCGATTTTTTTCAACCCAAAATTCGCCTGTGTCAGAATCCGATTTTGTGTCCGGATTTTAGACTTTTTGGTCTCAGATCTAAGGCAAACCGGTATGAATGGCAAGTAGGATAAGATGGGCATTTGGAATAAAGATTGGTCTCAATACAAAAATAATGGCTTCGTTTAGCAAAAAAAAAAAAAAAGAACTCCAACTTTTACCCTCCTGCTCATGCACGAGCCAAATAGCTAATGTAAAACAATGTTTCTAACACAACTAGGTAGTATGTTATTGAAAGATCACCTGGGATTTGGCATTTTTCGATCAATTCAGAAAAAGCTTTCAAAATGTGTTTCCTACTCGAATTTCAGGTGAAAACGACAAAAACCTTCAATGGTTAATGTGTTAATGACATAAAGGATGGCTTTAAGAGCTTGGTGAATACATATGGCACAGACAACAAAGCAAAGCATTCAGCAAGAGAGTGAATTCATATAAATTCCCAAACCACTGGAATGCAAATAATTTCTGCCCTGTCCAGCTACAGAAACAGAATACTGTGTTGGATTTTTGCTGTCATGGTGATCTTGAGAGTAAAGCAAGAAAAAAAAGATTATGTAGTTGTTTTGTGTCATCAAATACTATGACTATGGTGCATCACTATTTGTAACTTGGCACAACAAGTGGGAAAGTTTGTTGCTAGGAACTGTGTAAAATACACACCTTTAACTTGTATAGATACGGAAACTGAACCAAAACTTAAAAAGTACATCAAGGTGATATATCAATGATATATCAGTTATATCAATTATATATCAATTCTATTAATGATATATCAGTTATATCAATGATATATCAATTATAACAATGATATATCAATTATAACAATGATATATCAATTATAACAATGATATATCAATTATAACAATGATATATCAATTATAACAATGATATATCAATTATATCAATGATATATCAATTATATCAATGATATTATGCTTGAACATCACTCTCAACTGATAACAGACAATGGATATCCTTTACGTTGTCTAATGTGCATTTGATTGATAACATAGTTATACCTCAGGAACCAAAATGTAGTTTTGACCAGTGATAGCTAACTTACTGGCTGTAAAGGAGTAAATCAAACAACCACAACTGAAACACTGGTCACAGGATGAAAGGGGAAAAATGTATCATATTTGATTCTAAGAACTGGAAACCTGCTGCTTTTCCTTTCAGTACCTTTGCTCTGAGGTATAAAAAAACTGCCAATATATGCATCTACCATGAGTTTAATTTCATGTGAATGACACAGGAGATTCCTCTGTTGGATAAAATATCTCATACTGGCTGTGGTGGATTGTTAGAATTGTTGGACATCTAGAAGTTGGTATACCTACATTTACTCTAACTTCCATTATTAAATAAATTATTTCATGCTATTTTATATTTTAAAAATATTATAATAAAGATAATTTCATGCATTTTTTATGGTTATGTCAGTCAGAGTTTTATAAAGTATTTGAATATTTCAAATATAATCATAAGGGGAGTTAACATATTGGAGTTATATGCCACCATATAAGGAGTTAACATATTGGAGGTATATGCCACCATATAAGAAGTTAATATATTGGAGGTATATGCCACCATATAAGGAGTTAACATATTGGAGGTATATGCCACCATATAAGGAGTTAACATATTGGAGGTATATGCCACCATATAAGGAGCTAACATATTGGAGGTATATGCCACCACATAAGGAGTAAACATATTGGAGGTATATGCCACCATATAAGGAGTTAACATATTGGAGGTATATGCCACCATATAAGGAGTTAACATATTGGAGGTATATGCCACCATATAAGGAGTAAACATATTGGAGGTATATGCCACCACATAAGGAGTAAACATATTGGAGGTATATGCCACCATATAAGGAGTTAACATATTGGAGGTATATGCCACCATATAAGGAGTTAACATATTGGAGGTATATGCCACCATATAAGGAGTTAATATATTGGAGGTATATGCCACCATATAAGGAGTTAACATATTGGAGGTATATGCCACCACATAAGGAGTAAACATATTGGAGGTATATGCCACCATATAAGGAGTTAACATATTGGAGGTATATGCCACCATATAAGGAGTTAACATATTGGAGGTATATGCCACCATATAAGGAGTTAACATATTGGAGGTATATGCCACCATATAAGGAGTTAACATATTGGAGGTATATGCCATCACAAAAGGAAGTAAAATAGCTGCCATTACACATCAATTAAACTTCTATCTGAAAATGGATATAGTACAGAAATGAATTGATATCTGAGACTGTATTTTGCCTTTGCCTGTGCTAATGAAAAACTGTATAAAAAAAATCGCTATAGAGAAGCACAGAAGCGCCTCAAGTCTGCATTACTGGCTGTGAAATGGATACTTTTATCAGTGAAGTAAAATCAGGAAGTAAATGGAATGAATACAAATGACATGCAAAATGTACATGAACGAACTTAATGAACTAAGCTGCTGCCAAATTTCCACAGTGAAAAGCCACATTCCTTGATAATCCTGGGTCAGTCTAGTATTTATACTTCAAACGTTTTGCCTATTACATCTTGTACCTATGTAACTTATATATGAATGAAAGGAAACAAGAAACAAAATTTGCTGACAAATACTCTACAAATATGTTTAAACTATTGCAGCTGTACTTATATTTTATCATAAATTCAATATGTTTTGCAATTTACACATTTCCACGCCAATAAAGAACACTTTTATAAGAAATTAAACATGAAGGTCAGATTTCCCACTTTTTACGAACAGCAAACACCAACATTCAACATGCCCCAGATAGTGTTGTTATCTAAGTTCAGTATTGTGGAGTTCAAATGTAAACTTCCTCACTAAAGGTGAATGCCCAGCTCTAGAAGCAAAAATGTCTACCTAATGTTTTACACAAAATTAATAATGTTTAGTCAGATTTTCTTCAAAATGGAAAAGTCAGGTACTTAAATCTCCAAATAAGTGTAGGCAAAGTATGGTTAAATCTCCACTCAAATGTAGGTATTATAAAAATTCATTTCTCAGGACAAAGACAGGGCAAAAATATTGAATTTTAGCTATTTTTAAGTATTTTTGATACTTCACATGCTAAATTTAAATGGATGCCAAAAAATCTAGCCTCCTTTCACTGATCCCACAATAATCTGGTTCAACCAAATATAAAACCTGTGTGTGTATCATCCCTGGATGTTTTCTGATATGTAAACAAAGCAAACATTATAGAAAGTGTCACAGAATTGTGTCCATGAAAATTCTTCCATATTATGAACATAAATCGTAGGGATGGACAAGTATCCAGAGGGGTCGTTTTTACTGGGTCAGGTTTCTGTACTCTCATTTTGTCATTTCCCCACCCATCTCTCTCAGCCCCATTTTTATCAACCATAAAACAATGGAGGTTTTTGTTTCATTTTTTATTTTATTACTGCTGGGGGCAGAGGGGGAACAACCCAACAATTCTGTAGTTAATGGTAACTTCAGTGACATTGGTTGGATGGATGATTCTGGTCAACTAAGTGCAAGTAAGGGGCCAAAGGTTCTGGACCCACAGTTGTGCAGGGTAGGGAGGTTCCCAAGGGATCCTGCAACAGGTCAGGAAGAGTGGACTATATAAAATTATTCTTCAGTCATTCATTGTGGTTAGTGAATTGGACTTTTTTTAGGATTCTCAACAGGATGTTATGAAGTAACAGCATCATATTTGTTAATTTCTGTTAGTTGATAAATCAATGCACTGATCGTATCCATTGACAAACAATACCATGGTGGTATTTGTTGAGGAATTATGCACTGAATGAATCCACTTAAGAATGGTACCATTTGTTATACTGGCAACAATTTGGTATGAATATATGGACTGGGTGAATAAATTGTTTAGTTTAATTTGTGTTGGTAAGAATCAAATAAGGTTGTTCATCAAGGGTGTCAGAAATTATGTATTCATTACTTGTAACATAAACATCTCATTCACATGTTCTCAATATGTGTCTTCATTCAAACTCCAGCCCTATTCATCCTGTTATTGAAACCAAAAACATTTAAAAATAATGTACAATCAAATTTCATGTAATTAAATCAATGTACATACCATCCTGCAGTAGGTGACCAAAGGCTTTGTATGCTGCAATTTGAATGTCACAGTCAACTCGAAATGCTGTTATTGCAACCCCAAGGAGATGAACAACATCTTGCTGGTATTCATCTATGATCAGCTGGAGACGTAGAGTATCTGTAATAACAACAATGAAAATTACCCATCGTTTCTAAAACAGATTATGCTAATGATCAGAGCCAAATTAGAAACAAGTTTCCATATTTCTCCAATGTAAAGCCCATACTTCCAGGTATACCTATCTTCAACTTGTACAAGTTTCCATATTTCTCTGATGTAAAGCCCATACTTCCAGGTATACCTATCTTCAACTTGTACAAGTTTCCATATTTCTCCGATGTAAAGCCAATACTTCCTGGTATACCTATCTTCAACTTGTACAAGTTTCCATATTTCTCCAATGTAAAGCCCATACTTCCTGGTATGCCTATCTTCAACTTGTACAAGTTTCCATATTTCTCCGACGTAAAGCCAATACTTCCTGGTATACCTATCTTCAACTTGTACAAGTTTCCATATTTCTCCGATGTAAAGCCAATACTTCCTGGTATGCCTATCTTCAACTTGTACAAGTTTCCATATTTCTCCAATGTAAAGCCCATACTTCCTGGTATGCCTATCTTCAACTTGTACAAGTTTCCATTATTTCTCCAATGTAAAGCCCATACTTCCTGGTATGCCTATCTTCAACTTGTACAAGTTTCCATATTTCTCCGATGTAAAGCCCATACTTCCTGGTATGGCTGTCTTCAACTTGTACAAGATTTTGGCAAATTTAAATTTTATCTAAGAAAACTTTGTTAAAAAGTAAGCCTACCCTTCACTTTTCATCCTATTAACAAGATATCACATAATGTAATAAACACTTTTCCATGAATATGGGTAGTAGAAGAAATTTCAATTGAAGGGGACTAGATCTGAGTCAGGATTAAGGACGGACTCAATCCTCACTTAGACTGGCAAGTGCAGTCTAATTTACAGCAGATCCTTTTGGTTTTCTCTGGGCTGTTTTCACTCGGCGAAATCTCTGCCACCTTATAACTCATTGAGAATACTTACTTAAGTTTTGAAACCTTATTGCAAGATCAACATAAAAAAATGAATATATTAAATTTAAGAAATACCATAGATATTTAATTCAAGCAGATTTGTGTGACATATTCAAATATTTGCATTGTTTCTCTTTTTCTTGCATCTGGAAACACATTTTCTTTACAACAGAGCAGGGGTCGGCAACCTATTTTACATTGAGTGCCACTTTTTTCCAGAATACTTACAAAATGAATGAGCAAGTGCACAAGAGGGTAACACTGTTAAAATCAAGATTTTTGGCTGTCCTTCGTGTGCCACACAAAACTTCTTAGCGTGCCACCTTGTGGCACATGTGCCATAGAATGCTGACCCCTGCAAAAGAGCTTCACGTCTTTTTGTGCCATAAATGTGTCTTACTTTACCATTCCCAACAAATGTTATTCCCTCATCAGAGCAGACTCTAAAATATGTAATGAGAGTGGAGTTTCCTTAATTACACCAGCCTGGATATCAAAGTGACGACTTGCTACTTTTTTCTACAGTCATGGATGTGATCACCTATTCAAACTGAGCTGGGGGAAATGGTGACCAATATAAGGTAAGTTTTTTTGCATTTTACTAGGTTCTGTATAAACCCAACTGTAACCAGGGCAGACCCAGCTCCAAACAGTACAGACCCAACTGTAACCAGGACAGACCCAGCTCCAAAAAGTACAGACCCAACTGTAACCAGGACAGACCCAGCTCCAAAAAGAACAGACCCAACTGTAACCAGGACAGACCCAGCTCCAAACAGTACAAGATCAGACTGTGACCAGGACAGACCCAGCTCCAAACAGTACAGACCCAACTGTAACCAGGACAATCCCAGCTCCTATTTTACAGTATAAGATCAGACTGTAACCAGTACAGACCCAACTGTAATCAGGATAGACCCAGCTCCAAACAGTACAGATCCCAACTGTAACCAGGACAGACCCAGCTCAAAACAGTATAATATCAGACTGTAACCAGTACAGACCCAACTGTAACCAGGACAGACCCAGCTCCTAATAGCACAAGATCAGACTGTAACCAGTACAGACCAAACTGTAACCAGGACAGACCCAGCTCCAAACAGTATAAGATAATACTGCTGCAGCATAATTTGATGATGAAACTGTGACAAAATATGATTAAACTTATTTATCTAAATGGAGAACTAATATAATAATTAGACTGAGCAGAATGGGATTAAAAATACCAAATGTCTGGTGTACATAATGGCAAATAATATGTAAATTTAGTACTCCAATAAACCAAGAATTTTGTTTATTCATTTGCAATACTTGTATTAGATAAATGCAAATACATTCAGTGTGGTCTTTTTATAGAACATTTTAAGACCTAGATGGGTATCAACAATGCTACTTATGAAGAACAGATGATCTTAAAATGTCATGACACAGCTCACTCTGGTATATAAAATGGATTCAAAAAGTGTCATGACACAGCTTACTGGTATATAGAATGGATTCAAAAAGTGTCAATGAACAGCTTACTGGTATATAGAATGGATTCAAAAAGTGTCATGACACAGCTTACTGTTATATAGAATGGATTCAGAAAGTGTCACGACACAGCTTACTGGTATATAGGATGGATACAAAAAGTGTCATGAAACAGCTTATTGGTACTGTATATAGAATGGATTCAAAAAGTGTCACAACACAGCTTACTGGTATACAGAATGGATTCAAAATGTGTCATGACACAGCTTACTGGTATAAGGAATGGATTCAAAAAGTGTCATGACACAGCTTACTGGTATACAGAATGCAACAATTTCATCATTTTGTGTGACGAAGAACTTTGTTATCCATTCTTCTTTTGTTACACTCCTTTCCCATCCTAACATTATTTTGGATAACTATCCAACTAGCGTGCATTTTTTTTCCCTTGAACTGGATACTGATGTCCAGGATGCATGAAGGAGCATTTCAAAGCACCTCAGCACAATAGTGACTATATGGTGCCAACTAAAGGTCAAATTCAAAAACAGTAAAACCAAAAAGTTGCACAAATATATTAGGAAGAATAAACCCTTCCAAAAAATGTAAACATGATCAACAACAAGATAAAATATTAAAAGTAAAAATATTAAAATTTTTTGTAAAATTTATATAAAATAAGATGGATAAAACATATCTAAAATCTTTAAACTATAAGGATAAAATCTGTTAAATAAACCACATTCAATCAAAGAGATTTTCTCAGGTTGTACATTATCATTCTTCACTAGATTTGAATGTTAATACGACATCTGGCAGGTAAACCAGTCAAAATACAACAAAAGGCAGGTAAACCACAGTAAAAATACAACAAAAGGCAGGTAAACCACTGTACAAATGCAACAAAAGGCAGGTAAACCACAGTAAAAATACAACATCTAATAGGTAAACGACAGTAAAAATAGATCCATTATCGACACCTATACAACAATCCATTTATAAATAATTACAAAACTTCAAATAAACAAAATATTTTTGCACATATATGAATAAAATCAATATGCATGCAACAGAATTATACACCATTAACCCCTTCATATCAATTATAAGCATGAGACTGTAACTGTGCCAGTCAAATAGTTTTGTAGACAGGCAGTAGGGTATGATTTGCAAGACAGGCAGTAGGGTATGATATGCAAGACAGGCAGTAGGGTATGATTTGAAAGACAGGCATTAGGGTATGATTTGCAAACAGGCAGTAGGGTATGATTTGCAAGAAATGGCAGACATATTGTGTCCCATTCATCATAATCTTATTATCAATTTTGATTGATAAGCAAGAGAAAAGAAAAAAAAACATGAATTTGGATTAAATAAATGAGGGGGAAATCACAGTATCAACTCATGCAATTTCACCTGCATCCTCATGGCATTTTTCTAAAGTGTACAGAGTTGCACTGAAGGTGGGGGTACAAATTGAGAAGCTCAGTCATTTGTGAGTGGATAGCTTGTAAAGAAGAGTTATGTAATTCTATCCACTGGATCAAATGCAGACTGGATTAACAAGATGGATCAGTGACTGAATAAAATAACTCAGCTTGTTTTTATTGACAGTAATTTAATATTGCACTCTCAATGTTGTATTTAAAATCCTTTGTTCAGTTTACTTCATTGAAATTTATTTCTTCAAATAATAGTTCAGAACTCTATTATGTTACTTGTGCTGTAGAATAATTATTAATAAACATGATTTCATAATTATACTGCACTCCATTTAATTTGCTATTTTGTAACATCAACCTCCAATCTTTCTGCATTATCCAACATTTTATGTAATCTGACCATTTATCCACCATTTAGGTTAGATAAACAGGATGACTCTTAGTCACCAAGCATGGCATATGACATGAGGTCATTTTCTAAGCTTTACCTCCAACTTGTTTATAGCTGACCAATCAGAATGTATTTTGAATACACCATGGGCATAGCCTTGTATGGGCACAGACTATCCACTTCAATAAAATGCAGCATTAAAAATGAGTCTGATGATGGTTATTTCTAAAGTAGCAATTTAGGAACACATCTGACTTGCATTTTAAGCAGACTTACACAACACAGTTATTTTAACCACCCATAGCTGCAATATTATATTTCAAACAACCTGAAACAGAAGTAATTTTTTAACCAAAACTACCCTGATATATATTTTCTTTAAAAGTGGTAAATAATTTTTTTTTAAAAACTGATCTTTGTTTTAATGGAAAAGCCCTAAAATAGGTAATCCCTCACTCTTATAAATTTTGGCAAATATTTCTTTGAAGAGTGCTGATGATAGTTTTTGTTATCAGCCATTAGAATCTCAAATAAGCAAGGTGTGACTGTCAAGTGGTGGATTCAGTAATATATTTAATTATATTAATAATAATATAATAATTATATTTAATTATATTAGATATATTTAATTACCTGACTGCAGAAGAATATCAAAAATTCTCATACAACTCAGCTGTATCAAGGGATCAGATATATTCTCATTTAGTATCTGCACAAGGAACCTGAAATAGGTGAATAAACAATGAAAGATTCAGAAGTAAATGTGTGAAAATCTATTATATCTAATAATAAAAAATCTTGTTAATTTCATTTTTCTGACCTTCCCTTTTACACCAAGTAACACAGAATAATTTAGTTTCATTGATATGGCCCACTTTGCCTTCAACTACCATGTAATAGAAACTTAAACCAGGACCTGAGGAAAAAATTTCAGTGAAATGAAATGAGAAACCTCCAATCTGATTAAAATCAAGATCTCCAATATAATGAGAACTGACAGACACCTCTGGTATTCCCTGTCCACTTATTTTTAGTAACTCATACAATACATTTTGTGCTTGAGACAGTTCGTTATCAAAAAAGTATGTTCCAAATGACATTCCTGACTTTCAACACTGAAAACTAGCTTGGTCAATCAAATGGTCAGCAGATGACCGAATATCAGTGCCTATCAGATCTACTTTTTGATAAGTAGATCTTAATTTTAATCAAGGTAAGGCACCCCAAAATTTGGATGGCATTTTGAGCATTTCTAAAGGTATATTAACACACCAGAGGAATTTAAACAAAATCCATCAATTCCAATTCTTTCCATTAAGGAAAACTTTATTCCATGTACTGTATTTACCAGCTTATAAACTGAATCAAACACAAAAAACATACAACCTGATTTTCCACTGCATAATGCACCGGCAGATCAAAGTCTTTGTGGTTCTTTCTACTGATTACTCTTAATGAAAGTTGGCATAGCAGATTTACAGCTATAGTCAAGAACCACATAATATTTCTCATAAACCTGTATACTTTTTTCACTGACTTTATCACTGACTTTTTCCTTCACAGCATTATCATTGCCATTATTTTAAACTGCTTAAGAATTTTTTGCTTTATTATTTAATTAGAGACAGAATTCATAACCATGTCATGTTATGTCCAGTCTCTATTACCATAAGACCCTTGAAAAGAACAACACCGTAATCATCATGTTATTTCAAGCCGTGCAGTAAGACTGGATTTTATAAAAACAGACAAACTTAATATAATATCTTAACACATTATCACTTTGCACTGCACAATAAGCAACGATTTTACAAAAATGGGCAACGCTAATAACAAATGTCTACCCCTGTACAATTCATGCCCAAATGTAAAACGGTCACTCAATGCATAATGATCAAGCAGACTCAGATTGATGCTCTTCACTTGAAATTTTAAGAAAAACGAACAACATGGACTCGGGTCAGTCACTGCATAAAAAATCTAGCTCAAATGAGATTTACACTTCGCCTGAAATTTTAAGAAAAAGTGATCCACATGGACTCGGCTTGGGTCAGTCACTGGATAAAACTCTTCATTATAACACAGTTCTTGTTCTAAAGCAAGTATTATAAATGTGTCCAGTTTATTAAGTGGTACTAAAATTATATTTAAAAGTATTTCATTGTAACTGTAAGGTAGCACACTCTATGTCTCCCATAGACAGCAATATAAGGTAATGAGGGAGTACTGTTTAATGTACCTCAATATAAGACACTCACTGTAAGGTAGAAAACTCAATGGCTCAAATTTACAGTGTTATAATGAGGAAATACTGTATCATGTACTTCATTATAAGGCCATCTCACTATTAGGTGTTATACCCTGGCTTACACTGAAGGCATTATAGTGAAGGAGTATAGCATGTCATATATATATATATGAGCGTCCGCCTCTGATGCGGGAGGTTGTGGGTTCGATCCCCGGTCAAGTCATACCAAACACTTACAAAAATGGTTCTAACAGCTGCATCACTTGGCGCTCAGCATTAAGAAGTTGGTGTTAGGACTGGTCAGCATGGTGTCAGGATAATGTTCGTCATTCATTCCAAGTAATGCTGAGCTGTGTAATTTACACGTGAAAACAATTTATCACTTATTTCTCCAACATTACAAAACTTAAAAGTACTTACTTGTATGTATCAGACTGTATTATTGAATCTCTCAGAATCTCACTCTTTTCCACAAACTGATACAACAGTTGACAGCCAATCTAAAATGAAAACAGGCAATGATTAGCAATGTAACCATGAAATTAAGGTGACCTGAAATATGTTTTTATAATATGTACTGCTATCATCATCTAAGCTGTGAAATTCAAATGTTTATCAATTGATTCATATCCATTAAACATGACGATTTTATAACTGGAAAGCTTCTGAAATAATTTTTAATATAAATATTTAGTATCAGACCTTACACAATCTATTTGGCTTTTTGGACAAGATACCCAGAGCAGCACAATTACAGCCAAGATTTGAGATTTCATAGCAAGATAGACTAAAGTTTAAGGAGTTATTTATGGTAAATATAATACAGTGTGACCCCGCTATAGCGCGCTCTGTTAAAATGCAAATTCAGATATAACACGGTTGTGGTTTGGCTCCCGAAATTTTATGTACATGCATTTTTCTTGCACACGAAAAAAAATCTTTCTGAAAAGTATGCAAAAAAAACGTAAAATGTTTATTATCATTTGGGGGAAGAAATCACACGTGAATATTACAAGACGATCATGGAGTGGCTCCTGAAATTTTATATGTATTTTTCTCATACACGAAAAAAGTTTTTTCTTCTTAAAAGTACGAAAAATAAAGTGTAAAATGTTTATTCTAGGATCGCGTAGGGCTTTGCCAATGTCACAAACTGCAATTTTATTTTCCTAATTGGTGGCAAAATATAACATCTGGTGATTTTTTTTTATTGGCAACATTGCTGGATGTTTAAACTTGTATACACAACCACTGGTTTGGAGTGGAGAAATTCAGAAGCCTCATGAAAGGAAGTCGCAAACCTGATACAAAATGCACTGAAATGTATCTATTGTTACATAAACAATTTCTTTGTCCATACTGACAAGCCATCTTAACAGTGCATTGTATAATCCACTTATGCTGACATGGAGCATGAGTACTGTATGTTGTGAGATATCCGCTTTCTTTTGTTGTTACAACTCCGCTGGCCTAGTGGTTAGAGCGTCCACCTCTGATGCGGGAGACTGTGGGTTCGATCCCCAGTCAAGTCATACCAAAGACTTACAAAAATGGCTCATACAGCTTCCTCGCTTGGCACTCAGCATTAAGAGGTTAGTGTTAGAACTAGTCAGCCTGGTGTAAGGATAATGTGACTGGGTGGGACATCATGCTGCATGTCTGCAGCATGATACCCCAGTGTTAGACATCACTAAAGACTGTCATACTGCGGACAGTGTAGCAATATGACAGAAAAATTGTTAAAGCTACGTTAAAAATCCATATCACACACACACACACTCTTTTGTTGTTGAAATTTCTGGTAGCGGAGATCAACCAGACGAGGTATTATCTTGTAATCTATCTTTCGTCAGATTTTTGGCCGCTCACTAGTAATTAACATATTTACATAGACTGACATTTGTGTGCGGATGGTGTGCAAAATTCCTCTTCTTTCCACTCAGAATTAAATCCTTCAGAACGCCCACATGTTCTGGATTAATCCTTGCCATCAGACCAGAACACCTGCGTCTCTATCATCCGTTGACCCTTTGTTAAATTGAGTGGAAACAGTATCACTATGCAACCGAAAATGTAAAAAAAAAAAATCTTACTTGTTGGTTTATTCAATAGGCAGGGAGGAACTGTAAATACAATTGACCAAATGACGGCCAATTACTTTTTTTAAATGTACCCAGATAAAATGCTGAAATTTCAAAGAAAACATTACCTTTGAAGCACTGACTGTTATGAAAACGTACTATGCAAAAGGAAAAAAATCAGTCTCAATAATGTAATACAATTATTTGATGTTGCCGCCACAATAAGAAACAGGCATTTGTTTGGTTCTCTAAAGCTGCCCTTTAGTGGTGACTTTAATAGTGCATGCATATTTCATCAAGGAAAGCCAACTACAATCTTCAATAAAAACAAAGAACTTTTCTTCAAAAAAGTCAGTACCAAACTTAAATAAAAGCAATGGAATCTGATGGATTTTTGCATTTTCCAACGTGAGTGGAACACGTTTACTGTGCCATGAAAATTTGCTTTTTGCAGAGAAAAAGTTTGTGCTTATGAATGCTAACAATGGTGGCTTAAAACACAAACTAACTTTTACTGACTTGGGACGTACTGAAAAGTAAATGTGCTTCATCATTCGTTACGTGATTGTGTTATGTTTATCCACTGAATTCAGACCTATATGACCTGTGACAAAATTATTGAATTTTTTATATCTGTATGGATTTTTACAATAGTTTACTTGCATTGTGGATAATAATAATAATAATAATGCTTTATTTATAGAGGGTGACTCATTAGTCAAGGACTATTCTCCCTTGAGGCCCTCTTAAGGAGAGTATAACAATGCACATTATATGAAGATGGCAATAATTACTGTGTATTTTAACATGTTTAGTATTAAAATACTAAATTCCATTATCTGTTAGAAACACATACATGCTCATGATATCTTTTCTTAAATACCCTAATATTTTCAGCAGATTTTACATGTAGTGGAAGCTTATTCCACAGAACTGTACCAGAGTATTGAAAACTCTTTTTAAATTGCTCTGTTCTTGGTTTTGGTATTAGAAGGTTTCCATGTGATATTAATCTCAACTGGTATTGTGTTGAAAAAGGCCTGAATAAGTCTTGAAGATACTCTGGTGCAGTTCCATGTAGACATTTATATAAAAGAACTGCCTTGTGAAAATCTATCCTGTCATATATTGTGAACCATTTGAGTTCTGTAAATAATGCTTTTGAGGGATGATCAACAGATGCATCTAAAATTACACGTGCTGCTCGTTTCTGAAGTTTATAAATCCTGTCAAGCTCAGATTTGGCACAGTTTCCCCATACATTAGAACAATAATCCATTGTTGGAAGAATATACGACTTGTAGTATAGATTGCAAGTTTCCATAGGTAAATATTTCTTGATTCTGCTGAGAAGGGCAATTTTGGATGACAGTGTTTTACAAAGCTTATCAATATGGTCATTCCATAATAAATTAATATCTACAGACACACCTACAAGCCTTTCATGTTTGACATTTTCTAATGGATGATTATTTATTGCAAGAGACAGTTCTGGGTTCCCTGACTTGTGTAGCTTTTGAGATGTCCCCAAAATCATACATTTTGTTTTACCTTCATTAATTACCATCCTATTTTGTTGTGCCCAGTTTTGGACTCTGATAAGGTCCGAGTTTAATTTCATTTGGATAACTTCAGTATCAGAACTAGATGTATACAAAGTTGCATCATCTGCAAACAAATCTGTGTTTGTGGATTCATTATTTAATGGTAGATCATTGATATAGATAAGAGGAGAGGGCCCAAAACTGAGCCTTGAGGGACTCCTGAATGAATAGTGCGAGTTTGAGAGCTAATATTGCCAATGCTTACTTGTTGAGACCTTTGGTTTAGGTATGATCTAAACCAGTTTAAAGAAGGATTGTCAAACCTGTAACAGTTCAACTTTTGCAGCAGAATTTCATGATCAACAAGATCAAAGGCTTTCTTGAAGTCAAGGAAAACAATCCCAGTCATATGTCCATTATCCATTTCCTTCAGCCAAAGATCAATTAATTTGGTAAGTTCTGTTTGGCACGAGTGGTACTTTCTAAATCCTGATTGAGCTTTATGAAATAGAGAGCATGTTTCGAAAAATTTATAGACCTGAATGGCTACATGCTTTTCAAATAGTTTTGACAATACAGGTAGAATTGATATTGGTCTGTAATTTCCTGGATCCTCCTTTTCTCCTTTCTTAAAGATACGTGTAACCTTTGCACATTTCAATGTTTCTGGAAAATTACCACTCATTATACTTAAATTTATGATATGCGTTAGTGACTTTGTTATTACTGGTGCAGCAATTTTAAGAATTCGTGGACCAATACCATCCAATCCAGAGGATTTATTAATATTAACCTTAATTAGCATATCAAAAACATCAGCTTCACTAACATTAGCTATTGAAAAATAATTATCATCAGGAATTTTAGCTCTTATAAATAATAGCAGAGCATCAAGTTCAATTGGGATATTAGTCTGGTTCTGAATACTCGTACTGGAGATGCTTATGAAGAAATTGTTGAACATTTCCACAATGTCTTGTACAGATGTTGCTATATCATCATTTTGCTTAAGTCTAGGGGGAAGACAACTGTTCTTGCGTGGGTTCAGCTCTTTTAGATGCTTCCACAATGTTTTGGTACTCTTACTTTCATTAATAGCCTGTTTATAGTAGTTCTCTTTTGCCTTATCTATCAGGTGCTTAGTTTTATTTCTCCACTTTCTATAGCTTTTCATGTCTTTTTTCTTGTGGAAATTATCTCTTAGGTGCCTAGCCTCATTCATCTCAGGGGTAATCCACTTGGGTGTAATTTGGTGTTTAACCCTTTTTGTTTTAATTGGGGCATGCTTGTCTAAGGCTGCACTGAACATCTGATACCATTTGTCCAAGGCAGTGTTGACATCAGCTATAGTGCAGACTGATTGGAAAGGTTTGCAAACTAAATCATTTAAGAACATTTCCTCATCAAACTGTTTGAAGTCCCTGTATTGAATTTCAATGTGTTGGCCATTTTTAGATGATTTCAGAACATGTCTAGTTATACAGACTGGGTAGTGGTCACTCAGTGCATATACTGGTACCTTAATTTCACTTACATTTTCAGGTTTATTAGTATAGACCTGATCAATGATAGTAGCACTTTTATCCGTTACTCTAGTTGGGGTGTTAATTAAAAGAGTAAAGTTGTAAGTTTCAAAACTACTTATCCATGTTAATGGTGGAGTTTTCATATAGTCAATATTAAAATCACCTAATATGATAATTTCTAAATCTTCCTTAAGTAATGCTTTTTGAATTTGAACCTCAAATCTATCAATCCAATCAGCTGTGGAACTAGGTGGCCTGTAAACCGAACATAAGAGTATTGGCTTTGATTGGGCAAGGGTTACTTCGATCCAGATACTCTCTACCCCAATAGTCTCTAGATCAACACGTCTGTTATAACTAATGGAACTGTCTACATAGAGAAGAATACCCCCATCCCCCATGGATTCCCTATCTTTTCTTTCAAAGTTGAACCCCTGTATTTGGAGAGCCAAATCATCAGTATCGTCGGAAAGAAAGGTTTCACATAGACCTAGAATGTTGACTGATCTAGTTTGCTGTAATATTAACTTTATCTCATTCAGTTTAGGAATGATGTGTTGAATATTTAGGTTGATTACTTGCAGACCTCTTTTGAGGAGGCCAAATACATGACAATTTTGATCAGAGGATTGATCTTCAGACAAGGCAGTATGCAATGTATTGTTTTTAGACTTGACAGATTTCTTTACATTGCCTTGATTATTTACATAAACATATGAAGAAGATAACATACAAGATCCATCTGTTGTACCATGACCACATGTAGTGGATATTTGAGAATGTTCAATATGAGACTGATTTACATACATACAAGAAGACATTGACATATTAGACATTTGGGGGGCCTCAGAGGGAGAAGTAACTTGAACAGTATCACACAGTTGTTTCCATGTTAACAAGTTGCACTTTGTACACAAATCAGATAGTGCCTGAAACCTGTTTATAGAATTATAATTATTGCATTGAAAAGTATACACATATTCTAATGCATTTTGTTGCTGGATATGTGTTGCATAGGCCTGTACATCATAGCCTTCTACCTATTGGTATGTGCACAACTTTTGCTTATGTCCTAGTTCGTTACAAAGATGGCAGCGAATCTGAATGTATGTGATAAGATTCGCGGGTGAATACACGGTGTTGATACTCTATTCATGCTATACATAAGACATAAGACATGTATATATAAACAGTATA
This sequence comes from Sinohyriopsis cumingii, assembly GCA_028554795.2. Lineage (NCBI taxonomy): Eukaryota > Metazoa > Mollusca > Bivalvia > Unionida > Unionidae > Sinohyriopsis > Sinohyriopsis cumingii. Next base: position 145,401,953 of record CM068826.1, on the reverse strand, counting down.
CACATGTGTACCAATCCATGATTCTCTAAATAAAGTAAATTATTATATATGCCTTATCTGTTTTCACTACATGTGTATTTCCCATTTAATATTCATTGATTTAAGATGGTAAATGTGCCAATGAAGCACGTATTTTACTGCCCACATTTATTACCTTTCCCCCCACAAATTAGTTGGGATACATGCATAATTTTCTTCAGCTAACTGACCTGGTTGCTTATAACACGGTTTGGTTTATAACAAGGCTGGGTTCTATGGCTTGAACTACCATGTAAATGCGGGATTACACTGTACTGTGTTTCTCTAATGATGCTGAAGAAGTCATTTATGGTAAATATATACTGTATTTCTCTCATGATGTTTAAATAGTCATTTATGGTAAATATATACTGTATTTCTCTAATGATATTTAAATAGTCATTTATGGTAAATATATACTGTATTTCTCTAATGATGTTTAAATAGTCATTTATGGTAAATATATACTGTATTTCTCTAATGATGTTTAAATAGTCATTTATGGCAAATATATACTGTATTTCTCTAATGATATTTAAATAGTCATTTATGGTAAATATATACTGTATTTCTCTAATGATGTTTAAAAAGTCATTTATGGTATATACTGTATTTCTCTAATGATGTTTAAATAGTGATTTATGGTAAATATATACTGTATTTCTCTAATGATGTTTAAGTAGTCATTTATGGTATATACTGTATTTCTCTAATGATGTTTAAATAGTCATTTATGGTAAATATATACTGTAATTCTCTAATGGTGTTTAAGTAGTCATTTATGGTAAATATATACTGTATTTCTCTAATGATGTTTAAATAGTCATTTATGGTAAATATATACTGTATTTCTCTAATGATGTTTAAGTAGTCATTTATGGTAAATATATACTGTATTTCTCTAATGGTGTTTAAGTAGTCATTTATGGTAAATATATACTGTATTTCTCTAATGGTGTTTAAGTAGTCATTTATGGTATATACTGTATTTCTCTAATGATGTTTAAGTAGTCATTTATGGTAAATATATACTGTATTTCTCTAATGATGTTTAAGTAGTCATTTATGGTAAATATATACTGTATTTCTCTAATGGTGTTTAAGTAGTCATTTATGGTAAATATATACTGTAATTCTCTAATGGTGTTTAAGTAGTCATTTATGGCATATACTGTAATTCTCTAATGGTGTTTAAGTAGTCATTTATAGTAAATATATACTGTATTTCTCTAATGATGTTTAAGTAGTCATTTATGGTAAATATATACTGTAATTTTCTAATGGTGTTTAAGTAGTCATTTATGGTAAATATATACTGTATTTCTCTAATGATGTTTAAGTAGTCATTTATGGTAAATATATACTGTATTTCTCTAATGATGTTTAAGTAGTCATTTATGGTAAATATATACTGTATTTCTCTAATGGTGTTTAAGTAGTCATTTATGGTAAATATATACTGTAATTCTCTAATGATGTTTAAGTAGTCATTTATGGTAAATATATACTGTATTTTCGCCAATGATAAGCCTTCTATTATGAGGCAAACCTTTCTGTAATGAAAGATGGGTTTATAAAATAAGTGATCTCTAAAGTGGGAGACAAAATGATCAGAAATATATATTATTTTGATGTTGAGAAAAGGTAACTTTTGATCAGGGAGTTGCCTTTTAATGCATATTAGTAATTTCCACTTTGTCAAATGATTTTGAGGTGATACCCACACCCATCCCCAGTGTAAGATGGCTTTGAGTCAGTATACCCTCTTACTATCTAACAGTTTTTCCATGTCTTCTCAAAAACCTAATCTTATTTTGATTTCCAATGATTAGTTTTGGCCAAATTTACTTCTGCATACACATTATAGATTTGCAAAAGATTTCAGACAATAATTTGATCTGTTAAGTGCTCTTTTTCTGCTGATTTTTCTTTGGTGAGTTGACCAGAAAGATAACAGACGCATGGTCAATGGACAAAGGCCAGCTGTGTGGAAATAATGTTGAACAAGTTTGGTGCCAAATACATTGTTGACCCTGCATGAGAATAAAGAATTTTTTAAAGAGGTTTTTCTTTGTCTAAAATGAATGGTATTCCTTTTATATATACCATAGGAAACTGAAATAGTGTTTTCAATTCTATTTGTCATGTGGACAAGTTTAATTTTATAAACTGTTTTGTTTACATTTGAGGGCATTCCATAGAGCTGTAAGCTTTAGGTACAGATTTCAAAGCAGCATGGGGTGTGTGCTCCTCGATGGAGGTATACAGAGCAGATTTAGACAGGTAGGTCAACTGGCTACCAGTGTTTAGGAAGTGCCCTGGTCATGAACTGTGGTTTTGCACTTACATTTGTTACGCAAACAAGTTAATTTTTCACCCTGTATATGACAAGTTACTTTTCACATGCAGTTCTTACAGTTTCCATTTGACTCATCACAATGAAAGAAAACTGAGATACATCGGTCTTTGAATTAGTACATTACTGAGCCATTCTGAAATATTTTGCACATCTGCAGATGTCTCACTCCTTTAAGACCACCTTCCTTTAAGACCACCCTGTCTGCAACAAGAAAGTGGACTAAGAAGTAGTGGCCTTTCTAGGTGTGGATCACACAGATGTGAGTAAAAATTACATACAATAAAATGGTGTAACTAATTTTTAAATATGCTATATTGTCAATTAAAAATCACATACATGTGATGACAAATTCACCAACAATTGTATTTGTAGAATCCTTACATGAATGAAATGAAATAAGATAAACTATCCTGTCTAGTTCTCTTCCTTAAACTGTAACTCTTGACACTGTCTTTTGCATATTATGCATTTGTTACTTCTTTAAAGAATACTTTTAATAAGACAAGATATGAAAGCTAAAGAGTTCTCTTCCCATAACACTCTCAAAAACAGAAAACTCAATGTACCAGTAAGTGAAAGCATTACCATTTTGTTCCAAATTAGTAAAAGTGAAAAGAAGCAATGGATGATAGTGGTAAATATGCAATCTGAATGCATTGCTTAGCTTATATGTGAAAAAGTTGACATGACAGAAGAAATGCAAAGATGAATGGAATGCAGATATAATGCACATATTGAAAAGGGAATGCAAATGAAATGTGGAATGCATGAAATGTAAAAAATTGCAAATGAATGCAAAGAAAGTGCAGAATCGGTCAACTTACCTGTTTCAAGGTTTTGTAAAAAAATGTGTGACTTTTTAAAACTTTTAATGCTGCACTTACAAACTGCTGACAATGCCAATACTGGCACTGAAACGTCACAGAAATTTATTCCCATGCCTTGCCAATCACAGGCAGGATGATGAGGAAAGTGATACCCATGTCTTGCCAATCACAGGCAGGAAAGTTGGGAAAGAATTATCCATGTGTCACAAATTACAGGTAGGACAATAAGGAAAGAGTATACCTGTTGTATATCCGTCCTAATGATGTGCCTCATCACAGCAATAACATATTGGTGTATGTGATTGTCCTCAAGGTATTCATGAACTGCATCTAAAAGTTACAAAAAGAAAACTACATTAGTGGTTGTTGAACACAGTTGCAGTGTCTGAGTAACCGATAGCTCCACCAGTTCAGCATAGCAAGATGATCACTGAGGTAGAAAAAAAGCTGAAAATCCATAGTTGACCTGGGCAACTTGAAATTCTAGTTGCCAAGCAGATCTGCTGCTTGCCCATAAAGTACTGCATTTTCCCCAATATTGCTGTAATGAAAATTAATCAACTGTTGTAAATATATAATCAAAACTGAATACAATATTAGTAACTCACTATCAGTATTACCATCTGAAACTATCACAAGTTTACAGATCTGTGCAAGATCAGCATATAAAAGACAATCAGACATTTTCTTTTTTGACAAGTCTTGTTGTCCATCAGCTTTCTGAGAAATGGACACCCTTGAACAGAAGTTGACCCATATTTTATATTGATTGGAGTTTGCATCAGTAAGGTTTCCATTATTGTTAATCTGACACTATTAATCTCATGTCCATACTGTCAGGTAAGGTTCCCATTATTGTTAATCCGATACTATTAATCTCATGTCCATACTGTCAGGTAAGGTTCCCATCATTGTTAATCTGATACTATTAATCATTTGTACATACTGTCAGGTCAAGTTCCCATTATTGTTAATCTGATACTATTAATCTCATGTCCATACTATCAGGTAAAGTTCCCATTATTGTTAATCCGATACTATTAATGTCATGTCCGTACTGTCAGGTAAAGTTCCCATTATTGTTAATCCGATACTATTAATGTCATGTCCATACTGTCAGGTAAAGTCCATATTATTGTTAATTTGATACTATGAATCTCATGTCCATACTGTCAGGTAAAATTCCCATTATTGTTAATTTGATACTATTAATCTCATGTACATATTGTCAGGTAAAGTTCATATTATTGTTAATCCGATACTATTAATCTCATGTACATATTGTCAGGTAAAGTTCATATTACTGTTAATTCGATACTATTAATCCTTTGTTCATACTGTCAGGTAAAGTTCCCATTATTGTTAATCTGATACTATTAATCTCATGTCCATACTGTCAGGTAAAGTACCCATTATTGTTAATCCGATAATATTAATTCTTTGTCCATACTGTCTGGTAAAGTCCATATTATTGTTAAGCCGATACTGTTAATCCCATGTCCAGCAACAACTGCAATTGGTTTAATTATTTAATCTTGCCATATTCCTTTAGCTAAAGTTATCCAAAAGAAACAATTGTCACATGTTCTACAAGAAGTTTCCGTGTTTTCAACAGACCTATCAGAAAGCATAATACAAGATCGTAGGCATTCAGTATGTAAAGCCAACGATGAAAGAAACGGCAACCGTATGTTAGTGTGTAGACAAAAGATGAACATTAGCAAAAAATAACGTCAAAACCTTATCAGGTTGTCTACAGATACATTCTGTGTATACTTGCTTATAAATCAAATCCAGCTGTAAATGGCATTGACCCAAATCTGCCATCAAATAATGTGCTGTCGAGTCTGGGTCTATGCAGTTTGTTAGGAGTAATAGAAATAACAAACACAATAGACCCTGATTTGCTGGCATATTTATGTGACTGCTGATAAAACTGTTTTTTTTGCAGTTGGACTCGACTTATAACCCTGCATAAATGGTATGTGAATAAACAACCTAGGTGGAATTTTATTTGTCTAGGTGAGTGCTTTCTGCATAAATGCGCCTGGAAATGTTTTCCTACAAAATCCAAGTCTAAAGCTCTTAAAAATAAAATAAACATACAAACTGTGGGAAATTTTAGAAAACAGGTCATCAATATATGAACAGAAATATGCCCTGACAATTTTATTTGTACAAGTTAAGTGATTTATGCATAATCAATCTAACAAGCTAGCCTAGCCAAGATGGATGAATTAACATATTGATAGGACCAAAAATCATCACTGCAAATAGGAGAAATCCATGCATTCAAGGACATGTTACAATGGACTGATAAAACAGAAGAATTCTGAGAATGAGAAACATGCTAACTGTGCATTCAGCTTCAGGAGTAAAATCATAACATAAAACTTTCAAAACATAAAATTTAAGGTTTTAAGTAAAATATATTTTTGTCCCTGTTGTTGGGGTTGCAATGGTATTAAAACTTTCAATTAAATTAAAAACAATGGAATTAAGGTTCAATAAAAAATATTTTTTTCAACTTCCCTCTTGTTTAGTTTCATTGAATAAACAAAATTTAAAATAAAATATCTCCAAAATCCAAACTCTCTCTATAACAGTAAGCCCATCTTCTCATAATTATTCTTTATATCCATACACAGAAGTATGTCTAAACGAAAACTAGTTTTGATGCTTTTGAGGTCTAAATGAAAACTAGTTTTGATGCATTTTAGGTTTTATTTCATGTTTCTTGCAAGTTTTTAAATCAAACTCTTAAAGGCTTTGACAAGGAAGTGTGTACATGCAATATTTTAAAGAAATTTGTATTATTCATTGGGGACTGGGTAATTGGACAACTCAAAATTTATTACTGCAACAATATAAGATATATGTTTAATTATTGGTATTCATTAAAAAATAAATTATCAAGCCACTAATTATTTTCTTAAATATCCAATTAGGCTCATCTCTTTCTTTTCCATTTAAATATCCTAAAATTGGTCTCAAAATGAATATTTTCTTTCATGATTGTGTTGAGATGGTACAGATACACCATATAATGTAAAAAAATACGTAGAAATGCCATATCTTATACAAATAGTACAGATATGCCATTCAATGTACCAAAAAGTACAGATTTATTACACACAGCACAAAAAGTACTGATGTACCATACACTGTACACATTATTTTAAAGAAAAGGATAGATATGCCTCATTGTACAAAACGTACTGATGTACCATACATTATACAAAATGTAGACGTACCATAGTCTATAAAAGTAGTGATATACCATACATTGTACAAATAAAATTGTGCAAAAAGTACAAATATACCAAACACTGTACAAAAAGTACTGATGTACAATGCATTGTACAAAAGTATTACAAAAATGTATAGATTTATTGCATAAAATGTACACATATGCCATACAGTGTACAAAAGTATAGATGTACGTTATACTGTACAAAAAGTACTAATGTACCATACATTGCACAAAATGTACTGATGTATAATATATTGTACAAAAAGGAACTTTTTGATACTATAAACTTGACTCGTATTATAGAGTTCCTGAAAGCAGTGAATATTTACTCTAAGCTCTAACTTAAGCTATCACCTTGTGCAGTTTTATGCAATATATATAACGTCCCTTTTTAATACCTTTTCATCATTTTTCATTAACATACAACATTTACATCCCCAGTTGATCGAGAAGCTTTATTTTACACCGTTACCATCTTACCATTTTAATTTAAACTATTTGTGTTTTATATCACTGGTTGATATGAGACTTTTTATAACTTTTAAAAGATTATACATATAACATTTTGTTTGGCGCCAAATAGCCTAACAGTGCTGATGCGCCATTAAAAATAAAATCAATCAATCAATCAAACAAAAAGTAGATATACCATATATTGAACAAAAGGTACAGATATGCCATGCATAGTACAAAAAATACTGCTCAAAAAAGTACAGATGTACCATACATTGTACAAAAAGTACAGATATGCCATACGCTACAAAAAGTAATAATATACCATACATTACACAAAAATATTATACAAAAGTAAGGATTCATTATACATTGTACAAAATGTAGAGATTTACCACACATTGTACAAAAAGGTACAGATATGCCATACACTGTAAAAAAAAGGTACATATATGCTATAAATTGTATAAAAAATACAAATAATGTAGTATCAGAAATTTTCATGGGAGATCAACTTTGTGGTTTTCATTTTAGCCCAGAAACCATGAACTTCATGACCCAAGAAAAGATTAACCACATATGATGATGACCCGCACACTCCACTCACCATTTTCTTACTGTGTTTTCTTCCTAGAGATTAACAAAGCTATTAGTAAATCAAAGTCAATACTGAAACCTGGTAATAAAACACTATTTGATAAATGTGCTTGTTTTATTCTAACCTTTGAAAAAATAGTAATAAAATACAACTTTTTACATGAGTTTGTTTTATTCGAACCCTTTGAAAAAACAGTTATAAAAGCATTTTCAATGCATAACAGTTGTGAATGTGTGATTTTGATTCTTCTTTGTAATCTATGTTGATTGTCAAGTCTAGTGGCTGAAGCTGTTCTGTACACAAGGAAGGTACAAACAAAGGAGTAATTTCACTGTCTTTCTATTTAGTTAGCATCTTTTGCATTTTGGTAGTGCTGGCTTCCTTTGATGCTGTACTGTACTCTGATGAAACATGGTATAAGTGAATGATTTTGACAGGTGTTTTGTTTGTACTCATAGAGGTGGTAGTATCATTTTAGGGTTGTAGTCTTGTCAGCTTCTGCTTATGTTATTTACTCTGACTAAAACAGTGTAAGTATTGAACTTGTCAGGTCTTTGGCTTATGCTCATCCATATTGGCATTGGCATTATTGATTCTTTGTTTTTCTTTATTTTTGGTACTCAAAAGTATTCAAGATAAGGCACAATAAGATAATTAGCTACTTATACTTTAACTCTCAAACATAAAATAATGAATTACCAATGAAAATGTCTTTTTTTTTTAAAAAGCTACAGAAATGAAGCCTGACAAAGTTAAATGATCCAACAGTATACCACATATTGTACAAAAAATACTGATACAGTATATATTTACAAAAACAAGATGTACCATGTGTTGTGCAAAAAATAATGACAACATACTGTACAAAAAATAGATGTACATCATACTGTACAAAAAGGACATATTTAACATAATTAAAACAGATACTGATGTATCATTTATTTGTTTTCAACTGATAAATTTTGGCAAAATATCAGTTAAAATTTCATGTTATTCTTAAAGGAAAACTGAATTTAATATTTGCAAAGTTTTGATAAGAAGCAAAGGTCTGTGCAATATAAAAACAGAAGCACAGTCACTTTGTGGGAAAAGGCAAAACTGACTGTGTTGCACAAAGGTGAACTTTGTACAGTACATAGGTTCACCTTTTAAATTTGGTTCTGAACAAATACCATGTACTGAATATTATTATTATTATTATTACATTATAAGATTGTTTCATCTGAATGATACAACAAAATTATAAATTACACCTATCTTGTTCTCTCCCAAATTTATGTTCCACACAAGATTACTGTATCCTGCTCACTTTAATCCATCCTATATGGATTATCCAGTTGCTCATTTCATCGATACCAAAACAGTCAATTAAAGGGAGAAGCCAGTAATGAACCGGAAATCAAAAGAATGTATACATGGCTATTCTTTGTGACCAATGAATTGAAACTTCACCTGCCTTTACAGACAAGTTTTGAATATTAAATGAACCCTGGCCATAATGAAAGGGGACGTAACTCATATCTCTTCTCAAAGACAAACATTTCTCTTCAGAGGATATAGCTTTAATTTCAAAGGCAACAGTCAAAAATGTCTATCTATACCTGTCACACAAGCAAAAAAAGGTGGCTTCCATTTCTTCTGTGACAACACAAGTACTTTTCCCACCATCTAGCAAACAAACAGCTTTGACACTAATGATAAAACTGTTTTGATTTACAAAATCAAAGTGATTTAAGTACAGTGAGTACATAAGAGATAAGAAATGTTTGCACATGATTTTCCTTTATCTAGACATTGCCATCCTCATGAATCAAAGGATTGGCATATATGCACTTGTGACTGCTTAAACCTGGGAGAAACCATTGTTTGGTTAGGAAATACTGGAAATACCTGGCCACTGGCTGTTGAAGGCAGGTGACAGTTAGAAACAGAACATTTATACAAAATTTTGAAGAGGGGGAATTAGAATAGCCATTGTCAACAGGTGATCACTAAGTAAAGGTGACTGTCAGGACAGGTTTAACTGTTCTTCTAATAATCAATTATAATTATTTAATCTTGTTTATCAAAGAATGTATAGGGCATGAAAAATGAAAACAAAATGTTAGCATACCCTTTGTACCTATTTGGTATCTGATAACACTCTAAAGTATAAAATTTATGAGTATCTCATGACAACTCTATAGTCTTAAAATAGGTAACAGAAAAGAGCGAAAAACAACAAGTTTTATAAAAGTCAACAAATAATTTATTTCCCTAAAATACAAACTGAATTTTTTTTTTAAATAACTTACAGTATTTCAAATTAAGTACCCAAATAATCCTACAATTTCTAACAAAAGTCTTAAAGAACAAAGTTATGAATAAACTTTAGTGGTATTCCACAATAAATCCAATGCTGTAAGTGTTGATATGCCTTTGATGGCCTGTGCTGTAGTGATGTGCCAGCAGTCTTTTGTTGTATCACAATAATAAAATCTGAGAATACATCCTTATTTGAATTTCACTATAATCCAAGTCCCTATTTCCATGAATGTTCTTTTTGAGCACTTTGCATTTCCAGAAAAGAAAACTTGAATTAAATAATTTGCATAAATAAACACCTGCACAAAGGAAATACTGGACACAACAATAATGCAACTGACTCTGCTCAGATTGTACAGCACGAATGAATAATTTCTAGTAAACAAGATTATATAGTCCTCTACCTGACCTCAGGTTACAATTAGCGTTTTCTAAAAATAAAGAAAAACCATTACCTAATGTAAAATTTCAATCGGGAATGTTCCAAATGTTTACAAGACAAAATCTTAGTTATAATCTGAGGGTCTCTTACTAAAATTATAATATGAAATGTGGTAAACAACAGGTAGACCCAGTATTTCATGGGGAATTTCAAATGTACTTGACTAAGACTGAGATAAACATGTTGTTTACAAAACCAATATCAGTGATTCAGGTCAGTTAGAAAACTAGTTTTTGGACAAGGTCATGTCTAAAATACAATTATCCATAGCAAATAATGAATAAAAAATTCTAACAATGTAAATTAAATATACATAATAGTAAGCATCAGATCTGAGTATCTGAAGACATCAAAGTATAAGTTCTATGAGTATCTGATGACATCTATGTATAAGTTCTATGAGTATCTGAAGACATCTAAGTATAAGTTCTATGAGTATCTGAAGACATCTAATTATAAGTTCTACAAGTATCTGAAGACATCTAATTATAAGTTCTACGAGTATCTGATGACATCTATGTAGAAGATTTATGAGTATCTGATGACATCTAAGTATAAGATTTATGAGTATCTGAAGACATCAAAGTATAAGTTCTATGAGTATCTGAAGACATCTAATTATAAGTTCTATGAGTATCTGAAGACATCTAATTATAAGTTCTACGAGTATCTGAAGACATCTAAGTATAAGTTCTATGAGTATCTGAAGACATCTAAGTATAAGTTCTATGAGTATCTGAAGACATCTAATTATAAGTTCTACAAGTATCTGAAGACATCTAATTATAAGTTCTACGAGTATCTGATGACATCTATGTAGAAGATTTATGAGTATCTGATGACATCTAAGTATAAGATTTATGAGTATCTGAAGACATCAAAGTATAAGTTCTATGAGTATCTGAAGACATCTAATTATAAGTTCTACGAGTATCTGAAGACATCTAATTATAAGTTCTACGAGTATCTGATGACATCTATGTATAAGTTCTACGCGTATCTGAAGACATCAAAGTAGAAGATTTATGAGTATCTGAAGACATCTAAGTATAAGATTTATGAGTATCTGAAGACATCTAAGTATAAGATTTATGAGTATTTGAAGACATCAAAGTATAAGTTCTATGAGTATCTGAAGAAATCTAATTATAAGTTCTGAGTATCTGAAGACATAAAAGTAGAAGATTTATGAGTATCTGATGACATCAAAGTATAAGTTCTATGAGTATCTGAAGACATCTAATTATAAGTTCTATGAATATCTGAAGACATCAAAGTAGAAGATTTATGAGTATCTGAAGACATCAAAGTATAAGTTCTATGAGTATCTGAAGACATCTAAGTATAAGTTTTATGAGTATCTGAAGAAATGTAATTATAAATTCTATGAGTATCTGAAGAAATCTAAGTATAAGTTCTATGAGTATCTGAAGACATCTAATTATAAGTTTTATGAGTATCTGAAGACATCTAAGTATAAGTTTTATGAGTATCTGAAGAAATCTAATTATAAGTTCTATGAGTATTTGAAGACATCAAAGTATAATTTCTATGAGTATCTGAAGACATCTAAGTATAAGTTCTATGAGTATCTGAAGACATCTAATTATAAGTTCTATGAGTATCACACTGCTCCAGTGGCCTAGTGGTTAGAGCGTCCACCTCAGATGCGGGAGGTCGTGGGTTCGATCCCCGGCCGAGTCATACTAAAGACTTACAAAAATGGTACTAACAGCTGCCTCATTTGGCACTCAGCATCAAGAGGTTAGTGTTAGGACTGGTTGGCCTGGTGTCGGGATAATGTGACTGGGTGGGACATCATGCTACATGTCTGCGGCATGATGCCCCAGTGCTAGACATCACTATAAACTGCCACACTGCAGACATCATAGCGATATGACTGAAAAATTGTTAAAGCTACGTTAAAAATCCAAATCACATCACATCACACATCTATGAGTATCTGATGACATCAAAGTACTGTATAAGATTTATGAGTATCTGATGACACTGTAATTATAACATTTGTGGGTATTTGATGAAACAAAGTATAAGATACATGAGTATCTGATGACAATTTAGGTATAATATTTAAAGAGTATCTCATTAAACTGTATAGGATTTTGAGTATCTGGTGACACTGCACGTATTTGATTTATGAGTATCTGATGACACTGCAAGTGTATGATTTATAAGTATCTCATGACACTGTAAGTATATGATTTACGAGTATCTCTTGAAACTGTAAATATCTATTTTTTGAGTATCTGGTGATACTGTAAGTATTACATTTATAAGTATCTGATGACAGTCTAAAAAAAAGAATTTACAAGTATCTCATGATGCTGAAAGTATAAGATTTATGAGTATCTCAGGACACTGTAAGAATAAGATTTATGAATATCAGATGATACTGTCGACATTAGATTTATGAGAATCTGATGACACTGTATGTAAATTATACAATTTATGAGCAAACTGAAAATCAACGCTACTTACCATGTTCAAAAAGCTCCTGTAGCTTAATCAGGGCCACTTTTATCTCATCTGGTTCAAATGACTGCTGCAATACTAGCATAACTCGCTGGATTTCTGTTTGATCGACTTGGAGTTTTGGCCATACTTCAAAGTCTTTTATTTCCTTGCTTGTGAGAGGACTAAGTGGAGGGGAGTCATGGCTACTGTCGTGGCTTCTGATGGAGTTGATAGGGTCATCATTTTCCTTATCAGACATTTGTATGCAACATTAGACAACTGCTGCTAGACGTCTTAGGTCACATCATAATTTTCCATTCTGCATGAAAAAAAAATAATTATCAAAACTATCAGACATACTTAAAAAAGAAGAATCCATCAAGGAATTTGGTTTATTAATGTTTATTACTATGAAAAGTAACATACAATGTGAATCAAGCACATCCTGAAACCAACTGTACTACAATAGCATTTACTGAACTGAGATGTTTATCAAAAGGAAAGACTTCCTCATTTAATTCAATTACAAATATCTGAAAAGTGGTATTACCGACACAGCATAAAGAGCAACATTGTCAACTGAAAAGTGGTATTACCGACACAGCAGACAGAACAAGATTGTCAACTGAAAAGTGGTATTACCGACACAGCAGACAGAGCAAGATTGTCAACTGAAAAGTGGTATTACCGACACAGCAGACAGAACAAGATTGTCAACTGAAAAGTGGTATTACCGACACAGCAGACAGAACAAGATTGTCAACTGAAAAGTGGTATTACCGACACAACAGACAGAGCAAGATTGTCAACTGAAAAGTGGTATTACCGACACAGCAGACAGAACAAGATTGTCAACTGAAAAGTGGTATTACCGACACAGCAGACAGAGCAAGATTGTCAACTGAAAAGTGGTATTACCGACACAGCAGACAGAACAAGATTGTCAACTGAAAAGTGGTATTACCGACACAGCAGACAGAACAACATTGTCAACTGAAAAGTGGTATTACCGACACAGCAGACAGAACAAGATTGTCAACTGATATGCAGCATATCTTCTATGATAATGTTGATCCTATTATTACTTTAACTCATCAAATTATTGGCATATTTGCATGCAATAACATTAATCTAACCATAATATTCTTGTCATTATGCCATAATTTGCAGATAATAACATCCAATAGTATCACCATATATTCCTGGTATATTTGCAGATAATAACATCCAATAGTATTACCATATATTCCTGGTATATTTGCAGACAATAACATGCAATAGTATCACCTAAATTCCTGGTATATTTGCAGACAATAACATGCAATAGTATCACCTAAATTCCTGGTATATTTGCAGACAATAACATGCAATAGTATCACCATAAATTCCTGGCATATTTGCAGACAATAACATGCAATAGTATCACCATATATTCCTGGTATATTTGCAGACAATAACATGCAATAGTATCACCTAAATTCCTGGTATATTTGCAGACAATAACATCCAAAAGTATCACCTAAATTCCTGGTATATTTGCAGACAATAACATCCAATAGTATCACCATATATTCCTGGTATATTTGCAGACAATAACATCCAATAGTATCACCATAAATTCCTGGTATATTTGCAGACAATAACATCCAATAGTATCACCATAAATTCCTGGTATATTTGCAGACAATAACATGCAATAGTATCACCTAAATTCCTGGTATATTTGCAGACAATAACATGCAATAGTATCACCTAAATTCCTGGTATATTTGCAGACAATAACATCCAATAGTATCACCATATATTCCTGGTATATTTGCAGACAATAACATGCAATAGTATCACCATAAATTCCTGGTATATTTGCAGACAATAGCATGCAATAGTATCACCTAAATTCCTGGTATATTTGCAGACAATAACATGCAATAGTATCACCATATATTCCTGGTATATTTGCAGACAATAACATGCAATAGTATCACCTAAATTCCTGGTATATTTGCAGACAATAACATGCAATAGTATCACCATATATTCCTGGTATATTTGCAGACAATAACATGCAATAGTATCACCATATATTCCTGGTATATTTGCAGACAATAACATGCAATAGTATCACCATATATTCCTGGTATATTTGCAGACAATAACATGCAATAGTATCACCATATATTCCTGGTATATTTGCAGACAATAACATGCAATAGTATCACCATATATTCCTGGTATATTTGCAGACAATAACATGCAATAGTATCACCATATATTCCTGGTATATTTGCAGACAATAACATGCAATAGTATCACCATAAATTCCTGGTATATTTGCAGACAATAACATGCAATAGTATCACCATATATTCCTGGTATATTTGCAGACAATAACATGCATTAGTATCACCTAAATTCCTGGTATATTTGCAGACAATAACATGCAATAGTATCACCATATATTCCTGGTATATTTGCAGACAATAACATGCAATAGTATCACCTTATATTCCTGGTATATTTGTAGACAATAACATGCGATAGTATCACCATAAATTCCTGGTATATTTACTGACAATAACATGCAATAGTATCACCATATATTCCTGGTATATTTGCAGACAATAACATGCAATAGTATCACCATAAATTCCTGGCATATTTGCAGACAATAATTTGTAACAGTCTCATAATATCTGAAAGAAAATAAACTCTTATCTCCAGTGCCAAAAGAAAATAAACTCTTATCTCCAGTGCCAAAAGAAAATAAACTCTTATCTCCAGTGCCAAAAGAAAATAAACTCTTACCTCCAGTGCCAAAAGAAAATAAACTCTTATCTTCAGTGCCAAAAGAAAACAAAGGCCTTCATTCCATTACCTATTGACTTACTTGTTACATTCAATCCCTACTTGGCAAATGTAATATAATTGTAACATAATTTAGGGGAATACCTCTGCAACAAACGTGACCACAGTTTTCAGACTCCAGGAAAGAGTGTAAAAATAATTCTTGATCAGCAAACAGTTAATATCTGGAAAGGTGTCCATAAAATTTGCCCCCATTTACATGAGCAACATTTTCCAGCAAAGAGAATCTACTGATACACCTATTTAAGATCATTACCATTTCACACTTTCAAAATGTTGAAGACAAAGGATGAGCTTTTCCAAACTAGCTTTCAATTTTGAGGTCATTGTATTAACACTCCTCAAGATCAGGTGCCTGTATTAACATTGCTCAAGATCAGGTGCCTGTATTAACACTCAAGATCAGGTGCCTATATTAACACTCCTCAAGATCAGGTGCCTATATTAACACTCCTCAAGATCAGGTGCCTGTATTAACACACCTCAAGATCAGGTAGCTGTTTTAACTCTCAAGATCAGGTGCCAGTATCAAAACTCCTCAAGATCAGGTACCTGTATTAACACTCCTCAAGATCAGGTGCCAGTGTCAAAACTCCTGAAGATCAGATACCTGTATAAACACTCCTCAAGATCAGGTACCTGTACTAATACTCCTTAAGATCAGGTGCCTATATTAACACTCCTGAAGATCAGGAGCCTATATTAACACTCCTGAAGATCAGGTGCCTGTATTAACACTCTTCAAGATCAGGTACCTGTTTTAACTCTCAAGATCAGGTGCCAGTATCAAAACTCCTCAAGATCAGGTGCCTGTATTAACACTCCTGAAGATCAGGTACACTCCTCAAGATCAGGTGCCTGTATTAACACTCCTGAAGATCAGGTGCCTGTATTAACACTCCTCAAGATCAGGTACCTGTATTAACACTCCTCAAGATCAGGTACCTGTATTAACACTCCTCAAGATCAGGTACCTGTATTAACACTCCTCAAGATCAGGTACCTGTATTAACACTCAAGATCAGGTGCCTGTATTAACACTCCTCAAGATCAGGTGCCTATATTAACACCCTGTCATGAGCAGGTGCCTGTATTAACACTCAACAAAATCAGGTACCTGTATTAACTCTCAAGATCAGGTACCTGTATTAACACTCCTCAAGATCAGGTGCCTGTATTAACACTACTCAAGATCAGGTGCCTGTATTAACACTCCTCAAGATCAGGTGCCTGTATTAACACACCTCAAGATCAGGTGCCTGTATCAACACTACTCAAGATCAGGTGCCTGTATTAACACTCCTCAAGATCAGGTGCCTGTATTAACACTCCTCAAGATCAGGTACCTGTATTAACACTCCTCAAGATCAGGTGCCTGTATTAACACTACTCAAGATCAGGTGCCTGTATTAACACTCCTCAAGTTCAGGTGCCTGTATTAACACTACTCAAGATCAGGTGCCTGTATTAACACTCCTGAAGATCAGGTGCCTGTATTACACACCTCAAGATATTAATTCAGCTCTAGGTATCTCTACCTTCCACAATATCTGTATGATGCATGAAATACTAAATATGTTACTCCAATCCACCTCCTGTTTTCACAACTGAACATTTACATAAATAGTTAAGATATCATTTATCTGCTTTTATCTGCATGTTTGTGACTGTGTTTGTGTGTAAATATACTATCTACCTGTATATATGTACATAACAGAAGGCCTCAATGTAGATTAGTTATTTTTATATTGAGTCACCCATGGACAATAATAATAATAATAATAATAATAATAACAATAACATGTATTATTATTGTTAATTAATTAATTAATTAAATAATTATTTAATTAAAAGAATTCCCCTCCCTAGAGACAAGCTAAATAAATTTGTTAAAAATTAATCGGTGGGCTTATTATGAGTCAAAAATATCCCAAGTACAGTAACTATTTGCCAACATTCTGTAAAAATGGGGAATGGGGTGGGGGAAACATCTTTTAAGCATGAGCTTATCATTCAATAAATATTAAAATTACAGGTACCAATTAATTGTTAATATTAAATGTACTTCCTGAATGACTTCATCGCTGCACATAACAAAGTCAGGCATTGGAGCCCTTTAAATATTGTTCCCATGGCTACTAAAACTAAACAATTGGCTGTTTCATTTAGCAGGCTTATGCAGTGTCATAAGAACTCAACCCTGTTTAAACTACCTAACAGCCTTTGAAATATTTTTATTCAACCTTTCTGACCACAATGCATGTATGATAAAAATTATATTCTATATACAGGCAAAATAGATATGCTTAGATTTCATACATAGTCAAAATGATCAAAAATCTTGAATCATTAAACCTATTTTACCAGGTTGTATTAAATTCAAATGAAATATACAGTTGCAAGAGAACACTGAAACTTAGCCATCAGACACCAGATCATCTCATTAATACGTACAAATCTGACATTTAGTACAGAACATATTCTAAGACCATAATGTTGTTATGCTTATTTACCAAAACTGAGAAAAATCTTATCAAAATTTGGTGTATGTGATGGTAACAGTCTCAGCCAATTAGACGACTGAGTACTTCATTAATCTGCATTGCCCATGCTCATAACCAACCTCATCCAGGATTTTGATCTGATTAATAAGTTTAATAAAAATCTCAAAAAATGAAGCATTGTTAGAGCATTGACACATTCAGTCAATCAGATGCAATATCATCTAATTAATACAATGATATAAGCCTATTTAACAGGCTTAATCATATTCCAATCAAAAATATAGAACAGGCTCAACCAATCAGATCAAAGATTACCTCATTAATATGCAAAGGTTTTGCACATAACAAAACTCATGCAACATCAAGATGGTATTAGCAAATTAACTAAGACTAATCAAACTCAGGTCCTAAATACTATTTGTCAAGTGATAATAAGCTCAGCCAATCAGATTCAATATCACCTCATTATTATGCCTAAATCTTGCTCCTAATACAATTCAAGAGTGGCAACAAGAAACTGTCGAAAGACTGACCAATTCCTGAGGAGTGTGGAAAAGAGATGACAAGCCTTATCAAGGACAGAGAGATGAATGGTCTGATGCATGGTAGAAGTGTGGAGACAAACACAACAGCAACAATTCGTGTACCCATAACAATGTACTGCAAAGTCAACTCAATGCACTTGCTTGTAGCTCTGGCAAAAAGACAATTATCTTCTTTGTGTATTATTCAAGTCCTGTATGTTTGTGCTTATTTCCAAAGAAAATAATACATCTCATGAAATATTTTTTAGGGTGTGACTATATGGTAGGTAAACAAGAGACTAAAGTGGGCCTGAGACACTCACAAAGCTGACATTTAATAGCCAAACACTAGAGCAGTTGGCCAAGAAATCCGGATGAAAAGGATACTTTCTGTAGAGATTTTTCTAATACTGCTGATTGCATATTATTTTACGAAAAAAAACTGTTGCAGGGTTTCTCTATTTTTTAAATCTTCATCCATATTTAATGGCACATCAAAATAATTTTTCCAATATTGAAGACCTTTAACCCAAGCTGCTTTCAGTCAAAGTTGGTTTAATTCTGTTCAGTGGGCTTTTAAATGATAAGGTAAGCTGTCAAAATATTTGTCTTTTTATAGAAATGGCAACCATATTCGGTAACAGATCTACAGCACTGGAATAAATATAAATGGCTTCAAGCTAGAATGCTCTTGTAATATTCTTTTGAGCAGCTCAGAGATGTTCTTGCATTACTTGTACAAATATAAAAGCCCACTGTGCCTGGTGTTTTCATTCAAATTGTTTTAAAATTCTATTCTGCTGTTGCTGGGAAGAAGTAATTTAGTGATCTTATTTTATTATGAATGTCATTATATATGATGCCTGGTTGACAACATAGTAAAGAACAATTAAAACCCTCTTTGTCAGATTGCTTTCCATCAACTTTAGTCAAATTATTCAGGTGATGTAATTGAAAGGCTTTCTATTTTAAGTAACAGAAGGCAAATTTGCCCACAGGGTAAAATCATGTGTATAAAATTGAAATCCTTCAAGGTAGAGTGCTTTATGTCAAATTTTGTCATATGCTGTTGAGTGCTTTTTGGCAAGAAGTAACTTTAAGTTTTTTTTCTTCACTAGTATAGACAGCCTTGTTTGATGGTGGCATGGCTTCTTTTGTATCAAACAAAGCCCTTGATATTAGGATGCTGTCAGGTAAATTTGGTGATAATTGGTCCAATGTCTTTTTAGATGGTTTATGCTACATTTGGTTATAATTAATCCAATGCTTTTAGAGATGCTGTCTGCCACATTAATGGGCATGATTGGTCGAGAGGTTTTTGGATGTTTAAAATGTCATATTTTAGTAGATGATGGACAATGCACTATGCAAGCCAAACGTAGTACCATACCACAAACTCACCTGGTCTTATGGCCAGTTTGGCTAAAGAACAAAAAATATTTATTATAAGTTTCAGCTTATTCCAAGGTAAGAAAATTTGCAAACTTTTGATATTAGAAAACATTCTCTGTAAAAATAAAGTGCTAAAATTAAGATGCAGTGACAAAAATTTAAATATATTCATCCACATCTGCTTACATACGTTTAATCTCATTCAGCTTTTAAAGAATTTTAAATCATTACATTTGTTAAATTATCTTCATGAAAAATGTTAATCAGATTAAATTATTAACATAATCTTGATCTCTGTATATTTTTTTTACTGAAATCAGATACACTGCCAGAAAATACCAAACCCAGCAACCACAATACTTTTTCTAACCTGAAAACAAAGAAGTTACAAACCAAACAATGCATCAAAAACCTGCCCACATGTCAAAAACAGCAACATAAATAAAGATAGATCTTTTCTCAATGGGTCATTGATTATCAAAGGATTTAGCACAAGAGGATTATATAAAACAAATTTAAAATCTCAACGAGGTGCAACAATAATGGAGAAAATATTGGAAATGGATACGTCTCCATATCATGTAATCAGTGGAAATATGATTACAATAATGAACAAACTCTAAGGACACTGTAGACTACAGTAATGCATGTGGTCAAAACACGCAGAGAGCAAAATAATTGTCTTAGGTCTACTACCAAGAATCAATGTACCAGTTTCTTCAACGACTCTGTTGGCCTAGTGGTTAGAGCATCCTCCTTGGATGCAGGAGGTCGCAGGTTCAAAACCCGGCTGAGTCATACCAAAGACTTATAAAACTGGGAGTAGCAGCTGCCTCACTATGCATCATGTCCCACACAGTCACATTATCCTGACACGAGGCCAACCAGTCCTAACACTAACCTCTTAATGATCAGCACCTAGTGAGGCAGCTGCTTGTACCATTTTTATAAGTGTGGTATGACTCAGCTGGGGTTCAAACCCACAACCTCCCTTATCCGAGGCAGATTCTCTAAGCCACTGAAACAAATGATCCTGGGTGACTTTAATGAAGGATCCTCCTCAAAAAGTTTCTTCAAATTGTCCCAAATAATTGATAAACTAACGAGGATGACTGAAAACAGTGCTGCACTAATAGATCTGAAAATGTTAGTGAAATAAAATTTCCTATTTATACTATAAATGACTTACCAAGTTTGTATAACAAGACACTTTCCCCTATCTGTCATCACACAAAAAAAAAGGAATGAGACTTCAGAATGTTTTACTGAAAAGAGTTCGTTATGACTTAGCTCAAATACCTTTCAATGGCATTGATAACATTTTTGACGTTACCGCTGCCTTCAATTTGTAGTATGAACTTTATACAATGTTCTAAATTATAAAGTACCAACGGAAAAAAAAAAGTCAAGCATCACTTTCAACCTAAATCTATTTAAACCAGACTGTAACTTAGTAATCCTGATTTAAACCAGACTATATACTTAAACCCAATTGTAACTTAGTAATCCCAATTTAAACCCAATTGTAACTTAGTAATCCCAATTTAAACCAGACTGTAACTGTAGTAATCTGGATTAAACCAGATTGGAACTTAGTAATCCTGACTTAAACCGGATTGTAACTGTGGTAAATACAAGAGTTCACAATGAGCTACAAACTGCACAAGATATTGTAAGCAGAAGTGATCACATCAAAAATCAAAACAAAAATGCCATGTGGTATGGATGATGTGGGACCAAACATCCTACAGTTTATGCACAGATTATATCAAGGTCTGTGCCTACTTCATGAACCTTTGTATTAATTTAGGTGTCTTCCCAGATAAATTTAAAAGACTGTGCTAAAATTATTCCTATTTTTTTAAACAACGATGTAGAAGTGATCCTGGAAATAACAGACCCATTTCTAAACTACCAGCCTTGTCAACAATAATTGAAAACTTATGACAATGAACAGCCATGCTTCCATAAAGAACATTCATGTCGAATATAACACGTCATGAATACATATATAAAATGTTGTATATTTATTATATACCTAAGTGTGAGATACAGAGACTTACTGGTGAAATAATTTTCATATTTTTTTATTCCTATATTTTCACATACAAAAAATGTATTCTTATATTTTCACATGTCAAAATATAGGATTTCCCATCATGCCATGCAATGTTCTATTGTGGGTGCTTACCAAAGCTGTCTCTGCAACAACAAAAACAAGTACTAAGTGAGCTAGAACAAATAAATAGAAACTGCCTTACATTTCTGATATGGAAATTAATCTTTGATCAAGTAAGTTGACCATGTGCCTTTCATGTATCTATAACTTTATTTCCCTTACTATCAACCAACCCTACCATTTTCTTAATTTATGTATATTAATATGATCAGGCTATGAAAGTGGGGTGAATTTACAAAATGTGGGCTACTGTGTTGTGCTGAAGAGTGTGTTTACTGTTATAAATTTCTATTCTGGAGCAAGTTTAGTATTTAATAAAATGAAAATTTTCTTTTCTTATGTTCATACCCAATAGATTTCATCTTGTGGTATAAAAAACTATTTATTTTTACTCGTGGCTTCACTCACTAAAATATCACGTTTTTGGTACCACTCAATGAAATATATCCATCATTAACGCAGGAAAAGAAAATATCCTCTAGGCATAAAATGTGATGAATATATAAAATGTCATATATGTATCAAGTGCAGACACACACACACACACATAAATATATACACATACATACATACATGCATACATACATACATATGATTTTGTTGTTCTTTGTTCTTGTTTTGGGCTTAACATCATTTTTCAGCGTGTTTAGGTGACTCATGTTGGCCAGTATAACTGGTGAAGGAAGAAGCCAAGAAACCCTGGTAGGTACCATCCACCCACTGTAAGCTACAGGCAAGCTTTCTCACATGCCCACATTGACCGAACTCAAGTCTACTCAAACCCACACAGATGTAGGTGAAATGGCAGTGATTGGTAAAGGCAAGTGCTTTAGACCATCTCCGGGGGCCCCGAGTGGCCGAGTGGTCTAAAGCGCTCTCCGTTATGGATCACTGCCATCTCACCTCTGTCTGCGTGGGTTCGAATCCAGGATTCGGCAAATGTGGATATGTGAGAAAGCATGCCAGTAGCTTCTCGTGGGTCGGTGGTTCTTCCCGGGGTTTTCCCGGGTTCTTCCTCCACCATTAATACTGGCCGCCATGCATAGCCTATTGTGTGCTGAAAAATGGCATTAAACCCTACAACAACAACAACAGACCATTTCCCAATTCTGACTACCTCTCTCCAGTTCCATCAGTAGTGTTGTTTTCCTGTACCTGAATTCAGAAAGCTGGACTTAACTTTAGTCTTGATTTTGATTTACACCGCTTAACTCACATATTTCACACTATCTCAAGTTATGACTTTACACAAGGTACACACTATACTAAAACTATTACAACTACAACTCTCTTTCTAAATGACTTCCTAATGGTAAATATCTAACGGCATTTCAATCTTCTCGGCCTTACCTCAACACTACAGCAGATAGTGCTATTGTACTCTCCACCTCTGTTTACCTGTGCAAAGTGAAGTAAATTCTGCTAAATTGTAGCCAGGTGAATAAATGTGAAGTTACCAGTCCACCCATCCGTATATGCAAATACAAATCATAACTCCACCTAAAACTCAATATTCCAATTAACTTGAGTACGTTTGGTTTACTCGTACACACAATGCTGATAAAACTGCCGTAATTACACCAAAAATCTTGTACCTTCAACAGTATCTAAATGTAACTGAAGTGACATGTTATCTTTTAAGAGCTGGTTATCTGATTTCTTCCTTGTGTGTGTGTGTGTGTGTGAATATATATATATATATATATATATATATATATATATATATATATATATATATATGCACACACATATATACATATATATACACACATGCACACACACATAGTCAAAAGGGTAAGAGAGCTGGGTACACACAGGTAAGGCAATGTAAATCACAGAAAAAGGGGTTTGATTTCTTTTAGGGGATCAATTATAACTCTAAACTGTATGATAAATTCTTTCTTAATGTAAAATTCATTACATATTATCAAGCATCTTCCTGTGGGATTTAGGACTAGTGCTTTCTACTCTGTTTTGGTATGTTTGTAACTAGCAATAATAACTTTTATGTACATACTGTTTACTTTGAGGAGAATTAAGTACAAGGTCACCTATTGAGCAAGTCTGCACCGCATGAATGCCTAATTATTCACAACTGAATTCCATGCCATTCTGGGCAATATATTGCGCTTAGTCAAGAGGTAATGGAGGTTAGTTGCTAACCTAACAATGTATTCCCCAAGTTGGGGATGAATTACAGCTGTCCAATTTGCATGATAATATTCTTCTTTATATGCATGTAGCAACATTTTTTCCGAAAGGATATGTTTCATGAAAAACAAAAAATATCACCCATTGAATAAAATGAATGGCTGATCATTTCTGATAAACTACAATCATTAAACTTCAACCAGTTATCAAAACCACTGTTGATAAATTTATCTTTAACAAATCATTAAATCAATAATACATGTATTTAAAAGATGGATTTTAAAATTCTGTCCTATATGAGTAGTTGCCGTTTTTATGCTGGTGTCCACTAATGGTATGAATCCCTGTCTTTAATTCACTCTTAAATGTTCAAGTTTATGGTATAAATCAATATGGTTAGTTAATCTAAAATGGGCAACTTTATGTTAATATTGGTATAAATAAATATGGTTAGTTAATCTAAAATGGCCAACTTTATGTTAATATTGGTATAAATCAATATGGTTAATCTAAAATGGCCAACTTTGTGTTAATATTGGTATAAATCAACATGTTTAGTTAATCTAAAATGGCCAACTTTATGTTAATATTGGTATAAATCAACATGTTTAGTTAATTTAAAATGGCCAACTTTATGTTAATATTGGCGTAAATCAATATGTTTAGCTAATCTAAAATGGCCAACTTTATGTTAATAATGGTTTTAATCAACATGTTTAGTTAATCTAAAATGGTCAACTTTATGTTAATATTGGTGTAAATCAACATGTTTAGTTATTCTAAAATGGCCAACTTTATGTTAATATTGGTATAAATCAACATGTTTAGCTAATCTGAAATGGCCAACTTTATGTTAATAATGATATAAATCAACATGTTTAGTTAATCTAAAATGGCCAACTTTGTGTTAATATTGGTATAAATCAACATGTTTAGTTAATCTCAAATGGCCAACTTTATGTTAATATTGGTATAAATCAACATGTTTAGTTACTCTAAAATGTTCAACTTCATGTTGATACAAAACAATTTCTTACAACTTAAACACAACATGCTCTCCATTTACTCATACATGGACATGAGGCAAACTCAAAGAAGTCACGCACTGGCAGTGTATGTTTGAGCCTTGAAAATGATGTATTCCTACACATGCCAAAACCAGAGATCAAACCCTTCTAAGACAGGTGCATAGCCCACATTTTACCATGACATCCTACATCTTTATCATGTTTTTAGTATGCACTCAATAATACATGCTACCAAGTTTGTACTTCATAGTTTATTGCTAAATTTGTTATACCTTTAAATAATATTTTATTATTATACTACTGCTTCATTATTTATGACTTAGTTGATCAACAATTAAATGTTTAATACTGTCATCTATCAATGATACTTCAAGACTGTTATCATCATGGTGACTTGGATGATGGCAGAACTAGCTGTCACACTTAAAAATTGGTCCAATAGTGCATACTGTATCTACTCGCTTATAAGATGTGACCAACTGCAAACTGCACATAACTCAATCAGTAATTGCATATGCACCAGCAGATCTGGGTCTGTGCAGTTTGTTAGGAGTAATCAGTACAACAAATGACATAGACCCTGATCTGCAGGTACATTATGATTCAGCAGAGCAGTATCTTTGATGTTGGCAGTTTGACATGACTTATAAGTGAGTATGTATGGTACTATGGTTTCCATCCTATTCTTTTCTAGTGACAAATACCCTGGTGTAACAACTTCCTCCAAAATGATAACAAAATTTAAAACATTCTGAAAGGTCCTTCAAATTCCACTCCAAAACGGCTCTTATCACACGGTGGCATTTAAATTTTTCGGCTCATCATTGACACAGTTCTTGGCTTTTGTTTAAACAAGCTAAGCATAATCAAAAAAGTCATATTGAGTTTCTGTTACATGATTCTAAGGTATGTAAATGTCTCTATATACATTAACTCAAATATCACTACTGAATAGAATCTCTTACATGTAAACCTATCTAGATTACTTATCTAAAACTTTTAAACTGTAAGGAATTAAATAATTAAAGGAAAATATTTCAAACAAGCAAGAAAGCCAATTTAAACAGTATATGCATAGGAAATATGTATGACTTGAATGGTGAGAGATAATAAAACCTGAAGTTTGTTATGTACTTGTCAAATGATTTATCACATATATAGATAACAGTCAAGAACATTATGCATGTATGGTTCTTGGCATGCAAAGTCCAAGTTACTCATTTGTTTAGATTCATATAAGCACATACAATTGAACAATGCAGGCAGGAAGGTTTTACTCCCATGATGAGAGGTGACTCCAGTCCCTTCCATCAATTGCCAAAATCTCCAAAATTATTAACACTTTTTTCCATTTTTTTAAAACCTTGCTTCTGGTGTAGTTTATTTATGGCGATAATGCTTGTGATCATGTGACTGTGAATTGGCTTAAGTAAGAGAAGACCATTTAGTAGCTAATTTCAAACAACATAAAAAACTGACATCCCTTTGATTCTGTCAGCAGGGTTAGCTGGCTTAAGTGTTTGAAGTTTGTTGACATAAATTATATTATGTATGAAAAGAAGCAATTCCCAAAGGATTATAACATTAATTAACTATACTAACTGGATTACAAAGATTACTAAATTAGCATAAAACAATTAACTTTTACTTTGATTCTCTCTGCAGGGTAGATTAACTTTACTTGGATTCTCTCTGCAGGGTAGATTCTGCTATGGAGCTTAAAGTTGTCGAGATGGATTCTACACTACATGTGATCATATGTAATTCAGAGAGGATTAAAGATGTTAATTTGATTATATCTGAATTGCTAAAGAGCTCAAGCGGTATAAAATAGGGTCAGTTTAGCAATGGTGTTTAAAGTTTGTTGAGATGCCTATGTGTGTGTTATGTCCCAATGCAAAAATTACACAATCTAAGCAACTTAAATATCACACAAAATTCAATGATGAATAGAAATGGCAATTTCAGTGGCTGGAATCAAGTTCAAGTTTGTGGAAAAAAGAACACATTCTATCCATAATTTGAGTTGAAAATATGTAAAATATGATATGTGTGTGTGTGTTTAATCTGGATTTTTTACATAGCTTTAATAATTTTTCAGGCATATCACTACGATTTCTGCAGTGTGGCAGTTTATAGTGATGTCTAACACCTCAGCATCATGCTGCACACATGTAGCATCATGTCCCACCCAGTCACATTATCCTGATACCACACAGACAAGTCCTAAAACTAACCTCCTAATGCTGAGTACCAAGCAAGGCAGCTGCTAGTACCATTTTAACAAATCTCTGGTATGACTCAGCCAGGGTTAGAACCCAAGACCTCCTGCATCCAAGCTGGACTCACTAACCATTAGGCCACCAGAGTGGTCTTATCTTGTGATATAGGAAATAGAATATCCAAGTCAGGAATAAAATTCCATGCTTCCACACCTGCACCCCAAACATTTAAATGTTCTGTCCATTACTTCTCAGGGCAATTGGGGTCATGAATTCAAAACAAAAGGTGAATGTGCAAGATGACCTAGGTATTCTAAATATAAGGCACCTAACAAATTTTATTTCAATATAAAGTTTTCAATAATACTGGAACAAAAAAGCAGGTAACTGAATAACTATTTGCTGCAACTTGGCCTAAGGGCAGAAACAAACAGGGGGCTGGGTGTATCTTTACACTGCTCCCTCAATAAAGTGTGGCTGGGGCACAAACAACTGCTGGAATTTGAGTTCTGACACTCATGAAAGATGGTTTTGTTCCTAAATAGGCTAATATGTATGTATTACACTATGACTTACAGCTAACCTTGATTGTAACCCTTCAAGGTCAACTATAGATCCAATCCAGTGTACAGGTAAAAGAACTTGAGGTATGGACTCTGATACACAAGATAACGGAATTACAGAGATAATAGTGTGGTACTTTGTGGTAGTACACAAACCTGTTAGAGTAAAATTTATTTTTAAGTGGGGGGGGGCAAGCAGGGAATCTGGGATTTTCATTTTGCCCAAGATATCTTTTTTTCCTTTTTATCACAATCTAATGTATTTTTAAACCTAAAATGAGAAGGACTTTCTTTGTACTGAGATCAGAGCAAGAGAATTCTTTCAACTTTTTTTAGGCCTGGAAATTTGTTGTCCAAAAAATTCATTGACACCTCTCTTAAAATTAAAAGGTTATTCTTTTATATGAATAAACATTTTGTTTCCAAAATATCATGACACATTTTGAAGAGCAATAAAATAACATCATTATTGGACTCCATCACCCACCAAAATTATTAAAATGGCAATACAAAATTAATGACGATTTGTTACTTCAAAAACATGTTCAAAATCAAATACTTGCATATAAAAACATATGTTTATAATTCATATTTATACATTTACATAATACATATATGAATCACTCATTCACATATACCAGCTTCTGTGAGTTCTGAGGGTGGGCAGAATAAAATGGTTTGGCTTTTTAAGTTATTTTAAGTTCCCAATGGATACATTTTTAATTAAGTCCAACTTTTATTTTGCAGTCTCAAGTTGAAATTATTTTTCAGTACCAGCAACCCTGATTTAGTGGTTGATCCCTCAATTAATCTTTTAGAAAGATTTCACTATACTGTAAAACCTGTTATATTAAACACATTCTTTCAAGGACACTTACTCAAACAGGACAGTATAAACCCATTTTCCTAATTTAAAAATAAATTATTTTCTTCTTTATAAAGGACATCTTGACAATAAAGGATACGTTTACGTTTACAATTATTTCTTTATCAGACAATCATTAGAGGCATCTCCAACTAAACTTTTGACAGCTCGCGTGCATGAAGGCCATAGTACTCACAGTCAGCTGGTTACATGATCCTTTAGTGATCAGTCTGTTTGAGTCTAACTCCTGCAAATGTAAATGAATGGTACATAGATACTTTGATTGCTCATTACAGTCATCCAAGAGAGAATAGGGACACAGTCATTCAATGTCATGAAATAACAAGTACAATGTGTACGACAATTATAGAGGTCTGTCAGCAGCTGAATCATTGACAAAACTAGTTTCCATGAAAGGACTGTACCAGAATGCAATTCATTTGATAGAAATTTCACATTTACTTCCAGTTTCAAGCATGGAGTGTGGGCACAGATTTTCACACTAGAATTTATCACAACAAAGCTTTGGTGCAGACTTTTTGTCAATTTGATCTTCTGAAAAACAAAATGTTTCATGAATTATAATACATTATAGCTTGGCTTACATTTTGTTTTAGGTATCAATTGACATGTGTCAAAATACCTTTCTAGTGACCATCTGAGCATCCTGACCTGCATTACACATATTCATTATAAACAAATACAATGAAACATTATGTAATTCAGCTCATGCATTCATATTACTGATCTCCTTTCAAGATTTTAACAAGTTCCACCAATGGACTAACACTCTAATGGGCAAAATATGGACTATTGCTCTACTGGGCAAAATATGGACTATTGCTCTACTGGGCAAAATATGGACTATTGCTCTACTGGCAAAATATGGACTATTGCTCTACTGGGCAAATTTTGGACTATTGCTCTACTGGCAAAATATGGACTATTGTTCTACTGGCAAAATATGGACTATTGCTCTACTGACAAAATATGGACTATTGCTCTACTGGCAAAATATGGACTAATGCTCTACTGGGCAAAATGTTTTTCCAAGAATTCAAGGTAAGACCATTTCGTACTTCCAACTGCTGAGTGCTCCAATGATCTCTGATATTCTTCAGCAATAACAAGATTTTCAAATCAGCTGTTTTGATGGATATATTAGATGTCAGATTAGTACCATTTTCATTTAGGACCCAGCAGACATATTAAATATTTTAGGTGAAAACCCCATTTTTATTGAGGATCTACTAGACATCATAAGAAGTCAGTCAGTGAAAACCCCATTTTTATTGAGGATCTACTAGACATCATAAGAAGTCAGTCAGTGAAAATCCCATTTTATTGAGGATCTACTAGACATCATAAGAAGTCATTCAGTGAAAATCCCATTTTATTGAGGATCTACTAGACATCATAAGAAGTCATTCAGTGAAAATCCCATGTTGATGCGACTATCCATCCATTCAACTATAACAAGATTTTCAAGATGGCCACTGTGGCTGTCAGACATCAGATCGGCACCATTTGCATTTAGGACCATCAAAAGAGTTTAATGTCTTCACTACCAGAGTCTAACCATCTCAAATGAATTTTTGCCAAGTCTGACTAAATAAGGACTTTCAAAACATGCCCCCAAAACAGAATGTATCACATATCACCCCTCTCACCATTCTTGTAAAAGTGACCAGCAAGTATGCAACAGCACTGCATATCTATCTCCTCTATTACTGATTCAGCATGCACTTAATGCATTAAATATACAAGATAAAGCTTATTACGCAGAGGTACTTTGAATACATGGCAAAATGGGCTGAACTAAAAGTACGGATCTAACAGCATACCTGCCATATTTCCAGTGTTAGATGATTCTCAGTACTCAAACAGTGTTTTGAGATCCAAGAAAGACCAGTGTGCATGACCCAAAAAGTGATATCACCACCTAAGAAAATGTCTTTTTTTCATAAACGCTAATAGAAAATTACTCGAAAATCAAATGATTATAAAAAAAAATAGTATGTCTGTTTTCTTTAAAACATTTACTTACAAACAAATATTACTTGGCAGATTTAACATTACCCACCAACACCACCTACAGACACATGTGCCAGCAGTCACATGATCACTACCAGTAATCAAATAAATAAAAAATATACCAAATTCCTGCATTTAAATCCAATGGACAACAAAGTAATTTTTAATTAGCTGCTGTCTTTGCTGCTCACAACAGTCCCAGTGGGGCAGGGTGGGGGAGATTGAAGGTTAAGTGCAGTTGTCGTTATGTTCCTCTTTGTACTCATTTGAGACCAAATGTTAAATATTGTTCAAACACCCCTGAAGATCTTATTGAATTTTTCTCAGTATAGAAAATGATCTTTCTGTACCTGTGTTGCTGGGTGATGTTGCTATGTCAGTGGATATCGTACACTCCAGAATAAATTTCAATTTGGTGCTTGCATTGTGTGCAAAACATAAAATTAGTTTTGCTGGGTCTTGCTTGCTTTGCAGATGACTCATCCCATCCTGAATCACAGCTGCATTTCAACATTTTACTTTCAAAAGTGAATCACACTTGCACATTTTTCCAGCTACCAAAATGTTTTGCATTTTATATATTTGACAGGGTTGTTACCATTTATCAATGAATAGTAGCCTTATGGTATCAATGCAAATTAGCCTTGTGGGTTCTCCCATAACAGATTTTAGAAGATTTAACATGGCTTCACCCTATTTATTCTCAGCTTTTTAAGTAATCTATGAAATAGCAGTCGCTTAGGTGTGGCCACCTTACCTTTTAACTGCCTTTATCATAATGTAGTGTATAAACTGCCCCAATGATAGTTTTATGTGGGGTCTAAGCAGGACTGTTAACTATTTATACAGACTACAAGCTAGGGACATGCACAGTAAAAGTCCAAGAAATTTTCATTTTTAAGACTGCTGAAAATCAGGTTTTTCTGAAAAAATATTTTTCATGTGACATGTTATCTTGTGGCAGGTATATATGACTGTTTGTCATCATGCAGTATGTCATGTTGTGGCAGGTATATGACTGTGTGTCATCATGCAGTATGTCATGTTGTGGCAGGTATATGACTGTGTCATCATGCAGTATGTCATGTTGTGGCAGGTATATAACTGGTCATGTCAGCACACAGTATTAGTTCAGCTATAATTCTCATTTCTGGACAATTTTATTACGCATAAATTATTCAATTTATTTCATTCTTCATCTATCAATATTCCTTGCAGGACAATTATATAACCATCCCAGATATACGGTCAACAAAATCAGTGTTAATGCATGTAGACATTGTCAAAGAGTGTGCAGACATTGTCAAAGACCATGTAGACATTGTCAAAGAGTGTGCTCCAGTATAAAATGTGCTGAATGTTGTGTACTTTGATATCACAATGAAAGTCCAGCATTCTGGGGGAAAAAATGTATACAAGACTGCACCTGTAATGGTTAGTCCTTACATCCACTTTTCTAGACACTGGTAATGGTTAATCCTGAAGTCTGCTTTTCTTAAAACTGGTAATGGTTATCCCCCATATCTGTCCGCTTTTCTCAACACTGGTAATGGTTAGTCCTAACACTGGCTTTTCTAGACATTGATAATGGTTACTCCTGATGTCTGCTTTTCTTAAAACTGGTAATGGTTATCCCCCATGTCTGTCTGCTTTTCTTAAAACTGGTAATGGTTATCCCCCATATCTGTCCGCTTTTCTCAACACTGGTAATGGTTAGTCCCAACACTGGCTTTTCTAGACATTGATAATGGTTACTCCTGACGTCTTTTTTTCTTGACATTGCTAATGATTAGTCCTGATGTCTGCTTTTCTTAAAACTGGTAATGGTTATCCCCTATGTCTGTCTGCTTTTCTTAAAACTGGTAATGGTTATCCCCCATATCTGTCCGCTTTTCTCAACTGATAATGGTTATAAGTCCCAACACTGGCTTTTCTTGACAATGGTAATGATTAGTCCTGATGTCATGGCAATTGATAAATTTTCACCTGGAAGCTTTCTGATGACAATTAAGGTGGAGATTTCTCAACAATGATGAATAAAACTTTATTAGCATTTAATTAGAACACTAATCAATATTATATTTAAGGTCAATAAAGGCACCTACATGAAGTAAGCTATAATTTCACCAAGTGTCTATTTCTGGATGCACAGCTGCAGGATTCATTCTAATTGTCAACATATGCTGAAAAATCAATAGAATCCACCAAAAGCATGCATCACAGTTTCAAGCCCTACATTTATTTTGTCATAAATCCCTCCAACATTTAGAAAAATTCCAATTTTTATAAATGGAGGCAGTAAATTCTTCCCTGATTGATCAGTTCTAGAGCAGACCCTGTTTACCTGGGAAAAAAATCAGAAGACTCAAGGAGTTCAATTTCACATTAGAGCTACAGAATTCCTTTTTTCATGGCACAAATCACATCTTTATATCTGACAAGAAAGCTCACATCTACATGTTGATCCTTTGATGATACTCAACTGAAAAACTTTAACAAAAACTTAAAACAAAACCATCAACAGTGATGTTACCACCATCAATGAAATGTAAGCTCCATATCTTGTTCATGCACTAGTGTGACCTTGAAAATAATTCAAACTAGTCTTTTTCTATTGGCTCCTTTAGCAATGGTGAGACACAGATGTTCCACATCCTGCTGCTATTTGTCAAGTTTTTGGCAAAACCTCCAGATCCTGGAGGGATGTGTCATACTTCAGCTGCTAAATTAGTAAGCACTTCCCTTTTATGTTGATGCATCCCAACCCTCCCATTGACCCTCAGGAAAGGTCAAGGTGATTTGAAAATCTTGATTAAGATTTAGGTTCATGTTGTTCTGTATGGTTACAGGTTCAAAACCCTGGGAGGGACAGCTAATATATTTGAACTGTTAAATTAGCAAGCACTTCCCTTTATAATCATGCACCTCTACTCTCATACTGACCCTTAAGAAAGGTCAAGGTCATTTGAAAATTTTGATCAGGTAGACAAGAATATGCTATATCTCTAAATGTGAAGGCAATGGTCCAAAAGGAGTACAAATGTGTAATTTGTTGTAGTTTACATAATTAAAACATGTTATATAAAATGAATATCAATACAGAGGGATACAAAGTGTATAGTGTAATTAATGACTGAATTAATCATATTATACACAGAAAACTTTGTCAACAGATCAAATCAAATGATAAATCCACCAAACCCAAAACTCCAGAATCCTTGGTTTGACAAAGCTTAACTGTTTACGCCAAATTTGGATTTTTTCCAGGAAAAATAGTTTTTATAATTTGTTCGTGTAAAATGTTATTATTTCAAGCAAACAGTATTTTCTTTCTCACATCAATCTATTATGCACATTGTATGTCCTTTAATTGCCTTTCATTACTTTTTGTCTCTACCCCTTTATTTGATTACACCTACATGTAGTGGCCTCTCACATCTACTGGGGTGGGGGACAGACAACCATCATTCATGCTTCTTACTAAGTTAATGAGACTAAATTTGCCTTTCTTAGGTAACAATTGCTCTTAAAGTCAATTTTATGGTCAGATATACCGCTTTTGTATGAGCACTTTTTGTATGTGCATGTGTGTTGTTTGTAATAGGATAGACCTTAGTGGGATCAGTTTATTTGAATTTATTCTAAAAAGACACAGGTATACTATCTGCATTTTTTAAATATGGTATGAGTGTGAAAGGGCATTTCTTAATGTATGGCATGACTATAATGGGCATTTCTTTCTGTATGGTATTAGTGTGATAGGGCATTTCTTTCTGTATGGTGTGAGTGTGATAGGGCATTTCTTTCTGTATGGTGTGAGTGTCATAGGGCATTTCTTTCTGAATGGTGTGAGTGTGATAGGGCATTTCCTTCTGTTCCTTCTGTATGGTGTGTGATAGGGCAATATTTCTTTCTCGATGATGAGTGTGATCAGGCATTTCTCTCTGGATGGTGTGAGCATGGTAGGGCATTTCTTTCTGTGTGGTAAGAGTGTGACTGCATTTCTTTCTGCATGGTGTGTGATAGGGCAATATTTCTTTCTATATGGTGTGAGTGTGACTGCTTTTCTTTCTGCATGGTGTATGTATGATGGGCATTTCTTTCTGTATGGTGTGACTGTGGTTGGGCATTTCTTTCCATTTGGTGTGAGTATGATAGGGCAATATTTCTTTCTGGATGATGAGTGTGACTGAGTATTTTCTCTTTGGATGGTGTGAGCATGATAGAGCATTTCTTCCTGGATGGTGTGACAGTGACACTGCATTTCTTCCGGAATTGAGTGGGAAAGACAGGGGATTTCTTCCTGGATGGTTTGAGAGTGACAGGGCATTTCTTCCTGGATGATGTAAGAGTGGCAGGGCATTTTTTCTGGATGTGTATTAGTGTGCCCGGGCATTTCTTTAAACATGGTTTGAGAGTAACAGGGCATTTTGGGAATAATGCTCTTGTTTGTAATGGTTTTCATGTTAAATTCCCTTTTTGCTATTGTTGTGGTTGTTTGAGCTATGTCTGTGTTTTGGGGACTAATTTACAGACACAACTATCATTTGTGGTGACTCACAGAAAAACTTGACTGGTTCAACATTCCCTAGTTATAGATAAACATATATACAGCTCCGGGGCCCCGAGTGGCCAAGTGGTCTAAAGCGCTGTCCGTTACGGATCACTGCCATCTCACCTCTGTCTGTGTGGGTTCGAGTCTAGGATTCTCCCAATGTGGGTATGTAAGAAAGCTTGCCAGTAGCTTCTCGTGGGTTGGTGGTTCTTCCCGGGGTTTTTCCGGGTTCTTCCTCCACCATTAATACTGGCCGCCATACATAGCCTATCTTGTGCTGAAAAATGGCGTTAAACCCAACAACAACAACAATATACAGCTCCCAGTCCCTCGTATACAATGCTAATTAGTATACCTGGAAAACAATTAAAGTTCTGTATGTGTGCTAGTAAAGTGTTCTCATTGGTTTGATGAGTGTTTCTTCCTTATTTGACAAGTTAATTTTCTTCCTCTAAAACACCCTGTCCAAGCTGGGAACTGCAATATGTGTCCCTTTGATGACTGGGGACTGCCATGTGTGTCCCTTTGATGAGGATTGTTGTGTGTCCCTTTTATGAATGGGGAATGCTTTGTGTCCCTTTGATGACTGGGGACTGCTATGCAGCTCACTGATGAATGGTGACTGCTGTGTGTGTACCTTTGATTAATGGTGACTGCTGTGTGTGTCCCTTTGATGAATGGGGAATGCTTTGTGTTGTTGTATGACTGGGGACTGCTGTGTCCCTTTGATGACTGGGGACTGCTATGCATGTCCTTTTTGAATGGTGACTGCTGTGTGTCCCCAGCATGTGCTCACTATGGGGACTGCTGTGTGTCCCTGGCATGTGCTCAATAATATGTGCATGAATTTTGTAAATATTTATTTGTATGGGACATATTTAGTCATTTATTTCTTTAAAAAATTGGTGGATAGTAATAAACTGGATGTTTAAAATGCAAGTTTTTAAATTCTGGGTATTTAGTTCAATTATTTTCCCAGTTCTCTTTGAGAAATGATTACAGAATAACATTATTGCCGAAATGAGATATGAAAAAACAAAGTCTGATGAGAATAGCTCGCAATATATTTGCAAATAAATTCAAAATCATTTATGAACACTAAAATTGCATTTATTAGCAATACTTTTATAAATTTTTAAATGATACTTTTGCAATAGTATTTAAAATAAATGCAATACTATTTCTCCATCTTTAAGCTACTGCTTCCAAATACTGACAATAATATTGTGATTGCATTTATTTGCAAAAGCATTGTGAATATTTGCAAGAAGTTCTTATTTCTCCTTATCTCAACCTGGCACCAATGGACCTCCACCAAGTACTGTTTTGCGAGTGTAACAATAATGTTTTATAAGCTACACTTACTTTCAACCATTTAGACCGCTCCGGTAGCCTAATGGTTAGAGCGTCCACCTCAGAAGTGGGAGGTTGTGGGTTTAAACCCTGGCAAAGTCATAACAAAGACTTAAAAAAATGGTACTAGCAGTTGCCTCGCTTAGCGCTCAGCATTAAGAGGTTAGTGTTAGGACTGGTTAGCCTGGTGTCAGGATAATGTGACAAGGTGGAACATGATGCTACATGTCTGCGACATGACGCCCCAGTGCTAAACATTATTATAAACTGCCACACTGCAGATATCGTAGCGACATGACTGAAAAAACTGTTAAAGCTATGTTAAAAATCCAAATCACACACACACACCCACATCACAATCAGTCATACAGAATTTGATTATACAATCTTTGAAATGTAATTCTTTATGTGATACTATTGTTAAACTTGCATACCATTGTTTTCATCTGCACCCCTTGTAGTCTTCACTTTTGGAGTAGAGCCTGTTATCATAGAGGGTAGCCTAACAACAAAAGAATGGCTCATCTGTTCTTTTTTGTGGACATTTCACCACCCAATCCCAGCATGCAGAGACTTTTTAAAAATGGAGGTTTAAATATGCTGCCCTTTTTATTTGTGGATGCCTTGCCACCCATTTCTATTACAATGACACAGCCAAAGATTACAGATGTACTCTCTTCTATATTTACAGAATACGAAAGGCTTTTATCTCTGTTATTCACCCTCCCTCCTAAGACTTAAAGAGTCCAAAACCCACCCATCCGAAAAATAAAAACAGTTTTGAAGACAGAGTTATTACTGGGTTTGTTCTTCATTTAATTTAACGGACTATATTGAATAAGATCCATTTTTGGGCCTCCTCCCCAATTTCCTTCCTTCGATACATATTACAGGTATGAAGTGGTTAGTTTTGTGTTCTCATGTAAGTTGCCATAGAAACTGAGTTAAAAATATTAAAGATATGCATTTTTGTTAACCTTTCATGTATTTCTCATTGATGTGGTCTATTCATAAACTATTCACTATATTAAAAATGATGTTATGTATTTTTATCAATTTTTAGTATAAATTTGCAAAAAAATAAGTTATTATATTTTTTAAAATAACAAAAATAAATGCCAGTAGCCTATAATGAATAATTTAACTTACAAGTCAACATGAAACTATTCTAAGTTTCACTGCAAAACTAAGACAGTCACATTGATCATATAAAAAAACTCTCCTGTTTGAAATATTGTTTAGTATTGTTTGCTGATCTAATTTATAACAAGGCCTTCTAGAATCTTTTGAGTTCTCTTGTTCATCTGTTACGAGTCTATGCTCTTAAAAAAAGTAACAGAAAAGAGTGAAGACAACAAGCTTTGTAAAATTTAACAAATAATTTATTTCCCTAAAATAATGAGTGAAAAATAAGAAAAAAGAACTTACGGTATTGCAAATTAGGTCCAAAAATAATCCAAGAATTATTAACACATGTCCTATCAATGAAATGTTCTAAGTGAATCTCAGTTCAGATCCTGATGAAATTCAAGATGGAAGGCGATGACATCTGGAATAACCTTAAAATGAAGTGTCCAGTCTCTTGTTGAATCACACAAATATTATTCCAGTTTTGAATTCAGTATAAATTACAACAAATGTCTTTGTCCAAGAATTATAAAAGAACACTTTTGTATTTCCAGGGAATATAATAATAATTTGAAAAAATTAAAATTCAGCCCAAAATGGTCACAAAAAATAATGTACAACTTAACGTGTCAAAATTTTGAACCCAAACTGACAAACCTTTATCAGAACATCAGTTATATGACTGATTACGATGCAAAATAAATCTATGGATGAGGGTCAAGGCATTTATTTCTAGAAGTAAATAGAAGTTTGCTAGCATATGAAATGTGATAAATGTCATGTGCTCCAAATAAGACCTTGACTCATTTTGATGATTCTTACTCTGACAAAGAATATTATTTTTAAAAATTTTTAAAGTTGTTTACCAAAACTGTCACTGATTTTGAAACAAGGTCAGCAGCTAAATACAAAGTTTCATTTACCCATAGAGGATAATGAATCTAATTTTAGTTGTTTTCATCAATGAAATAAAAAAAAAATTTAAATAGTCAATCAGGTCAAACAGAACTGAACTGAAGTCTGGACAAGGTCAAGTCCAATAAGCAATGTTGCATTACAATAGCATGTAATGGAATAAAATATTTTAAAACTAACAGACAAACAATTCAATTAAATATATATAACACATCGGAAATACTGGTGCTTGTTCATTGTTCCTGGAAACTAAAGATGTTCTGTTTAGGTTATTTTTCCTTAATTTTGTTCCAATGTACACACACACACACACAAACGAATTTTCATTGTTACTCCTAATCCTTGATCTTGAAAATGATTGTCAATATTCATTGGCTTGTTTTCAAAAAGAAGATGAAATCAATGGGCTGGTCTCTTAAGGATATTTCAATTGTTATTACATCAATCTAAGACCAAAGCAGATTTGATGTTATTACACATAAGTTTTGTCTGCTTAAATTAATCAAAAAACATATTGAGAAAATGCAAAGTTTTAAATTACCTATTCCATAACTTGGTTTTATGTCTTAGAGAATGTCTTTGAGAATCACAGAAAACTACATAATAGGTACTCATCGTCTCAATAGCCCATCACTGCTATAATCGCCTTTAAGATCTAGACATGTGATCAGAACAATTGTTTTCATAATTTAACTGCTTAGCAGATATATCAGTTTCACTTTCTTCCTCCTATTGTTTGTCTTTACTGTAAATATCGCTTTGTACAGTGTGATCTCACTACCATTATCAGTGGTGTGTATGTTTATGATATTGAACTTATTAATAATAATACAACAATAAGGAAATAAATATGTATTTATATCATTAATGATATATATTCTCTCTCTCTCTCTCTCTGGAGCAAGCTCAAAAGTTTCTGTTTTTGTCCATATACCATGTAGCTTATTATTAATGCTGTGTGTATGTGTTCTGAATGTTGGCCACGAGGATTAGTTCCACACATCACCCTCTTTACATAAATTATTATCATTATAATTATTATTATTATTATTTTTATTTTTATTATTATTATAATTATTGTTATTATTATAATTATTATTATTATTATTATTATTATTATTATTATTATTTCTATTATTATTATTATTATTATTATTATTATTATTTCTATTATTATTATTATTATTATTATTATTATTATTATTATTATTGTTTCTATTATTAATATTATTATTATTATTATTACACATACACTTTTATACACAGGCTAAATGATGTTACGTATAACTTCGAAGCCACATCTGACAAACGAGTCCCACTCAAAACGTACATGTATAACTCATCATTTTAACCATTCTACTGATTAATATTTGAGTCATAATTAATGAAAAGGAAAGTTATGAAATAGATAATTTAAAACTTTGCATTTTCTCAATATGCTTTTGGTTAATTTAAGCATTCCATTGATTAATAATTGATTAAAAACTGATTTCAAAGGAATACTCTCTAACTGGATATGCATAATTCCACACTGAAACATTCAATAAAAACATTAAAAACTGACATGATATAAGCAGACTTATACAAAACTCTCTCTCTCTCTCTCTCTCTCTCTCTCTCTCTCTCAGGGGAGAAAAAAATATACAAAACAAACACTAAACAAAAATTCTTCAAAAAATTCTGGACTCATGCATGTTAGAATCATAAGGGGCAATTTACAGCGAGAAATAACCAAATTACAATACAAAGTTGTGCAGGAATAACAGACAAGCAGCTTCACATAAAGAACTAGGCAGTATGTTATAACCTAATTCTAAGTTATATACAAAGGACAAGACAAATTATGGTCAATGCCAGAAATTATATCCTGGTAGAGTTAGACAAAGAGGTTTTGAAGGAAAGATGTTACAATAATTATGTGTTGGGATAAATGACAAGAACTAAAATAATTATAAAATTAATAACAATAAAATTATAAAATTGTAGTTATTTTGGTAGATATTAGTGCAAACTTTGTGTCAGGTGCAAAATTAATGACTGGCTGTAATTTTGACAAAGCTGCAACAGGAAGATTAGATATTTTCATTTATTTCATTCCCCATGACTGAATTATTGGCTTAACATGATCCGCCAAACTTCTGGTTGACCATGTAGTTAACTCCTGTTGTCTGAATGATTTGGTCTCAGGCATATGTTGGCAAATTAGGCAATGCCTGTCTTTGCAATGGTGTGTGCCTGAGTCTTGGTCTTGTCTGAAGTTACCCTGGCAAGTACCATATAGTCCTTGAGATTTTTAGGTCCACAGTATGCAACCGTAGGAACTTATTGAAATACACAATTGAGATGTTAGATGTTTCAATATGGTGCACTTGAATAAATTAATTTACATTATTTTGGAAGGTGAATCTCTACGTTTCTTTCTCCAAATACAATGAAACCTTGAAAACTGAAAACCCTTGGGAACCACACTTTTTGTAGGTTTTCATGAGTTTTTCATTTACTGAGATTATTGCAGATTTGGGGGGAAAAAAATCTATTTCTGTGTGCTTATGTGACAAGAGAGAGAGAATGACAATAATTATTTCATTTTAAATACATGTGTTTAATGAAGAATCAGCTGAACATTATATATTACTACCAAAAATTGTATCCTGTCAAATGAATACAGTTGCTCCATATTAAAATATTTTCCTCATCACAAGAAACATCTAAGAAATGATATATGGTACTTTTATAACTTTTGTTCAGTCCATTGGAATTAAGAATGATTGTTAACATTATTTATCTATTTAACGACTATTTGTGTAGATAATCCACAATTTCCTGTTAGCTACATATTCACTGACAAGTTTGTAACATTAACGTCCTTAAAGCATCGGTATTTCTGAACACGGCTAGTTACAAGTAGCTTCAATTTCTCATCCACAGTACTGCATGCTAAACATCACTTATGTGAGTAAAGAAAACCAGTCATGGCTACTTTAAGTACATGAATGTCATGATTTTTCTCTGTTGAAAATCATTTAAGTGAATCTGAGTTTTAGGATACTCATTTGTCAGTCTCCATTGACAAAGCATCAAAAGCAGGCCACA
This sequence comes from Sinohyriopsis cumingii, assembly GCA_028554795.2. Classification (NCBI taxonomy): domain Eukaryota; kingdom Metazoa; phylum Mollusca; class Bivalvia; order Unionida; family Unionidae; genus Sinohyriopsis; species Sinohyriopsis cumingii. Next base: position 145,359,853 of record CM068826.1, on the reverse strand, counting down.
TGCCTGGTTAATAAAGCTCTGAAATTTAAATTAAAAAACAAGTAAATAATGTTCTATTGATGATGTAGACAAAAATGAATAGCATCAATCACACTTAGATAATCAGAAGATAAACATAGTCTTTATTAAATGGCTTACCTACAATCATTTATTATTACATGTAATTTACCTTAATGGCATCTTTTGTATCATGCAAAGACTTCAGATTAGCCTACTGTCAGCCCTAATCTGTGTCGTCATGTGTGTCAAGTGTGGTTTTAACCATGTATGCCTTGGGACATTTTATGGGTCCTTGTTTCACAGATCAGGACCACTACAGGACCTGTTCACGATATTAATCTGTTACAGTGTGTGTCAGAAATTTAGTGGCTAAATATATTTCCAAGTTTCAACTGATCATAAATTTTTACAGCTGTTTCAAATGAGTTTCAGTTTTATGTGATTTTCTGAAGTATAAAATTGAAATCTGGGATCAAAATTTGTTTTGATGTCCAAAGCTGAGGGGTTTTGCTTTGCTGGGGGGAAAATTATATCGAAAAAATGAAAAATTTTGAGACTAAAAATATTCAGTCTTGATATGCTGAGGTTTTAGTTTTGAGGGGTTTCAATGTATTTATATGATTCAACAAAATTCAGCACTTACTTAAACTAGGTTAAAATCTGTAGAGTTGAAGGTATATCTCACAGTGTTCTATTTCTTCATAAAGAGTGGAGATCAATTTACCAACAGTGCACCAGGAACAAAATGCTAACACTCCAAAGACAGTGTACAACTCATCAATTTATAGTTTTGGGGTATCAGCGCAACCTTGCTCCATGATGATATTTTGAAGACAAGGCTGCTTATAAGAAATACACAGTCTACTATAAAAAAAATCCTGAATCAAAACTGTGCTCATATTTAATTCAGAGCATGTCAAGCTGCTAAAACATTTTTTGCCAATTTCCAATGCCAGTCCATTAGGGTTATTATCCACATGAATTGTAATCTATAAACATAATTAATGTATATGAGTTTCATTTTTATCCTAAATAAAACAATTTAACCGTTTAGTTATGAAATTTAGGAGGATTTTTTTTCTCACAAAAGAGGGGAGGGGCACAAAACAGCCTTTATTCAATATAGTCACGTGTTATACACTCAAGTATCTAAGAAGGATCACCTTAAACATCAACTCTGCTTTTATATAAACAAGACTGTTTACAAGCAAGTTTTATATATTAAGTAGACTGTTTAATTGCATGTAACTGACATACCTGCATTATATTGTTTTAAACAAAAATAATGCAGCTTTATTTAGAACTGATTTAATAGCAATAATATAATATAATATAATATAATATAATATAATATAATATAATATAATATAACAGCTGAATGTGGTTTTTGGAGGGTTTAATTCACTATTGTTTTAACCATAACTCTACAAACAAGGTGTTTAAACATGCATCCATTTAATCTTGAGGGGAAGTAAATGAACACGAGTCTGCAACAACAGAAATTTAAAAAAAACTATATGGCTTCCTGCACATCATTTTTAATACCATCATTTGTTATGAAAAGTGGCTTATAATACAATCATATAATATAGAACATTCGTCATCAATATAGTTCAAATAGTGATGAAATAAATATCTGACGTTATTTATCTTCAGCCATTGAAAAATTTGCAAAATCTTCTTTGAGTGAAGGTTGCACTTAGATTTCATAACAACAGAGGCATGGCTAGTGTCAATGAGATTGCATTACAACAAAGGCATGGCTAATGTCACTGAGATTGCATTACAATAGAGGCATGGCTAATGTCACTCAGATTGCATTACAACAAAGGCATGGCTAGTATCACTCAGATTGCATTACAACAAAGGCATGGCTAGTGTCACTGAGATTGCATTACAATAGAGGCATGGCTAATGTCACTCAGACTGCATTACAACAAAGGCATGGCTAATGTTACTCAGACTGCATTACAATAGAGGCATGGCTAATGTCAATGAGATTGCATTACAATAGAGACATGGCTAATGTCAATGAGATTGCATTACAATAGAGGCATGGCTAATGTCACTGAGATTGCATTACAACAAAGGCATGGCTAATGTCAATGAGATTGCATTACAACAAAGGCATGGTTAATGTCACTGAGATTGCATTACAATAGAGACATGGCTAATGTCACTGAGATTGCATTACAATAGAGGCATGGCTAATGTCACAGAGATTGCATTACAATAGAGGCATGGCTAATGTCACTGAGATCGCATTACAATAGAGGCATGGCTAATGTCACTGAGATTGCATTACAATAGAGGCATGGCTAATGTCACAGAGATTGCATTACAATAGAGGCATGGCTAATGTCACTGAGATCGCATTACAATAGAGGCATGGCTAATGTCACTGAGATTGCATTACAACAAAGGCATGGCTAATGTCACAGAGATTGCATTACAATAGCGGCATGGCTAATGTCAATGAGATTGCATTACAACAAAGGCATGGCTAGTATCACTCAGATTGCATTACAACAAAGGCATGGCTAGTGTCACTGAGATTGCATTACAATAGAGGCATGGCTAATGTCACTCAGATTGCATTACAACAAAGGCATGGCTAATGTTACTCAGACTGCATTACAATAGAGGCATGGCTAATGTCACTGAGATTGCATTACAATAGAGGCATGGCTAATGTCACTGAGACTGCATTACAACAGAGGCATGGCTAATGTCACAGAGATTGCATTACAACAAAGGCATGGTTAATGTCACTGAGACTGCACCATTACAACAGAGGCATGGCTAATGTCACAGAGATTGCATTACAACAACGGCATGGCTAATGTCACAGAGATTGCATTACAACAAAGGCATGGCTAATGTCACTGAGATTGCACTTCAATAGAGACATGGCAAATGTCACTGAGATTGCATTACAACAAAAGCATGGCTAATGTCACTGAGATTGCATTACAATAGAGACATGGCTAATGTCACTGAGATTACATTACAACAACAGCATGGCTAATGTCACTGAGATTGCATTACAACAAAGGCATGGCTAATGTCACAGATTGCATTACAATAAAGGCATGGCTAATGTCACTGAGATTGCATTACAATAGAGACATGGCTAATGTCACTTACAATAGAGACATGGCTAATGTCACTGAGATTGCATTACAACAGAGGCATGGCTATTGTCACAGAGATTGCATTACAACAAAGGCATGGCTAATGTCACAGAGATTGCATTACAATAGAGGCATGGCTAATGTCACTGAGATTGCATTACAATAGAAGCATGGCTAATGTCACTGAAATTGCATTACAACAGAGGCATGGCTAATGTCACAGAGATTGCATTACAACAGATGTCACAGAGATTGCATTACAACAGAGGCATGGCTAATGTCACAGAGATTGCATTACAATAGAGGCATGGTTAATGTCAATGAGATTGCATTACAATAGAGGCATGGCTAATGTCACTGAGATTGCATTACAACAAAGGCATGGCTAATGTCAATGAGATTGCATTACAACAAAGGCATGGCTAATGTCACAGAGATTGCATTACAACAAAGGCATGGTTAATGTCACTGAGATTGCATTACAATAGACATGGCTAATGTCACTGAGATTGCATTACAATAGAGGCATGGCTAATGTCACTGAGATTGCATTACAACAAAGGCATGGCTAATGTCACAGAGATTGCATTACAACAGAGACATGGCTAATGTCACTGAGATTGCATTACAATAGAGGCATGGCTAATGTCACAGAGATTGCATTACAATAGAGGCATGGCTAATGTCACTGAGATCGCATTACAATAGAGGCATGGCTAATGTCACTGAGATTGCATTACAATAGAGGCATGGCTAATGTCACAGAGATTGCATTACAATAGAGGCATGGCTAATGTCACTGAGATCGCATTACAATAGAGGCATGGCTAATGTCACTGAGATTGCATTACAACAAAGGCATGGCTAATGTCACAGAGATTGCATTACAATAGCGGCATGGCTAATGTCAATGAGATTGCATTACAACAAAGGCATGGCTAGTATCACTCACATTGCATTACAACAAAGGCATGGCTAGTGTCACTGAGATTGCATTACAATAGAGGCATGGCTAATGTCACTCAGATTGCATTACAACAAAGGCATGGCTAATGTTACTCAGACTGCATTACAATAGAGGCATGGCTAATGTCACTGAGATTGCATTACAATAGAGGCATGGCTAATGTCACTGAGACTGCATTACAACAGAGGCATGGCTAATGTCACAGAGATTGCATTACAACAAAGGCATGGTTAATGTCACTGAGACTGCACCATTACAACAGAGGCATGGCTAATGTCACAGAGATTGCATTACAACAACGGCATGGCTAATGTCACAGAGATTGCATTACAACAAAGGCATGGCTAATGTCACTGAGATTGCACTTCAATAGAGACATGGCAAATGTCACTGAGATTGCATTACAACAAAAGCATGGCTAATGTCACTGAGATTGCATTACAATAGAGACATGGCTAATGTCACTGAGATTACATTACAACAACGGCATGGCTAATGTCACTGAGATTGCATTACAACAAAGGCATGGCTAATGTCACTGAGATTGCATTACAACAAAGGCATGGCTAATGTCACAGATTGCATTACAATAAAGGCATGGCTAATGTCACTGAGATTGCATTACAATAGAGACATGGCTAATGTCACTTACAATAGAGGCATGGCTAATGTCACTGAGATTGCATTACAATAGAGGCATGGCTATTGTCACAGAGATTGCATTACAACAAAGGCATGGCTAATGTCACAGAGATTGCATTACAATAGAGGCATGGCTAATGTCACTGAGATTGCATTACAACAAAGGCATGGCTAATGTCAATGAGATTGCATTACAACAAAGGCATGGCTAATGTCACAGAGATTGCATTACAACAAAGGCATGGTTAATGTCACTGAGATTGCATTACAATAGACATGGCTAATGTCACTGAGATTGCATTACAATAGAGGCATGGCTAATGTCACTGAGATTGCATTACAATAGAGGCATGGCTAATGTCACTCAGATTGCATTACAATAGAGGCATGGCTAATGTCACTCAGATTGCATTACAATAGAGGCATGGCTAATGTCACTGAGATTGCATTACAACAAAGGCATGGCTAATGTCACAGAGATTGCATTACAATAGAGACATGGCTAATGTCACTGAGATTGCATTACAACAAAGGCATGGCTAATGTCACTGAGATTGCATTACAACAAAGGCATGGCTAATGTCACTGAGATTGCACTACAACAGAGGCATGGCTAATGTCAGTGAGATTGCAATACAATAGAGGCATGGCTAATGTCACTGAGATTGCATTACAATAGAGGCATGGCTAATGTCACTGAGACTGCATTACAACAGAGGCAATGCTAATGTCACAGAGATTGCATTACAACAACGGCATGGCTAATGTCACAGAGATTGCATCACAACAAAGGCATGGCTAATGTCACTGAGATTGCACTTCAATAGAGACATGGCAAATGTCACTGAGATTGCATTACAACAAAAGCATGGCTAATGTCACTGAGATTGCATTACAATAGAGACATGGCTAATGTCACTGAGATTACATTACAACAACGGCATGGCTAATGTCACAGAGATTGCATTACAACAAAGGCATGGCTAATGTCACTGAGACCGCGCCATTACAACAGAGGCATGACTAATGTCATAGAGATTGCATTACAACAACGGCATGGCTAATGTCACAGAGATTGCATTACAACAAAGGCATGGCTAATGTCATAGAGATTGCATTACAACAACGGCATGGCTAATGTCACAGAGATTGCATTACAACAAAGGCATGGCTAATGTCACTGAGATTGCACTTCAATAGAGACATGGCAAATGTCACTGAGATTGCATTACAACAAAAGCATGGCTAATGTCACTGAGATTGCATTACAATAGAGACATGGCTAATGTCACTGAGATTACATTACAACAACGGCATGGCTAATGTCACTGAGATTGCATTACAACAAAGGCATGGCTAATGTCACTGAGATTGCATTACAATAGAGGCATGGCTAATGTCACAGAGATTGCATTACAACAAAGGCATGGCTAATGCCACTGAGATTGCATTACAATAGAGGCATGGCTAATGTCACAGAGATTGCATTACAACAAAGGCATGGCTAATGCCACTGAGATTGCATTACAATAGAGACATGGCTAATGTCACTTACAATAGGGGCATGGCTAATGTCACTTACAATAGAGGCATGGCTAATGTCACAGGGATTGCATTACAACAGAGGCATGGCTAATGTCACTTACAATAGGGGCATGGCTAATGTCACTGAGATAGCATTACAACAGAGGCATGGCTAGTGTCACAGATTGCATTACAACAAAGGCATGGCTAATGTCACAGAGATTGCATTACAATAGAGGCTAATGTCACAGAGATTGCATTACAACAGATGCCACAGAGATTGCATTACAACAGAGGCATGGCTAATGTCACAGAGATTGCATTACAATAGAGGCATGGCTAATGTCAATGAGATTGCATTACAATAGAGGCATGGCTAATGTCACTGAGACTGCATTACAACAGAGGCATGGCTAATGTCAATGAGATTGCATTACAATAGAGGCATGGCTAATGTCACTGAAATTGCATTACAACAGAGGCATGGCTAATGTCACAGGGATTGCATTACAACAGAGGCATGGCTAATGTCAGAGAGATTGCATTACAACAGATGTCACAGAGATTGCATTACAACAGAGGCATGGCTAATGTCACAGAGATTGCATTACAATAGAGGCATGGCTAATGTCAATGAGATTGCATTACAATAGAGGCATGGCTAATGTCACTGAGACTGCATTACAACAGAGGCATGGCTAATGTCAATGAGATTGCATTACAATAGAGGCATGGCTAATGTCACTGAGATTGCATTACAATTAGAGGCATGGATAATGTCACTGAGATTGCATTACAATAGAGACATGGCTAATGTCACAGAGACTGCATTACAATAGAGGCATGTCACTGAGACTGCATTACAACAGAGGCATGGCTAATGTCACAGAGATTGCATTACAAGAGAGGCATGGCTAATGTCACTGAGATTGCATTACAACAAAGGCATGGCTAATGTCACTGAGACTGCATTACAACAGAGGCATGGCAAATGTCACTGAGACTGCATTACAACAGAGGCATGGCTAATGTCACTGAGACTGCATTACAACAGAGGCATGGCTAATGTCAATGAGATTGCATTACAATAGAGGCATGGCTAATGTCACTGAGATTGCATTACAATTAGAGGCATGGATAATGTCACTGAGATTGCATTACAATAGAGACATGGCTAATGTCACAGAGACTGCATTACAATAGAGGCATGTCACTGAGACTGCATTACAACAGAGGCATGGCTAATGTCACAGAGATTGCATTACAAGAGAGGCATGGCTAATGTCACTGAGATTGCATTACAACAAAGGCATGGCTAATGTCACTGAGACTGCATTACAACAGAGGCATGGCAAATGTCACTGAGACTGCATTACAACAGAGGCATGGCTAATGTCACTGAGATTGCATTACAATTGAGACATGGCTAATGTCAATGAGATTGCATTACAATAGAGGCATGGCTAATGTCACTGAGAATGCATTACAACAGAGGCATGGCTAATGTCAATGAGATTGCATTACAATAGAGGCATGGCTAATGTCACTGAGATTGCATTACAATAGAGACATGGCTAATGTCACAGAGACTGCATTACAATAGAGGCATGTCACTGAGACTGCATTACAACAGAGGCATGGCTAATGTCACAGAGATTGCATTACAAGAGAGGCATGGCTAATGTCACTGAGATTGCATTACAACAAAGGCATGGCTAATGTCACTGAGACTGCATTACAACAGAGGCATGGCAAATGTCACTGAGACTGCATTACAACAGAGGCATGGCTAATGTCACTGAGATTGCATTACAACAAAGGCATGGCTAATGTCACAGAGATTGCATTACAACAAAGGCATGGTTAATGTCACTGAGATTGCATTACAACAAAGGCATGGCTAATGTCACTGAGACTGCATTACAACAGAGGCATGGCTAATGTCACAGAGATTGCATTACAACAAAGGCATGGCTAATGTCACAGAGATTGCATTACAACAAAGGCATGGCTAATGTCACTGAGATTGCATTACAACAGAGACATGGCAAATGTCACTGAGATTGCATTACAACAAAGGCATGGCTAATGTCACTGAGATTGCATTACAATAGAGGCATGGCTAATGTCACTGAGATTGCATTATAACGGGCATGGCTAATGTCACTGAGATTGCATTACAACAGGGGCATGGCTAGTGTCACTGTCAGATTTTCTATTGTCGATGAATGTACCTCTACAAATCAAAGAAACACTTGTAGGCAAATGTGCTAGGATGGGCTTTTAGCTGACAAAAGTATTTATTAGCTTTCAAGCTTTTTTTCTATAAATTAAGACATGCTGATTAATGATGCTGCCAGTTTCTTTATCACTATTTGATGGGACTCTTATTATCAAAATGCAAATCTATGGTGGAAAAATCTATCCCCAATAAATATTTATGCTGGCTATCATATTTCAAACCTGGCATTTTCCTGAGCAAATAAGGAATGATCACATCTATGACTGATAATTATTTAATAATATATATATATATATATATATATATATATATATATATATATATATATATATATATATATATATATATATATATATATATATATATATATAGTGTGTGTGTGTGTGTGTGTGTTCATCTGTCCAATAATGCTCCTTAGAACAAATTCAAAATAAAGTGTCACTTCCTCATCACAATATTCCATTAAACTTCATCTCTACAATTTGCAACCAATAGAACTATTAAAAGTTGATACTTTCATCTACTCGGGGGCTCTGATTTTACTATCTCTCTTTAAAACAAAAAAAAAATAATGTCAAATTCACTTTGGGTTATTCCCCATATCATAGTTTATACTAATAATAATTACATGCTTCTTTAATTAAAAACATTTTGTTTATCTGGGATCAGCCTATAATATATTCTAATGCTGGGATCAGCCTATAATATATTCTAATGCTGGGATCAGCCTATAATATATATTATAATGCTGGGATCAGCCTATAATATATTATAATGCTGGGATCAGCCTATAATATATTATAATGCTGGGATCAACCTATACTATATTCTAATGCTGGGATCAGCCTATAATATATTCTAATGCTGGGATCAGCCTATAATATATTCTAATGCTGGGATCAGCCTACCACAGATTGGGAATCATTATTATCACATACCGTTTCAAACAGATTTGCTCGTGATTAGCCCCACTGATAGCAACATTTTTATTTGTTTATAAAGTGAAATTGTTATTACTGTCACATATCTACTTGTAATATTTGTCATGATTGAATAAGGATATGCAGTGTGAATAGAGACAGACGGAAAAAGAGAGAGAGAGAGAGATGGAGAGTGCAGAATAATCATGTACTTAGTATTTGTTTCTTACAGGGAGTATTCTTTCTCAGAGTAAGATTCATAAAGTGAAATTGAGGCCATACTTGGAATACATGACAAATAACATGCAGCAATTGTTACAAACTCTGGTTTTTCCAGATGTAGCTAGATTTATTATTGATGTTTTGATAAATAATAGTTATTCTTGCAATAACACTTGAGAAGTCAAAGTGTTTTATGTTGTGACCAGTTATTCTGGCTAATTATTTAATTTTTCTTCAAATTATTTGGATTCCAAGAGATTATTTTTCCTGGAAATACTTGTGCTCTAAATTAATTCTTGGACAAGGACAGTTATCAAAATTTACACAGAACTCAAACACTGAAATATTATGTTCTGTGATTCAACAAACTGTTGACACTTTAGTATGACGCTGACCACAGCATACGTCATTGTCTTCCATTTTGGATTTCATCGGGACTCAAACTCAGATTCATTTAGAACTTTTTAATAATAGGACTTCTATTATTTAATACTTCAATTAATTTTGGATTTGATTCATAAACTGTGTTCTTTTTCTCATTTTAACCTTGTTTTTCTAGGGAAATAAATTATTTGTAAAATTTTACAAAGCTTGTTATCTTCACACTTTTCTTGTTACATTTTGTAAGAGCCTAAGCATGTAACAGTACCAAACAGGCGTCCTACCCAAGGACAAAGAAGGACTGTCAGAAAAACTAAGCATTTAAATATTGATTATTTTTTTTTAAATGTAATGGAACAAGCTGTTTTAATAACTTTTGGCATAAATAAGGATTATATAAAAGAAGTCATACACATATAAATGAATTTCTAACATGCAAATTTGTGATTTTAAATGCATAATATATTCAGTGTTTTGTGGTCTGGAAAAAGACATTAATAGATGTTAATAATATGCATGTACCTGACACCTTATACAAACGCTTTGTCTGCTGGATCATGTTGCTTAACTCGCTAAATTTTAAAATAGTAAAATAATATTAACATTATTACTAATATTACATAATCAGACAAATTTAGTTACAGTCTATAAAATGCTGGTTTATGTGCGACTAGAATGTCATTTTAACATTCTGTGCAGTGTATGATAACATTATTTGCATCATGCGTTATACAATGCATAAAGTGTCAACAATGGAAGACAGAAAGGTACAGTTCATGTCTATAATATTTTGTACCCTTGGTCAATGGCATTTTTACACTAAAATGCTGGGAGATCCCTAACTTGTTGGTTTACCCTCCATCATTAATATTTTAAGAGACTCATTTTAAGTAGATAGGGTGTGGTTTTTCTGAGAATTTTGCACTGATTTAAACTGATCATAAAGCTGCATAATAAGTGATACAATACATAATCATAGCTCAAACATTGCAAATGAAGGCCCATAAATTTTTACAGCTGTTTATCTTGCCTCAGCAAGCTTTACCTCTGCATTGTATATAAGGTTCATATATAAAAAAATGAATCAGCCTAAACTGATAAATGTTGGGTCCTACATTTAAAAGGCTTAGGAACCTACATTTTCAAAAAGTAGGAAACAGCTATGGTAAGATTCATACATTTAAAAAAGTAGGGCACTACTACAGTAAGACCCATACATTTTAAAAAGTAGGGCACTGCTATGTCAAGACCCATACAGTTTGTACTGCTCATTTAAATATCATGGCTTTCAACTAGGATATAAGTATGGCAAAAATTATGGTCCAGGAATGACCCATACAAAAGTTTTAATCTAATGTTCAAATGTTGGGCATTAATTTGGTTCTTCTTTTTCGTAACAGATGGTGGCCATGCTGGAGGTCTAATCAAAACCATTTTACTGAAAACCTTATGCTAGGTGCTAAATCTAAGAAGGCTGTGTCATTATGCATGAACATTGCACATTTTCAGAAGAAAAGAAATTTAATGTACATACAGCAATTTATCTAACCTTTCACTATAGAGTAACCGGATCCTATATACTAGAACCAAAATCTATTATTAGCCTTCCAATCCAGTTTTCTGATCTTGGTGGCTTGTCCATCAGTTCATGTGTAATACATGGATAAAAAAAGTGTGCATTAGCTACCCTAATATTGACACTGAGTTCTTTTATGTAAACATGGACAGTTTCAATGGCTGATTGAGACATGCTTCCTGTAATCTGTTTACAAACTGTTGTTTAATGAAACCCTTTTAACTTACAATTAATTTTTGGCTTGAATGATAACATGTGGTATTCATATGTCTCTAGGTCTTAAAATATGTAACAGAAAGTCAAACCAACAATTATTTAAAAATCAACAAACAATTAATTCTCAAAATACAAACTAAAAATTCAAGAGACACTTACAGTACTGATGAATTAAAATCCCAAATCATCCTAAATGTTCTATCACAAGTCCAAAATATAGAATGTTCTGATGGAATTCCAATAGTCTTGAATGTCCTGATGTACCACAATGATGCAATCTATAATTTCTTTGAATGAGTTGACAATAAGTCAAAAGTCAATTCCAAAAAATATTTTAAATAAATTATTCCTCTTGAATTACATCTGATGTCAACAACACAAATGCAAACTCTGATAATGGATAATTTATTTATCAAATCCCTATTTATACACATTTTCACTTGACCTATTACATAACAGACTGTTCCAGTGGCCTAAGTGGTTAGAGCGTCTGCCTCAGATGCGGTAGGTCGCAGGTTCAAACCCCGGCCAAGTCATACCAAAGACTTACAAAAATGGTACTAACAGCTGCTTCGCTAGGCACTCAGCATTAAGAGGTTAGTGTTAGGACTGGTCGGCCTGGTGTCAGGATAATGTGACTGGGTGGGACATCATGCTACATGTCTGCGACATGATGCCCAGGTGCTTGACATAACTATAACTGGCACACTGCAGACATCATAGTGATATGACTGAAATTTTTTTAAAGCTGCATTAAAAATCCAAAACACACAAATAACAGACTGTAAAGATTTCCAATGGAACCTACTCAAACTGTAAACAAGAGTGACTTTAAACTCGTGTTATGTAAACATGTTGTTTACAATTTACAATCATGAACAAATGATAGCTATGTAAACAGATTGTTTAATGATACAATTTACAACTATGCACAAAAGGTAAGCATGCAATGTAAATTAAATATACATATCAATATGTCTAAAGAAATTTTGACACAGAAATGTCTTTGTGGTTTTGTTCTGACATGTTTTGTCCACAGTGTCTTCTAACAGCAACAATGGTCAATGCAGCATTTTAATTTTTAATACCCTGTTACATTTATCCTTACAAAAAGCTGTCAAAACTTTATCCCACAAAAAGATGATATTGCAGAATTATGTCAGTTACATTCAAGATGAGGATTTTTCACCAAAAGTTCGTATTATTCTGAAAAATCTGAAATGGTTGGCACCTCTGTTAAATAACTTAAATTGCAATAATACCTCACTCTCATAATTAATTATTTTGTTCTGGTAATATGAATTTTACGAAATAAAACTAAATACAGAATAAATGTATTATTTTGTATTTCCCTAAGGCCAAAATAATGTGTTTCTGGTTGGCTGACTATTTGTTTTTTGTTGCCAACCCTAGCACTTGTTTCCTCCGGGGTTAATTTTTTTTTAATCCTCTAGCTACGACTGGTGCATCTAAGCATCACCAGTAAATAGCTCCTGAACCCCAATGATACATAATATGTAGTGTCAATAAGCCTAGTTTACTACCCCAGTGTCACTTATGTGCGTATAGTTCAGCAGTACTCGAAACCCCATTGTCACATCTATGCAGATGTGACCAATATGTTAACTAAACATTGATTGGTTAAAAGTACAGAAGTTTACATACTTTTGATTATATAACCAATGAGAGGACTGTTTACTCAACATTTTGATATAAGTTTGAAAGCTGAGAGGTTAAATTCAGACACACTGTAAGGCATTTCTATCCAACCTTTTTGACACCACGGGCCACTGAAAAATGTTTCTCTTGAAGCCAAGTGCTGCAGCAGAAAGCAGAAAAGCAATGGCTATTTAGCAGCTTGAGCTCTGGCGGGCCATTTAAAATCAGCCCGAGGGCTGCATGTGGCCCGAGGGCTGCAGGTTGGACAGCACTGCTGTAAGGGCTTTACTGCACTTTACAAAACATGTGTAGTTGAGATAAACAAAGATGGATTCTGATTCAAATCAGCAACTTTGAAGAGTTCAGTGCAAGCAATATCGAAGAGTTTAATGCATCATTCTTAGCAAATGGATCAGATATTGATGTTCGTCCCGTTTCAACACCAGATGTAAGGGATTTTTAATGGGATGGCAAGGAGAACATAGTGATGACCTTGCCATGTTTGAGATCATTGATTTTGATTCTCATGTTGGTTCAACAATCGAGCTTGGGCCACTATGCAATGAGAAAGATTTTTTTCTCAAGTTTTTTCCTGAACGTCTGGTGGAAAAGCTTGTGAAAGAAACAAACGATTAAGCCAAGAAAATGGGGGACCAAACGCAAGACCTGAAATGGTATGAAACCAGTATCAAGGAGATGTGGGCATATATTGGAATATACATCGTCATGAGTATTATGCAGATACCCAAATATTCCATTGCCTGGATGACATCTGTATATTTTGGCATCCCAAGAATACGAGAAATCATGACAAGAGAAAGGTTTGAAAAAATAGGGAAGTATTTCCATGCCAACAACACAAGCGTCAACCCACCCAGAGGCCAACCAGGACATGACAAGGTTTTCCATATAAGACCTTTCTAGGACAGTCTTTCATAAATGCCTGGAAAATTATGACCCTCCCAAAAACCAGTCAATTGATGAAGGCATGATTGCTTATAAAGGAAGACTGTCATTTAAGCAATACCTGCCAGCCAAACCCACAAAATTTGGCATTAAAAGTCTGGTAAAGAGCCCATCCTCAAACCGGCTACGTCCATGAATTTCAAGTATATGTTGGAAAGCCTGATGGACAGAGAGGGAGAGTGAGAGAAGAAGTGTTAGGATCTAGAATGGTGAAAGACCTTACCAGAAAAATAATAAACAAAAACCACCATATGTGTATATGGACAATTTCTTTTAAAATCTTCAATTATTTGAAGATTTAAGTCAGGATGGACTCTTCTGTTGTAGTACAGTCTGAAGAACTAGGAAAGGAATGCCAGAACCTTTAAAAAAAAAAAAACTGGTTTAAAAAGCCAGGGAGATATGAAAATCATGCAAAAAGAGACTCTGGTCTGTATTGCCTGGAAAGACAAGAAAATTGTCCAGATTTTATTTAACAACATGGATCCCACAAAGCTATCCAGTATAACTTGATGAGAAAAAAAACGGCTGACAAAAAGAAGTAACTTGCCCAAAGTTGCAGATGAGTATTTGAAAAACAAAGGAGGGGGGGTGGATATTTCAGACCGAAACAGAATGCAGTACAGTTCTTGCCATAAAGCAAAGAAATGGTGGAAATACATTTTTTGGTTTCTCGTTGATACAGCAATATATAATGCCCTGATCTGTATGAAAGAGTCACCAATCACCAGATCAAAACCAAGTCCAGAAAAGAAAAAAAAAGAACACAGCTTGAATTCAGAATGAACATGGCCAAAGAGATGGTTGCTGGCTTTCAGGGAAGTAGGAAAAGAAAATTTCTGTCCAGTGTTGATACTGAAGGTTTAAGGCACTGGCCAAGACAGTTCCCAAAACTTGGGAGATGCAAGATGTGTGTAAGGGAAGGGAGGAGACATAAAGTTTTCATACAATGAAAACAATGCCAAGTACATTTATGTGTGGATAATGATTGTTTTAAGAGGTACCACTCTCAACTTTGTAATATGAGTTTGGATTTCATTCATGTTTTTATATGTACATATGTATATACTGGATTTATTTTGTGTGGTTCAAAACAGTTTACATGACTTGGATTTCTTGTATGATGGGATGTAGGAGTATATAAAGTGGAAATATATGAATAACAGACATTATACAAGGTAAGCTGTTTTTTATTTCACTGAAATCCAGCAAAAACTAATAAAATAATGAATATAAATGTAACCATGTTTTTATTGTTTTTTGTAGTCAGCCTTGATGATGCTCTAGTATTCAGCCTAGCAAGCAGCCTCAGTAGTCTCAGTAACTGATATGATAGCACTCAGCAGTAGTGAAAGTGCACAACAGCTGTAGTAGCTAAAGAGTTTTAAATTCCTGAATTGATTTATGCATTTATGTGAGCTGGTTTAGCCCACTACTTGAAGTGCTTAGTACATTATAGATACTAATCATTATAATATGTATAATATTTTTTTTAAACAGCTACTAACCCAATTTTCCTAATTTTACAAACAGTGCAATAGGAAAGACACATTTTTTTGCCTAATAAAACAATAAAGTCTGTATGTATGTATAACAAATTATCAATTGAACAGTGCAATATTGTCCTGGTTAATGAAGTACCACATATACTCCAGTATACAGTTGGTCCTGACTTATAAATACGTACCATATATACTCACTTATAAGCACCATATATACTCACTTATAAGCACCATATATACTCACTTATAAGCACCATATATACTCACTTATAAGTACCATATATACTCACTTATAAGCACCATATATACTCACTTATAAGTACCATATATACTCACTTCTAAGCACCATATATACTCACTTATAAGCACCATATATACTCACTTATAAGTACCATATGTACTCACCTATAAGCACCATATATACTCACTTATAAGCACCATATATACTCACTTATAAGTACCATATATACTCACTTATAAGCACCATATATACTCACTTATAAGCACCATACACACTCACTTATAAGTACCATATATACTCACTTACAAGCACCATATATACTCACTTATAAGCACCATATATACTCACTTATAAGCACCATATATACTCACTTATAAGCACCATATATACTCACTTATAAGCACCATATATACTCACTTATAAGCACCATATATACTCACTTATAAGCACCATATATACTCACTTATAAGCACCATATATACTCACTTATAAGCACCATATATGCTCACTTATAAGTACCATATATGCTTACTTATAAGCACCATATATACTCACTTATAAGTACCATATATACTCACTTATAAGTCAGGACCAACTGCGCATCCTCAAATCTGCTCTCATATTTCATAATGCACCAACAGATTTGGATCTATGCAGCTTTGTTAGGGGCAATCACTGGAACACAGACCCTGGTCTGCCAGAACATTATGCAATGGCACATCTGGGTCTGTGCAGTTTATTAGGGGTGATCACAAGATCAAACAACATAGATCCTGATCTGCCTGTGTATTATGCTATGGCAGAACTGGAACTGGAACATTTTATAATCACAAGTCCAATCTCACAGAGGACTAATCCAGTTTTACTTATTGCACATTAAACTGTATGTATAACCTTTAGGAACAATGAACATATCTGGCCAGGTGCACACCTTTAAATGAAATGTTATCACCTTTTTCATGAAACATGAAAATCTTTACAGTACTGGCAAGTATCTTTGAAAAAAGTGATTGTTCTTTTAAATTTTTAAATAGACATTCTTCTTCATAAAAAAGTCACATTTTTGTTAAAGTGTTTCTTTCTAAAAAAAATCACTAATTTAATGACATGAATTGATACAAACAGAAGAACCATAAAATCAAACAAAGCACAAAACTTTAAGTTTAAAACTTATTTCTGATAATTATTGAAGAAACAAAAAGTGAGCGAAGTGGGAGTGGAACCAAAGAGGCTCCAGAACATTATTTATCTCTGGCAAAAAATCACACACAATACTTCAGATCTTCATAGTGTCATGTGAGATCAATGAGAACACGTGCATGAAGTCTAGCAAACTTCACTCACTAGTAGGTTTTACCTGTTTCATACTATTTCAGGCCATGCAGCAATACTCCCATTGCAGATATAGATCACAGAATGCTTGCTTACCCTTCTGC
This sequence comes from Sinohyriopsis cumingii, assembly GCA_028554795.2. Lineage (NCBI taxonomy): Eukaryota > Metazoa > Mollusca > Bivalvia > Unionida > Unionidae > Sinohyriopsis > Sinohyriopsis cumingii. The sequence goes on along the minus strand of CM068826.1, from coordinate 145,342,225 downwards.
AAAACATTTCCATAACATCATGAGGATACTGATGACCAGGCTGTGCTTCCAGTAGATTCCTCCATAGTTTGGAAAAGGACCAAGTCCATAAACAAACCAGAAGAGCTGAAATGAATAGCAAATTTTCCTATTCAGATATTTTCACATCATGGACTTGGATATGATCTGAATAGTCACTGCTGTTAATCAAACTGAAGTGATACTGCTGTGAACACAGTCATCTAAATTTAATTAAATCATATTTTAGGGGTCTTGAGTAAATTTATGGGGGAGGAGATTTTAAATATAATTAAATGAATGTAGACATTATTTTCCATGTTTATTTTCAAACTAAGTATGACCATAAATGTACATTTAATGCTTCAGAGGGAGACAATAAAAAAAGGGAAGTAACTCATCATTACTTGTTCAGTTAAAAGCAGTGACTAGACTACCAATAAATTCTAAAGTCATACTTTCATGAATCAATTTTCCATGCAACTTGAAGACAATTCATGCACAAAACTGATGATACAAATCATTTCACAAATTTAAAATGTACAAATCCAACTTACCGGTAGACTGAATTACTGTAATGTAAGTAAATTTGAAACAAATACCAAATTTTCTGATTCAAATACTCATTCACTGTATTTTGACAGAAACTGAATAATAATCTGTCAAAGTTATTAAAGCTTACAAAGCTACCTTTTCGGTCTACATTGGTATTTACTGAAGACACCCACCCACCCTAAACTCTCATATGCCCCTGCCAATTTATTTTGAGAATACTGTGAACAGAGTCAAATAAATCTAATTAAATTACATTTCTTAATCAATACACATCTAAGGTACAAGTCATACATGTTATGTAGGCATTCAGTACCAACTATTTCAGTAACGGGTGTAATTTTTTAAAATCTAATTATACATACCTTTAAATGGCAATTATTCACTTTATTTTAATCTGGAAGGTCAACATACACACTCCAAGAAATATATAGCAAAATCAACATTAAAATATGTGGACATTTTTGGATGAGTTCAACCAAAAGGCAAGATCCAGTGCAAACTGAAATAGGATATTGTGCACTGCAATACCACACTGAAAGATGCAAGAGTTCATAAACTTGTACTACTCTGTTAATTTTGATGACAAACCCAACATCCTCTTTTCTTAATCCAGTTTAGTACCTGACCACCACTGTAAAAGTCCACTGTTATCAATCATTTTTGTCTGGAATGACAGCAGGAGAATGAGGTATTAAAGTTAAAATTGACACCAAAGAAAAGTTTTAAAAAAAAAACATCAATCATAACAGTAGTCAGAGTTTCCTGACCCTTGCCACCCCATTTTTGATATTTGGACATTTTATGTTGGGGTGTGGGGTCAGAGTCCATTCCCACTGAAAAGCTGGAATTCACCAACACCATTTGGTGTTGGCATGGGGTTACCTGCTTACTAGCTGGCCCAGTAAACTTGAACGGTCTTTCATCGAGATATAACTGCATGAAATCGACATGAATATCTTTTTTTCTCAGAAATTGTGATCATAGCATTTATTCTGTCTTGAATCCACTGACATACGAGACGAAAGTACATCGTTGCTGAAATTTAGGTGACAACGGTCAGAGGAAACTCTATCAAAAAAGGTGTCATTAAAATAGGTGTTATAGCTGGATTATTGAAGCACAAGTATCTCAGTGAAGTTGGTAACCTTAAAACTGAATTCTTACTGACTGCTGGATAGAAAGACACAAACTTACACTGAGGTCTGGACCATGTCTAAATCATCCCGATGAATTCTTTGAAATCAGCGATTGTTCTTAGTTCACTGGGCACGCTGTTCCCGACTCTGGAAGCGTCAAATTTTAAAGAGGTTACCATACTTTGTGGTGATTACTCGTTGTACGTTTGCCAGCTTTTTGGTGTCTAAGATTATACTGAATTTTTTGTTTTGTTTGTTAATGTGACCAGATTATAGTGATTTCTTATTAAGTATACAAACGTCAGTTTTATTCAGACTACTGTACAGTATAATCTACTGCTATAACGTGCAGAGAAGGAATGTTTGCCTTTTTAAGCAGTCATATGAGCTCTCAAAATCAAGATAACTGCTTCAAAAGTAACATAAGAATGTCGATAAAAATTTTCGAAATATTAGTACATAAACTATACCATGCTGTTCACACATGCCAAAATAGTCCTTCATTCAATTTAAAACAACCATCTTTAGAAACTTTATTTAATTAGTCGCCAAGTAGGTTTTAAAACCTCATGTCTGATTGGTTAAAATAACGAGTCAAAATAATGATTCAATGTCTAACACCGATGTACTTGTACAAGTCTAAGTAGAAATGAAATCGATTTTAAAAAAATAAAATAAAAAATCATGAAAAAATACTTTTTAATAAATTGCGTTAAGGTTTGAAGAGCTTTAGGGGTAGAAAGTTGATATCCCATAGCGATCATGCTTTTTGATTTTTCTTAAAGTTTGTTTCTATAGATCAGATGACAAATGTTTTATTTCAAGCAATTTGAGCGCCGGATATTACTTTTTCTCAAAGATCCCAATCCCTGCTCTACTAAAATAAATGGTCGATTCCTAAATAAATTAAGGTAGTAATAAATATGATTGACATTAAGAAAAAGAAATGCATTTTTTTACAACTTTTCCGCTTCATCGATTTTGATTTTATAACCCTATTATATTGTGTTAGTTTAGATTACAAATATTTTATTTAATAAATTTGTAATTGGAGATTACAAGAGGTACATTGTAGATGGTAAAGGATTAGAACAAACGACAGTGGCTTGTGATGTTCTTCTCTTTTTACGATACAAAAACTGTAACTATATATAAATATGGCGGATGATATTAAGTTTACACAACAAAAATTAGTTTTTTAACGGTCAAAGTGAGGAGTGTCTTGTTTAAACATTAGTATTTAGGCAATGTAAATAAATCAAAATGATGAAAAACGAGGAAATATGTGAAAGACGAAGATAAAGAAAGAAAGAAGTTAAAATGAGAACATGTCGATTAATATTGTTGTTGTTGTTGTTGAGTTTAACGCCATTTTTCAGCACACGATAGGCTATAAATGGCGGGCCGGTATTAATGGTGGAGGAAGAACCCGGGAAATCCCCGGAAAGAACCACCGACCCTCGAGAAGCTACTGGCAAGCTTTCTCACATACCCATATTGGCCGAATCCGAGACTCGAACCCACACAGACAGAGGTGAGATGGCAGTGATCCGTAACGGAGAGCGCTTTAGACCACTCGGGGCCCCGTCGATTAATATGAACCAAACATTGTGTAGGAAGTTGAGAAAATATGGATGATGGGGTGGAACAAAATTAAATAAATAATAGGTGAAAAGGGACAAAAAAGCAAGAATAAAAGTAAAGAGTACTTCTTCTACAACTAGTTGTAGAGGCGATGGCGAATCGTTTGACAAAATAGGGGAAATTGCATTTTTGTTTTTACAGCTATTCATGGCCGTTGCAAGTGCAGGCCTGATAGTAACACATATAATTATGTACATTTTTCTAATATTTCAATCGATTTATGAACTAAATCGAAAATGAGAATGTTTACTTCGTACGCGCTGTATCGCCACACAAGAAGGTACTCAACAATAAATTACCATAATGAGTGAGCGATTGAAATGGTTCCAGGCGTCGTTCTTCATAATAAATGCAAGAAGTTGTTTTGTGTACTTTCTACAGATCCGTATCTACATCGTGCTGGAGATCAGATTATATTCTTTGTTAACTAATGTTGATCAAGCGAACTGCAATTTGTTCTAAATTGGGCATGAAGAATTTGATATTTCCTTCTTCCCCAATAATAGTGTCTGGGAAGTTAAGTGAGGCGAGTATTTAATATGCTTTTAAAGTTGTTTCTGGATTCTTTTTGACGAGACGCAAAAGATAATACATTCCATTCTCGAATTGTCAAAGGAAGAAACTTGTTGCTCTAGCTTGTACAAATTGGGAACTGTTATTTTCATTACGTAAGGCATAGAGAGTAATATCACTAACATCAAGTTTTATCAGAGATGAAATAGGAAGGGCTTGAACCAGTTGTCATTTTATACAAGAATACGAATTTTGTGTTTTTATTGTCTGGATTCAAGACTTTCCCCCATCCTATTTTCGGTGTAGTGCTTCAATAGATACTTAATTTGATGCATCGGTGAAAATTCTGGCTGCTTCATGTTTTTTTTTTTTTTGTTTTTTTTCTTTTCCTTTTTTTTCTTCATCAAGTTCTTTTTTTCTAGATTAATGCACAGTTCTCCCAAACCAAATTATCATATTCAGAACTGGTCGCGTAAAAGACGTAAATATTATTTCTAAAGATTTTCTGTCAAGTTGGAACTCGAGTTTACGCGTTACATTAATTCTTGACCGTGCCTTTTACTTAATATAATCTATTTGTTTGTGCCATGAACAGTCATTTGCGAAGAAAAAAATCCAATATGTATGGGGGCATGAACATCCTAAATTATTTGGTTGTGCATATACAGTGAGTATTTACCGTGTTACAATGAATATATCATAACTTGTTAAAGTTATCTCGAATTTCAGGAATGCAAAGAAGAGATTACTGGGGGTTTCTTTTAAAAGAAGGAGATAAAACGATATGTCGGATTTTAGCCTCTGATTCCAAAAGGTCCAGAGGCAGTAAAGCACAATGCTTCAGAAAAGATAACACTTTTTCAAATATATCTAACAATTCCAATTTGTATACATTGGTTGTATGAAGTATGTTTCCATTGGTTGTATGAAGTATGATGTTTCCACTTGTTAAATAAAGTATTCTGCTTCCATTGGTTGGATGAAGTATTCTGTTTCCATTGGTTGGATGAAGTATGACGTTTCTATTGGTTGAATGATGCATACTGTTTCCATTGGTTGGATGATGCATGCCGTTTCTATTGGTTGTATGATGCGCGCTGTTTCCATTGGTTGGATTGTTATGTATAATTGATTTAATTATATTTGATTTGATATATATTTATATCAATTTAATTCTTTGTCAGTTTAAAAAAAATTTCATTACATGATACTGTAATGTAAATTTATTCACTAGAGATGATACTTTTTTTTACGAAAATAGTTTGACCTTGACTGTTAGTTTATAAACACCAGGTGTTGATATAAATCCTGACCTTGTTTCAGAATTTGTAGCAACTTTCGTAAACAAGTTCTATTTTATTTTAAAATGATTGGTTGTTTCCAAGGTCATGATGGGACCTTGTCTTTAAGATATAAACAATTTTATAAAATTTTATTTCGTAGAGTAAAAATGATTGGTTTTCGTCAGGGTCAAACTGGGTAAACGTGAGCTGTAACAAGTATTTGCTTCTATAAACTTCTAGAAGATGATCACCTGAACCTTGTTTACGTTTTGGAAAGTCCATATAACCCATGTTTTGGAGAATCAATCAGTAGAAGATGGGCTGCTAAACTGTTGTATGTTGTGCTGTTTGGAGTTATTTCAAATCACTTGGTGTGGAGTTATTTCAAATTACTTGGATTCAAAAGGATTAATTCCATTATCTTGCTAGAAAATACATGTGCTCATGTAATATTGTGGAACAGGGACAGTTTTTTTATGTAAAAATTTATTCAGCTATCAGAAACCGGTGTGATAATTTTTATTTCTACAAGGAACTGTAGACTTCAACACTACAGATTGCAACATACGTCATCGTCTTTCATCTTGGATTCTTCGTCGGGATTCGAACGTGAAATTAGAAGAACATTTTGTTATTAGGACTACTAAAATTTTATTCTTGGATAATTCTCGGATTACTTTTGGATTATTTTTGGATTTGATTCTATAAAACCGTAAGTTCATATTTTTTTCATTTTTACAGAATTTTTCCAGGGAAATAAATTATTGTAATTTTAAAAGCTTGTTGTTTTCACTCTTTCTTGTGTTACTGTTTATTTGAGCCTAAACAAGTGACATAAGAGGATGAAGCGTGCTGTTTCTATTGATTAGATGAAGTAAGTTTTTATTGGTTTAATGAAGCATGCTGTTTCCATTGGTTGGATGAAGTATGTTTTTACTGGTTACATGAAGCATAATGTTTCAATTGGTTGAATGATGCATGCTGTTTGCATTGGTTAGGTGAAGCGTGCTGTTTCCATTGGTTGGATGAAATATGACGTTTCCATTGGCTGGATGAAGCATGGTGTTTCCATTGGTTAAAAGTATGTTAATGACTCTAAGCAATTGCTAACTGAAGATACTCATTTATCTCAAGGGACGTTGTTATAACTGTTTACCGTAAGTTAATATAAGATAGAACTTATTTAAGATAGATCTGACTTAAAAACAACAATTCAACCAGCTCTAATGAACTTTTTACTGACATTACATTTTACAATAGTCATGAGAGCAAACATACAACACACAGCATAATACACATATACGATTTGACAAAATACACAACGTATAACTTGCAACACGAACAAGAAAAGTATCTTAAAAGGCAGTGCTTAAAAGCGAAGTTAGTATCTGGATAAATTGAAACCGCAATTTAGAATAATTTCTACAAACAAAAATAATAATCAGTTAAAATGGGAATTTAAATTAAATGTAAAAACATCAACACCAAACTAGAACTAAAAGCAAATTGCGATGCAGCTTATGCCTTTCTGAAAAGGAAGAGAGTCAACATTAGTACTTTATTTGAATAATAACAGCGGACACTGTCTCCATTCTTCGATCGAACAGATCTATGTTACAACGAGAGAGAGAGAGAGAGAGAATGATCGAATTCGATTGGAGTAACTTGGCCAAGAAAGATGAAAATGTATTGAAAATTAGTCGTATTTATCGTGCTATCCTGTATATGAACAACAAAAGAAGAAAATACGAAATTGCAAAGACATCAGTTAAGAAACATGAGGAAAATTTTAGATTACTATGACAGCAAATTTGTGTAATCCCCAAAATGCCAATACAATGAAATGGTAGATATTGACAATGGCTTGTATTTATCGTTACATTCGGCAAATACACAGTGAAAGAAAGCATCTCATTGCAAAAAGCCAAAAATTAACCAATACGACAAAACAGTACCGTAGACAGTGCAGTAAAGGCTCAGTACAGTAAACAGTGCATTAAAGGCTCCCTAATTTAAATAAGCCATGCCCTGAAACCATTTTTTCTCATTCAGTCTCGGTTACCTATTAATCACCAAATTCGATAGGTACATTTCTTATCTCAAATGCAAGACATACAAATTTTAGTTTAGGTTTGTGATGTAAGGCTCTAGTCATTGGCAGAAACCGTTTTCCTTTCTCTGGAGTCACTCTCTTATCGACCTTGACCTGTCAACCCCAAAATCAATTGCTGCCTTCCCTGTCTCAAATTCAATTCATCTACAAAGTTTAGCAACGGCGTGCGGCACAGAACTTAAGTTGCTCAGAGGAAATCGTTTTTCACTCTTTCAGTTCCTGTGACCTTAACTTTGCTACCCCAAAATCAATAGGCGAATGACTTATATGAAAGCTTAATCATGTATCTTGTGTACACATGTTATGGCATGAAAACATTTTCTGTGTTCTATCCTTAAGATCTTGATCTTTAAGTTTCTAAGCCTGAAATCAACAGGTTTTGTCATTGCCCCTAAGACAAGCTACTTACAAGCTTGTCTGTGGGTGATGACAGAGAATTAACTCGAGCTGTTGTGCGGAATGAACCAGGGAATAGACGGACAGTCATGTACCGACGGACAATGCAAGAGCAAGACACGCCCCACCTTATGGCGGAGCAGAAAATTGTTTTATTTTCTTGAAAAAAGATAATCCTTCTACCTCATTGCTGTACAGATAAAATGACAGGTATAGTCGTCCGTATAATTTTCATGGTAACCGAATTTCAGGCTTATTCTGTAGCGATTTTCCGGAAAACGTTGACCAGTTATACAGTGTGTAACAATTACTAACCAATTAAAAAGATTTTAAACCCCTCCCCCTCCCCCGCATATATCATTGCTTTGATTGCATTTTTACCTCCTGGACAATATAGTATAATTGTATCGTATTTTGGAGATACACTACTTCAATATACAGCGAACAACTCTCTTTCTCTCTCTCTCTCTCTCTCTCTCTCTCTCTCTCTCTCTCTCTCTCTCTCTCTTCCTAATATAGCATTGAGTTCATGGATAACTAGAAATGTGTCCATAGACTGCAAATGCCCCACCATATCGCCTGCACACTGACCTAAGGTGAAAAAGGCATAAATTGCTTACTCTTAAACACGAACAACCCACCCCAAGTTGCAGTTAAATACGTCATCTTTGATCACAGACACCTAACTATTTTAAAAGCTAAGCAGCCAGACTATATTTGGAAAATATTAAACAGCGTATTTAAAAGAATGGCAATCGCTGATTGGCTGAAATAATTACCGCCACAAATTTACGTAAGTTTCAGAATACTACGCATGGACAAACTTGAACCCGCAACCATTTTCACCCTATCGCATTAGCCACACAGATACTTCTGGATGTAAACGGGGTTATCTCACCTGGACAGATTTTGACAATGGCACCTGTTTGGGAATATTTCTCAAAAGCAACCCGTAGAGCATATAATTTATATCTTGTTTAAAGTTTCCTTTTGGACAGAGCATGCATAGGCTGTTAGTGTGTTTTTCCGGCCTTACCCCAAAAGTAAAGTATGTGTGTGTGTGATTTGGATTTGTAACGTAGCTTTAAAAAAAAATCAGTCATATCGTTACGATGTCTGCAGTGTGACAGTTTTTAGTGATGTCTAGCACTGGGGCATCATGCCGCAAACATGTAGCATCATGTCCCACCCAGTCAAATTATCTTGACACCGGACCGACCAGTCCTAACACTAACCTCTTAACGCTGAGCGCAAAGCGAGGCAGCTGCTAGTACCATTTTTGTTGTTGGTATGACTCGGCCGAGGTTCGAACCCGTGACCTCCTGCATCCGAGGCGAATGCTCTAATGACTAGGTCCTCGGTCTGTTCCAGAAGTATAGTAATCTGACAAAATAGTGACATCACGGTCTTTTGGAAACGAATTACTTGTCTGTATCTAGTTCTGGCATACGTATGTTTTTATTTTCTCTATTCTTCAAATTTTAAAAAAGTACATTTATCAACAATAATTATGCAAAAACAGTATTTCCAAAACTTTTAAAAAGTTGATATTCAGATTAAAAATTCCATTATGTCCGTAACTCTTACCTTCATAATTACATAAATGGCAAGGAGTCTTTAAATAAATCATGGATAAAGACGTGATCTTCACAAAATTTGGAAAGAAAGACTTAATGGTGACAAGCATATACTAAATTTTCACCTATTCAATAATGCAATGTTTGTACATGTACTGTATTACGTGTTCAATCAATTTTGTATGCAGTCTCTTGTTATTTGCCCCTTTTAGGTTTGTCATTGTGTTAAACGATTCATTTGCATTGTCGGCAATGCTGTGGTCGAATGATTTAAATATTTGTTTTCTGCTGAACTCATCCTTTATGTTTTCCACTTCTTTGAATTAGCATTTCATTCATGTGTCTAAGAATGAAGCTTATTAAGCTATCAGTGTATACGGTTCAAGCCGTGTACCAGGTGAAGATGTGATGCATTCAGCAGACTCGATTCAAGCCGTGTGCCAGGCGTACATGTGATACGTTAAGCAGACTTGGTTCAAACCGTGTGTCATACGAAATGTGATGCGTTCAGTAGACTAGGTTCAAACCGCGTGCCAGGCGTACATGCAATGAATTCAGCAGACTCGGTTCAATCTGTGTGCCAGACGTAGATGTGATGAATTTAGCAGACTCGGTTCAATCTGTGTGCCAGACGTAGATGTGATGCATTTAGCAGACTCGGTTCAATCTGTGTGCCAGACGTAGATGTGATGAATTTAGCAGACTCGGTTCAATCTGTGTGCCAGACGTAGATGTGATGAATTTAGCAGACTCAGTTCAATCTGTGTGCCAGACGTAAATGTGATGCATTCAGCAGGCGCGGTTTAGGCCGTGTGTCAGGCGTACTTGTGATGCATCAAGCAGTCTCTGTTCAAGCCGTGTGCCAGGTATAGATGCGATGCATTCGGCAGATTCGGTTTAACCTGTATGCCAGTCGTAGATGTGATGAATTCAGCAGACTCGGTTCAAGCTGTGTGCCAGGCGTACTTCTCATGCATTTAGCAGACTCGGTTCAAGCCGTGTGCCAGGCGTACTTCTGTTGCAGATAACTTGGTTAAAGTCGCGTGCCACTCGTATATGTCATGAATTCAGCAGACTCGGTTCAAGCCGTGTGCCACGCGTACATGTCATGAATTCAGCAAATTCGGTTCAAGCCGTGTGCCAGGCGTACATGTAATGAATTTAGCAGACTCGATTCAAGTCGTGTGCCAGGCGTTCATGTGATGCATTCAGTAGACTCGGTTCACGCCTTTTCTTGTGCAAAAGCAGCATAATCAGTATCTGGCAAACCTTTACATTTTCACTCATTTTCGAAGCTCAAATTACTATCCACTATTCTAATAACAAATTCCTTTAATCTTTCAAAGGGGCCCCGAGTGGCCAAGTGGTCTAAAGCGCTCTTCGTTACGGATCACTGCCGTCTCACCTCTGTCTGCGGCGGTTCGAGTCTAAGATTCAGCCAATGTGGGTATGTGAGACAGCTTCCAGTAGCTTCTCGTGGGTCGGTGGTTCTTTCCAGGTTTTTCCCGTGTTCTTCCTCCACATTAATACTGGCCGCCATGTATAGCCTATCTTGTGCTGAAAATGGCGTTAAACCCCACATCAACATCATTAATCTCTTAAAAATAAATATTTGTTTTCATATAAATTTCCGTTAGTAGTAAAGTGGGTCACCATAGCCTCAATGGGAATTAGCATTACAGACCCCCCCGGTTCACTATAGCCTCAATGGAAATTTAACATGGAGAAAAATCGTGGGTCACTATAGCCTCAAGGGGAATTTAGCATGGGAAATAGTCTTGGGCTACTCTAGCCTCAAGGGGAATTGAACATGGGAAAAAGTCTTGGGTCACTATAGCCTCAAGGGGAATTGAACATGGGATTTTTTTTTTTTTTAAATTTTTTTAAAAAAAGGGTAGGCAATGGAAAGTCATTCTCTTTTCGAGAAATATGGGTGGCCCTGAAAAGGGCCTTTGGGTTTATGTTAATGTATCCATTAACATAAAGGGCATCTGCGGCATCTTCTTGTCCTCAAGCTGCGTCTTACTCGAGGGCCATAAATCAGTGTCCTCTTGAGGCAACCTTGTCTTTCTACGTACACTCTTCGTATCCACAGACTGGTGTCTGACTTGTCGACAACGGTCCACTTGGACCGGATATACATGAGCATGTCCGTCCTAAACATCATGGAAGACACAAGGGTGGATGATTCGACTGTGGTCCACATCTTGAAGCGACGAGAACAGGTGAATCAATGCAGTGAACTGCGCTTATTTATAGGTAGAGGAGGATTGAAACGGATTGAGTTCATTCACCAATCCGAACACGCATTACAAAATTCAGTCAGCCCGCATCCAATCCGAAGAGAGCAGTCTGTGACGTCACGTGGTCTATATTGATTCGCTAGTGCTTGTGTGCAGTCAATCTATGCGACAGTGATTCAACATGACGGAAACTCAGAAAACGGTCCATTGGGGTGCACCAGCAGGGGAGACTGCCCAAGGGAACCCGGACTTACTTTCAGAAGAGGTGAATTGGGATTTTGTGGATTTTCTTACCTCGCAAGAATTTGTTCCGGAACCTTCGTTACCTTCTTCATTACCGCAAGTGGAGAATTTTAGACAGAGACAGAAAGAAGAATTGGAGAAATTTATACAACGACAAAAGGAAGCGGAACAAGCTTTTCTCCTACAGCAGCAGCAAGAAGAAGAGGTAAGAAAAAAACAACAGCAACAACAGCAAGAAGAAGTAGCAGGAAAGAAACAAGAGGGTGAAAATCAAACGGTCACGGTACTGTTGGACATTTTAGCGGAGTTAAGAAGTCTGAAACAAATGTATCAGACTTCTTTATTACGACCGAAGAGAATACGACCTTCCCGAGCTAAACACGTTAACCCTGTGACTAAGCCTACCGTACCACCCTTAGTGATTTCAACCCAATCATCATCAACATTACGCAGTCCAGAAGTAGGCCTTGGCCGTGGCAAAGGCTTAAGGCAGTTAAAGTTGATTGCTTAAACTCACCCCTGCACCAAAATAAAAAGGCCCTTTTCAGGGCCACCCACGTCTCTCGAAAAGAGATAGCCTTTCAATTTGCCAATAACTGAAAAAAAACAAAAAAACAACCCATTTTACCCCCTATAGTACGTGTCTTTGTATAAGTGCGTGAGTGTACGTTCTTATTTTAAAATCAAAACTCAAAGACACTTACCTTATATAATTAATTTATTCTTTTATCCATTGTTACAATCCAATTCACAATTCACAACACTTTAATAAAAAGTTCATTGACTTCTTCTTTCTCCTTGTTTAGTCTCTCTGTTTTTTGAATTTCTTCACCGTCACACTCTTTTCCTCTTCTTCTTCTTCCTCCTCGCTTTCTTCCCTTCTTCTTTTCTTCTCCTGTTTCTTTTTCTTCACCTGTCTGCTTTCTTCCTCTGAAGAATCCCTTTCTTCCTCTGAAGAATCCCTCTCTTCTTCTGAAGAATTCCTCTTTTCTTCTGACTCCTCTTGTTTCTTTTTGGGGCAATCTGGAGACCAATGTCCTTTTTCATGACAATAATAACAGGTATCTTTACTTTTGTCTTTTTTAGTCCCTGTTTTTTTTTCTTTTTTGACGGTCTGGACACTCTGAAGACCAATGCCCTTTCTTCTGACAGATATAGCAAGTATCTTGACTTTTATCTCGAAAGGAAGGAGAGTAGTCCGTAGGCTGGTCTGAAGAGAACTTTCTAATGACCCCTCGCAAAGCTCTGACGAAACGTTCGATTTGGCTAGTCTCTTCCATCGTTGTGCTCGGCTTGAGAGTGAAATGAATAGTGAAAGGACAAGACACACACCCTTTTCTATACGCTGGTCTGCCATGACTATAAATTAGGCTATGGTGTTTAAACTTGAGTCATTTGACGTTTTGCACTCAAGATGAAACGATCCTATTCATTCGAGAAGAAAGATGAAGAAGAAAGTAAGAGGCAGAAACGTGATCTATCGCCTCGTACCAGGGCTGAAATCTTGGCACAAATTCATGCCAGTGATTTTGAAGAGGACATGAGTGAACCAGAATCCGAACCCTCTAAACCAAGTTCACCACCCTTAGTCAACCCTGAAAAATACTATTCCATTCGAGAGACCGAAAAGCGCTCCTCTAGAAATTTAGAACCACGGCTTACAAATACACAGTGAAGTTTAAAGATTTCAAGGCTGAAGTACCGTTAGAGAAAGCAGAAGTGTTCATCACTGGGGTGTGGGATTCTTTGCTCACCGCACTCAAGCGACAATGTCAACCCAAAGAAGACGATCGCTTGAGACATTCCATACAACATGACGTTTTGAAATCCCCTGTTTGGATCGAGTTTAGCACCCCTGCAGAATTGACCGCTTCCAAAGTCATGGACAAGATTCAACACGTGCAACAATCTAATGACCAGTTTGACATCACCGATGGAAAAGCCACATTAGACATGACCAACGTCTCTCCTCCTCAAGGGACCGGACGCAAAAAGATGTTATTGGTGAACGAGCTTCGCAGCATTAAGCGTAGCCTTGTCCAAATTCACAATCCTCAAGACCAGATGTGTTTAGCTCGAGCCATCGTGGTGGGACGACCCTATGCCAACAAGAACGACACGGCAGAATGGAAAAGAGCCTGGAAAACTATTCGACAATCGGACCGAGCCAAACAACGAAACGAAGCAGAACTCCTGTTGCAACAAGCTGACCTGTCCAAAGACACACCCTGTGGCATTCCTGAAATGCAAAAATTGCAAGATGTCCTAGCTCCACGCTACACCTTGAAAGTGCACCCTCAAGAAGTGCGTGGGCCTCTGTTGTTTCGAGGCCAAGATTTTAAGGATGGAAAATACATTCATGTCTATTATCACGATGAACATTTCGATACCATTACCAGTATCACCGGATTCCTGGGATATGTTTATTATTGTGCGAAATGTGACCATGGTTATAACAATCGAGAGCAACACAAGCATTGTGGATTGAAATGCCCAGGATGTTTGGCCTCTCCACCCTGTCTGAGCGAAGGACCAGTGCCTTGTTCAACTTGTCTGCGCACGTTTGTCAGCCCTACCTGTTACCAACAACATTTGAAAACACAAGGTTCACAGAAGAAATGTGCTTGTCAACTGCTGAAATTGTGCCCTACCTGTGGACAAGGCATACTTACCAATAATGCCAAGGCACACGTATGTCGAGGAAAGAAAAAATGTCACATTTGTCACCACATCGTGGACTTGGAACACCAATGCTACGTGCAAAAATACCAACCCCCACCAGAGAAAGATGACGGTCACAAGAAGAAAGGCAATTTCATCTTTTTCGATTTCGAATGCATGCAAGAGACTGGCATTCACATTCCTAATTTCTGCGTGGCTCATCGAGCGTGCGAGAAGTGCATTCAAGAACCTATCTTCAGTCACTGCCCTCACTGCAGCAAGATTCCTGGAGGGCGTGAAAAAATCTTTCGGGGACCGAACACGTTAGCCGATTTTGCACAATGGGTCTTAGACCCCATCGACAAGACGTGGAGCCAAGAGGACATCGAACGTTACGGAGATTGTCATCGTCATGCCACGGTGATGGCTCACAATTTCTCCGGATACGATGGACAGTTTCTTTTGAGATACTATACGGAACAAGGCACCGAGCGTCCTAAAGTGACTTTGAACGGAGCCAAAATCATTTTCATGCAAGTGGGACAAGTACAGCTTAAAGATTCAATGAGCTATTTGGCCATGCCTTTGAGTCGAATGCCTAAAACGTTTAGAATGACAGAAATGGCTAAAGGGTACTTTCCACACTTTTTCAATATGGAAGCCAATCAACACGCCGTTCTACCCCATTTACCTGAGGCTCACTATTACGACCCCGACAACATGCGTACCGAACAACGAGAAACTTTCTACGCTTGGTACCAGGCTCACGCCTCGGACCCTTTCGACTTTCAGGAAGAAATGCTAAAGTATTGTCGTTCAGACGTAGACATTTTACGGCGTTGCTGTGGAAAATTTCGAGAACTGTTCATGGAACACGGAGGGGTCGATCCTTTGAAAGAAGCTTGCACCATTGCCAAAGCGTGTTCCTTAGGTGGCGCTCACCAGATAATAAGTACTTTTGAGAGAGTGACGTATGTAAGGTGAAGTAGTTCGCATTTAAAACATGCACAGTGGAGAGAATGTTTGCATGCCTCTATGCTACATTAATGTAATGTGGATGATATTTCTTTTGGATATTGTACTTTTGGAAATTTTACATGATTTAAGCACACTGCTAACTAAAATGACTGCTCCCTTGTGTTAAAAAATCAGTCTGAATTAGTCTAAAGTACACTATACATAGCAGCTATTAAAATAGGGAAAATGAATTTTGCCAGACTAGACAATACCAGCTTCTGAAAGTGCAATGAATGAATTACCAAATATATAAAATGTAAAAAAAGTTATCGGCTCTTTTTTATACAAATGACCTCTGAAGTTCAGGAAGTGAAAATGACCAAGTAGAGCTAGCACTTTTTTGAAAGGTGCACATTTGAAGTAAGGCCAAGCTGTATACTCTATAACCCATAGTACACCCATCAATCATACACCAAAATAAAGGGAATTAAAGGTTCTTTGCATTATACCTAAGATATACAAGGTCTTTTTTAAATAGCCAGTATAACCAGTGAGGAAAGCCGGGGACATTCTTTTTCTTTAAATTCCTAACCCTATGCAAAATGCGAAACTGTATAGCGCCACCTTAAAGAAAATAAAAAAATGTTTGCAATGATTTTTTTTTATTTTCATATAATTATGTATGATGTTCTGAATAAAATGGTACATTCATATTGCGTTTAAGCATGAAAATAAGCTAATTATGATCATTTTTCTCTTGCTTACATAATTTGCCATGAGGTATGTTTGTGTGAGTAGTGACCTTAATTATGGGGAAATTAGAAGACTTAGAATATAGGAATAGAGTCAACTTAAATTTAAAACTGTTGCAATAAGTGACAGAAATATATGGTGAAAATGTTTCTTTTCATTTATTTGCAATGAAATAAAAAAATAAATGATGAGAAAGTAAATTCGCTTCTTCCATATTAAACAATAGGCAAATATTTTACACTTTGACCTTTGACCTTTATGAAGCTGATGAGTTACCTCCCTTTTCTAATTGTAAAATTCATTGCTGATATCTCAGAAATAATTCTGGCTAGTTTCATGTTCCTATCATTCAGCATAACATTGGTTGCTATGTTTACAAAATGTAATGTGCATTCTTAAAATCGCTCACTTTTATCATGGGGGGGGGGAGGCTGGACTTGTTAGAGACTCTGACACTCATAAATACTGTTCTGTGCGGAAAAAAGCAGGAGAATTATTCATAAGGATTGTTTTGATGCTTGCGACTTAAATGTTTCAGCCATATAAACATAATTAAATCATAAAAAATAATACCTACATCTTCTTTATGGTGGCGCTCACCAGATAATAAGTACTTTTGAGAGAGTGACGTATGTAAGGTGAAGTAGTTCGCATTTAAAACATGCACAGTGGAGAGAATGTTTGCATACCTCTATGCTACATTAATGTAATGTGGATGATATTTCTTTTGGATATTGTACTTTTGGAAATATTACATGATTTAAGCACACTGCTAACTAAAATGACTGCTCCCTTGTGTTAAAAAATCAGTCTGAATTAGTCTAAAGTACACTATACATAGCAGCTATTAAAATAGGGAAAATGAATTTTGCCAGACTAGACAATACCAGCTTCTGAAAGTGCAATGAATGAATTACCAAATATATAAAATGTAAAAAAAGTTATCGGCTCTTTTTTATACAAATGACCTCTGAAGTTCAGGAAGTGAAAATGACCAAGTAGAGCTAGCACTTTTTTGAAAGGTGCACATTTGAAGTAAGGCCAAGCTGTATACTCTATAACCCATAGTACACCCATCAATCATACACCAAAATAAAGGGAATTAAAGGTTCTTTGCATTATACCTAAGATATACAAGGTCTTTTTTAAATAGCCAGTATAACCAGTGAGGAAAGCCGGGGACATTCTTTTTCTTTAAATTCCTAACCCTATGAAAAATGCGAAACTGTATAGCGCCACCTTAGTGTATCGACAACGATTCATGCCTGAAAACACCGTGGCTGTCATCAGCCCTCAAACGACCAACTTTGTCAAACGTCAATACTCGGTCAAAGCCCTACGTTGGTTACATTACTTGTGCGACAAGGAAGACAAGTGGATTCCGCATGCCCGCAACGGAGGGGGTGAAAAGACCATCGGAACTTATTCGGTCGATGGCTGGGGCTTAGAAAACCCCAAGATCGTGTACGAGTTTAACGGTTGCTTATTTCACGGATGTCCCGTCTGTTACCCTGACCGTAGCACTAAAAATCAGTTTTTACAACGAACCATGGAAGACTTGTACCAGGACACATGTCAGCGGCGCTTAAAGTTGGAACAGCAAGGATACCAAGTGGTGGAAATGTGGGAACACGAGTACGATCACCGTATGAAAACCGATCCCGAGTTTAAATGCCTCGTGGAAAGTTACCAGTTCATGGACCCGCTGAACCCGAGGGATAGTTTGTACGGAGGAAGGACCAATGCCACCTGTTTGCTGTACCAAGCCGACGAAGAGAAAGGAGAAGAAATCAAATACTTGGACGTGTGTTCGCTGTATCCCTACGTGTGCAAATATTGTCGCTTTCCTGTAGGGCACCCACAATTGCTAACGGAACACATCGACCTGAAAAACATTCGACAATACGAAGGCTTGATCAAGTGTAAAGTTTTGCCTCCCACGAACCTATACCATCCCGTCTTACCTCACCATTGTCAAGGCAAACTGATGTTTCCATTGTGCCGTACTTGTGCCGAAACGTGCAACCAAGACCAGCCTTGCCATCACACCCAGGAAGAACGTGCCTTGACGGGAACCTGGGTCAGCGTAGAATTGTTCAAAGCTCTGGACATGGGATACCAACTGTTAGAAGTGTACGAAATTTGCCACTTTCCTAAGACACAACAATACCACAAGGGTGACCCCAGTCAGAAAGGCATTTTCGCCGACTACGTGGATGCCTTTTTGAAACTGAAGCAAGAAGCCAGCGGCTATCCGTCCTGGTGCCACACTCCCGAAGACCAAATACAATTCAAAGAGAAATACTATGAACAAGAAGGTATCTCTTTAGACCACATCGAGGAAAACGAAGGCAGGCGATCGTTTGCCAAAGTGATGTTAAATTGCTTGTGGGGTAAAATGGCACAACGACCGTGTTTACCCAAGACGGAATATTTGACAGAACCTTCCCGCTACTTCCAGATGATTCACGACAAAACCAAATACATGAAACACGTGGACGTCGTTCGAGAGAATTTGATCTTCGTCAATTACGAAGATGATCTGGACTTTGTACAAGACGACTCTTTTGGAAATGTCATCATTGCGGCTTACGTGACAGCTCATGCTCGCTTAAAATTGTACGAAGCTTTAGAACTGTTAGGAGAACGCGTCCTGTACTTTGACACGGACAGTTGCATTTACATCCATCACCCGAGTCAACAGCACCCTGACATCGAAGGAGACCGTTTAGGAACCTGGACAGACGAGCATCCCGACGACAAGATTCTAAGTTTCGTCAGTGGCGGTCCCAAACATTACGGCTACGAATACCGGGACAAACAGGGAGAAGTGCACACGACGTGCAAAGTGAAAGGACTGACTCTGAATTATCGTACCAGTCGAGTGGTCAACTTTGGGGTATTGAAAGAAGCCTTGCAATCGGGAGAGGATGGAAACTTTAAAGTAACCACCTATCAACCGAACAAGATTGTACGTTTACCCACTCACCACATCGTCAGTCAGCCCTTGGAAAAAGTCTATCAAATCGTGTACCAGAAGCGAGTTCGACTTCCCAATCATTTCACCTTACCGTATGGACACGTTGGTATAAAACATTGGTTGTAAGAGGATAGTCACCCGCTAGAAGGATGACTTCGCCACAGCAAGAATCGAGTGAGAAACCCAATGAGAACTCCAAGTTCAAACCCTACCATTTTCCAGTCTTCTTACCTGACTATTGTGATTGTGCCCGTCAATTGGACACGTTTCAGAAATGGCCTACGGATAGGGAAGGATTACCTTCTTCGCATGTTTTAGCTAGAACAGGATTTGTCTACTTGGGACCTGAGTCAGGATTGGGATACGAGGTACAGTGTTTCGCTTGCGGACTGAAGTTACGAATGGATCTATGTATCTATAAAGATTCAGCTATTCTGGAACATACTCGATGGTCTCCGCACTGCCCTTACCTTTCTATGGCCTTTCCACCCATGACACTACGGTACAATGTTGACGGTACCTTAGAGACGGTACCTTCCAGAACAAGACATAAAAAACATAAAAAAGGAAATATGTACAAGCTTGAGACTGCATTGCGACTAGTATAAAAAGGGGCTATGGTCAAGATCGATAGTTCATTGTGACTACCAAGACCGAGTGAACAAGATGAATACTTTCAGAGAAACACAGAACAAGTTGTTTAGAAAGGCACAATTCAAGTGTGAGGCTTCGGAAGTGGAATGCGATTGTGAGCCTTGCGATGGGTACGATGCTGTACGTTGTGACCTTAGCGATGCCGTAAAGCATCATGGGAACTTTAGTGTCACTACCCCTATCATGGAAAGTGATGCTGTGCGTGTCAAACTTGAGGGATGCGAAAGTGATGCCGCTCGTCCTCTTGGACATTTTACTGGGTTTCGTTTTAAAGGGGAATGTTCACCTTCACGTCTACCCCCCTACGGATGTCATCCAGCCCTGAGCAAACTCCTGCCCATGTCACTCAACCCTCATCGAAACGAACCTGTGAAAGACGAATATTCGTTCCCTGTGCGTTTGTCGGAATACTACGACTTTGAAAATCGTCTTCAATCGTTCAAAGGAAAATGGCCTAAGTATCTGGGAGGACCGACCCCCGAAGAATTAGCCAGAGCCGGATTTTTTTACTTGGGCGAAGGAGATAAAGTCAAGTGCTTCAGTTGCGGTGTGTCACTTCACCACTGGGAACCACAAGATTCGGCCTACGTAGAACATGCTCGATGGTCACCGAATTGTCATTACTTACCTTTAGTGGGACCGAGACATTGAAGTAACTTACCATAATCTGTTCATGGATACTTTACACGAGACCATTCGTGCTTTGCATGTGGAGTTGAGAGAACGCATTTACCGAGAGCTGGTGAAAATACAAGTGAAACGTAAAGAACAATTGCATCCGTTACGTCACCGGTGTTTGAACCACTGGTACCTTCAGGCTATACAAGGACTGATTGAGTTGAAAGTGTTCCATTGGACAGACATTGATCAACGACCCTCTGGTTTTAAAAAGGAATGGTTTGCTCTGGATGATTCTATCTACTACATTGTAAACGTACTGCATCGAATTCCAGAGGAAGCGTTAACGAATTACCAACATCTTTTACGCAATGTCGACTTAGTGAAAGAGGAAACTTCTTAACGAATTGTAACGTGTAAATTAGTAACTAAACGATTTAGATTCGACAATGAATTAAAACCATGTCTGTGCAAACAGTACATGTCTTGTGTCAGACAGAAGAGGATTTAGTATGACCTATTCATGGATACTTTACAAGAGAACATTCGTGCTTTGCCTGTGGAGTTGAGAGAACGCATTTACCGGAACTGATCAAAACACAAGTGAAACGCAAACGCAAAGTTATTCAACCGTTTTTAAATTATGCTCTGTTCCAAAGTACAAGAAGACTGATTATGAGTGGATATTACATCAGGCACAAAGGTAAACGAGGCTATTGGCCACCACCCAAGGATTCCAAAAACAGTGTATATACTTATGGATACTTTACAAGAGAATATTTTGGGCTTGCCTGAGGAGTTGAGAGAAAGGATTTACCGAGAACTGGTGAAAATACAAGTCAAACGTAAAGAACAATTGCATCCGTTACGTCACCAGATCTTTAACCACTGGTACCTGAATGGTGTAAGAAAACTGATTCGTCAGAAATTGTTTCAATGGTCAGACATTGTTCAAAACTTTGAGGTCGCCAATGATGTACATGTTCATAATTTTGGTTACTTCGAGATTCACTTACTGCAACGCATTGAGGAAGACGAGTTAAAGGATTACCAACATTTGTTACGTGGAATCTGCTTAGCGGAAGACGAAACTTCTAAACGAACTCTGACGTTTCGGTTACAGTATGTAACATTTAAATTCCCTACTGGAGAACGAAGATCTCTGGCTAGAAAGTACGTGTATTGCATCCTAAAAAAAGAGAATATAAAAACAGGCTGCCATGCCACGACTTATGTCACATGTCATTGAACAGATTCCGTGGAAGGAACTCAATGACCATATTCAAACTGTGGATCATTAACATCGATTATTACAAGAACTGTATTCATTCAATTTGGGTCGACAAGTGGTGTGTGTCTTAGTGACTTGTTTTCTGGGATTTCGTTTACCGGCCGATTCTTTGTGGACTCTTTACGATCAGTACTTACCACATCCCCCATGGCCTTAAATGGTCACGAAAAACTCCTTTTGCTCAAAGCCTTGCGTTTTCATCTGGATACTTCTCGACCTCAACAGGAAAAAAAGATTCGTCAACTTTTAGCTACCCAAGACGTGTATGACGATGTGTGTGTAGCTTGTGACTTACATCCCCATTGGACAGATGTCCGTGCCTGGAAAGAATGGGATTTTGAGGCTTGGACCCAAGAAGTGGCCCAGTATGCACGAGAGTTGTTCAAGGAAAAAAGTTACTTTTCAGCCCGTGTTAGTGACGGTGCCAGAAGAACCCGTCACCCAGGACAGAACTGTCGTGGAC
This sequence comes from Sinohyriopsis cumingii, assembly GCA_028554795.2. Classification (NCBI taxonomy): domain Eukaryota; kingdom Metazoa; phylum Mollusca; class Bivalvia; order Unionida; family Unionidae; genus Sinohyriopsis; species Sinohyriopsis cumingii. Next base: position 145,320,148 of record CM068826.1, on the reverse strand, counting down.
AGGCCTGAAAGACCCTTTCGGGAGGACACTTCTGTGACCTTACCCCCTACTATAGAACTGGTTAGAACATTACACAAAACATGTTGTACAGACACTTGTTTTTATTCCACGTTAATGGTTATCATGTGCCTTTTATCCTTGTACTTAAGCCTTTGGCTTTTATGTATTTTTGTCTTTCGTATTCATGTTTGAAACATTCAATAAACGTGTTCTGAAAAAAGTATATAAACTCTTGTCTTGTTTGTTTTCGTGTCACAAGTGACATTCCTCACACTATGGCTACCTCTGCTGTCTCTGCTCCCTCTTCCTCTACTGTCAAAGTCATCGACGAACACTTAGATCGTGCCAGTTGGGAGGCTTTGTATCTTCGCCATCCCTTTAACATGCTCATTGCTGGACCTAGCGGTTCAGGCAAAACCGAATTCGTCAAACGTTTGATCGAACATAAACATCATTTGATCGATCGGCCACCTCAGCGGATCGTGTGGTATTACAAAGAGTGGCAATCGGCGTACAGCCTCTTGCGAGAAAGTCAAGGCGATTCCATCGTGTTTGTGGAAGGTATTCCTAAAGAAGACGACGGAATCGTCTCTGACTCCCGTCAAACCCATTTAGTCATTATCGACGACAAGTTAGGAGAAGACGAAGAAGAAATTAAACTGTGGTTCACGCGCAAAGGGCATCACCGTAATGCCAGTGTCGTTTACATCACCCAAAATTTGTTTCAACAAAGTAAAGCCCATCGTACCATCAGTCTCAATGCGCATTACGTGGTCTTGTTTAAAAGTCCTCGAGATAAATCGCAAGTGCAAGTCTTAGCCAAACAGTTAGGAACGCCTTGGCTGACTCAGGCATACGACGATGCCACTCAAACGCCACACGCCTATTTACTCGTCGATTTGAAACCTACCACCCCCGAGGATTTGCGATTTCGTACCCACTTGTTTCACCACTGGTGCCAAGACGGAGGGCCTGTCCTGTACACGTCTCCGTCCTCGACTTAATTTCACTCCACATAAAAAAAATCTATAAAAACCTCAGACCTTTATCGTCTGTCTCACACAACGTCAACATGACGTCCCTTCAGTCGCATCTTCCCGTCAAATTGATTCGTGCCTTGTATGGCATCAGTCGAGAAAAAAATCCACAAACACGAGCTCGTGTCTTAGAAGCTAGTCTCAAAGAAGTCTTACGATGGTTCACGGTGACGGCACGTCAAATACTCCAAGGAATCATTCAGATTCCTCATCAAACCAAACGCTTTTTCGATCGAAACAAAGTCGCTTTGGTCCAACTGGCCGATCCCCGCATCGACACTCAAACCAAAAAACAAATCATTTTGAAACCTGGAGGGAGCGGTACTCTAGGAGGGGTCATCATTCGCTCTCTCTTAAGATGGGATCCTAATGCCCCCAAAGTTATACCCAAGAAAAAAGTCCAACGAAGCCCCAAGAAGAAAAAGAAAAAGACCAGGTCCCCAAGGAGAACTTCTCCAGTGGCAGGACCCTCCTCTTACCAGACACCACCCCGGAAAAAGAAAAGAAGCCCCCAGAAAAAGAAACAGAGAAAAAGTCCCCAGAAAAGTAAAGTCCACAGAAGAAAACTAGTCGCAAGAGAGGCACTTCGGCCAGGACGCAACTTTACACTCGCAAACCAAGACCTGCCACGGCAGTGACTGCGTCTCCGGCAGCCTCACGTTCATCCACTTCTCCGTTGATGACACCAAGAACTGAAGAGTACTTGGAGACGTTGATCACACCAAGAACTTCTCCGTTGATGACCCCAAAAAGAACTTCCCCAGTGGCAGGACCCTCCAATTTAGTGGCAGTGGCTGCTGCTCACAAAGTACCTTCTCCCAAAATCAAAGTCCAAGAAAGATCGGGCATGTTACAAAGTTTACTGGATTTGTCCAAGCAAGAACTGGCTCGATTTAGTCCGTTACGTACCCCTGCACGACGTGTCATGCCTGTCCTCAAACTGATACGACGTAAAGACAATCAGTGGCGACGCGTTCCAGTATAAAAAAGGCCTGTGACCAAGTCGGGGGTATCAGTGTCTTTTGGTGCTCCTGAAGACTCAAAGATGTCACCCTCCAGAAAACCCCAAGGAAAGAAAAGGAAAGGACTACCACCACGTTTAGTCAAACATGGGGACATGTTATCTATCCTGTCCAAAGCTTCTCCACCTCTACGAAAAAAACTCATTCAATCGGCCTCCAAAGAGGTCATCAATACCGTGTGCGAATGTTGTTTGAACGTCTTGAAAGGCACGATCCCTTTGTCCAAACACCAGAAACAATGCTTAAGCAAACATCGTCACGTTCTTCGCCAAATGGTTCAAAAGAAAATTCCCATTCGTCTAAAGAAGAAGATGTTGGTCCAACGTGGAGGCATTTTGCCTCTCTTGTCAGGCCCCATACTGAAAGGAGTGTTGGGAACCATGTTGGGAGGACTGGTGGGAGCAAGATAAAAAAGGCCTTCGGAAGTCCCAAGATCTCAGAATCGACCCCTGACAACCCCATGGAAGGACGAAAACTAGCTTTAGTACCTTACAAACGATGGATGGAATACCATCGGTGGCAAGAACAACGTACCCCGCATTTATCTCCCAATCCCAATTTGAGCGAGATGACCCAGTTACAACACGAATTGCAGTCCTTGATGGATCGCCAAGATTTGTCCGAAACAGAAAAATCGCAAAAGTACGGTCAACTCTTGCAACGACTGCAACTCTTTCACCAGAAAGCTTTAGACGAAACAGCTCTACCCACTCTGAAAGATTTTAAGACCTTGATGAAAAGTCCAGCACCATCACCAGTACCAGTACCAGTCCCACCACAACCAGTGACCAAGACAGAAAAAGGAAAAGAAGAAGAAGAAGAAGGGTTTCAAACTCCACCAGAAAAAGTACGCAAGTTAACAGCACCACCTACCTCCAGAATTGGATGGATTAAAAAGATGATGGCCACCCCTTCTTCATCACAAGAGAAAAAGAAAGTGAAGACAGAAGTGAAACAAGAACCGATATCCCCCGCTCAGACATCCTCCTCTTCAACATCTATTGCCGGTCGCACACGCAAAGCATTGCAATCCAAGAAAGTACCCCAAGAGAAAAAGAGTAGCATCCTCCAAGAATGGGTGTCTTATTAACACACCAATCAACACAAAAAAAATGGAAAAAGTCTTAGCCAGCATTTACTACGATCCCTCCCATCCTGCAGGTTACGCAGGAGTTCAAAAATTGTATCGTGCTGCCAAAACTCGTCTGAAAAGTCTCCGTTTACCTCAAGTGCAACGATGGTTACAAGAACAAGCTACCTACACTTTACACAAACCCATTCGACGCAAGTTTGCCAGAAGTCGCACCCGAGTGGAAGGCATCGATCATCAATGGCAAGCCGATTTAGCCGATGTCTCTCATTTGGCCATCTACAATCGTGGCTAGAAATATTTGTTTTGTGTCATCGACGTCTTTTCCAAATTTGCCTGGGTAGTGCCCTTGACTTCCAAATCGAGCAGCGAGTTAGTGCGAGCCCTGCAACGAGTGTTGAAACAAAGCGGTCGTCACCCTCTTCGATGGCAAACGGACAAAGGCACCGAATTTCTGAACCAAGCTTTCCAAAAAGAATTAAAGAAACGTGACATTCATTTTTTTACCACCGAGAATCCCGAAACCAAAGCCAGCATCGTGGAACGTTTTCAACGCACTTTTTGAAAGAACGCATGTGGAAATATTTTACGCATCACCACACTCTGAAGTACATCGACATCTTACCGCACCTGGTGCAAGCGTACAACCAATCTTACCATCGAAGCATCGGACGTGCCCCACAAGAAGTGACTCCCGACAACGAAGTGTTGGTGTTTGAGCGTCTGTTTGGTACGTCCCCGACGAGGGCTGTCCCCAAGAAAAGTGGAGAGTTGGCCGTAGGAGATTGGGTGCGCATTGGCAAAACCAAACGCACTTTCGACAAAGGTTACTTACCTAACTGGACGACCGAATTGTTTCGCGTCACTGGACGAGTGCATGGTCGTCATTCTGCCGTCTATAAATTGGAAGACATGAATGGAGAAGTGCTCAAAGGAACGTTTTATTTGCCCGAGTTACAACGTGTGACCAAAAAAGAAGACCACGTGTACGACATCGAAAGCATTCTCGAACGCAGAACCCGTAAAGTGGGCAAACGACGTGTCAAAGAAGTGAAAGTACGTTGGAAAGGATATCCACCCAGTTTTGATTCTTGGGTCGACGCTTCGCAAGTCATCGACTATAAAAAGAAGTGAACATCATGCCCTTTCACACAGACGCAGCTACGTCGACCACTCCTCCTTCACCCAGATCTTCTGTGCCAGATTTACAAAAACAACCTTTGTGGGTGTGGTGTGGAGAACGTGTGCCTAAAACGCAAATCGTCTTTTTCTGCCAAATCTTCGTGGTGTATTGTGTCATCGGGACAGCCATCGCCAATTTGAGTTTGCAACAAGGAGACAAACAATTGTGGGCCATTTTATTGAGCAGTTGCATCGGTTACCTGCTTCCCAATCCCTCCCTGAAATTCTCCTCGAACGGGAACCACGGGAACCTTGTGTCCAGTGCCAGTGCCAGTCACCACTCCAATAACAACCACAACCAGAACCCCATTTTGGGCGGAGACACTCCTCTGACGTCCAGTAACCCCTTGGACAGCCACAGAACTCTGGAATTATGAGTCACCAAAACCAATTTTACTTAACCTTACCCAGTGACAGTTCCATGGAGGTGTTTCCCCACAACACGTTGTGCTGTTACACGGCCAAATTACCTCAAGCCATCCCCTTAGATCACGAAGCCCATTGGGAATTGGCTTTAGTGGAAATCATTCACCCGACCCAAGTCCTCAATGTCCTTTCCAATCAAAATTTTTTTGATGTGGAAGTTCATGACGAGCAAGTGCAAGAGTACTTGGATAAGAATGTCAAATATGACAAGAAAACCCGTACACAAAATCAAAAGTGGACCTACCACTTGTTCATTCCCCCAGGCTATTATTTTAGTGGTCAACATTTGGTCAGCACCATAGCCACCAGGTTTAATAGCGTGTTTCTGAAAGCTTTGGAGAGTGTCAGAAAAAGTGTCACCATGGAATACCACAAAGCAGCTCGTCGCTTCTCGATGAGATTTGATGGGAGTAAAATCCTGTCCATTTTATTTTGTCCTGAATTGTATGACATGCTGGGCGGAGACATAAACATGAGAATGGTCATGATGAAGAAAAACGAATTACCCATCGTTTACGACAACGAGTCTTTTATCAAGTTATTTCGTACCCCGGTAGAACTGAACCAAGGATTGAATTTGATGTTCGTGTATTCCGATGTGGTGGAGTACAACGTGGTGGAACACACCTCTGTACCGTTACTGCGTGTCATTCCTTTCAAAGTGGATTCTGCCACGAACGCTGACGAGGAAGATGGAAACACTTACCACGTCCACCGCGAATTTGTACATCCTCACTATTTGCCTGTCAGCAAGTCGTATTTGGACACGGTCAACATTACTATAAAAGGAGATTTGGAACAAAATATTTCATTCACCAAAGGAAAAGTCACGGTGAAACTCCATTTTCGAAAACGGTTCTCTCACGATTCGTAAGTCATGTATCCAGTGTACCGAGGGGTTGCTCGACAGCGAGGACACGGTTTAGGAGATATGCTGAAATCGGCCTTTCGTTCTTTGGCTCCAGTGTTGAAACCGATGGTGACACGCGGATTGCACGCCTTGAAAGATGCGGCACTGACGCAAGGCAAAGAATTTCTCCAAAATGTCATCATCGACAAACAAAACCCTAAAGAAGCCTTCATGAGGGCTGGCAAAAATGTCTTGCTGCAAACGGGCAAAGACATTTTGGGTCGCCGAGAAACACCTATAAATGCCCTGCACGCTACCGAGTCAGGCATTCAGCAAGGACAAGGCAGAAAGAGACGACGAAGAAAACACCCTTTCACCAGACGTCTAAAGCGAGAAAGACAAAGAAAAGAAGAACCATTCGAGACTTAGACGTTTTCGATTATTGAGACCCAGAGAAAAAATGATGCACCGAGAATCTTGCGCTTGTTCCAAGACGGAACTGGACCTGTTTGCCATGCCCCCCCCCCCCCCCCACCATGATGACGATGCAAGAATCCCAATGGGTGGAATTTCACCCCGTCTCCTCATTGACTGATTCCGCTCCCATCAAGTTCGAAATTAAAGGACAGCCCGAAGATTACATCGATCTGAATAGCAGTTATTTGTACTTGAAAGTCAAAGTTCTAGATAAGGATAATGGTGCAGTAGAGGACACTGAGAATATAGCTCCCGTCAACAATTTCATGCATTCCTTGTTCAGCTCAGTGGACTTGTACTTGAATAACAAACTGGTCAGCAGCAGCATGGATACTTACCCTTATCGTGCCTACCTGGAAAATCTCTTGACGTACGGAATAGATGCCAAGAACACTCATCTCAATGCTTGTGTGCCGTGGGAACCTGACGAAGCGGGCAAGTTTGACGCAACTGACAATGACGGCTTTGAGGAAAGACGAAAGAAAATCACAGATGGACAGAGTTTAGAACTGATGGATCGTTTGCATTTGGACATGTGGTTGCGAGAGAAATATTTGCTGAACGGCGTAAATGTCCGCTTGAGACTGAATCGCAGCAGTGCCGCTTTCCATTTGTTGGCTGATACTGCTGCTGACACTCCTAAAAGCAAAATCGAGGAGGCCAAACTCTACGTACGACGCGTGGAAGTGTTACCCAAAGTGGGAAACGACATCAGTCAGACGTTGAGCAGAACGACCGCCAAGTATCCGATCCGTCGCGTGGAAGTGAAAACCTTCACCATTCCCAAGGGACAGCGATCCATGATCGAAGATCATCTGTTTCAAGGACAGTTACCCAAACGTTTAATCCTTGGTATGGTCGAGAATTCAGCCTTCAACGGAGCCTTCGCTGAAAATCCTTTCCACTTTCGACACTTTGACGTGTCCAAGATCGAAGTCAGTCGCGATGGTAAGACCTTGTGTACCCGAACTTTCGAAACTGACTTTACCAAGAAGAATTACTTGAGATCGTACTTGTCCCTGTACGAAGCCACTGGACAGTTAGGGACCAACACCAGTCACGGCATTACGTACGACGATTACGCAGGAGGTTATGCTTTTTGGGCTTTCGATTTCACTCCAGACCAAGGCAGCGACGAGGGACATTTCCACCCTATAAAATCCGGCCAGATTCGTGTGGAACTTCAGTTTACTAATGCTCTACCAGACACGGTGAACGTCATCCTGTATGCAGAATTCGATAATACCATAGAAATTAACAGTTTGAGAGAAGTCATTCTAGATTATTAGAAACCATGGAAGACTGTTATCCCTCTTTACCTAGTGGAGAAACTTTGAAGATGGAATGTGAGGAAACTGTGGAAAAAGAATCCCAAGACAAAGACGAAGAAGAAGATATCATGATGAAGTCCAGATGGCCAGAACAAGAAGCCCATTTAGTCTGCTGTTTTGCCAAACACTTGGTCGAAAAAATGACGGAATTGATCAAGAAAAATTGCTATGGATGTCAAAACGATTATCCCAGTCAAATTCAACACGATAAATGCCTGATGCTGAGTCAAGAAGAAAAATTGGACGAGTATCTGGACGATGCTTGGAGTCTCATCTCGGACGAAGACGTGTTGCACCAGTGGTATAAAGACTTGTGTGAACATTCTTGTCCACCATTAACCACTCAAGAGATCCATCGTATCGAAGCTCTCCTAAATCAAAGTGAGGAGACGAAACGAAGAAACGGTTATTTGTCAGACATTTTCAAGCAAAAAGTCAGGATCGAATTGACGACTTATTATTACCTGTGAAGAAGAAAAAAAAACAACACACAAAACATGGATACCTGGGAACTTTATTACCTTTTGAACCACAGTTCGTATACGGCTTCTTGGAATCCTGTCGTCTGTGCTAAAGATGAACTCCCTCATCGCAAACCTAAAGACCATCAAGTTTACGTGATCAACACGGACGAAAGTCATCTCCCAGGAACCCACTGGGTAGCCGTCTACTTTCCTCAAGAAGGATGTGTGGAATATTTCGATTCGTACGGATTGCCCACTTTAGAAGACGATATCATCGACTTTATGAGAAGAAATGCTCAGACCACCCCATTCAATAATGTGAAATTACAAGGCACAGATTCCTTGGTGTGTGGACAATATTGTGTGTATTTTCTGCATCATCGCAGCCTGGGCTATTCCTTAGAACATTTAGTGACTCATTTTGATCCTCGTTCTTCTTCTAGAAACGATGTGAAAGTAGATCGATGGTTTTGTGACCATTATGCTTATCTTTTGTCTCAAGCTAGGAAACGTAGTGTCCATCAATGGCCTAATGACTTCCAACAGTGGAAATCACAATTTCATTCACAACGTTGTCAGCCCTGTTTAAAGTAGATTGTGAATTGAGAAAAAATGTTTGTCATTTTTTTGAAGAAAAAATGTTTGATGTTATAATGTTGGATTATTGTTTAAAATATGTTAAAGTTGTTGGTTAGTGTTAAGTGATTTTTGAATAAAAAATGTTGTGTTTTAAAAAAAAATGCCTTTGTCTTTTGTTTAGCTATAAGAATGTTTGATTGATGCTCTTTAACTTCTTACTATCCCTCTCATGACACTCATTGAACGTTGCAACTCGAAAACCGTGTGGGGGATATTTTCCTTCACGTCCGCGCTTTGACTTTAAGAACCGGGGTTGTTTCCAGTCTAACCATCCATTGTCGACTCATCCTCCTACGAAGATGTGCTCCAAACTAGCTAAGCTCAACAAAGCCTACGTGAATTTGCATAGGGTCAGACACAGTCTGATACCGAAGCCAGAAGAAATAGAGAATGTGAGAATGTTAAAAGTCACTGAAGACCTGATAGAAGAGCTCTTCAGAGAAGAAGTGAACAGGGAGAAAGAAGAATGGACAGAGAAGTACAGACTTCAAAGACAGCAGCAGCAGCAACAGCAACAACAACAACAACAACAACAGCAGCAGCAGCAGCAACCTGAAACTGACAGAGGCTTTGTCGATTGTCGTATCGACACCAAAGAGTTCTTCTTCTCTTTCCGAAGAAGCAGACCTATCGCCAGAAAGTCTATCCTCAGAGGACACCGCATTCTTAGAAACTAAAAAAGATTGCCATAGCAAAAAAAAAAAAAAAAAAAAAAAACAGCCCTTTTCAGGGCTACCCCAATACTCAAGAAAAGAAATAACCATCAATTTGCCAATGTGTGTAGGTAGAGTAGTGTGAATATAAACACTAACTCTTTTTTAAAAAAATGTGTTTGTGTATGTGTTTGTGTATAAGATTGTGTGTTTGTAAGTGCTCACGTAGGTTGGTGAGGATAGTAGATTAAAATGCTGTCTTTTTTTTTTTGGTGTTTGAGGTGTAGATTTGGGGTTAGATTGGATTGCTTTGCGTATCCACAGTCTATTGAAGTGGTTAATAACAAAAAAATTTTAGAATAGGAATGGGTAGCATAAAAAAGTGAGTGAGTGTTTCTTTTAGGTCCGCGCGTTGTTTTTTTTGGTCATGATCTAGGTAAGATCAATTTTATGTTTTTAGGGGGATGTTTTCCATCACGTCCGCGCTTTCAGTATAAATTGAAACTCGCTCGGCAGTCTAGCTACCCTTGTTGATTGATCAACACCACCAGAAGAATGAACACCAAAATTGTGAAACTGCTAGAACTCCAGATGCACCTGGAATATGCCAGGCGCAAAGTAAATGAACTATCCGCGGAAGCCATAGTAGAAGAGGCAAGAATAAAGAAGGAAGAGGAGGAGAGAAGAGAGATGGAATAGGAGGAAAAGAAAATAGGAGAGAGGATGACTTACAAGATACCAGAGACAGAGGATTGGGGTGCTGAAGCCAATCATCCCGCCTCTGCACTCCCAAGAAGAAAGGTGAAAGGAGACTGGGGAAGAAGATGCGTGTGTGGCGCCAGGCCAGGAAGGTGCATTCATTAGATAGGTGCATCTTGAGTTCAAAAAAAAACAACAGCCCTTTTCAGGGCTACCCCAATACTCTAGAAAAGAAATAACTATACATTTGCCAATGTGTGTGTGTAGGTAGAGTAGTGTGAATATAAACACTAACTCTTTTTTTAATAATGCGAGTGTATGTGTTTGTGTGTTAGTGATTGTGTTTGTAACCGTTCACGTAAGTTTGTGTGAATAGTAGATTATGGGTTTTTTTTATTGTTTCTTAGCGTATGTGGAGAGTATAGTTTGGGTTTTATTATATGAAATGAGAAAAGTGGGGGATGTTTTCCTTCACGTCCGCGCGTTGTTTGGTCATGATCTTGGTAAGATCAATTTTATGTTTTTAGGGGATGTTTTCCATCACGTCCGCGCTTTTCGTATAAGAACCCACAGTATTCGTCGTTCAAACCATTCTACAAAGAAGATGGCTTCGAACCAACTTGACAAAATGCAAAAATTACAAGACGTTTTAGACAATTTAGGAATGACGGAACAGATGTTAGTGAGACTCAATGAAGACCACTATTCCTATAGTCCCCATCGTGTAAAGATGGAAATTAATAACTTAAGAAAAGTGAAGGACATAATAAGTGGTGTCATGAAAGAGATAAAGGAGGAGAAGGAGGATGAAGAGGAAAGGATAAGAATACGAAAATGGAATGAAAAAATTGAAAAAGAAGAAGAAAATGAGAAGAGGTAGAAAGAAGAGGAGGAAGAGAAGAAGAAAGAAGAGGAGGAGAAAAAAAAAGAAAGAAAAGAAGAGAAAGAGTGTAGGAGAGAAAATAAGAAGTTGGTGGAGAAAAAGAAGAAATTAGAAGAAGAAGAAGAAGAAGAAAAACCAAAGGCCCTTTTCAGGGCCACCCATATTTCTCGAAAAGAGAATGACTTTCCATTGCCTACCCTTTTTTTAAAAAAAATTTTATAAAAAAAAAATCCCATGTTCAATTCCCCTTGAGGCTACAGTGACCCAAGACTTTTTCCCATGTTCAATTCCCCTTGAGGCTAGAGTAGCCCAAGACTATTTCCCATGTTAAATTCCCCTTGAGGCTATAGTGACCCACGATTTTTCTCCATGTTAAATTTCCATTGAGGCTATAGTGACCCGGGGGGGGGGGGGTCTGTAATGCTGATTCCCATTGAGGCTATGGTGACCCACTTTACTACTTCCGTTGTCGATATTTTTTTATTGTCCAGTGATCCACCACATATTTATCATTAGTTGTTTCATGTTGTCCTATACTCCTTTTCCTCGTCATTGTTTGTTTTGTTACATTCCGTGAGATGTCGCTACTGAGCATTCTGTTTGTACCTAAACTGGGATGGTATATAAAACTTGCTCGTGATTTTGTAATATCTACTGCTTTGGGTACCATCATTTTTACATGTTATCCATATATTTCTGCTCTCGTCTAGTTCCAAGAAGACATACAAAATTAAGGATATCTTTTAATTTTGAGTAATGTCTTTGTTTTTCCTCTCCTAATTTTTAATTCGTCGCTTTTGAAGTTATGACATTTCTTGGGGCGGCTCTATCACCTTTTTAGGTGTGATAGTAAAGTTTGTGAACTAGTCATGGCACTCTGTTGCTATTTCCAAATTACTGAAATTCACTCCGTTTAATTGCCGTTCTATATATGTGAGAGATTGTCTTCTACTCCATTTAATTTGTCTATGTGCTTATCTAAAATTCTAAACAGGTACGTATTGGCACATAGCCCGTTAAAAAATCAATCATGTCTTCCACACTTTTGGCTTAAGATACCCCATTCCAATACAAGTCTATCAGAACATAAATATTTATATCTTGTGATATTTGTATATATGGCTTTGATATTTAATTGATTGTCGAAATGCATTACTTCAAACATTTGTAAGCTAATGTGTTGACGTGATCAACAAAAAGATGTGTATCACCATGAATTGAGAAATCAAGTTTTTTTTCTTCTCCATGCTAATGTTATACATTTAGTACAAGTTAAGGCCTTATCAAGATCATTTCTTCTTTCAATAGTAATAATATGAAAGAAACTTTTAATATGCGTTGTGATACTAATTGTGCAACATCAAATGTTATTTATTTGATCACATAAAACAATTTGGCATCCAATATACTGGACAAACCAGTCAACAAATATCTAAACGTATGAACCAACAAAGATCAGATATAAAAAAATTATATCGATCAATCATTTTTATATCATGTTGCCGCACATTTTAACAAGAGTTCCCATACTTTGCATATTTTTTTCTTTCAACCTGTTGTTATAGCTGATTCTGAGATGGAACGTCTGCTAAAGGAAACCTATTTGATTCACCGTCTTAATACGATATATCCAAAAGGTCTAAATTCCAAAACACTATACGACATTCATTAATCAAATTTATTTTGAATTATGTTCCCTGTTTACAATTATTTAAGAATATATTTATATTATTCTTAAGTACAGCTAAACTTAACTAGTGAAAGTATAAACTAATATCATAAAAGTAAGTTTACTAATTCTTTAAAAATGAAAGGGCATTATAAAATTAATTCTCAATATATTATTATTAATTATTTATAAAATACTTGATTATAAGTATTATACACACCATAATATTTTATTATATAAATTCAGTTCTGATGAAATCCTGAACATTCGTCAATAATATATCAAGATATATTTTTTTTAAAGTGTGCATTGTACATAATAAAAATATTAATAAATCTGGTTCTCTCTCTCTTATATATATATATATATATATATATATATATATATATATATATATATATATATATATATATATATATATATATATGAAGATGCAATATGATTCAACAGATTGATACATGTACTTCAAATAAATGTTCTCGTTTCTGGATTTCTGGATGGGTTGCCTAGATTCCCAAATAATCTCACTGTTGCTATAAATCAGAGCAAAAATATATTATTTAAAATTATTTTTTCCCCAAATAGTCCTGTGCCCCTCCCTCAAAAAGTCCCTATGTTGAGGAAACATTTATATACATGTAATGAAAATTGTTCTATATCAAATTTCAAGCAAAACACATTTTTTTTTTATTGCACTGGCTACAATGGCTATATTTTAACCAATTTGATTCTCCTAAAACCTTATATACATACGAAAAGAGTAAGCCTCTTGTCACATGTACTGTACTGTATGAGGTAATAAGAGCGATAACTAGAAATAAATATCATATGTACTGTACTGTATGTGGTAATTAGAGTGATAACAAAAAAGATTTCACATGTACGGTACTATGTAATGGAATTAGAGAGCTAGAAATAAATATCACATGTACTATACTGTGTAAGGTAATTAGAGTGATAACTGGAAATAACTATCACATTTACTGTATTGTGTAAGGTAGTTAGAGTGATAAATAGAAATAAATATCACATGTACTTTACTGTATATGGTAATTAGAGTGATAACTAGAAATAAATATCACATGTACTGTACTGTGTAAGGTAATTAGAGTGATAACTGGAAATAAATATCTCATGTACTGTTCTGTGTAAGATAATTAGAATCATAACTAGAAATAAATATCACACGGAATGTACTGTATAAGGTAATTTGAGTGATAACTAGATATAAATAGCACATTACCATACTGTTCAAGGTAATTAGAGTGATAACTAGAAATAAATATCACATGTATGTACTGTGTAAGGTAATTAGAGTTATAACTAGAAATAAATATCACATGGAATGTACTGTGTACAGTAATTTGAGTGATAGCTAGAAATAAATATCACATGTACTGTACTGTGTAAGGTAATTAGAGTGATAACTGGAAATAAATATCACATGTACTGTACCGTGTAAGGTAATTAGAGTAATAACAAAAAAGATTTCACATGTACTGTACTGTGTAAAGTAATTTGAGTGATAGTTAGATATAAATAGCACATGTACCATACTGTGCAAGGTAATTAGAGTGATAACTAGAAATAAATATCACATGTACTGTATTATGTAAGGTAATTAGAGTGATAACTAGAAATATCACATGTACTGTACTGTATATGGTAATTAGAGTGATAACTAGAAATAAATATCACATGTACTGTATTGTGTAAGGTAGTTAGAGTGACAACTAGAAATAAATATCACATGTACTGTACTTTATATGGTAATTAGAGTGATAACTAGAAATAAATATCACGTACTGTACTGTGCAAGGTAATTAGAGTGATAGCTAGAAAAAAATGACATGTACTGTACTGTGAAAGGTAATTAGAGTGATAACTGGAAATAAATATCACATGTGCTGTACTGTGTAAGGCAATTAGAATCATAACTAGAAACACATATCACATGTACTGTAATGTGTAAGGTAATTAGAGTGATAACTAGAAATAAATATCACATGTACTGTATTATGTAAGGTAATTAGAGTGATAACTAGAAATATCACATGTACTGTACTGTATATGGTAATTAGAGTGATAACTAGAAATAAATATCACATGTACTGTATTGTGTAAGGTAGTTAGAGTGACAACTAGAAATAAATATCACATGTACTGTACTTTATATGGTAATTAGAGTGATAACTAGAAATAAATATCACGTACTGTACTGTGCAAGGTAATTAGAGTGATAGCTAGAAAAAAATGACATGTACTGTACTGTGAAAGGTAATTAGAGTGATAACTGGAAATAAATATCACATGTGCTGTACTGTGTAAGGCAATTAGAATCATAACTAGAAACACATATCACATGTACTGTAATGTGTAAGGTAATTAGAGTGATAACAACAAAAAAAAGATTTCACATGTACTGTACTGTGTAAGGTAATTAGAGTGATAACTAGACATAAATATCACATGTACTGTACTGTGTACGGTAATTAGAGTGATAGCTAGAAATAAATATCACATGTACTGTTCTGTACTGTATAAGGTAATTAGTGTGACAACAAGACAAAGATAGCGCATGTTCTGTACTGTATAAGGTAATTAGAGTGATAACAAGACAAAGATATCATATGTTCTGTACTGTGCAAGGTAATTAGCGATAACAAGACAGAAATATCATATGTACTGCAATCTATAAGGCAATTATGTGTGTGTGTGATTTCGATTTTTAACATTGTTTTAACAATTTTAGTCATATTGCTACAATGTCTACAGTGTGACAGTTTATAGTAATGTCTAGCACTGGGGCATCATGCTGCAGACATGTAGCATCACATCCTACCCAGTCACATTATCCTGCCACCAGGTTGACCAGTTCTAACACTAAGAGGGTGCTCACCAGTTATTATGCATTTTTGAGAGAGTTATGTATGTAAGGTGAAGTTGTTTGCATTTGAAACATGCACAGTGGAGAGAATAATGGCATACCTCTATGCCACTTTGATGTAATGTGGCTGACATTTCTTTGGATATTGTACTTTTGGAAATTGTACATGATCTAAGCACACCGCTAACTAAAATGTCTGCTCCTTTATGCTAAAAAAATCAATCTGAATTAATCTAAAGTACACTATCTTTAGCACCTATTAAAATAGGGAAAATGAACTTTGCCCAACTAGACAATACCAGCTTCTGAAAGTGCAATGAATGAATTACTACATATATAAAATGTAAAAAATGTTATTGGCTCTTTGTTTTACAATTTACCTCTGAAGTCCAGGAAGTTAAAATGACCAAGTGGAGCTAGCAGTTTTTGAAAGGTGCACATCTGGACTAAGGCCAAGCTGTATACTCTATTACCCATATTACACCCATTAATCATACACCAAAATAAAGGGAATTAAAGGTTCTTTTTCAACAATACCTAAGATATACAAGGTCTCTTTTTTAAGTAGCCAGTATAACCAGTGAGGAAACCCGGGAAAATTCTTTTCTTTAAAATTCTAACCCTATGCAAAATACGGAACTGTAGATTAGTATGAAATTAGTATGAAATTAGAAATATTAAAGATATAGATTAGTATGAAATTAGAAATATTTTATAAACATGGTGTTTACTTTATGTTGCACTACTGCATTTTAAAAAAAAATGTACATTGATCCATTCTTTTCTCTTACCCTGTACTTTGAAGTTTACTGACACCATACTCTTGTACCAACCCTGTACTTTACCTGGATGCATAAAGAATAAAATTATAACCAAATCTAGGTAGTTCATGCTGCATATATACCCCATGAATTGCATATATACATATACATATATAGCCCATGAATTGCATATATACATATACATATATAGCCCATGAATTGCATATATACATATACATATATAGCCCATGAATTGCATATATACATATACATATATAGCCCATGAATTGCATATATACATATACATATATAGCCCATGAATAGCATATATACATATACATATATACCCCATGAATTGGATATATACCCCAAGAATGGTTCAAAATACCCATGTCAGTGTTTACTCAATAAAGCAATACCGAATTTTCCTAATTTTGATCATATACAGCCCTGTTCAATAATTTTAAGATCTTGTTTTCAACTGTTTAATTGTTAAAATTTCATGGAAGCTAGAATGGTTAGTACATTTCACTCTCACACTGAATGTAATGACCAGTCATTCAATTTCAAACTCATTCTATTTTATTTAATTATTTTCAAGTTTTAACAGAGAGCAAATGTTAATTTGTTTTTTTTTAAAAAGTTACAATATCTATTTTTTCTAATGAATCCAGGCAACAAAAGTGAAGAGAAAAGTTTTCATTCATGTTTTTGATATTTAAAATTTTTTTAATTACAATACAGGAGAACCTCAGCATTCATGAGGATCCCCACAAATGAGGAAATCTGTGAATACTGTACTATACTGATAATAAAGACTTATGAGCAAAGAGCGATTTATTCCTAGCAAAAAAATAACAACATTTTCAGTGTAAAAAAACCCAACAGTAATCAAGTGATTAATATGTATACTTATGTAATAATGTAATAATCAAGTGATTAATGTTGCATATTAATTTAATAATGCAATAATCAAGTGATTAATATGTATATTTATATAATAATGCAATAATCAAGTGATTAATATATTTATGTAATAATGCAATAATCAAGTGATTAGTATGTACATTTATGTAATAATGCAATAAACATGTGAAGTATGTAAAATAAATGTAAAATAAACAAAAAGCCTATCCGAGGACTTGCATTTAATCGTGCACGGGAAGATTGCATGTGTTGGCAGGGCACATTGTGAATCGCAAATCCATGAATAGCAAGGGTTTCCTGTATGTAATGTCTGCTTGCAAATATTTAAATTCTTACTGCATATAAGTGAAATCTATCATTTATTTTCAATTCATAAACAAAAATTTATTTAAATTTAATGTGACATAGATCAATGTATTATTTATGTATGTTATTTCTTTTCTTGTTTCATGGTACATTTGACAGTGCAGTTGACATTTCATCAAACACATGTACCGTTATGCATTACCTTTATCACAAAGTAATTGCCATTTTTTCTTATTGAAATGATCTATTTATGTATTGTTCAATTTTAAGTTATTACTTTAAATAATCTGATAATAAATATTTTCTCACTGTTTAATTTACATTCACTTAAATTTCCTTATATATATTCCTACAATATGGGTTTTGATCTAAAGGAACACGTATGCATGATTTTATATCAGTGTGATTTGCTGTTTGTAATGTATTTATTCTTCTGTCAATCCCCACTGTTTGAACTCATCTCAATGTCATGTCTGTCTATAATCTATGTACTTACTGTCCTCTATCCATCTGTGGTTTGACTGTCTATCTGTCTACTTGTCTGTCTTACATTTCTATTCAAACATAATTATAAATTTTTCTGATTCAATAAAGAAAACAATTAGACTAATCATCATAATCACATACATTTATTTTGCACATATAATAAACATAATTATGAAAAAAAAAAAGATTTTATATAATATTCTTTTGTATTTCAGAGTTCAATAATTATTTATCCATGTAAATTATTTCCTCTATAAATTAATAAACAATCACCTCATGCTCTCCTTTACCTTCCCTTAGCATTTAGGTCACACTGCAAATTAATAAATCTGCTTCCATTTAAAACAGAATTACGCCTCTGAAAGGTGTTGACCTGTAAATAAATAACTCAACTATTTGCATGTGTTAAGTAAAGTAACCTAGTACAAATTTAAACAAAGAAAATAAAAATAAAATATTTCACAATGCAACCTGCACAACTGTTATCACAAATTACCACAATATTTATATCTGAACACAACAGCATTCAGATAAAAACTGTATAACACTGTGACTAAATAACACAAGAGATACATGTATAAAGTGATATTTAGTGCAGGAGATGTCAAGAACATGTCATACATATTATGGATCCATTTAAATAAAAATGATAAAATTCCAAGACCGTTGCTGAAGATCCCACCAGTATGCTGATACAAGACATGTGGTCTGTAAAACAGTAGTTGTCTCCCCTTAGCTAAAAACACTTAACATAATAACCCCTGGAGGTTTTTGTCGTTTTCATCTGAAATTCGAGTAGGAAACACATTTTGAGAGCTATTTCTGAATACATCCTAAAACATCAACTTCCAGGTGATCTTCCACTAACATACTGTCTAGCTGTGTTAGAAACATTGTTTTTCATTGGCTAGTTGGCTTGCGCATGAGCAGAAGAATAAAAGTTGGAGTTCTATTTATTTTTTTGCTTAACAGACCCGGGCCATTATTTTCGTATCGAGACCACTCTTTATTCTAAATGCACATCTTATCCTACTTTTTGCAAAGATTCATCTGTCTGTTTGCAGTTCATACTTGTCTGCTTTAGATCTGAGACCAAAAAGTCTAAAATCCAGACACAAAATCGGATTCCGACCATGAGCAAATTTTGGGTAGAAAAAAAATCGGGTCCAGAAAATGAGGTTTTTTTCCCTCTGTATTTTGTAGTGCAACTAGAAATTCCGATTTCTTTGGTATCAGTGTAGAGCTACATCTGTTTACCTTTCTATAATACCACCCACAGGGCTACCTCCTGCCACTTAAACTCGTCACCAGGGGTTAATGTGTTAACCAATAACTTGAGTTGTGAGATATATCACACAACGATTAACATACATATCCTCCTTCCCTCTTTTCCTCCCTGCCATGACAAGTTGACAAAACCTGAATTAATTTTAGTTCTGGTGACCTTAAACAAATTATCAAGGTCACTAGTTTATATTTCATATAAAGTATGGGATGTTCACTTGAGTGTAAGATAACTTGGAAACAATTTGTGATGACAAATGATGTTATCTTTTGATGCTCACAACAGTGTTGTATGAAGCAATACAAGGTACAGTAAAGTCTGTTAATATGGACACACAATCAACGTGACACATACTCAATATAGACACACAAAGGACTCAGAAATGTTTGTAAATCATGTATGCCCATAAATACAGACAAAACATTGTCCCAAAACTAACCGATATAGAAAAATGTTTAAAAAATGTAACAATGGCATTAAACACTTGCGCAGGTATCTATATACAGTGTGAATGCAAATATGTATACCAGATTTCAGTCTACCTCAGATAGTAACAAGGATTTTGTAAAAACAAAAATGTCCAGGCCCAGAGAGAAAAGAAAAAGTTAAATGAATGAAAAAGTGTCAAAATGACTATCAAATAAACTAAGATTAAATAATATAACCATTGTATTTCAAACAAGGTTTTTGATCAAGGAGAGAGTTTGTTGCTGGCAGCTATTCTAGGGCCACCCCGTATGTAAATATCCAATATGGACTGTTGTGGTGTGAGTGTGTGTGTGTGGGAGGTTATCAGAACCTGAAAAGATTTGGGACCCATTCAAGGTATGTAAATATCCAACTGGGTGGTGGGTAGCCGGGGGGGGGGGGGGGGGGGGGGAGACAGAGGAAATGAGAGCTCAGTGCTAATACAATTTATTGGAAAATTTCCATTATGGTATGAGAATCTAACCAGATTTATCTATATATTATTAAAAATATGCCCACCAAAATATATAAGAGATTGCAGAATACTGGTCAGTTCATGAAGTTCAAACTCGAAGTTAGAAAAGAATGCAAGTGTACTCAAGGAAAAAGTTTCCACTTTGGAATCTGAACCTGTATATGTACAGAAACTGAACTGCAGAAGAAAGGCAGTTGGTAAAATGGATATCTGTCATGCATATCACCATGTCATAAAAATGATACACATTATTTCACCATGGCTTAAAAATGATACAAATATGTTCATATCACCATGGAATAAAAATGACACAAATATGTTTATACCACAATGGCATAAAAATGATACAAACATGATCGTATCACCAAGACAAAAAAAGGATACAAATATGCTTTATCACAATGGCATAAAAATTATACAAATATGTTTTAACACTATTTTGTGAATAATTCATAACCAAGCCCATCAAAGAGAAATACATGGAAAAGTTGGAAAATTATAATGACTTCTTTTTATCTCTTTTCAATATGCCATGTTAATACAGTCTGCATGTGAACACAAAATTGTGCAAATTGTTTTAAAAAAGTCTGTAAAGAATTGAAAAATAAAGCCACAGTAAAGAGAGCCTAATTAAATGTTGGTCCACAGCAATGTATCTAAATATCCAGTTTTGGTCTGGTTTGGTGAAACAGTTATTGAAGTATATCTTTCTTTACTAGGGAAATGTAAACAAGTTTCTGGTGAAAAAAAAAAGTCAACAAGAAGCCTAAGTGGGTTCGAGATCACTCACCTGCCTGACATTTACCTAAATGCAAAATACAAGAAGTTGGTTACCCAGTCTGGGTCAGTTGGATGTTTTCTGTAGAAATGTTCAATGACACTGTTGAGTGAACATGTTATGTTGTTGTTGTTGTTGTAGGGTTTAATGCTAGTTTTCAGCACAAGATAAGCTATACATGGCAGCCAGTATAAATGGTAGAGGAAGAACTTTGGCAAACTCCAGAAAGAACCACCAACCTATGAGAAGCTGAACATGTTATGAAAACAACTATTACTGGGAGGTTTCCTCCATTTTTAGTATCCGTATTATTTCTCCAAAACTGCAAGACCTTTAAGCTAAGATACTTCCTGTAAGTGTTGGTCAATTTTTGTTGATTTTTTTTTTTAATAGATAAAATTGCCTAAATCATTTTTTTATTTGGCAGCATTTTTTCATAGCGGATTGTCATGATTTACACAAAAAAAACATTCAAAGCCTTTTATGCCAAGATGCTTTCTTTTAAACTTTGGTAAAATTATGTTGCAGTTTTTGAAAAGCCATTTAAAAGGTTTTTTTCTATCTTTGATGCTTTCTGTCAAATTTAGTCAAATCTTTTTTATCAGTTTTTGAAAATAAGTTTATTTTTTCTATTTTTAGAAACAGCATCCATGTAATATGGCAGATTGGCATTATACACAAATGAGAAAAGTCTTCAGGCCTGGAGGGTCAAACTTGGCATCATACACAAATGAGAAAAGTCTTTAGGCCTGGAGGGTCAAACTTGGCATCATACACAAATGAGAAAAGTCTTCAGGCCTGGAGGGTCAAACTTGGCATCATACACAAATGAGAAAAGTCTTCAGGCCTGGAGGGTCAAACTTGGCATCATACACAAATGAGAAAAGTCTTCAGGCCTGGAGGGTCAAACTTGGCATCATACACAAATGAGAAAAGTCTTCAGGCCTGGAGGGTTTCTGTCAAACTTGGTTCAATTCTGTTCAGTGGATTTTATTTTAGAAGTTGTCATTTTAATGTCTTCTTGCTGTTTGGAATGGAAGCCATATCTAGGGTTAGATTGGCATCATTTCTAAAAACTTTAAAATCCTTCATCAAAATGTTTCAAAATTCTGCTGAGTAGTGTTTGAGAAGTCATTACTTAAAGCATCTGAATTTTTAATAATGGCTTCCAATTTGATGGTGGATTGTCATTATTTGTGCAAATCTAAAAGTCTCTTGCACTTTGTGTCAGATCTAGCCAAATTATGTTGACTGGGTTCTGGGAAGCCATTTATAACTTTTTCTATTTATTTAGTAATGGTGCTCATGCAGGTCGGCATTATTTGCATCGGCTTGAAAGATCTTCATGCCTGGGTTATTCCTGCCAAGTTTGGTTGAAATCTATCCAGAGGTTTTTGGAAAGATGTTGAAAATAGCAGTTGTCTAAAGATACTGATGGACAATATAGCATAGCAAATGCAGGGCAAATAGCACAATGCCATGGGATGCGGGAAGTTGTGGGTTCGATCACTGACCGAGTCATATCAAAGACTTAGTACAAAAATAGTACTAACATATGCCTCGCTTGGCGCTCAGCATTAAGAGTTAGTGTTAAGACTGGTCAGCCTGGTGTCAGGATAATGTGACTGGGTGGGACATCATGCTACATGTCTGTGGCATGATGCCCCTGTGCTAGACATCACTACAAACTGCCACACTGCAGACATGTGATATGACTGAACAATTGTTAAAGCAACATTGAAAGTTCAAATCACACACACACACAAAGGATCCTTGCACAAAACTAATGTCGGAAAGACTCAGATAAACAATATTGTGAAAGATAAGGAAACGATTCCGCAGAAATGGGAAGGTGAAATGGACAGAGAAAGAAAGATTGTTTGAGCCAGGAGATGTTTATATCCTGATTTGAATGACAAGAAAAAGCAACAATTTTGTCAACTGAATTGGGATATGATGACTTTAACGGATGGTTGCACAGATTTCAAGTGTCTATTAAGTGTTCTGTCCTTAGTGGAGAATCAGCTGATATTAATAATGAAGTTGTTGAAGATTGGAACAAAAGACTAAACAATATATGCATGGGATATGACAGCAGGGATATTTTTAATTGTGACGAGACTGGTTTGTTTTTTAGACTGTTACCAACAAAGTGACAGATGATGTGATCTGTAACATAATTATAAAGACAGTTTTAAAACTATATCAATGGCTATTCATAACATTCTTTTGAAAATGATGAAACAGTTTGTTTTACATTTATTTCACAACATGCATGTAATTGTTTAATGAAAATATTAAATGTTTTAGAATTAAATGTACTTGTGACTTTCTTCATATGTATTTACTATTCGCATTTGTTACCCCCCTCTAGAAAGGCCACCCTCATTATAAGGCCACTTCCCTGCTGCAATAGGTGTGGCCTTATAAGAGGGGGACTACTGTGTACATGGCAGGCTATATAATTGGTGGAAGAACCCAGTAAGAACCACAAACCCATGAAAAGCTACTGCAGTCATTATCACATACCATTAATGGCCAAGCCTGAGACTCGAACACACGTTATAGTGGTGACATGGCAGTGATTAGTAAAGGTGAGTACTTTAGAAAACTCGACCACCCAGGGCCGCCTAAAAGAATGTGAAAAATAAATTTAAAATAAGGCTGGTCATCAAATTCTAACCAGGTCTTTGGATGATGACATTCCGATAAATGGACAGACTGGGCAACACCAATACGTCTCACTCCTTGTGGGGGTGACACAATTTCCCCCCAAATTCCACTAAAAGATTTATATTTTCCAAGCATTTTAGATAAATACGGATTTTTTCATTTATGCACAACAAACTGACATTTCCTATTCACGTAATTATAAATTTTCCTCAAAATTCATGCTGATAATTTGAGGCACAAAGTTAGTTATATGCACATAATCAATAAGACATATGTTGATGCCTCTCTTGCCCACTTTCTTGCCTTTTAGCCACTCACAGAATGATGGGTTGGCTTTAATGGCAAGGTTGTTTTTAATAGAACCTGTGAAATGCATTATTACATATGGCAAGTCTGGGGTTAATACTCCCTGCCAGCAGTAGAAGATTCTCTCTGGTCTACCTTCGCTGTAAACTTTGTCCAAACAATCGATCAGTTTATCAACACTATATGTATTTGCCCATAAAGACTGTATAGAGCATGCAGGCCAAAACTTACTGTGCTCTTGAACAATGTTACTTTGATAGAAAACCACCGCTTGTAAACCATTTTTATTCATCATGTTCAAAGTCAAGCTTTCGATATCTAAATATGGACACATTTTGTCCCCCAAAATTCCTTTTATCAAAGAAATACACTGCCCATGAGTTTCATCTGTGAAAGCATAAAAATGATTGAAGTCTAAAAGTACCACTTCCTTTGGATGACTTTCCAAAAATTTGTAAATCTCTTTTAGGCCTGTTTCAATCTTTTCTGCATAGAATCCATGAACAAGGTAGAGATCCGTCATCTCTTTCCGTGTGGCAACTCGAAAATCAAAATAACGTATTCCAGCCAAAAGCTGTTCTGTGAATGTCATGTCTTGGGTCTTTGACCAACTAAGCATCACGTGTCTACCAAATTTACCAAACATTCTGACAATGTTTTGGACACTTCCAGGTTCATCTGGGGCCAAGTCAGAATCTGGATCCAAGCTGCTCGTTGCGGAGTCATGAGAACCTGTAAGAATTTTTTAATTAAAATTTTAAACTTGCAAGAAAAGGCATATAATGAATGCATTTTACCTTCATCTGAAGGTCTGAATCACACCTGCAAAACAACTTTATACATCTACAGCAGTTTTTAATAATTTTCCATTGAATTTTTAAATGCATTATATTTTGAACTGCTAAGCTGAGTTTTGCAACACTATCTGGTGTAGTCAGAAATTCAAAAAGGGGTGACAGTAGTTGGAAACAATGATATGGCCAATCATTTTGGAAAGAAAAAGGGGCCAAATGGGAAAAAATATTTATAGGAATGAAGGAACTCTACAGGATTTTGGAATATTTCTCAAAAGGACAGGGAACTATCATTGTTCCCTGAGAATCCCTTTGCAGACATTCGAGTTTTCTTCCTTGTTTCTATTTAGCAATAAATTCTCCCATTCCTACAACTGGTTGCAGTGCTGTAACTGACAAGAGCTGCTTATGTCAGCAGTTAAATCTAAGTCATATACCTCATAATATTTCATCCAACCAAATATTTGTATTCACTCTACAAAATCTGTAACAAAATGTTTTTTAATAACCATAGCAACTAGCTTGTTAAGCCTGTTGTTTGTAGCGAAAAAGAATTAAAAACAGCTTATATTCTGTCGTGAAACTGATAGTGCAGAACCACATGGGAAAAAGTGTGTGTGTAATTTGGATTTTTAATATAGCTTTAACAATTTTTGGTCATATTGCTACAATGTCTGCAGTGTGGCAGTCGATAGTGATGTCAAGCACTGGGGCATTGTGCCACAGACATGTAGTATGATGTCCTACCTTGTCATATTATCCTGACACCAGGCCGACCATTCCTAACATTAACCTCATAGTACTGAGCTAGAAGCGAGGCAGATGTTAGTACCATTTTTTAAAGTCTTTGATATGTCTCAGCCAGGGTTTGAACTGACGACCTCCTGCATTTGAGGTCACTGGTGCGGTCGCGTGTGAAACAGAGAACCTCTTTTGACTAACCAGATTAAAATTCTTGACCATTGATTTTGACAGAACTGGTTGAATGAAGAAAGACAAAATAATACAATGACTCCTACACTTGAACCCAATTACTAAAAATAATATTTTATTTACCCAAGAGACGGGTAGTGTGGCCTTTAGTTTTCTACCAGGCAGGCACTACTTACATGTAGCTGGGCTTGTGTTGGTGTGTGCAGAACTGCCAACAATACCTATCTGTGTGATAGGTTGCTAATTTTGGTTTTATCTTTTACCACATACCAACTCTGTAGACCTATGTTTCTGAACATATGAATTTTCTTTTACTGCGTTGATGTTTGTGATATATCAGTATGCAGTAGATCAAACTTTCACTGTCATCCGATATTTACCATGCCCCTTACATCACTGCAAAATTAAATTTGTTATATTTGGGGTAATATTTCAAATCCTTAATTGACTGTTGCATGAATACCATTATGTCATAAAAACAATATCTGGGGGAGACCCCCCAATTCCCTCCATATAGGAGGGGAATCCCCTCTAAAATTAATCCAACTGCAGCTGGCATATTTTGTGCATTTCATGCACAGCTTTTGTGCATCTCAGTCAACTTATGTGTTTCTGTAACAAGAATGCTGGCACGGATATCCGCATTAAATCATATGCATGTATGTATGTATGTGTGTGTGTGTGTGTGTGTGTGTGTGTGTGTGTGTGTATCTATATATATATATATATATATATATATATATATATATATAGTAATGAATCAACAGTGAATAGCCAGTATATACATAGTAAAAATCTGATTTGAAGCAGGAGGCTAAAATTCTGCGGTGAGAGAGGTAATCATGTGTCTCATCATCCATAGCGGCTGAAACATTAGCTGATTTAACAGTGGACTTGAATAGCACAATACCAGTTCTTGTTTCTCAGTGAGCTGTCAATGGCAATTAGGTCATCTTAAATTTAAAAGATACCAAGTTCAAATGAGGATCACAATCTCTAAAACAAATAAAAATCATCATCACTATATTTTGTTGTGCTGTGAATGACAAAACTGTGTGTGTGTGTGATTTGGATTTTTAACATAGCTTTAACAACTTTTCAGTCATATCACTACAATGTCTGCAATGTAGCAGTTTATAGTGATGTCTAGCACTGGGGCATCATGCCACAGACATGTAGTATGATGTCCCACCTAGTCACATTATCCTGACACCTGGCCGACCAGTTCTAACACTAACCTCATAATGCTGAGTGCCAAGCGAGGCAGCTGTTAGTACCATTTTTGTAAGTCTTTGGTATGACGTGGCCAGGGATTGAACCCACGACCTCCTACATCCGAGGTGGACATTCTATACACTAGCCCACCGGAGCAGTCGAATGACAAAACTGGACTGTTGAGAGAAACTGGTCCTCTATTATTTTCAGTGATGAGACAATGGTTTTGTAAGATCAGGAAAGGAAGATATTTGTGTGGTGAAAACCTTCAAGGAATGGAAACCAGAATGCTTTGGAATATACAGTAGTCTTTTTTCCAGCATAATCATCTCTTACATGGTTTGGGGTTATATGATGTTTAATGGAGTCAGCCTACTGACACTTTTAAAAGGTATCATCAACTCAGAAAGGTTAATAAATATACTGGATCAGAATCACTGACCTGGTGTTCCAAAAAAGAAAATTCAAATGTGGGTGGGGTGGGGTGGGTTCTTGAATAATGTAATTGTCATCCATGTGCATGTTTCAACGAGAGAAACTCAACTGTTGTAATAGACATTTGGCAGTCAGTAGATCTCACTCGTATAAGACAACTTATAAGTCTTATAAAAGTCTTTACCAATGTACAGGCTGCCATAAAGCAAAGGGAGCAATTACAAAATACCAGATTTTGTATCATTTTCTTATAAATTCCATTGATACATGCTTTTACATGAAAACAACATGAAAATTACGTTAACAACGTCATGTGAAGCAGCTATTTACTGATGATCCTCTACTGTGCGTAAACTCTCCTCCTACCCACCCACCCCCACCCCCACCCCCCTTACGCCCCTAAGATTTTTCAAATAAATGACCATCTGCAGACGTTAAATGGGTAATTCAAATGTAATTTTAAGAGTTTACTCAGCAGGTTTAAAGCCCATAAAACGACCATGAATGAGCTGACAAAATAATGTCATGAAATACACATGGCAGAAAAGTCATCGTACATCAGAGTGAACACCCACCCATCTATAACTTTCAGGCACATATTTGTATATTTAAGTAAGATTTTGATACCTGGAATTGCTAATTCATTCAGTGGCTTATTTCTGAGATTCTCTGGTAATGTACCCATCCAATTTTCGAAGTTTTTACACTCAGCGGAGGCCATTCCTTTCTTAGTGACCGTGCAAGTTTTCTCTCTGACACAACATGGCAAAATGCAAGCCATTGTTTATGAAAGAGTGACAGGCCTTCAAACCATAAGGGGAATAAATCTATAAAAACTGCAAGTTTATTTGAGTGTATTATTTCCCTTTGACCACAAACGGTTAATATCTACTTTCGCAAAATATTAGTATTGTCATCATATTTTTTATTTTATTTTACTGTGACTAATTTTGTGTCTCACTGATTACAAGATGCATATTCCAACATAAACGTATTTAATCTGCAATTAACATTGCTTCTCGCCGATCAATTATGGAAAATCATGCTATCTTTGTCCATAAAAAAAATCTGTGACAAAATAATGGCATCTACATTACGAGCTGAGCTTGAACATTCAATTTTTATATTAAAACTAATATACGGAAATATTTTTTTCTTCACTACTGCCACTGCAGAAGCCTAAAATCAGGCCGAATAACATTTAAATACTTGACCAGTCCTTACTAATCCATAGGTATAGTGTTACGACTGTAGGGTCTTAAACTATGAAACAGAAAGAAGCAAAACCAGCAAGTTTAGTAAAATCATCTAACAATTTAAATCTCTATGTTACCTAATGAAAATGTAGGATTATCATACAGCATTGTGAATTAAATCGAAAATTATCATAAATGTTCTATCACAAGTCCAAAAGTACAGAATGTTTCGAATGAATTCCAAGAGTCTTGAAAGTCTCCATCTTTCGCAATGTTATAATCCAGAATGTCTTTGAATGAATCCTCAATAATCCCAAAGAAGTGTTTTAGTTCGAAATGCCAATGAGCACTTTGTAATTCCAATTAATAATTTAAATAAAAGGTTGCTCTCAAATTATAACTGAACACAACAATAAATTCGGATCATAGATTCACAAAGACTGATATTAGAACAGGAATGCAGACTTGTGTACATAACCTTCATTTGTAGACAAATTGTCACACGACCTATGATGCAACAGAATGCCACGTAATTCCCATGGATGTGGGTCATTTCTAGAAGAAAATTCCATCAAAATGTCAACAAGTTCGCTTCCAGAACATTCTGAGGTGAAAGAGCTATATCGACATGTTGTTTACAAACGATTATTTTCTTCATGTAGAATCTGCAAGCATTGACAAAAGTTAGTTATGTTAATATGTTTACGAATGACCCTATCATAAAGTACACTCTAAAATCATGGATATACATAACAATATACCCAATCATCAATTAATTCTTTGTTTAAACAGAGGTACCCCCCCCCCCAAAAAAAAAAGAAACACACACACACATGCATACATACACACACAACCACTGCGAGTTCGTGTATTTGTCGCCGATGTTGTGCCAATAGTATTCGCACACTCTCCCATTTGTTTGTACTTCACTATGGATTTGAAAAACATCAAGAAATTTCTTTTAAAAATGCACAGAACGTAGTAATTTCGTCCATCAATTTATCATTTCTAACCTGATTATCGCCAGGGGGTCCTAGATGCTGTTAAATTGTTGGCGTTTCGAATTAAACTGGATTTTCTTTAGTATTACGATCGCCATATTTGCATGGGCGAGTCTATGTTTTCAAACAACAGATGTGAACAAATTCAAAGTCTTTGATAATAACAATAATTTAGTAAATTTGGGGTTACTTCTCTTTGAACACGTGTATATGAAAAGTTCATCATTTTTATCTGTTCAATTTTGTTTTGAAATACTAAAACTATTCATTTACTTCGGGAGATTCCATTCGTTTTGAAACACCAATAATTTCACAAAGTTAGGGACCCCGTGGCAACAATCAGGTTATAAATTATAAATTGATGAATGATTGACTAAGTTTTGTGCATTTTTATATCTTTAAGTAGTGGTGGGGGTTTACAGCAAGAAGTGGAGGGGGGCTGAACTAGTTATGGTGTTATGGTGGTGGTGGGGAGAGATTTCTGTATCAATATATTTGGGAACGTGCCGCCGATTTGGGTGCATTTTTCCAGCCTGATGGAACATCAACAGTGTCGTTTGCTTTAATTAAGTGCATGACTGGGTCATCTTCTGAGTTGAATAGGGTAATTACTTCCTTGGGGTTTATCACCTACTAATGTGTGATATAATAAAACAGTAAGGTCACAATTGTAAGGTTACCTTCAAAAATCTGCAGGTCAAGGAATTTAACATAAAAGTAGTACGTAACTGGGTAAATTGTGTAGTTCATGGACAGCAAGCCAAAATCCAAATTTCGGTGATATTTCTTCTGGCGTGGCTATGTCCGTGTGTACGTTTTCATTTTGTATTAGCAATGATAGGTTCATAACGGGTCGCTGTAGAAACGATAGCCAGGATAATATTTTTAAAATCATAATCATTTAGCAATATGTGATACCAAAATAAAAACAAATCAAATCCTTTCCTGGATTTGTGTAATTGAAGTTGTGAATGTCTTCCCTAAATTTACACTACAAACACCGATTACTAAACGTAAGATAAGTTTTATGTTTTTGATGATATCGTCAGAATATAATTATATCATCATCGTCATCTTTTTAGTCGTTGTTTATCATCATCACGCTCGCAATCAAGATCACATGATGACTATCACGACCATACGATTCCCACCAGGATCACATGACCACTAACACAATGACATGATAACTTTACGATTATATGATGACCACCGTGATCACATGATCACCCTTGATTACACTATCACCATCACAGTCACCGTTTCATCAGTAGAAACTTGTATAGACTCTATTCGCTCTTTGAAATGTATAGGAAAACAATACGTTTTGCACACACTCTTGTTTATCAGTGCCAGACAGAAGTGCGCGGTTATATCGGCATTCCGGTTTACAGAGAAATATTTTCCGGTGGTAGTTTTTCACCGTACCGGTACTTCGGTAGTTCCCATCAACAAGGAATGTACGGAAATTGACGAGTAATCTTGTTGCTAATTTAATGACATCAACAGCATGTTTAAATTTTTCATGCCCGATTAAACAAAATTTAATATTATATTTTTATTTTTTTGCAAAACAGTTTAATTTGTCATAAATTCATTTTTGAATATTACAGCTATAATTATATTTTTAATTTTTTTTATCACATGTATGACACGTGGCACACATGACAGCGTCTTAGCCAAATGGGATGTTGTGAAAGATATTCGAGTCAAATCCTTGTGGAAAAATTTTGGACTAAAATCTTTTAATTTTTAGATATTTACGAGCGCATGTTAATGTCTGAAGTACATGCATTCCTTTGTAAGACGGCAAATCAACCATAAATTTTCATGAGAGAAGTTATTTTCTCTTTGAGGTTTACATAATTTGCGTATAATTTGTTTTCTAGCCCTCTCAGACAAATATCTTGCCCGTGTGTTGGCATCCCACTCAAAGTTTCCCTGCCTGTTGTATTATATGATGTCAGCACACTGTCTTTTACAGGATGTCAGCTATAGTTTAAGCTGAATCTTCTCACCTTAGTTACAGTTTTTAGATTATAACTCATGCAATAATCATCATATACATATCAAATTCATCTATTATAACGTACTGACCATTCAGTTTTCGAAGGGAGGGGGCTACGATTTTCCTTTGAGTTGAGATATTTTCTTTTCTTTTATCTCAGTATAATTCGTTATTTTACGGTGATATTTTGCTATAAATGACAGCAATATATTTTTCCATTTATTGACAGACGATTTTTTTTAAAGTGCCAGGCCCCTGCCGCAAACATTAAATTGGTAATGCCACTCAAACCCCACACGCCTATTTACTCGTGGATTTAAAACATACTACCCCTCGATTATTTGCGATTTTGTTCGTACCTATTTGTTTCACCACTGGTGCCAAGACGGAGGACCTGTCGTGTACACGTCCCCTTCGTCGACTTAACAACAAAAATAAACAAAAAAATCTATAAAAACCTCAGACACGTTGGGTCTGTCTCATACAGCGTCAACATGACGTCCCTTCAGTCTCATCTTCCCGTCAAATTGATTCGTGCCTTGTACGGCATCGGTCGCGAAAAAAATCCACAAATATGTGCTCGTGTCTTAGAAGCTAGTCTCAGAGAAGTCTTACGATGGTTTACCGTGGCAGCACGTCAATTACTGCAAGGCATCATTCACATTCCTCATCAAACCAAACGCTTTTTTGAGAGTAACAAAGTAGCCTTGACGCAACTGGCCGATCCCCGCATCAACACTCAAACCAAAAAACAAATCATTTTGAAACCTGGAGGTAGCTGTTCTCTAGGAGGTGTCACCATTCGTTCCCTCTTAAAATGAGATCCCAATGCCCCCAACGTCCTTCCCAAGAAACAATGCCACTCCCAAGAAAGCCAAGCAGACCCAGAAGAAGAAAAAGAGCAGTGGTATCAAGACCAGGTGACAGCAACAGAAAAAGAAAACCCTATAGAAAACGAAAAGCCCACAGAAAAAACCCAGGAAACAGTTTCTTCCCGCAACAGGCCACGACCAAAATCGATATTGACCGAGTCTTCAGTAGCCTCATGTTCGTCCACTTCTCCGTTGCTAGTGATGCCAGCCAAGCCCAATTTGACAACCCGTTCTTCCTCATTTGATGAAACAATGGAAACCCGCGTCTCTAAGAACTTCTCCTTCAGCCGTGACACCCTCCTCCTTTTTAGCTGCAGTGGCAACTCCTCACAAAGTACCTGCCCCCAAAATCAACGTCCAAAAGAGATCATTCATGCTGCAGGGTTTATTGGATTTGTCCAAGCAAGAACTGTCCCGATTTAGTCCGTTGCGAACCCCTGTCATCAAGTTGATACGACGCAAAGACAATCAGTGGCGACGCATTCCAGTATAATAAAAGACCTGCGGTAAAGGACAGGGATCAGTGGTTTTGTGATCCTGAACGTCCAGAGAAGTCCGCTAAAAGTAGTGCACACCACTCTCTGGCTAAAAAAGGAAAGAAAAGGAAAGGACTGCCTCCAAGTTTAGCCAAACATTGGGACATGTTGTCTGTCCTGTCCAAAGCTCCTTCACCCATGCAAAAAAAAAAAACCCTCATTCAAACAGCCTCCAAACACGTCACCGATATCATGTTTGAATGTTGCCTGAATGTCTTGAGAGGCACGATACCTTTGTCTCCACATCAGAAAGAATGCTTAGCCAAGCATCGACACGTTCTTTGCAAAATAGTCCAAAAGAAAATATCCATCCCTCAAAAGAAGAAGTTGTTGGTACAACGCGAAGGAATTTTGCCCATGTTGTTAGGACCCTTGCTGAAAGGAGCATTGGGGACAATGCTGAGAGGACGCATAGGAGCAAGATAATAAAGGACCAAGAAGATAAAAGGGACCGCTGGAGTTAAACTATCTCAAACGTGACCATCGAAATCCGATGTAAGGACGAAAACTGGCCCTAGTGCCTTACAAACGATGGATGGAATACCATCGTTGGCAAGAATAACGGACCCCGCATTTGCCTCTCAATCCTCATTTGACCGAAATGTCTCAGTTGCAACACGAATTGCAATCGTTGATGGATCTCAACGATTTCTTCGTAACAGAAAAACCGCAAAGGTACGGTCAACTGTTGAAACGACTGCAACTCTTTCACCAGATATATATAGACGAAACAGCTCTGACAAATCTGAAAGATTTTAAGACCCTGATGAAAAGTCCATCACCACCACCACCACAAACCTCAGCGGTCAAAACAGCGCCACGAATGCCTGAGGAAGAAGAGGTACGAGAAGTCTTTCAAACACCCTCATCAACTCCCATTCCTAGTAAGACTGAAGCCTCCTTGTTGACCCCTTCTCCCCACTCCCCAACGAGAAGAACTTAAAGCTTGGGTTAAAAGATGATTTTCACTCTTCCTTCGACAGAAGTCAAAAAGAAAGAAGAGAAACCAGAAGTGAAAAAAGAAAGGAAGAACAAAGCCATCCCATTACCAACGACACCACTGCCACCACTACCTTAGACTTCTACTCCCGTGGCACATCGGACACTTAAAGCCGTTTACAAACCACCATTTCGCCCCATCCAAAGTAGTATCAGCGAAGAGTGGGTGACTTATTAAAAAATGGAGAACGTGTTAGCCAGCATCCCATCATGCAAGTAACGGAGGAGTTCAGAAATTGTATCGTGCTGACAAAACTCGTCTGAAAAGTCTCCGTTTACCTCAAGTGCAACGATTGTTACAAGAACAAGCCACGTACACCTTACACAAACCCATTCGACGAAAATTTTCCAGAAGTCGCACCCGAGTGGAGGTCACATATCATCTATGGCAAGCCGATTTAGCCGATGTCTCTCATTTGGCCTACAATCGTGGCTACAAATATTTATTCTGTGTCATCGACGTCTTTTCCAAATTTGCCTGGGTCATACCATTGACTTCCAAAGCGAGCAGTGAGTTAGTGCGAGCCCTCAAACTGGTGTCGAAACAAAGTGGTCATCACTATCTTCGATGGCAAACCGACAAAGGCACATAATTTCAGAACCAAGCTTTCCAAAAGGAATTAAAGAAACGAGACATTCATTTTTTCACCATCGAGAATCCCGAAACCAAAGCCAGCACCGTGGAACGCTTTTCAACGCACCTTGAAAGAAGGCATGTGGAAATATTTTACCCATCAACACGCTCTCAAACACATCAACGTCTAACCGTAACTAATCCAAGCGTACAACCAATCTTTCCATCGGAACATCGGATATGCCCCCAAAGAAGTGACTCCCGACAACGAAGTGACTATTTCTGAGCGCCTGTTTGGTACGTCCCTGACGGTGGCTGTCCCCAAGAACGGTGAAGTGTTGTCAGCAGGAGACTGGGTGCGCAGTGTACGTTATCGAACGCATTCTCGAACGAAGAGCCCGTAAAGTGGGAAAACGCCGTGTCAAAGAAGCCAAAGTGCATTTGAAAGGATGTTCTCCCAGTTTTGATTCTTGGATAGACGCTTCGCAAGCCATCGACTATAAAAAAGTGACCATCATGCCCTTCAACATAGCCTCAACCGCTACCACCGCAGTGACCATTCCTTCACCCAGTTCTTTTCTGCAAGAACTACAAAAGCAACCCTTTGGGTGTGGTGTGGAGGACGTGTGCCTAAAACACAAATCGTCTTTTTCTGCCAAATCTTTGTGTATTGTATCATTGGTGCAGCCATTGCCAGTTTGAGTTTGCAGCAAGAAGACAAACAGTTGTTGATCATTTTACTGAGCAGTTGCATCGGTTACCTTCTTCCCAATCGTTCCCTGAAATACTCCTCTAACGGGAACAACGAGAGTCTTGTGTCCAACAACCAGTCACCACTCTAACAATGACCACAACAGCAATCCTCTTTTAGATACTCCTCTGACATCGAGTGACCCCTCGGACAGCAGCAGAACTCTGGAATTATGAACAACAACAGCAACCGAGTTTACTTAACGTTACCCAGTGACAATTCCATGGAGGTGTTTCACAACAATACTTTGTGTTGTCACACGTCCAAATTACCTCATGCCATCCAGTTAGATCACGAGGCTCATTGGGGACTGGCTTGGGTGGAAATGATTTACCCTACACAAATCAAAAACATCACTGAAACTCAAAACACATTTGCAGGTCGAAATCCTGAACGTCCAATTGCAAGAATAAATAAATAAAATCAGGTTTTCAGGTGAAACAAAGTCAACAAGCAATTCATCATTCAGCATCTACACGTTGAAAATTTCGGCAGGTTATTATTTTAGCGGTGGACATTTGGTGGACACAATTGCTGACAGGTTCGAGGCAGCGTTAGGCAAAGCCCTGAGCAGAGTAAAAAAAGTGCAAAGCTTGAGTTCCATAAAGTGTCTCGTCGCCTACTGATGAAATTTTAGGATATCTAAACACTGTCCATCAGGTTTAATGGTAGACATCCACAGATGGTACCACAGAATCATAGCCGGAAGATCAACTGTAATATGGATTTTTAGCAGATGCCTTCTAATTTACCTAAACTAAACGAAGCCTACGTGCATTTGCATCGTGTCAGGCAAAGCCTGATACTGAAACCTGAAGAGATAGAGAATGTCAGGATGCTGAAAGTAACCGAAGACCTGAAAGAAGAGGTATTCAGAGAGGAAATCAAGAAGGAGGAAGAAGAATGGACGGAGAAGTACAGACTTCTGAAGCAGAGAGAGCAGAGCAACAACAACAGGAACCAGGCAGAGGTTTTGTCGACTGCCGCGTGGACACGAAAGAGTTCTCCTTCTCTTTCAAAAGAAGCAGACCCTATCATGTGGGATAGCCTGCCGCCAGACGGGGACAGAATCTTAAACGATAAAAGATTGTCATAACTCCCCGTCCACAAAAACAGCCCTTTCCAGGGCTACCCAAATACTCTAGAAAAGAGACTATTCCAATTGACAATTGGTTTGAGTATGGAGTAGTGTAACTATAAACACTCACTCATTTACTGATATATGTGTGTATGTGTATGTGAGTATGTTTGTGTTTGTATGCGTTCGCGCACGTTTGTGTGAAAGGTAGAGTGTGTGTTTGTATGCGTTCGCGTATGTTTGTGTGGATAGTATATTTGGGGTTTGTTTTAATCCTCTTCCCTCTGTGTGGATAGTATATTTGGGTTTTTTTTTCTTCTGCCCTCTGTTGTGTGTGTGTGTGTGTGTGTGTGTGTGTAAGCGTTCGCGTACTTTTTTGTGAATAGTAGAGAAAGTGTTTGTATGCGATCGCTTACGTTTGTGTGGATAGTACATTGTTTATTTTTTCTTCTTCCCGTGTGTGGATAGTATATTTTGGGTTTGTATGCGTTCCCGTACGTTTGTGTGAATAGTAGAGTGTGTGCTTGTATGCGTTCGCGTACGTTGGTGTGGATAGTATAATTGGAGTTTGTATGCGTTCGCGTACGTTTGTGTGGATAGTACATTCGTGATTTGTTTTCCATCCCTTCTATGGTGTTTGTGTGTGTATGTGTGTGTTTGTATGCGTTCGCGTCTGTTTGTGTGGATAGTAAATATTGTGTTTGGATGCGTTCGCGTACGTTTATGTGGACAGTGTTTTTTTTCTTCTGTCTCTTTCCTATGTGTGGATAGTATATTTTGGGTTTGTTTTTTCTTCTTCCCTCTGTGGTGTGTGTGTGTGTGTGTGTGTGTGTATGCGTTCACGTACGTTTGTATGGATAGTATATTTGGGGTTTTATTTTCTTCTTCCCGTGTGTGGATAGTAGATTTTTTTTTCTCCCTCGTCCCGTATGTGGACAGTATATTTGGGGTTTGTATGCGTTCGCGTGCGCTTGTGTGGATAGTATATTTGGGGTTTGTTTTTTTCTTCTTCCCTCTGTGGTGTGTGTGTGTGTGTGTGTGTGTGTGCGTTCGCTTACGTTTGTGTGGATAGTAGTGTGTGTGTTTGTATGCGTTCGCTTACGTTTGTATGGATATTATATTTGAGGGTTTTTTTTTCATTTTCCCGTGTGTAGATATTATATTTTGGTTTGTTTTTTCTTCTTCCCTCTGTGGTGTGTGTGTGTGTGTGTGTGTGCGCGCGCGCGTTCCCGTACGTTTGTGTGAATAGTAGAGCGTGTGCTTGGATGCGTTCGCGTACGTTTGTGTGGATATTATATTTGGGGTTTGTATGCGTTCGCGTACGTTTGTGTGGATAGTATATTTCGGGTTTGTATGAAAATAGAAGAAACCCAACAGCCCTTTTTAAGTACCACTCATATGCCTCGAAAATATTTGCTTTCTTGCCTAAATCTTTTTGGTTGGTTGTATTGTTGTTTTTGTGACAGATTGATGTTCATCAATCTATGTCTATGTGTTATATATGTCTATGTCTCAACTGTATTTGTCTCTCCCTAGGGTAGCACGTAGTCAGGTCAGCCGCTTGCAACATTGTTGCCAGTATTCCACCCAATTGAGGTGAGCCTCTTGCTACATTGTTACCAATTTCCAGTACCGTGACGTCACCCACCTGTTCCATTCCTATTGCCCCTATACAACAACTCAACTTTCCCTTGTCGCTATAGTGGCGCAGGGTGATTTCAAAAATGTTGTCGATATAGTGGCCCGGGGTGTGTGTGTGTGTCTTTTAATGCTAATTCCCATTGTCGTTAAAGTGGCCCCATTCGCTACTGATGATTAAGAATCAATATTGTTAAAACTTCTTTTATTAAATTACTATTGAGAAATTAAAATCCCAGGTAGAACTTAGATTGGTTATGAAAGTTTGCTTTCATTGTAAAATCTCAACGAGGTTAAAATAGCAGCGAGGTATACGTTCGAACGAACTCTAACAAAAGCGAAAGCAAAAATGTGAGGGGCTGTAAGTTAAACACAATATACAGCAACAAAAAAATGTACCGACAGATAATAGTGGTGAGACTCAGTTGTCACCGATCTTTGCTCTAAATAAGAAAATATTGGATTTTTCGTCCGTCCCTCCGTCCGTCGCTCTGTCCGTCACGCTATCTTTGGATTTTTCGTCCGTCCGTCGCTCTCTCCGTCACGCTTTCTTTTTCGCTCTGTAACATAAAAAGTGTCTGAGATAAAGAGATGTAACTCGATATACATATACGTCATCGCTAGAATTTGTGTAACTCGATATACATATACGTCATCGCTAGAATTTGTGTAACTCGATATACATATACGTCATCGCTAGAATTTGTGTAACTCGATATATACATATACGTCATCGCTAGAATTTGTGTAACTCGATATACGTATACGTCATCGCTAGAATTTGTGTAACTCGATATACATATACGTCATCGCTAGAATTTGTGTAACTCGATATACATATACGTCATCGCTAGAATTTGTGTAACTCGATATACATATACGTCATCACTAGAATTTGTGTAACTCGATATACATATATGTTATCGCTAGAATTTGTGTTGCGTTTGACATCCGTGGATATTATCTTCAAGTTCAATGTCACTGTTCAATATCTAAAGAATTTTGTTCCTGATGTTTCACTCAAAAGCTGTTTAAGGCACGGAGATGAACACTGGCACACTTATGTTTCTCATTTTGACGGCATGTCATGTACGACGGTCAATGCCATTTTCTTGATCAATGTCACTGATCAGCTGTACCATACATTTATACCCTGTCACCTTTTACTGCCATTTGAGATAGAGCCTTGGAACTTGGTCACTTTTCATGTCTACAGAGTACCTCTAAAGTTCTGTCACAAAGGTGACTGTCATGTTTATTACTGTATACGTTTGATGACCTCGCCGAATTTGCTTGTTTATTTTACATCCATTGCGCAAAACACATTTTGAAAGTTATAAACGCTCACTTGGCGGAGCAGCTTGATATAGTTCTTGAAGTAGAAGAAGTCATGCAGTACGGCCGACCATGGATGAGCGACCACTTATTTTTTTACACAAGTCAGAACAGAAGATCGAACCCAGGATAGCATAGCTGTATACCGAGGGTCGCACCACTGCGAACCACTATGCCCTAGTTGAGTTAGTTAGCTAGGTGGTTGTTGTTTACTTTTGAACTTATTTGGTGTATTCAAAATTTAGAGTTAGCCTGCAAAGAGGAAAAAACTGAATATTTTTCCGTTTGAAGGAGCTTTTTGAGAAAAAAATAACACTATAAGCGTACCCTTATTTTTGTTGCTTAACGTGTTCTAGTTCCAGAACATGTTAATGGCTCAACGGATATTGTTTCTGAAGACTCGTAGCTAGGTTAAATGTCAAATGAGTGCAAAAGACAGTAAAATGACCGCCATGCTTGCTAGTCTGGTTCACTGCATCGAATGCTCCCCGCGCTGCACTCATCTATTAGAAAAGCTGAGTGCAACGCAAGGAGCATACGATGCAGCAAACAAAACTACATACTTGTTGCCATAAATTTGAAATGTTATTAAATTTCATATATCAGCAGTCAGTGTTTGAAGAAGAAAAAAAAAAGAATCATTCATGTGAAGATTGTTAAGCAGACAATATGATCAAGACAGAGGCACAAGCGTGGAAGAAGTTTTAAATGGTTGGTGTGGACCGGATTTGATGATTTTCTACTTGCGTATTTGGCATTACTGTTGTGCAGCTGTAAGACATAAAACAGCACATGTCGGCTAATAGCGAGGTTGCCATGCAATCATTTCTTTATTGTACAACGATAATACTCAGTCATTTGAGATTTCAATATGATATACATTTTGATATGAAAGTGTCTTTTGGGATTTCAGTATCATATACATTTTGATATGAAAGTGTCTTTTGGGATTTCAGTATCATATACATTTTGATATGAAAGTGTCTTTTGACGATTTCAGTATCATATATATTTTGATATGAAAGTGTCTTTTGACGATTTCAGTATCATATATATTTTGATATGAAAGTGTCTTTTGGGATTTCAGTATCATATATATTTTGATATGAAAGTGTCTTTTGAGATTTCATCATAGAACACATTTTTGTTTATGAAAGTGTCTTTTGGGACTTCAATACCATATACATTTTTATATGAAAGTGTCTTTTGAGAAAGTTCTGATGTTTTAGGCAGCTAAATCAATACCATTTACATAATGCCAATTTAGTGTATTTCAAAATATTTGTGAGATATATTTTTTTCACAACGATAATTGTCAAGACCCAAAGTGAAGTCAACAGCTTGAGGACTCCTTTATCAAAATCCTGTTATTACGTGACTGAAAAGTTATGTTACTGTCAGTGATGAAGCAAGGAATAATTACTTTTACATGCATTTGAACTGTAAATATATTGTTCAAGCTACGTAAATTGTTTTCTATACATTACCTTTTGAACTTTGATTAATAAACTATTCTCAGATCAATGATAATTGAAAATTGAAAATATTAAATAAATAAGATTCAGTTATATTTCTTAACTAAAAATCAAAGAGTTTGAATGGGTTGGAGTCTCGGACTCGGCAAACGCAGGTATGCGAGAACGTTTGCCAGTAGTTTCCTGAGGGTCGGTGGTTCTTACCTGGTTTTTCCCTGGTTCTTGTCCACCAGTTATACTAGCCCTCATGTCATGCCTATAGTGAGCTGAAAATGACGTTAACCAACAACAACGTTGCAATATTGTAACCTAGATTAACCTATTGTAATACAGATTAACCTATTGTAACCAAGATTAACATATTGTAACCTAGATTAACCTATTGTAACCAAGATTAACATATTTTAACCTAGATTAACACATTGTAACCTAGATTAACATATTGTAACCTAGATTAACACACTGTAACCTAGATTAAGCTACTGTAACCTAGATTAACCTACTGTAACCTAGATTAACCTACTGTAACCTAGATTAACCTATTTTAACCTAGATTTCGATACTCATCAATTTACTTCAAATTCACACGTACCCATATCTATGTCTTAAATATCAACATCATCCAAACCGTGATTGTTAATAGGATTAATAAAATGATTTTGCAAACATGTGTCAGTTTGATTTACTTCCTTTCAATATTAACCAATGTAAGCAATTAATTACCAGTAAATAATTATACAAGGCGTGCAAGAATGGCCTTGAGAAGTATTTTGCCTTAAAGATTGACTTTAATAGTTAGCAAGTGGCCGGTATCGTGCCATTTATTGTATATCTTTAGACTTTAAACTCTCGTACAGGAGATATGAGAACAGTAAAAATCGAAAGAAACAAAATCGTTCGTCTTTATTGTAGTAAAACCTCGTATAGGATTCAACATTTCTGGACTCCTCTTGTTTATGTTCATTATTATTTCGTCTATAATTACGATATTTCCAGACCAATCATATCTTGAACATTATTAAAATTACTTGACCATTAGGACTGTGAAGACGAGTAGCATACGGCACAGTACACACACTAATTTCATTTTTTTGCACAACATAAATAACGGCACAAGACTGCACTGTGTTCAACTAAAACAGTTTTCATGAATTTAACATGATAGTAACGATGTTAGTATCAAGGAGTACTGAGTATTTGTTTTGCAAGTTTGATCGAGTAAAGGTGTGGTAAAAGATAAATAAGTTAGAAACTATCATACACGAGAATGGTGACTTTTTATATTTGTTTCAAGCTTATATTTTATATTACAATACTGATTTGCATATTGCATTTAATGATGACAACGTATAGATGAGCATAATTAATCCATATAGCAAGTTGAATTAAACAGTGCAATAAATGGAAGAAATAAATTACATATTTTTAATTTCAGTAAATACACATTTGATAAATCTCGCAAAGTTTACAAAATAAATCTATAACGATTTAACAAAAACAATAGGATTTATAATAACAAGCTTAGATTTAAAGCGAAGCATGGTGATTTGGTTTATGAGTGTGTTATTGTAGAAATAACGCAAAATTTAATATATATTTGACATAATAAATATTTTTGGAACGTCCAAATTTGACATATCTGAAATAAAAATAATTTTTTTAAGGATTTAAGAAACGTTGCATATGAATGTTCTGTTGAATTGTTGAAAACACCTGGTTATCAAGCATTAAACATTCTCTGAATATTTGTATGCCGTTTAAAACGAACGAATTAAGTGACAGCGTTGTCTCACCAAAGGTGGATTTGGAAACCAAGACGAAGAGCACGATTTATTACACCCTTAATCCAATTCTGCAAGACTAGTTGCTAACACAAGTATCAATTCAGATGTGGCAATAAGTTAAATGAAAGAAAACAAAAACTGAAATAAGATGAAGTAAAGAAATAGCTAACCGAAGAAATCTTCCAAGAAAAAAACATGAAAGGACAGTTTTTTTAAGAAGAAAAATCGACTCCAAATTTAAAAATTTACTGGGGGAAATGGAAATTGCGTGCTCTTAAAGTTACTCTGAAAAAAACGCATTGTTAACCGAATGGCTTAACAGTACCTTAACAACAAGAATTGGGAGTGTTGAACTCAAACTGGAACCAACACAGGGGTAGGCGTTTTGCTAAAAGCTAATTAATGTTGACAATAACGCTCATCGATAGATCAATATATATGACTTCAGCTGAGCAATCAAAGATATTACGATATCCATTGGAAGCAATGATCTCTCCAAATTCAGTGACTGCAGCATCTTATTGACATGCACAAAACCATGGTTACCTTTTTGGATTGGGACTTGACAGATTCAGCAATATAGTATCAATGATAAATTGGAAAAATTGGACTAGAGGGAAGTAATGCATATATACTTAAAATATTTAAATTTCAGTTTACAGTACAGATACAAACAAATTATTTTCAACGGAATCCTTGTGGTCATTGCTCTTGCAAAAGTCCTGTGACATGGTAGGAGGTGGTATGAAAGACAACGATTTGGAAATCGTTTGCTTCCGGTAGAATGCAATTACTTGCACAATTGGTCAATGTTCAACGAAAAACTGGAATTGCCTCTTTCTATGACTACACTACTAGAGAGATAATCATAAACACAGCATTCAATACAACTTTGACGAACCTTACTTTGGATTATCCTTGAATGAGGATAAAGGATTAATTGATAGTGTTTTAAATATGGATAAAGTGATCTAGAAATATTTGTCCAACTCAGCAATAGATAAAACATCTTAGTGCCTATGCAAGGCCTGCTAAATATGGCTAATTCCAAGTGGTCCTAATTTTGACAAGCGTTTACAAAAGCTAACAAGTATGTTTTTGAGGAGCAACAACAGCACAATAATCATTGACACCCATTGCATCTGACTTGATGTGAGAACTTCTTACGGCAACGTATTGCATGGCATTGGTGATAAATTATCTAACGTCTAACAGCGTATTCATTTTCAAATAAGAAGCAGATAATTACTAAATGAAATGTATGATTATTACGTTTTCCATGTTCA
Organism: Sinohyriopsis cumingii; assembly: GCA_028554795.2. Lineage (NCBI taxonomy): Eukaryota > Metazoa > Mollusca > Bivalvia > Unionida > Unionidae > Sinohyriopsis > Sinohyriopsis cumingii. The sequence continues at coordinate 145,276,467 of CM068826.1, read as the reverse complement.
GGTAGACATTCAAAACAATTATTGTGTTTACCGTGTTCAGGTAGACATCCAAAACAATTATTGTGTTTACCGTGCTCAGGTAGACATTCAAAACAATCTATCAATGATGTTTCAGGCACGAATCGTGACAAAGGTAATACGTGTGCTTCACACACAATAAACGAGCTTTCAATTTGCCTCACAACGGGGCAATCTGTGGAGTGAGTAATTGCAACATGACAATCTGTGGAGTGAGTAATTGCATCATGATAATCTTTGGAGTGACTAATTGCAACATGGCAATCTGTGGAGTGACTAATTACAACATGGGAATCTATGGAATGACTAATTGTAACATGACAATATGTTCAGTAATAATTGCAACATGACAATCTCTGGAGTGACTTATTTCAAAAAGACTATGTTTGGGCTGAATTTGATAGAGACTGAATGCAGAATCTTTTATCAACAAAATCGTCATTTTCTATTCAACTTCTCTGTACACAAAAAAAAAAATTAGTTGAGGTGAATAAGTGAGAGTGAAAGAGATGTGGTTGGAGCTACTGGTTTATGTATATCAGGTAACTCATACTTCATGTACGATTAATGAATGTGGCAATATTTGAAAAATAAAGCAACGAATCTAATCAAATTATATTTTAGTGGTAGACATTTGAAGTGACGATCGTAAAAACAACTCTTTCTAATTAAAGATTTTAAAGAGCCTGATAGGATTTTAGTGGAAAGGAAGGATATTATGTGATGTGATGTGATTTGGATTTTTAAAGTAACTTAAAAATAATTTCAGTCATATCGCTACGATGTCTGCAGTGTGGCAGTTGATAGTGATGTCTAGCACTGGGCAATCATGCCGCAGACATGTAGCATGATGTCCCACCCAGTCACATTATCCTGATACCAGGCCGACCAGTCATAACACTAACCTCTTAATGCTGAGCGCCAAGCGAGGCAGCTGTTAGTAACATTTTTATAAGTCTTTGGTATGACTCGGCTGAGGATCGAACCCACGAGGCGGGAAAGGAAAGAAGGAAAAAACGAAAAAATGAAAACTGTTCTTACTGAAAATGATCATATCACAGATGATGTCCAATAAGAGCTTGCATAAATAGAATCAAAGAAACGCAATTTTAAAATGATGTTTGAATTTCACTTTGATTACAGCGTAACGCGTTTACGCTCTCAACAAAACCCACTTATCATACACAAACAGTGCCACTTTTTATGTTTCACATACTATAATTCCATGACCATATTAAATTAATTTCCTGGGAAATATCCACGTGATTAAATAAGCACTCTTTGTACATTTTGAATTCTTAAATCGTATTTATTGCTCACTTTTAAAAAAAAGATTGAAAAAGTTTTCTTTGTCTTTATCAGTCTGCAATGAATAAAGATGTGACCTTTAATATACACAACTCTCAAACCGGGACATCATTTACCGTATCCATGAGAAACACAGAAACTTTCCAATTCATGAAATGAGCTGGATAATCAGTGGTGTCATATACATTGATGTTATTTTTCATGTCATTACTGTATCGGTCGTTAACAGTCCCATTCCGTACCTGTTTTTCAAATCTATTGTTGGAGAATTAGTATAGCTGAGATTTTGATAACACTGTAAATCGATCGTAAATTGATTCGGTAAATTTTAATATCTAGTGTCACATAAATGTATAAATCCATTTATCTATTAAATACATGTACTCGGGTTTCGTTCTTTATGTACAACGATACCCGAGGGTGATTTATGTGTATTGTACAATATTTCGAAACAGTGAGTTCGGTTCATTCTATGCCACAAGTGCGAAGTGCTTTTGATAGAAAAAAAAACCGATATTCATCAAGCGCACAGACGATGTAGGGCTACGTTGTCTGTGTATAAACGCCTCACCGTAGGACGAAATCTTTACACTACGGAAACGTCTTGTCAGTGAGCAGTCTACCTAAGGACTTGCAAATCTTCAGCTGTAGAGGTATGTGACTTACTTATTAATTTCTTATGTATATTATAAGTTATAAATATTGTATTACCACCTTTATTTTTTGTATATTTTCTATGTAACTCCGGCGTGCGTAGTATTATGCAAATATTTTCTATTCTTGTATATGACTTAACAGGAGATCTATATTAGCAATAAAGTTGCATTTTATCAAGGAATGTTTAGTACCATAGGATTCTTATCAGACACAGATAAGTTCACTTCTGAACCTGTTTAATGCTTTGTAATGCTGTGTCGATAATGTAATTTTTATAACTTACCGTATACAACGTCATTACGTGTCAGCGTATATGCCCGTGCCATTCTTAGGACACGGTGTTAGATTTATTTTCAGGTGATCAGAGCTGACCATAGTGATCAGAGCTGACCGTGGCACATGTGGAGCTGATCCATGGTGATAAGAGCTGACCGTGGCAGCTGTGGAGCTGACCATGGTGGTCAGGGTTGACGGGGTACCAGCTGTAGAGGTTCTTATGGTATGTGTTTAGGTTCGAATAAACTGTAACACAATAAAGAGTGAAAACAACAAGCTTTGAAAAATTTAACAAATAATTTATTTCCCTGGAAAATACTGTAAAAATGAAGAAAAACAAAATAACTTACGGTTTTAAGAATCAAATCCAAAAATAATCCAAGAATAATCCACGAATAAAATTATGGAAGTCCTAATAATGAAATGTTCTAGTGAATTCAAGTGTGAGTCCCGACGAAAAATCCAAGATGGAAGGCAATGACGTATGATGTATCTTGTACAGTGTTGTTGTCTACAGTCCCTTGTATAAACACAAGAAATAATACTCCGGTGTTGGAAATCCGAATAAAAGTTTTAAGAAATGTTTTTATTTAAGAATTCTGTATGAGCACTCAAAATATTTACAGAGAAACGAATTAATCTTTTAGAATCCAAATAATCTGAAGAAAAATGAACATATAACTCGAAAATTGGCTACAACAGAAGGAAACGACTTGACATCAAGTGTTTTAAGCCCAGGCTGAGATTATTTCTCTAAATCAATGGTTATACAGTAAGTATGAGACGCAGAATGGGTACCCGTATGAGGGTCACGTGATCATGTTTGCATCACGTACTCTCAACATGGCCATGAAAAAACCCCACTCATTTTACTCTAAGAATATAAAAAAAGTTGTTTCCATCACTAATACTATTTACAACTTTAGGGACACATATCCAATACAGCCTCGATCTCACCCTTATTACTCTCACAATAAAAAAAAATAACTTGTTCACGTGGCTGTTACTAATTTTGAATTAAGGTCGGGAACTAAGTCAGCTTTAAGTATTTACAAATGAACAGTCAAGGTCAAACTATTTTCTGAAAAAAAATTCCAAATCACGTAAACAAGATAATATTATAATAGCATGTAATAGAATTAAAAAATGTAAAGCTGACAAACAAACAACAAAATTAAAATAAATAAAAATTAAATCAGATACAGGTAACAAGGTGACCATAGAAGTTGACCATGACGGCTGTGGTACTGGTCATAGCGGCTGTGGAGCTGATGATGGAGCTGGCGACGGAGCTGGTTGAATGGTGGCCGTGCAGCTGATTGAACAGTGTGTTGCTGGTTGAGTAACAGGAGATCGGGCGTTGCTGACCGATTGGTGGGCGCTGACTGCTTGATTGACTAAGAAATTGAATGGTGGTCGGTGACAATCTGTAATGCTGACTGCTTGATTGACCAGTGTGACTGGTAGCCAAATATGCCAGTGACGGAGTGTTTTGTGTAACTGCACACATGTATTCTTTTAGCTGTGGGCTAATTTTGGGGTTTGTTATAACCAGTGTTTTGGGACTGTGAAGATATTTTGTATGATATATGTCCCATCGTTTCATCATTTTACTATATAAGTAAAGTACATCATTCTTACTGAGTTAAACACATTCTTTTCGTCGTGTGAAATTATCGTGAATCATTTTTACTGTCTGAGTAAAACACATCATTCTTTTCGAAATTACTGCGAATCATTAGTCATGTCCTTGTACTGTGTAAGGTCATTTACTTGTATTCACATTTATGTTACATTATTAGGTTCATGCGGATTATGTTAATTTGTCCAATATTTGGATCTTATACACGCACGTATTAATCATGATTCCTCAATAAACATTGTATTTGTATCACCATCAAAAGTGTTCTGTTATAAATCCGAAATCCATTCCGGTTATCTTGTTACACTTATTCATTAGCAATACTTGTTCAGATGATAGATATATCTAATATTTGACAAATATAGTTTCCTCTGTATATACTTTTACTGTTATTTTCAGGGTTGATGCAGGAAGTAGGGTTGTGAAAGGAAGGCAGGATAGGGGCAGGAAGGTTGGACAGAGCTTTGTCCATCGTATTGCAGTCAAGTCTAATAAACACTTATATAATGATATTAGAAATAAATTATATTTGAAGAAGAAAAAGCTACCATATTTTAAAAATTATAAATGTTTCTGTTTCTATTCTTCTCATAATCTTTGAATTTAATTTTCACGAGAACAAGGCTAATTCACGTAGAAGCAAATAAATGGCACAAAACAGTTCAAATCCTTTTTTTCTTTTTCTGAATCAAAGTCTCGGAAGTGTATATACAAATTATTAGTTGTAGAACCAGTATATTTTAAATTTAACATTCACCATTAGATGATCTAGGCACACATTTGTTTCCAAACGCAAATGGTAAGCATTTTGGAATCTCATTCACTGTATATACTTATTTATTACAACTACATTACAGTACACAGGGCATAGTGGACAATATCAGTCAAGAAAAGTCACTTTGTAATAGTGTTAATGTTTCGAACGTTGTGTGTGTGCGGCAACCACAGGGGCTTGTCTTGTAACGTTGATCTTTCGGCACTTGAAATGGCAATCGTTCTTGTAGTCCTCTGTAACGAACAGAAAGAAATTGTTTGTCCTTTTAATATCAGAGTTGTTTAATTATTGTCGCAACATCTTGTTTATTTTGTTTTTTTTTCCGGTGGGGAAGGAGTATTTATTAAGGTAAATAGGAGGAGAAGTCTATAACTTGCATCTCCATTGAGGATTTAAAAAGAGCACATGCTTGAATGTACGCGTAATGTTACATAACTTCTATTCCTTTCTTGATACAGTCTTCGAAATAAAATTTATATACAAACACCTCAGATATAAAAGCTTACAGTATTGTAATACAATTTCTCTACCAACTATCTACGTGTCTTATTTTAAAATAAAGAAACACAATTGTCAAACAAACAAACGAACAAACAAGTGTTCCCATGCTCATTTTCCTTAAATTTATGCGACGTATTAGAATATTTATTAGGGGTCAATACAATGACTTTTATGATTCACTAGTCCTCAATCGCTTTAACCATTTCCTCATGAGTTTTCTTCCATCAAGCCACAATAGACATGTGATCATAGGTGCCCGCACATATGAGCAAATGAGTGGGTGGGTGGGCACTTACTTGCCCCTACCCCACCCCAGATTCACTTCCAAACATTTTTTGGTCTAAATCCGTAAAACGCAATAGGTGATCACTACATATTTGCAGGGCCACCCACCCACCCCACGAAAATAATTCTGTGGGCGCCTCCGCCTAAGTTATTCTTAATATATATTTTACTAAAAAAATGCTCAAAAAGGGTAACCAATGTAGTAATATTAGGAAGAATCGGAAAAAATAATCACTTTTAACAGACGCCATTGTCTAATTGTAGTGATGATAAATATACCGATATACACACACACAGATATATATATATATATATATATATATATATATATATATATATATATATATATATATATATATATATATATATATATATATATATATATTAGTGAAAATACAAATTAAATTTGATATTTCGCTGACTATTATTGTGAAAGATTTCTAACATGAAATATTTCAACATCAGCATTATACATTTGCGATTTTATTTTAAAACATAACAGTCAATTAATACTTATCAGATGTTCACATGGAATTAAAAGTCACAAATAGCACAAAAAAGTATTCAAAGCATTATAAGACATGCCAGGAAACGTTAACCCTGGAAACAGAAAAGTTTGGAAATACATGTTGACAACCCGGGAAAGGGGAATATTTTGACTACCCTGGAAATGGACAAGTTTTGACATACAATTTAGCTGACAAACTGGAAACGGACTACTTTTGAATACACGTAGCCAACCCTGGAAACACATGAGTGGACTAAAGTGGAAAATAATATTTACTTTAAAACATTTCATCTATCCAACTCACCTACTGAATTAAAGAAAATAATATAAGGTTATCATAAATGAAACAATGAAACATACAAATCAAAAGATTTACGCTAACATATTTACAAGCGGCAGCCCTTTTCAACAGGAAAACACCCCATAATAACAACCCATAAAAACAACCCATAATAACAACCCATAATAACAACCCCTAAGGACAACTTCATACTGAATTTTTCACCTTATCTTCCAAAACTCAGACTTATTAGTTGCTTCGATAAATTTCACCAATTTAATCTAATTTTAGCAAAATATAAACCAATAGTTCATTATACCTACCTACCTATATACCTACCTACCTACCTACCTACCTACATACATACATAAATACATACATACATACATACATACATGCATTGATATATGCATGCATGCATGCATACATTCATACAGCGTTATTATTCCCTTATCTATACTGAAATTGTAATATCCAATTGTATAATGCGTCTTATATTTGTCAATTGAACATGGGGGGGGGGCCGAATTTTGGTACGATTTAGACCAACATTTCTGATTTTGGTTGGGAAAAGCTCGTTTTACTTTGTTTTGCCTTTGTGATTCAGATAGTTTTTGTTCCACAGTCAGACAAAAATTCATTACCTATGAAACAGCACAGCTGCCGAGCATTCCTGATTTGGTTATTTACCTTAAGGTTCGGATACGGCCGTTTATGTAGATGTTCGCAACAACCTTGACTGCAAGGTGCTAATTTCAAAATACATTTTTGACGAAATGTTGCAGAATGCTCCTTTTTCGAGCAAAGAAGACAAAAGTCCTTCCTTACACACTTCAGGTGTAATGTGCGAGTAAATTTCTTCAAGGAAATATTCACAATCCATAATTTCTGAGAATTTAAATGCTTAAGGTGATGCAGGTTTGCAAGATTTTTTAAAGAGAAAGGCGCTACTGGACGCTATATTCTCCTTGCGAATAGCGCCATAATGAATGGTTTATGACTTTCAGAGACTTTGGTTAAATTCTCGTTTCTAAATTGAGAAAACGTGATACCAATGTCTCTTTTCCCTAATGCAGGCGAGACAAAATAATGCTAAAGAGTGGTGAAGTAAATGTTACACAGAAATATCACAGAAATCTCGTATTAATATGTACATCTATATTATGTGCTTAAATTTTGTCCGTGATTGAGGATTGTGCCTACGTGACTTTTGTCATGTTTCTAAAAAGTAAACAAGATGTTTACTTCAATATGAGTTAAAGACCTAGCCTTGTTTATGAGTTAGTTTTTTTTCCGTAGGAAATCTATTACGTCTGAGGTCAAGTAATATTTTTATATAAAGAGATTTGGTAAACACGTATTCATTCGTCTTTCATATCAGTCTTTGGGAATCTATTATCAGAGTTTACCTTTGTGTTGCGATATAATACGAAAATAATTGTTTATTTAAATAATTCATTGGAATTACAAAGTGCTCATTTATTTTTTGGACTTAAACACTACTTTAGGATTACTGAAAACTCATTCAAGGACATTCTGGATTACATCATTGTGGTACATCAGGACATTCAAGACTTATTTTAATTCATTGGGAACATCCGATGTTTTTGGGATTTGGGTTAGGACATTTCGGATTATATGAAATTTAATTCACAATTCTGTTAGTGTCTTTTAAATTTTCACGTTGTAATCTAGGGAAATAAATTATTTGTTGATTTTTCTTAACGTTTTGGTTTCACTTCCTTTCTGTAACGTAGTTTAAGACCTAGAGTCGTTATAGTAATTACAACTAAATTGTTTAAGAAATGACTTAACAAACACAAATCGTACCATAAATTATATTTTATTCAATAAGAACAAACACTTTTTCACGACATTTTTAAAAATCATTTCATAAGGAACCCGTCTACGTCGTGTGATATCTGCCCTGAAAAAATAAAATAAGGAGAATTGATTTGTGTTTGTTCAATCGTTTCTCTCTTACTTTTTTAGATGCATAATTAATAACGCATACAAGAAAGAGTAAAACTTTAACTAATCTTAGACAAAAGAACTGTTACTAAATTAACAGTATTGTGGTTACATACTAAACGAAACATACCGCATCGTGGCACAACAGCCGAAAATTTATTTATATTATCAAAGTGTAGGAACTAACTTATTGGAAATCTACAGCTCAATCCGGTGATTAGTATTAAAGGACCAATAAAACAAATTGCATTATAAATCTATATTTCACTCAGGCTCCAGTTTTGGTTTCATTTTGTGTTTTTTATTTATTTTGCCGTTGTTTTTGTACTGCTGGAAAATTCAGGATATTTACAAACTCGTTGCAGTCTTTTAATTACTGGAGAAAATATGTACATGCATTTAACATTATGTATTATATAGTAGTTACAGAATAGATTTAACCGGTTGTCTTTTCTTTCCCGATTCATAGTAAAACTAATTTAATTGTTAATTTCATTTTGGGAGAAATACCTGGTACAATATTTTTATTTTATTTTATTTGTCTTTCAAAATGAAAGTCAGTAATCAATTTAAAATCTGACATGGTACCTATTTTCATGACAATGACCAAAAGCTTTTATCAGGTACCATCATACGTAAAGAATAACATACGCTTGTCTTCATATGCATACCGTTTTCCCATCCATAAACAACAACGTACGCTTGTCTTCATATGCATACTGATTTCCATGCCTAAAGAACAACGTATGCTTGTCTTCATATGCATACCGACATCCCATTCTCAAAGAGCAACGTACGCTTATCTTTATATATGCATACCGTTTTCCCATGCCTAAAGAACAACGTACGCTTGTCTCTATATGCATGTTTTCTCGTACCGAAAGATCAACCTATGTATTTTCTAAGTGCATCTGCATGGATCAAGATCAAAATACGTGTTTCTTGGTATGTATCATGTATTTCTTTATCTGTATCATGTATCTTCATACCTGAACACCAAGCTACTTCTTTCTTGATTTATATTAAGTATCCTCGCATCCAAAGACCCAATCGGAACATCTCACCTATTTCCGTCAAGTCGAGAAATAACCTCGAGTGTTGTTGTAAGAATATATTTTAATTTTACGGGCTTTGTTTACTCGCCTCTGGCAGAGTGCACCATGTGTGTTGCAACAGAAAGGGACGATGATGTTCCTATTGTGACTTGTTCAGTGGACACAAGTGGTTCAAAATATAGTTCTCAGTGGTGGCGAATTACATCCAAGGTTTCTTTTTTGAACTTGACGGAGAAGGCCGAGAATGTTCCTATGGCTAAAGTACACCTTTTTTTCTTTCTTGAATTGCATCACTTATCCAGCAAACTAAAGATCTACGTACATTTTTCTTATATTGTATCACGTAGCCTCCGTTCTCTAGATCTTGAATGCGTGGTGAGTAATGGGGTCTGCAACACCAGCATCCCATGTGATCTCCCAGTTCCGGATGAATCCGACCTAAGCTCCCGAAACCAAGGATATTTCCCGACCAGCATCTACATAAATCAAGAAACGTTTAGACGATATGGATCTCTTTATAATAACCTGGCTCCACTTCTCATTGGTAGAACCACATCTTATTTTGATATAGTGAGATAGAATTCGTGGTCGAAGCGATGAATGTAACTTTAATAAGCTGTTACAATCAGAAACATTTTCTTCAACCTGTTTGTTACTATGTGCGCCTACGTCACTTTTCCAACAACTTTTATTGATAAAACAAAACGTTTGTTTTCTCTAGAATTATGGATTTTTTGCTGTTGCAATTTTCAAAATAAATTTTTATATTTTAATTCGTTTACGACAAAGTTCCCAACTCTCATACAACCTGCGCTGAACGTCTCAGATGTTAGGTCTCACTGGATAGTTTCGTATTTTGACCCCCCCCCCCCCAGTTTTTAAGGTAGAAGGCATGAACCTAATTATCACAAGCCTAGCATTTATAAATTCACACATAAGCTAAATCTATAATGTGGTTTAGATTTACTTTGAGTTAGGCTTGAAAACAGGTTGGCTTGTTTGTGACTGCCTGTCACAGTTAGATGAGCATTGGAGATCAAATGCGTAACTTGGGCTGCAAATGAGCTACCGACTTGGCTTACGTATTTATGTGTGTCTGCTACAGAGGTAAATATCTAAAAATCTAGATGGTTGTGGGATGATGAAAAGTATGCTAATTTGTTATAGTACTAGTGAACTTTATTCATGCATAAGGCACATACTGATTCTTTTAGCTGCCTTGTCACAGGAAAATATTCAAAATAGCTATTTCTTGTCAAAAATGATTGTAAAACTTAGGAGTTGGTGGCAGTGTTGGTTCAGTATAAAAACCACCAGTTGCATCAGGAATTAACCTGATTACTGCAGTCAACATCTCACATGTATGCTTTCTACAAAAATCATTAGTTTGTTTTTATTTGTATCTTCAGTGTAAAATTATTCTCATTTTTCTGTAATAGATCATTGTTGGATGAAAATTCACCAAATAAACTGTCCAGTGAGACCTTAGCGTGATGTTGTCTTTAGGTGGAGGAAACATGTGATCTTGGAATGAACCACCGACTTTGTAGGTGAGAGTCCGCGTACACCTGCGATCGAACTAGCGCAAACCAAACGCTTTACTGGTGCATTATAAAGGGCAACTTAATTAGATAAGTTTAATTGCTCAATTATCTTAGTATATAATAAGAATATCTTCGAGTGCCTGTATTCCGTATCGAGCACATTTAGATGTAACTCGGGTCTAGCACAGTATTCGACATCTGACTCGTTGGTATGTGATTAGTCATTTAGCTAATCAGATGTCAACACGCGCGCGCGCGCGCGATGACTACGTACCCACAGAGCCGCATGCAGCAGAGAAGTAGACACGTCAACATTAGCAAAGCAGCTGCTGTAGCGGTGATACCAAGTAGTACCTGGCCCCATATCGGTACTGTAAAGAAAGCAGGTATGCAGTTTGATTAAAGAAACATTTAAATCTGTTTCAAGGGTACATCGATAACAATGACACTTGTTCATCGAAAAAACTTTGTTGTGAGTAGCAGTTGAAAAACTTACATGAGTGGTTGTCGTGAGGTATATTGACGATCATCTTTCGTGTGTCAGGGATTCATTAAGATAAATAACAAAAGTGCAAAACTAGTATCTAACTAGCCTTAGATAGGCTAGTTAGATACTAGTTTTGCACTGTTCGTTGTCAGTTTATTGCATATATATATATATATATATATATATATATATATATATATATATATATATATGTGTGTGTGTGTGTGTGTGTGTGTGTGTACTTTGTAGCGGTGATATACTGTGATAAATATTTGTACGTATGAAAAACAAGAGCTTCCGAAACTCTTACTCATTTTATTGACAACTGTATATAAATAACTTATTGCTCTTCTGTTAGTTTTTATTTTCGTGTTTTGTTTTTTCAGTTTGTAACTTTAATACTAGCTGCTTGGTTGCTTGGTTACTTGTTGGATTGATTGTTTGCTCGGTCAGTTGGTTACTTTGTGGGTTGATTGGCTTGTGTCTTTGTTGTCATGCCAAATTCATGTGGATTTTTTTCTTCCAAAACTGGATGCAAGCCAATTTCTTGTAGACACAAATTTTGCAATATGCAGGAATGCAAGCAGATATTCTGGTAACATTACGAGTATCACAGATGCATTGCAAAAGAAGAAAAGAAGAAAGAGAGAATGTAAGAGAGTAAGAATGAACGAATAAAAATAACTTACTCTCTTCTTTATAGATGCATACTGCCGAACCACCTGACACGTTCCAACACATGACTGTCTACAGATTTTTCGCGGAGATTCTTTACAAACCTGCAATGAAGTGAAATTAGGAAATGTAAAGGATAATATTCTTTAACAACCACGACAGTGAACAGATAATGAGTGAAGTTCTTCGAAACGCTTAAACTATACTTCATTATTGCATTTTACCTTCAAAATTGTTTTTAATAATTTGTAATTTGTAACCTAACCAGAAACCGCATGGAACAAAGTTTTTTTTCTTCTTTTTTGTACACAAAGACGTAAAATAAACTCAACAAATACATGACGCACAGTCTATTTTAAACTCAAGACTCACTGCGACATGAGTACATGTACAGTGTTCACGTTGAAGACTAATTTTACGTGACACAGTGACAAGATACGTTGGAAAATGGATGTATCATATAATAATACACAGACCAATCAAACTGGTGTATCAAAAAAAAAAAAAAACAAACAAAATAATTAAAAAAAACAGAGGAAGAGAGAACATAATCGAAACGCAAAGTCATACAATTAATAAAATAAGCGAACGGTACACGGAGATCTTCGGCAATGAAATTTCCCGAAACAAAGTCCCAATTACTATTTAAAATAAACAAAAAGCCATATTCCAAAACAAGTTTGGCCATTTAATTTAATGATTTCAACAAATGAATTATAAGTTTAGGATTGAAGTAAAACAATCATATCAAAGATTTGATGGTGTGACTTGACATGTAAACATGCCGACAATTTGTTCATGTGTTCTCTCTCTCTCTCTCTCTCTCTCTGAATTGATATAAACTTAAACCGTCATTAAACAATCAAGTTCTGCTTGAGGAATACACTATTCTGTAAGGAATTAAACTAATCAAGTTTAGATGCGACCAGTGGTGTCGCTAGCGGGGTGCGGGGGGTGCGGACCGCACCAGGTGACACCATCTCAGAGGGGTGACACCAAAATGAAAAATTGCAAATTTTACAGAGCACACACTGCTCGGTCTAGTCGGATTTCATAACCGATCATAGTTAAATACATGACTAGCAGTGGCGTCGCTAGGGGGATGCGGGGGGTGCGGACTGCACCGGGTGACACCATCAGAGGGTGTGACACCAAAATGACATTACTAAGGATTCTGTATGGCCTGTTACGGAAGGAGGACCATAGGGGTGACACCATGAGCTACCGTACTGGGTGACACCAACCTGAGTGACTCCACTGGATGCGACAGGTAAAATAACTACGAATAGCAGATACATATATTTTGTCATCGTCAAGGATTGAATGGATTTAATTAGCTAACAAAATGAAAACAAAAAAAGAACTGTTCCAAATATATATCCCCTCGATAACACTTCGGGTTAAGAACAATAAATCACTGTTCAGTAATTGATGCAACGCATGTGAATGTCATCTTAAGGCATACACACAGCATCTGGTATTTAATTCGCATGTACTTATTCGAGTGCTTTTACTATTTTGATCTAATGGTAAGGAGTAACTATTATAACGTGGTCATTATAAATTAACATTTTATGTTTTTGAGATGAGAAATCTAAGCATATACCAGCTATACACTTCGCGCTCTCCCCCTCCATCTCTCTCTCTCTCTCTCCTTATATATATAACAAAGATTAAATATTATACTCACCTGTCGGTACACGAATGCAGAATCTGTATAAAGTAAGGGGATGCAATGTTTCCATTATACCGTCATTTTGTATACAAATCTAGCCATGCACTCATCAGTTTAGAAGACAAACTTTAAGGTGAGATGAGAATCCTTACGAATCTAAGACGTGTACCGTGGGATTGGAGTAAATATGTTTATTTACTTTTGTTATTCGGACTCCGTTGATTTAAGAACAATTTACCATTCAGTTGAAGATAAAGCTTTTATTTAATGAAAACTGCAAAGAAATATATCTTTCATTTTATCTCCGGGTTTACAATTAGAACTATAGCAAAGCAAACAGTTTTGTTGGTATGCTTGATAACGACTTGGGTGATGAAGTCAGATGACATGCATTACTAATATACATTTTGGCGAACCCTTTTCAAGAAAATAGCATGCATTATGTGTGTGTAAGTACTTTTTACACAATAGTTTGCACCGATGAACCTTCATATATATATATATATATATATATATATATATATATATATATATATATATATATATATATAGAGAGAGAGAGAGAGAGAGAGAGAGAGAGAGAGAGAGAGAGTTATAAATATACACCAGACAGAAGTGCTATCACAGGATTCCTATAGTAGAATTCTTGATAATATTAGGCAGAATTAATATTTTAATACAAATAATACTATCATACAGGTTAGAGAATTTTTAATTCGTACTATACGGAGATTCGAATCCACGTCCGCGGGTAAACGGAACCCATCGCCTTGCCTGCACACACGAGCCCATATTCCCTCACGACGAAGCACACATCACCACAAAAATGATGCTACTCAATCGTTGTTATATGCACTCGTGTGTAGCAGACACACTCGTATGACGACCTAGTAATTAATTCTCATGTATTTACACAGTCCGTCCGGATTCCTATGAAAGAAATCTAATTACTTTAATTACTTTAAAGACCTTAATTACTAGATCGTCATGCGAGTGTATTGAATGTCAAGGTCACATATGAATGTTAACATTATTTGAAGTGTGCTGTTTGTAACTCTGAATATGATAGAAGTTGTGGCATGGACACTGCTAAACCTTTACACACATGTAAGACATGGACATTGCTAAACCTTTACACATATGTAAGACAAGGACACTGCTAAACCTTTACTTATATGTAAGACAAGGACACTGATAAACCTTTACACATATGTAAGACAAGGACACTGATAAACCTTTACTTATATGTAAGACAAGGACACTGATAAACCTTTGCACATTTGAAAGACATGGACACTGCTAAACCTTTACACATATGTAAGACAAGGACATTGCTAAACCTTTACACATATGTAAGACAAGGACACTGCTAAACCTTTGCACATATCTAAGACAAGAGTGTCAAATTTACCATTTTAATGGCTCTCTTTTAAAGGTCAGAGGTGAACTTTTTTATATTTGTTTGGAACTAAATTAAAATTTGAATGCAGTAATAGATATAACATTTGGTATAGGAGTACATCGTAATTTGAAGTTGTAACTTGAAACGTTCATGGACCTATCTGCAAGGCCAGGTTTCAGGCCTCAGGTCAATATAGCTTTTTGTGTCCAAAACTGTCACACAGAAGCCGTTATTAAAGATCATGGAACGAAAAAATTATCATGTCGCTACCATGTGTATCAGTAGCATGGTCCAATCAGTACATGTTCCAATCAGTAGCATGGTCCAATCAGCAAGATCAAACTGATATTGAAGCTTACTCACTTCTTATGTAGGATCGTAACTCAAAAGTCATTAATTAAACTTATGTTGAACTCATAACTTCTGAATGTGTCATTTGTTTGTCTTGATATTTTTAGCACTATTTTGATCATAGAACACTTCTGATGTCATGTGAATTTATGGTATGACTACTGATACATTTTTGCTCCCATCGTAAATTTGGAAACATTGTGTTAACACTTTATCCATCCATCCTTCTGCTATCATTTACTTTTCCAGCCCATAACTTTGTTACTGGTGGAGAGATTTTTTATGAAATTTTACCATGTATATATATCATGATTAGACGGCGTGTAACAAGCCATATACAGGCCCCTCTGCCACTTGGTTAAGGTCACAGTAATTCAAGGGCAAATTTAATTTTGTGATTTTGTACATTATCTGAAAGATCACTTATAAACTACGGAAGATATTTTCATGAAACTTAAACCAGTAATAAAACAGAATTAAAACTATCATAGCTATGAATTTAGTCTCAAGGTTAAGGTCACGACAACGGAATATATAAATCGGTGACCTATCCCTGTGCAGGTATAACATTTGAACTAATGAAGGTATTTCCATGCACCTTTAGGCTGATATGTATGTATATGGACTTGATAGTGATATGTATATTTATTTTTGCATTATTTGTTAATTAGTTGTTCTTACGTTTTCATTATATACTACTGAAATGCAACATTGTATGTTGGACTTAACCGTATCCAAAATCAAATTTATTTTCTATTTTACATTAAATATTTTTTTTTTAAATTTCATTTTATAAACAACCAGTACACAGCTAAAATATTATCTATGTGAATGGGTTTAAACAGGATGATTATTAATAGAAGTAAACATGTTTATTTCGGTCTGGGTCTGGGTTATTGGAATTCCCCCACAATTTACTTGGTGTACTTGACATAATCCAGGTTCTATATTTAAATTTTTGCAATAAATTTCTATTTATAAGTAAGTTTTTTTTAAACACTGCGAAGTTTCTAGAAGGTTATTTTCCATTAGGTAATTCTTGTTGTTGTTGTAGAAAATGCTAATTGTGACCTGAGGTCAGGAAGAAGACTATATAACCGTGTTACTGAAAGGATTTTTCATTCATGCTTTAAGATCTATCACAATCAATTTGTATTATTGTTCTGACCCGTAATTCGTTTTTAGCTGGAATTTATTTCTTCAAATTGTTTAACTAAATTTGTATTTGTTTCCTCTGGAAATACAGAGTGCTCATATAAAAATATTCTTGGACAGGGACATTCACTGGGATTTATAGTGAAATAAACCTGGAATTACATTACTGTAAATCAACAAAAGACGGTTGTCACTTCAACACTTTACGAACCACCATAGGCACATCAACACCCTCAGTGTTGGATTTAATTTGGACTTCTGCTAAAGTTTATTCAGAGCTTTAAACTAGTATGACTTGTGTCTGTAATTCTAGGTCTTTTGTTATTACATTTTCACTTTGTATTCTAGGGAAATAAATTGTTATTTTAATTTTACAAAGCTTGTTGCTTTTCGTTCTTTTCTGTAGACTCGTAACAATCGTGTCTCCTGTATTTATAGTTATACCCAATCCCCCGAAGGATAAGGTCAAAAACAAGGGACGTCACTGACCCGTTTCCTTACCACGACTGTAACTTTTAACCACTTATCTTGATGAAATTTTGTCGAGCTCTACACCTTATCATTCAGGTTGCATGTTTGTATCTCTAAGGTCAAGGTCATTAGTAGCATAAAAGGGGATGAGATCGTCATATGATATACTCTTCTTGTTACTGAAAGCCACGTGTCACCATTTGGTGAAGTTTTCAAAATTAATATCGTAGATTTTGAGAGGGCTCTTCTTTATGCTGTTACTATCAACCCATGTGACACTAATGTGAAATGTTGGGTGGTCTGTATATGCGCATCTATGCTACCGTTGTAGTGGAATGTTTACCAATTTGATGTACATGCACTTATAACGGTGTAGGGTTAAAACTAAACTAAAGGGAAGATCATGTAGACATGCTGCTTTTCAAAAGATTTCTTTGCGAAAATAACTATCCATAAGTTCAATATGACACTGGTTGTGGTTCCTAAGTATTCTTCACAACAACATATTTCTGAAAATGGATAAGAATTTGAGAAGTGTTCCAAGTTTTATGGAAAGTGAGACATGACACGTACAATGTCATCCTTCATTAATGTATCATCTGCCCTGCATGCATTTATGTAGTGACAGAAACGGAACAAGAGTTAGACATTTTTTGCAACAGCTGTATCAATGGAGAACAAGATACTATCTGTTGAGGGACAAACCATTTATTTTGGAGAGGGGAAGGGTTTCACCTTGGTTTTCTTTCAAACCAGATTCGTTTCAATAACCTCGGGATAATTACTTCTTCAACTTAATTAATTGAATATAATTTTTTTGTCCACTGATGAGAGCAAGAATTGTTATGAGGGGTGGACATTTTTAATTATTGGCGTAAAATATTCCAGCCCTCCACACCTTCTGAAAATTAATGGGCAGTCCCTGAAAATTAATGGGCAGTCCCTGAGTTTAATGGAACAATCTGCAAATTATTATTATTATTTTTTCCATTTTCTTTTATTCCAGTGTTATCCAAGTAAGCCATTCATGATTCTTTTTTAAGTATATTTCATTAACCCTTAGAATTTACTTACTTTTTTGAAAAGTAGTTAAGAATTGCGAGCTGCTCAAAATATTTCCTTTTATAGTTTCATGTCAATAAGCTGTCGGTATATGTGATTTCATATGTCCATCTTTGTGTGTGCGTCCATCGGCTTTCCATGTCCTTGTACTACTACTAGTATCCCTATTTCGTGGACCACGTCCAGGCCACGATATCGTAGCTATCCATGTCCAAGCTGGATCTCCTATACAGGTTAACTTATTAACATTAAACTTTAACTATAGGTGACCTTGGAATTGGTATGTGTTTGTTGTATAGATAAACAAATAGCGGGTTCATCCTTTTATTAATATATTGTACGAGAGAGAGAGAGAGAGAGAGAGAGAGAGAGATAACGTAAACGTTCAATTTAATACACTTTGAGATGATACCCACAATCCCATTACACAAGAAATTACTTGCTTTATTCACTGCTATAAAATTGAGTATAAAAACTGCTTTACATCATGAAGGATGCATTAGTGTGTATTAAAACCCTTTCATTCCATGACGACATTAGTCTTTTATTATCACATAAAGTAATGTGAAAGCATAAACACTCACCTGCGCCTTTTGCGCCTCAGATTACCATTTTGATTTGTCACATGACCATATTAAGCCTCGCTAAGCTCTATATTTGGACGAGGAAAGCCCTGTGTACGTAAAAGTTTAATCGTCTTTAAATGCGATTTTCAGCCTTTTTAGATTGAACACTAGCTTAATTTCAACAATATTAGACATTTCAAACCCAACATAAAGACGAAAGCTAGTAATGTTGAAAATGGTATGTAGTTTTGCTCCTTTAATGCTATCATTAGTATTAGCAGTAGTATTAGTACATACTGAAATAGTAGTATTGGTACATATTGAAATGGTAGTATTGGTACATATTGAAGTAGCAGTATTAGTACATACTGAATTAGTAGTATTGGTACATATTGAAGTAGAAATATTGGTATATATTGCGGTAGTAGTATTGGTACATATTGAAATAGTAACAGTAGTCATGGCACATATTGAAGTAGTAGTATTGGTACATATTGAATTAGTAGTATTAGTACATATTGAAATAGTAACAGTAGTATTGGCATATATTGAAGTAGTAGTAGTAGTACATATTGCAATAGTAACAGTAGTATTGGCACATAGTGAAGTAGTAGTATTGATATATATTGAAGTAGTAGTATTATTATAAATTGAAATAGTAACAGTAGTATGGGTACCTATTAAAGTAGTAATAATGGTGCATATTGAAGTAGTAGTATTGGTATATATTGAAGTAGTAGCATTGGTATATAATAAAGTAGTATTATTAATACCTATTGAAATACTAACAATATTATTGGTACGTATTGAAGAAGTAATATTGGTATATATTGAAGAAGTGGTATTGGTACATATTAAAGTAGCAGTATTAGTACATATTGAAATAGCAACAGTAGTATTAGTATATATTGAAGTAGTGGTATTTGTATATTGAAGTAGTAGTATTAGTACATACTGAAATAGTAGTATTGGTAGATAATGAAGTAGTAGCATTGGTAAATATTGAAGTAGAATTAATACATATTGAAATAATATTATCAGTACATAGTAAAGTAGTAGCATTGGCACATATTGAAGTAGTAGTATTTGTATACATCAAAGTAGTAGCATTGGTATATATTGAAGTAGTAGTATTAGTACGCATTGAAATAGTAGTATTAATATTCACTAAGGTAGTATTTATGGTACATATTGAAGTAGTAGTATTGGTATATATTGAAGTCGTAGGATTAGTACATATTAAAATAGTAACAGTAATATTGGCACATACTGAAGTAGTAGTATTGGTACATATTGAAGTAGCAGCATTAGTATATATTGAAGTAGTAGTATTAATACATATTTAAATAGTAACAGTAGTATTAGTACATACTGAAGTAGTACTATTGGAACATATTGAAGTAGTAGAATTGGTATATAGAATTAGTAGTATTAGTACATATTGAAATAGTAGCAGTAGTATTGGTATATATTGAAACAGTAGTATTGGTACATATTGAAGTAGTAGTGTTAGTACATACGGAACAGTAGTATTGGTATATATATATATATATATATATATATATATATATATATATATATATATATATATATATATATAGGTAGGTAGTAATAGTGTTAGTACATATTGAAGTAGTAACAGTAGTATTATTACATATTGAAGTAGTAACAGACGTATTGGTACCTATTGAAATAGTAATATTAGTATTTGTACATAATGAAGTAGTAATATTAGTACATATTGAAATATTATCAGTATTATTGGTACATATTGAAGTTGTAGTATTAGTACATATTGAAATAGTAACCGTAGTATTGGTACATATTGAAGTAGTAATAGTAGTATTGGTACATATTGAAGTAGTAATAGTATTAATGGTACATAGTGAAGTAGTACAATTGGTACACATTTAATTATTATTATTGTTAAATTTTGAATTAGTAATATTTGTACATATTGAAGTAGTATTTTTGGTACATATTAAAGTAGTAGTATTAGTGCATATTGAAGTAGTAACAGTAGTATTGGTACATATTGAAGTAGAAACAGTAGTATTGGTACATATTGAAGTAGCAGTAATTTGGGTCTACTGAATTATTAGAAGTAGTAATGGTATTTCGATGGAGGTATTTTTTATGTGGAAACTGGGAATATTACCATTTCGACCTAAGCTCTTCTATTTCTCATCTCTAGTCACACATATATGCACATTAAGGGATCTTTTGATCTGTAATTTCTCCAAAGTGAGTTTATCGGTATGCGATTATATTGCAAACAACATGCAATAATCACTGAAAACCCTATTCCGTATTTCAGAAGGAGAAAATAAAAACAACACAAAACCTTGCTTTTATTTCTCTCTGTTTTCCACAAAACTACATACTCTCTGCATAATGATAGGTCAGACAAAAGACAAATAAAAACCGCAATAATTGCATAAACATTTAGGAACAAACATACCAGCTGATTTCTATGTAGTAAGCCAGTCGCATGAAGCATGGTAAAATACATATAGAAAGTAAGTAACTGTCACCTACTTCTGTCCGGAGTGGTTAACAATGACAGAGAAAATTGTCAGACCACATTTCACGAAACAGCATTTGAAAAGCCAATATCACACACACACACACACACACGCGCGCGCGCGCGCGCGCGCGAAATCGAAAACCCAGTCTGCCCGTAAAAATTTTGTTATAGGGAATTCTAAACAACGTTGACCAATCCTGAAGCCATCTAGATTTAAAGCATTGCATAATCATATCCGCGCTTAAGGTAGTTAGAGCTTAGATCTGCGGCTTTTGTAAAATTGTAGTTTTCAGCTTTTCATGAGGCCAATTGACCAAACTTAACAAAGCAATTAATTTAGATGAATTTCAAGCGTATAGACATTTCAATAATAATAATAATAACTGTATAATCCTACATACTTATATATATATCAGTTAAAACTTACTCCTATGTAAATATTTACAAAAATGACCTATAATACTAGGGGATGACGTCATTAATATAAAACATTACAAACGTTGATAATAAACTTCTCTTTATCCATCATTTTTTGAAAACATATTGTAATCCACGTATTATAACTCATCGCATATGCAAATTTTGTTGCGTCCTTATTCCTACAAACCGTGTTAAAGTACTCGTTTTCAGCAAGAAATAGAGAAAGAAAGGTACATTATTTCCTCTTCCAATGTGTAACATAAGAAAGAACAAAAAATAGAGCACGTCAGTACTTAGAACACACAAAAAGATCGCAATACAACCTTGGGAACGGTAATGGAGATGTTTAAGAAGCATAAAAGGAAAACATCATACATATTTAAGGGTTATAGAAAAAATACACAAGAGTATACAGCATCTGTAATATATTTAACTGTCTATAACATTTTACATTTTGGAATATCGGGTGTCATTCAAACTCCTTTTGGGCCACAGACAACTTCCCAATTCCGTATTGGATGCGTATGCGGCAGCCATTTCGGTTCACTGGCGTTAACTCTTTCTGATCCGGGTTTCTCAACCACGCTAGCTATAGGGACGACCTTAACTGACCTGTTGGCTTTCACTTCGGATTGCAACCTAGGCTGGTCATTTGCCTCGACCAAGAAAAGCCTCGGCCTTTGCTGAAAGACATGATTTCAAACAATCTAAATTTAATTTTCTTGTAGCCAAAGTGTGATGCCGTTAACGCCCCTCTTAAATCCCGCCGTTGTTTGAAGTTTGTCCTCCTTGATGTCTGTATCGCTAGTCATCTATCCCTCTGTCATTTCTTTCTTTCCTTCATTTTTTATTGCAAGAGTCACATTTTTGCACGAAACCTTCTTTATGCAAATGAGAATGATTTATTCTGAAGTACTATCAATGAATGCAAAGTTCTTGCTTGATGAAGCGACATTTGAATAAAATGAAAATATAATAATTGGTATTTTTCTCAAGAATGTTTATTAAATATGCATTACGAACTTTAAGTAAATAATTGCCGTGTCCTCAAATGAAAAAGCTGATTGAAAAAGATACATATGAATGTGTAATAAATTAAATATCTCTCTCTCTCTCTCTCTCTCTCTCTCTCTCCAGCCCAACAAAGCTCGAAAAAACAAACAAAAAATGAAAATGATGGTATGACAAGGTGTTCACTGTTTTGTAATAAGTGTTTACTCACCAAAAAATACTTTGGTGCTGGTTTTGGCTCATAGTGCCTAAACGTCTGCAAGAAACAAAGTTAAGAAACACAACTGTTATACTAGTGAAAACTGATATTACACTGCCTGATCAAACCATGACTGATAATACACTGTCTGATAATACACTGACTGATAATACCATGACCGATAATACACTGTCCTATAACACAAGGACTGATAATACACTGATTGATAACACACTGACTGATAATAGACTGCCTGATAATACAGTGATTGATAATACACTGACTGATAATGCGTCGACCGATAATACACTGTCTGATAACACTGGACAACAAATTTTTACAAAAGTCATGTTACTGAAATAAAATTAGTCAATTCTTATCAATTTTTATGTGCTGAACACGAATATGACAGTCAAATTGCAAAATTGGCTCTAGTTTTTTTGTAATCTGCAAGAAATTAATGTTTACATAACGAAATGCATTCCAATAGTAAAAGGTCAACTGTAATAGCCTACCTATAAAAAATCAAGTCATTGACTACATCTTAGATTTCTTCGCCTGTCTCTTGTACAGCTGTTCGGGAGCATCTCTGAGGAGTGTCCAGCAGTAGTCAGCCAGCATTGTAGTGGACCATTTTCCCTGGTATCTTTGTTCCATTGTTGCGATATCTTGATGAAAACGTTCGCCGTGTTCATCACTAACAATACCACAGTTGCTAAGAAAGAAATCCAAATGGGAATGAAGGAAGTGAATCTTTAGAGACATATTGCAGCCAAGTTTCTTATACTTCATCAACATGTCTTCTACTAGTTCCTTATAGTTTTCTGCCCTAACATTTCCGAGGAAGTTTGTAGAAACTAGGCGAAAAGCATTCCATGCTTGTTTCGCGTCACCTTCCAGCAAGTTGTTGAACCGGTCATCTTTGAAAAGCTCTCGAATCTGAGGACCCACAAAAACTCCCTCTTTAATCTTTGCTTCGCTGAGTCGAGGGAATTTTTCATGCAGGTATCGGAATGCTGGCAAAGTCCGGTCAATGGCTTTCACGAAGTTCTTCATCAAACCTAGTTTGATGTGAAGGGGTGGTAGCAAGATTTTCTGAGCCTCAACCAGAGCTGGGTGTTGGATATTCTTCTCTCCAATGGCTACATTCTGCCTGTGAGTCCATTCCTTCCTCATGTAGTGCATTTCCCTTGCTCGGCTATCCCACTCGCATAAGAAACACATGTATTTTGTATATCCTTGCTGCAGTCCCATTGAAAGGACAACTACCTTCAAATCACCACAGAGGTGCCAGCTGTACTTGTTATACTCAATGGAATTCAATAGCTGCCTTAAGTTATCGTATGTCTCTTTCATGTGGACAGCATACGCTACTGGAATAGATGGAAGAATGTTTCCATTGTGCAAAAGCACAGCCTTGAGACTCAGTTTCGAAGAGTCCACAAATAGTCTCCATTCTTGTGGGTCATGAGTGATTTTTAAAGCATTCATGAGGCCCTCAATATCGGAACAGAATATCAGATTACTTTCCTTTCTGAAGAAAGGCTCCAATTGCTGGTGGCGCTTTCGATATGCAGTAATTGTGACATCTTCTTCTAGAAGATTCCATTGTTGGAGTCTTGATCCTAGCAATTCTGCCTTGTTCTTTGATAAGTCCAAATCACGAATCAGGTCATTTAGTTCTTCCTGTGTTATTCTGTGTGGGGTTGATGATGCACCACAGTGAAAATCTGGATCACTGCATGCTGATGGACCAGGAGAAGAACAGGTCGACTCACCTTTGTCTTCGTCAGATGAATCAAGAGAATATTCTGCTGGAGGTTCTGGAATAGGAAGTCCCTCACCATGTGGAACTGGTCTCAATGCAGACGGAATGTTTGGGTAGACTATTCTCGACTTCTTTCGCTTCGTTATTCCGCCGGAAAGAGGAGGAACCAAGCAGAAGTAACAGTCATTTAGGTGGTTGCTTGGCTCTCTCCACACCATTGGGACTGCAAACGGCATTGATGACCTTTTGCAATTCAACCACTGTGAAAGCTGTGTTGTACATGTAGCACAGCATATATGCGGAGCCCAAGGCTTGTCTTGGTCACCAACCTTGCATCCGAAGTAAAGATGATATGCCTTCTTCACTTGAGAATTGATACTTTTCTTCTGGTTGGCAAATGTCACTTCCCCACAAATATAGCAAAAATTGTCCGCGGTATTAACACACTTTCGAGGCATTACTGTTCTTTATTGTACGTAAATGGATAAAATAATAAGTTTTATGTAACAGTAGCTTGAACTGTCTCGCACAACGTCTAAAATATTTTAAATGCTGAACCTATCTGATTGGGCTTTATATAGTACACTGCTTACGTCAGCTTCAGCAGCCGCCTGGCATTAGTATAATAGGCCTACACATGTATAGTACACTGCTGACGTCAACTTACTTCAGCAGCCGCATGGCATTAGTATTGCATTGCATCAGAAAATGATGCAATCAACTGTGGATGATGTGAGCATGATGGTATTATGCAATGTTACATCATTATTCCGGATGTTGCTGCAGTCCTACTGGAGAAATTTACACAGTGAAACATAGAAAATGAGGTATATGAATATCTTCAAAACGAGAGCCAATACAAATTTTTCACGGTTATATTCGTGTTCGGCACACCAAAATACTACAGATTAGGGCCTTTTCAAGTCAGTAATGATTTCACTGTTGACCAGTGTAATACACTGTCTGATAATACCATGGCTGATAATACACTGATTGATAATACACTGCCTGATAATACATGATTGATAATACACTGACTGATAATATACCGACTGATAAAACACTGACTGATAATACACTGTCTGATAATACCATGACCGATAATACACTGACTGATAATACATTGCCTGATAATAAATGATTGATAACACACAAAATGAAAATACCATGGCTGATAATACACTGGCTGATAATACCATGACTGATAATACACTGTCCGATAATACACGGATTGAAAATACACTGACTGATCATGCACTGATTGATAACACACTGACTGATAATACACTGCCTGATAATACACTGATTGATAATACGCTGACTGATAATACACCGACTGATAATACACTGTCTGATAATACACTGCCTGATAATACCATGGCTGATAATACACTGATTGATAATACACTGCCTGATAATACATGATTGATAATACACTGACTGATAATATACCGACTGATAACACACTGACTGATAATACACTGTCTGATAATACCATGACCGATAATACACTGACTGATAATACATTGCCTGATAATAAATGATTGATAACACACAAAATGAAAATACCATGGCTGATAATACACTGGCTGATAATGCCATGACTGATAATACACTGTCCGATAATACACGGATTGAAAATACACTGACTGATCATGCACTGATTGATAACACACTGACTGATAATACACTGCCTGATAATACACTGATTGATAATACGCTGACTGATAATACACCGACTGATAATACACTGTCTGATAATACACTGCCTGATAATACCATGGCTGATAATACACTGATGGATAATACACTGCCTGATAATACATGATTGATAATACACTGACTGATAATATACCGACTGATAACACACTGAGTGATAATACACTGCCTGATAATGCCATGACCGATAATACACTGACTGATAATACATTGACTGATAACACACTAACTGATAACACACAAAATGATAATACCATGGCTGATAATACAATGACTGATAATACCATGACATATAATACACTGACTGATAATGGAATGACTGATAATACACTGGCTGATAATACCATGACTGATAATACACTGTCCGATAATACACGGATTGAAAATACACTGACTGATCATACACTGATTGATAACACACTGACTGATAATACACTGCCTGATAATACACTGATTGATAATACGCTGACTGATAATACACCGACTGATAATACACTGTCTGATAATACACTGCCTGATAAAATCATGACTGATAAAACACGTTCTGATAATACCATGACTGATAATACACTGACTGATAATAAACTGAATGATACTACCGTGACTGATAACACACTGATTTATATTACCATGACTGATAATACACTGCCTGATAATACACTGATAATACCGTGACTGATAATACAATGTCTGACAATACACTGACTATCTGATAATACACTAACTGATAATACACTTACTGATAATAAACTGTCTGATAATACCATAACTGGTAATACACTGACTGATAAACCATGAATGATAATACACTAACTCATAATACACTGACTGATAATACACTGATTGATAATACACTGACTAATAATACACTAACTGATAATACCATGACCGACAATACACTGACTGATAGTACCATGTCTGATAATACACTGACTGATAATATACTGTCTGATAATACACTGACTGATAATACACTGTCTAATAATATGCCGACTGATAATTGACTGATTATACATTGATTGATATTACTCTGACTGACAAAACACTGACTGACTAAACACTGTCTGATAATGCACTAACTGATAATACACTGACTGTCTGATAATACAGTCTGATAAAACACTGACCGATAATACACTTACTGATAATACACTGTCTGATAATACGCCGACTGACAATACACTGATTGATAATACACTGCTTGATATTACTCTGACTGACAATACACTGACTGATAATACACTATATAATAATACACTGACTGTCTGATAATACACTGACTGATAATACACTGAATGTCTGTTAACACAGTCTGATAATACCATGAGTGATAATACACTGCCTGATATTACACTGCCTGATAATACACTGACTGATAATACACTTTCTAATAACACACTGACTGTCTGATAATACACTAAATGATAATACACTGTCTGATACTACAGTGACTGATAATACACTGACTGATAATACATTATCTGACAACACACTGACTGTCTGATAATACACTAACTGATAACACACTGCCTGATAATACACTGACTGATAATACACTTTCTGATAACACACTGACTGTCTGATAATACACTAACTGATAATACACTGTCTGATACTACAGTGACTGATAATACACTGACTGATAATACATTATCTGACAACACACTGACTGTCTGATAATACACTAACTGATAACACACTGCCTGATAATACACTGACTGATAATACACTTTCTGATAACACACTGACTGTCTGATAATACACTAAGTGATAATACATCTGATAACACACTGTCTGATAATACACTGATTGTCTGATACTAAAAATAAACTGACTGATAATACACTGACTGATAATACACTTAATGATATTACACTGATAATACACTGACTGGTGATACACTGACTGACTTACTTTTTTTTAAGTTGTGAAAGCAGTAAAATATTGCAAGGATTAATAAATATTTTATATTAGTTTAACAATGCAGATTGACAGTATACACTCAGGTTCATTTGCTTAAGATTTCCAATAGCAGTGTACTAGACTTTTTTCTAAAAAATATTTCCGTTACTACTAAAATTCCCTCAATCATTTATCAAAATGTAGCAACTGAATAGGCAAACTGATGACTTGGGTTATTCGAAATATTATTTTGATTCTTCACAGTACCAACGTTTGTTTTAATATTATACTCGGGTATTTAGATTTAGGAAGACACGTGAGTGACATTTTCGCAATGTGGTTTGGTGGATAGAATGTGATTATACAGCTGCAAAATACAGAGAGAGAGAGAGAGAGGGTAGTACGTGGGGGTGGGAAGAGAGCGATATTTACCCGTCCCCTTGGATTTGATGAAGCCAATACGTATTGTCCGTTGTTCGTATTGTATTCGGATGTTTTATTGCTCTTCCTTCCGCAGCAACTAGTTTGATCTGAATTACTAGACTGAGCATGCGTGCCAACTGATCGAAAGGTGGACGATTTAATGCAACTATGTATAAAAATTAAATGTGAGCATTGAGTAAATCGTTTTTATTCAGTCGAATTTTGAATGCAGTTTCGATACCCTATTACAGATGCTTAAAACCAAAACCAAAATAATTGAATCAGTGCTATAAAATATTAAAATACAAAAAACTGTACTCGAAATAATATGGACCCTGAAATACACAGAATAAATGTACATTCAAATGGCCCCCATAGGTACCCATTGAATACATTTACATTCAAATGGCCCTCATAGGTAGCCATTGAATACATTTACATTCAAATGGCCCTCATAGGTACCCACTGAATACATTTACATTCAAATGGCCCTCATAGGTACCCACTGAATACATTTTAACGAGTAGCATAAGTAAGCCTAGACCAGTAAATAAATAAACCAAAGTTTGATAATAACAAGTTTGGATTTGATGAGAATTTGTCCATGACAGGTTTTTGCATGACTGGTCGCGTTCGATGACGTGTACAGCTTATTTGTAACTATCTTTACTTATGTTCGGTATCAATTGTCACCATGTATAAAGTAAATAGTTGAGTATGAATAAAAGAAGAACAAGGACAAAAACAAAATTCTCGGGCATCCATCCCTATGACACCGTCGTAACACTCCATCCATCCCTATGACACCGTCGTAACACTCCATCCATCCCTATGACACCGTCGTAACACTCCATCCATCCCTATGACACCGTCGTAACACTCCATCCATCCCTATGACACCGTCGTAACACTCCATCCATCCCTATGCAGCTGACACCGTCGTAACACTCCATCCATCCCTATGACACCGTCGTAACACTCCATCCATCCCTATGCAGCTGACACCATCGTAACACTCCATCAATCCCTATGCAGCTGACACCGTCGTAACACTCCATCCATCCCTATGACACCGTCGTAACACTCCATCCATCCCTATGCAGCTGACACCGTCGTAACACTCCATCCATCCCTATGCAGCTGACACCGTCGTAACACTCCATCCATCCCTATGCAGCTGACACCGTCGTAACACTCAAACCATCCCTATGCAGCTGACACCGTCGTAACACTCCAACCACTACGCTTATTACACCATGCTTTTTTAAGTGCCTTAACACGAAAGTAATCAATTTTACGTCATTTACATTTCGGTGAAGAATATATATATATATATATATATATATATATATATATATATATATATATATATATATATATATATATATATATATATATATAAAATCTCGAAAGCACGTTCAAATAGTGTTTTATAATTTCCTTCTTCAGAAAGTAAAATGCATAGGTATTCTTATGTGAACTTTGGTAATCGTTACGTTAAAGTCGAAATAAACTCCCTATACATTTTACAACTTGACAAAAATTGCTCTTTTTAAAGCCTGAGAAAGTGTATGCAAAATATCTCGGCCGGTTTCGTTGTCTTCATGTATAGCTTTTGAGTTCAGTGATATATTTCTCTGACGATAAAATGTTCATTGCGTTCACTTTACCTTTACCTACCCACACATGCGCAGTACTGCCAGCAGGCACAGTGCCAGCAGCAGAAGTCCTAGTGCGGCTGTACTTACGCCTATTAGTATTAGCAACCATTCTGGAACTGCAGACAGTAAGAGAAATTATGTTTAAATATCGAATTATCTAATTATTAAAATGATCTTTTTTTTTCAAACTTAAGAATTTGTTTAGTTTCTTTATAAATAAATCAACGGATGCATCTGTGTGAAAACGAGATGGTTGATGTTGATTTGGATAAACTAGCTTAACCCGATATTGTTTCAAAACAACTTTATTTTACAGGATTCATAAAGTTATGAAGCTTGCAAGTAGATTAAACTTAACGACCGTAGTGAAGCAAAGGCCGTTCATGCGCATTGTGTACTCGATTTTCAAACTTTATAACTTCTTGAAACTTGTCAAATATGAAGTGATATTTATCCAGTCAAAAATTGCTGTTTTAACCATTGTCATGGCCGACAAGAAGGGCTCATGAATATGCAAGTCTTTCCTTTCTGGCGTTATTTTCGAGCTCCCCGAGTCACGTGATGCGATATAAATCAAGCAAAATGATTGTTACAAGAGCTAGGTAACATGTAACAATTCTATTGGAAGTTTTATCAATGCTTTAAACGGCAGATTAAAGCGCATTCTGATTTGGAAGACAATTACTAAACAAAAATCTTAAATAGCGGATAAATTAAAATATTAGATTTTCTTTGTTAAACTCAGAATCCATGTAGATCTCTCTGTCTCTCTCTGTCTCTCTCAAACAAATCAAAACCAGCATACAATGAAGTTTTCAAAGACATTTGAGAATATAAATACATACGTTGTCCTTCATTTACATCTACAGGTGAATTGACATCCACATTAACAGTTATCTGTGTTATGTTGCTAGTCATCTTAACTCAGTCAGAAAATTAACACCTGAAAACATCAGAGAAAAATGAATAAAGGTAATTAGTATTTGTAACAGCTCTTTAAATTATAGTCGAACCTTCCTGATTCGGCTACTGGCTATTTCGGACCCCTGCCCACTGTAGTCCACCCCAGCCTTATTATCATGAAATAAAACCGACCATTTCGGTTTTTCTTTTATGACCGGACAACACAGGATCCACACAAACTTCCCCACAGATAGCGTCGTCGCTTATCTCGGAACTCCACTGCCACTACAGATTTTTAAAGTCTAGGATTTGCATAAAAGCATCTTCTTGTTATTATCTTATTTTCCAAGTTATTCGCAAATATTAAGCAAACAATAAACATACATAAATTACAGGCCTTGACACAACAACAGGACCGGATTAAGGGGTTCACGTGCCCTGGTCCCTCCCCCCATTCATGGGGACCCCTGATTAATTACATTTGTTTAAATAAACTATAAAATTGGTCTTAACCGTCTAAAATTTGTGTATTTAAATAGCTATAATAATTACACACATATAAAGGACAGTTTAAGGACTGATTTCAGGATGTATTTGTAAGTAGTAAGGGGGATAGGATTAGCGTCAATGGGAATTAGCATTAAAAACACCCTTGGGTCACTTTAGCGTCAAGGGAAATTTAACATGGAGAAAAATCGTGGGTAGGATTAGCGTCAAGTGAAATTAACATGGGGAAAAAATCGTGGGTCGGTTTAGCGTCAAGGGAAATTGAACATGGGATTTTTTTTTTTAAAAAAAAAAAGGGGGGTAGGCAATTGAAAGGATATCTCTTTTCGAGATATATGGCTGGCCCTGAAAAGGGCCTTTGGGTTTTCTTCTTCTGCTTCTAAGTTCTTCTTTTCCTCCACCAACTTCTTATTTTATCTCCAACACTCTTTCTCTTCTTTTTTTTCTCCTCCTCTTCTTTCTTCTCTTCCTCCTCTTCTTTCTTCCTCTTCTCATTTTCTTCTTCTTTTTCAACTTTTTCGTTCCATGTTCTTATTCTTATCTTTTCCTCTTCATCCTCCTTCTCCTCCTTTATTTCCTTCATCACACCACTGATCATGTCCTTTGCTTTTCTTAAGTTGTTAATTTCCATTTTTACTCTATGCGGACTATAAGAATAGTGGTCTTCAACGAGTCGTACGAGCATTTGTTCTATCATGCCCAAATTGTCAAGGACGTCTTGCAATGATTGAAATTTATCCAGGTGGTTTGAAGCCATCTTCTATGTAGAATGGTTTGAACGACGAATACTGTGGGTTCTTATACTTAAAGCGCGTACGTGAAGGAAAACATCCCCCTAAAAAACAT
Source organism: Sinohyriopsis cumingii (assembly GCA_028554795.2). Lineage (NCBI taxonomy): Eukaryota > Metazoa > Mollusca > Bivalvia > Unionida > Unionidae > Sinohyriopsis > Sinohyriopsis cumingii. Next base: position 145,243,917 of record CM068826.1, on the reverse strand, counting down.
AAAATCTATCTTACCTAGATCATGACCAAACAACGCGCGGACGTGAAGGAAAACATCCCCCAACTTTTTTCATTTCATATAATATAACCCAAACTATACTCTCCACATTTGCTAAGAAACAATAAAGAAACCCATAATCTACTATTCTCACAAACATACCTTTACTCTTACAAACACAAACACACTAACACATACCCTCACAATTTTTTAAAAAAGAGTTAGTGTTTATATTCACACTACTCTACCTACACGCACTGGCAAATTAATAGTTATTTCTTTTCTAGAGTATTGGGTAGCCCTGAAAAGGGCTGTTTTTTTGAACTCCTGATGCACCTATCTAATGGTTGCACCTTCCTGGCCTGGCGCCACACACGCATCTTCTTCCCCAGTCTTCTTTCACCTTTCTTCTGGGGAGCGCAGAGGGAGGATGATTCGCTTCAACACCCCAATCCTCTGTCTCGGGAATACTGAACGACATCCTCTCTTCTCTTTTCTTTTCCTCTTCTTCCCTCTCTCTTCTCTCCTCCTCTTCCTTCTTTACTCTTGCTTCTTCTACTATAGCCTCCGCTGATAGTTCGTTTACTATGCGCCTGGCATATTCCAGGTGCATCTGGAGTTCTAACAGTTTCACTATTCTGCTATTCATTCTTCTGGCTGTGTTGATCAATCAACAAGGGTAGCTAGACTGCCCAACGAGTTTCAATTTATAGTGAAAGCGCGGACGTGATGGAAAACATCCCCCTAATAACATAAAATTGATCTTACCTAGATCGTGACCAAAAAACAACAACAACAACGCGCGGACCTAAAAGAAACACTCACTCACTTTTTATGCTACCCATCACTATTTTAAATTTTTTTATAAATCACTTCAATAGACTATCCACATACGCAAAGCAATCCAATCTAACCCCAAATATACACCTCAAACAGCCCCCCCAAAAAAACAAACATCATTTTAATCTACTATCCACACCAACCTACTTTATCACTTACAAACACAAACACACTAACACATACCCTCACAATTTTTTAAAAAAGAGTTAGTGTTTATTTTCACACTACTCTACCTACACACATTGGCAAATCGATCGTTATTTCTTTTCTAGAGTATTGGGTAGCCCTGAAAAGGGCTGTTTTTTTGTTTTGCTATGGCATTCTTTTTTTAGTTTCTAAGAATGCGATGTCCTCTGAGGATTGACTTTCTGGCGATAGGTCTGCTTCTTCGGAAAGAGAAGAAGAACTCTTTGGTGTCGATACGACAATCGACAAAGCCTCTGTCAGCTTCAGGTTGTTGCTGCTGCTGTTGCTGTTGTTGCTGCTGTTGCTGCTGTCTCTGAAGTCTGTACTTCTCTGTCCATTCTTCTTTCTCCCTGTTCATTTCTTCTCTGAAGAGCTCTTCTATCAGGTCTTCAGTGATTTTTAACATTCTCACATTCTCTATTTCTTCTGGTTTCGGTATCAGACTGTGTCTGACCCTATGCAAATTCACGTAGGCTTCGTTGAGCTTAGCTAGTTTGGAGCACATCTTCGTAGGAGGATGAGTCAACAATGGATGGTTAGACTGGAAACAACCCCGGTTCTTAAAGTCAAAGCGCGGACGTGAAGGAAAACATCCCACACGGTTTTCGAGCCGCAACGTTCATGAGAGGGATAGTAAGAAATGAAAGAGCATCAATCCAACATTCTTATAGCTAAACAAAAGACAAAGGCATTTTTTTCAAAACACAACATTTTTTATTCAAAAATCACTTAACACTAAACAACAACATTTCTAACATTTTTAACAATAATCCAACACTATAACATCAAACAATTTTTTTCAAATCACAAACATTTTTTTCTCAATGGACCATCTACTTTAAACAGGGCTGACAACGTTGTGAATGAAATTGTGATTTCCACTGTTGGAAATCATTAGGCCATTGATGGACACTACGTTTCCTAGCTTGAGACAAAAAATAAGCATAATGGTCACAAAACCATCGATCTACTTTCACATCATTTCTAGCAGAAGAACGAGGATCGAAATGAGTCACTAAATGTTCTAAGGAATAGCCCAGGCTGCGATGATGCAGAAAATACACACAATATTGTCCACACACCAAGGAATCTGTGCCTTGTAATTTCACATTATTGAATCGGGTGGTTTGAGCATTTCTTCTCATAAAGTCGATGATATCGTCTTCCAAAGGGGGCAATCCGTACGAATCGAAATATTCCGCACATCCTTCTTGAGGAAAGTAGACGGCTACCCAGTGGGTTCCTGGGAGATGACTGTCGTCCCTGTTGATCACGTAAGCTTGATGGTCTTTAGGTTTGCGATGAGGGAGTTCATCTTTAGCACAGACGACAGGATTCCAAGAAGCCGTATACGAACTGTGGTTCAAAAGGTAATAAAGTTCCCAGGTATCCATTTGTGTTGTTTTCTTCTTCACAGGTAATAATAAGTCGTCAATTCGATCCTGACTTTTTGCTTGAAAATGTCTGACGAATAAACGGTTATTCGTTCTGTTTCCTCACTCTGATTCAGGAGAGCTTCGATACGATGGATCTCTTGAGTGGTTAATGGTGGACAAGAATGTTCACGCAAGTCTTTATACCACTGGTGCAACACGTCTTTGTTCGAGATGAGACTCCAACCTTCGTCCAGATACTCGTCCAATTTTTCTTCTTGACTCAACATCAGGCATTTATCGTGTTGAATTTGACTGGGATGATCGTTTTGACATCCATAACAATTTTTCTTGATCAATTCCGTCATTTTATCGACCAAGTGTTTGGCAAAACAGGAGACTAAATGCGCTTCTTGTTCTGGCCATCGGGACTTCATCATGATCACTTCTTCTTCTTTTTCCACGGTCTCCTTACATTCCATGTCCAAAGTTTCTCCACTAGGTAAAGAGGGATAACAGTCTTCCATGGCTTCTAGTAATCTAGAATGACTTCTCTCAAACTATTGATTTCTATGGTATTATCAAATTCGGCATACAGGATGACGTTCACCGTTACATCAGGGTCTCGGTTTGCAAACTGAATTTCCACACGAATCTGGCCGGATTTTATAGGGTGGAAATGTCCCTCGTCGCTGCCTTGGTCTGGAGTGAAATCGAAAGCCCACAAAGCATAACCTCCTGCGTAATCCTCGTACGTAATGCCGTGACTGGTGTTGGTTCCTAACTGGCCGGTGGCTTCGTACAGGGACAAGTACGATCTCAAGTAATTCTTCTTCTCAAAGTCAGGTTCGAAAGGTCGGGTACACAAGGTCTTGCCATCGCGACTGACTTCGATCTTGGACACGCCAAAGTGTTGAAAGTAGAAAGGATTTTTTTCGACAGCTCCGTTGAAGGCTGTATTCTCGACGATACCAACGATCAAACGTTTGGGTAACTGTCCTTGGAACAGATGATCTTCGATCATGGATCGCTGTCCCTTGGGAATGGTGAAGGTTTTCACTTCCACGCGTCGTATGGGATACTTGGCGGTCGTTCTGCTCAACGTCTGACTGATGTCGTTTCCCACTTTAGGTAACACTTCCACACGGCGTACGTAGAGCCTGGCTTCCTCGATGACAGTTTTGCAAACAGTAGTACCTATCAAATGGAAAGCGGCACTGCTACGATTCAGTCTCAGGCGAACATTCACCCCGTTTAGCAAATATTTCTCTTGCAACCACATGTCCAGATGTAAACGATCCATCAGTTCTAAACTTTGTCCGTTTTTGATTTTGTCTCTTCGTTCTACAAATCCGTCATTGTTTGGTGTTTTGCTTGCATCAGTTTCGAATCTTTCAAACTGGCCTGCTTCGTCAGCTTCCCATAGCACACAGGCATTGAGATGAGTGTTCTTGGCATCTATTCCGTACGTCAAGAGATTTTCCAGGTACGCTCGATAAGGGTAAGTATCCATGCTGCTGCTGACCAGTTTGTTGTTCAAGTACAAGTCCACTCCGCTAAACAAGGAATGCATGAAATTGTTGACGGGAGCTATTACCTCATCGCCATCTAGGGTCGAATTGTCCTCATCGACAACTTTGACTTTCAAGTACAAGTAACTGCTATTCAGATCGATGTAATCTTCGGGCTGTCCTTTGATTTCAAACTCGATGGGAGCTGAGGCTGTCAATGAGGAGACGAGGTGAAATTCCACCCACTGGGATTCTTGCATCGTCATCATGGTGGGGGGCATGGCAAACAGATCCAGTTCCGTCTTGGAACAGGCGCATGACTCTCGGTGCATCATTTTTTTGTTCTGTTCTTTCTCAATAATCGAAAACGTCTAAGTCTCGAACGGTTCTTCTTTTCTTGGCCTTTCTCGCTTGAAGTCTGGTGAAAGGGTGTTTTCTTCGTCGTCTCTTTCTGCCTTGTCCTTGCTGAATGCCTGACTCGGTAGCGTGCAGGGCATTTATAGGTGTGTCTCGTCGGCCCAAAATGTCTTTGCCCGTTTGCAGCAAGACATTTTTGCCTGCCCTCATGAAGGCTTCTTTAGGGTTTTGTTTGTCGATGATAACATTTTGGAGAAATTCTTTGCCTTGTGTCAGTGCCGCATCTTTCAAGGCGTGCAATCCGCGTGTCACCATCGGTTTCAACACCGGAGCCACCGAACGAAAGGCCGATTTTAACATATCTCCTAAACCGTGTCCTCGCTGTCGAGCAACCCCTCGGTACACTGGATACATGACTTACGAATCGTGAGAAAACCGTTTTCGAAAATGGAGTTTCACCGTGACTTTTCCTTTGGTGAATGGAATATTTTGTCCCAAATCTCCTTTTATAGTAATGTTGACCGTGTCCAAATACGACTTGCTGACAGGCAAATAGTGAGGATGGACAAATTCGCGGTGGACGTGGTAAGTGTTTCCACCTTCCTCGTCAGCGTTTGCGGCAGAATCCACTTTGAAAGGAATGACACGCAGTAACGGCACGGAGGTGTGTCCCACCACGTTGTATTCCACCACATCAGAGTACACGAACATCAAATTCAGTCCTTGGTTCAGTTCTACCGGGGTACGAAAATACTTGGCAAAAGAATCGTTGTCGTAAATGACTGGTAATTCGGGTTGTGTTTTTTGTTCTACTTTCTTCCTCAGCTCCATGTCACCGCCCAACATGTCAAACAATTCAGGACAAAATAAGAAAGACATGATTTTGGGCCCCTCAGGAAATTTTATCAGGAAGCGACGAGCTGTTTTGTGGTACTCCAGGGTGACACTTTTTTTGACACTTTCCAAAGCTTTCAGAAACACACCATTAAACCTGGTGGCTATGGTGTTGACCAAATGTTGACCACTAAAATAATAGCCTGGGGGAATGAACAAGTGATAGGTGGTCCACTTTAGATTTGGTGTACGGGTTTTCTTGTCATATTTGCTATGGGTATCCATCCACTGTTGCAATTGCTCGTCATGAACTTCCACATCAAATTTATTTGATTGGGAAGGACATTGAGGACTTGGGTCGGGTGAATCATTTCCACTAAAGCCACTTCCCAATGGGCTTCGTGATCTAAGGGGATGGCTTGAGGTAATTTGGCCGTGTAACAGCACAACGTGTTGTGGGGAAACACCTCCATGGAACTGTCACTGGGTAAGGTTAAGTAAAATTGGTTTTGGTGACTCATAATTCCAGAGTTCTGTGGCTGTCCGAGGGGATATTACTGGACGTCAGAGGCGTGTCTCCGTCTAGAATGGGGTTCTGGTTGTGGTTGGAATGGTGACTGGCACTGGCACTGGACACAACGTTCCCGTTCGAGGAGAATTTCAGGGAGGGATTGGGAAGCAGGTAACCGATGCAACTGCTCAATAAAATGGTCCACAATTGTTTGTCTCCTTGTTGCAAACTCAAATTGGCAATGGCTGCCCCGATGACACAATACACCACGAAGATTTGGCAGAAAAAGACGATTTGCGTTTTAGGCACACGTTCTCCACACCACACCCACAAGGGTTGTTTTTGTAAATCTTGCACAGAAGAACTAGGGGAAGAAGGAGTGGTCGACGTAGCTGCGTCTGTTGTGTGAAAGGGCATGATGGTCACTTCTTTTTATAGTCGATGACTTGCGAAGCGTCGATCCAAGAATCGAAACTGGGTGGATATCCTTTCCAACGTACTTTGACTTCTTTGACACGTCGTTTGCCCACTTTACGGGTTCTGCGTTCGAGAATGCTTTCGATGTCGTACACGTCGTCTTCTTTTTTGGTGACACGTTGTAACTCGGGCAAATAAAACGTTCCTTTGAGTACTTCTCCGTTCATGTCTTCCAATTTATAGACGGTAGGATGACGACCATGCACTCGTCCAGTGACGCGAAACAATTCGGTCGTCCAGTTAGGTAAGTAACCTTTGTCGAAAGTGCGTTTGGTTTTGCCAATGCGCACCCAATCTCCTACGGCCAACATTCCACTTTTCTCGGGGACAGCCCTCGTCGGGGACGTACCAAACAGACGCTCAAACACCAACACTTCGTTGTCGGGAGTCACGTCTTGCGGGGCACGTCCGATGCTTTGATGGTAAGATTGGTTGTACGCTTGCACCAGGTGCGGTAAGATGTCGATGTACTTCAGAGTGTGGTGATGCGTAAAATATTTCCACATGCGTTCTTTCAAAGTGCGTTGAAAACGTTCCACGAGGCTGGCTTTGGTTTCGGGATTCTCGGTGGTAAAAAAATGAATGTCACGTTTCTTTAATTCTTTTTGGAAAGCTTGGTTCAGAAATTCGGTGCCTTTGTCCGTTTGCCATCGAAGAGGGTGACGACCGCTTTGTTTCAACACCCGTTGCAGGGCTCGCACTAACTCGCTGCTCGATTTGGAAGTCAAGGGCACGACCCAGGCAAATTTGGAAAAGACGTCGATGACACAAAACAAATATTTGTAGCCACGATTGTAGCTGGCCAAATGAGAGACATCGGCTAAATCGGCTTGCCATTGATGATCGATGCCTTCCACTCGGGTGCGACTTCTGGCAAACTTGCGTCGAATGGGTTTGTGTAAAGTGTAGGTAGCTTGTTCTTGTAACCATCGTTGCACTTGAGGTAAACGGAGACTTTTCAGTCGCGTTTTGGCAGCACGATACAATTTTTGAACTCCTGCGTAACCTGCAGGATGGGAGGGATCGTAGTAAATGCTGGCTAAGACTTTTTCCATTTTTTTGTGTTGATTGGTGTCTTAATAAGGCACCCACTCTTGGAAGAGGCTACTCTTTTTCTCTTGGGGTATTTTCTTGGATTGCAAGACTTTGCGTGTGCGACCGGCAATAGGTGTCGAAGAGGAGGAGGATGTCTGAGCAGGGGATATCGGTTCTTGTTTCACTTCTGTCTTCACTTTCTTTTTCTCTTGTGAGGAAGAAGGGGTGGCCATCATCTTTTTAATCCATCCAATTCTGGAGGTAGGTGGTGTTGTTAACTTGCGTACTTTTTCTGGTGGAGTTTGAAACCCTTCCTCTTCTTCTTCTCCTTTTTCTGTCTTGGTCACGGGTACTGGTGGTACTGGTACTGGTACTGGTTCTGGTGATGGTGCTGGACTTTTCATCAAGGTCTTAAAATCTTTCAGAGTGGGTAAAGCTGTTTCGTCTAAAGCTTTCTGGTGAAAGAGTTGCAATCTTTGCAAGAGTTGACCGTACTTTTGCGATTTTTCTGTTTCGGACAAATCTTGGCGATCCATCAAGGATTGCAATTCGTGTTGTAACTGGGACATCTTGCTCAAATTGGGATTGGGAGGTAAATGCGGGGTGCGTTGTTCTTGCCACCGATGGTATTCCATCCATCGTTTGTAAGGCACTAAAGCTAGTTTTCGTCCTTCCATGGGGTTGTCAGCGGTCGATTCTGAGATCTTGGGACTTCCGAGGGCCTTTCTATCTTGCTCCCACCAGTCCTCCCAACATGGTTCCCAAGACTCCTTTCAGTATGGGGCCTAACAAGAGAGGTAAAATGCCTCCACGTTGGACCAACATCTTCTTTTTTTGACGAATGGGAATTTTCTTTTGAACCATTTGGCGAAGAACGTGACGATGTTTGCCTAGGCATTGTTTCTGGTGTTTGGACAAAGGGATCGTGCCTTTCAAAACGTTCAAACAACATTCGCACACGGTATCGATGACCTCTTTGGAGGCCGTTTGAATGAGTTTTTTTCGTAGGGGTGGAGAAGCTTTGGACAGGACAGATAACAGGTCCCCATGTTTGGCTAAACGTGGTGGCAGTCCTTTCCTTTTCTTTCCTTGGGGTTTTCTGGAGGGTGACATCTTTGAGTCTTCAGGAGCACCGAAAAAACACTGATACCCGATTTGGTCACAGGTCTTTTTTATACTGGAACGCGTCGCCACTGATTGTCTTTACGTCGTATCAGTTTGAGGACAGGCATGACACGTCGTGCAGGGGTACGCAACGGACTAAATCGAGCCAGTTCTTGCTTGGACAAATCCAGTAAACTTTGTAACATGCCCGATCTTTCATGGACTTTGATTTTGGGAGAAGGTACTTTGTGAGCAGCAGCCACTGCCGCTAAATGGGAGGGTCCTGCCACTGGGGAAGTTCTTTTGGGGGTCATCAACGGAGAAGTTCTTGGTGTGATCAACGTCTCCAAGTACTCTTCAGTTCCTGGTGACATCAACGGAGAAGTGGATAAACGTGAGGCTGCCGGAGACGCAGTCACTGCTGTGGCAGGTCGTGGTTTGCGAGTGTAAGGTTGCGTCCTGGCCGAAGTGCCTCTCTTGCGACTAGTTTTCTTCTGTGGACTTTTCTTTTTCTGAGGACTTTTTCTCTGTTTCTTTTTCTGGGGGCTTCTTTTCTTTTTCCGGGGTGGTGTCTGGTAAGAGGAGGGTCCTGCCACTGGAGAAGTTATTCTTCTTGGGGACCTGGTCTTTTTCTTTTTCTTCTTGGGGCTTCGTTGGACTTTTGTCTTGGGGATAACTTTGGGGGCATTAGGATCCCATCTTAAGAGTGAGCGAATGATGACCCCTCCTAGAGTACCACTCCCTCCAGGTTTCAAAATGATTTGTTTTTTGGTTTGAGTGTCGATGCGGGGATCGGCCAGTTGGACCAAAGCGACTTTGTTTCGATCGAAAAAGCGTTTGGTTTGATGAGGAATCTGAATGATTCCTTGGAGTAATTGACGTGCCGTCACCGTGAACCATCGTAAGACTTCTTTGAGACTAGCTTCTAAGACACGAGCTCGTGTTTGTGGATCTTTTTCTCGACTGATGCCATACAAGGCACGAATCAATTTGACGGGAGGATGCGACTGAAGGGACGTCATGTTCACACTGTGTGTGACAGACGAAAAAGGGTCTGAGGTTTTTATAGATTTTTTTTTCATGGGGAGTGAAATGAAGTCGAGGACGGAGACGTGTACAGGACAGGCCCTCCGTCTTGGCACCAGTGGTGAAACAAGTGGGTACGAAATCGCAAATCCTCGGGAGTCGTAGGTTTCAAATCGACGAGTAAATAGGCGTGTGGCGTTTGAGTGGCATCGTCGTACGCCTGAGTCAGCCAAGGCGTTCCTAACTGTTTAGCTAAGACTTGCACTTGCGATTTATCTCGAGGGCTTTTAAACAAGACCACGTAATGCGCATTGAGACTGATGGTGCGATGGGCTTTACTTTGTTGAAACAAATTTTGGGTGATGTAAACGACACTGGCATTACGGTGATGCCCTTTGCGCGTGAACCACAATTTAATTTCTTCTTCGTCTTCTCCTAACATGTCGTCGAAAATGACCAAATGGGTTTGACGGGAGTCAGAGACGATGCCGTCGTCTTCTTTAGGAATGCCTTCCACAAACACGATGGAATCTCCTTGACTTTCTCGCAAGAGACTGTACGCCGATTGCCACTCTTTGTAACACCACACGATCCGTTGAGGTGGCCGATCGATCAAATGATGTTTATGTTCGATCAAACGTTTGACGAATTCGGTTTTGCCAGAACCGCTAGGTCCAGCAATGAGCATGTTAAAGGGATGGCGAAGATACAAAGCCTCCCAACTGGCACGATCTAAGTGTTCGTCGATGACTTTGACAGTAGAGGAAGAGGGAGCAGAGACAGTAGAGGTAGCCATGGTGTGAGAAATGTCACTTGTGACACGAAAACAAACAAGACAAGAGTTTATATACTTTTTCAGAACACGTTTATTGAATGTTTTTTTTTCAAACATGAATACGAAAGACAAAAATACATAAAAGCCAAAGGCTTAAGTACAACAATAAAAGGCACATGATAACTATGAACGTGGAATAAACACAAGTGTCTGTACAACAATCACATGTTTTGGGTAATGTTCTAACCAGTTCTATAGTAGGGGGTAAGGTCACACAAGTGTCCTCCCGAAAGGGTCTTTCAGGCCTGTCCACGACAGTCCTGTCCTGGGTGACGGGTTCTTCTGGCACCGTCACTAACACGGGTTGAAAAGTAACTTTTTTCCTTGAACAACTCTCGTGGATACTGGGCCACTTCTTGGGTCCAAGCCTCAAAACCCCATTCTTTCCAGGCACGGACATCTGTCCAATGGGGATGTAAGTCACAAGCTACACACACATCGTCATACACGTCTTGGGTAGCTAAAAGTTGACGAATCTTTTTTTCCTGTTGAGGTCGAGAAGTATCCAGATGAAAACGCAAGGCTTTGAGCAAAAGGAGTTTTTCGTGACCATTTAAGGCCATTGAGGTGGTAAGTACTGATCGTAAAGAGTCCACAAAGAATCGGCTGGTAAACGAAATCCCAGAAAACAAGTCACTAAGACACACACCACTTGTCGTCCCAAATTGAATGGATACAGTTGTTGTAATAATTGATGGTAATGATCCACGGTTTGAATATGGTCATTGAGTTCCTTCCACGGAATCTGTTGGATGACATACGACATAAGTCGTGGCATAACAGCCTGTTTTTATAGTCTCTTTGTTTCGAAAAGAATACACGTACTTTCTAGCCAGAGATCTTCGTTCTCCAGTTGGGAATGTAAATCTTGCATACTGTAACCGAAACGTTAGAGTTCGATTAGAAGTTTCCTCTTCCGCTAAGTAGATTCCACGTAACAAATGTTGGTAATCCTTTACCTTGTCTTCTTCAATGGGTTGCTCTAGGTGAATCTCGAAGTAACCAAAATGATCAACACGTGAATCATCGGGGGCCTGGAAGTATTGAACAAGGTCTGACCACTGAAACAATTTCTGACGAATCAGTTCTCTTATACCATTCAGGTACCAGTGGTTAAAGATCTGGTGACGTAACGGATGCAGTTGTTCTTTACGTTTCACTTGTATTTTCACCAGCTCTCGGTAAATGCGTTCTCTCAACTCCACAGGCAAAGCACGAATGTTCTCTTGTAAAGTATCCATGAACAGATTATTATGGTAAGAAGTTACTTCAATGTCTCGGTCCCACTAAGGGTAAGTAATGACAATTCGGTGACCATCGAGCATGTTCAACGTAGGCCGAATCTTGCGGTTCCCAGTGGTGAAGTGACACACCGCAACTGAAGCACTTGACTTTATCTCCTTCGCCCAAGTAGAAAAATCCGGCTCTGGCTAATTCTTCGGGGGTCGGTCCTCCCAGATACTTAGGCCATTTTCCTTTGAACGATTGAAGACGATTTTCAAAGTCGCAGTATTCCGACAAACGCACAGGAAACGAATATTCGTTTTTCACAGGTTCGTTTCGATGAGGGTTGAGTGACATGGGCAGGAGTTTGCTCAGGGCTGGATGACATCCGTAGAGGGGTAGACGTGAAGGTGAACATTCCCCTTTAAAACGAAACCCAGTAAAATGTCCAAGAGGACGAGCGGCATCGCTTTCGCATCCCACAGGTTTGACACGCACAGCATCACTTTCCATGATAGGGGTAGGGACACTAAAGTTCCCATGATGCTTTACGGCATCGCTCAGGTCACAAGGTACAGCATCGTATCCATCGCAAGGCTCACAATCGCACTCATCTGCAAACTCCGTTACGCAATTACAATGGTAACCACATGGACAATCGCAGTTTCCTTCCGGACATTTTCCGTCGCAATGCATGGGTCTTATCCATCCAATATTAGTCACACTAGAGGAAGATACAACTTTTTTACAATCCCCAAACTGGAACGATGCCTCTTTCAAAGTATTCATCTTGTTCGCTCGGTCTTGGTAGTCACAATGAACTATCGATCTTGCCTAGGGTTCCATTTTTTATATACAGACCAATACCGACGTGACCGTACGGCAACGTAAAGTGATTGGGAAGTCGCACTCGCTTCTGGTACACGATTTAATAGACTTTTTCCAAGGGCCGACTGACGATGTAGTGAGTGGGTAAACGTACAATCTTGTTCGGTTGATAGGTGGTCACTTTAAAGTTTCCATCCTCTCCCGATTGCAAGGCTTCTTTCAATACCCCAAAATTGACCACTCGACTGGTACGATGATTCAGAGTCAATCCTTTCACTTTGCACGTCGTGTGCACTTCTCCTTGTTTGTCCCGGTATTCGTAGCCGTAATTTTTGGGACCACCACTGACGAAACTTAGAATCTTGTCGTCGGGATGCTCGTCTGTCCAGGCTCCTAAACGGTCTCCTTCGATGTCAGGGTGATGTTGAATCGGGTGATGGATGTAAATGCAACTGTCCGTGTCAAAGTACAGGACGCGTTCTTCTAACAGTTCTAAAGCTTCGTACAATTTTAAGCGAGCATGAGCTGTCACGTAAGCCGCAATGATGACATTTCCAAAAGGGTCGTCTTGTACAAAGTCCAGATCTTCTTCGTAATTGACCAAGATCAAATTCTCGCGAACGACGTCCACGTATTTCATGTATTTGGTTTTGTCGTGAATCATTTGGAAGTAGCGGGAAGGTTCTGTCAAATATTCCGTCTTGGGTAAACACGGTCGTTGTGCCATTTTACCCCACAAGCAATTTAACATCACTTTGGCAAACGATCGCCTACCTTCGTTTTTCTCGATGTGGTCTAAAGTGATGCCTTCTTGTTCGTAGTATTTCTCTTTGAATTTTATTTGGTCTTCGGGAGTGTGACACCAGGACGGATAGCCGCTGGCTTCTTGTTTCAGTTTCAAAAAGGCATCCACGTAGTCGGCGAAAATGCCTTTCTGAGTAGGGTCACCCTTGCGGTATTGTTGTGTCTTGGGAAAGTGGCAAATTTCGTACACTTCTAACAGTTGGTATCCCATGTCCAGAGCTTTGAACAATTCTACGCTGACCCAGGTTCCCGTCAAGGCCCGTTCTTCCTGGCTGTGATGGCAAGGTTGGTCCTGGTTGCACGTTTTGGCACAAGTACGGCACAAGGGAAACATCAGTTTGCCTTGACAATGGTGAGGTAAGACGGGATGGTATAGGTTCGTGGGAGGCAAAACTTTACACTTGATCAAGCCTTCGTATTGTCGAATGTTTTTCAGGTCGATGTGTTCCGTCAGCAATTGCGGGTGCCCTACAGGAAAGCGACAATATTTGTACACGTAGGGATACAGCGAACACACGTCCAAGTATTTGATTTCTTCTCCTTTCTCTTCGTCGGCTTGGTACAGCAAACAGGTGGCATTGGTCCTTCCTCCGTACAAACTATCCCTCGGGTTTATGGGGTCCATCAGCTTGTAACTTTCCACGGCACGTTTAAACTCGGGATCGATTTTCAAACGGTGATCGTATTCGTGTTCCCACATTTCCACCACTTGGTATCCTTGCTGTTCTAACTTTAGGCGCCGCTGACAAGTGTCCTGGTACAGGTCTTCCATGGTCCGTTGTAAAAACTGATTTTTAGTGTCACGGTCAGGGTAACAGACGGGACATCCGTGAAATAAGCAACCGTTAAACTCGTACACGATCTTGGGGTTTTCTAAGTCCCAGCCATCAACCGAATACGTTCCGATGGTCTTTTCGCCCCCTCCGTTGAGGGCATGCTGAATCCATTTGTCTTCCTTGTCGCACAAGTAATGTAACCAACGTAGGGCTTTGACCGAGTATTGACGTTTGACATAGTGGGTCGTTTGAGGACTGATGACAGCCACGGTGTTTTCAGGCATGAATCGTTGGCGGTACACTAAGGAACACGCTTTGGCAATGGTGCAAGCTTCTTTCAAAGGATCGACCCCTCCGTGTTCCATGAACAGTTCTCGAAATTTTCCACAGCAACGCCGTAAAATGTCCACGTCGGAACGACAATACTTTAGCATTTCTTCCTGAAAGTTGAAGGGGTCCGAGGCGTGAGCCTGGTACCAAGCGTAGAAAGCTTCTCGTTGTTCGGTACGCATGTTGTCGGGGTCGTAATAGTGAGCCTCTGGTAAATGGGGTAGAACAGCATGTTGGTTGGCTTCCGTATTGAAAAAGTGTGGAAAGTACCCTTTAGCCATTTCTGTCATTCCAAACGTTTTAGGCATTCGACTCAAAGGCATGGCCAAGTAACTCATCGAATCTTTAAACTGTACTTGTCCCACTTTCATGAAAATGATTTTGGCTCCGTTCAAAGTCACTTTAGGACGCTCGGTGCCTTGTTCCGTATAGTACCTCAAAAGAAACTGTCCATCGTATCCGGAGAAATTGTGAGCCATCACCGTGGCATGGCGATGACAATCTCGGTAACGTTCGATGTCCTCTTTGCTCCACGTCTTGTCGACGGGGTCTAAGACCCATTGGGCAAAATCGGCTAACGTGTTCGGTCCCCGAAAGATTTTTTCACGCCCTCCAGGAATCTTGCTGCAGTGAGGGCAATGACTGAAGATAGGTTCTTGAATACACTTCTCGCACGCTCGATGAGCCACGCAGAAATTAGGAATGTGAATGCCAGTCTCTTGCATGCATTCGAAATCGAAAAAGATGAAATTGCCTTTCTTCTTGTGACCGTCCTCTTTCTCTGGTGGGGGTTGGTATTTTTGCATGTAACATTGGTGTTCCAAGTCCACGATGTGGTGACAAATGTGACATTTTTTCTTTCCTGAACATACGTGTGTCTTGGTATTATTGGTACGTATGACTTGTTCACACGTAGGGCACAATCTCAGGAGTTGACAAGCACATTTCTTCTGTGAATCTTGCGTCTTCAGATGTTGTTGGTAACAGGTAGGGCTGACAAACGTGCGCAGACAAGTTGAACAAGGCACTGGTTCTTCGCTCAGACAGGGTGAAGAGGCCAAACATCCTGGGCATTTCGATCCACAATGCTTGTGTTGCTCTCGATTGTTATAACCACGGTCACATTTCTCACAATAATAAACATATCCCAGGAATCCAGTGATACTGGTAATGGTATCGAAATGTTCATCGTGATGATAAAGGTGAATGTATTTTCCATCCTTAAAATCTTGGCCTCGAAACAACAGAGGTCCACGCACTTCTTGAGGGTGCACTTTCAAGGTGTAGCGTGGAGCTAGGACATCTTGCAATTTTTGCATTTCAGGACTGCCACAGGGTGTGTCTTTGGACAGGCCAGCTTGTTGCAACAGGAGTTCTGCTTCGTTTCGTTGTTTGGCTCGGTCGGATTGTTGAATATTTTTCCAGGTTCTTTTCCATTCTACCGTGTCGTTCTTGTTGGCATAGGTTCGTCCCACCACGATGGCACGGGCTAAACACATCTGGTCTTGAGGGTTGTGAATTTGGACGAGGCTCTTTTTGGTACTGCGAACTTTCACCAATAACACCTTATTGCGTTGTCCAGTCCCTTGAGGAAGAGAGACGTGAGCCATTTTCAGTGTGGCTTTACCATCGGTGATGTCAAACTGGTCATTAGATTGTTGTACGTGTTGAATCTTGTCCATGATTTTGGAAGGGGTTAGTTCTGCGGGTCTGCTAAACTCGATCCAAACAGGGGATTTCAAACCGTCGTGATCTATGGATAGTGTCAAGCGATCGTCTTCTTTGGGTTGACATTGTCGCTTGAGTGAAGTGAGCAAAGAATCCCACATCTCGGTGATGAACCCTTCTGCTTTCTCCAAGGGTACGTCGGACTTGAAATCTTTAAACTTCACCGTGTAGGTGTAAGCCGTGGTTCTAAATTTTCTAGAGGAGCGCTTTTCCGTCTCTCGAATGGAATAGTATTTTTCAGGGTTGAGTAAGGGTGACGAACTTGGTTTAGAGGGTTCGGATTCTGGTTCACTCATGTCCTCTTCAAAATCACTGGCATGAATTTGTGCCAAGATTTCAGCCCTGGTACGAGGCGATAGATCACGTTTCTGCCTCTTACTTTCTTTTTCTTTCCTCTCAAATGAATAGGATCGTTTCATCTTGAGTGAAAAACGTCAAATGACTCAAGTTCAAACACCATAGACTAATTTATAGTCATGGCAGACTAGCGTATATAAAAGGGTGTGTCTTGTTCTTTCACTATTCATTTCACTCTCAAGCCGAGCACAACGATGGAAGAGACTAACCAAATCGAACGTTTCGTCAGAGCTTTGCGAGGGGTCATTAGAAAATTCTCTTTAGACCAGCCTACGGACTACTCTCCTTCCTTTCGAGATAAAAGTCAGGATACTTGCTATATCTGTCAGAAGAAAGGGCATTGGTCTTCAGAATGTCCAGACCGTCAAAAAAGAAAAAAAACAGGGGATAAAAAAGACAAAAGTCAAGATACCTGTTATTATTGTAAAGAAAAAGGACATTGGTCTCCAGATTGCCCAAAAAAGAAACAAGAGGAGTCAGAAGAAAAGAGGAATTCTTCAGAAGAAGAGAGGGATTCTTCGGAAGAAGAGAGGGATTCCTCAGAGGAAGAAGAGGAAGAAAAAAGACAATTCTATTTACAAGAGGCAAAGAAACAGGAGAAGAAGAAAAGAAGAAGGGAAGAAAATGAGGAAAAGACGGTGAAAAAATTCAAAAAACAGAGAGACTAAACAAGGAGACAGAAGAAGTCAATGAACTTTTTATTAAAGTGTTCTGTTGTGAATTGTGAATTGGATTGTAAAAAAATGGAGAAAAGAATAAATGAATGATATAAGGTAAGTGTCTTTGAGTTTTGATTTTAAAATAAGAACGTACACTCACGCACTCATACACAGACACGTACTATAAGGGTAAAATGGGCTGTTGAATATTTTTTTGAGTTATTGGCAATTTGAAATTGTATATCTTTTCGAGAAATGTGGCTGGCCCTGAAAAGGGCCTTTTATTATTTCGGTGCAGGGGTGAGTTTAACCAATCAACTTTAACTGCCTTATGCCTTTACCACGGCCAAGGCCTACTTCTGAACTGCGTAATGTTGATGATTGGGTTGAAATCACTAAGGGTGGTACGGTAGGCTTAGTCACAGGGTTGGCGTGTTTAGCTCGGGAAGGTCGTATTCTCTTCGGTCGTGATAAAGAAGTCTGATACATTTGTTTCAGACTTCTTAACTCCAACAGTACCGTAGCCGTTTGATTTTCACCCTCTTGTTTCTTTGCTGCTACTTCTTCTTGCTGTTGCTGCTGTTGTTTTTTTCTTACCTCTTCTTCTTGCTGCTGTTGCTGTAGGAGAAAAACTTGTTCGGCTTCCTTTTGTCGATGTATAAATTTCTCCAATTCTTCTTTCTGTCTCTGTCTAAAATTCTCCACGTGCGGTAATGAAGAAGGTAACGAAGGTTCCGGAACAAATTCTTGCGAGGAGAGAAAATCCACAAAATCCCAATTCACCTCTTCTGAAAGTAAGTCCGGGTTCCCTTGGGCGGTCTCCCCTGTTGGTGCACCCCATTGGATCGTTTTCTGAGTTTCCGTCATGTTGAATCACTGTCGCATAGATTGACTGCACACAAGCGCTAGCGAATCTATATTGACTACGTGACGTCACAGACTGCTCTCTTCGGATTGGATGCGGGCTGACTGAATTCTGTAACGCGTGTTCGGATTGGTGAATGAACTCAATCCGTTTCAATCCTTTCTGTCCCTATAAATAAGCGCAGTTCACTGCATTGATTCACCTATTCTCGGAGCCTCAACATGTGGACCGACGTTGAATCTTCAACCCTTGTGTCAACAATGATGTTCAGGACGGACATGCTCATGTATGTCCGATCCAAGTGGACCGTTGTCCACAGGACCAGCAGCAGCCTGTGGATAAGAAGAGTCTATATAGAGAGACAAGGTTGCCTCAAGAGGACTCTGATGTATGGCCCTGCTGTAAGACGAAGTTTGAGGACAAGAAGATGTCGCAAATGCCCTTTATGTTAAGGGCATATTAACATAAACCAAAGGCCCTTTTCAGGGCCAGCCATATATCTCGAAAAGAGATAGCCTTTCAATTGCCTACCCCTTTTTTTTTTAAAAAAAAAAAATCCCATGTTCAATTTCCCTTGACGCTAAACCGACCCACGATTTTTTCCCCATGTTAATTTCCCTTGACGCTAATCCTACCCACGATTTTTCTCCATGTTAAATTTCCCTTGACGCTAAAGTGACCCAAGGGTGTTTTTAATGCTAATTCCCATTGACGCTAATCCTACCCCCCTTACTACTTTTGTATATATATATATATATATATATATATATATATATATATATATATATATATATATATATATATATATATATATATATATATATATATATATATATATATATACATATATATATATATATATATATATATATATATATATATATAAGGCCCGTCCTATCTTAAGTGCCGTCCACCACCCCAGCCTTAACTAGGCCCTGAACAACAGATATAACACTGCATGGTTTACTTATCAACTTGTCGTCCCTAGACAAATTCAATCCAAAAAACAGCTTAAATGAGGGAACAAAATGAAGCTGACAAAAAGGTGAAACGGTCTGGGCATTGAGTGGTCATTGTTCTCTGACATCATATGGGGAGCATTTTGAGGTTCTACTGCATATCTTATAAGAGATATCCATAACACATTATATATATATATATATATATATATATATATATATATATATATATATATATATATATATATATATATATATATATATAACATCTTATATAGAGGCCGACCGAAACTAAATTTCTGGTTTCGGCCGAAAACGAAACCAGACCGAAAGCTATAAATTGACTTTCGGCCGAAACCGAAGCCGAAACCGCAAGTTTGACTACACCTTCGGCCGAAACCGAAAGATAAACCGAAGTTGCCGAACACAAGATTTATTAAATAGGCCTGGGTCATGATGCAATGCTACACTTCAACAACTGAGTAGGGTAACATGTCGACAACGGTCAAGTCCATGATGCACTTATCAATTCTCTGAACTGCAACGTGGTCATCAGGCCAGACCATTCTGCTCTCGACCATTGATGTCAAGGACGTCTGCACAAAATTCGGTAATGGATGTTTAGTCGCTTTCCCTTCCATCATCATCTTTTTCGAGGCACGCTCTGCTCCGTCGTCCATGGACCTCTTGAGATACGTACCATGGAGCTCCTTGTGGCAGCTGGCCAGATGAACTTTCAAGCCTGAAACTGTCTGAAGTCTTGGTTCATCGCTGCCAAGTAATAACAGTTTGTTGCATTCTTTGCACTGCGCCTTGCTTGCATCAGAGTCGATTTTTGTGAAGTACTCCCACACTGCATTTTTCGACATTCTTTGCGGTGGTTAACTATTCCGTTTATTATTAACTTCAATTTTCTACTTCACACAGATTAATTTGCTACAGTTTAACTAACTGAAATTATCAATATTGTGAGACTTCGAAATCTCTGTATTCAACACGCGAGTAGACTGAAATGCAACAGTGCCTAGAATTGCCTAGCGCCGACTGAACGGCCGACAAGCAGAGTAAGAGACGCAGCACTAGCGTTGCATTCTGAAAGTTAAGATAGATCTTCGGCTGATGACCGAAAGTCAATATCAGTTTCGGCCGAAACCGAAAGCAAACCGAAAGCTAACTTTTTGGCTTCGGCCGAAACAGAAACTATGCCGAAAGAGGCCATTTGCCAACTTTCGGCGCCGAAACCGAAACCGAATTTCGGTCGGCCTCTAATCTTATATATGACCATGATTTAGAGATGTCCATAACACCCCATACATGTCCCTGATTTAGAGATAACCATAACACTTTTTATTTAAGTCCCTGATTCATTCAGTTTTAATACTGATATCCATAATACCATATTTAATATTGCCCATAATCAATTCAATTGTAATAGAGATATCCATAATATCTTATATAATTATGCCCCTAATTAATTTAATTATAATCGAGATATCCATAACACCCTATGTATGTCCCTGATTCATTCAAGCAATTAAAGTCTTTGTTATAAAGCAGGACAGAGGCATCAAATATAGATGTCTCTAATCTGGATAAGGGAGATTTTTGCCATTTTAATCAAACATGTCATCTAAACGGGATTTTTTTAATTAAAATTACGAATAGTAATGCCTTTAGGTAAAATGCCATTTGGATATACCATCTAAAACAAAATAAAATGCTCATATTTCGATATGTAAAACTTTCTTAAACATTTGCTAATGAAAATTAAATGGAATAATTCCAATATTGCAAGTGACTATTAATGAAATTAATTAATTAATTACAAATTGTTATTGAATTCTTTTTGTTTCATAAAAGTAACTGGTGAAACTATTAATGGAAGAAATGAACAAGAAAAATAATAATATTTCTATAAGATCTGAAAACTTCAGGCACTCTTGGTTTTAGGAAAATATAAATATATACACATTCACCAAAAGGTATTCATATTGTCTTTATTTGTTTGTGAGTCCTTTTATAAAATAGAAATATATACACATTCACATATCCACCCCCACCCCCACCAAAAAGTATTCATATTGTCTTTATTTGTTTGTGAGTTCTTTTATAAAATAGAAATATATACACATTCACATATCTACCCCTACCTTCACCAAAAAGTATTCATATTGTCTTTATTTGTTTGTGAGTCCTTTTATAAAATAGAAATTTAGTGTGAATATAATGTCTCTAAAACGCATAAATATAGAAATATCTCTGATGATGGTATTTACAACCCAAAAAGTACTTTAAAACATATAAATTCAACAGATATACTGAGAAACAAATTTAAGTTTAAAACAATTTTTAAAAAATGTTAATCATTTCGCATAGATCTCTTTTTCCACATTACACCAAAGATAAGAACACACACACACACACACACACACACACACACACACACTGATTCTGAGTAAATTAATTCTTACCCTGGAGTGAGTACAGGATGCAGAAATTGCTCTGAATGTGTAGCGGCGTATCCTCTAACAAACTTCAAATAATAAATGAAAAACAAATACTATACGATAAATTTCAATATGTTACAAATAATGTTGACAAGCTGGTACAATATTTTACAATCAGCCATGCAAACAAGCTCCTTGAAATTTTAAACAGTTTGGAAACGTCTCACTTATTTATTTATTTCAGAGGTAGACCAGAGATGAAAACGGATATTATTGTTTATAAATTCAGATTTATTTGAAGAGAGCTATTACATCGTAGTAGGTACATTCAAGAGGAAGTTTATTTTCTTATCTGTTTAACTTGACCTTATAAAATTCATATCTCTTTTAAGTGTCAAGTATGAACAATACTGCTTTAAATCTGCAAGCAAAGTGAGAGGACTCTAGAACGTCATGCAAGTTTACAAAAGAGTACTTTTTCCTCGATTTTCCTCAATTATTTAAATTACAACTGTCGGATCTTTTTCTCTTGGAATAGTTAATAATATATTGAATCTTTAGCGGGAAAAAACTGGTCGAGAAAACAACATGTTTGAAACATATAAATTAAAAATTGATCAAAGAGTACTTGGAGAGAGAGACAGAGAGAGAGAGAGAGCACGGAGGGGCAAGGAGGTGGTTGTCCCACCCCGCCCCGCCCCTGTGGATTTCACCTCTAAAATATATTTTGGCCTACATCCATGAAACGTAATAGCTGACCACTTCAGGTTTGCCCCACTCCACCCACCCTTGTAAAAAACAAATTGTGGGCGCCATGAAGGGGGGGGGTGTCGGTGGGTGGGGTGGGGGGTGAAAAGGGGCTATAATTTGTCTGGTAAGCTGAGCTTAGTCATCTACCCTTAGCAACAACGCACGAAAAACAACGCCTATTCGTTGATGTGGTGATGGTTTGAGCTGTGGGCTACTTTGCAGGAGTATGTGATCAGTTAGATGTCAGACTGTGTGTCAAGTTGTTAACAAGGCCACCAGACCAATTTCATCCGGAAAGGAGCAACTTCGATGGGATCTAATTTGAGGGCTGAGTTTGACCTTCTGACTGATATTGGATTTAAGGTTTGTGCGGCCAGTTAGCCACATGGACTAAGACCACAATTATTACTTCTGGGTCGGTACCCAATAATGTGGTCCCAGTCTATTTTATGGCATGTCTTCTTCTCTCATTTTGGTGATGATACATGATGTAGATTTAGCATTCTTGGTATTGAATTAAATCAATTGTTTTCTTCCTTATAATACGTGCATTATAATGCGGCTTTTCTTTTATGTATTTCGACGACAATGCACGATGAGTAATGAGTAAAACATGTGACCCAATGCACATTGTGTTGCTTACAGTCCATCCTCTAAAAACAATGCCGGTTAACCTGTGACAAGAACTTCACTGAGAGTTCATCTTTGAAGGTACTTTAGATTAACATATGCTTTCTTAGGATTTGGACACAGTGGAAAGTTCAGTACTGACAAACAAATGTATTGATTATATAGGGAAAATAATTCTGAGCTGGGTCCATATACGAGTGTGGCTCGATTTCGTACTGACAAAAAAATGTATTCATTATATAGGAAAAATAATTCTGATCCGGGTTCATATACGAGTGTGACTCGATTTAGTACTGACAAACAAATGTATTGATTATATAGGAAAAATAATTCTGATCTGGGTCCATATACGAGTGTGGCTCGGTTTAGTACTGACAAACAAATGTATTGATTATATAGGAAAAATAATTCTGAGCTGGGTCCATATACGAGTGTGACTCGATTTAGTATTGACAAACAAATGTATTGATTATATAGGAAAAATAATTCTGATCTGGGTCCATATACGAGTGTGGCTCGGTTTAGTACTGACAAACAAATGTATTGATTATATAGGAAAACTAATTCTGATCAGGGTCCATAAACCACTGTGTCTCTACTTAGTACTGACAAATAAATGAATTGATTATATAGGAAAAATAATTCTGATCTGGGTCCATATACGAGTGTGGCTCGGTTTAGTACTGACAAACAAATGTATTGATTATACAGGGAAAAATAATTCTGATCTGGGTCCATATACGACTGTAGCTCGGTTGTCTCTTACAGCTCAGTCTCACCACGAACTGACGTTACTGCAAAAACGAAGTGGCGCGGTAAAATTATCGCAAGGTATAAAACAAAGAATTACGCCCATTGAAATGAAAAGAATCGCTTGTTAGCTCAGACAAGTGGTTTTTGTAATTTATTGCAGCTTTTTTGAAAATAAAATGGGACGTGCTATATAGACCATTAGAATACTTCTGCATTTCAATCAAATGCAAATCTATACTTGGCAAAACTGCTATATACAACACTTTAACTAAATCTGTCCAGACCAAAGACAAAATCTGATATTTCTCACGCTTTTCACCTGCTTTAATCAGTTAATTGAAAGGTCGCTATATTGGTGTGTCAATTTCATAATGATACCAGACAACAAGATTTCCCAGCACGTGATCAGTTGGTCTGGTCATCCTGTGTATTTTTTTATTAAAAGAAATCCTTTTGCAGTCTGTGATTTCTAAGTCGCTGAATTCATTTTAAATATACTGGATGTAATTTAGATATCAACAAAGACAAACAGCAAAAACAGAACAAATTATTCGTCTATATCTACCATGAACAGTAAGAATGGTTCACTATTTTATGGTTAAAGCATGAATACGCACGTTCAGAGTGAGCATTTAAAAAATTGACTCCGAGCGTCATCAGGCTTTAGATTCTTCCGAAATATGCGAAGGGTTATAAAAGTTTAACATAATCTAGTCACTTGTTTCGATCACTTCAGTTTATCAATTCATCCAATTTTGAGTCGACGTGCAAGCAAGACTGTTTCAAGACTAAAAATTATTTCCATTTTATCAGTGCGTTAAGAATGACTTAATATCTATCTGTTCGCTCCATCGTTGCAAAGAAATTTTATTGCAATTGTTGCAACCAAGCAAATCTATCTGCCGTTTTTATCAAGTGTGTACATATTACCAACACTTGATCATAAACCAATTTATTATCGAACATAAGTACTTATGTCATTCGTATCTATTAGAAATTTGTATTTAAAATTGGACCAAGGTATGTAAGCATAATAAAAATCAAATTTGTATTAACATGATCCTATATTAGGAAATCTCTTTACGTTCCTCAGTCAATGTTTCACTTTATTTTCCTGTCTTTCCAATACACTTACAAAAATCGTTATCAATTGAAAGGCTATTCATTGCATAAAAGATATGACTTAGAATTATAATATTACAGATCAAATAGCTTTTTTGTTTAGCATTACTTCTGTTGGATATGAATAATAATTTAGAAGTTTATAAAAAATTGACATTTCAGGACTGCATAACAAAAGCTTAGTTTCATTAAAAACCCTTTGACAATTGAAATAAAGATTTCCAATAATCTGAATAACTCTTATTACGAATAGATCCTTATAAGAAACGTGAAATAAATTGTATCACATTTTATTTCATTATTCCAAATATTGTTCCGAAGGTCACGATGAATGTTTATTTATATCGATTCAAAGGATAGGGAATATAAGTAATAAAGGCGGTAAATTATTTGATGTCAGCTGAGTTCAATGTCCGTTTTACTTTATCTGGTGATCTGATATTTGTAAATACCAAAGATCTGAAAAGATTCTTTATATCTGATATTTTCGAAATGCCAGTGGTGTTACAGCGTCAAAAAACTGATCGGTAATTAGTTTCTTCAATTGATTGATGTCTGCATATTAGAAAAAGTCTGTAATACACTAACAAATCAGGCAGAATTACACAAACTGGGGCGTGGGGTGGGGTTGGAGCAATGTTACCACCACGTTAAAGATACCATGCGAAAGGTAGATATATACATACTGTGAATTTAAATGATGCAAACGACGTCATTTTCCTGTTATAGTAACACTTTTCAGTAAGAAACAGAGAAAGCTTGTTATAATAAGTTAAACGAATCAGTCACTTCTCCACAACTAAATATCGGGATCCGCCGATAGGCAGAAAGATACATACATACATACATACATACATACATACGTACGTACGTACGTACGTACGTACATACATACATACATACATACATAGATACATACATACATACATACATACATACATACATACATACATACATAGAGAAATAAATATACATAATTTGATTGAACTGAGATAGCTAAATAGATAGAATTGAATTGAATTGAGGTGGACAGAGAAATAGAAGACATAAGTGAAATGAATTGAAGATTTATTTTACTTACATGTTATTAATCGTCTATTTTAATGTAAGTTATCATGCGAATATTTTGTGTGAGTCTTAAGGATGATCATTTATTCATTCCTTATTTTTGTTAGGAAGCAGGTACTCCATTTCCCAAAGACATTTATTCCATCGCTTTTAAGTGGTGTCGCTTTCCTTATTCTGCACATTTTATTTTGACAGTTTTTTTGTGTCATTTATTTTGACAGATTATTCAAACCACTTCTGTGTGACGTTATTGTTTTGCTAATGACTGTAATATAACACATCACTCATAGCATGCCGATAAAAATTTAAATGGTGAGAGGCAATTATACTCAGCTACAAAAGTAAGGCGCACTCGCTTATAAGTCGAATCCAGCTGTAAACTGCAGAGACTCAGATATGCCGTCGTATAGGCGGATATTTGTTATGGCAGACTGGGGTCTGTGCTGTTCGAAAGTTCAACACGACTCACCATTATAGGAGTGTTCATCCTAAATAAATATAATCATTCGGCCATCTATTTAACGAGAGAGAGAGAGAGAGAGAGAGAGAGAGAGACAGAGACAGAGAGAGAGAGAGACAGAGAGAGAGACAGAGAAGAGAAGAGAGATATATGAACGGATGGAATTGTGAGTTGGTAGATGAAGGATTGATTGCAGTTTCATTTGTCTCCTGAGAATGATTCACTGTCTAATAAATATGTACTCGGCTTATTACTATGTTTTACTTCCGACGCCCATGCTTCTAACATCACGAGTCGCTATATAAATAAGGTGGATTGTTATGTTTGATATGTACGAAGCTTGATTCATGTGAAATAATGAGCTCTGGAAAAAAATGATTTCTAAATTAGGATGCAGAGGAATAATTATTAATTAGAATATATAATCCTGCGTCTTCTTTTATTTTTTTATTTTCTACATCATGCTCTTCTTGTTCTTCTCTTCTTCTTCATCATCTACTTATTCTTGTTTTCTTCTCCGTCTCCTCCCCCTCCTTCGTCTTCTTCTTCTCATTATTATTATTATTATTATTATTATTCACACAACGCATGTTTCATTAGCTCCGTATTTCGCAAGCACTAATTTGCAATACGCTCTTTCTTCTCGTCTCTGCATTTAGATATTTTTCGTTTTTTTTAATGTTTTCCCCCCATCTGCCAAGCGGGGTTTTACCAAAGCTGATTACACCGGTGCAGCCTGAGATAAGTAAACAACTTTATAGAGAGGACTCGTATTACGGTGGCAATGGCTTTAAGGACAACACTAAATCTCACATTAAGGCGCTGATATAAATTAGAGTAATATTATACAAGAAATATTTTATCAGTTCATAAATACAATGACCTCCGGCTCAATGATATACGGATTAAGGGATATAGATAATGCACCCACCCCCACCCACCCCACCAAGACATGTTTAGATGAATCAAAGAACGACCATATATTACAGCATTATAACAGTTTTAAGATGCTTTAATTGCTAACATTTCTTAGTATTATCCGTGTCATTTAATATATATATATATATATATATATATATATATATATATATATAAAGAGAGAGAGAGAGAGAGAGTTTTCAATTTATTTTATCCCCTTCTGCTTTGAAAGTGTGTACAGGCATCGGCAGGCTTCAATCAATATCTCCCATTTTAGTATAATTACAGTGTCTCTAGTGTCGTATACAATTACAAAACACTACCGATTCATAAGTGACAAAATCAGAACAAAGGTTGACATGAACAAGAATCTGTCAGCGACATAAATTATTATTTAAATATTATAACGATATATATATTGTATTACTTCATTTATTCATCGGTATACAAAATAACACCCGAACATCATATGTCTCTTGAATATTTAAACAATATGGCGTCTAACATTTCCTTATTGAAATAATCGATGGCTTAAAAGTAGTTAGAATTCTTGCGTTTTTACAAAGGTGTAGATATGTTTACTCGACAGTTTATGTTCCATTCCTTCAGATGTTTGGAATTCCAGTCGCCTTACTGGGGAACTCAATATTGCTTGCTCAGATTTGTCATACAAACAAATCACATTCACACTTTGTACACATGTTTTTATTTTAGCAGTCACCGGTAACAATTACATATCGAGCGTATAAGTGTGCATATTGGTTGGTTTGGATTGGGGTTTTTGTTTTGGTGGTATTTTACGGCACATCAACACAAGAAGGTTATTTTGTGCAGCGGTAAATGTAGTAAAGTTCCTTGTCAAAGAATACACTGGGATAGCTGACCCAGACTGATCCAATGAAAGGATTCTAACCCGAGTCCTTTATAGAAATTTTATTGTCGTTTAATCCGTTGTAAAGGTATTTCGTTGCACGCTATTGACTGAAAGATAAGATTATTTCCAAGGCTGTCATTAAATAAATCACAAAATAAGTGTTGTGTATCTGATATCTTATAATGTATCGCTTTACAAAGGATATAACGGGGTTTGTAAATTGTGATTAAAGTAGGTACACCACCACCACCACTAGCAACAAACAGCAACAACAACAATACTAATGATGATGATGATGAGGATGAGGATGATGATGATGATGAGTACCGACGAGTGATCTGCTAACCAATAACCAGTTATTTATTATCCATCACTCAATCATCTACTATCCATCAACCCGTTATTTGCTGTCAACACCAAGTTATCTAATATCTACCAACCAGTCACCAACTATCCACCAAAACGTTATCTATCCCTTCCAAAAAAGTAACGTCCCTTACCAGCATAAGACTATATGATCCCTCTAATGAACTGATTTAGAAAGCATGTATCTTTTTTTGTAAGGCCCCTTAGTACCTCCCTTGGTAATATATCTACTCTACCAGTATATTTAAAAATAAAATAAAACTACCTTCAGTGTCTCCACTCCGTCAACTTTCTTTACCCCATCTTCAATCGAACAAACTTGATTTGTGTTCGATCACACGTTCGACAAATTCTGATTTGCCTAAACCAGTAGGTTCATCCATCAGGGATGGCGAAGTTACAGGGCAATCCAACTTTGACGAGCTGACCTTTCGTCAAGCATTTTGAGAATTAAAGATGTTAGCCAGCCATAACAATTGTATGTAGAATTCTGACATTTCATCAGTGATACAATTTTATGTACTTTATGCATTTAATATTTTTATAGCGTAACAGCAAGAAAAAAATCGTCAAATTTCACAAATACAAAGTACATGTTTTTCTTTTCTTTAGTCATTCACACACAGTGTATTTAGTATTATCAGCAACCTTTTAGATTCATGCATCGAATCCAAGACATTTCCAGTCATGCGCATATTTCCATTGATTGCTCTAGCCAACATACTATAAATACTTTTTGTTTAGTATGAGGATTATATACAGTACGACGTGTCCTTTTCACACGGAGGTACGCAACCTTACTTCATCACTATTCGCAACACTTAACACAGTGTGTTTTTAGGGAAAAATTGGTACTCATGTATGTTTATGTACTGTTTATAAATAAGCAACAAGGAATCTGCTGGTAAACGAAATGCTTAAGAATTTTGTCTATCTAGCTGTAAATATGTTTGTCATATACAGGATTGCTTACACACACTATACCTACAAACATACTGGTGTACTATCACACAAGAAGGGTTTAAGTTTTATTTTGTTGTGTGGAAGACATAGACATGAACAAACATGAAAGATATGGCTTGGCAATGAGTAAATATTATATCTGTTTCTCAGAGAATATGGTTGTCACGAAACTTACTTTGGGGCTTTGAAAAATATGTATTTACTTGACACCATCAGCTACAACTGCCTTACATCTTTTCCATATCCAAGGCCAACTCTTGCTGTGTTGGTAGTAGTGGCAGTGGTTGTGGTTACTGACGTCTGTGTAATGGTGGGTTTAGGTGTTTGTATCTTTCTCTTATGTTTCTCCCAAAATGTTTGATACATTTCTCACGTGTTTTAACTCTGCCATAAATGCCTTGTAAGACACTAACAGTTTTGTTTTTACTCTATCTCTGTTCACTGATAAAAAGTTTCATTTTCTCCTCGTATTGCTCTCTCTCTCTCTCTCTCTCTCTCTCTCTCTCTCTCTCCTTGCTGTATAACAAAAGTTTGTTATTCTTTTTTGGCGTTGTAAACACATCATTACACATAATCCATCCATTCATCCATCCTTCCATCTATACATCTATACACAACTTCTCTCTCGCACAGATACACAAATGCACACACACTGAGTTCACTAAAGAATGACTTAGATTTAAATTATAATGGTATTTATTACGCATTAAGATACCTCTGCATCAAAAACTCCAATCATTTAATAATAATAATAATAATAATAATAATAATAATAATAATAATAATACGTTTTTATGAGTGTATTTTAGATAAACCAGGGCGTTATCTTTTGTTCCTGTCTTAAAAGGAATGGAAAAACTCACACCATTTCATCACAAAAAATATTAGCTTGATTTCAACATTAGTTATTTTAAATGTAGTAGAAATGCAATATAGGACAAATTTTAACATGATCAAAAATCCGCTAGTTTGTTTGCCCTGGAAATGCAATATAAAAGAAAGAAAAACAAATCCGTGATAAAAAATACACCATTTATTGAAACTCTCACACACGGAGTCAAGTAGAAAATTGGAGAGTATGCGACATTAATTCGTACTGGCGGAATGAAAGCAAGATCTGGGCTGCGTTCCCTATGTGGGAAAACAAGTGATGACCGTATTTACCCATTTAAATGAATTGTCCCTTAACCTTCAACGACAGAACCCATTTGGTTGAAAATCTATTTTCATATATGCCTCCAGAGATTTACCGTGATTTCTGCGATCACTTAGATGCTGATATGCTGATTATATAGCTTGGTGGTTTCAACAATATTCCAGAACGATTGGAACTCGAGTCATGGATTAATGTGATAAGACAATCTACCAAGTATTTCATTAAAAGTCGAGTCATGGATTAATGTGATAAGACTATCCACGAAGTATTTCATTAAGATAAAGTTAAATATATTCGATTGATCAGATAATTTACTCAGAATATAATGCAAGAAATAATTGTATTAAACTATTTTTGTTGTGTTTTATTTTGAACGTTATATCGTCATAAGCTGACAAATGTTGTAAATTAGCGATTTTAGAACTAAACACAGAAAAAAGAATATGTCTGATGGATATTATATGATTCAAGATGAAACAATATCTCAGTTAATAAAAACGCAAAACAAGCGAATGTAAATTATTTGCTGAGTAAAGGGTCTAGCTTATTAACACTACTGACACAAAAACGGCGGCCGACCAGGCCAGGCCGGTGCAAAAGTCGAGCCTGAACTCATCTAAAAAACAACTCCGTAGCTCTAGCCTTCCCGTCTAACCCGGTCCACCGTCCCATACCCCATTACTGAGAAAATGACCAAGTCAAGTAATTGCATTATAACCTTTACCTCGATCTGATCAGAATTTAAATTAAACACATTTACATTTTAATTTTTAAGCTCAGTCCCCTCTTAAACATTTTTCAGGATGCCAAAAATGACGTATGCCACGTGAAATTCTGAGTTCATGTTTCATGTTTTATTTATTATTTATTTTCTTCTTGCTCTATGTCATTATATTGGGTCATCATCAGAACGGAAAAGAAACTTTTTAAAATTCATTTTACTGATAATTTTAAACTTGTCGCAAACTGATTGTTGATTCATGGGTATCCATTTACTTTAAATGGTGTCTTTGTTACTCTGTAATTACTAGACAGAATGCTGAAAATAGCTTATTTCTATGGAGACTGATATATTTGGTTAATATAGGTATTTCATGTTCAATGAATCAAAATCATCTGTATTGATTTTTGCTCTGTTCCTTGACCGCTCCAGTGGCCTAAGTGATTAGAGCGTCCGCCTCGGACGCGGGAGTTCGCGGGTACGAACCCCGGCCGAGTCATACCAAAAGCCTTTAAGAAATGGTACTAACAGCTGCCTTGCTAGGCGCTCAGTATTAGGCGGTTAGTGTTAGGATTGGTCGGATTGGTGTCAGGATTCATGTGACTGGGTGGGACATGATGCTACATGTCTGCGGCACGATGCCCCAATACTAGACAATGCTATAAGCTGCCACATTGAGACATGTTAGCGATATGGCTGACAAATTGTTAAAAATCCAAATCACCGACAGTTCTGTTCTTTAATCTACATTAAATGCTCTTACAACAGGGAGCAAAAAGAGTATGAACCACGATTATGACATCTAAATTTCAGGTTAGAGCGTGACACATTTGAACACTTCTTGGGCTATATGGTGAAAAGTGACATCCCAAGGACACATTTGAACACTTCTTGGGCGATATAATGAAAAGTGCCAGCCCAAGGAAACAACGAGGTAGACGATCTGCTTTGTCGCTTTACCACTGAGCTAGCGTAAAACAACTTGATTACGTGTTGCTATTGACACCAAATAACATCAAACGGAATTTAAGCATTGCATCATTACTAATATTCATCTTGACACATTAATAAAATTTGAACATTTGTAGGTAGCTTTCGAAAATTGGATATCATCCAAGACGGTACCGTCCCTATCTGGAACTGATACTAAATTATATGCGCTTTGTTTGATTTTTGTCACTCTTGTTTCAAAGCCTAAATAAAAGTTCCATTGATCATTAAGAAAGGAAGGAAAGCGGATATATTATTTTGTCATGTTAGTATAGTTTAGTAACGGATTCGATTGATCTGAGTGATTTAAATTATACAATGGCAAGAACAAGGACGAAAACCGGTCATGTTATAAAATATTTTCCAACTGAACGTGGAACGAGCTAATGCAAATCAATAAATAATGATTTTTCTTGAACTTTTAAAATATATGTTTGAAACACCTTGTAAAATCGTTAACTCCAGTGAGTGAATAACCATAAAGAGACTTCGAAATGTGAGACAGACAGAGAGATATAAACAGAAACAGAGAGACAGAGAGATATAAACAGAAACAGAGAGACAGAGACAGATGTTGGTAAATATTGGCTAAATGTACCTATGACAGTAAAATATAGTTAAACTACCTCTTCAGTTTACGAATGTTCATGTAACAAAATTTCGCGTTAACGCATTTAAATATTTTTATACCCTATTTCATTATGCATACTAAATTTTGGCTATAAAACGAAAGCATGATAAGTCGGATATGATTAAATTGCCCGCCCTGCCAATCATCCTTGGCGCATCCAATGACCAGTTTTGTTCATGTACTGTATTGTTTGCTGTGTACACTATACCAGTGAATCATCGCTGGTCGATGTCCAATAGTGCCGCTTCTCTTTCTTTTCATTCTTTTTCCTTTATTCCTTTATATTGTATGCTTTAATTAGCACCGCCCATTTCAAATTAATTCATATTCATTATAATGGTATGTATAATTAATTTATATTGTGTCTGCTTTCCTCCATTGCTATTATGTTACGTATGTCTATATTGTATGATTGACCTTAGTCAGTAATTGAGTTTAAGGCCTACCTGACAAAATATTACAACATATTATATAGCTAACATTTTTATACGATTTTAGATTACATATTAAGATCATTATTACTGGAGGTAAACAAATTTACTTGAATCTGAATTTAGGATATTAGTTTTTCACTTGGAAATTCTTGATCTTGTTGACAGCTTAGAATGTTCTAGAAATAAACATTTTACCCTCATCCTGGTCTTCATATTGTGACTTAGGTTTTTATATAAGGTAAAAGTAATAGTCAATATTTGAGAGGATTTATTTATTTAAATTTTTCACTGGAATTACAAAGTGCTAAATATTTTCGGACTATATCACTATTTTGGGATTATTGTGTATGCATTTAAGGACATTTTCGATTTTATTATTGTGATAAACCAAGACTACTGGTACATCAGCACATTCAAAATTGGAATACATTCGGAACAAAACTGGAAATCATTCGGAATGCTCTATACTTTTCGACCATTTGGGATTTAATTCACTGTACTCTAAGTTCTTTTTAAATTTTAACTTTGTATTATAGGGAAATAAATTATTTATTGAAGTGAACAACACTTGCTGGTTTTCGCTCTTTTCTGTTACTTAGTTTAAGACCATAGAGTTGTAACAATAACAAACAAAGTGATTTACTTTTGGGTAAGAAGAGTTGCAAATTTGAGTTTTTATTCGTTTTTTCTCTAAAGCTTATTCTGATTGCTCTTTCATTTGATGAGTATAAAAATATCTGAAATATTATGAAATCAATAATACGTCATGAGTTTTTATCAACGTGAAATGGTGATGGTGTAATCTAGATTTAAAAGTTTTAAACTGAAAAAAGAAATATCTTTGAACAATGACTTCATTTAAATAAACATTAAAGCTCTTAAAAGCATTTATTGTTCAATCTCTAAATTCAGATGGATTCTTTCTGGGCCAAAATAAATATATATACTTTAAAGTGTCTTTCTGAAATACATAAAGCAAGAATTAGAAGGATACATGCAAACAAATTTGACAATTAGGGGTCTCTAGTGACCTATTGAGTTTGAACATGGAACAACCTTTATATGTGATGAATATACAATGTTTAACTCAACACGGGTATGATTTTGCAGATAATCGATTGTTCCTCAACCTTCGAAGATAGCATGATGCTATCTGTGTCATATATTATCTCTTTGCTAGACGGTGAAAAGCATGATTACAAATTGTCCAGATTTAAAGACACCAACTTTCTTAATGATACAAATAAGTTGATAAAAGCAATAAAAGTTGATTTTTATGACAACAAAATTATTTTAGTGTGCGCATGCACTTGTACCCAGCTTAAACTGTCAAACCTGTAACATAAGCCACACTCGATACAGTGGGTTACCTCCCTTTTGGAAAGATTTATGCCATCAGAGAGAAAATCTTACGTTTAGATACGCACATCACATCCATTTCATACTCCAATTTCTGTACTATTTTTGGTCAAAAGGATTTTGTTCCGAATTCGAACATTTTACCGAATATGCAGGAAGATAATGTCGGGAATTTCTTCTTTGCAGAGAAAGAGCACAAGGCTGGCGACGTTACAAGGTAGTACGCAGACGTCACAATATACAAATAACGTCACAATGACGGACATCTGAACCACCTTACGTAGTGTGGTTGCTTATACCTCGTTTTTGTTTTGATTCAGTCTATAATATAAAATCAAGTATAGGATCCAGGATCCAGTCAAGGTAGTAGTGTATTCATGCGCAAAGACGATATACAAAGGTTTAGTTGACCCTAGGGTCAAAAAGGTCTTCTCACAGCAATATATTCTGACGGGGTATGAGCTGTGATGAGAGTAATTATATGCTAAAAAAATAAAGTCTCAGCCTCAAACTGGTTAATAAATGACGTAATTTGCACTGCAGTGACGTCATTCCCATAATGATAAATGTGGAAACTCCTCTGCTTCGAACTACAATGATTTATTAGCAGTGGCATCCTAAGGGTAAACGGCGCCCAGGGCGACGATGATGGCCCCGCCAAAGATTTTCCTGCAATTTAGTTTTTATTATTTGTTTTAGCGCCCCAAGACTTCTGGTGCCCGGAGCAACCGCACGTCCGCCCCCTCCCCTTAGTATGATATTGTTCATTAGCAGCTTTATTATATCGAGGGGTGAAAAGTAATCCTTTTTGCACTTATTTTAAAAGATGGCGGTTGAATTTTATCTGCAGTTCACAAATATGGAAAGTGTGTGGTCAGCGACTACCTCGCATTGCACTGAGACTGAAAGAAGTTTCCTCATGAATAATTTGTTGAGGACTCTTGCTATCATGATGGCGAATTCAAGAAAACAAGACAATCTTGGGAAATATTGATTCTGGTGATGTGTATCGGCATATGCTTTTACCAAATGATATGCAGTAATTTGACCTTTACCACTCCGGGACGATAAAATGTTCGTCCTTCACCAGTCTTATCTCAGCTATTTTATACATTTGATGACATTGAACACACCTTTTTCAAAATTTAACTGCTTGAATATATACATCAGCTTGTGGCAAAAAGACGATTTACATTTTTTTTTCCTTCTTCCTTTTTTGTTGGGATTTTCTTTATTGGTTTTTATCGATTTCCCTTCCACATCTCAGTACCTCAGAACACATTTACAGCATTATTGTTGTTTTTTGGGTGGGGTGGGGTGGGTAAGTTATTTTCTACCGAGGTTTGAATAGAAGTACCGTTAGTGTCGAATCACTGGATTAATAAAGAAAAAAACTGCAAATAAACCGAGATTCGAAATTTGGAAGAAAGAAATTTAATCAGTGAATATAAACAAGAATAAATATTTTATTTATTGTATATATATACTAAAATGAAGGCAAGACATTTCTTAGTTTGGCATTTACTAGAAGTGCAGTAAACTTGGAAGTAGATCACCTTGTTTCGTCAGACTAAATCATTTAGACCAAATAAATTGATACATTCATACTCATGTATCCACGATTTCGACTTGTTTTCACTCGTGTGTACATAGAGAACAGCCAATTACATTTTTTACTCGTGTGTACATAGAGAACAGCCAATGACTTGTTTTTACTCCTGTGTACATAGAGAACAGCCAATGACATTTTTTTAAAATCCTGTTTACATAGAGAACATCCAGTGACATGTTTTTACTCGTGATTTTCATTGATGCTTTTCGAGATCATGTCAGGACATGTCAGCACAGGAGGACAATCAACTACTGCTTGTATAGTAGATGTAATCCTAGCATGTGTAATCTTTCGCTTGATCTCATTTTTAAACTAGCTTTATGACAAACAAGTAAATGCTGGAGAGCAATAAGTACAACATCTTATAAATGCTTTTCAATCCCTGTGTGTTCAAACTAAATATGTATTACTGCAAGTGCAAACCTAGCTCGTGCTCAATTCAACAGGCTTTAAAATAAAACAAGAAAAGCTGGAGGGTGGGTTTCGAGCGACATTTAGTTACCGCTTAACAAAACGATAATCAATTTCTGGACGGAACCACAGTTCCAACGTAGATATTGATGTAAAATCCAACAAACGGTCATGCAAGCATGTACACAGAGAAATAATATGGTTGCATCGATTGTCGACCCGACCGCAGAAATTCCGAACATCACAAACAAGAGTTGTTACAATCGGTTTGTCCAAATTTAAACCATATTCTTCCATATTTAAAGTATACAGGCAAATATAAGCTCGACTTTGGAAACTTCTGATTATTTCACCATCCTGATGTTTCCGTTTGAGTTCGGATTATTTAAGTTCCACTGTAGATACAATTAATAATGGTATTGGTTTTAGACGCAATGCAAATTAACTAAAATGGAACGACAATTTAACGTAGATTAAAACCAAGCAATGCAATTAGTTACACATCCAGGTCAATTATCTTTTTTTTGCTGTCGGAGCTATTTAATACAATAATTTATTTTATCTCCCATTGTACACCATATTGGAAGGCATTGAAAAGGGTTTTTCTACGTATGCTCTGTCAGATCAATTCCCTATTACAGAACAGAAATATATACCCTAGCAGTTTATCTGATCAGTTTTTCATTGACGCTCTTCGATATCATGTCAGATTGCATTTGTTATATACACTAAGATGTTTCACATTAAAATTATTTGATTTGAAAGCAATTAAATAAAAAAATATACAGCTTTCTCTCCAACATGCTGGACAAGAACATAAAGCCATTTTCGCTGAAATTGTACAGTGTACTGCACTTGTTAAAGACTACGAATACATGATGTTATTATATTCTGCTCGTTATGAAGTCTCTTTTATTTGGTGCTAGTGTTTATGTCTCGAACGGGGTTGGTGTGGGGCATCCATGTGTGAACTTCCTTGGCTGGCCGGACTTTCTTTTCCAGTATAACTGTATCGTCTGGAGAATTTACCACCCTAATAGGACCATGCTTTGTTTGAACGGTATGTATCTGAAAGACGAGGTTGAATATGTTTACAAAGCACAAAATATGATTGAAAATATGCAAAACAATTCGTAAGACGACAATGTGAAATGAATTAAATAGGCAATTCATGTAAATAAGAACGAAAGTGAATAATCAAGTGAGCGAGTAAGTAGGCATGTAAGTAATTGTGTTAGTATATAACTAAGGTGTTGGTATGTAAGTAAGAGTGTTAATATGTAAGTAAGGGAGTCAGTATGTAATAAAGCTTGTTAGAACGTAAATAAAGGAGTTAGTATATACGTTAAGGTGTTTGTAATTAAATGTGTTAGTATGTAAGTACGAGTATTAGAATGCAAGTAAAGGTGTTAGTATGTAAGTAAGGGTGTTAGTATGTAAGTAAAGGTGTTAGTATGTAAGTAAGGAGTTAATATGTAAATAAGGGTGTTAGTATGTAAGTAAATGTGTTAGTATGTAAGTAAGGAGTTAATATGTAAATAAGGGTATTAGTATGTAAGTAAACGTGTTGCTATGTTACCAAAGATGTTTGTACGTAAGTAAAGGTATTTGATAAAGGTGTTAGTATGCAAACAAAAGTGTTAGTATGTAAGTAAAGGTGTTAACATGTAAGTAAATGTAAGTAAGGAGTTGATATGTAAATAAAGGAATTAGTATTTAAGTAAACGTGTTGCTATGTAAGTAAAGGTGTTAGTATATAAGTAACGTTGATAGTACGTACGTAGAGGTGTTCGTATGTAAGTAAGGTTGTTCGCATGCAAGTAAGGAGTTAATGTTTAAGCAAGGGGATTAGAATGTAAGTAAGTTTGTTAGTATGTAAGTAATTTTTTCGCATGCAAGTAAAGAGTTAGTGTGTAATCAAGGGAATTCGTATGTAAGTAATGGTGTTAGTATGTGAGTAAGTGTGTTAGTATGCAAGTAAGGAGTTATTATGCGAGTAAGGGTGTTAGTATGTAAGTAAGGGTGTTAGTATGCAAGTAAGGAGTTATTATGTAAGTAAGGGTGTTAGTATGTAAGTAAGGAGTTATTATGTAAGTAAGGGTGTTAGTATGTAAGTAAGGGTGTTAGTATGTAAGTAAGGGTGTTAGTATGTAAGTAAGGGTGTTACTATGCAAGTAAGGGTGTTAGTATGTAAGTAAGGGTGTTAGTATGTAAGTAACGGTGTTACTATGCAAGTAAGGGTGTTAGTATGTAAGTAAGGGTGTTAGTATGTAAGTAAGGGTGTTACTATGCAAGTAAGGGTGTTAGTATGTAAGTAAGGGTGTTAGTATGCAAGTAAGGAGTTATTATGTAAGTAAGGGTGTTAGTATGTAAGTAAGGAGTTATTATGTAAGTAAGGGTGTTACTATGCAAGTAAGGGTGTTAGTATGTAAGTAAGGGTGTTAGTATGCAAGTAAGGAGTTAT
The DNA here is from genome assembly GCA_028554795.2 of Sinohyriopsis cumingii. Classification (NCBI taxonomy): domain Eukaryota; kingdom Metazoa; phylum Mollusca; class Bivalvia; order Unionida; family Unionidae; genus Sinohyriopsis; species Sinohyriopsis cumingii. The sequence continues at coordinate 145,205,172 of CM068826.1, read as the reverse complement.
TATGTAAGTAAGGGTGTTAGTATGTAAGTAAGGAGTTATTATGTAAGTAAGGGTGTTACTATGCAAGTAAGGGTGTTAGTATGTAAGTAAGGGTGTTAGTATGTAAGTAAGGGTGTTACTATGCAAGTAAGGGTGTTAGTATGTAAGTAAGGGTGTTACTATGCAAGTAAGGGTGTTACTATGCAAGTAAGGGTGTTAGTATGTAAGTAATGAGTTATTATGCAAGTAAGGGTGTACGTATGCAAGTAAGTAAGGTTGTTCGCATGCAAGTAACGACTTAGTTTGGAAGTAAGAGAATTGGTATGTACGTAAGGGAGTTGGAATGTAAGTAAGGTTGTTGTAAATAAATAGGTAAACAATAATGGTGTGCATGTGTGTATGATCACATATTGAATGTTACGCATCACCTGTTCATTCATCCAAATCAATTTCTCTCTCAGTCAATCCAGAAATAAAGGCTGACAATAATATGTAGTCCCGATCATTTATCCATCCCACGATAGAAGTAGATTTTATTAAATATATAATTTATTAAGTCTTTTACAAAATGAAGACTCTAACTGTAACTGTTTTCCACACATAGTAAAATATGTCAGGCCATAAATGTACAAGGGAAATTTTAGTTCCATGATCATTATCTGCACAAGAAAAGAGATACATTCCGCAAGGTGATACAGGTGTCTTTACCTGAATATATATGTACCTCAAGATACATTCCGCAAGGTGATACATGTGTCTTAACATGAATATACATGTACCTCAAGATACATTCCGCAAGGTGATACAGGTGTCTTTACATGAATATACATGTACCTCAAGATACATTCCGCAAGGTGATATAGGTGTCTTTACATGAATATACATGTACATCAAGATACATTCCGCAAGGTGATACAGGTGTCTTTACATGAATATATATGTACCTCAAGTAGATTCGACAAGATGCAAACCCGTATGTTTATTATAATATTATTAGATTATAAATGCTCGTACCTTTTTGTTGGTCAGCTGGTAGTAACCGTTCTCAAGCTCCTCCAGGACATAGACTGGGGATGTTTGTTTTCGTCTGCAGCAACCGCCCGAGCGTTCCTCAGAAGGAGACTGCTTAAGGCAACTGTGAAATAATGATACTTCTGAGAATTATGACAAGCGTTATTAATATTCTCCTATTTATTGTTATTGTCCTAATTTAAAACCTTATAATTGCATTGTTGCTGTCCTCATTTAAAGCGTTACAGTTAGATGGAATCATACTCTGAATTACAGTTACATTAGATGCAGTCATACAATGAATTACAGTTAAGCTAGATGGAATTAATTGTGAAAAGTTAGGGGTTAACAACACATTACTTCTATTAGGTTTATTCTCCCTGGGTGTACACAGAGGTTTTTCAAGATAATCCGCATTTTTAGGCATATGTAAGTAGGCTGGTAGAAATAGCATGATATTTTTTTTGTAAGTCATCGAGTACTGATGTTATTTTTTTTAAAAATTAAATGATTTTATGAAAATAGTGAGTGTAAGCAATTTGAATGAAGTAAGGAAACAAATATTCACACTAGTGGATTATCTGTCAAGCAGATTCTAAGCGTATGTTTTCTGTTTTAAACGTACTGTTATTATAGATAACTTACAACCAAGTTATGAATAAAATCTCAGTATAAAAAATTTCATGCCGCCCGTATTAATTCTATTCAAACATATCATGTCACCCGTATTAACACTATCAAAAATTTCATGCCACCCGTATTAATTCTATTCAAGCATATCATGTCACCCGTATTAACACTATCAAAAATTTCATGCCACCCGTATTAATTCTATTCAAGCATATCATGACACCCGTATTAACACTATACAAAATTTCATGCCGCCCGTATTAATTCTATTCAAGCATATCATGTCGCCCGTATTAACACTATCAAAAATTTCATGCCACCTGTATTAATTATATTCAAGCATATCATGTCGCCCATATTAACACTATTCAAATTTTTATTTCGCCCGTATAAACAGTGGCGTCATTAGGGTTGGTGTCACCCAGTGAGGTAATTCATGGTGTCATGTCCATGGACCTCCTTCCGTAAAAGACCATGCATAATCCTTATTAATGTAATTTTGGTGTCACCCCCTCTGATGGTGTCACCCTGCGCGGTCCGCACCCCCACCCCCCGCACACCTCTAGTAACACCACTGCGTATAAACACTATTTAAAACATTACATTAGGTTTGCGAGACACTCTTTATCCATATTCACTCGTGTAAAAAACAGGCATGTCGAAAAATTCTTGAGATGGCTGATTGGTTTTGGTTTTGTGGGGTTAAACGTCTTTGTTTCGGCTGAACATGGCGGACAGTTTGTTTCATGAAAGTTAAGATTGAGAAGATCCCGGGTAGAACCACCGACCCACATGAGCAGAAGTAAAATGTGAGTGATCTGTAAAAGCTAGCGCCTTAGACCGATTCGTCTCACAAGGTTTTGAAGAAAACAAATGGCACAGGACTTAGCTCGAAGTTACACTGTAGGTGGCTCTTCAAATTTAATGTAAATTCCTTAAAGGTTAACCCAGAATTATATCTCCTTTTCTTCAATCCGTTTTTGACCATCATATCGTCGTACTCAGTAGAAATCAAAGATCTTGACTACATATGGTATTAAATTGTCTAGACGAACGTTTTATTTGTTTTTGCAGTCATATGTCCCCCCAATGCGTAACTTTCTTTTGGTTTCACCGACATAATGCTATTTACAACTGCAAACCTACGCTACACAGATCAGACGGGGCTTTGTTTGTTTGTTTGCTTGCTTTTTTAATCACATTAAATATGTTGTTTAATTTTAAAATACTACTTACAACAATTGGATTCATACTTTTGAAACAACTTGATTTATCGATACTCTTAAGTTTTGATCTTACTAAATGCCCCATATGTGCTCTTTGCATTTATAAGCTGAAACATAATTTATAAGTTGTAGCCTAATTTATAAGCTGTAACCTAATTTACAAGCTGTAACCTAATTTACAAAATGTAACCTAATTTATAAGCTGTAACCTAATTTATAAGCTGTAACCTAATTTACAAGCTGTAACCTAATTTATAAAATGTAACCTAATTTATAAGCTCTAACCTAATTTAAAGCTCTAACCTAAGTGCTTGTGCCAAATTATTCAGGAAATTTTAATTGATATCACTAAAATTTTGTCTAGCATACTTTGATGCAAACCGTGCGTATTCTGTTTGTATTTTATTATACAGAAATTTTACATAATTAAAGCATCCGTACGTTTTATATTTTATCTCGATGTACGTTATGTTTGCATTTTTTGTGCAATTTAGTTTTTCATGGAGCTTTTAATTGGCAAAATGTAGTCGCTATTGTGTTTCGGTGCCTTTAAAATCTACCGCACACTTGCACACTATTAGAATTAACAATCAAAGGAATTGTTTCTTGTGTTTTGCCGTGAATATTGATTCATCTTAATGCCACAAATGTTATTGTCCTCCGTTCCCTGATTTTGTATTCTCTTTCTGACATCTTGCGTAAAGTCTGTATTTGGCATTTATCACCTGAAAGTTATGAGAGACAGACAGACAGGCAGAGACAAAGAGAGAGACAGAGACGGAGACAGACAGACGGACAGACAGAGACAGACAGACGCAAAGAGAGATGTCGTTAGGTTCGTGAATAAAAGAAATTACATACCCAATACAGTACAATATTGCAAAGATAACGAGGAGTAGAATAAGAACACAGATTGCAGAAACTGCTAACAGTATGGCAACTTGAATCGTGTAAGGCACTGCAATAATAATAATAATAATAATAATAATGATGATGTTAATGATCTCAAAAGTACTGTCATTAATGATATTTATTTAATTATTTCATGAATTACATAATAAAAATTGAAATACAACAAAACGATATGAATTTCTAACTGGTGCATGTGGTCTTAAACTAAGTTACAGAAAGCGAAACCAAACATTTTAGTAAAATTAACAAATAATTTATTTATGTAAGTTATAACGTCAAATTTAAGAGGAACTTGTCCAAAAGTATGCAGTGCTTTGAATTAATTCCAAGTCTCGAATGTGCTGATGTACCAATAGTCGTATTGATTATGTTGACTGACCAACAGTCTTGATGTATCACAGCGTCATAATCCCGAATGTCTTTGAATGAGTCCTCAATAATCTCAAATCAGTGTTTTAGTCCAAAAGTCAATGTACACTGTAATTCCAATGATAATAAATGATTCCTGTCAAATAATATCTGAGTACATCCAACAATGATTTTTCAGTCTGAACATAAAGTAGGAATTATTAATTTTATTGACAAAAACCTGATATCAAAACATAAAATGCAATAAAATGACCAGAATGTGACTCAGAAAGGACTTAAAATGCGATAGAGATTCCCAATACTTGGAGAATTGTTTTTATCTTATAAGATGCGAAAAGTCCAAGTTGTGGCAGTTTTAGTTTGAGAGAGAGAGAGAGAGAGAGAGAGAGAGAGAGAGAAATGATGTCGCTTGACATCATGTGGAATGTGGAGCGGAGCCACTGTGTCTCAAACACATTCTTTGCCTCAGCAATGTAATGTTCCTGACACACTTAGTCTGTTTCACTGATCTAAGAAAAAAAAAAACAGTATGAACTTGCTAGGTATACAGCTTTTACATACATTATGTTCTACGCGTTGTCAAAAGAGCTTCGCGAAATGGAAATTTGCCGAAGAAGATTCTTTCACAAAAACATGCGCATCTTCAATTTGCAATAAATTCATATTGTTTTAGTTAGCTTTTCGCTCACAGCCAAAAACATCTCTGTGATACATTAGCATATGTTTTGTTTGGGGGGGGGGGGTAACAGTAATTTTGGCAAAATGTCTGCACAAATGATATACATGAAATGCTTCTGTAACTTTTGATTAAAATCTCAGTAACTGAGTAATAATTTCTGACAACTTAATAGAATTGGATATGAATTACTTACGTTCCTGTCCATCGTTGACAGTCACTACAGAATCAAGTTCAATATGGGAAGAATTGTTGTAGCTTATGGAACTCATTTCTGTCCGTGAATACTTTCCGTAACAAAATTGCTCTTACTGTAATATTAGATCAAAGCTATTCCTGTAATAGTCACACAAAGTTGAATACGTTGTAGCGTCTCTGGAACACAAAGCTGAATACCTTTACAGCGTCTCTGGAAGAGCGAAGTGTACCAGATATATATTTCAAGCAGCGGATATACCCAATCAAACGCAAAATTTGTATTTAAAAAATTCAGCACGGAGAGAGTTCAACAATTTAAACCTTACAGTTTTAGAAGATTTCACTATCTGAGCACATTTGAAATCCTTCGTACTGAAACTTTTAAGCCAACTACTTTTAATTCAAATTAAAATACCGAAGCAAATAAAATAAATAAGCCGATACGAGTGCTTTAGCCTTATATCTGAAGAAAACAAACGACACTAAAAGCAACGCACCTTTAAACGGAAATTCGGTATGTTTACTGCTAATTAAATTCGTCAGACGCACGTGTAGATTTTCTCGTCTTACACAAATCACCTTCTCTATTTCCTATCGATACCCTTTACCCTTTAACTAGACTTATCAGATCCATTATATCTTAGATATATCCGTTTTATCGTCTGGTATTATAAATTAAACATTTCACGCTCAAATTCTAATATAAACCTATCTCACTTAAGATCTAATATCAAGGGTGTGGGGTACTTTAAATTCTGGTAGAAATACCTGGCTGTGTTTTCACCACTTTATGTAATTAATCATTTACTCAACGGTTTAATACGGACGCAACCGATTGGAAAGTTTCATTGTAGGTTTTATAACCTTGTTACCGACGTCCGATGGATCATAAATCACAGGTCTCCTCTACAGGTAATATACAAGACTGAATAAGAATCCAAATGCAAATATATTGGAGGATGTACTATGTGACAAATTTTGTGCAAACCCCATTTCCATTAACCACCCGCCCAAAAACAACAACCAAAAATGCAAAACAGTATCAACAACAACAACAAAACACTACGTTGTTTTGATCGTAGTAAATACATTTTCAAAAGTATGGTCGTCGGGCAATTAAAAAGTAACGTGTTCAAAACTTGATGATATGGAAGAGGGTAAGGTTGGAATGGGGGTGGCGTTTCTCGGCTGGATTTGGTCTTGGGCTGGTCCTAGTTTTAGACTAACACATCATGGATATACTGTTTCTGAATATGCCAGCAGTGAGAAAGAACAAATAGTTTTTCAAATAGATTTCATATTAAATGAAGGTATAGTGCCTTGTTTAATAAATGAAGACATATGAGTTATAAAATAATGAGTCGATTCCTTTTTTTCCTGCTAAAACATTACACACATTACAGGATCTAGTATAGGTTGTACAGAATTATAAACATTTTTCTATACTTGATGAAATTCAGATGACCTACATTTATACGTGTACCAAGTTATTTTTCTTGTAGAAATCCTCCTCACATTGTAATATATACGACATTTTAAAATGCAGTGCGTAACACATGCACGAGAGCGATAACACGGTCTCTTTGCTTTTCTGTGGTAAAACCTAGATCCATTGATCAAACTTGTGCGATTAACTGTAGGTTCGTAACTAGTTCTTTCCCTAGAGTGTTCCTGTTTTCTAAATCTCCTACATCTCGTGCTGACGTAAATGACCTGAGATTTGCAGATGATCTGTTTACAATAATCAATAAATAATAAAAAAAATAAATAAATCAATAAATCCATAGGATACATTAAGTCCGTACCATGGTCTTTGGTAGGACTTAATATCAGTTCGCCTTTATGCAAATGACGTAACATCAACCATTTTATAGGAGACTATTGCTTCGAATTATTTTTTATTGCCACTTTGATTCGGACTGTTGACGAGGTATATCGTTTTAACTGCAGTAAAATACATGAAAAAAACTTATTTTCCCAATCCTATTAAAGAATAACAAAACTTATATTTATGATTGTGGCGGTTAAACTTGAAAGGTGATTTAATTAATCGAACCAAAACAATACAAAAAACACACAAAAAAAACCAATAAAAAAAAAAACAACAAAAAAAAAACCCCAACAAACAAATGGGGCTGTTTTTGTGTGATCAAACTGTGGTTTACGTTTACAAGTCTGGTCTTATGAATGAAACTGCCTTTAATTGTAAAACCGATTTAAAAATTAATGTTTATGTCAACAGAGATTACACTTTAAAGAAGACTAAAGTAGTCTAATCCAACCAACAAAAATTAAAGTAAACCAAAAATTGTGTTTATGTTTCATCAAACTTTGGAATAGGTTTGCAAGTGTGATTGTTATCAAAATAATATACTTTAAACTTCCGAATTATAACAAATCAACAGGATTATGTCGGCTTGCAGAAGCAGAACATGTACTTTCTGATATTTGACCTACTTTAAGTACGATTTCGTAGTTCCATTAGTTTTAATTATGTCATAAAATCAACAGTGTTATAATCTTTATAAAACAAAACAAAACAAAAAAGGAAACTGAAGATACCATGTTTGTGTATGTGTATGTGCGTGTGTGTGTGATTAGGATTTGTAAAGTAGCTTTAACAATTTTTAGTCATCTCACTATGATGTCTGCAGTGTGTCAGTTTATAGTGATGTCTAACATTGGGGCATCATGCTGCAGATATGTAACAAGATGTCCCACCCAGTCACATTATCCTGACACCAGGCCTACCAGTCCTAACACTAACCTCTTAATGCTGAACGCCTAGCGAGGCAACTGTTAGTACCATTTTTGTAAGTCTTTGGTATGACTCGGCCGGGTTTGAACCCACGACCTCCCGCTTCCGAGGCGGACGCTCTGACCACTAGGCTACCGGCGCGTTCTACCATGTTTGTTGATGCTGTCCAATTCTTCTCTTTTGGATGTGACGGCCATTCTAGCAGAAATGTCATTATTTGTTTGTTTGTAGGATATCCAATTATTTGAAAATGTTTGCGAACTAATATATTTCAAACAAACATGACAATAAATAAAAAAATAAATAAATAAATAAATAAATAAATAAGCCAAAGGTAGTGTTTTCTTACTTTAAACCTTATTAATAACTGGTCAGTACATATTAGTATCAATTTAACGATTGTCACGTTCAACGTGTCATTAAGTACAATTTCGACATATGTGAAAATAATGATTTATATATGTCTACTAAGAGAGGTTAAGTGTAAATTTGAATTGGTTTTATTAACTTATCTGTTAGAATTGAGTTAATTGCGTTTCTCATGATCTTGTATAGCTCTTTTCAATGTAGTCTATTTAATAATCATCAATTTTCAACACGTCATAATAGAGCTAACCTGCATTCTCACTAGGATGGTTGTATCAATATTTGAGTTTAAAGTCCTTAACGGTGCTCGGAATATAATGCTCGGCTTTACTGCCTCGTCTTAACTGCGTAGAATGGATTGTTACCTAATACACTGAAAACTATTTCTTGTTAAGTGTTACAGGTCAAAAACTGAAAGATTGGATAATAAAACGCGATCAAAAGAGAAGTAGGGAACGTAGTGTCACGACGTGCGTAACAAATGACGAAGAGACTGTTGATCCAATATCTTCAATGGTCTTGTTACCATGAAGACATACATACTAGTAGACAGACACTAAGTTCTGAAAAATTGCATTGCTGAATGTACCCCTTCGGTTTTGGAGATGCGAATGTTTATAGACCTTGGGTTTTGGAAATGCGAATGTTTACAGCCCTTTGGTTTTGGAAGTGCGAATGTTTAGAGCTCTTGGGATTTGGAAATGCGAATGTTTGTAGCTATTGGGTTTTGGAAATGAGAATGTTTACAACCCTTGGGCTTTGGAAATGCGAATGTTTACAGCCCTTGGGTTTTGGAAATGCGAATGTTTACAGCTCTTGGGGTTTGGAAAAACGAATGTTTATAGTTCTTGGGTTTTGAAAATGCGAATGTTTATAGCCCTTGGGTTTTGCAGATGTGAACGTTATGATGAAAACATTTGTTATGTGAAAATTATCTTTTTTTGACATACCAATTTCTTGTAAGAATACACTAGATACAATGTATGCAGATAATATAATTAGTAACGTGACAAGGTGTATAGAAGCTTTAAAAGATATATTTGCTTAATTTTCACCTTTTTGTTCATATATGATCTTCAGTTTTGGAAAACAAATAAAGCACAAAAGGGCCAGAAGGTAGGACTGAATTATGCTTATCAAACTGTAAAGAAGTGCAGTGTACAATTTACAGTTACGTCAACAATTGTTTCGATAACAATTTAAGAATATAAGATTAGTAATTAATCTATGGGTCTGCTTCTTCACAATGAAAGACTGCAATAATACGTTTTCATAAGCTTTAATGACACTGCGAATCAGTTTTAGTCTTACAAGTCATAAAAGCATTGATAAAAAAGGCATTATTTTACAAAATAAATATCGCAATGGTTAAGATTACGAACTCTATTCATTATTGTATCTCCCAATTGTAAAATTTTCTTGAAATAAAGTCCCCAATGACACTTATGTCAGTTTTATTGGCACATCCTAATAGAATCTTTCATTATGATCCAGTGTAGGATAAGACCAGTCCATCAGAGGATCAGAATTTTGCGTAAGACACTAGGCTTTCCCGAGGTCCTTAATTTTCCATGCCGTTACTAAAGCACAATGAAGGATACCTTTTCTCACATTCCTGAACGAAAGGTGAAGGTCAACGTCAAAAGTGCCTATTGCGAATGCTGATAAAATTTCTACCAGGCGAAAACTATCTTAGCGACTTTGTAAGAAACATTTCGGAGCGGTCACAATAAATTTGAAAACAGATACTTGGAAACAAATTTCACAATTAGCCACCCTTACTACATCAAATTATTGGCTCAAAACAAGACAATATTCAGAAAAATCATTAGCCCACCCCTAAGATGATGACGATATGAAGTACGTCGGAGTGTGGCACGTATATCACAAGTGTAGCTTCATCGAATGTTATTGATGCCATTATGGATTTGAAGTCATTTTGCAGCACACTGTAAGAGCTATTCATGGCGGCCAGCATAACTGGTGGAAGAAGAACCCGGGAAAATCCCGGTAAGAACAACCGACCTACGGGAAGCAACTGGCAACGTTTCTCACATACCCACGTTGGCCGAGAATAAGACACGGACCCACTCGGACAGATGTACGATGGCGGTGATCGCCAAAGACGAGCGCTTTAGACCACTCGGCCACCAGAATGTCCAAAATGTCATACTAAGCAGCCTTGAAAGTAAGCCTACCCAAAAATAGTCTACAAAGTTTCTTTGAGCAGTAGAACCTTTTTGACACCATGGCCACTGAAAAATGTTTTTTCTTGAAGCCGAGGGCCGCAGCAGAAAACTGAAAAGCAACGACTATATAGCTGCTCGAGCTCTGGCGGGCCATTTAAAATCAGCCAGTGGGCCGCGGGTTGGACAGCACTGCAGTGGAATCTAGAGATATAACCTTCATGGGTCGGTATAGATCGGTTCCACAGATCAGATTTTCGAGTCAAAGAGGTTTAATGAGATTATTAAAATTTTGCCAGATTTGAAGTACCAGTCTGAATTATCTCTAGTGTTTATATTCTCACCGGTGTTCAAGGCGTCGAGATTGCTCTGTATTTAGGCTAAGTGTATTCTGTATGCATGGATGAAGCAATGTCATTCAAAACTGTGTGAAAATTCAATCCAAATATGAGACATAGTCATTCGAAACTGTGTGAAAATCAAATCCAAATATGAGACACAGTCATTTGAAACTGAAAATTCAATCCAAAGATGAGACACAGTCATTCAAAACTGTGTGAAAATTCAATCCAAATACGAGACATAGTCATTCGAAACTGTGTGAAAATCCAATCCAAATATGAGACACAGACATTCGAAACTGTGAAAATTCAATCCAAATATGAGACACAGTCATTCGAATCTGTATGACAATTCAATCCAAAGATGAGAAAACGTATCTTCATTATTGCTTAATTACAACGATACAGAGTTTGAAAGTTATTTCAAAATTTCGTTTTGCGCATCTACGATTTCAGTTACAAAATAATCTGTTTTGTTTTTGTTTTCCTATTGATTTAGAAGTTTTCTCAAAAGAAGAACGACGTTTAAAATGCGCCGACAGTACTTATACAGATCTACCCGTATACTGTTTGACAATATCTGCGAGTGAAAGTTTTCATATACATGTACTGCGCTAAAATTTTTAAAAAGTATAGTATATAATGGCTTAATCGGTCTGCACACTGTATTATAGCATGGCCTAATCGCAGAGCACACTGTATTATAGGATGGCCTAATCGGTCTGCACACTGTATTATAGCATGGCCTAATCAATCTGCACACTGTATTATAGCATGGCCTAATCGCAGAGCACACTGTATTATAGCATGGCCTAATCAATCTGCACACTGTATTATAGCATGGCCTAATCAGTCTGCACACTGTATTATAGCATGGCCTAATCAGTCTGCACACTGTATTAAAGGATGGCCTAATCAGTCTGCACACTGTATTAAAGGATGGCCTAATCGGTCTGCACACTGTATTATAGGATGGCTTAATCGGTCTGCAAACTGTTTTATATGATGGCTTAATCGGTCTGCACACTGTTTTATATGATGGCCGAAACAGTCTGCACACTGTATTATGGGATGGCTTAAGCGGTCCGCACATTGTATTATAGGATGGCCTAATTGGTGTGCACACTGTATTATTAGGATGGCCTTATCGGTCTGCACATTGTATTATAGGATGGCCTAATCGGTCTGCACACTGTATTATATGATGACTTAATCGGTCTGCACACTGCATTATACGTTGGCCTAATCGGTCTGCACACTGTATTATACAATGGCTTAATCGGTCTGCACACTGTTTTATATGATGGCCGAAACAGTCTGCACACTGTATTATGGGATGGCTTAAGCGGTCCGCACATTGTATTATAGGATAGCCTAATCGGTGTGCACACTGTATTATTAGGATGGCCTAATCGGTCTGCACATTGTATTATAGGATGGCTTAATCGGTCTGCAAACTGTTTTATATGATGGCCGAAACAGTCTGCACACTGTATTATGGGATGGCTTAGGCGGTCCGCACATTGTATTATAGGATAGCCAAATCGGTGTGCACACTGTATTATTAGGATGGCCTAATCGGTCTGCACATTGTATTATAGGATGACTTAATCGGTTTGCACACTGCATTATACGTTGGCCTAATCGGTCTGTACACTGTATACGATGGTCTAATCGGTCTGTACACTGTATGGATATCGATCGTAAAGTCTCTGCATAGTTCAAGATTAGAACATACACCACCTGAGCACTCCTTTTTTCCCCAACCCATGTATTGTCGACATAAATATTTACATTCGTACAGAACCCGTTTGATCCATCAGATATGTTTATATTTCGGTTCTTGTTAAAGGCACACAACAAATTTGTATCATTACAGCAAAATACCAGCCGTCGAGACATGCCATATAAGTTAGCGGAACTTGTAAATAAACTAAAAGTGATTTAAAAAAGAAGACAATATTAAAGTTAAAACCATATGTAAGCAGCATTTTTTTAAATATTGGAGTGTAATCATATTTTATTGGATTTTTTATATATAAAGAAAACAAGGCAACAACGTGAGAACTCATGCTTCGCAGATTCCGTCGGCCTATTGATAAAGCAATAAACAAAGCAAAATCAAATATAATAATGATTATTATAGGATGATGCCAAAGTTTGAATTTGATAAATTTAAAAGTTGATGTAGACCGCGATAAGATATGAGTCATTCCGAACTGCATTATTTGAAGGGTTTTGCTTTAAACAAGGGCTATTAAACTATGGGAAAGTATTTCTTCACTTGATAATATCCTGGTGCTCGGTTTGAATCAGTGTTAGAAATCTGTACCAATAGAAAATTCGACCTTAATGACCGAGGTTATCCCTATTATAAATCAATAACCTGACGTCCGTTTATTGAAAAGTGGCTTGCTGAGATATTTATAACAATCTCTCGATACTTTAACGGATAAATAAAATACTGAAACGCCATTATTACTAGTTTTCGAAAAAATTTGTAAATGAAATTTATTATAGCACATTTTGAAAACTTTTCTAACAAAATTGTCCGTAGATAAAGCTAAGGTTTTCACGCGTCATTTTTATGTTATATGAACACATGCAAGAATACAATTTCAGTCCTGTGAAACAATAAGCTTTCAGAAACGAGGCAGGTGACGCTTTGTAGAACAGAAAGAAAAAGCAACGCATCCATAATTTTAATATACGGGTCAAAAGTGAAACCATTCGGAAAACTCAGACGTTATCCGCCGTCAAGTGTATATTGTAAACTACAATTAAGTGCAATAAGGCTTTTTTTAATGACATTTTTATTCTCTGTAAGATATCAATAACTGTGATTTTATTGTATATATTACAGGAGCTAAACGGGTAAGTATTGAGTAAATATCTTCAAAAAAACTAATATCGTCTCTGATTGAATTTTGATTGATTCAAAACAGAGATGACATTCAAGATCCAAATGATGGAATGGTCAATCTCTTTTGCCATATAGGTAAAACGCTGGGTATTACATGAGCACAATCTCAAGAAGTCGATCGAGATAGGTTAACATACGTTCTCTCCATGACAGAAGTATGATTGTCAGTTTCCCTTACATGGATTGAATGTCCCAGGGTGAGCTATACAATTTCTGCAATGCATATTTAGTGTGATATCATTTCATAACAAATTGCTATTAATTGAACAGTTTTTCAATTCGATTTTTTCGTATGTAGAGTCATTGTGCAACGGATTACACAGATTGATCAAACATACTTTAAATACATTTTTCTATTAAAACTCAATTTAGAAATGATCCATTCAATTACTGCAGTGTACATGCCTTTAAATATAGCAGTTAGACTAAATAAACAGCAATACAAATACGGTGTATTGCAAAGTTTCTTTTATAGCATGCTCATTCAGTATTTCTTGATCGATAATGCCTTCCAGTGATTTAGTTCCGTGACATTACAACACCTTTCCACCTTCATTTATGTGAGTAAACACCGTTGTTAAAATTAGGACAGAAATTACTTAAATAAATTTAAATAAAATAAAAATAAAAATTGAATACAAATTAGTTCATGCATATTTGCTAAAATACAAATAACAATGGAAGATAGGTAAAGCATAGTAGCAACAAATCGCAGCAGGGTTAATACTAATTAATTGTTTTCCACGACAAGTATGTGTACATTTACTTCCAATTTCTAATTCGATTAGATTCAAAATGCTACTCACTTATAGAAAAGAAGACTTTAAAATAGTGCAATTGGAGTGAATCATATTGAGAAAATTGCATTCAAGTATCATTGTTAGTGACAATACAATGTGAGTATTTTTTATATTTTCAATAATAAAATACCTAGAACATTTCTTGTGACCGACAAAATATTTGTTATCTTACACTGTGTAATTGTTTGTCTTCATTCTTCAGCATAGTGCAGGACGTAGTAAATATTCGTCAAAGACGGTTTTAAAGTAAATAATGGTAATAAAGTAATCTGCATTTTGTTCACAGGCACAGAGAGAGAGAGAGAGAGAGAGAGAGAGAGAGAGAGAGAGAGAGAGAGAGAGAGAGAGAGAATGAATTTAACACGTTTTTCTAACCTCACTAAAGCAATTATTGGATTTCTAAAACCGTTGAAGAATATTCGAAGGGTCTCGATTTCAAGACAACCGAGTGGTGGCAATTTTCCAATTGTTGACTCGACGCTGAGTAATTTGACCTCGCTCTGATAAGGGGCTATAGATTATCTACAATCATTGACATGTCACTCAACGGGTATACAAGGTGGATGAGAAAATTCACAAATTACCGTATAAATGTCTCTTTTGAACACTTACTTTGGAGCGGAAGCTAAAATTATTTGTACTCTTTCAGCAAGTAAACAAGATTTCTTACGTCAAGACTCTTTATTCAGTGTCATGGCTATTTGTACTTTATAAATCGTGACTGAAATTGTCGAATACAAATATATTTGTCTAGAAATGAAATATAATTGAAAATAGAAACGACTGTTATTAAGTCAATATATTTTATTATTTAACAGGAGGCTGGTTGCTTGCTTGCTTGTTTAGTTGAATTTTAAAATCGCTTTCAAAACATTTCGTGCACAGAAAAAGGAAACCAAAGGCACACCGAGTCAGATCGCCCTGGCTGGTATCCAAACACTACAGAAGAAGAACATGAAGAAGAAGTGTGTGTGTGTGTGTGTGATATTTTGGAATTTTAAAGTAGCTTTTAAAAAATTTCAGTCATATCGCTACCATGTCTGCAGTGTGGCATTTTTTTGTGATATCTAGCATTGGGGGTCATGCCGCAGACAGGTAGCATCATGCCCCACCCAGTCACATTATCCTGACACCAGACCGACCAGTCCTAACACTAACCTCTTAACGCTGAGTGCCAAGCGAGGCGGCTGCTAGTACCATTTTTAAGTCTTTCTTATGACTCGGTCGGTGTTCGAACCCACGACCTCCCTTATCCGAGGCGGACGCCCTAACCACGTAGACTATCGGAGCGCTCAAAAGAAGAAGAAGAAGTAGAAGAAGAAACGAAAGATGTTGTGTGTTCCAAATCACTCGAGGAAAAGGGTAATCATGTTAAATGACGTTCTTTTCGAACACGCTCAGACTCACGCACATACATATGTATGGTTACTGAAACCGCGTCAGACTCCAAATAAAGTTGTCCTATAGTATTAACCGTTACTGCATGAAGTTTCTTTAACATCTTTCAACGTTTATAGATTCTGACCCATTTACTGCCTTGTTTGTTCCGACTCCTCACTTGCTGTTAACTGTTCATCACATGGATGCCAATTAAGAAACTTGTTTTCTTTCTTCATAGTTTGTTTTTAATGATCCAAGGCTTAGATCTGTTTAAATTTCCTAACAGTATGTACTGCCCTACACTGTGTGTTCGTATCTATGTGTGTGTGTTTTCCGTCCTTTGAGTTCGGGGATGAACACGTGTGGACGTGAGTGGCTCATCAGGCCAATTCATGCTCTGAACTGTTTGTGGAACACTGGACAGGAGATGTTGCTTATGTTTGCTTGATCAAAAGAGGGTGTGTTACAGTTCTGCTATTGTCGTTGTTTGCTTGATCAAAAGAGGGTGTGTTGCAGTTCTGCTATTGTCGTTGTTTGCTTGATCAAAAGAGGGTGTGTTACAGTTCTGCTATTGTTGTTGTTTGGTTGATTAAAAGAGGGTGTGTTACAGTTCTGCTATTGTTGTTGTTAAGTGTACAACAAATACGAAATTATGTAGGAGATTAAGGTCAGGAATGCTAATTACAGATAATTGAATTGATAGCTGAGAGTGTGAAGTCCACTTCGGTCTGTCTGAGAGAGAGAGAGAGAGAGAGAGAGAGAGAGAGAGAGAGAGAGGAGAAAATATATAGAAAAAAATTATCAGAGAGACAATGAAACGTGTACAATGATGAAAAGTGAAATATTATATGAACATCGATACAAATCACTAATGGAATATTAAAACATTTATTTAAACGAAACATGATGTCACTCTTTTATTACATTTAACAATTTATCAAGTAAGATTTTTTCCATTCCTTTATTAGGACATGCTCTGTTTTATTCCACACATGGAACATGGATGTACAGTGTATGTGTTATATCTATATCTATCTATTTTTATGTATATTTGATTTAATTTTTATTTGATTTAATTAAATTATTTGTTCGTTAGTTTTAATTTTTTTAATTCCATTACCTGCTATTGTAATGTAACCTTATTTACTGGATTGATATTGTTCAGTTCTGAATGTTTTTGACGTAAACAGCTAATAATAGAAACTGTATCTAATGCTGACCTAGTTTCTGACCTTGATTCAGAAACCAGTAAGAGTTGTAGTAAACAACTCTTTTTTTATTTCTTTCTCAGAGTAAGATTCATAAAGAGGATTCGAGGCCACACTTGGAGTACGTGACAAATAACATGTATCAATTAGGTTTTTTGTTCAGAGGATTGACCCACATCCGGGCATCTGTTCTGCGTTGTAGCTAGATTTCTTGTTGATGTTTTGAGAAATAATTGTCATTCTTGCCATAACACTTGAGAAGTTAAAGTGTTATATGTTGTAACCAGCTGTTGGGCTAATTATTTTATTTTATTTTAAAGAAAAGTGATTCTTTTTCCTAATCATACATACATACATACATACATACATACATACATACATACATATACATGCATATATATATGATCCAATTCATTGACGGAGCCTTTGTTCGCGACAGAAGTTCACATTTGAGGGAAAGTTTCCGTTACAATTAAAATTACAAAGTTTTGTTTCTATTTTTCAGAATCATGCTGACAGCAGTTGATACTGTCACTTCGACCACGCGAACAGTCCTATCTTCTCTAGCTGATTGAAAACAGATGTCACATACACTGCTGGAATTCGTGTTTAAAAATTCGATTGCATAATAAAAATTATTTTAATTTTAATTTTAATTTTAATTAGGAAAATTGAATAATCTCTTTTGCTTAGCAGCCGATATTCCTCGAAATTTAAATTTTTTTCTTCAGATTTTTATATTGTCACATTGAACAAAATTGATGACGTCGAGCGACATGGAAAAATAGTGCTGTCCGGATACAAGTATATTACTAGCTACAAAAATTGCAAAATTTACACACAAAAAGGAAATCTACATAACTCTTCCCCGAAATTTGAAGAGAATGCAAGGCTTACAAGCAAACTTCAAGTTCCTTTACTTCACTATTTCATATCCACAATTAAAATTTACTTTCGAAAATAAATACAACAGTGTATATAATATAGCCGTGTATATAATATAGATCTGTAAAGCTGCATATAATGCCTCATAACACAACAGATTTAAATTTAGTAGACAAACCAAGAGATAACAAACAAAGTGTGTTTAAATTACATTTATATAAGTAATAACACTGTATATCTTTTTACAGCAAAAAAAAAAAAAAACGTTCAATTACAGGGATTACATATTGAATTTGCAATGTCTGATTAAGATGAAAATACCATGACCCTGACAATAGTATATGGTTATGACCCTTTACCTGTTTTAATGTGGTAAAAAAAACAATAAAAAAACAACAACACTAAATCACCAGCACAAATAGAAAATACAAGGAATATTCTTTTTTTTAAAGAGAGATGTGAAATTCATTTGCATCTAGCAGTTGTTGCTTGAATGTAGTGTGATATTCTATCAACTTGCATAATTAATTAATTAATTAATTAATTAATTAATTAATTAATTAATAATAATAATAATAATAATAATAATAATAATAATAATAATAATAAATCAGGCTCAAAATCAGTTCACAGCCACGAAGGCCACATATATGAAAGAGCTGTTTAATTCCAGGCAGGGCAGAGTGCTCTTATTTTGTGCTGGTATTGATGCTCCGGACCGGGTTTGCATGTGGCATCCATCCACCGACCACCTTTGCTGGCGGACGTACAGCGTTCTCAACAACATTAACGAATCTGGTTCTTGGCGGTGATAAGGAATCAGGTCCATTAGTCTAAAGTAAATAAATAAATAAATAAATAAATAAACATTACCTCTCCATGGACTATGATGGAGAAATTTAGAGTATGAAATCGCCACCTGAAATTCCCATAATATTACAGTGAACATACGAAAATAAAGTGTACTTCAAAACACATGTACGTGGTCTTTTATTCTTGCGTGATTGGACAGGCTCCTGCTAACTTGACATGGAGAGTTTCTCTGGTGCCATGTGTAATGAAAATTAGAACTATTAATTACTTTAGATATAATGTAACTATTCCATCGTGCTCCTGAAAACATTGGCAAACTGCAAACTGTGTATTATTATTGTATTGTAGTGATATTCTCAAACATTGAATATATATATATATATATATATATATATATATATATATATATATATATATATATATATATATATATATATATATATATATATATATATATAGATAGATAGATAGATAGATAGATAGATATAGGCACACAAACAGTTGTAATTATCCATGTAACATCAATCAAACACCTGTCTGCTAAGTGCTTGGAGCTACTCTCTTGTACTCCGATAATCCTTTGTATATGGAAATATGAGGATGATCTCTCTGACAATTTGTAGTGAATTGACATAAACTGCGTCATTAGCATTCATAGTGGGTCAATAATTATATTTTTCTCTTTCACTTTGCCGCCTCCCTTACTAAAGAGTTTGTCCAATCGACAGTCCAGGCAGTGGCTGCAAGAAGGAATGTGCATTGTATTTTCGTGTCATGGATGAATAAACAGACGAATAAAATCGAGCTCAGTCAATGTCACTTCACTCTCAACCTTTTGCTAGGTAAGACAACTTCTAAACACTTACAAGTTCAGTCATTTTTGATGGCGACTGTACTTCCCCATTATAAGAACCACGATCGACAGAGAAAGCGGTGTAGCTTCGCTGTCCGCCTCCGCAGCAGCAACGATCATCTGAACCCAAGACATAGTAACGTCTCT
The DNA here is from genome assembly GCA_028554795.2 of Sinohyriopsis cumingii. Taxonomy (NCBI): domain Eukaryota; kingdom Metazoa; phylum Mollusca; class Bivalvia; order Unionida; family Unionidae; genus Sinohyriopsis; species Sinohyriopsis cumingii. The sequence continues at coordinate 145,185,511 of CM068826.1, read as the reverse complement.
TACATCTAGCGGGCAAAACAATTAGATATAACATTAAGAATATTCGGACTATATCTAAATATCTAAACGAATTTGCTTGTTAAAAAAATAAAAATAAAGAGCTTTGTTAAAGTGAAATGTTTCTTTTTTTCTCTCGTTCCTTGTGACAGCTAATGATATTTAGTAGAGATCAAAAAGCTCCGAATAGGACTTTTCAATAAGTTAATTACTTCCCTTGGATGGGGGCGCTGTCATCACTTAATCAATTTCCGGGGGCTGTCTTTATCAACTTTGATTATATATTATTACAATGAAATTTCTAAACGATGATTAAAGTTTTTAAAATAATTCATGTTTATATATAAGGTTATAATTAACTATATATTATGCAGCGGATTTATGGCTCCAAATTCTTTTTCGTCTCAGCATTAATATTAAGTGTGGCCCTCATTGATGATGTTATTTCCATCCGTGAAATCCAATGGCAGTTTCCGTCCAATTTCTTTTCTTCTCATTAAAATTGTTCTATCAATTCCTGAGTCGAAAAAGTATGTTTAACAGTTGTGTTTTTTTGTAAGCAAACTACTACATCTGTATGCATTAAAATTTTTCTTAGCAGCTTATTGTTTTCTTATTTCAGCAAATTATCTGAAATTGATAAAGTCAGTGAAAATAATAAATTTTATTGCGTGAGGCTCGTCATTTTTTTGCTTAGATATACCAACATTTTCCGAGTTTCATTTCTAAATGAGAACCTGTGATTTGTCGAATGGAACTTTGTTAAAATAGTAAATTCCTTTCTCGCATACATATTAAAAAGAGTTCAAAATTGAAAGATTTTAAAAATATCATAAAGTTTTAATGGTATGGTAAAATCTTGAATGCCAAGTTTGTATATATTGATCTTTCGGTTCATTCTAACTGGGTTTGTTTTAGCCAGTCACTTGAGGGGAATATCTGAGATGACCATACATTATACGGACGCAAATCCCATAGAATGTGTTTGAGAAAAGGAAAATAATTTAAAATTGCATATAATAGCAGCATGCGTACCAAAGTGTAGTACAAGAATTTTGAAATGTTTCTTATTTTTCCAGTAACTAATCCAGCCCAAAATATAATAGCTCTATTTCTGAGAGAACCTACAGATTTAGCCACACAACTTATACAATGAAATACATTTAAAAAAAAAAATAGAGCTGAAAGAAATCAGTGTGAGTGCATCAATAACAAAATTATCGCTAGAAATCAATGTGAGTGCATCAATAACAAAATTATAGCTAGAAATCAATGTGAGTACATCAATAACAAAATTATCGCTAGAAATCAATGTGAGTGCATCAATAACAAAATTATCGCTAGAAATCAGTGTGAGTGCATCAATAACAAAATTATCGCTAGAAATCAGTGTGAGTGTATCAATAACAAAATTATCGCTAGAAATCAGTGTGAGTGCATCAATAACAAAATTATCGCTAGAAATCAGTGTGAGTGCATCAATAACAAAATTATCGCTAGAAATCAGTGTGAGTGCATCAATAACAAAATTATCGCTAGAAATCAGTGTGAGTGCATCAATAACAAAATTATCGCTAGAAATCAGTGTGAGTGTATCAATAACAAAATTATCGCTAGAAATCAGTGTGAGTGCATCAATAACAAAATTATCGCTAGAAATCAGTGTGAGTGTATCAATAACAAAATTATCGCTAGAAATCAGTGTGAGTGTATCAATAACAAAATTATCGCTAGAAATCAGTGTGAGTGCATCAATAACAAAATTATCGCTAGAAATCAGTGTGAGTGCATCAATAACAAAATTATCGCTAGAACCCAAAATCTCACATTCATATAGCAATATCGGCAAAATAGGATTATCAAGACTGATTTACAAAATGTTTCACTTGCAATTTTCTTTATTCTTTTTAATAGGATAAAAGGGTGCACCCTTGTTTTAGCTTATTCAGTGATTCTCACTTCTGCCGAATTAAATGAGTTTTTGTTTATAAAAATTAAGGCCTGAGGATAAATACTGATCAAATATCTCCAATGATGTGTTACCATATACAAAATAGAGACGTTTAAAATCGCCTTGAACAATATAAAGTTAATATTTTCCCAATAATATATATATATATATATATATATATATATATATATATATATATATATATATATATATATATATATATATATATATATATATATATATATATATATATATATATATATATATATATATATATTCTCGTAATAATGTTTTCCGCAGATCGTTTTAGTCATCTGCATAAAATGAATTAATTTGTGAAAGTGCGGCTAAGTTATTCAATACATTTCATCAAAATCTGGGTGATTTAACTTCATACTGTTCTGAGCAGGAACAATTCCTTAAAACGGACCACAAAAAAGGTCCCCATAATAGGTCCTAATTCGTGTACTACATAATTTTAAAGTCGTGTATGCTTATTTATCTACAGGACAGTCAACTAATTTGCAACATGAAGGTGACAATCGATAGATCTAGCTGACCTTATGGTTTAAATGTTATATGCTAAAGTATTCTGTGGTGGCAGATATGTCATTGTAAAATTTATAAGGTGATAACTCATAATTCGTTAAGGGCCGATTTTTTGTGTTATGATGGGAGATAATGATACAGTCTTGGACATAGAATTGAAGAAAAGACACCTATGATGAACAATCAAGATTAAAATATAAATAAGTAAGTAAATAAATAAATAAATAAATAAATAAATAAATAAATCAAATTTTAAATCTTAAATAGTCTGAAACATTTGTTTCACGCTATGGACACCCGATCGCACGTAGTGACTTGCAAACTAAAACCCTGTTCCCTCACCAACATTCTGCTGTATTTAACGAGGTGCAGTAACAACAACAACAACAACAACAAAGGATTATAAGGAAAACGAGCTTCATGTGTGTATTATATACTCACCCACATAGCTGGAGAAGGCAAAAGAGAGTTGCAATTAAAAAGAACAATCCGACTACAAGAATCGCTGCACCCACGATGTAGTAGAACCAGTCTGGAACTAAGAATCGTGTATATCATGACTTATTTCCAACGTACAATTAACACTAAGTTATTATTTTTTCATATATACTAGTTTAAAAGCATCTTAACTGGACAACAAACGTCACCGATGAAATCTCATTCATTTCGTTTCTATTACGACGTGCGAACATTTATAATTATATGGTCCGTAATTAACCCTTAACAAACAGCTTTTAGACGCACTTCGAACCAATTTTAAACAGCTAACTTAATAAGAAGTAATTTATAAAAACGTATTACTTAGTGTACCGACCGTGATACAGTTTCGATAGATTGTATCAGTATTCGCGAATTTTAATATATTAATATGTTACATTTAAAAACGTATTTTACGCGTTGAAAAATATTTGGAAATATGCTAAGTAACTGATTCTTAGAAAATACTACAACTTCAACATGTCTGATTTTACTCTCTCTCACTATGTCTCTATTTGTTGTTGAGTGAAATGATTCAGAAGACGAAAACACAAATAAAATGCAATGAAAACGGAATTACTTGTATGTGTACTCTGGCAGCTGTCCAAAGTAACAGTGTTCCTCACGACGACGTCCGTTGTCTTAACGCAGTTCGGCGTGTAATCCCAGGCGCCATTAATGCACGTGGTGTACGGTTTGCCAGACATTGAGTAACCGCTCGTGCAGGCGAAAACTGCTAAGCTGTTATCGTTGTAGGGACCAGTCGTGACGATGGTTCCACCGGTGATACTTGCAGGATCCGTGCAAGCAGCCATTGTCTGAAGAAAATGAAAGAATAAAACTTTTTGTATGGAACACACACACACACGCACGCACGCACGCATGCACGCACACACACGCACGTACGCACTCATGCACAGATACTATTGCCAATCTAGAGAATTGTTACAAAATTTATATGAATATGGCAGTCTCCGAATAAGCTTTACATTATAGATTTCAAATGTTTGTATCTTAGAAATATTGATAACATCGACTTTGGCTGGTTACAAACGACTTTGGCTGGCTCCAGACGACTTTGGCTACTTTCAGACGACTTTGGCTGGCTCCAGACGACTTTGGCTGCTTGCAGACGACTTTGGCTGGCTCCAGACGACTTTGGCTGTTTACAGACGACTTTGGCTGGCTCCAAACAACTTTGGCTGATTACAGACGACTTTGGCTGGCTCCATACGACTTTGGCCGGTTACAGACGCCTGCTTGCATAGGAGATTTGTTTGGAAAAAGGCCCGCATAGCTCAAAATCAAGATGAACACAGTTGCAGATTCTTCTATTGTTATTTGGGCCCAACGCCATTTTTCAGCGCATGATAGTCCATACATGGCCGCCAGTATAACTGTTGAAGGAAAAACCCGTTAAAACCCCGGTAAAAACCACCGACCAACGGCAAGCTACAGGCAAGCTTTCTCACATATTCTCAGTGGCCGAGTCCGAGACTCTAATCTACACGGACAGAGGTATGAAGGCAGTGATCATAAGGCGATCGCTTTAGACCACTCGGACACCCGGTCATCGATGTTTCTTCAGATTGCAAATTGTAGTTGCTTTAATGGACTTAAGATTGTTTTCAGATTTTTCAATAAATGTTAGCATCCATGACCGAAGTCGTGTATTTCACTTTCTTTCAATACACAACATATTTTTTCAGTCAACATATGTGTTCTCCAGTGATTATATATCTGCAGAGAATAGTTACTTTAAGAAGGAAGGCTGATGACATTTGATGTAATAGCTGAAACTAGAAATCAGAGTAAATAAATGGGGTAAATATTTCGATTTTTAAAAGAAACGAATTATCCATTTAATTATGCAGTAATAATAATAATAATAATAATAATAACCCTGTGTCTAGGTAACTGCTCAGTGTATTTCTTATCAAAGATCCGTTTGACGATATAATTTATTAAAGAAATAATTGAAAAGAGTAATCACGGCTTAGAATGATGAGAAAGATGACAAAATTAATGACAGCTTAGAATGATAACAAAGAAAAAGAAACATTCAAAAACATCAGAAATAAAATGACTAAAATACCGATGAAAAATTAGAATATGCTTAGAATTATATGATTTAAAATAAAATTCAAATTCTATTTAAGTTACATTACTTACTTTCCGTAAATATAAATCCCAGTGAATATCAGTATATCAAAGTCTTGATAACAGCGTTAATCCGTGTCGTTAGTGGAAGGATCTCTTTTTCTCGGCCAAAGTAGTCTTTCAAGGCTTACATCAAAAGACGAAATGAATGACTCTTGTCTTTCTCACTTCTTTTGACGTTATGTGCCAAGTGTTACGAAAGGAACTGATTTCCGGACTATCCACGTTGTTTCAGCTCTTAAAAGTGTAGCCAAAAAAGGTTATTGCGTGTTTGTCTGAAATTTGGATTATTCGTGTCTAATTCTTTAATAAGGTCTAACATTTCGTTTCTAGGGTCAGATATACACAATCACGAAAACCTTGAATAACTCTCTTTTGTCTCCGATACCATATATACTCATGTACTGCTCATGCGCACTACACCCCACCCCACCCCCAATAAACCCGCTAAGAACCAGAACTGGCGTGAAATCAAACGTTATTAGTTTTTCTTTCGATACGAATCTAAGGCAGTAATGATTCATCTGCCGCGTATTATGCGTCGACAGATCTAGGTTTATAATGTCTGCAGATGCGTCGACAGATCTAGGTTTATAATGTCTGCAGATAAGTGCGCACACCACACATACTTAGATGGTTTATATACGTGATATTCGAGCGTACTACTCAAACAAAATGACAACGACGACAGTATGATATAAGGCTGTATCGTTGTATAGCATATCCTTGAAAACTGAAAAGCGCGTTTTGACAAGAATTGTGAAATTAGCAATATAAATATAATTTTAACTAGTGCCATGGTTTAAATACACATTTTTGTTCTTACTCATTTTCCCTTCAAGCACAGAGGTACGTTATGTAATCAATGCATACTAAAACTAAAATAATTAATCTGAGGTTTTGCGCAACATTTAAACTAAATCTCTCTCTCTCTCTCTCTCTCTCTCTCTCTCGTAAATAATTGTTGAAATATGACAACACAATGCAAAACTGTTTTTAAATTTATTTATTTTTGAACTAGTCAGTTAGATTTTGACTCTCGTTCAGTCCCTGTCAAAGGTAACTACAAAACAAAGATGATGAAAACAATAAAGAAAAAAAAAGGAGAAGAAAACATTGATTTTACTAAACGTTACATGATTACGGATCTAAAAGAAACATTTTTCGCAATGGTAGATACCGACACCAGTTTGACAGCAGTGCTGGATTAAGGGTCCTAAGCACTAAAACTATTATGGTCCCCCCCATTCCTACAAAATGTGAAGCTTAAAAAAAAACAATATTAAAAGCTAAAATGGTGGGGAAAATGCCAGTGTTGCCATCATTCCAAATCAAAATACTCTTATACACAGATCGAAATGGTAATATAATCCATTCAATTTTATCAGGAACAATTAATTTTAGTTTTTTTCTGGTGCCATGTTGGGCTGGTGTGAGAGAGAGAGAGAGAGAGAGAGAGAGAGAGAGAGAGAGAGAGAGAGAGATGTTAGAGAATTTTTAATTCGTCCTATATTGAGATTCGAATCCGGGTCACGGATTATAACAGACATCACCTTGCCTGCCTGCACCAAGCTCACATACTCCCAAATAGGAAAGAACCTTGTCGCGGATATAGGTATTTACGTGTAGCAGACACTGGCATGGAGAACTAGTAAGTGACTTTCACCTAAGTATACAGCCACTCCGGATTCCTGTGACCAATCAATGCGCAAAGCGGTTACTAGTAATACAGAATGTTATAAATATACACAGGAAAGAATGGAAAGTGTTTTCTGTGGAGAAATAATACTATCGTACAAGTTCAGTCAGTTATATTTGGCCTTAATTGAGATTAGAACCCGGATCTGCCGGTTATGGCACCAATCGCCTTGTCTGTACGCACCAGCATGTTAGAGGAATCCCGAGTGACTGTATATTTCGATGAGAGTTAATTACTGGGTTGCCGCACAAATGTGTAAACTTTGCACAAATGCTCATATTCAATGTTCCATAAATTGTGGGTATGTGAACCAAGCAGAGTAGGAATTGGGGTTGGTTCATGCAGGCAATTCGATGCATGCCATACCACGCAAACCAAGGTTCAAATCTCAGTAGGGGGCGAATGAAAAGTTGTTTATTACGCATGATCTTTCTCCATATCTATTTTAACTTCATACTGTTGGGTCCAGAGATAACACTTTTCGCTCGTTGTTATATATAAACCTGCGAAGTAGGTCAGCGGTTATTGCATCTAACAAAGAAGGCTGACTATATCAAGAGTCGAGATAAGTATCGGTAGACTGCTCCGGTGTCCTAAGTGGTTAGAACATCAACCTCGGATGCGAAAGGACGCGGGTTCGAACCCCGGCCGAGACTTATGAAAATTTTACTATTAGCTACCTCGATGGGCGCTCAGCACTAAGGGCTTAGTGTTAGGACTAGTCGGCCTGGTGTCAAGATAATATCACGGGGTGGGACATGATGCCATATGTTTGTGGCATAATGCTCCAGTGCTAGAAGTTGCTATAAACTGCTACACTGCAGCGATTTGACTTGAACTGTTAAATCTGCGTAAAAAAAAGACAAAACAAAACACAAACGCTGCATCGGTTTGGTATTCTGAAACGCAGTTTCGAAAATCCCCAAGTTGCGAAATCGAAAGGGAGGTCACGTGATCGTGTTTATATCACGTACGCCTAACATAACCCTGACGAAAACCAAACGTTTTACTCCAAGAAATAAATTTTTTAAAACAAATTGTTTAAATCTTAAACAACGTAGTCCCATCATGACCTCGACAACAACCAATCATTTTAAATTAAAAATAGAACTTATTTATGTGGCTACTGCTAACTTTGCATCAAGGTCAGGATCCAGGTCAACACCTGGTGTGTACTAAAATGAACGGTTAAAGTCACACTATTTATGGAAAAGTATGAGTTCCGGAAACAGAACTACATTATTTTGACATATAATGAAAAATAAAAGATTTTAAAACTTACAAACAATGAAATCAGATATAATTAAATCAAATATACATAACACACTTGTTTCCTTTGAAATCCAACGCACAAATCAAGAGCACCTGATAAACATATTATTTTTTTAATTTAGGTTCTAATGCTGCCGTCTATTCAAAGCTAGCAACATTACTTATTGGCTAGCAGCTCTAGTAAATGTCATTTATAAAATTAAAGTAGAACGGTTTTCTTAGTAGATACAGTAGGATGCAGTAGTACCTCATTGGCTCAATCAGTGTGTTGATATCTTAAGTTTACTGGTCAGTTGGGTGTCTATCTATGTATCTATGTATCTATCTATCTATCTGGACAGAGATTATGAATATCAGAGGGTACAGTATGATTGACATATATACAGTAATTGTTTCCTTGAAAATGAAAGGAATACAAATACTCTGGTGACAAGCTGCTAGCGCGAGAATACACAGTCAATGAAGTCAAATATTGGTTATCTCTTTAAGGGTATTTGTGCTTATATTAAAGGGGCGAGTGCTACACTCTGTAAACATACGAAGACTGACTATGTTTACACTAGAACAAGAAGCTGTTTTTGAAAATTTAATAATTTTCCTCTTGAATGGTTGACATCTTTCATGTTCAATACCCGCACTGATTACGGGATATAAACAGTGTCGCATCAGAAATGTGCATAGCTCATCAGAAAAGAAAAGGAAAAAAAAATAAACCTCAAGGAAACTATATAAAAAACAACTTTCAAAGGGAACCTCCTTCCCCCCTCTCTCATCGTGACACGTAGTAATTATAAGAAAAGCTCCATAACAACACCCTATCTCTCCCCCTAACAGGCTTCTCCGCGATAACACTTTATTAAGTGAAGGGCGTCAATAATACCTACGTAAACCATATTTGAAAAGTATCGGATATATCTCTTGTGTAATAGATTATAAAGTAGAAAAGAATGCTCTAAACCAGGCAGAATTAATATTGAATACTTCTATCAGAGTGTAAGTAGCACCATTCCACATCTAAGGTGTACATAGGAATGTTCAATGGCGACATAGTACCAAACAGTGTAGTAAAAAATGCACCATATAAATAAACGTTATATTCATTCATATTGCATAGAAAAATGCAAATATTTGGATTCCACGGCAAGATATTGGCAAATCAGATATGCTAATACACGAATAATCGAGTGAAATTGATGTTTTATATGATTTTTGACAGATAAACCAAACAGGTGGGCATTCGTGCAAGCAGGCATGGGCGGAGATAATTTTATGAAAGGGATTGGAGCAGGAGTACAAACAAATAATAAATCCATTGTAGTACTTCTTGTATCAGGGACGATGTATAGCGCTGTATTAAATATAGTTGCACGTATATCAGAGTTCAAGGTGATCCTTGAAACATATGAAACACTCAACAATCATTTGTGCATGTTTATTACAGTGTGTGTGTGTGTGTGTGTGTGTGTGTGTGTATTTTTAACGTAGCTTTAACAATTTCTCAGGTGTCTGCGGTGAGGCAGTTTATAGTGATTTCTAGCATTGGGGCATCATGTCGCAGACATATAGCATGATGTCCCAACCAGTCACATTATCCTGACACCAGGCTGACCAGTCCTAACACTAACCTATTCATGCTATTCTTACGTACTCAACATAAAGATATTATTTATGTTATTCATCCAATATCTACTCAGCATAGAGACTATTCATGCTATTCATCCCACACCAACTCGACATAAAAAGACTATTCATGCTATTCATCCCACACCAACTCAGCATAGAGACTATTCATGCTATTCATCCCACGCCAACTCGACATAAAAAAGACTATTCATACTATTCATCCCACACCAACTCAACATATAGACTATTCATGCTATTCATCCCACGCCAACTCGACATAAAAAAGACTATTCATGCTATTCATCCCACGCCTATTCAACACAAAAAGACTATTCATCCCACACCCACTCAACATGTAAAGATTATTCGTGCTATTGATCCCAGACGGATTCAACAAAAAGAGAATATTCATGCTATTTATCCCACAATTACTCAACATAGATACTTTTCATGACATTCACCCCACAACTACTCAACATAAAAAGACGATTAATGCTTAGACTACTCGACCATCCTGCCCGCTGCCACTAGAATTTGAAACAAAAGAGATTCTTTCTTTTCACTCATTTGCCTCGATGGAAAATTTAACATGGGTGACATGGGGTTTATAGGAACAAAAGAGTTTATTAGGACAGAAGAGTTTTAAAAGGACAAAAGGGTTTATGGGGACAAACAAAACATACACAATCAAACAAACAAATACTTATAAGACAAAATATTTTGGCAAGAGTAGAGAGTATATCTTTTCGAGGCAAATAAGTGGCCCTGAAAAGGATCGATGAGTTTCTTCTTCTGTTCCCTCCAGCTATTTCACCATGTTCTCAGTCTTTGGTGGAAATTCCTCTTCTTACCGTTCTCAGATCTCCGGAGAAGTCAGTGGAGGGGAGGAATATTCACTCATGCCTTTATACCACTCAAGCAACACTTTCTCTTCCGAAATGAGGTCGCAAGCGTCATCCACATACTCTTACAATTTTTCCTCTTGGCTCATCTTGGTTTATCATGTTGAATCTGACTGGGATGATAGCTTTGACATCCACAATGTTCGTGGGTCAGAGCTGTAATCTTTTTTTGAGCCACGTGTTTATCAAAACAGGAGACTAAATTTTTTTCTTGTTCTGGCCATCTCTACTCTTTGTCGTTTTCTTTTGTAGCATTTCATTTTCCTGTTTTTTTGGTTCAAATATATCCGCTTCTCCCATCTGCAAAAAGGTCCTGCATTCCAAAGAAGGTATGTATTTTTCCATAGCTTCTGATAGTCTACAATCACTTCTCTCAAGTTGTTGATTTTCAGCGTATTTCCTTTTGCATACAAGATAACGTACATCTGAAAATGAGGTTCGTATAGATTTACCGGATTTTATAGGGTAAAAATGTCCTTCGTCGCTGCCTTGGTCAGGAGTGAAATCAAAAGTACGTGTCCAAACTGTACGCAGGTTTGTTCTGGAAAGATTTGCATGGAGCAAACTTGCAAATTTTAATAAACAGATGAGATTATATCATCCATCAGTATCAGCACAGATTTCGGGGTGGGTGGGGCTGATTTATCTGACTAGTCAACGACGAGATGGGATACAATTCTACACATTTTGATTATTGCATCGTCATTCTGACCTGGAACATGCACAAGAATCTCGGTGCGTTAATTTCTCTAATAATCAGACATGACTAGTTCTCCGGCTGTTCTTTCTTTACTAATTTTTCTCGCAACGTGTTTATGAGCTCTGTTAGACTTTAATTTTTAAAAATTTAATTATATGCTATTGTAATGTAACTTTGTTTGTCGGACTTGATCTTGTCCGAAATCAAGTTAATATTTTTTCGATTAAGAAATCTTTCGATGTCGTACACTTCGTTTTGGTCACTTATTGGTTACAACAACGCGGACAGGTAGAAAGTTCTTTTTAACACTTCACCTTTCATATCTTTCAATTTATAGACCGGAGGATGGTGTCCACGCATTCGTCCAATGACACAAAACGATTCGGTGGTCCAGTTTCGTAAATAACCATTTCCAGGTGTGTTTGAGTTTTCCAATGCGCACCCAATTTCCATTCGTTAAGAGGCCACGTTTCTTGGGGGCAGTAGGGGACGTTCCAAACAAACGCTCAAGCACGACAACTTCGTTGTTGGCGGTCACTTGTTCGGGGGCGCATCCGTTGCTCCGATGGTAAGATTGCTTGTCAGTTTTGACTAAACGCGTTTAAACCTAGATGTACTTGAGTGTGTGCTGATGCGTAAAATATTTCCTCTTGAGTTCTTTTAAAGCACGTTGAAAACGTTCCAAGATGCCAGCTTTGGTTTCGGGATTTTCTATGGCAAAAGGAATGGATGTCCACTTTCTGCAATTCATTTTGGAAAGCTTGGTTCATAAATTTAGTGCCTTTGTTTGTTTGCCATCGGAGATGGTGACAACCGCGTTGTTTGAAAACCAGTTTTCAGGCTCAGACTAACTCGAAGCTCGTTTTGGAAGTTAAAGGCACGACACAGGCAAATTACGGAAAAGACGTCGCTAGCATAAAAAAATATTTGTAGCCGCAATTGTATGTGGTCAAATGAGAGACATTGGCAAAATCGGCCTGCAGTTGATGATTTATACACTCCACTTCGTCTTCCGGAACATTTTTGTCAAATTGGTTTGTCCAGCGTGTACGTGGCTTGTTTTTGTTACCTTCGTTGCACGTGGGGTAACAGTACACTTTGCAGCTGAGTTTTGGGAGCACGATCTTCTCGTTGGGAGGAGGAAGAGTCAACGGGGACGCTGAATTCTTACTAGAATTGGGAGCCTACGGCATTTTAAAGACTTCTCTCGCGTCTTCTTTATCTGGCATCCATGTGGCCGCGTCTGTCTTAGTCACTGGTGGTGGTGATGATTGGCTTTTCATCATGGCCTTGAAATCTTTCAGAGTCAGTTTAGCTGTTTCGTCTAAAGATTTTTGGCGAAGGAGTTAAAGACATTGCAAGATTTTACCGTACTATGGCGATTTTTCCGTTTCTGACAAATCGGCGAGACCCCTCGATGACAATGACTCTAATTAGTGTTGGAACTGTGACATCTCGGTCAGATTAGGATTGGGAGGTAAACCAACATTTTTCCAGTCGCGTACATTGTTTCAGTTGGGGTGTAGGTCACAAGCTACACTCACATCTTCGTAAGCATCCACGGTCGATAAAGTGTGCACATTTAAAGCAGCAGCCATGATGTTTTTGCAGATACTGTTCATAAACATAAGCTTAAAATGGCCATGATGTTTTTGCAGAAACTGTTCGTAACTATTAAGTTGAAAAGGTGAAGATACTTTTGCAGGAACTGTTCGTAAATAGTCCGCATGGAGTCTGATGGCAAACGAAAGGACAGAAAAGTAGTCACTAACACACACACACCACATGGCGTCCAAAAGTAATGGGAAAAGGTTCTTGTGAAAGGTTTTGGTAATCCTCCAAGGTCTGAATGCTGTCATTGACTTCCTTCTACGGAATATGTTGCAACGCTACTGATAAAGCTCATGGTATGGTGGTACGCTTTTATACCCTCGTTTCTATTGGTGATATAAATAGTGTCCTCCAAGAATCAGTCTTATTCCACTCGTCGTCGCAGGGTCTTGGCCAGTATCCTCGTTTATTGGTAGTATCTATCATCCAAAAATCAGTCCTTGTATACTTTGGAAAATAGTTTTAAGAAGAAATGGATGAATGACGTTGCGTTATCTTTTAGCCTGTAATTTGACAAACTTTTTATAAATGCGTTCACTCGGCTCCGGATACAGATTTTGAATGTGTTCTTCTAACCTAGTTATTCACAGTAATGTCTTTCTTTAATAGATGTTCTTTTTGCACATAGCCTTTTTTACTTTAGTGTCAAACTGAAATGTTTTAGTCACTCAATCACACACCATTCGTCGCAGTACTACTTCTTGTAAACGTTTGTTTTGTTTTAAACCTCTAAGCCTTCCTTTGAAATTCTGTGTAGTATTATCACCTGTTAAGTAGAAGTCGTAGTATCCAAAACCTTCTGAATCTCGGATAGTCAGTGTTAAACCAGTTGAACGTTTGGAATCGACTTTCAAAGTCGCAGCACCCAGGCGAAGCCACATGTAACGAGTATTCTTCTTTGACAGGTGCATTTGGATGAGGTGGTGGTGATACCCGAAGTAGTTTATTGAGGCATGGGTGAGATCCCTCGGCTGGTAGACAAACGGTATCACGTTGACTATGAAAGCCAGTAAAAAGGCAAGGTGGCATTACTTTCGCATTCGTATCGTTTTACACACACAATATTGCTTTCTACTGTGGTAGAGAAGTTGTTATGTCGTGCAGAATCGAAGATGTCACAGGGTACAGCACCGATGTCATCGTAAGGCACAGCATCGCACTCGAGTTTCCCGCTAAAGTTGAATCCCTCGTTCACTTGTGACTGTGTAAATTGATTCATCTTTCTAGCTCTGTATTTCTTTTCGTAAATAAGATGTCGGTCTTGGTAATCTTCCCATTTATATACCGGGGCAATATTGGCGTGTCCTACGGTAAAGTAAAGTGGTTGTGAAATGGAGTTCGCTTCTGGTAGACGATTTAATACAATTTTTCCAATGGGCGAATGGCGATTTCGTGAGGTGTTAGGAGTACAATTTTGTGCGGCTGATAGTAGGTCACTCTGAAGTGTTGATCCTCTCCAGATTGCAAAGCTTCTTTCAGCACACCAAAGTTGACCAGGTAACTCGTTCTATGATTCAGCGTCAATAATTTGACTCTGCTGTGGGTTTGAAATTATCCGCATTTGACTAGGTATTCTTAGCCGTAATGTTTATGACCGCCGCTAGGAAAACTCAGAATCTTATTTACACGTCCTTCATTCAATCACCATGGGAAAAAGTGTACAAGTTTTAATTGGTTTGACAATCGTTGACTAGTCTCTCTTTCTTAGAAATGTTGATGGCCCTTAAAAGGACGCTTGGGTGTCTGTTTTTAACAAACTCTTGGACTGGACGCAATGAGCTTTAACTGCCTTATACTCTTGCCAGGGCCAAGTCCTACTTCTTTACCTACTACTGTGGGTGATTTGGTAGCGATCACTACTGCTGATGGCCTCTCAGGGGTAGCCAGCGTAGAGACTGGGCTGTCACAGTCCATCTTATTTCCTTTGCACTTTCTTTTCTCTTCTTCCTCTCGTGTTTTCTAAATCCTCCCTGTGCTGTTTCTTTTGGATGACAAAGGGTTGTTTAATTCTTCTTTCTGTTTCTGTTTAAAATCCTGTAGCTGAGGTAAGAAAGGAGAAGGCGATGAAAGCTCTGATGCAGGCACAAATTCTTGCAAAGAAAATACGAAAATCGTCTAAATCCCAATTTAAAGCATTCTCTTCAGGAAGCATAACCGTGTTTATTTTGGTAGCTGCTTACCCGTCTTCATCGTAGGTGCACCCTTATAAATCGTCTTCGTAGTTATCACCATGTTCCAACTATGATTCACCGATTGGCTGAGCACGGACGCTAGCTTGCCTATATATTGCATGTGACGTCATACATAGTTCTCATATTTGAAGAGACACTCCACGCTCTGAGTAAATTTTGTAACGCGCGTTTAGACTGGTGAAATATCAATCTGTTTCGATCCAGCCTTAGACTATAAATACAAACGGCTCGCCTCGAGGATTCATCTGTTCTCGTGGCAAAATGTGGACAATGGTTGAGTCGTCTGGAACTGATATCGTAGAAGTTCTGCAAACTGTAAATGAAACATTGGCCTTAGTGCATTTAGGCAATATTTGCATTTTCATTTTATGTACAGTATGAGCTTCGCTCACCCGATCTATTTCTTGGATGAGTGAATAATTGTTTCTTCTTATGTGAAGGTTTTGACTTTAACAAGAGAATAAAAACATGCGTGACTGAGATAATTATTTCTTTACCAAACGGATAGATAATGATGAGGGGCATTTCCAGGAAGATGTACTGGAAATATATACATCTGGAAACTGGAAAACATACCAACCATGCAAGAAGTTTCAGCTTTCCTCACAATCCATAATCTGATAGACCAAGCACTGACGCTGAATAGAGTGGGGAACTCCAGAAATTTCCTCCTACGACCCTAGCTTCAAAACCAATCCTGCCTTGCGGAACCATTGAAATTATTCGACAAAAGGTTTTAATCAAGCAGCCAACATCAATAATGATGCTAGTCAAAAATAGAATGAGGAACCGACCTCTTGAAATACCTTTAAAAATCACAGTGCAATGTTTGGAGAAATCAAATACGTGACAGAACTAACAATCGTTTCCAAAGTAGTACAATGGATTACAACAATACAATCGACGATGCGGAACGATGACCAGGAACAACATGAAGAAACAGAATCAAGAGGTACAACACCGACGATGTACCAAAACAACAGAAAAGAATTACCCAATCAAGGTGCAGAGGGCGGAAACGAGAATGTGGAAAGAAATAAGGGAAACAAGGAAAGCATAGAAGAAACAGAATACAGAAATACAAGACCGACGCCGCGCGAAAACACTAGAAAAGGAATTACCCATTACAGGTACAGACAGCAGAAATGAGAACGTGGAAGTTAATTAGGAAAGTAAACAAAGGTCAGAAGTAAAAGAAAAAATGTTACCTAGAAACAAAGAACTGACACAAGAAGCTACGAAAAGGGGAAAGGAAAAACAAATTTGACGGGTATAAAGCGCAAATACCATTTAGCCCAACAACACCGGAAACAAAAGTAAGGTCTGTAAGAGAACCAGAATCCAAAACAGGAAAGACTCCAAAGAGATCACCAATTAGAAAGAGATTGACCGACCAAAGAAGGGGAAAAAAAATGACGGATCATATCTGCAAGCTGACAGTACTGAGTTCAGAGGGAAATACAGACTGAAATATGTATAAATATAGATCATATATTAAACATACATGTAAAGCAAAACAACGAAATATAGGTTAAAATAAAATCCACTTTGGTAGGCCCCCGTACGTGCCATCGGAAGAGAGACTCACACACGTATATCAACTGGTTTTGGTCTACAAACTCCAACGGCTCTTTTTATAGCCACTCACTTACTTTCAAAAGATATACTCTTCTACTCTTGCTAATTTTGTTTGTCTTTGCTTTGTATAGGTAAACGATTGTTTGTCTATGTTTTGTTTGTCCCCATAAACCCTTTGGTCCCTATCAAACTCTTCTGTCCCTAAACACAGTTTTGTTCCTATAAACCTCGTGATGTCACCCATGTTAAACTTCCCATTGTCCATATACATCTTTTTACCCCCTGCTTTTCAATGTTAAGTCCGATTGACCCCTAGTGCCCAAAGTGCCATTCTCATGGTAAATTCCCAGTGCCCCCCCCCCCCCCCCCCCCGTGCTATTCCTATGTTCAGCTCTCAATGTCCCCTTAGTGCATCCTCCCTTGTAAATGTCCCATTGTCCCTATAAATCCTTTCCATAATTTTCAATGGGAAGTCCCATGTCCCCCACGTGCCCCAAATATCTACTCATCTGTGTTAACCATTTTTGGTTAACCAGCCCAAAGGCCCTTTTCAGGGCGACCCACATCTCTCCGAACAGAAATATTATTCAGTCATTGCCAAACTATTGTGTTCATGTCTGTTTGTGTAAGTCTATTAACAATTAAAACCTAACCCTAAATATGTGCTAATATGTTTGTGTATGTGTGAGCACTCCTTCCTTTGAGTGTGATAATATGTTTGTGTATGTGTGAGCACTCCTTCTTTTGTGTGTGATATTATGTTTGTGTATGTGTGAGCTCTCCTATCCCTTGGTTAGTAGATAACTATATGTTAGTCGTTCAAAAAGGTGTGGTGGATTGTAAGTACGGAGTGTTGGAGTGGTAAGTACAAGATGGCCGTTATCGCTTAACCGGCTATTTTTGTGCTGTTTTTTCATGATATATGTGCTTGTTGCCTGTCTTCGTTTACGTTATTGTGTTTATCATGAATTGGCTGTTCAGTTCGTATGTGTTTTTTCATCTCCTTGTTTTGGAAACGAGAACAATTAGACTTTTTCTCAGCTGTCTTGCTCCACTGCTACAACTTCCTTTGTTGTTGAACAAACCGCCATCATGTGATACTCGCCAGTCAACCCATTTATGCTATGATAGACCCTCATTAATTGCCTTAAATGACCACCCCTTGGCTCTCCACACTACATTGTGCTCTAGATTAAACGAACTGGGACTACATTCATCATTACCTAAATGTAAACAGAAGCGAAAAAAGAAACGTTGTTTCAAAGCTGGGCGGCGTAGAACAGGACAAAGAATTCCAGTTATCTCCCTTATGCCCTTTCCGGTTCAACTATTTAAAAATTCGACCTTTAATTTAGATAACTTAATTCAAATTCCTATTAAATTCTCAACCTTTGTGTTAACAGTCCAAGAGATACCTCTGCGTATTGCATTATTCAATGCCCAATCAGTAGGACCATCGGAAAAGAGCAAAGAAATAGTTAATTTTATCAACAATCAGAATACAGACGTCTTTTTCCTGACCGAAACATGGCTGAAACATCAGGCGATGAGCCCAAGTGCGCGGATCTAACACACACCAGTTACTCCATCAAGTCGTTCCCCCGCCACTCTCGCGGAGGTGGAATTGCTGATCACAAAGAACTCCATGATCAAACGTCTTAACCACACCACAACTTTCAATTTCTACCACACATCGTTTGAACTAGTCCAAACCACACTTACACTGGAACAAAGATCAGTCCATTTTTTCTGCCTGTACCGCCCTCCTCGTAGTAGAAAAAACAAGCTGATTGAATCTCTCCTTTTGGAGCAGGTTCCGAATCTCTTGGAGTATGGAAATTCGAAAGGTGGCAACCTGATTATTCTTGGAGATTTCAACTTTCACTTTGCCTGTCCAGGAAACCCAAACACATCAAAACTCCGAGATTCTATTAATGTTTTCAACCTCAAAGAGTCGGTTAACCGACCCAAACATAAACATGGTCACATTTTAGACTAGATTCTTCATAGACCGGATGATAATATTCTACGTTCCTCCCTGGTATCCCACGAGATTGCATCAGATCACCCTGGCATTATGTGCCATCTTTACGTCTTAGTCCCTAACTCTCCACCTTTATTTGCTACTAAGAGAAACCTCCGTATGATAAATAGAACCAAACTAATGCAAGACATCCAAGCAAACCTAACAACTTGCCTACCTCCTACAGCAGAACAACTCGATAACTGCCTGTGTTCGTTGCTCGACAAACACGCCCCAGCCAACAAGTGCAGAGTATCAATTCAAAAGTGTTATCCATGGTACAGCAATGTTAGGGACCAGCTTCGCACTGCTAAAAGAGACCGCTGTAAAGCTTAGAGGATTTTACTTTCCTCCAGACTCACTATTCATGAGCAAATCTATGAAGACGCTAAGAAGAACGTCACAAACATATTCCATGCAGCGAAATCAGCCCACTACACTAATAAGATCATGAAAAGTTCCAGCTGCGAAGAGCTCTTCGAGATTACTAACAAGCTAATGTCAAGGAACAAATGTACACCCATTCCAACAACTTCCTCTCTAGTCGACCTTTCGGACCTGTTTGCAAATTTCACAATTTTAATTGACTCGTCGTCACCATATAGTTGGGATACAGAATTTGAGCGGCAACCATTAACAGCATTTGAACCTGTCTCTATGGATTTAGTACGTACATTCGTGATGAAGAGTGCTCCAAAGTCGCGTGAACTTGATCCAATTCCAACATCACTGCTGCTTGAGTCTTAGATCCAGTATTGCCATCACTAACTCATGTTATTAATACATCTCTCCATCAATTTTCAAAACTGCCATTGTAAAGCCTCTGCTGCAGAAACCAACACTCGACCATAACGATTTAAAGAACTGTCGCCCAGTTTCTAATCTCCCATTCATATAAAAAATCTTAGAAAAGGTTTTTCTATCCCAGCTTGTATCTCATCTGAATTCAAAAGGTCCTCTTAGCCATGTACAATCTGCATATCGCCCTTGCTACAGTACTGAAACTACTCTTCTAAAAGTAGTTAATGACATTCACTCTGTCTTGGGTAGCGGAAAGATTACAGTCCTCACTTTCCGTGATTTGTCTGCAGCATTTGACACAATAGACCATGATATATTACTTCATAATCTACAGCATGTATTTAGCATTCATAATACAGCCTGACTGTGGTTCAGGTCCTACTTGGTCAACATGACACAAATTGTGTCTGCAAATGGTATACACTCCAGTCCAGTTGATCTATATTGTGGTGTTCCACAGGAGTGTGTTCTTCATTATATACACTCAGCCGCTCTCAGATGTCATAGATCATCACCCAGTGTCTCACCAATTGTACGCTGATGACACGCAAATATACAAAGCTAGCCACCCAACTGAAGTTGATGCTGCCATTCAAGGTGTAGAGAGGCGCATTGCTGATGTGAAATCAAGGATGACATGGAACAAGCTGCAGATGAATGATAATAAAACTGTGGACATTCTGATCACATCACAAAGACTTTATCAGTCACAGCCTTTACCTCAAACAATAAATATCAGCAACACCAACATTAAATTCACACAGTCAGTACGAAACCTAGGTGTCACTCTGGACAGTACTCTCACATTGCACCAACATGTCATTGAGCATATGCAAGGCTGCATATCCTGAGCTGAGACGCATCAGCTCCATTCGCAAATATCTTCAGTTCATTTCCACTTAAACACTTGTACGTTCATTACTACTTTCAAGACTGCACTATTGCAACTTAATTCTGTCTGGTTCATCTCAATATCTACTTGAGAAACTTCAAAAGCTCAAAACACAGCTGGTCGGATCATACTTAGAGTACACGATCAGAGCACACCTCCCCGCTGCTCTGTACCCTACACTCGCTATCCATTCGGTCCAGAATCAAACACAGAAGTTGTTCTCTGTGCTACGTTTCACTGTCGGACTGTAGTCCAACATACCTATCCGACCTCACCCATGTGTACACACCAGCAAGATACTTACGCTTCTCTTCTGACAATCGTATACTCAATATTCCCACTATGAAAACGAAGTCATATGGACAACGTTCTTTTGCATACCAGGGCCCAGCAACGTGGAATGAATTGCCCACTGAACTTAGACACAAATTCAAAGTTATCCCATTCCAGAGTGCTCTTAAAATACACTTATTTCGACTGCAAGAACAAACTTAAAGACCTAATAATGTGTTCTACCTTAAATATTTATACCATATATTTTAAAATATTTTTTAATTTCATGTTTTTGTTTTTGGGTAATAATATCGTTATGTTTTTTATGTTACATGTGTTGTCTAATGTTGTAAAGCTCTTAGAGCTTCTAAAGATTAGGCGCTATACAAAGTCCTCATTATTATTATTATTATTATTATTGGAGAGTAGATGACTGAGTGTTGGTCATTATCACTAAAAATGGTGTACTTTGCTCATATTACGTGACCTCTTGTACTGATACAGCCGCATCGTACTATAATAAGTTTGGAGTATGCGCACTTGCATATAGCTCTCCAGTTCAAGAATTGCTTAGATTTGTGTGGTCACTTGTTTGATTATAGGAAGTCGGTGCTTGGGAAAACAGTCCTCAGCCTGAATGGTTATCCAATTACTAGGGCCAAACGTCACAGAGTCACGTGTTGGTGAGATTTCATGATGGCATAGTTTACTTTTAGTGAGTTCAGGTTAGAACCGCTTTAGTGTCCCTGGGTTCAGTAATCCTTATTAAAATCTAATTGTGTGGACCGATTGTGTGACTTAATGTGCAGTATCAATGATTGGGGACTGCTAAATTGCTCAGTAAAATAACTGAGAAGGGACTGTACCGTCATCTGGTGGCGCCGTTTACTGTTGCTATGATGGTAAATATCGTGTACGGGGGAGATGAGGCTTAAAATCCTGATTTGACTGACCTAATGTAGTGCAGGAGAAATAGTTCCCTGTATTAGCTGGTTGAGATGTATATTTCCACGGAGTGAAATACAGCAGCAGGGGGGGGCGAATCCGACATTTTGTCCAATCGTCATTTGGCTTAATTAATACTTTCTGCACTCAGCGGATCCGGTGTCGTCAGCGCCTGGTAAAAAAAAAACGACGTCGTCGTCGAGGGGATCGTCCGGACGTCATTTGGTTTAATTAACACCTTCTGCGCGTCGATCCCAGCGTCGTCAGCGTCCGGTAAGCACATCGACGACCGCGTCGATGTCATCGCCCCCCCTGCTGCTATGATCTTACAAACAGAGTGATCACTAACTCCTCCTCTTGTAAATCAATTAGGTTATTTGACTGATCGGTAATTCTAAAATTAATTCTCGTTAAAAACCGATTATGGCATCGCATATAGACCGGATTAATCGGACTCTCAACGATTAAAAATCCCGGAGGGGCTGTTGGTGAAAACGAATAAAGGATATATCCCTGTTGAGCTTGATTTGATTGCGTGGTATCCACCTGGTAACTCCCTTCGATAACATCACACACTAGATTAATCGCTATCACCGATGCGATATTTACGTTGTACGGGGCAATATGCCTACCACCATCTCCGTTATCGTGTTTGAGGATATAAGTTGATGGATCGAGAAAATCATTAAGAGACTTTCTTAGTTCTGGCGCGTTGTATCCTGGAAACTTGAAATCGGGTAAATCGGCTTCTGTGATATTATACTCGGTTAGGAATTTTTGTTTACTACCATCGCTGTTATCGGATATCATTTTAACGACTCGTTCATTGATATATTCCATGTCTGATATAAGTTGATTTAACACCTCAACGTGTTTTCGTTCTTTTGTTTCCCGTAGCTGTTCTAGTTGTAATTGGTAATAATGATTAATCTCGGCAAACATATCAGTGATATCACTTAAAATAAATGTTAATATGGCGACCGATTCAGTAGTTTTCTTATGCTGAAAATACCACTGCATGATATTCCTGTGTTGAAATAAAAACCAACTGGGTGATAACGTGCTTTTTATAATAGATAAATTATCTAGATACCGGGGGGTAATTTCATGATACGATTGCTCATTCGTGTGCAAGTCCGCGGGTGGATTCTTAGGCCATCCTAGTATGGTTCTTATTGAACTGTTATAAATATCAACCATATACCCCGGTGTGTTTATTTCAATCGTCGACGATAACGTCGGTTCATGAACCGTAATAGCGATTTTTGATTCCTTTCCTGTGATCGATTTTATCCTGCGCTGAAATTCTCCATTGATTTGTTCTATTTGGTATGACCCAGTTGGTATTGTAACCTCATTCCAGTCTGGGGTCCCATCGGGCTTATTTGTCCACGCAAAAACCAGCGAGTTATTAGGTTGTTGTCCGTTAAATGCGTCCGCTCGGATATTAGGCCAACTGTGATATACTCGCAATTTTGCCAGCGCTATTTCCTTTACTGGAACCGGCGATGGGAAGTTCACACTGAATTCGGGTTTCGTTGACGTTATCGATATCATATTTGTTTGTACCGGAGTGGTGTTCTCCGCGATCCGCTGAAGTAATTGAGACCCTTCGGGGTTCAGCGACATTATTATTATTCGTTGTTTTTAGTGTCTAATTTCAACAACCAGGTGGTTCCGGCTTCCAGTTAAAAATCCTCGATTTTTGACATCGCGGAGCTATACAACTGGACCATCGTGGAGAATTCGACATCGGATATGAACAAATTATCAATCGATAACGAGATTAACCCGGATAATTTCGAGTACGCGTCGGATACTATTTGATGTTTTACTGTATACTCGTCGAGTTTTTTCTGAAAACACGATGATATCTTTTTAGTGATTGCGTTGGCGACTCCAGCAATTGTTGTCATCGCGGAGATAGCGATTGGAACAGCGATCGGGGCTATCGTGGTCACCGTGGATAAAATAACACCGGTACCGGCTACTATACCCGATACCGAGTACACGACCGCGTCGATGGTGGTTATTTTTCTGCGGTATTTTTTTATTTTTGCGCGGTATTGTTCGGAAAGCGTTTTCAAATTCGCGGAGAATTCTTTTGCGGTATCGAATCGATATTGATGTGACGTCGGTGATACCTCTGATTCAATTACCCTGGTGGTCATTTTTATTTTAAAAGAGCTAATGTTTTTAATTAATTAGATTCGCTACAAATTCCACATACCATGTGATGTTTGTCCTAAATAGACTGCTATCAACGGCCTTAATTACAAACCGTTCAATTGTATTCTTGTCAATGATTGTTGACACTGTATTGTTAAACCCGGATGAACTCGACGATGATATACTAAACTGCATCGCCGAAATCAATGTCAATCGATAAATGCCCTTAACAGTTGCGGTGATATCTACTGTATTCTGTGTAGGAGTCCAATCGAATGATCCATGCCGAATTGTGTATACTATGTTGATGATGTTCTCATGAGGGATTTTTATTTTTTCGAATTGCTCTGCTACTCTCCGTAGTCCGTCTTTAATCGCTTCAACATCAGTTCTGATTGTTCCTATTTCCTGTGTATGCCCGTCTATACTTTTTTTGTTCGCTGTAACCTTAGTAATGATTGTTTTTATTTCCTGTGTGTGCCCGTCGATATTTTGTTTGCTCACTGCAGTATTAACAGCGAGTGTATTTATTTTCCTTATCTGCGTGTCTATATGCCCCATGTTCTCTTTAACCACGGCACTGAGCGTTCCTATTTCCCCTGTATGCGCGGCTATATTCTCTTTGTTCGCATCAACCTCGGTTCTGAGCTTTACTATTTCCCTTACATGCGCGGCTATATTCTCTTTGTTCGCTTCAACCTCGGTTTTGAGCGTTGCTATTTTCCCTGCATGCGCGTCTATATTCTCTTTGTTCGCTTCAACCTCGGTTTTGATTGTTTTTATTTCCTGTCCATACGCAGTGATATCATTTATAGTTGTTGTAATCTCATCCAGCTTGGTATTTTTTTTACCAAAGAATTTATCAAAGTTGTTATCGATCCTGTTAAGATTTTTTCGCAACGTGTAAAATTGACCCGACAGCGTTGTAAACTCCGAAATAGTATTTTTTATTGTTGCAAGATTCGGTTCGGTTACCGTCGGGGTCCCAAAAAAACTAGCGGTAGTGAGCTGTATATCGGTGATAGATTTTTTCACCTGCGCGTCAAGTTCGGTCACCGATTTATCCAACCTTGCAAAACCGTCTCGGATTAATGTTATCGTCGATAGATGTTCACCCGGTTTGAGTCGTCCGTCGCTGGTATACAACGCGATAGTGTCCTCGGCGGCATCACGCCGTCGTGTTAAAACGTCATCCAGCGACACATTACTGGATTTCAATTTACCCTGGCGGTCTTGAAATACAACTATTTCGCCCGGGTCGACACTGGTTAAATTCAACGTATCAGCGATTTCATCCTCGATTAGTTTTTTTATGTCATCGGTGGCGGGCGTTTCCGTGGACTTTTTCAGCGCCGAAACCGGTCGTTCCCAGATATCAATCATCGTTATTGTAAAAAAAAACGGCGTTTCTAATTAACCCGCCGGGCCTCTACGACCCCACTAGTGTATTCGTTTACAACCACATGAGGTGGTTTTCGCGATGATGAAATCGCCGCGAGTACGTTCAATACCTCACGGCCGCATATCGGCGGGTCGCTTAACTGCTGTGTTGGCAGCGTGGAATAAAAAACCCGGGCTGAACACGCCCGGGCTGAACACACCCGGATATACCGCATGAACTCTTTCGGCGGAGCTAACCCGTATGAATCAAAATAGACGATCGCACGCGGATCAATCGCGTATGCAACCCAATGAGTTCCCGCTCCGGAGGACCCATCGAGGTTAATTATGCCTGTTTCAATATTCCTTGGCGCCGCCGGTAATTGATCCCTCATAAAAACACCCCTGAAGTTTTTTTATCGCTAGCGCGTTTGCGGCGTCTATTAAATCAAAATTAGACATGGGAGTCATTGACTGCTGAGTCAATAAACGGTTCCCGGTAGTCTTAGACCCTTTCCCGAGTACCATGAATACGGGGTTCCCGGTAGTCTTAGACCCTTTCCGGCTACGGGTCGTTTTTTTTTATAGCCTTTCCCGGTTGCCTTTTTCAGTGCCATTCCCGCCGCGGTACCAACGGCTCCTAACGCCGCCGCCTTAGCCACTGCTGGTGCGGCCGCGGCAATCAACGCCGGAATCGCAGCTAACAGCGGAAATATCCCACCGGTCTTTTCCATGTTTTTAATTGCTGCGGCTGAGAAATCTATTTGAACACCCTTTTTATTCTTCATCGCATTATTGAAATGTTTTATTTGACGTGCCGTCAACGATATCTTATGATTACCACCTGCCATCTGTGACGGCTTCAGCGTTATTGTGGTTCCGCATTGTTTAGCCGACTTTGATCGTAATTTTTTGACTTGACCATCAGTCAACTCTACACTGACGACACTATACGACATTTTATTGTAAACGCGTTTGTGCTTTCAATTACATGTTTTCCACTGGCGCATCAACGATTCTCATTCGTCCACCAACACCTTCCAACAGCATTGATTTATCGCTGAGAATGACAGCAACCGCTCTGTAATTAACACCACCCGGGGCTATACGAGCTCGGAAGTGTATATCAACGACGGATTGTCTCGTTAAATCAAGATGTTCCAATGAAAAATAATAAATCGGATACAGTTTTTTAAAATCAAGTTGTGATATTTGCAAACCAGTGTCGACGTTTTGATCACGACCCATGTATGACAGCAATCGATGGTACACACGTGCGACATGGTTGTCGCCGTAATTAAGCTGTATATCCTCGGATGGTTCCTGTTGTCCGTTTATTCTCAGCGAAACATCCCCGACTCCTAATTGATCAAATATCATATGGCTGCGTTCTTGACTGCCCAATCGTTCCCTATTCTGTAGTGCTATGAATATATGACGCGGGGCTAAAACACCCTGTTTTGATGCCAGGTGCCATGTAAACGTATCAGCGACGTTATCCTCTTTAGCATCAGTTGTTACCGCTAGCCAACTCAACAACGATTTTCCTCCCTGTTCCATAAATGATAACAATCGTGCTTCCGTGGTAACTGATGGAGTCAACACCGGCATCCACAATGCCATTTTAGTTAAAACGACTTTACCGGCAGTAACGCCAGCAGCACGCCATATTGCATTGTTATCATCGCCCCTTCGCGTCAGCGCGATTGTATGCTTAGCCCCATAGATAACTTTTCTAACATTTCTGCAGAATCCAAATATGTGATGGAGTGGAATCGCGCATGAAAACTTTCGGCGTGGTCTTTGCAACATTGTTACTCGTGCTGCGAATCCCATATTGTAATTATCGTTAAGACTTTTTATAACAGTGAAATCAGCGCCTGGTCTTGCTCTGCGGTCTGGGTTATTTGCTTCAGCCTGTGGGTCAGTTGCGGTATCTCTTTCCACCAGCACGTTGATGTACTGAAAATGGTCAGCGTTATCGGTGGTGTCCTTTGCAAACATCATAGATGGGCCCGCCGATCTTGCATAATCATCCGAGTATCTCGCTAACCCAATTATCGTTGTTGCAACATCAACCTCGCGTTCTATTGATTCAATTTCTCGCCCGTCAATAAGATATCTGGCGCTCTCAAATAACGCCATGATACCGTTGTTAACGAAGCCAACTCGAACACGATCGTCATCTGCGTATGGTGCATTATCGGCGGCATTTGTCACGAGTTCTCCCTCAATTTCGATAAACGCTTCACATGGCAGAAAGTATCTACTGGTATCTTGGACTTGAAGTTCAATTCGCGATCGTAGGTCGGGTTGCGCTGCATAATAAGAATAATATTGATAATCGCGGACAGAATCATCCCTGCGCACTGGGGCATCCATATCAAACGCGGGATCAGCGGTTCGCGCAAACATTTTATTATTTATCATGTTGATGTTTTCAATTGCGATTTTCTTTGAATTCTGTTTAAGACCACTCCCCCGCTATTGCGTTCATGGGCGCGTTGGTGGACGACTGAGCCGCCAACGACTCTAGTTTTTCTTCCACGGCGTTATTTATTACTTTACTGACATTTGCAGGCATCACCGTCGTTGATGGCATCACCGGTGGTTTCTGTTTTTTTCTTGAAAATCTCTTGGATTTCACCAACGACATTAGTTTGTCCTTTGCTGCAGAAAGCGCCTTTCCGGCAACTTCTCCAATAGCACTAATACCCTTATCACGAATAACATTAATAGCCTTCATTCCTAATTGTTTGGCTAACGGCGCTACTTTTGGAGCCATTCTTGTAAATAACCCCGCAATGGTGCTACCGAGACCATCTCCATAGTACGCGCGGTAAACAGGCAATCGCGAGTTTACCACGTAGACGAGTACTGGTTTATCGTGGTTGTAGTGTATGATCATCTTTATTATAAAAACACCGGTTTTTCAATTAGTGATTGTGATCACCACCCCCCCCCCCCTTTCCCACCGCCGTGTGGAAAACCGGAATAAATTTTATCAAAATTTCCTTGGGTTTTTGCCCTCGATAAAAATCCGGTTTTTTCTTGATTTTTGGTCATTTTTTGTTGCCTATAGTCGTTTTTTTTCGATTTTTCAGCAAAAACATCGATTTCCTGGGGTTTTTGCCCTCGAAAAACGACCAAAAACGACCAAAAACGGTCAAAATTGACGCGGATTTACAATATTATATAATTTTGCAAACGGTTGACATGTGTGGCGGGTTAGTTTTGTAAAACATTTTTTACTCTGACCAGTTTCCATCGATGGGGGAACTGTCATAGTTCTTATGAATAATTATTTTGACATTTCCTCCTGTGGAAAACCGGAATAAATTTTATCAAAATTTCCTTGGGTTTTTGCCCTCGATACAAATCCGGTTTTTTCTTGATTTTTAGTCATTTTTTGTTGCCTATAGTCGTTTTTTTCTCGATTTTTCAGAAAAACATCGATTTCCTGGGGTTTTTGCCCTCAAAAAATGGCCAAAAACAGTCAAAAAACGGTTAAAAATTAACAAAAACGATAATTTTATAATTTTTTTAATCATCCACGAGTTCGTCTATGAGCGTTCGATACGCACTAACGTCCATGATACCGCCCGTAAATAACCGCCTGCAAATATCAGCGGCCTCATTGATTATTTCCGGAGAGTTATTTCCGGCTCGTTTTCCTCCGATTAGTACCTCTAGCCGTGATATATCACTGAGAACACTGTTAGGACAGGTAACGCCGTAGGATTCTTTACCAACAGAGTATCCTTTTCCTTTTTTTAGTTTTACCCTTTTTTCAACTTCCTTGTGGAATGCGTCGTAATCGGGACCATCACCACGTAGTAATACATCTTTATGTTTACTCGCTAAATACACTATTCTTGTCCAATCCTTTAACGACTTTATATTTTTCTCGTAACCGCTATTGATATGCTCCTTATCTCGTGTTTTCTTAGCAAAATTGTTGGCAGCAAAATCAATTAATTCTTCCCTCCTGCTGCTGAGGTCTCTAATTTGATCTATTGTGGACTTTCTAAGCACATTACGGGGTATACCCCTCCCTTTCTCTTTTTCTTCCGGTGTTTCTTCCGGTGTTTCTTCCGGTATTTCTTCTTCTGGTTCTCTTGCGGTAGCACCTAGTTCTTCTTCGTCGGCCATTGTAACATAAGGTTCTTGTGGTTCGGTTATAGCGAGTGGTGGTGGCCTCCGTGTTGTAGCAGCCGCTATTTTTGCAGGGAGTGTTTCTAAAGACCTTTTTGTTTGTTCGGTCTGAGCCGCTATCTTTTCAAGCGCATCGAGGACGGGTACAGTTGCCGCCGTAACATCTTTGGTCGCTTTAGTTACCGGGGCAAAGAGTTGTTCGCTTCCAACAGTAAAATCGGTTTGTAGTTGCTGCCACGTTTGAAGTTGCTCTCGGACCCTGTCTCGTAACGGTATGAACTTTCTAAGCGCTGCTAGCCGCTCTCTGGCTAGCCGAGTAGTGAGTGATTCACCTACCATTATTGCAATTGCGAAGCAATTTCTAATTTCTCGCCGGAGTTTTCGTCTATAATCCTTCTAATGTTTTTGATCTTACTAGAAATCTCCCGGCGTCGTTCATAAACACGTCCGAGTTTTTTTCGTATTATTTCAACGGCAGTAAATAGTCCAATGAATGCATTTGCGTCATTGTGGTACAAGTTTTCATTAATCGTATGTTGTAATCGTTTTATAAAAAAGTACTCGCGGGCCAGGGTAAAACGCCCCCGTTTCGATTGTTCGTTAATAATTTCATACTCGGATAATATTTTTTCACTGTCGAGACCATCAGATAATTCAATTCCTTGATTTTTTAATTTTGAAATCTCGGCTAATATATTATTGATGTCTTCGATATTCATTATTCCTATAAAACATTTTGTTTTTAAATAAAAAAAAAATGAAACCCCCGTGTATCAATTCCGAAGGTGTTTAATAATTCGTTTTCTTCCGGAACAGACAATAACGTTTCACACTGTCATGGCGACTTCGTCAGCGTCATGGGCGCCGGTGACTTCGTATCTATATATAAAAATCGAATTCTGTGGCCCGTCCTTTTTGAGATCGCTGTTTTAGTTATATTCTCTGCAACATCTCGAACTGAGGCTCTACAAATATCGAAATATTTTCCCGCCTCATTCATCGACTGAAATATTTTTTCTTCGTGCGTTGATGTATCAAACGATTTGACGCCCCTTGCTTGCTTTGAAAACTTGCCAGTTTGGCCTTTTTTATTGTTTTCACTCTGAGAGATGGCTTGCAGGTTTGTAAGAGAATTATCAGTCTTATTATTATTAATATGATCAATAACGAGACCGTCGTTGATCAGTCCGTTAAATGCTTCAAATACCACCCTGTGAACAAGATAAATTTTCCCCCCGGCACCAAATATCAAATACCCGTGATTATTTACGGTACCAACCGGCTTCTTCAGTCTACGATTTCTAACAATGCCGTCGCGAGACGCCTCGTAATTGACGAGCAGGGGATGCGACTGAAATTCTCGGTCCATTTGTATAATAATACTATTTGTCTAATTTATTATTTGGTTTAATTATAAATCTTTCAACGTAGTCCTGGGGGGTTTTGATGACGAAGTCGGCGGTAGGGTCAATGACGGCGTTTTTAATTCGCTTGTCATAATAGCGTTTTAGTTCCCTGTATCGCTTTCCGCCACAATTGATACACAACTGCGATTTTCCTCTTACACCGACGTGGCAAACCAGGCACGGGAGGGGGCCAAGAGAACCATTACGAACGCTTTGTAAATGATACCCGCAGAATTCACCTCTACATGATTTATTGCACGGGGTTGTCGACCCAATCATCAACCATTTGCAGTGATTCATTATACTATATTCTTTCATTTAAATACTTGTTTTAATTATATGGATGAGTTCGAGAGATTAGCAGCAATTAAGCCCTGGAAAAATATTAAGTTCAATCTCGATAGAGTCCTCAAGGGCGCACCAAAAGCGTTAATAAACGATAGAACCCTGTTGAGTAAAATACGCGATTGTATCAATGAATTCAAGCGTGATGGTGCATCCCATAGTTGGTCAACATTTCGAATTGATGGCGTTGTTGATGCTACCATGAACGACAACCGCGCAGCAACGATAATATCACAACTTGACGGTAAAAAGTATTTCTTCAGAGTAAAATTCATTGTCCGGGTGGAATCAGGTGATTGGATCATACGTGATAAATTTGAACCAGTTCTCAGCGACAAGAAAACAGTCATTGTTAGCCGCGACTCCAAGCCGGGGCTGTTAACCGGAATTGACAGACCATACTATGAACGAGCATATCCTGAAACAGCAGTTGTTTATGGAATATACCCGTTAAATAAGAAACCTGATATCGGAAAACTGAAACCAATGAAACAGTCAACGGGGATAAATTGTGTAGCAGAACGAGTAATAGAGCATTTTACAAATGCGTGTCGAGGAAACAAATTGACTGATTTACGACGTAGCAAAATTAACCAGTGGGAACTAACCGTAAAAGAGCGTGGAGCAACCATCAGCGACATAGCGAGATTAGAAACATCGCTGAGATTTCCAATAACCGTTACAACGATAACCGGTGAAGTATTATACGAATCAAAGTACAAATCAAATGGGGCCCCAATCAAAATTATTGATCATAACGAACACGCATGGACGCCCGCGATCACAGTGTTTCCACGGGATAGAACGGTAAAGTATATCCCGGGGGAAATTATACAAGATGGTTTTCTCGCGGAGAGGAAACTATTTGATGCTATCGCTTATTTGTGTAAAAACGACCCTGTATCAGTGTGGTTACTTCGCAGCGCTGATACCTTTGATCAGTTTGTAAGACCAAACGGTGAATTATATCGCACTGAAGCATTTCACAACAGGATGAAAAAAACCGCCATAGAATTTGAGGAGCATGATGAACAACTGCTAACAAATTGTTTTACGATTCCATCGGTTGTAGCTCATGTTGCAGCAAGGCAAAATGCGTGGAGTCCAACGCGCAAGGAATTTCTACCGGATGTACAATCCAGTTGTTTGGAATACTATCACGGTGGACTATGGAACA
Source organism: Sinohyriopsis cumingii (assembly GCA_028554795.2). Taxonomy (NCBI): domain Eukaryota; kingdom Metazoa; phylum Mollusca; class Bivalvia; order Unionida; family Unionidae; genus Sinohyriopsis; species Sinohyriopsis cumingii. Next base: position 145,153,234 of record CM068826.1, on the reverse strand, counting down.
CTAAATACAACCGCGACGCTATGATTTCCGTTGATATGTTTGCCTGTTATCCAGCGAGTTTTCTCGGGTATGGATCCGCCGCTGAGTATTTCAAACGATTTGGACACCCCAGACATGAAATGACTCGTGTTGCTATTAATGGACCACTGCCTGATTTTGATTTAACCGGATTCGCTCGCGTAGCATCATTTGAGTTCGCGGCAGGACTTCATCGCTGTTGTTATATTTGGATCGGTAGACACATGGCTGAAAAGAAGTGGTTGCCAATAGCGCTGCTACGGTATATGATTGATTGTAAAATGCTAGTTTCGTTGATTGTCAGTGACGCGATTATATCATATCGGGCGCAGACTGAAGTCTGGTTACCAGAACCAGAGCGTCTAGATAGCATAATTGACGAATCCAGAAAACACATCGATGCCGACGAGGAATATATCGTCGAATGGTCCAAAAAGATATTCAACCAACGAAACCACGAGGCAAAAGATCTCGGTAGAAGAATAATCGGTAAGTTCACACAAGGTGGAAAAAACTGCGACTACAAACGATATTGCTCACGGCTGATTATAGATGACGCAGAATATGATTTCGTAATCAAGGACGCAGTGGCGAAAAATAGATACGTGAACTGCGAAACAGCTTTCTTGTCCAATGGAACAAGGTTGGGTACAGTTGTTACCTACAGCGATGGAGACAGCCCGGCATACCCGCATTTGAGGGCGTCTATGCTGGGTTACGCCGCTATCAATTTATTCTCGATGATAAATAGATTTCCCGACACCGCGGTTAGAGTAGCCGTTGATTCGTTTTATGTTGACGTAGCGTATAAGGAAAACGTAGCCGAGTTTACTAGTCCGGACGAGAGTTGGGGTACATGGAGAATTAAAAATGAAATACGACGCGATTATTCCCCGTCAGCAGATGTCACCGTTGAAAACAATTACCTACGCGGTGATAAATTATCGGAATGGTCTAATGCACCACCGTGTTCTGATCCAATTTGTAGACACAAGACGGTTTATTTAAGCGGCTGTGGCGGGTCAGGAAAGACGACTCGGGCAATTGAATTATTTCGAACGCGGGCAAGTATAATCGTGCTCACACCGACCCATAGACTAGCGCGAGAGATAAAACAACGAAATGTTGACGCCGTTACTTATCACAGCTTTTTTCGATACAGCGGCGGTGAGTGGACTCCTGATCGAATGGGTGAAAAATTTATTCCTGAGGTTATCATCTGGGATGAGATATGTACTGTTTCGTTAGACGTTTTCCAAATGTTTCTTGAGTGGTTGCTGCTCGCGAATACAGCGGTAATCATGTGTGGGGATCATGGCCAACCACCACCATTTGTCGGCGAGGGTCCACATGATTGGTTAAAGGGTTTTGTGGACTATTATGAAGAAACCGATACTGATTACCGAGCACTTGATGAACAACTGCGCGAGGTTAAAAAATTAATCAGATTACAGCCGGATAGAGTTCAATGTGAAATAATCCGCGAGGCGATTCCGGAAACGCCGTTAAATGAATTCTGGGAAACATGGAGACCAAATGATTTGATTGTAGCGAGTAGAAAGATAGTCAGAGACACACTTCAGCGGAGGTTGTTTACGTTGCATAAGGAAAAGTTTCCAACGCGTCCAGTGCCGTTATGTTATAGACCCGCGGACACACGGCGGCAGAACATTGAAGTTGAAATCCCGGCCCCGACAGCGTCAGGGACAAAAAAACAAATTCTCGTGCTGAATGATATCGTGCTCGTTGATATCAGCGTCGTCGAGGACGCGCTACGTGCTGATAAATCCCCGTGGACGCTAGGATACGCAACAACAATACATTCCTCGCAGGGACTAACCATCACGGACACAATTGTTTGGATGGTTGATAATCGCATCGAATGGTCAAATCTAGTCTATCTTGCAGTGTCCCGAGTACGAAGGATAAATCAGCTTCGAAGAATTGTTATTGACGGAGTCACTGACGAAGTCACCATCGATGCAAGCGTCATTGATAGAAAACTCTCGGGTTACCGCCAACAGGATAAAAAAAACAGCGGTGTTTTGATATTGATGCCGAATTAATAATTGCGTTACGACAACAGCAGAATAATCACTGCGCAAGTTGTAATTGTGTAATGCGCTGGCGTTATTCGGATAAAGACGCTCGCCAATTTACCGTGGACAGAATCGATAACAGTCTCGGTCATGTTAAAAACAATGTGAGGTTGACCTGTCTTGAGTGCAATAGACGCAACGGCGCTAGTTAAGACCACGCGGGGGTAATTGAGTATCGTCAGGTATCACTTGTAGTTGCTCGCGTGTAAATCCGCGCTGAGGAGCAGTTGAATCCAGTCTATAGATCGGTGGTCTACCAGTTGATCGTGTTATCGTTGATATGTTATGTGTGGTAACACTCCAGATAGGATCAGTAGCTCTTTTTTTACCGCCTTCAAGCTCTCCTGGTTCATACAGATATCTAACAGTGACATCGCCGAGAATCGGCCTGGAAACGCTATCTATTTTTGATCTTCCGGGTATATACTCGTATTTAATCGCGTCGCTGGGCTTCATGTTGATTGCTCGGGTAATCTCGTTATTTAGCGCGGCAATTACGCCCGGCAACCTTTTGACCCATTCACGAGATCGTTTTTCTTGGATGAATTCCTTCGCTTATTGATATCCAAATAACCGTTCAGCAAGAGTCCGATTGAATCGTTCAACAATTGCCTGATCACGATGTAGCGCAGTATGACCTCGTCGTACTGCGACGCTATGATGTTTTAGCGTTGATAAAACAGCGCCGCGAAATTCACTACCAGGATCAACTTGTAATAGATTTGGCCAGCGCAGAGGACCTCTTCGATAAATCCGCTCAAACGCATCGGCTACTTCAGTTACTGACTTTGCTTTTAACGGCTCCGCTTGTTTGTATCGACTCGCAACATCAACTACGGTTAGCGCGTATTTGTAATCGTTGTCATGCGGCAGAAATAGTATATCAGCCTGATGAACTTCATTAGGTACGCTGACATCAAAGCGCGAGAAGTTGATTTGTTTAGGCGGTGGTAGATAGATTTGCCATATAGCCTGTCTGGATAACCAATTAGCCGCAGTGGCCCTCGTTACTTTTGCAGCGCTTGCAAGCTTACCAATTGCGGCCTTCCCCTTCCAGTATCCTCTTGGAGAATAATAGATGGATTCCATATTGTTATTAATTACCAGCGCCAATCATTAATTTACCTTTCATAGCCGATTTTACCAACCATGAGGCCAATTTTTCCTTGAAGGATTTATCAGGAATAGCATTTAACGCGTGAATTAATTTTACGTCCACGATATGACGCTGTTGCAGATCGCTACTTTTGTAAGCAACATCATGAGCATGACACGCCTTATCGATAGCGTTTATTGGGTACTCACCGGGTTTGGGCTGATTTTGATCATCGAGTCTGATATCTAATCGTGTTCCGGGGCCACAGTAGCTATATCCTGGGAGGTGCTTTTCTCCTGGATACTTTGCCCACGGGGTTCCGGGGAGTTTTGATAACTTGGCTGCAATATCACCTCCTCGCTTTTTTTTAAAACATCTCCGGGTCTAATAGAAATAAATCTAAATTTCTTTGTACCGCATTGTACACACTTGCCAGTAAGGGCCGATCTGTTATTTTTTGTTGTAGCGGTTGTCATATCATTTGTGCCAGTACGTACTCTACACTTCACACAATATAGATCCATAATTTATGTATAGAGACATGAATATAATTGACTTTTCAGCGACTAAAACAAGAGAACCAGTTAAGCATGTTGCAGCGTTACCAAACTCGATCCGGATGATTATCATCGGACCATCTGGATCCGGCAAGACGCAATTGTTACTTAATTTAATAATGAGATGGATGAAGTGGGATAAGTTGTATTTAATCGCCCCTAGCGTAGATGATCAACGATGCTACGAGGTGTTGAAAGATTTCAACGAGAATGCATCAGCGATCGCTAAAAAAAATGTCATCGAGTTTATTACAGATATCAATGATGCACCAGGTATTGATGATATTGATGGCGACGTTAACAATCTAGTCGTGTATGATGATGTTATGTTAGACAATCAAAAAAACCCAGCTAGGATATTTTCCAGAGGCAGGCATAAAAACACTGACGTGATATATGTCTCTCAACGATACACTCAGATTCCAAAAGTAATCAGAGACAACTGTAATATTCTTTCTGTATTCAACGGCGTTGATACACACACGCTACGAAATATTTGGCAGACATGGTGCGGCGGTGACATGGACTTTAATGTTTTTCGAAACTTTTTTAGTCATGCTCAGTCGACCCCACATGGATTTGTAACGATAAATTTACATGACCCTCGGACACGATATCGTATCGGACGTGACCAAATATTCGGTTAAATTGTAAATAACCACTTAGCAGCAGGGGGGGCGATGACATCGACGCGGTCGTCGATGTGCTTACCGGACGCTGACGACGCTGGGATCGACGCGCAGAAGGTGTTAATTAAACCAAATGACGTCCGGACGATCCCCTCGACGACGACGTCGTTTTTTTTTTACCAGGCGCTGACGACACCGGATCCGCTGAGTGCAGAAAGTATTAATTAAGCCAAATGACGATTGGACAAAATGTCGGATTCGCCCCCCCTGCTAATACTGGCGCTACATTACGGGAATGTAATGAGGAGAAACGACGCAATTGTGAAATCGACAGGCAATTACAGTACTTAAACCTATGGACTTTTTGAACATTGCATTTCCCCTTGCACCCATATACTCCCATCTTTTGACTAATTTCAAATTTCCGGTGTACCCATACGGTTCCATTTTTCATATTTATAGTAAAAAATTCTAAGTACAAGGGGAAATTTCGTGTTAATTGTTATCAGTACATTTCACATTGTATTACATATAGTCCCATCACTTTAAACCTACAGACGTTTCTAAAATTACATTTCCCCTTACATTCACATCATATGAATATTATGGAATAATGTTAAATTTCCCTTGTACCCGTATAGTCAGTCACATTTCAAAATGACTACCTCATGTTAAATTCCCGTTGTAAAACACGTGTCTCACCCATCCCACATTCAAATTCCCTTTGTACCCATATTTTCTCATATTACTTTTAATAACATGCAAAATAACAAGCTTGCCAAAACCTAATAAACAGAGGTACTTTCGTGACTAGCCAAGACAAGTCCCTACACAAGTCGCCAACGCAAGTTTGATGCATTGGGCATTGTTTTTGCAACCGTATAGTTTCCGAATCGAGGCTATTCGAGAGTCAGAAAATGTGGGTGCTGATTTTGTAACTAGGGTGTAATTAGCAGATTATTTTCGTTCAGTATTCAAAATTGAATGTTTTAATAATTGTTTATGTTCACATTCCGTGATTGTTCTAAAAGTGGTACAAGTTTTTTTTTTTTTTTAAGGGGGAGGTATTGTCACGGAATTGTATAAATCCTTTTATTTATTAAATACATGTACATGGGTTACGTTTTTTGTTTACAACGATACCCGAGAATGATTTATGTATATTGTACAATATTTCGAGATAGTGAGTTCGGTTCATCCTATGCCGCACGTGCAAATTGCTTTAAATGGGAAAAACCGTAATGCTTCCAGCGCACAATGTATGACGACTTCGTCTGTGTATAAATGCCTCACCGTAAGATTAAATCTTCACATTATGGAACGTCTTGTTAGTGAGCGGTCTACTTTAAGGACTTGCACATCTTCAGCTGTAGAGCTGACCCGAGCGACCAGAGTGATCGGAGTGGTCGAACTGACCCGGGTGACCAGAGTGTTCAGCTGTAAAACTGACCAGAGTGATCAGTTATCGGAGTGATCGGAGTCGACCCTAGAAGTCGACCATAGCAGCTGTGAAGCTGAACCATTTCAGCCGTAGAGCTGAATAAACAGTGTTGCTGGTCGAGTAGCAGGTGATCGGTCGTTGCTGACAAGAGATTGGTGGGCGCTGACTGCTTGATTGACCAACCTGGAATACTGACAGTTTGACTGGCCAGTGTGACTGGGAGCCGAGTGTGGTGGTGGCGGAGTGTAACTCCATACCTGTTATCTTTTAGCCGTGGGCTAATTTGTGGGGTTTGTAAAATCCAGCGTTTTGGGGACTGTTGAGATAATTTGTATATCTGTCCCTTTTTGTTTACATAATTTCACTATTTGAGTGAATACATTTTACACTATGAATAAAATATTATATTTCTTTACTATTTTAGTAAAACACATCATTCTTTCGTTGTGAAATCATTGTGAATTATTCACCACTTGTGATTGTACTGGGTAAAGCCATTATTCTTATTTTCATTATTAAGTCCGTGCGTTTATATGTTAACTGATCCACTATTTGGATCATATACACTCACATATTAATCATAATTAATTGCTCATTCAAGTCTTTCGTTATTAAACATTGTATTTGTATCACCATCAAAAGTGTTATGTTGCAAATCCAAAATCCCACCCTGTTATCTTGTTACAATATATATATATATATATATATATATATATATATATATATATATATATATATATATATATATATATATATATATATATATTTGTGTGTGTGTGTGTGTGCGTGTAATTTTCTCACAATATTCCAAATTTCACAATGAAGTTGCAGTTTTAGTAAAATTGACTTCGGACGCTTTCCAAGGGACACAATCTGAGGGGTTTTAAAAAATCATACCATCTGGGCATTCTACGAACCAAATTTGGTGAATTTTCACACTTCGGTTTATGAGGAAATATAAAAGAAATCACGGACATAGCGAACATCCCAAAGTAACTCTGCTAAGGCTTGAGATATAAAATACAGCAAACAAATAAGTCAGCAGTCTATGGAAGGCTGAAGATCATTGTATAGTAAACCTATTCTACCTGTGACAACTAAAACGTTATACATTTCTTTCGTTGATCTGCCTGATTTACCAGAATGAGACCTTGCTTTTGTTAGGCTGCCATTGAGAATGCCACAAGAGCTTATACATTCAAATCAACTGTTCATTTACTTGAAGATGTGGTTTTAGACAGCAATGTAGACTAACGTTTTCATTATCTATCGGAACCATTTTGATAGATACATTAGGCTCGGTTCTGTACAAATGAAAGTGTCCTTGGAGACCTGAAAATAATCATAAAAGCAAACGATATGATCATAAATTAAGGATAATGTATTGAAATAGAAAAAAAAAAATCAAGACCAACGTTTCCATAATATATATTATAATGGCGATAAAGACAATGACAATGTTTGTTATCTCGCCTTGCTTACATAGGTAATTGCATTGCTATCCTTGTTAGGAGGTCGCTGTTGAGATACACAGATAAATACACACATACATACATACATACATACATACATACATACATACCTACATACCTACATACATCTAAGCTACCAAGTGATTAAATAAAAACAAAGAGCATGCGATATGTAAGGAACAGGTTTCTATAGCTTCCAACTGATACCCTTCGGTCACAGCTGAGAGATTATCACCTATTCTCTGGGATTAAGATTTAGATTAATCTTTAACAGGTTATGACCATTCTCTAGTTCAAATATTAATTTGGCAGGAGATAAGATGAATTTGAATATATGTGGGTGGAACAAAACTATACGTGTACAATGTATACAAGTTTAGGCATTTATAATTTTAAGCCTACACGAGGAGCTATCGAGCTCAGTTATTCGAAATGATGCAGCTGACAGTTTATAGAGTATATCGCATATTTACCAAAAAAATTGACGTTTGTTTTTTCATAATAATCGTCGTCGTCGTATTCATCATCATCATCATCAGCAGCAGCAACATCATCACAATGTGAACCTAAAGCTCTTGCTTGTTATTCTGAGTTGAGAGAGAGAGAGAGAGAGATGTGCATGTCACTCATTCTTTCTTTTGTTTGTTTGTTTTCTTGTGTGATGAATGACAACGATCACATCTGTGCTTGAAATCTCTCTCTTCTGTAGGATAGTTTATTAAATTGATTTTAAATAACTTATGTAAAATAAGGCTGAATAACATTAAAGGTCCAGGAAATACGTATTTAATATAGCCCATGTATTCTTAAATATGACCTCTGTAACTGATGTCTTATTATTCGTAAGCATTTCAGCGAGTTAAACAATACAAACTCGTTTTAGCTAAATAAACAATTCTTCCCCAAAACACGAACACACATTATATCCTTCATTTCTTTAGAGATAGCAGATTAAAAGTCACGTTACAGAGGACCTTGAACGAGTGCTCATCGATACTATGGTTTCTGAACTTTTTTTATTGTCATTAGCTAACTACCTCTAACTGATTATGAATGGTGAAAACGCTTTATAAGAAAACGCATTTCGATCAGTCAGATGTATTAGACGCTCAAAACTGATTCCCGTGAAGGCCCAAATATGTTTTCGCAAAATCTGTGTCTGCGCTGTTAGCTTAAAAGTATGGACCGAAAGTACGTAATATTGTGTTATCAGTCGGTGCATTATGCGACGAAAATCCCAATCTGCGTTTTAAACGCTTGGGTGCGTATTATATATGAGAAGAAACGGGTAATTTCTTACGTTTGAAATATGGTCCAAGAGTATAAGAGTTTTGCACTTGATTTATACCATATTAAATCAACATATTTCCCCCATATTAGATCAACATATTTTGGTCATATTAGATATGCATATTTTGGCGATATTAGATCTACATATTTTGGAAGCTACAGATGACAAAAACGTACAAATTATCAGGACTGGCTCCTCATCTCTTGAAAGCATCCCTACGAAGTGTCATAGCACCGTTTTGTGAAACTATTATTTTTTCTTACAACTGGGTTACACAAAATATTTTTTGAATGATTTTACTTGAAAAGGTTTACGAATCCAGGCTAGACAACATACCATTTTTAAAAATATAAATGCTACAAGTTGGTTTCAAGGTGTCCGAGACAGATCACAAAGGCTACTTCAAAAAACAAAGAGTGTCTGAAATGACTTACAGTTACCTAAGTCAATGACTGCTATAAACTTGTGGTCTTTTAAAGTTCAGAGTTTAGTGTTAAGTTAAGAGCTTGGTGAGTGATCGGATTAGGAACGAGGGTAAGCAGGCATTACTGATATGTCAAAGATTAATATAAGTGTGCAGGCAGCTTCATTTCGTCTACAAATGTAATATTATCACCGAAATAAGCCAGTTATTTCTCAAACCTATAATACAGTGTGTGATGTCTTTCATCGGAGCAAAACGGCACTATTGAGACGAACCCATAAACCGCTGCAGTATATGTAACATCTAGGAGATCGTCTATCATTCTCTTGTGTTTTATAATTTCGCTGATGTGTGTACCCTTTTTTATTGTCTGTAAATATAAATTAATTTTTAACATAAATGTATGAATAAAATCTGCCTTCGCTTTTGAACTTCGAAATTTCAAAAGTGTTGTCGCAATCATGGTCATGTTGTCCTGTTCATTTTCTCTTTTTCTGAATTTTTGTTCTTTAACAACACTCGAATCTAAAAATCCGCCACCAAAGAAGCTTTTTTTCCTGTAAACTTATACCAATCTTAGACATATGATAGCCTTCACCTACCCGCTTCGTTGATATGTCTTTCATCCGATTAGTCACTTAGGGCACTGACCTTTAAATGACCTTTTGGCTTATCATTGTCATTGACCTGGTCACCGTCAGCCATTAGCAGTCGCTGTCTTGTTTTTCTGAAGTAGTACTTAGTAATTACCATTCGAATCGATTTATTTCTAGTTCTTGAGATGGGCGTGGGATTAGTTTATTATATAAAATTATTGACATAAAGAAATAATAAGAATATGTCAGGTACATATTTTTATTCGAGTACACTCGAACAATAATTATATCAATAATGAATAGAATAAAACCGTATAACCTGTCAAAAATGTCACACTAAGAGATAAAGGTATCACTACGTAAACTGGGCAGGTCAGCTGTTTTTGTATCGTCTTGCATTCCTTAAAAAAGGTCATTAATACTTTCTCTCCGATTTTTCTTGAAGAATTATAAAGAAGTTACTCATATTCAATAAAAAGCCATATTAAAGCCGGAAAAGGAAACAATTGTCTAGTTTAGCCTTTTGAATGTTGCATTGTATGATGGGAAATACTATGGTCTGCTGTGTCCAAGGTAATGACTAACACAAGCAAGATCGTCTAGGTGTATATGACTGTATAGCTAATGTAATTGAATTCACACAGCAAATGTTGGAAAATGAAGAAAATGTACATGGTACTTATTTAGTTTAGAGATATATTGAATGAAGGTTAAACGGGGAAGGAATAGGAGGATTCAGTAAGAGAATTGCTGAAATCCTGATAGTTTTCGTTTTTCATTTTCCTTTTGTTTGCAAACTGTAAAATGAAAATAAAGTGAAATGAAAATGAAAAATAAAAAATAAAGACTAACTGAATGTATTATCAGTTTCTTTGTTTTTCTTTTTTGCTTTATGATAATCAAATGGAATGTATTTTAGACTGATACAGAAAAGTTAAGATTTAATATGAGTTATCCCTAATTTTCTTTTACGTTAGGGTATTAGATATGATGATGCAACGGTTATTTACTACGTTTCATTGACAGCATGTGTTATTGATATGAAAATCTTGTTCATATCTTATATATCTCCCATCAATTCGGTGTAAAGAAAAATGTTCATGGTCAAATGCAGGCAATATAAATATTTATATAAACAACCCCTTCTCTCATTTTGCTAATAAGATATTTTTGACAAGCAAAAGAAACATTACTCTGTTACACTTCAAGTTTATTTTGTGCTGGTATTAATATTCCGGATCGGGTGCGAGTGCGGCATCCAGGCGTTTGACACTTTTGCAATTTTGCGTATGTTATTCCGCTCTTTCGATGTGGAAGCATTCTTGTTGCATGTTGGCGTGGAACTCTCGCTGGTTTCCTCGCCGGTGTGGATCATGGAATGCTGAAATTCATATTTATATTTTGTTTGATCTCCCATTTTGTATAAGACAATACTTGACAGTTTAAATAGGTATTGCTCATCATAAAATATTGATATTTAATAATGATTACCAGACAAAAAATATTTTTAAAAACTTTTTTGGAACAGATTAAACGTTAATTTAATCTGAAATACAAAAAAATCATGCTGCATCTAACTAAGAACCATTCAGTTCTTCGTATGAAATGGTAAATAGGTGACATTCAGTTATATAAGTTTTGTTACCAATCCGTAGGTCAAGAGTCTGCCAGACAGTTGGAGCATACTCGTCCTTTTCTGATGGTTTGTTCGTCTGCCAGAATGTAACTTGTTGCTATTACAATTCTTAATATTAAATATTCTTGTCATCATTGAGAATACATACTTTCTCATTACTTCACAAAAACTGAATACATTATAATTTAGGGACTTGTTGGAGGCACTGTTCCATCAAGGAAGACCTAATAGAAAACGAAGACTATTTATTAACCAATAACTAGTTTTCTTTTCATACATTCACTGAAGTTTGTCCAAAGAGGAGCACAATACATAGTACAGCAATAAGATTTGAATAATCTAATTTTGATATTCAATGACAAATTCTTAAATTTACGTAGAAGCATGTTTTGTTCGAGTACACAAAAATCGGTAATGTATCATCATATGTTCATTATCTGAACGATTGGATTTCAAAATATGAACCAAATACATATAACTGTTGACACACGTAAGAGCGTTGCCGTTACGATGTACAAGGGGAATAGATAGTAATTTGAAACAAACTGGCTGAAAGACCATGCATGCTGATTTTTTGTATTATAGATGATATCATTCTGAAATGCGTATTGTTCACATATCTTTAATAATTTCCTGAAACCTGTGATAGAAGGATTTATCATGACATAAAATCAGCAAAACTATAATTGTTGAGAAACAACACATTTGGTGACAGACGTAACCCCACGCAACACTGACCCAGCTTACGATTTGACTTATATATATATATATATATATATATATATATATATATATATATATATATATATATATATATATATATATAGAGAGAGAGAGAGAGAGAGAGAGAGAGAGAGAGATACATATATAGATACACACACACACACACACACACACATATATATATATATATATATATATATATATATATATATATATATATATCTGTGTGTGTGTGTGTGTGTGTGTGTGCGTGTGTGTGTATAAAAAAGGGGAAAGAATACCCCCCCCCGCCTCATCCCATTGGTTACATGAAAAGTGCTGTATATTACACTTCTCTACCCTACATAATACAACTGTTTGTCAGACCACTTAACTAAACTATTAACAATGTAGACAGGTAGTTCAAAATCAATCAACTTTTTAAAGAGTGTCCCATGATTGGCCCTATCAAATGCCTTACTAGCGTCTAAAAAGCATGCAGACACTGGGCTGCCATGTACTACATAATAGCTGACAGTTTCCTCAAAGGCATATAGGCATTTATCTGTTTAATGCTGCTTTTTAAAACCAAACTGATTATCGGAGATTGTGACTTCACAACTTTGCAGTACGATGCATTCGAATATATTTTAAATAATAGTAGTAAGAGGTACAGGTCTAAATTTATTTTTGTCCACCAGGTTACCAATTTTGCTTTTCAGCAGCGATTTTAATTGTAACTTTTGTGAAATCATTAAATTATTCTTATTTTAGAAACAAATTTGTAAGACACGCATTGAAACGTTAGTACGTAGGATTAATGTTCACCGATCATGCTGTGTTGAGTTTAATCAACCAAAAGGCTACTAAATCTCGAGAGACCTCGTCTAGTATATGTTTCAGTCAGACTTACTTCCCTTGGGATAAAGGCGTCCTCCATTTTCTTTTGGTTAGCCGTTTTGCATTATTTTTATTGATAAGAATAATGATCTATTACTTGATCAGTAAACCAAAGTAATTTTGCGTTTATAGTTGATTGGAAAGCTACGATAATTTTGATTTTTGTTTAAGAAAATTGGGTTTCATGGAGAGTTTGTGGTAATTGTTCCCATATATTGGCGGAATTTCCAATAACCTGGTGGACTTTGATTTCAGAGGAAGTTTCTGTAAAAATCTTTGACGTTGTGTAAAAACAAAGTCATATCCATTTTCACTTACATTTATATTCCTGTGGCCAGATTTGGGATCTGAATAATGGTTTCCAGTTCTTGAGGTGCGTCCATTACAGTATTTGCCACGTTCAACTTCCTCTTCCAAACGAAGACATCCTCTTGGGAATACTCTGATTTCAGTACCATGGAAACACCTAAACAATTAGGCTAATTATGTACTAGTAATACAGAGTGCTTAACGGAGTACTAAATGGCTACATAGTCTATTCATCTTACAGTAAGAGGTGTTAAAAAAAACATCAGTTTTGTGAAGATTTACTTCCTCAGACAAAGGATGTCCGATAACATTTTGGTCAACGTTCTATAACATTGACACTGACGAGAAACTTAATTTGTCACTTACTGTAAGGTTTGAACATCGTAATGCACGTTCCCGTGTATATTTTAAATATAGTTACGGTCACTATACTTTTCATAGTCACTTCTTGTGCGGGACCAATTGTCATTCTTTGTGAATTTCGGGAGGAAAATGAGTGATGTATGTCATATTAAAAATTTATTGTAGATGAAAGCAAAACAAATTGTTGTCATTTATTCCTCATTTGTCCAGGTTATATTTCAAGAAAAAATTTTACGAATTTAAATTAAATTGAAGTCTACAAGTATTTTTGTAAAATGTTCTCTGCTAAGCGCACTTTATTCAACATCTAAACAAAAATCGTTGTCCAAGGAAAAAATGACCGGTGTCATCGCCGGTCCCTTTACTTGATAATAACCTGTGACATATCTACCGACCAAATGAGAACATAAATGTTACCCTAAGGATAAGGGGAATAAGCTGTAATAATGTACTCACAATCTGGGTGTATGTTATCCTGGATAAAATGTATGCCAGGACGTTTATATTATCAACACACAAAAAAATTGGTGGCGCTGCCTGTCGTATAGGTCAACTTTAAAAGTTAGACCGTGTAGAAGTGGACACATTAAAGTACAAGAGCCTGAGAATATAATCCAGTGCCCCCAATTTAGATTGAAAAAGTTCTCTATTGTTCCTACCATCTTTCGTGATATAAATTTTCTTACTGAGATATATCTGCATATGGTCATTTCGTCTACATTACTTGCTTCTTTTTCGAAGCACAGATATTATGGGACGGGTAAGTAACAAATTAATCAATGGGAGCTCGAACGTAGGAAACGGTGATAGTCTTATCTGCACTGACTTTGGCATATACTTTCTCTACCATAAATATACATCTGAAGCTATAGTTTTCTATGATTCATGTATATGAAAACTCATTCCTATGATTTCATACAGGCCATTTCAGCAGGCAAGGAAAATATATAACTCAGAAGCCATGTCACACATGCCATTTCAACAATCTGTGAAAATATAGAATGGTCAGAAGACATGTCACCCATGCCATTTCAGCAGGCAAGGAAGATATACTGATCAGAAGACATATTTCTCAGGCCTTACAAATCGATACAATGATCAGAAGACATATTTCTCAGGCCTTACAAATCGATACAATGATCAGAAGACATAATTCCTAGGCCTTAAACACCGATACAATGATTAGAAGACATATTTCTCAGGGCTTAAACAACGATACAATGATCAGAGGACATGTCACCCAGGTCATTTCAGTAAGCATTGCAAAGACATAACGATCAGTAGGCATGTCACACAGGTCATGTCAGCAGGCAAGGAAATTATACGATGATCAGAGGACATGTCCACCAGGCCATTACAAGAAGCAATGAAAAGAAATAATGACCAGAAGACATGTCACACGGGCTATTTCAACAGACAATGAAGATATAATGATCACTTGACATGTCACATAGGCCATTTCAGTAGGCAAGTAAAATATATACCCCATAAGACATTTCACATAGACCATTTCAGCAAGTAATGAAAATGTATAGTGCTTAGAAGACATTTCACACACGTCATTACAGCAGGCGCTGAAAAGTTACAATAATGACGACGAGAATCAAGATCTTACGTTTCAACAATCAAAGAAAGGAAGACGCTCCTTATCAACTACTACATCTTAAGTTTTATGTGAAAAGTTACCAACTGCAACAAGTTCCGCTTCTGCTCAGTTCGACAAGGAGCTCTGCTTCTTCTGTCAAGAAGGTGAACAAAAGCACGCTTTTCGATTTTGACCCCTACACGCAGACGTGACACCGTAAAGTGATATTTAACAATGGATGTATTTTAATTAGATTGGCATGTACCAATCATCAATCGGATTCCCCTGCTATGCGGTTGAAATGCCACTAACATTGCTGGACAATGTAGGTGATGTATCAAGACATGAAGACTGGTAAACTCCATCAATATATGCTACTAGTGCATTGCAGCACAGCTGACAAAACGTCAATAAATAGGTTTGAGTTTCAATCGTTGGTAGAAAGTCTTTGAAAAGTTGGTCTTATAATATTGATGAATCTTTATAGAAAGCCTGTCTTATTGTTAAACAAGCAAATGTAGATAACAATCCATCTTGTGATAGGATAGGTCTTAAACAGGTTATTACTAAAATATTCAAATGTTTAAGACTGAAACAGAGGACTCAGTCACAGTTTCTGTTTTCCAAATATATAAATATACAGTTATGAAACAAGCCGCCAAAGCTTGATATAACTTAAAAGAAGACATTTATTTTCAGCCTGTCCGTGCTGGCGTCACAAAGGCGGCCCCATGGACATATGAAGGTTTTCTCTCTGTGACTTATTTCAAAGAAAGTGTCCCAAAAAGACTTTACATGTGTTTGAGACGGATATTTAAGGGGGAAAATTTTAATGTTCAGAAAGGAAAAGCAGCACAAAGAAATGCTTGGAGTAATAGTTCTTAAATCGGGGCAAGAGGTCAAATACCAATACAATCTTAAGATTCTAAATTCTTCCATAGGGATAATTGCCACAACCAACAACTAAGGGTTCTAAAATAATCTCAGTATGTTAATGCGTTGTTATGAAGCCTGAAAGAAAGAAACAAACTCGGATGACATACACATGAATGAAACAGCAAAATAGCTGAAAATACTGAATGACGATTGTAAGATTACGTGGGTCCTTCAAAAAGGTGAGTTGCATACAGTTATGACAAAGCTGTTGTAGTGAATCGAGTGGTATGGATGAAAAACGGATTTAAGCAGATATATATGGTCCGATAGACACCAGACAAATAATAAAGGGTAGGGATACGAAAAGGTCCATAATAATATTCTACAGGAATTGTTGAAAACAAATGATGATTGCATCATGTAGAGAAAATGCCACAGATGCAAGTGTAGATACAGCGAGAAGACCCAGTGAAGCAGATGAAAAGAATGACACAGAAACCGTGAAAACGCTAGCAAAGCATTTACATGTAACTTAATTTACAAGAAATTTATGGACAAGTTAAATGGCAGTTTTAATAGGCAAATATTTATTATATTTTGCTCCGTCAATATGATTGTTTGTCGCGTCTTTTCGTTAATTGGTATATTATAGGAAGTGCATGCAACATTCATTTTGGTTGTCTAAAAAATGTGTGGGTACTTCTTCGCTCATGATAAACATTACTATGCAAGAATGGTCCCTCTTCTACACTGCAGAAATGAAAACTCTTGAAGGGACTGATCTCCTCATCATCTAGGATTTTATAGGTGGTAATCTTGTTGTAAATGAAAAAGATGTATTTGTCTTTGCAACTGCAGCAGATCACGGTATTGGACACATGAAACGATGGATCAATGTTCTTGGCAGGTTCTCTGGCGTTAATTTAAATCCCACCATGATATGTCTCCAACTATTTTGAGATATAAAAAGATAATGTAAAGCAATTGAAAGCAATAATATAACAGCTTTAAAATCCATTCCAACCAATTGAGATTAGGGGAATACAATAAGGAGTAATTGTAAGACATACACATTAGATGTCTCATGTATTATAACTTCTCTAGCCATACCGTAGTTATGGTCACTCGTCCTATCTTCTGCAAACGTTGGAGCTTTCTTCGCATTTAAAAAATAAATAAACTTGGAAACAAGGTGTATTCATATTTTGATTAGGCAATATATTAGAAAAAGGCTTCTCACGATTTGTAATGAAAAACGTAAAAATTATTAAACACCATGACTGCCTTACTTTGTGGAAGTCCAGAACTATTACTTTATTGTTTGCAGTTGATTCGTCATTATATGTGATACTTCAGACATTATAAGCGACTGATTTGTTATTATATGCGATACTTCAGACATTGTAAGCGATTCATTCGTCATTATATGAGATACATCAGACATTGTAAGCGATTCATTCGTCATTATATGCGATACTTCACACATTATAAGCGACTGATTTGTCATTATATGCGATACTTTAACATCATAAGCGACTGCTTCGTCATTATATGCGATACTTCGGACATTGTAAGCGATTAATTCATCATTATATGCGACACTTCAGACATTGTAAGCGATTGATTCGTCATTATATGCGATACATCAGACATTGTAAGCGATTAATTCGTCATTATATGCGACACTTCAGACATTATAAGCGATTCATTCGTCATTATATGCGACACTTCAGACATTGTAAGCGATTAATTCGTGATTATATGCGACACTTCAGACATTGTAAGCGATTAATTCGTCATTATATGCGATACTTCAGACATTGTAAGCGATTGATTCGTCATTATATGCGATACATCAGACATTGTAAGCGATTCATTCGTCATTATATGCGATACTTCACACATTATAAGCGACTGCTTCGTCATTATATGGGGGCCCCGAGTGGCCGAGTGGTCTAAAGCGCTCACCGTTACGGATCACTGCCATCTCACCTCTGTCTGCGTGGGTTCGAGTCCAAGGCTCGGCTAGCGTGGGTACGTGGGAAAGCCTGCCAGTAGCTTCTCGTGGGTCGGTGGTTCTTCCCTGGGTTTTCCAGGGTTCTTCCTCCACCAGTTATACTGGCCGCCATGTATAGCCTATCTTGTGCTGAAAAATGGCGTTAAACCCTAGATCAACAACAATAAACTAGATCGTCATTATATGCGATACTTCGGACATTGTAAGCGACTGATTCGTCATTATATGCGATACTTCAGACATTGTAAGCGATTCATTCGTCATTATATGCGATACTTCACACATTATAAGCGACTGCTTCGTCATTATATGCGATACTTCGGACATTGTAAGCGATTAATTCGTCATTATATGCGACACTTCAGACATTGTAAGCGATTAATTCGTCATTATATGCGATACTTTAGACATTGTAAGCGATTGATTCGTCATTATATGCGATACATCAGACATTGTAAGCGATTCATTCGTCATTATATGCGATACTTCACACATTATAAGCGACTGCTTCGTCATTATATGTGATACTTCGGACATTGTAAGCGATTAATTCGTCATTATATGCGACACTTCAGACATTGTAAGCGATTCATTCGTCATTATATGCGATACTTCACACATTATAAGCGACTGCTTCGTCATTATATGCGATACTTCGGACATTATTGTAAGCGATTAATTCGTCATTATATGCGACACTTCAGACATTGTAAGCGATTAATTCGTCATTATATGCGATACTTCACACATTATAAGCGATTGATTCGTCATTATATGCGATACTTCAGACATTGTAAGCGATTGATTCGTCATTATATGCGATACTTCACACATTATAAGCGATTGATTCGTCATTATATGCAATACTTTAGATATCATAAACGACTGATTCGTCATTATATGCGATACTTCGGACATTGTAAGCGATTAATTCGTCATTATATGCGATATTTCATACATTGTAAGCGATTGATTCGAAATTATGTGCGATACTTCAGACATTGTAATTAATTGATTCGTCATTATACACTGTGTTTTTGCTTTTTTTTGTAGTGGTTTCGTCATTTTGTGTTCTTGTTGGGTCTTTAGGTCCTGTGATTTTATCATTTTATGATGGTGGTCCTTTCTTAAGTATGTACGGCGCATTTTCCTTTATATTTGGTGCCTTACGTCTTGTGTTGTTATTGGGTGGTTAGATTTTTTTTTTGCGATTGTTAATCTCTATATTGCATTACTGGATGTGCTTTAGTTATGATCATGCTCACGATGAGAAAGTAAACCCTGAATACGACCGAGTACTGCCGAAATCTGATACACTGAAAATGGATTGCATATCTTATACACCGTTGATTCCTCTGTAGCATTATATACGATTTTATTATAATGGTTTGGTATTCTGATTTTTTAAAATACATACTTGCTCCTAGTAAAATATTCGCTATACACGTAGCCTGTAGTTGTAGACGCATCCAAGACAACAAAAAATATGGAAGTCAAAATTATATTTGACACACAGATTAAGAGATGAAGCACTTTGAAATGACCTCCCATCATATTAATCTGATTCTGCTAGAGTACCTGAATTTGACAGCGTAACTAATACGCTTGAGTCACAGAGTACCTGAATTTGACAGCGTAACTAATACGCTAAGGATACCAACCATTTGTCACGTTGTATCAATCTTTCTAAAAATATTATGGATCTGTGAAAATATAGCAATCGGATTGTATTTGAAGTTTAGATCTAAATTTTGAAATAAGTTCATGATAAACGGGGATTGTTTCAAACCGGAAGTCACATCCTAATAAATCTGCGAAACATGTAGGTGCATATAAACAGTGCATTATGTAAGATTACTGTGTTAATAACCTTTTATTTACCCCGATTTGAGCTTTTTTGGATCAGAATCAAAGGACCCTGACATTTGATAGTTTTTATATTCATTCTAATAGTGTACCCTGTATAACAAAGACAATAACAGAAAGCAGCATCTTTGCTTTTATGCAGTCGAGTCAAAAAGCGAGACAATTCTATCTCACATTTTCTAAGAGACAACTCCTACGAGTAAAAATCAGCTTTAACAGCTCGTGACGTGCATTGAATCATTTCACTGGTGTAAATTAGAAGCTACCACTGTGGAAATGATGTATCACCTAAGAGCAAAGCAAAAGAAACGAAAGTTTACACGATGTATGTTTCTTTTTTAAACTGAAGAGAATCTCCTGCCTGCTCGCATTGGTCAAAATCAGGCGCTAATTTTACTTACTAGTAACTATCCGGTTTTAGACCAGTGAAAAGACGCTAATTACATGCAGCTGTAAACTTCCTTCCTCTTGTGGAGTTTGTAATGAAAGTCGATGCATTGTTCAGTGTAAGACACGAGCTAATCAAACCAAAGTCTCCTCATCGGATTTATTATACGAGAGAAAAAAAAATGCTACAGCAAAACTGAGGCCAGAGTCATCTACTGTTATGACTCTACTGTAGAGAAGGAAAGATGGCGACTGTCCTTCCTTATCTTTATTATATGAGGGGAAGGTTTGAACGAAATACTGACATACAGAAAAATGAATGAAAAAAAAAATCGACGTGTGAGACCTGCAATTTATCCGATTTAGTTGGCGTTCGATTAAGTCCAGAATGTCTACGAAATTCAAGACTATGGTCGTGAGGATGAACGGACTCTCCCAACACCCTTCTCACCGATACTAGCAAATAATTCTTACCCACACATCTGCAGACAGCAGCACAATGTACAGGACAGAAGCAAAAGCCCCAAAAGTCCAGCAGCTACTGCAAGAAATATGGTCAACCAGGGGTATGGTGCTGAAACACAAATAGCAAATGTTAAAATTGAAATACACTAAGGCACTAATGTTTAATAATAGGTAGGGCCATATATATCCGTATACGTGATTATGTCTGGGTTAAACGGTGAGAGTCGTAATTGTCTTGTGTACTCCATCTGAGTCGGTAAACATTTTGCGAAACCTTCACATTTTAAATATTTCAGGTTATTCATTAATTTAGTAAGTGGAAAAGCCACCCTAAAATGCATTCGACAGTAAGCTTTTCTAACAGTCATTAACTAATTTTTACTTCGTTTCGTCTGTCTATGGTACGAGTTCAGCATTTGTAGCCACCCAAATTGGAGACCATTAAGCATTCTGTGTGACCAATTGTACCATACATAGCGACTTATAGTGAAACTCGTGCATAAAACATTTCAATTTAATTTTATACTAAACTCAGTATTTTGTTCTATTACAAAATACTGTAAAGTTACATACGAGAACAATTTGTTGATAAAATGGTTTTGAAACTCTATATCAATTTAGAACATAGGTTACATTGACTGACAGTATCGCATATTCCAAATAACTATAATCCAAAATCTGAGCCGAATCTTTACTCCGCTCAAGGACGTTTGTTTACAAGTCAGGCCTGATACTAAATAGTCCACATATTAAAGTTTTTTTTAATCTGTTGGGTACTTACACCACATGCCGAGAAAATGTGAACTTAATGTCATTCCAGTATGCACACCAAAGCAGCCTGGCCATTTTGGGTCCTATCAGTATTTGTTCCATTTTGACCCCATATCAAAATAGATTTCTGTAATATTCATTATAACAATTTCTATATTGCGGAATTGTTCTTAGTATTAAAATGAGAAGTGAATAGACATTCTGTCAACGTAATATACTCGTACAACCTCTCTGTCAACGTAATAAACTCGTATAGCTTTTCTGTCAACGTAATAAACTCGTACAGCCTCGCTGTCAACGTAATAAACTCGCATAGCTTTTATGTCAACGTATTAAACTCATTCAGCCTTTCTGTCAGCGTAATAAATTCGTACAGCCTTTCTGTCAACGTAATAAACTTGTACAGCCTTTATGTCAACGTAATAAACTCGTACAGCCTTCTGTCAATGTAATAAAATGTAGCTTGTGTCAAGGTAATAGACTTGTGTAGCCTTTCTGTCAACGCCCAAAAAATTGATATAAAATATTATATTAGTGGAGCTAGAAGAGGAGCCGAAAATATGTTTTAAGATTTTTATAAGCATCATTAAGAAATATGCAAAAACTCTTATCTTTTTTAATCGCAAATCCTCAAAATGTAATGCACTATAATTAAGCTGTGGAAAATGTTCATATATCGTCAGAGTGAATTGATTAACTGGTCAGAGTGAATTGATTAATTGGTCAGAGTAAATTGATTAATAGGTCGGAGTGAATTTATTAATTTTGTGTATAAAAAAGGGTACGAAAGAACAATTACCAAGTGTGTCTCCCACCTGGACATGTATATCATTATGGTTGGATATCCCGAAGAAATCTGGCAAACAGGATGGGCGGGGATCAGACCAAGTGTTATTTCCCAAGCACGTGATTGTGGCATCGCCTTTCAAATAAAATCCCGAGTTGCACTGAAATTCGGCAGTACTGTTATATTTATAAGTGCGTATTTCAGTAACTCTTCCATTTTCCAAATATGGTGGACTCTGGCAGGTGACACCCACGACTGAAGTGTTCATAACTACTGCGGTTGCATTCAGAACTCCGTTTGCGATGTTCATAACTGTTGTGGTGGTGTTCAGAAGACCTTTTGTGGTGTTCATAAATGTTATACTGGCGTTCATACTCGCTGTCATGGCGCTTATAACAGTTGTGTTGGTGTTAGGACCTCCTGCAAGGTTATTTATGACTGTTGTCGCGGTGTTGATTATAGATGTGGTGACGTTCATACTCCGTATTGTAGTATATTATATGTGTGGTGTTGGGATTTATAAATCGATGGCACAGTTGTCAGATTTCCTATAGCATCGGTTCGTTGTCTGAAACAAGGTGCATGAATATTTCTAATTATTTTCTAAAATATATTTTAGTATTCGTGTGTTATTTTTTAAAGTCTGAGAAACTGGATGCAGTTTATTAGTTATCTATCAGCATCATCAACATTATCAGGGTCCACATCAATGACTTTCTGCCATGACGATATACGCATAAAGGCAACTGATTAAAACAATTAAAACTGGAGCTACAGCTGGATGGTTGGGAAAACCGCCAGGAAGAACTGCCGACCACGGGAAACTACTAGAAAGCTTTCTCATGTACCCACGTTAGCTAAGCCTAGACTCGAACCCACGCGGACAGGGGTGAGATATCAGTGATCTGTAAAGGTGAACGCCTTTGAGCACTCGGCAGCCCCAGATTTAGGGGCATAATAATGAGTTAATAATATCTCTGTAGTATAAATATTCTACACCGGGAATATATATATATATATATATATATATATATATATATATATATATATATATATATATATATATATATATATATATATATATATATATATATATATATATATGTATGCATGGATGTATGTATGTATGTATGTATGTATGTATGTATGTATGTATGTATGTATAATTCAGCTAACAGCTTTGATCATCCAGTGCACAGCCTTGATCATCCAGTGCATAATCTTGATCATCCAGTGCACATCTTTGATTATCAGTGTACACCCTTGATAATCCAGTGAACAGCCGTGATCATCTTGCTATCAGAGATGACGCTGATTATCTCTATTCTTTGACATCAGTGCAGATTGTATATTTAGTACGATCTGTAAATTTTAATTTTTTAAACATTGTAAGATAATAATTTACGTTTGAAATCCTAAAGTCAAAATATTTATTCTCTTGTATGTTTGTACACACAACTTTCTTTGACCACAGTTTTAATCCACTCATTCGATTGAATGTCTAATATCGCTTTTATGTTTATATGCACACTTGCCGGCATAAATTATACAGTGTTCACGTGAACACTTGCCAGCATAGATTATACTGTGTTCATATGAAAACTGGTGGCATAAATTACACTATGTTCACATGAACACTCGCCTGCATCAATTTTGCTATGTTCACATGAGCACTTGAAGACATCGATTATACTATATTCATATGCTCACTTGCCAGCATTAATTATACTATGTTCACATGAACACTTGCCAGCATTAATTATACTATGTTCATATGCACACTAATTATACTATGTTCACATAAACACTTGCCGACATCATATATGTTATATTCACATGCTCACTTGCCGGCATCAATTATATTATGTTCACATGAACACTTACCAGCATTAATTATACTATGTTCATATGCTCACTTGCCGGCATCAATTATACTATGTTCATATGCTCACTTGCCGGCATCAATTATACTAGGTTCATATGCTCACTTGCCGGCATCAATTATACTATGTTCACATGAACACTTACCAGCATTAATTATACTATGTTCATATGCTCACTTGCCGGCATCAATTATATTATGTTCACATTAACACTTGCCGGCATCAATTATACTATGTTCATATGCCTCTTTTATGTTTTCTCTTTTCTTCATAAGTGTCCCATTCTATATTGTTCATTTTTTGTCAGACTAAATTTGCAATAACCGAGAAGAAAAAAAACCAACTGAAATATGTAGTAACTAAAAGATTTGTATTATGTTTCATGATTAAGAGTGTATTTTTGAGAGTATGGTCTTCGTTATAAAGTAAACATGTAAAATAATGAGCCTCGTTATAAAACAGACATGGTATTTAAAAAGTGGCGGATAACTACCAATCATCTTGCTGCTAGAACGTTGTATACTGGCCGCAATGTATAGAATATCATGCGCTGAAAAATGGTGCAAATACCCAAAATAACAATAGCCTATGTTGAAATAGATGTCGGTATTTATTAAAATCATGAAAAATGGAAAATTAATTAGTATTAGGTGAAAAATGCTGAGAAACATTTATTTAAAAAAAAATAAAATTTATTTTTAAAACAATTTCACGCAAGAAACTTAAATTGCCCATTTGTGGTAGCCGAACTAACAAAGCGAACATTGTATTACCTGTTTAATTCTCATCAAATATGAAACAAATTATAAATTTATTAGGTCTGATGTTTAGTATATCATATTAGTAGTCGATTTTTTCATTTGGCTTGATTTAATTGTTACATTATTTATTTTTGAGAAAGCCCAGTCAGAGAGTAGTTTTAGAAACAATCATTATTAATTTGTGATGAAGCCCAGTCTGAAAGTAGTTTTAGAAACAGTCTTTATCTTAGAAACAGTCTTTATCTATTTAGCTTTGATAAAGCCCAGTCTGAGAGTGGTTTGAGAAACAGCTGATACAGTTAAATCATGGTAACGTTTTTGTACCAAATGATATTATTTAAAATTTAAAATGTTCTTGATTTATCTCTAACTATCCGGAAATTGCATGAACGCAATCTTCAATTCTTCGTTTAAACGTGATGAACACCGACATGAATACTTTAAAATTGAATGCTATCGTACAATCTTCTGTCTGTCAGAATAGATGATAATAAAGATAATGATTTCAGCATTGAATTGACACATCGTAAAATAATAATGATAATAATAATAATAGAAGAAGAAGAAGAAGAAGAAGAAGAAGAAGAAGAAGAAAAGTTATTAGTATTATAAGTATTATTATTATTATCGTCATCGTCAAATACATGATGACATTGGTTATGACGACGAAGACGATGGTGATGATGATAGTACTACTACTGCTACAATTAGTTTTAGTCTGCATGAAAATAATAATAATAATAATAATAATAATAATAATAATAATAATAAAAGTAATAATAATAATAATAATAATAACAAATAATAACTGGTATTTTGCAAGTAAAATAAAGAAAATATTAAAGAGAATTACCCAATCACCCTATGTTCAGGTTGTCCGATACCTTAAATCACGAGAGAGACGATATAATTATTGCTAGATCGGAACGTGCAACTTAAGGAAAACAAAATATGACATTCCTTTATTCCAAGAGATAATTCGTTATCCGTTATATATGTTTCGTTAGAGGAAGTACATACTAGTAAGATTTGCTAAGGTATTTGCATATTCCAAAATCTATTAATATTAAAGTAAAGGTTAATTCTGATACGCGTTCGTGATTCCGAAATCATGCTATTTCTTAGGTTCAGCCATTGATTGACATAATCTCACGCATACCTTTCATTATTAATAGTATTAATAAGATAATATAATATTTAATTAAATAGTATCTCCTCAATGGACACCAGGTTTTGGCAGCCTTTGGCACGCGTGTCAACTGTGCCACGTCAGACTCTTTGGAAATAAAAGAGATAAGAGTTGTAGCTTTGCATTGTATGTAAGAAAAACGATGATTAAATTAAAAAGACGAATAAGATTTGACACGCAGCAGTCTACAAATGAGCAGACCTGGCATGGCAGTTTTAAAATGATTCCGGTGCGTGAATTGGGCACAATATTTACAAGAAGACGCCCAACACAAATATGTCTAGGATATAAAACATATGGGACGCAAAACGTCTCACAGACCAATATGTATGACCTAAAACATATACAATGCACAAACCCGTATACAAATATATGTAGGATGAAAGCATTTGCCATGTACATAGTCTGACACACTGTATTTAGGATATAATCATAGACCATGTAAATAGCTTGACTCGCTAGTTGTAGGATATAAACATATGCCATGTAAATAGCCTCACACACATTATATTCATTATATTTAGAATGTAAACAAATACTATGTAAATAGCCTAACGCAATATATGTAGGATATAAACATATACCATGTAAAATGTCTGACACACTATATGTAGGATATAAATATATGCCATGTAAATAGCCTCACACACTATATGTAGAATGTAAACAATTGCCATGTAAATAGCCTGACACACTGTATATAGGCCATAAACATATGCCATATAAACAACCTCATATAGCTCTATGCAGAATATAAACATATACCATGTAAACAGCCTCACACACACAATATATGTAGGATATAAACATATTACATCTAAATAGCCACACACACACACACACACACACACACACTATATGTAGAGTTTAAACATACGCCATGTAAACAGCCTCAAACAACTAGATGTAGGATATAAACATATGCCCTGTAAATAGTTTCACACAACTATATGTAAAATATAAACATATGCAATGGAAATGGCCTCACACACACTGTATGTAGATTATAAACTTATGCCATGTAAATAACATCAAACAACTATATGTAGGGCATAAACATATGCCCTGTAAATAGCTTTAGGCAACTATATATAAAATATAAACATATACCATTTAAATGGCCTCACACACAAACACACACACACACACACACACAATATATGTAGATTATAAACATATGCTATGTAAATAGCCTCACATAATTATATGTAGGATATAAACATATGCCCTGTAAATAGCTTCAAAGAAAGATATATAAAATATAAACATATACAATTTAAATGACCTCACACACACACTCACACACACACACAGTATATGTAGATTATAAACATATGCCATATAAATAGCCTCACACAACTATGTGTAGGATATAAACATATGCCTTCTAAAAAGCTTCACGCAACTATTTGTAAATTATGAACATATACCATTTAAATGGCCTCACACACACACACACACACACACACACACACACACACTATGTAGATTATAAACATATGCCATGTAAAAAGCCTCACATGACTATATGTAGGATATAAACATATGCCCTGTAAATAACTTCAAGCGAATATATATAAAATATAAACATATACCTTTTAAATGGCCTCACACACACACACACACACACACACACACACACTATATGTAGATTATAAACATATGCCATGTAAAAAGCCTCACATAACTATATGTAGGAGCAGACGAGATGGTGAATATACCTTTTGCTGAAACATCATTTTTGAAAAATAAGACATCATATGAAAAAATAAAATATATAAGTGTAATAACGCCAAACCGAAGCCTCTAACTTTACCGAGAGTTTCTCTAATTGGGTTAGTTTATTTTGTTAATTTATCTTTGTCGTATGTGTTTTTCAAATTTCTGTGTGTGTTTTGTTTACCCACTGGACGTTTCATTGAGGTCGCACCCTCTCTGCTGGTATAAATAAATCATTAGTATATCAACCAAATATTTCATCAAGTCCTACACGATATCTTGTTCTGGAATCGTGTAAATTTGTTGTTATAAATCCGTGAGGAGCAGATGCTTTTGAAAAGAAACTTTTGAACTTAGTCATGTCCGTATGCCCTGAACACCAAGCCTGTTGAATATTTCGCAGAGTGCTCAATTAAACACAACTAGAATATTACAGTTATCTCTGATGACTTTAGGTATTTGTGTATATCGCTGAGTAACATAAATCACATCAGTATTTTTCTGCCTTCCTCGAGAAAATATCCGAGCTGGATTTGTTTGTTTATCCAGCATTACGTCGTCGTATACTACGAGATTATTAATAAATCCAGCAAGGTCGTCTACGGATGGTGTTTCATCAATATCAGTTATAAAATGAATTATGTCATCGCCATCTTCATTTAACAATTTTGCATTTTCATTAAAACCTTTTAGTACGTCATAACATCTCCGATCATCAACTGACGGAGCCACTAAATATAACTTGTCCCACTTGAGCCATCTCATTATCAAATTTGGTAATACTTGCGTTTTACCAGCTTCAGATGGACCTATTAATATCATTCTGAAAGAATTCGGTAATGCTGAAATATGTTTTACTGGGTCTTATTTTATATGAGAAATCAATGACATTCAGTAGAAATATAATAAATAATACGAATCTCTATTGTTTTCGATGCAGAGCATCCACCCCCACAAGTGGATTAACAGCAATAATAACAAAAAATAAAATGCATGCACTTACAGGTAAATGTGTAAAATGTGGTACAAATAAATATAAATTTATTTACAATAATAAAATTGGTGGTGATATCGCTACTTCATTAGGAAAATTACCAGGAACTCCATGGGCTAAAAACATCTTCCGGAATATAATTATTGTGGTCCTGGAACCCGACTTGATATTCGACTTGACGAGCGAGATCAACCGAGACCTGGTGAATACCCAATAAATGCCATTGATCAAACATGTCACTTTCATGACGTAGCTTTTAAGAGTAAAGATTTACAACAACAACGTATTGCAGACGTAAAATTGATTCGTGCATTGAATTCTATAAAAGATAAAGCATTAGCTATTTGGTTGGTAAGATCTGCAATGAAAGGTAAATTATTATTCAGAGCAGGTAATTAATCATCCGATTATTAAAATAATGAAATCGATTTATTATAGCACAAGAGGATATTGGAAAGTTAACTCGCTGATGTAGCAAATGTTACACGTTCTGTTCCTGCAAAATGGTTAGCATGACATTCAATATGGCACATTTAGTACCACCACCTAAAAATATTCAGCAAACAGATATTTTATTGTTACCACATGATGCTATTAAAATTGGAAGACGTAAATTAACATGCAAATACGCGTTAACTGTCCTTGACATTGCAAGTAGATATAAGGAAGCAGAACCGTTATCAACTAATACAGCAACGCAAGTATCTTCTGCTATTGAACGAATTTATCAACAATGACCCTTACGATGGCCACAACTATTACAAGTTGATCCTGGCAAGGAATTTCTAGGCACAGCATCATCTCTCATGAAAAAAAAAATAACGTCACAATTAAACATGGACATATTGCAATTCATCGTGCTCAGGCAATAATTGAACGATTTAATCAAACACTTGCTGAACGGTTATTTGGATATCAATATGCAAAGGAAATAATTCAGAAAGATACGAGGTCTGGCGAGTGGGTTGCAGGATTACCAAGTGTGATAAATGCATTAAATAATGAAATTACTCGAACAACAGCAATGAAACCCGTTAATGCAATTAGAAAAAAAAACATATACCAATACAACGATATAAGTTTTCAAAACAAACAGTATTAGGTAATGTTACTGTAAGATATTTATATGAACCCGGTGAACTTGAAGGCTGTAAAAAAAAAGAGCGACTGATCCTATTTGGAGTATTATGACACATAAAATATCTAGCGTGGTAAGATCCACGGGCAGACCTGCAATCTACAGATTATATTCAACTGCTCCTCAACGTGGATTTGTACGCGAGCAATTACAAGTAATTCCTGAATACACAAAATTACCACCGCATTCACTTTTTTAAACTAGCACATCGACGTCGATTACATTCAAGGCAGGTCAGCATTACATTTTCGCGTGTATGGCCAAAATTACTATTAATTCTGTCTACAGTAAATTGTCTTGGATTATTAGTTGAATACTGCCACAACATTACTGTATTACAGCTCGCACAATTATTATTTTGCTGTTATTTCAATGTCATGATAAATTCAGCATCGAGATCAAAGTCGCACTTATTTTATTTTTGTCACACTGTTTATAACTAATTTTTTTCTTACTATATCATTGTCAATAGCATCGCTATTACCAGTGGTTTCTGTGAAGTCGATGACTATTCTCCCAGCTGAGATATTTTTATGACTCGATACACTGCGTGATGAACTAAGTTTGACCATTCGATACGATCATCGACGATCCAAATATTTGTAACAGATATGGTTAATCCTTGTGATGAATGAATTGTCATTGCGTATCGTAGCGTTCATGGAGATTTGTTCATGGTTAACGCGCTCTTAACAACACTGACAGGAACTAAGACAATATAATTTAATACAAGGTTTTGTTTTTCTGATGATGCTGGTATATCAACGTCGATATTCTTCCGTCGCGTATCAACCGGTCGATAAAACAACAGTGCGGGTAGATTTGAATTTTTTTCTTTATGTAAAATAAATAATTGTTGTTGAAGTGTATCACGAACTATCTTTCTACTTGCAACTATCAAATCATCTGGTTTCCATAAATTCCAAAACTTGTTAATAGGAGTTTCTGAAATTATTTCACGCATTATTTCACATTGAATTTTATTCGGTTGTAGTCCAATTAATTTCTTAAACTATTAATTCTGGATCGAGTGATCTATGATCATCATTTATTTCTTCATAATAATCCACTGAATTCCTCTACCATCCACGTGGATACAATCCAACAAAAGGTGGTGGTTGACCATGATCGCCACACGTTATTACAGCAGTACTTTTTGTCAATAACCAATCAAGAAATATGTTTAATATTTCTAATGAAACAGTGCATATTTCATCCCAAACAATAATCTTGGAATATAATTCTCTCTCATTCGTTCAGGAGTCCATTTATCTCCCTTCCATCGAAAGAATTTATGATAAGTGCATGATTTAATATTTCTTTCTCTCATTTTTCTTGCGAGTCTGTGTGTAGGTGTTAATACAACTATTTCTGAACATGTTCATGAATAATTCAATCACACGAATTGTTTTACCATAATTCCAGGCCCATTGAGATAAACTGTTTTATGTCTAGCTACAGGATCAAATTCAAATGGTGCTGATGACGATTTTGATATTTGATTTTTGGGGTAATAAATACCCTTAATTTCAACGTCGGCGGATTAAGAATAATTCAGTATATTTTCTTGTTTTATTCTCCATTCACCCCGTGATGCATAATGCCGATATATGGTTGTTCTAGCAATCCTGTATTTTTTATTGATATAAAACGAATCCGTAACGATTCTGACAGCAAACTCAGAAACTTTGTTTATCATTGATAATAGATTTATCGAAACGTACGCGAGCATTGAATATCTTAATTGAGTAAACTGCGGTGACTCACCATCAATATAACTCACATTGTACCTAATTTAGTTCCTTTTGATAAATTAACGTTACTTCGACTTATAAACGTATTTCTATTCGTTGTATCAGCAATTATAAAATCTAGTTCAGTATCGTCTATAATTAATCTTGTACAATGTCGTTTATGATCATATGATCCTCCCTGGGCAAATTTACCGATTATTTTTCTCCCAAGATCTTTTGCGATTTTATTCTCAAAATCAGTTATAACAGAATTTTCATCATCGGAATATTTTTTTTGGGGGGGTAACCAAACTTCTTTCTGTGGACGATATGATATAATTGCTTTACTTACTGTTAACAATAATAGTAATCTTACATCGAGCATATACCGTAATAATACTGTTAGTGTCCACATTTTTTCTGAAAAATGTTTGCCAAACCAAACATAACAAATCGGATGAAGATTTTCGGCAAACTTAAATGACTCAATTCAAGCGAATCCAGTCAAATCAAAATCCGGTAAAGACACTCTCCCATTCGAAGAACTGAAATAATATCCTTATAATCGTATTTAGTATTCCTTGCTCCACCGTGTCCATATTCGACACAACTTCGATGTATTTCTTCAAAGAAGTCCAATCGTGATGGTTTCCACGAATTTTTCTCTCTAGCAAAATGACGTAACGGTAAAACAATTAATCAGTAATTGTTCAGTATCGTCATGGGTATATTTTCACGCACGTTCAGTTCTTCATGGAGAGATTCCGTACGATAAATATCTCCATTAGACCGTACAAATTGATATAATTTCCGTTATCTGAACTTTGAAACAGCCACACGGATACAGGATCACTTTTATTTTTTCGTTAATAAAATCAAATATATCTCCTTGATAAAATTTTACAGTTCGATTTCGTGGAAATATTGTGACTGTATTATCCATGCATGTGCATTATGATCAATAGTTTCAATCGAAGATCCTTTCGATTTATACTTTGATTCGTATAAGATCTCTCTGGTTATTATTCTTACTATTATTTTGGAATTTTAATTTCTTTCCTAATTCAGCGACGTCTTTGACGTATGCTCTGGTATCTTTAACTATTTCTTCCAACTTGTGTATTATTTTACGTCCTTTATCCGTTAAACCATTTCCACGTGTCGCGTTTGTAAAATGTTTCGTTACTCGTTCGGCTACACAATTTATTTGTGAAAATTTCATTGGTTTTAGATTATTGACGCTGGGTTTATCATTTATCGGATAAATTCTGTAAATAACCGCGGTTACAGGATAAGCTCGTGCATAATACGGTTTGTCAATACCAGTCAACATTCCTGGTTTGAATGTTTTACTTAATACTTCAGTTTTTTCATAATGAAGGACAGTGTCATGTTTGTCACCGATAATCTAAATATTGTTTCAGCTAATACAATAAACTTTACTCTGAAAAAATATCTTTGATCGTCGAGATAATTAATAATCGTTGCCTCTCGTTTGTCGTGCAATGTAGCATTCACGACTTTGTCGACACCATAGGTGTTGCATATGATTTTTAACGTTGACCACACATGATATGCACCATCTTTGCTAAATTCTTTCTTGGCGTCATGAGTAGTATTAATCGAACTTTCATTCGTCGGATCAACCAGAACTCGCATCGGTAAATCAAGGGAAATTCTGTCAAGATTAAATTTATATTCAGAAGGCTTAATTTTAATCTCATAAGCAGGTGGCTTATGATTGGTAGGTCTGTACCTCCTTGTGATAAGGCTTGTATAAGCGAATTCTGTGGATATCATTTACAAAGTGTACGGAGTGGGAGTTAAAGACCTAAATCGTGTTTGAAGTGTGGTGTTGGAGTTAGAGGAACAACACAATTATGTGTGTAATGTGGTGGTATAAAATACAAAAACTCAGAAGATATGATGATAAAATTTATACTGATAATAGTGACAAAGTTATAAGAAATGCTGAAGACTATCTAGCTAGATTTTTTCAAAAAATAATTTTGACAAAAAATCATTTAAACAAATGATATTGTATACAAATGGACGAAAAAGAATTTGTAAATCATCATATCATCAAGAACTATGAAGCATCTCGTGATACTATCATCAGACACTGTCGACTGAAAAAACAGTCGGTTATGTTATTAATACTGGGAATCTCATATTCAGTACCGGAAGAAATAAAATATATCTTTGTTATAAACTTTATTTACAAGTGTTTTTACTGCGTACTCGAAGACGTTCTTGTGATCGATGATATTGATGGAGAAACCTCAATAGCTCTTTAGATAATTTGCGAGCCTTCACTCAGCGCCAAAACTGTAGATCTGATAATACTGCTTGTTGTAAGACAATTACAAAAAGGGCGGTTAAGTTTACAAACACAGAGACTGGCGAAGAAATGATATTTCAATCAATGAACTAAGCTGGCAAATATTTTGATATTTCCATGCGCTCGGTTCAGTGCGTCGCTGAAAATATAACCAAATCGGCTTTTCCAAAGAGATATAAACAAAAAATTCATGAAGGGAAATAACTCTGTCTCTCTCCGGTAGAATAATATGGGAGTTATGCCTCTTGTTCTAATATTATATTACTACATTTATTTATCTTGACATCATCCAGTAATGATTAAATTATGATAGAACGGTTGTTTCACCAATTTGAGGTTTCTATTGTTTTTGTTGAAACTTCAGAACAATATATATTGAAGTTTCAACAATCACAAGAATATCGAGATATAATAATTATTTATTTATTTTGATACCTCTATCGTTGGTGTGACAGTATAAAATATCAGTGTTATTGAAGGGAGATAACTTTGTCAAGTTAAAACTCTCTCCGGTAGAGTAATTCAATAGCTACCTCGCTTGTTGCTACATATTACTGTCACAAAGGGAGACAACTCTGTAACATATGTGTCTTCGGTAGGGCTTAAATTTTTTTATCATCTTAATTAATTATTAACCATCGTTGTTATAATTTTATTATAGTTTAAATTAGTAGAAGAGTATTTGTACTTTCTGACTTAAGGCAGAAAACAGGTCACACACGCCATTACATGTACAATACAGTTCAGTTATTTCTAGATCCTTCTTTTATACAGAAACATTTTAAATCTGACTTTGTCAAAGGTTGAAATATACA
The DNA here is from genome assembly GCA_028554795.2 of Sinohyriopsis cumingii. Taxonomy (NCBI): domain Eukaryota; kingdom Metazoa; phylum Mollusca; class Bivalvia; order Unionida; family Unionidae; genus Sinohyriopsis; species Sinohyriopsis cumingii. The sequence goes on along the minus strand of CM068826.1, from coordinate 145,118,374 downwards.
ATTATTTTAATACGATGTAAAAATTGAATCCATGCCGTGGTTGTTTGTAGGAAAATCCAGCATTGGTAGCTTTATAATAATTTCTGAATCATACACCAGTAAGATTAGAACATAGCGCAGTGGTAGTTCGGCTAAGTCTCGTACTTGGGTGTCTGTGTTCGAAACCTGTGATTTTACTGGTAACATTTTCTGGTATGGTTGCTGTAATTTATTTCAGTTGTGTATTCGCTACCGTGACACATTCAGCACAAACTGCCTGTAAAGTGGATGACATGTACACAATTTCAATAATCACAATTTCAATATACTGATAAAATTCGCACGATGTACTGCCAAAATATTAATGATATTATTTCTATAGTAAAAAAATAAAAAAGACAGCATAAAAATTATACTTGATCCAGAAAAGTTATATGTCATTTTGAATCACTGAAAATGCGTAAATTTGAAGAGAGATATACACTACCAGCAGAGTACAGATTCATAAAGATTATACAACAAGCTATGTTCAAAACTTTGGCTACTGCAAAAGATACGGAAGTGAAAAAGTTCGTATCTCTCTCAATTATCATCTGACTTTTATTCTACCTGAGAAATAAAAAACATAATTTGACTTGACTTGCACAATTATTTTTAAGATAATATACCCATCAACTGGAAGAATTAGACAATATTTTTTAACCTGATGTTATTGAATACAAGAATGTGCATAATTCATAATCTGATCTCTATCGCACGTAATCATAATAATCTTTTTTGACTACAGTTCATTTAATTGTTCCTGCGTCAGCAAAAAATTGTCATTGCCGTATTCGTCAATAATTATATTAACACTAAATTGATCTGATGGCGTTTTCAAGTAACCTTTTGTCGTGTATGAAAACTCTCACATGTTGGTATATTATATAATACATCTTGATTAAATAATTAATTGTAAAACACTCTTCATGATCAAAAATAGTTAAGATCTTACATATACATTTATATTCAAATTTTCCTTTCTTAAATCAATTAAGCGTCCGGATTGGCCAGTAAGTTTGAAGTGTATTCTTGATATTAACGGATTATGACAACGCAGGTAAACAGGATGAATAGGCTCTTGAGCAATCAAATATCCAGGAGTTACTTGCGGTGTAAATGTATATAAAATATATCCTTGTTGAGCTTGACTAGATTTTTCAAGATGCATTTGATAGCTGCCATCAATTGCATCACATACAATATTAGCTGCGATTTTTGAGGTTATATTCACAATACATTGGCCACCGTATGGATCACTGTTATATCTAATAAGAGATGCTGGTGGTGATGTTTGTCTCCATGCTTCAAGTAGTTTAGGAAAGTTTTCATTAATAAGATTATTGACTGATTTGTTTAGTTCATCAGTTTCAAATCCCGATAATACAAATTTTAATGAATTCGCTTCAGCTATTTTCTAGTAATTCATATATAATTGTCTGATGCTTGTTATTTTTTAGTTACTATATCATAAATACTTTCCTTAAATTATTTCAATAATAACTCGATTAATAAATTCAAGATCTGATACAAGTTGATTTAAATGTTGGATCGTTTCGATACTTTTCTTTTTTTGGATCGTTATTAGGATGCTCCAGGATATAAGATTTTAATAATTGCACTAATGTCGTGAATGTAGTTATATGTTCAGTTTTAATTTCATCAGCCAATAATCTGATATCTTTTTCATAAACAATATGATCGGAAGTTTTTCTATCAAAATCGATTATTAAAAACTGTGTTTTAGGAAATGTTATACCATCAGAAAGTTTAATACGATCATCTGCATAATAACGACGAAGTGGATATCCATCTCGATATTGTGGAATTATCAGAAATATTTTTTCATCTGTAAAAAATTCATTTAACTTTGGTTCTGGTGGTTTTTCATATTCGAGCGCTATTTCAGGCCATCCTAAAACAGGCGAGTGATAAAGACCTACTACGTAATCTGGAAAATATATTTCAATTGCAGATGATAAAGTTGGTTCATGAAGTGTTATAGCTATTTTGGATTCTCTTCCGGTTATAAATAACTGTTGATATTCTTATAACTTGCCAATCGGGAGTTCCATCATCTTTATTTTTATTTGCAAATACAAGCGAATTATTTGCTGGTAATCCACCGAGTGATCTTGATCTGATATTTGGCCAACTATGGTATTCTCGTAACTGTGATAGCGCTATTTCTTTCGCTGGAATTGCAGTTGGAAAGTTAATATTAAATTCTGGATTAGTTGAGCTTACTGATATCATTGTTGTTTTAGCTGGGGCTGTGTTCGTTACAATTTGTTGAATTAATTCGTTCGGACTTGGCATTATTTAAATTTCGATTTTCTAAATCAGGCGTGGATTGTATCAAAGTAATTTTTTCCTTGTAGATTTTAATTATTTCCGTGAAATCAAAATCTGATATTTTTCCATCAGTAAGACTTTTTGATAATAACTATGATAATTTGGAGTATGCTGACGTCATTGTATGTAATTTTATTGTATAATCATGTAATTTTGTGTTTGTGCATGTACATTTGTTTGCAATGATATTAAGAATACCGGCAATCGTTGTTGAAACTGAAACACGAATTGTTGCAACTGCTGGTGCCATCACTAACGATGGTGTTATTGTTGATAATTATACGCCGGCTCCAGTAATAACAGCTAAACAATTATGTCAACGACCACTACACGTCTGTGATATATTTTTAATACTTTTACTGCATACTCGTCAAGGACATCTTTTTGTTTTGTTTGCCATTCACGTGCTTGAGTGTATTTAAAACGTTTAACTGTAATCGGAATGCTCATTATATTTTAATTTAAGTGGGATTTTACCTACTAATTCAAGACACCAATAATGAATGAAGCCGAGGTTTTTTCTTCTGGTTCCACAGAAAATGTTTTCTCGTCGTTTTGATCTAACATCACTAACATAAACCCAGGAGATCCACCTGACAGAGTCAGTGGATAACGCCGTGAAATTATGGTAGATATTATAAACGTTACAACACCAAGTACTGAGAGCCTATATATAACGGTAACCTCAGCGGTATGTTGAATGGTTTTATTGAGTAGTGACCATAATTCTTGGTCAGACACTACTGTATATACCAAGTTGATAATCTGCTTGTGGGGAATTTTAATCAGATCAATTTTTTAACGATATCAGGAGTTACACTTATAACATCTTCTAGTCTTTTTCTAATATCATCGATATTGCTCTGCGCTATCGTCATTAACTCTGAAAATGATTTAGTATCTCTGATAACACCTAATCGTTTGTTAATCGTTTCAATATCTGACATAGTTGGTTTAATATCGCCGAGTTTTGTGTTAATATCAACGAGTTTTACGTCAACAGTCAACCGATTTCCAAAGAATTCCTCTGCGATTTCATTAATTGTTCTAAGCTTTCCACGAAGATTTGTAAACATATTTACGTGAACGTCATACTCAACTGCAGCGTGGTTAATTTATTATCTACTGTGTGTACATATTTTTTGTTGCGGCATCTTCATCAGATGTTGGATCTCTTACAATAACTATTTTATTTCCTTTCATGCTGAGTTCACCTGTCATTATATCATCGGTAGATCGCAAACGATTAGCAACGCTTTTTGCAATTTCATTTCTAATAGTTGCGATTGATATGCTTGAGTCTCTGATTCTACCACTGTCAGTAAATACTGGGCTATTATCCTCAGTAGCACTTAGAACCCTACGAATTATGTCATTCCAATTGATATTGTTCGTCTTTAAAACACTGAAAAATAACAACTTCATCTCGCTCAACTCCAGAGAGGTTCATAATATCAGCGAGTTCATCTTTAGTCGCGTAATTTGACAAATCAATATCATTTTCTTTTTTTTGCCTCCAGTGATAGCACTGGTAGAAGATCTTCCGTTCATATCAACCATTATACTTTAAGATCTATTTAAAACGATTAACGGCTACTTGTATAATCGTGCACGACTTTATGTGGTGGTAATGTTGATTTTGATATAGCATTGAGCACATTAATTACTTCACAACCACATATTGGCGGATCTATTATTGTTTGTGTTGGTAATGTTGAATAACAAACTGAAATTTATTTCATTGTTTTGTGTAATTTAAGAATTCTTTTGAAGGCTCTAATCCATACGAATCAAAATAAACAATTCCACGTGGATCAATCGCGTATGCAACCCAATGAGTACGCGTAAAAAAAAAAAAAGAACCCACAAGGCAAATGCAACAAGAAACCAGCGATGTAATGCAAATAGGACGGTTCCCGAGCTCTCCTTCCCACTAATGACAGCCAACCATTCAACTGTAAGGGACCTTTATGGACCCACAGATTGAGGCCAAACTATCAGGGTTCCTTGAATCCATTAAAGCCTGGAAGAGGTGGCACCATTCCCTTCCCCAGGAACAACTAGCAGGCCGAGGTGCAGGTAGAAAAAAGTGGCACATGCACAATTGTGCGCACGCCACTATAATTAAACTCAACAACAACAACGCGCGATTTTTAGTGGTTTTAATGAGTGGTGATCATAATGATTGGTCAGACGCTACTTTATTCACCACGTTGATAATCTGCTGGGGGAGGGGAATTTTAATCCGATTAATATTTTAACGATATCAGGAAATCCACATATAACATCTTCTAGTCTTTTTCTAATATCATCGATATTACTCTGCACTATCGTGATTAACTCTGAAAATGATTTAGGATATCTGATAACACCTAATTGTTTATTAATCGTTCCAATGTCTGACATAGCTGTCTTAATATCGCCGAGTTCTGTGTTAATATCAACGAGGTTTTCGTAGGCAGTCAACGGACTTCCAAAGAAATCATCTGCAATTTTATTAAGTCTTTGAAAGTTTCGATGCAGATGTGTAAACATATTTACATGCCCGTCATACTTGCTCGCAGCGTGGATAATTTAGTATCTACTGTATTATAGTTATTGTCTACATACTTTTTTTTGCGGCATCTTCATCAGATGTTGGATATCTTAAAACAACTATTTTATTTCCATTCATGCTGAGTTCACCTGTCATTGTATCACCAAATAGATCGCAAGCGATTAGCAATGCTATTTTCAATTTAATTTCCAGTAGTTGCGATTGATATACTTGAGTCTCTGATTCTACCACTGTCAGTAAATACCGGAATGTTGTCCTCAGTAAAACAGAGAACTCTACGAATTATGTCATTCCATTTGATACTACTCGTCTTTAAAACACCGTATTTATCCTGAAAAATAACAACTTCATCTCGGTCAACTCCAGAGAGGTTCATAATATTGGCAAGTTCATCTTTAGTCGCGTAATTTGACAATTCAGTATCATCTTTTTTTCTTGTCTTTGATAGAAGAAGTAGATCTTCCGTAAATATCAACCATTATACTTAAGATCTGTTTAAAACGATTAACGGCTACTTGTATAATCGTGCACGACTTTGTGAGGTGGTAATGTTGATGAAGATATAGCGCTGAGTACATTAATTACTTCACAACCACATATTGGCGGATCAGTTAATGTTTGTGTTGGCAATGATGGATGCCAAAATGGAATATTTATTGCGTATTTTATAAAGTTTACTTTTGGAGGAAGCCCATATGAGTCTAAATAAAAGATTAATAATTTCTGTTTCAATATTATTTGGTTGTTCTGGTAATTGATCACGCATAAAAACCCCTCTAATTTTTTATTTTCAGTTTATAAGCTAAATCGATTAAATCATAATTAGACATTGGACAATATTAACGAAGTGTTCCTGGAAGTCTCAGACCTTTGCCGTATCGATAAGGAGTTCGTGGACGTCTCAGGCCTCTTCCTCTTTTTTAAAATCCTTTTCCTGTTGCTTTCTGTAATGCCATACCAGCAGCAGTTCCAACAGCACCATCTGTAGTTGCTTTTGCAACAGCTGGAGCTGCAGCGGCTATTTAACGCTGATAAAACTGCAATAAGTGGAATTATACAGCCTGTTTTTGATTGTTTGGCGCTATTGAAATGTCCGATTTGACGTTCTGAGAATGATAGTTTATTTTGACCACCTGTGATCTGATCTTTTTTAGTGATATTTTTATTCTGCAGTTTTTCGCTGAACTTGATTGAATTTTTTTAATTTGACCAGGAGTCAGACTGACACTAACATGATGATATGACATTATACATATCGTGAGTGATTTAATTACATGTTTTCTATGGGGGCATCAGCGACTCTTATTCGTCCACCAACACCTTCAAATTACATTGATTTATGACTGAGTACAACAGCGATTGCTCTGTAATTATCACCACCAGCTGGGTTTACACGAGCTCGAAAGTGAATATCGACAACAGATTATCTAGATAAATCAAACTGTTCTAGCGAAAAGTAATAAGCCGGATTCAGAGTTATACAATCTAACTGTGATATTTGTAAACTGGTATCTATATTTTGATCACGTCTCATAAATGTCATTAAACGATGACATGCACTTGCTATGTAATTATTTTCAAAATTTCAAGTTATATCTTCAGATGGTTATTGATAGCCATTTATCCGTAAAGAAACTTCAGTAACATCAAAATTGTCAAATATCATATGCCTACGTTCTTGATTATCTAACCGTTCATCATTTTGTAAAGCGATAAATATATGCCTTGGCGCAGAAACTCCTTGTTGTGATGCAATATGCCATGTAAATAACCCAGCAATATTACTCTGAATGCTATAAGTGGTCATTGCTAACCAAGATAACAATGATTTACCACCTGAATCCATAAAAGAAAGTAATATTCGTTCTTCAGCAATAGATGGAGTCATTACTGGCATCCACAGTGAAAGTTGAAATACTATTACTTTACCAACAGCAACAGCGGCTGGTCGCCAAATAGCATCAATATCTTTACCATTTCTTACAAGTACAACTGTATGTTTCGCTCCAAAGATAACTTTTCTGACATTTCTACAGAATCCAAAAATGTGGGATAGTGGAATTTCGCATGAAAATTTTCTACGACCATCTTTCAACATTGATTTACGATTAACAAATCCTAAGCTGTAATTTGGTTTGGTGTTAAGAATCATGTTTTCAGCATCAATGTCCGCAAGGCCTGCAGTGTTTCTTGGTTGTCTTATAATATACTGGTCACTTTCAGGATGATCAGTGGTATCTTTGGCGAATATAATTAACGGTCCAACTGATCTTGTATACTAATCTGAATATCTTGCTAAATTCAATATCGTTGTAGCAACATCAGCATCTTTTTGAATTGTTTATTACGTCAATCATGTACTTAGCGTTGTCAAATAACGCCAAAATGTCATTATTAACAAAACTAACTATAGCATTAGCTCCGTATGGTGTATTAAGGGTGCCATCTGTTACAAACTCTCAATAAACGCTTCAGCAGGTAAGAAATATCTGCTTGTATCTTGAACTTGTAACTCGATTCGACCTCGCTGATTTGGTACACGTGCGTCGTAAGAATAAAACTGATAATCCGTATATATTCATCTTTATGAACTGGTGCATTCATATCGAACGCTGGATTGGATATACGTTTAAAAATCTTATTATAACAATCTTTGTCTAACACGAAGACTACTTCCTGAAATAAGACTTGTATTTGTAGGCATTATTTCATTACTCAACTTTGTAGGAACGACTTCATTAACAGCCAATTCTGCTAGGTTTTCATTTCCACCTTGATTTATTATATTACTAATTTTTGCAGGCATAACTTCAGTACTGGGTAATTTTACTGGTTGTGGTTTTCTTCGTACTAATCGAGCTAATCTTTCTTTGATCGATGAAAATGCTTTACCGGCAACATTGCCAAGAGCACTAATACTTATCACGAACAGCCTCAGTAGCCTTCATCTCTAATTGTTTTGCAGTCGGTATTGCTTTTGGATCTATTTTCTTAAATAAACCCATAACGACATCACCGAGTCCATCTCCGTAAATCGCTTTGTAAGTTGGAATCGTGAGTTTACTACCCTAATTATTACAGGCCCACGTTGAGCATTGTGCATAATCATTTTTTTTTAAAGTACATGCTGATTAATTAGTTGTTCTTAATCGCTGTAATTATAATCGTCAATTTCATTAATAAGAGAATGATAAATGTTACGATCCATAACACCACCTGTAAACAACCTTCGACAAATATCAGATATTTCATTAATGATTTCTGGAGAATTATTTCCTGCGCGTTTTCCTCAAATTAGAATTTCTAAACGATTAACATCGGTAAGAACACTGCCAGGATAAATTCCTAATCCACTTTCTCCTGGTGTGGTCGAGAAAAAACCACTTCCTGTTGCGCTAGAAGGTGTTTCATCGCTGAAATCTTTTTTCCATTTTTCTAGAGGATTATGGTTCTAGTTTTTTCGTCTCTTTTTTCTTCTTTTTCCTCTTATCGTCTTTTAAATTTTTTATATCACGTTAAAATTGATAAAACTATGGCTGTCATCACTGGGAATGTTATTTTTATATACAGAATATAAATCTTTAACCCAATATCGTTTGCCTTCTATATAATCATCATTATGTTCCGTTTTTGTAAAGTATGTTGATTTTGATTTGCGTGCTGCAGTATCTACTAATCTTGTGTGGTCTAATTTAATCATTCTTTTAATACCTGTAGGCGAAAATATATTCTTAATTTTAGTTAGTTCTGGATCTTCTTCTTCTTGCTCAGGAGGCTGTGGTTGTTGTTCTTGGGAAGCCTGTGTTTTTTGTTGTGGTCGAGGAATTAATGACCTGGGAGATTGTCGTCCTTCTATCTGTTTCAGCGGTGAAGGAAGTTGATAAGAAGGTTCTTGCTTGGGAGATTTTTGTTCTTGCTGGGAAGATTGTGGTTCTTGTAGTTGAAGTCGTAACTCCCAAAGTCTATTTATTTCTTTAATATATGTATTATATACTTCATCATTACTTCTAATCTGGGATTTGTTATAATATACACGATGTATCCATTTAAAATAACCATCAGCATTTATTTTAACATACTTAGGTTTGAAACTTTAGACTTTTGAAAACAATATCAAGTGCAGCACGAGATAAATCTTCCTCTTCAGTAACTTTAAGTTCTTCAATAACACCTTTAAATTTTTAATCAATCCAATATTTTCTTTCGTTACTTCAAGTTTAGATGCATGATCTGTTTTCACATCGGCTACTTCAGTACGAACTTTGCCAATACCTTTAAGTATTTCTTCCTCCATGGGGGGAGGTTGAGCAACAGCTATTCCAGCTGGAAGATCTCTTAAAATCTTTTTTGTTTGTTTAGTTCTTTTTGCTATCTTTTCAGTTTTCTCAGCAGTTTGTCTTACTGCTGGATGAATGTCTTCAATAGCTTCTGCAAACTCTTCGTAATAGGTTTACATAATTTTTCTGTACCTTCTTCATATTCAACTTGTGATTCTTGACGTTCTTGAAGTTTGTGGCTAAGAGAATCACGAACAGCCCCCAAAAATTTGATTGCTTCTAATCTCTCTCGAACATATCTATCTGTATAAGACTCCATAGCTGGTGCCATTATTGATATAACAGTGAATTAATTATAGCAGCAGAGAGGGTGCAACCTCAGTGACAAAATATAAAGTAACAAAAACTAACCCAATTAGAGAAACTCTCGGTAAAGTGAGAGGCTTCGGTTTTAGGGTTATTACGCATATTTTTTTTTATTTTTTTTTCGTATGAGGTCTTATTTTTCAAAAATGACTTTTCAAATAAAGGTCTGTTCACCCTCTTTGCTGCTATAGAATATCAACATATGCCATGTAAATAGCCACACACACAACTATATGTAGGATATAAACATATGCCATGTAAATAGCCACACACACACTATATGTAGGATATAAACATATGCCCTATAATAGCTTCACACAAATATGTGTAGATTATAAATATATACCATGAAAATAGACTCACACAACTATATGTAGGATATAAACATATGAAATGTAAATAGCCTCACACAACTATATGTACATTATAAACATTTGTCATGCTAATAGCCTCAAATAAATATATGTAGGATATAAACATATGCCATGTAAATAGCCTCACATAACTATATGTAGGATATAAACATGACATGTAAATAGCCACACACACACACACACACAACTATATGTAGATTATAAACAAATGCCATCTAAATAGCCTCAACTGAAACTGGATGTCTTCTTTTTTGTAACTGCAGTTGTCTTTCTTTCTCTTTTCTTCCAATTGCATTTGTATTTGTTTTTTATCACTCTTTCTTGTCTTTCTCTCTCTCTCTTTCCTCTTTCTCAAATTGTAACTGCATTTGTTTTTCTTCTTTTTGTAATAACATTTGTTCTTTTTGTTCTCCAATTGCATTTGCTCTTTCTCATTTTCCAATTTCAATAGTTCTTTCTCTGTCTCGAATTGCAACTGCAGCTGCATTTCTTTTCTTCTTTGTCAAATTCCAGCTTCCTCAACGCCAATTTCACCTTGCATCCTAATTCCTTTACTTGTATGTGAGAGTCCGATACAGACTTACTGATCGAAACCAAAGCACAATAGTCCAAAAGATTCTTTTCTACCAAATACTGGACCAATATTTTTTTTATTTCTTGCTTCGTTAAGGAAGCTTTTGCCTCAGAAAGATCATATTTTCTGGCAAGTTGAATCAATTCATCTTCTTCAAAAGGTCTAATTGGTCATGGGTAGGACTTGAAAGAAAGATTTCCACATTTGATGACATTTTCGAAAAAGCTAGCCGATTTCACCAAAGATTTCAAACACTGTATGTAGACGATAAACAAATGCCATCTAAATAGCCTCCCACACACCATTACAGAAAATATATGCGATGTACAAAGTATTTATATGTTGTGTACAAAGCCTCGTACAAACTATATGTAAGATAGAAAAACATATGCGATGAACAATGACTCACACAACTACATGCACGATAGAAAACATATGCGATGAACAATGACTCACACAACTACATGCACGATAGAAAACATATGCGATGAACAATGACTCACACAACTACATGCACGATAGAAAACATATGCGATGTGCAGAACATTAGGCATTTATATGTGTGATATAAATATCTGCGACATGTAACTCTCACACAACTAATGTACGATACACATGCAATTTACAGATCCATTTTTATTAAGAATGGACATAAACTAGGTAACTATAGTTACACAATACCGTTATGGAAGAAGTTAAGACACTATATACATATATAAATTCAATACACTACGAACTCTAGATGTCGGCTTATATAACTATTCGGATCAACAATACTGTAAACAGGACATATATAAAACCATTACAATAGACACGACGCTGTATAAACTTATTACCACCGACAACTCGAATATAATACGTGTATAAATAATTTATACTACAATTTAAAAAGGGAGAAACGGTAGGGGCAAAAGCAAAGTTTATTCATTAGACTATACATATAAGAAAGAATTTAGTTTATTTTGTTTATTTATTTATCTATTATTTTTTTAAAAAATATTCTGAAGTTTTTTGGTTCACGACCTATGATCATACTTTGTTGAGAGAATAAAGATATAATGTATTCAAATCATCCACACTATCAAACTACTTCGATGCACATCACATCGAAATTTGTAATACTTTTATTGACTAGGTAGTTAAGAGAAAAGCTCTGCCCTATTGTAACGAAAACAGTGACAATTTCCAGTCCTATAACTTGGAATGGATTTCATATTCATCAGCGCAGATGTTGGCATCCTCGGATTGTAACTCTATGTTCCCTATTTTGACCAATTTAAATTAAGCATGCATTAACCATATTTATTTATTTTTTTGGGGGGGGGGGAGGGGATTGAAGCCTTGGTCTGGCTCACCAATTTTATTTCACGTTACCAAACATTTTGTCCATAGATAGAATTTTAAAAATGGCGATACTCGGGAAGACAACCATCTTTAACTGCTTTAGTATTTGGAATACTTGGTTCTTTCAAATTATTTTGACACAAAATCCGAGGGTATTCTGATTATGCTTGCGTAATGAAACACATAAGAAAAAGGTCCTCTTTGTGCATAAACCAAACTATCACTACGTTAAAACCATGAAGAGTTCATTCTCCGATACCAGAAATAGTGCACATGCACTTACGAAACAATGAGGATCAATTTATTTTTCTTATAAGTTCTTTGCATGATCAGTGTGAAAAATAAAGATTAAATTGAAGGCTTTGGCAATTGGGTTCTATTTTCAACTCTTTTCTTTTAATTTTAGGTTTCTTTCTCAAAAACAAAAGCGGGCCATATATGCTATACTGACATAATTGCCGTGGCTTTTTTACGCGAAAAATATGCAGCTGTTACACAAGAATAAAAAAAAATCAGCCAGTCAGTTTTGTTCAATATGGTATAAAGGGAACAGGATGTGAAGCGCGCTGGATGACGACATAATGACGTCACAATGTAATTAAAAGTGCAACAGCACTAATGTGTCTTAAAGAGATGAAATTAGAAATTGTTACTTCGTACGATCGTATGTTATTTATGTCTCTTTCATCATAAGCAAGCTGAATGATAATATTGTGTGAACGTACTTGTTTGTATTTCGTTGAAAATTTGACAAGCAAGAATTTACAAAACAATTTGTTAACATACGCGAGTAATTGAGTGTGGTAGACTGTGTTTCTATATTAGCCCCGTCCTTTATGGTAATAAGTGAGCAAATACAACTTTATATGGATTCAGACTGTCACTCACGCAGTTGTAAGTGATGTTCAGAAAATATTTGGAAGTTTCTTTGCATTATCCAGTGAGGATGAAATGTTTGCTGGCTGATTGGTTGTCTGTTCTGGAAACAAGTCCTCATACTTAGTTTCCAGTGTGAATATAACTGTCAACTCTAAAATAAGATTGATGATAGTAGTAATGGTACACAAACCATATCAAAACCATTTTAAAAGTCATTGTAAGATGCAATTGCCTTGATGTTTTCAATAATCATCATGTTTTAAGGTCGGAATCAGTGAAAATGAATTTCCCATTTTTACAGGATAGTTAGTGTATCAATCATCATTTAACAGAAATTCTGCTAAACTAGTGAAGTGCAATCAGACACGGACATGATGACTTGAATGACCTTGCTTCTTATTCCTCGTGTCATCAAAATGTATCGCTCTGTATCTATTTATATAATTTGTATCTATATATCTACCTACCTACCTACCTGTCTGTCTTTCTGTCTTTCTCTATGTCTGTCTGTGGAACGGAGTCAGATAAAAGTCATAGAACTGTTCGATAATAAAATAGGGCAACAAACACCTAATATTATGTATCCGGTGTTAGTATTAGGTATGCGGTGTTAGTATTAGGTATGCAGTGATAGAAAATCAAACATAAGACTCATCTACTTTTTTTCTATTAAATTTGCAACGGTGTTAGTTTCTTCCAGCACATAGAATATTGAGCGATTCTTATTTTCACAACAAGGGGTATGTCTCTGTTATACAACTCTCTCTCTCTCTCTCTCTCTCTCTCTCTCTCTCGCAATGAACCGAGGTCAATTATTTCAGCATTCCAAAGCTGCCTTAAGATACAAAGTACACCATGATATCGTGGATTTTGTCGCATTGATGGGGATTTAACCGGGATCAATAAACATGGATTTAGTCGACAATGTCGTTTAGTAGTGGATATTAAAACTGACATTTAATAGCCGCACAAGGAGTACCACAACACGTACGACATTATCATTGAAAAATCATTTAATACAGAAACCATGATCATATTAAGTATTCTGTTGGTTGTATCAACTAATATCGTGGAGGGTGAAACAATAAGCTCATACCTCCTTTTAGGGATGTTCTCGATTCCTAGGTCCGCCATTGTTTCCTTGATCTTTAAAGAAAATAGTGGACTCATTCGTAAAGTGCACTACTTGTATTTAATCGTATTGATCTCTTGGAGTTTTTTAAAATTACTCTTATAGCTGTACAGCAATTTAAATATACCATTTCAACGATATATATATATATATATATATATATATATATATATATATATATATATATATATATATATATATATCATAGATTTGTTTGTTATGTAAAACAAATTTCGATCGATTCGATGGTCAATGGTCATAAACTTGGTTTTTTCGCTAGGATAATGACCAAGACTTTCGCCTTTTACGAATGCTATTTAATTCACAATACCCGGATGTGCGGAATATGAAAATGTAACAGATGAGTATTCGTGTGAGGATCTAGTTAAAGAAAATCATGTATACAACCTGGATAAAATGTGTACGAAAATGAAAAGAGTTGTTGTTTTCATTTTTCTGTTGTATTTCATTTCAAAATAATATAGGACATCGATCAAAAATAAAGTTGACTGTAATTCCATTATGCCGGGAAAATTCCGTTCTTGAGGTCGGAAAGATATTAATCAATATGAGATAAATCTAGGAATGCTAAAGCAGTGGTGAAATGTTATATTATATCCTTGCTAAGGACTCAAATATGAGAGCTGATTCTTATATATCTCCATTTTTATGGATATCAGATTGAACAAGTAAAACAAAAGACATCTATGTGATATATGTTAGGTACGTAAATGACCCAAATCCTCTGAAAGCCATCCGGGTTCCTAGCTAACCTTTAAACCTGACAGTTCAGATGAAGGCTTACTGAGGATAGACCGGACTTTGACCCTATTTAGTATTATCTCTTCTTTGCTTCCGTTTCCACTCATTAGTACAGCAAGTCGGAATTGTATAAATACAAATTGTTTCCTGGCTAGAAATTATATATGATCGAAATCAAATATGAATATTGACCTTTTCTATTCTATGGTCGCCATACCGGATCTAAACGGAAGTTGTAATGTATATATCAACGTACATGAACGGTTTGTTTGGGTTTATAACGTATATGATGCACGAAAACTCGGATTAGTACTGATACCGTTAACACGATATGCAGATAGTGTCGCATCTGTATTCAATTATGGTTACAGCACTAAATTTTGTCGGTGCAACGGTAATTCTTGCCGTGACAACGATTACATTTCCCCGTTACAAGGCAAGTTTCTTAACTGGTATTTATAGACGTTTCAACGGTATTCATATACCGTTGAAACAATTCTCACTGACCGTTGAAACGATATTGAAAACCCGGTGTTATATTATTTTGTTGTTAGAATATTGTATCGTTGCAGTGGTATGTTTTATTTCTTGCGACGTTACTATAGTTTGTTATAGCGGAAATTATTATGGTCGCAGAGCTAAACTTATATTTTCATATTTGCACCGATACAAAACGCTGTAACAACACAAATACCTTTGTAACGGTACTGTTGCAACAACAGAAACTATCATCACACCGGTATTTGAACATCGTTGCATTGGAAGGTAAGTATAATTTACAACAGTATGCTGATTCCGTTGCAATGATGCCAGCATTAAAACTACAGGGTATATTTGATTGTTGTTTAAATTACCGTTGCACTATTAAAATTTTAGTTCTCTAACAAATGCGTCACAGTGCGCGTAGGTTCGGGGCGCCCGGGTCAATGTTATTTTGTTGCGTCCCATCTTTAGTACAGAGAATAGTTTTTATGTCAGCTGGGAACTCCCTCCCGAAACTGTTTGAGAAGAATGGCACCCGTTACACTAAGGCGAAGATGATATAGTATGAAAAGTTCAGCTGCAAAAAAATTAAAATAAAGTTTCGACGGCACCCGCTTCGCCTGATGTCCATCCCATTATGCATCATGCCGATGTCAACCTACTACAGTTCGAGGATAGAGATTAGTGTAATTTTTTCAGAAGTAAAAGAAGATACTGATTCATAACCCTAATTTAAATATGACATATATAGTAACCTGAATCGAAATGATATTACAAAAATAGCACTACTAACATTCGGTTCAATCCGCTCAGCCGATTCATAGTTGTCGTTATCCACCTTTACAGTTTAAAATCATGGGACAGTCTCCACAAAAGTGGTCCCGAGAAGTCTACAAATATCGATCTTAATACTGTTCTTCTATACAGAGAGAGTTTAAATAAAACATTTAATGGGACTGGACCGTTTTGAAGGATGAAATTAAAAATGTCTGTCTGTTTTCTAGTTTAAATAATAAATAAATCAAAGATTATTTGTGTCACATTTAACCTTAGGCTTACAGATAGACATTGATAAGCCAGCAAAAAAGTCAACGATGAAGATCACAGGGAACAAATGTACAAGAAACAGTGACACAAAATTTAAAACCTTATACTTACTAAATGCACAAGTCATAGTAGGAAAGTGTCTGAACATTTTGGACTGCTCATATCTTTAGTGCGCAGTAAGACCTAGGGTGTTTTTTATTTAAAACAACTACATACTTGGAAATCAACTGGTCTTGAGATATTCTGCAAGACGAAAACCACGGCTCAGTATTTATATACCTATTTTGGTGGAGATATCAGTAGTGAATAGGGATAGTATAGCGTCAATGGGACTTATCATTAAAAAGACCCTTGGGAACATATAGCGTCAAGGGAAATTTAACATGGAGAAAAATCGTGGGAACATATAGCGTCAAGGGAAATTAACATGGAGAAAAATCGTGGGACTGTTGAGCGTCAAGGGGAATTTAAACAGGGTGGGACTGTATAGCGTCAAGGGAAATGGAACATGGGATTTTTTTAAAAAATTTTTTTAAAAATTTTTTAAAAAAAAAAGGGGTAGGCAATTCAAAGACTATCTCTTTTCGAGAAATATGGCTGGCCCTGAAAAGGGCCTTTGGGTTTTCTTCTTCTGCTTCTAATTTCTTCTTTTCCTCCACCAACTTCTTATTTTCTCACCTACACTCTTTTTCTTCTTTTTTTTCTCCTCCTCTTCTTTCTTCTCTTCCTCCTCTTCTTCTTTCTTCCTCTTCTCATTTTCTTCTTCTTTTTCAATTTTTTCATTCCATGCTCTCATCCTTGTCCTTTCCTCTTCATCCTCCTTCTCCTCCTTTATTTCCTTCATCACACCACTTATCATATCCTTTGCTTTTCTTAAATTATTAATTTCCATTTTTACTCTATGCGGACTATAAGAATAGTGATCTTCAACTAGTCGTACGAGCATTTGTTCTATCATTCCCAAATTGTCAAGGACGTCTTGCAATGATTGAAATTTATCCAGGTGGTTTGAAGCCATCTTCTATGAAGAATGGTTTGAACGACGAATACTGTGGGTTCTTATACTTAAAGCGCGTACGTGAAGGAAAACATCCCCCTAAAAACATAAAATGGATCTTACCTAGATCATGACCCAACAACGCGCGAACGTGAAGGAAAACATCCCCCTACTTTTTCATTTCATATAATATAACCCAAACTATACTCTCCACATACGCTAAGAAACCCATAATCTACTATTCACACAAACTTACTTCATCATTTACAAACACAAACACACAAACTTACTTCAACATTTACAAACACAAACACACAATCACATACACTCCCACTATTAATAAAGAGTTAGTGTTTATATTCACACTACTCTACCTACACACATTGGCAAATCGATCGTTATTTCTTTTCTAGAGTATTGGGTAGCCCTGAAAAGGGCTGTTTTTGGAACTTCATGGACACCTGGTTAATGGTGGCACCTTCCAGGCCTGGCACCACATACACATCTTATCCCCCAGTTACTTTTTACCTTTTGGGGGGAGAGAGCAGAGGCAGGATATGTCGCTTCAGAATCCCAATTTTCGCTCTCTGGGATTCTGAAATTTTTTCTTCTCTCCTTTTCCTCCTCCTCTTCTTTGTATCTTCTCTCCTCCTCTTTGTATCTTCTTTCCTCTTCTTCTTTATATCTTCTCTCCTCCTCTTCTTTGTTTCTTCTTTCCTCCTCTCTTATCCTTCCCTCCTCGACAATGGCTTCCGCGGCCAGTTCATTTAATATGCGCCTGGCATATTCCAGATGCACATGAAGTTCCAACAGTTTCTCCAGTCTCGTGTTCATTTTTGGTGTTGATCAATCAACAAGGGTAGCTAGACTGCCCAGCGAGTTTCAATTTATAGTGAAAGCGCGGACGTGATGGAAAACATCCCCTAATAACATAAAATTGATCTTACCTAGATCGTGACCAAAAAAAAACAGCAACGCGCGGACCTAAAAGAAACACTCACTCACTTTTTATGCTACCCATCACTATTTTAAAATTTTTTATAAATCACTCCAATAGACTATCCACATACTCAAAGCAATCCAATCTAACTCCAAATATACACCTCAAACAGCCAAAAGAACAAACATCATTTTAATCTACTATCCACACCAACCTACTTGATCACTTACAAACACACAAACACACAATCCTATACACAAACACATACCCTCACATTTTTTTTGAAAAAGAGTTAGTGTTTATTTTCACACTACTCTACCTACACACATTGGCAAATTGATGGTTATTTCTTTTCTAGAGTATTGGGTAGCCCTGAAAAGGGCTGTTTTTTTTGTTTTTTGCTATGGCATTCTTTTTTAGTTTCTAAGAATGCGATGTCCTCTGAGGATAGACTTTCTGGCGATAGGTCTGCTTCTTCGGAAAGAGAAGAAGAACTCTTTGGTGTCGATACGACAATCGACAAAGCCTCTGTCAGCTTCAGGTTGTTGCTGCTGTTGTTGTTGTTGCTGTTGCTGCTGTCTCTGAAGTCTGTACTTCTCTGTCCATTCTTCTTTCTCCCTGTTCATTTCTTCTCTGAAGAGCTCTTCTATCAGGTCTTCAGTGATTTTTAACATTCTCACATTCTCTATTTCTTCTGGCTTCGGTATCAGACTGTGTCTGACCCTATGCAAATTCACGTAGGCTTCGTTGAGCTTAGCTAGTTTGGAGCACATCTTCGTAGGAGGATGAGTCGACAATGGATGGTTAGACTGGGAACAACCCGGTTCTTAAAGTCAAAGCGCGGACGTGAAGGAAAACATCCCCCACACGGTTTTTGAGCCGCAACGTTCATGAGAGGGATAGGAAGAAATGAAAGAGCATCAATCCAACATTCTTATAGCTAAACAAAAGACAAAGGCATTTTTTTCTAAACACAACATTTTTTATTCAAAAATCACTTAACACTAAACATCAACATTTCTAACATTTTTTAACAATAATCCAATACTATAACATCAAACAATCTTTTTCTAATCACAAACATTTTTTTCTTCAAATACTAATTACTTTGAACAGGGCTGACAACGTTGTGAATGAAATTGTGATTTCCACTGTTGGAAATCATTAGGCCATTGATGGACACTACGTTTCCTAGCTTGAGACAAAAGATAAGCATAATGGTCACAAAACCATCGATCTACTTTCACATCGTTTCTAGCAGAAGAACGAGGATCAAAATGAGTCACTAAATGTTCTAAGGAATAGCCCAGGCTGCGATGATGCAGAAAATACACGCAGTACTGTCCACACACCAAAGAATCTGTGCCTTGTAATTTTACGTTATTGAATCGGGTGGTTTGAGCATTTCTTCTCATAAAGTCGATGATATCGTCTTCCAAAGGGGGCAATCCGTACGAATCGAAATATTCCACACATCCTTCTTGAGGAAAGTAGACGGCTACCCAGTGGGTTCCTGGGAGATGACTGTCGTCCGTGTTGATCACGTAAGCTTGATGGTCTTTAGGTTTGCGATGAGGGAGTTCATCTTTAGCACAGACGACAGGATTCCAAGAAGCCGTATACGAACTGTGGTTCAAAAGGTAATAAAGTTCCCAGGTATCCATTGTTTTGTGTTTTCTTCTTCACAGGTAATAATAAGTCGTCAATTCGATCCTGACTTTTTGCTTGAAAATGTCTGACGAATAAACGGTTATTCGTTCTGTTTCCTCACTCTGATTCAGGAGAGCTTCGATACGATGGATCTCTTGAGTGGTTAATGGTGGACAAGAATGTTCACGCAAGTCTTTATACCACTGGTGCAACACGTCTTTGTTCGAGATGAGACTCCAAGCTTCGTCCAGATACTCGTCCAATTTTTCTTCTTGACTTAACATTAGGCATTTATCGTGTTGAATTTGACTGGGATGATCGTTTTGACATCCATAGCAATTTTTCTTGATCAATTCCGTCATTTTATCGACCAAGTGTTTGGCAAAACAGGAGACTAAATGGGCTTCTTGTTCTGGCCATCTCGACTTCATTATGATCACTTCTTCTTCTTCCACAGTCTCCTCACATTTCATGTCCAAAGTTTCTCCACTAGGTAAAGAGGGATAACAGTCTTCCATGACTTCTAGTAATCTAGAATGACTTCTCTCAAACTGTTGATTTCTATGGTATTGTCAAATTCTGCATACAGGATGACGTTCACTGTGTGATCTGGAGGTGGATTTGCAAACTGAAGTTCCACACGAATCTGGCCCGATTTTATAGGGTGGAAATGTCCCTCGTCACTGCCTTGGTCTGGAGTGAAATCAAAACCCCACAAAGCATAGCCTCCTGCATAATCCTCGTACGAAATACCGTGACTGGTGTTGGTTCCTAACTGTCCCGTGGCTTCGTACAGGGACAAGTACGATCTCAAATAATTCTTTGCGACACCAAAGCTGGGCTCAAATGGTCGGGTACACAAGGTCTTGCCGTCGCGACTGACTTCGATCTTGGACACATTGTAATGTTGAAACTCAAAAGGATTTTGATCGTGGGTTCCGTTGAAGGCTGAATTCCTGACGATACCAACAATCAAACGTTTGGGTAACTGTCCTTGGAACAGATGATCTTCGATCATAGATCGCTGTCCAGCAGGAATGGTGAACGTTTTCACTTCTACGCGTCGTATCGGATACTTGGCAGTCGTTCTGCTCAACGTCTGACTGACGTCGTTTCCCACTTTAGGTAACACTTCCACACGACGCACGTAAAGTCGGGCTTCTTGAATGATAGTTTTGTATTCGTTGGCATGGGCCATCAAATGGAAAGTGGCACTACTACGATTCAGTCTCAGACGGATATCCACCCCGTTGAGCAAATACTTTTCTTGTAACCACATGTCCAAATGCAAACGATCCATCAGTTCTAAACTTCGCCCTTGCAGAATTTTCTTACGACGGTCGTTAAACCCCACATTGTGAGGATTGTCATCTTCTGTCAGGACTGTGTCGCTAAACGTGCCTACACCTGCTGTGTCAGGTTTCCATACCACGCAAGCATCCAGATGAGTATTCTTGGCTTCTTTTCCGTACGTCAAGAGATTTTCCAAGTAGGCACGATATGGGTAAGTATCCATGCTGCTGCTGACCAGTTTGTTATTCAAGTACAAGTCCACTTCGCTAAATAAGGAATGCATGAAATTGTTGACAGGAGCTACTCTAGCATCGCCTCCTGGATTGGTGTTGTCCGTTTTGATCACTTTCACTTTCAAATACAGGTAACTGCTATTCAGATCGATGTAATCTTCGGGTTGTCCTTTGATTTCAAACTCGATGGGAGCTGATTCCGTCAAAGAGGAGACGGGATGAAATTCCACCCACTGGGATTCTTGCATGGTCATCATGGTGGGGGGCATGGCAAACAGGTCCAGTTCCGTCTTGGAACAAGCACAAGACTCTCGGTGCATCATTTTCTTCTCTTTCTCAATAATCGAAAACGTCTAAGTCTCGAACGGTTCTTCTTTTCTTGGCCTTTCTCGCTTGAAGTCTGGTGAAAGGGTGTTTTCTTCATCGTCTCTTTCTGCCTTGTCCTTGCTGAATGCCTGACTCGGTAGCGTGCAGGGCATTTATAGGTGTGTCTCGTCGGCCCAAAATGTCTTTACCCGTTTGCAGCAAGACATTTTTGCCTGCCCTCATGAAGGCTTCTTTAGGGTTTTGTTTGTCGATGATGACATTTTGGAGAAATTCTTTGCCTTGCGTCAGTGCCGCATCTTTCAAGGCGTGCAATCCGCGTGTCACCATCGGTTTCAACACCGGGGCCACCGAACGAAAGGCCGATTTCAGCATGTCTCCTAAACCGTGTCCTCGCTGTCGAGCAACCCCTCGGTACACTGGATACATGACTTACTTACTTACGAATCGTGAGAGAACCTTTTTCGAAAATGGAGTTTCACCGTGACTTTTCCTTTGGTGAATGGAATATTTTGTCCCAAATCTCCTTTTATAGTAATGTTGACCGTGTCCAAATACGACTTGCTGACAGGCAAATAGTGAGGATGGACAAATTCGCGGTGGACGTGATAAGTGTTTCCACCTTCCTCGTCAGCGTTCGTGGCAGAATCCACTTTGAAAGGAATGACACGCAGTAACGGTACAGAGGTGTGTCCCACCACGTTATACTCCACCACATCGGAGTAGACAAACATCAAATTCAGTCCTTGGTTCAGTTCTACCGGGGCACGAAATAACTTGCTAAAAGACTCGTTGTCGTAAACGATGGGTGATTCGTTTTTCTTCATCATGGCCATTCTCATGTCCATGTCTCCGCCCAACATGTCAAACAATTCAGGACAAAATAAAATGGACAGGATTTTACTCCCGTCAAATTTCATCAAGAAGCGACGAGCTGTTTTGTGGTATTCCATGGTGACACTTTTTTTGACACTTTCCAAAGCTTTCAGAAACACGACATTAAACCTGGAGGTAATGGTGCTCACCAAATGTTGACCACTAAAATAATAGCCTGGGGGAATGAACAAGTGATAGGTGGTGTACTTTTGATTTTTTGTGCCAGGGGTTTTCTTGTCATATTTGCCATAGGTATCCAAGTACTGTTGCAATTGTTCGTCATGAACTTCCACATCAAAAACATTTTGATTGGGAAGGACATTGAGGACTTGGGTCGGGTGAATCATTTCCACTAAAGCCACTTCCCAATGGGCTTCGTGATCTAAGGGGATGGTCTGAGGTAATTTGGCCGTGTAACAGCACAACGTGTTGTGGGGAAACACCTCCATGGAACTGTCACTGGGTAAGGTTAAGTAAAATTGGTTTTGGTGACTCATAATTCCAGAGTTCTGTGGCTGTCCGAGGGGTTATTAATGGACGTCAGAGGCGTGTCTCCGCCCAAAATGGGGTTCTGATTGTGGTTGGAGTGGTGACTGGCACTGGCACTGGACACAACGTTCCCGTTCGAGGAGAATTTCAGGGAGGGATTGGGAAGCAGGTAACCGATGCAACTGCTCAATAAAATGGTCCACAATTGTTTGTCTCCTTGTTGCAAACTCAAATTGGCAATGGCTGCCCCGATGACACAATACACCACGAAGATTTGGCAGAAAAAGACGATTTGCGTTTTAGGCACACGTTCTCCACACCACACCCACAAGGGTTGTTTTTGTAAATCTTGCACAGAAGAACTGGGTGAAGAAGGACTGGTCGACGTAGCTGCGTCTGCTGTGTGAAAGGGCATGATGGTCACTTCTTCTTTTTATAGTCGATGACTTGCGAAGCGTCGATCCAAGAATCGAAACTGGGTGGATATCCTTTCCAACGTACTTTGACTTCTTTGACACGTCGTTTGCCCACTTTACGGGTTCTGCGTTCGAGAATGCTTTCGATGTCGTACACGTCGTCTTCTTTTTTGGTGACACGTTGTAACTCGGGCAAATAAAACGTTCCTTTGAGTACTTCTCCGTTCATGTCTTCCAATTTATAGACGGCAGGATGACGGCCATGCACTCGTCCAGTGACGCGAAACAATTCGGTCGTCCAGTTAGGTAAGTAACCTTTGTCGAAAGTGCGTTTGGTTTTGCCAATGCGCACCCAATCTCCTACGGCCAACTCTCCACTTTTCTTGGGGACAGCCCTCGTCGGGGACGTACCGAACAGGCGTTCAAACACCAACACTTCGTTGTCGGGAGTCACGTCCTGCGGGGCACGTCCGATGCTTCGATGGTAAGATTGGTTCTACGCTTGCACCAGGTGCGGTAAGATGTCGATGTACTTCAGAGTGTGGTGATGCGTAAAATATTTCCACATGCGTTCTTTCAAAGTGCGTTGAAAACGTTCCACGATGCTGGCTTTGGTTTCGGGATTCTTGGTGGTAAAAAAATGAATGTCACGTTTCTTTAATTCTTTTTGGAAAGCTTGGTTTAGAAATTCGGTGCCTTTGTCCGTTTGCCATCGAAGAGGGTGACGACCGCTTTGTTTCAACACTCGTTGCAGGGCTCGCACTAACTCGCTGCTCGATTTGGAAGTCAAGGGCACGACCCAGGCAAATTTGGAAAAGACGTCGATGACACAAAACAAATATTTGTAGCCACGATTGTAGCTGGCCAAATGAGAGACATCGGCTAAATCGGCTTGCCATTGATGATCGATGCCTTCCACTCGGGTGCGACTTCTGGCAAACTTGCGTCGAATGGGTTTGTGTAAAGTGTAGGTAGCTTGTTCTTGTAACCATCGTTGCACTTGAGGTAAACGGAGACTTTTCAGTCGCGTTTTGGCAGCACGATACAATTTTTGAACTCCTGCGTAACCTGCAGGATGGGAGGGATCGTAGTAAATGCTGGCTAAGACTTTTTCCATTTTTTATTTTTTGTGTTGGTTGATGTGTTAATAAGACACCCACTCTTGGAGGATGCTACTCTTTTTCTCTTGGGGTATTTTCTTGGATTGCAATGCTTTGCGTGTGCGGCCAGCAATAGGTGTCGAAGAGGAGAAGGATGTCTGAGCGGGGGATATCGGTTCTTGTTTCACTTCTGTCTTCACTTCTGTCTTCACTTTCTTTTTCTCTTGTGATGAAGAAGGGGTGGCCATCATCTTTTTAATCCATCCAATTCTGGAGGTAGGTGGTGTTGTTAACTTGCGTACTTTTTCTGGTGGAGTTTGAAACCCTTCTTCTTCTTCTTTTCCTTTTTCTGTCTTGACCACTGGTACCGGTACTGGTACTGGTACTGGTGATGGTGTTGGACTTTTCATCAAGGTCTTAAAATCTTTCAAAGTGGGTAGAGCTGTTTCGTCTAAAGCTTTCTGGTGAAAGAGTTGCAGTCGTTGCAAGAGTTGACCGTACTTTTGCGATTTTTCTGTTTCGGACAAATCTTGGCGATCCATCAAGGACTGCAATTCGTGTTGTAACTGGGACATCTCGCTCAAATTGGGATTGGGAGGTAAATGCGGGGTGCGTTGTTCTTGCCACCGATGGTATTCCATCCATCGTTTGTAAGGCACTAAAGCTAGTTTTCGTCCTTCCATGGGGTTGTCAGGGGTCGATTCTGAGATCTTGGGACTTCCGAAGGCCTTTTTATCTTGCTCCCACCAGTCCTCCCAACATGGTTCCCAAGACTCCTTTCAGTATGGGGCCTAACAAGAGAGGTAAAATGCCTCCACGTTGGACCAACATCTTCTTTTTTTGACGAATGGGAATTTTCTTTTGAACCATTTTCCGAAGAACGTGACGATGTTTGCCTAAGCATTGTTTCTGGTGTTTGGACAAAGGGATCGTGCCTTTCAAAACGTTCAAACAACATTCGCACACGGTATCGATGACCTCTTTGGAGGCCGTTTGAATGAGTTTTTTTCGTAGGGGTGGAGAAGCTTTGGACAGGACAGATAACAGGTCCCCATGTTTGGCTAAACGTGGTGGCAGTCCTTTCCTTTTCTTTCCTTGGGGTTTTCTGGAGGGTGACATCTTTGAGTCTTCAGGAGCACCAAAAAAACACTGATACCCTACTTGGTCACAGGCCTTTTTTATACTGGAACGCGTCGCCATTGATTGTCTTTACGTCGTATCAGTTTGAGGACAGGCATGACACGTCGTGCAGGGGTACGTAACGGACTAAATCGAGCCAGTTCTTGCTTGGACAAATCCAGTAAACTTTGTAACATGCCCGATCTTTCATGGACTTTGATTTTGGGAGAAGGTACTTTGTGAGCAGCAGCCACTGCCGCTAAATTGGAAGGTCCTGCCACTGGGGAAGTTCTTTTGGGGGTCATCAACGGAGAAGTTCTTGGTGTAATCAACGTCTCCAAGTACTCTTCAGTTCCTGGTGACATCAACGGAGAAGTGGACAAACGTGAGGCTGTCGGAGACGCTGTGGCAGGTCGTGGTTTGCGAGTGTAAGGCTGCGTCCTGGCCGCAGTGCCTCTCTTGCGACTAGTTTTCTTCTTCTGTGGACTTTTCTTTTTCTGAGGACTTTTTCTCTGTTTCTTTTTCTGGGGGCTTCTTTTCTTTTTTCGGGGTGGTGTCTGGTAAGAGGAGGGTCCCGCCACTGGAGAAGTTCTTCTCTTTGGGGACCTGGTCTTTTTCTTCTTGGGGCTTCGTTGAACTTTTGTCTTAGGGATAACTTTGGGGGCATTAGGATCCCATCTTAAGAGTGAGCGAATGATGACCCCTCCTAGAGTACCGCTCCCTCCAGGTTTCAAAATGATTTGTTTTTTGGTTTGAGTGTCGATGCGGGGATCGGCCAGTTGGACCAAAGCGACTTTGTTTCGATCGAAAAAGCGTTGGGTTTGATGAGGAATCTGAATGATTCCTTGGAGTAATTGACGTGCCGTCACCGTGAACCATCGTAAGACTTCTTTGAGACTAGCTTCTAAGACACGAGCTCGTGTTTGTGGATCTTTTTCTCGACTGATGCCATACAAGGCACGAATCAATTTGACGGGAAGATGCGACTGAAGGGACGTCATGTTCGCACTGAGTGTGAGACAGACGAAAAAGGGTATGAGGTTTTTATAGATTTTTTGATGGGAAGTGAAATGAAGTCGAGGACGGAGACGTGTACAGGACAGGCCCTCCGTCTTGGCACCAGTGGTGAAACAAGTGGGTACGAAATCGCAAATCCTCGGGAGTGGTAGGTTTCAAATCGACGAGTAAATAGGCGTGTGGCGTTTGAGTGGCATCGTCGTACGCCTGAGTCAGCCAAGGCGTTCCTAACTGTTTGGCTAAGACTTGCACTTGCGATTTATCTCGAGGGCTTTTAAACAAGACCACGTAATGCGCATTGAGACTGATGGTGCGATGGGCTTTACTTTGTTGAAACAAATTTTGGGTGATGTAAACGACACTGGCATTACGGTGATGCCCTTTGCGCGTGAACCACAATTTAATTTCTTCTTCGTCTTCTCTTAACATGTCGTCGAAAATGACCAAATGGGTTTGACGGGAGTCAGAGACGATGCCGTCGTCTTCTTTAGGAATGCCTTCCACAAACACGATGGAATCGCCTTGACTTTCTCGCAAAAGGCTGTACGCCGATTACCACTCTTTGTAACACCACACGATCCGTTGAGGTGGTCGATCGATCAAATGATGTTTATGTTCGATCAAACGTTTGACGAATTCGGTTTTGCCTGAACCGCTAGGTCCAGCAATGAGCATGTTAAAGGGATGGCGAAGATACAAAGCCTCCCAACTGGCACGATCTAAGTGTTCGTCGATGACTTTGACAGTAGAGGAAGAGGGAGCAGAGACAGCAGAGGTAGCCATGGTGTGAGAAATGTCACTTGTGACACGAAAAACAAACAAGACAAGAGTTTATATACTTTTTTCAGAACACGTTTATTGAATGTTTCAAATATGAACACGAAAGACAAAAATACATACAACCCAAATAGTGATGTACAGGAATATAAAACACAGCAAAGCGATCAAAGTGGAATATAAACAAGTGTCTGTACAACATGTTTTGGGTAACCAAGATGTCCTAGGGACAGTGTGTAATGTTCTTACAGTCTCTACATGAGGTATTGTCACACAAGTGTCCTCCCGGAATGACCTTTCAGGAATGTCCATGACAGTCCTGTCCTGAAGCGAGTGGTTGTTCTCGGTGACGGGTTCTTCTGGCACCGTCACTAACACAGGTTGAAAAGTAACTTTTTTCCTTAAACAACTCTTGTGCATACTGGGCCACTTCTTGGGTCCAAGCCTCAAAACCCCCCTTTTTCCAGTCACGAACATCTGTCCAATGAGGGTGTAAGTCACAAGCTACACACACATCGTCATACACGTCTTGGGTAGCTAAAAGTTGACGAATCTTTTTTTCCTGTTGAGGTCGAGAAGTATCCAGATGAAACCGCAAGGCTTTGAGCAAAAGGAGTTTTTCGTGACCATTTAAGGCCATGGAGGTGGTAAGTACTGATCGTAAAGAGTCCACAAAGAATCGGCTGGTAAACGAAATCCCAGAAAACAAGTCACTAAGACACACACCACTTGTCGTCCCAAATTGAATGGATAAAGTTCTTGTAATAATCGATGGTAATGATCCACGGTTTGAATATGGTCATTGAGTTCCTTCCACGGAATCTGTTGGATTACATACGACATAAGTCGTGGCATAGCTGCCTGTTTTTATAGTCTCTTTGTTTCGAAAAGAATACACGTACTTTCTAGCCAGTGATGTTCGTTTTCCAGTGGGGAATGTAAATCTTGCATACTGTAACCGAAACGTCAGAGTTCGATTAGAAGTTTCCTCTTCCGCTAAGTAGATTCCACGTAACAAATGTTGGTAATCCTTTACCTCGTCTTCCTCAATGGGTTGCTCTAGGTGAATCTCGAAGTAACCAAAATGATCAACACGTGAATCATCGGGGGCCTGGAAGTATTGAACAAGGTCTGACCACTGAAACAATTTCTGACGAATCAGTTCTCTTATACCCTTCAGGTACCAGTGGTTAAAGATCTGGTGACGTAACGGATGCAATTGTTCTTTACGTTTCACTTGTATTTTGACCAGCTCTCGGTAAATGCGTTCTCTCAACTCCACAGGCAAAGCACGAATGTTCTCTTGTAAAGTATCCATGAATAGGTCATACTAAATC
The DNA here is from genome assembly GCA_028554795.2 of Sinohyriopsis cumingii. Classification (NCBI taxonomy): domain Eukaryota; kingdom Metazoa; phylum Mollusca; class Bivalvia; order Unionida; family Unionidae; genus Sinohyriopsis; species Sinohyriopsis cumingii. The sequence continues at coordinate 145,089,638 of CM068826.1, read as the reverse complement.
CTCTTTGGTCTGACACAAGAAATGTACTCTTTGCACAAACATGGTTTCACTTCAGTGTCGAATTTAAATCGTTGAGTCACTAATCTACACATTACAATTCGTTCAGAAGTTTCCTCTTTCACTAAGTTGACATTGTGTTCAAGATGTTGGTAATTCGTTAACTCTTCCTCTGGAATTCGATGCAGTACGTTTACAATGATGTAACTACAATCGTCCATACCAAACCAATCCTTTTTAAAGCTAGAGGATCGTTGATCAATGTCTGTTCGATGGAACACTTTCAATTGAATCAATCCTTGTATAGCTTTCAGGTACCAGTGGTTCAAACACCGGTGACGTAACGGATGCAATTGTTCTTTACGTTTCACTTGTATTTTGACCAGTTCTCGATAAATGCGTTCTCTCAACTCCACAGGCAAAGCACAAATGTTCTCTTGTAAAGTATCCATGAACAGATTATTATGGTAAGAAGTTACTTCAATGTCTCGGTCCCACTAAGGGTAAGTAATGACAATTCGGTGACCATCGAGCATGTTCTACGTAGGCCGAATCTTGCGGTTCCCAGTGGTGAAGTGACACACCGCAACTGAAGCACTTGACTTTATCTCCTTCGCCCAAGTAGAAAAATCCGGCTCTGGCTAATTCTTCGGGGGTCGGTCCTCCCAGATACTTAGGCCATTTTCCTTTGAACGATTGAAGACGATTTTCAAAGTCGCAGTATTCCGACAAACGCACAGGGAACGAATATTCGTCTTTCACAGGTTCGTTTCGATGAGGGTTGAGTGACATGGGTAGGAGTTTGCTCAGGGCTGGATGACATCCGTAGGGGGGTAGACGTGAAGGTGAACATTCCCCTTTAAAACGAAACCCAGTAAAATGTCCAAGAGGACGAGCGGCATCACTTTCGCATCCCACAGGTTTGACACGCACAGCATCACTTTCCATGATAGGGGTAGGGGCACTAAAGTTCCCATGATGCTTTACGGCATCGCTCAGGTCACAAGGTACAGCATCGTACCCATCGCAAGGCTCACAATCGCATTCCACTTCCGAAGCCTCACACTTGAATTGTGCCCTTCTAAACAACTTGTTCTGTGTTTCTCTGAAAGTATTCATCTTGTTCGCTCGGTCTTGGTAGTCACAATGAACTATCGATCTTGCCTAGGGTTCCTTTTTTATATACAGACCAATACCGACGTGACCGTACGGTAAGGTGAAATGATTGGGAAGTCGAACTCGCTTCTGGTATACAATTTGATAGACTTTTTCCAAGGGTCGACTGACGATGTGGTGAGTGGGTAAACGTACAATCTTGTTCGGTTGATAGGTGGTCACTTTAAAGTTTCCATCCTCTCCCGATTGCAAGGCTTCTTTCAATACCCCAAAGTTGACCACTCGACTGGTACGCTAATTCAGAGTCAGTCCTTTCACTTTGCACGTCGTGTGCACTTCTCCTTGTTTGTCCAGGTATTCGTAGCCGTAATTTTTGGGGCCGCCACTGACGAAACTTAGAATCTTGTCGTCGGGATGCTCGTCTGTCCATGCTCCTAAACAGTCTCCTTCGATGTCAGGGTGCTGTTGACTCGGGTGATGGATGTAAATGCAACTGTCCGTGTCAAAGTACAGGACGCTTTCTTCTAACAGTTCTAAAGCTTCGTACAATTTTAAGCGAGCATGGGCTGTCACGTAAGCCGCAATGATGACATTTCCAAAAGGGTCGTCTTGTACAAAGTCCAGATCTTCTTCGTAATTGACCAAGATTAAATTCTCTCGAACGACGTCCACGTGTTTCATGTATTTGGTTTTGTCGTGAATCATCTGGAAGTAGCGGGAAGGTTCTGTCAAATATTCCGTCTTGGGTAAACACGGTCGTTGTGCCATTTTACCCCACAAGCAATTTAACATCACTTTGGCAAACGATCGCCTGCCTTCGTTTTTCTCGATGTGGTCTAAAGTGATGCCTTCTTGTTCGTAGTATTTCTCTTTGAATTTTATTTGGTCTTCGGGAGTGTGACACCAGGAAGGATAGCCGCTGGCTTCTTGCTTCAGTTTCAAAAAGGCATCCACGTAGTCGGCGAAAATGCCTTTCTGAGTAGGGTCACCCTTGTGGTACTGTTGTGTCTTGGGAAAGTGGCAAATTTCGTACACTTCTAACAGTTGGTATCCCATGTCCAGAGCTTTGAACAATTCTACGCTGACCCAGGTTCCCGTCAAGGCACGTTCTTCCTGGGTGTGCTGACAAGGTTGGTCTTGGTTGCACGTTTCGGCACAAGTACGGCACAATGGAAACATCAGTTTGCCTTGACAATGGTGAGGTAAGACGGGATGGTATAGGTTCGTGGGAGGCAAAACTTTACACTTGATCAAGCCTTCGTATTGTCGAATGTTGACCAGGTCGATGTGTTCCGTCAACAATTGCGGGTGCCCTGTAGGAAAGCGACAATATTTGCACACGTAGGGATACAGCGAACACACGTCCAAGTATTTGATTTCTTCTCCTTTCTCTTCGTCGGCTTGGTACAGCAAACAGGTGGCGTTGGTCCTTCCTCCGTACAAACTATCCCTTGGGTTCAGCGGGTCCATGAACTGGTAACTTTCCACCAGGCGTTTAAACTCGGGATCGGTTTTCATACGGTGATCGTACTCGTGTTCCCACATTTCTACCACTTGGTATCCTTCCTGTTCCAACTTTAGGCGCCGCTGACAAGTGTCCTGGTACAAGTCTTTCATGGTTCGTTGTAAAAACTGATTTTTAGTGCCACGGTCAGGGTAACAGACGGGACATCCGTGAAATAAGCAACCGTTAAACTCGTACACGATCTTGGGGTTTTCTAAGTCCCAGCCATCGACCGAATACGTTCCGATGGTCTTTTCGCCCCCTCCGTTGCGGGCATGCTGAATCCACTTGTCTTCCTTGTCGCACAAGTAATGTAACCAGCGTAGGGCTTTGACCGAGTATTGACGTTTGACAAAGTGGATCGTTTGAGGGCTGATGACAGCCACGGTGTTTTCAGGCATGAATCGTTGTCGATACACTAAGGAACACGCTTTGGCAATGGTGCAAGCTTCTTTCAAAGGATCGACCCCTCCGTGTTCCATGAACAGTTCTCGAAATTTTCCACAGCAACGCCGTAAAATGTCCACGTCGGAACGACAATACTTTAGCATTTCTTCCTGAAAGTCGAAAGGGTCCGAGGCGTGAGCCTGGTACCAAGCGTAGAAAGCTTCTCGTTGTTCGGTACGCATGTTGTCAGGGTCGTAATAGTGAGCCTCGGGCAAATGGGGTAGAACGGTGTGTTGATTGGCTTCCGTATTGAAAAAGTGTGGAAAGTACCCTTTAGCCATTTCTGTCATTCCAAACGTTTTAGGCATTCGACTCAAAGGCATGGCCAAATAGCTCATCGAATCTTTAAACTGCACTTGTCCCACTTGCATGAAAATGATTTTGGCTCCGTTCAAAGTCACTTTAGGACGCTCGGTGCCTTGTTCCGTATAGTGCCTCAAAAGAAACTGTCCATCGTATCCGGAGAAATTGTGAGCCATCACCGTGGCATGACGATGACAATCTCCGTAACGTTCGATGTCCTCTTGGCTCCACGTCTTGTCGATGGGGTCTAAGACCCATCGAGCGAAATCGGCTAACGTGTTCGGTCCCCGAAAGATTTTTTCACGCCCTCCAGGAATCTTGCTGCAGTGAGGGCAATGACTGAAGATAGGTTCTTGAATGCACTTCTCGCACGCTCGATGAGCCACGCAGAAATTAGGAATGTGAATGCCGGTTTCTTGCATGCATTCGAAATCGAAAAAGATGAAATTGCCTTTCTTCTTGTGACCATCCTCTTTCTCTGGTGGGGGTTGGTATTTTCGCATGTAACATTGGTGTTCCAAGTCCACGATGTGGTGACAAATGTGACATTTTTTCTTTCCTCGACATACGTGTGCCTTGGCAGCATTGGTACATATGACTTGTTCACACGTAGGGCACAATCTCAGGAGTTGACAAGCACATTTCTTCTGTGAACCTTGCGTTTTCAGATGTTGTTGGTAACAGGTAGGGCTGACAAACGTGCGCAGACAAGTTGAACAAGGCACTGGTTCTTCGCTCAGACAGGGTGAAGAGGCCAAACATCCTGAGCATTTCAATCCACAATGCTTGTGTTGCTCTCGATTATTATAACCATGGTCACATTTCTCACAGTAATAACCGTATCCCAGGAATCCGGTGATACTGGTAATCGTATCGAAATGGTCATCGTGATGATAAACATGAATGTATTTTCCGTCCTTAAAATCTTGCCCTCGAAACAACAGAGGCCCGCGCACTTCTTGAGGGTGCACTTTCAAGGTGTATCGTGGAGCTAGGGCATCTTGCAATTTTTGCATCTCAGGAATGCCACAGGGTGTGTCTTTGGACAGGCCAGCTTGTTGCAACAGGAGTTCTGCTTCATTTCGTTGTTTGGCTCGGTCCGATTGTTGAATAGTTTTCCAGGTTCTTTTCCATTCTACCGTGTAGTTCTTGTTGGCATAGGTTCGTCCCACCACGATGGCACGGGCTAAACACATCTGGTCATGAGGATTGTGAATTTGGACAAGGCTACGCTTAATGCTGCGAAGGTCGTTCACCAATAACATCTTTTTGCGTCCGGTCCCTTGAGGAGGAGAGACGTGGGTCATGTCCAATGTGGCTTTTCCATCGGTGATGTCAAACTGGTCATTAGATTGTTGCACGTGTTGAATCTTGTCCATGACTTTGGAAGCGGTCAATTCTGCAGGGGTGCTAAACTCGATCCAAACAGGGGATTTCAAACCGTCGTGTTGTATGGAAAGTCTCAAGCGATCGTCTTCTTTGGGTTGACATTGTTGCTTGAGTGCAGTGAGCAAAGAATCCCACACCTCAGTGATGAACACTTCTGCTTTCTCTAACGGCACTTCAGCCTTGAAATCTTTAAACTTCACTGTGTATTTGTAAGCCGTGGTTCTAAATTTTCTAGAGGAGCGCTTTTCCGTCTCTCGAATGGAATAGTACTTTTCAGGGTTGACTAAGGGTGGTGAACTTGGTTTAAAGGTTTCAAATTCTGGTTCACTCATATCCTCTTCAAAATCACTGGCATGAATTTGTGCCAAGATTTCAGCCCTGGTACGAGGCGATAGATCACGTTTCTGCCTCTTACTTTCTTCTTCTTCTTTCTTCTCAAATGAATGGGATCGTTTCATCTTGAAAGCAAAAAGTCAAATGACTCAAGTTCAAACACCATGAGCTACTTTATAGTCATAGCAGACCAGCGTATATAAAAGGGTGTGTGTCTTATCCTTTCACTATTCATTTCACTCTCAAGCCGAGCACAACGATGGAAGAGACTAACCAGATGGAACGTTTCGTCAGAGCTTTGCGAGGGGTCATTAGAAAATTCTCTTCAGACCAGCCTACGGACTACTCTCCTTCCTTTAGAGATAAAAGTCAAGATACTTGCTATATCTGTCAGAAGAAAGGGCATTGGTCTTCAGAGTGTCCAGACCGTCAAAAAAGAACAAAAACAGGGACTAAAAAAGACAAAAGTCAAGATACCTGTTATTATTGTAAAGAAAAAGGACATTGGTCTCCAGATTGCCCAAAAAAGAAACAAGAGGAGTCAGAAGAAAAGAGGGATTCTTCAGAAGAAGAGAGGGATTCTTCAGAGGAAGAGAGGGATTCTTATGAGGAAGAAAGAAGACAGGTGAAGAAAAAGAAACAGGAGAAAAAAAGAAGAAGGGAAGAAAGCGAGGAGGAGGAAGAAGAGGAAAAGAGTGTGACGGTGAAAAAATTCAAAAAACAGAGAGACTAAACAAGGAGACAGAAGAAGTGAATGAACTTTTAATTAAAGTGTTGTGTTGTGAATTGTGAATTGGATTGTAAAAAAATGGAGAAAAGAATAAATTAATGATATAAGGTAAGTGTCTTTGAGTTTTGATTTCAAAAAAAAGAAACTACACTCACGCACTCATACACAGACACGTACTATAAGGGTAAAATGGGCTGTTGAATATTTTTTTGAGTTATTGGCAATTTGAAATTGTATTTCTTTTCGAGAAATGTGGGTGGCCCTGAAAAGGGCCTTTTTTGGTGCAGGGGTGAGTTTAAGCAATCAACTTTAACTGCCTTAAGCCTTTGCCACGGCCAAGGCCTACTTCTGGACTACGTAATGTTGATGATGATTGAGTTGAAATCACTAAGGGTGGTACGGTAGGCTTAGTCACAGGGTTGACGTGTTTAGCTCGGGAAGGTCGTATTCTCTTCGGTCGTGATAAAGAAGTCTGATACATTTGTTTCAGACTTCTTAACTCCGCTAAAATGTCCAACAGTACCGTGACCGTTTGATTTTCACCCTCTTGTTTCTTTGCTGCTACTTCTTCTTGCTGTTGCTGCTGTTGTTTTTTTCTTACCTCTTCTTCTTGCTGTTGCTGTAGGAGAAAAGCTTGTTCCGCTTCCTTTTGTCGTTGTATAAATTTCTCCAATTCTTCTTTCTGTCTCTGTCTAAAATTCTCCACTTGCGGTAATGAAGAAGGTAACGCAGGTTCCGGAACAAATTCTTGCGAAGAGAGAAAATCCACAAAATCCCAATTCACCTCTTCTGAAAGTAAGTCCGGGTTCCCTTGGGCAGTCTCCCCTGCTGGTGCACCCCAATGGATCGTTTTCTGAGTTTCCGTCATGTTGAATCACTGTCGCATAGATTGACTGCACACAAGCGCTAGCAAATCTATATTGACTACGTGACGTCACAGACTGCTCTCTTCGGATTGGATGCGGCTGGCTGAATTTTGTAACGCGTGTTCGGATTGGTGAATGAACTCAATTCGTTTCAATCCTACCTCTGCCTATAAATAAGCGCCGTTCACTGCATTGATTCACCTGTTTCTCGGAGCCTCAAGATGTGGACAGACGTTCAATCTTCAACCCTTGTGTCAACAATGATGTTCAGGACGGACATGCTCATGTATGTCCGGTCCAAGTGGACTGTTGTTGATAGGACAGATACAAGTCTATGGATGAGGAGAGTTTATATAGAAAGACAAGGATGTCTGAAGAGGGTACTTGTGTATGGACCGGCAGTTAGAAGGAGTTTAAGAAGAAGAAGAAGATGTGAGAGATGCCATCTATGTTAATATTAATATTAACATAAACCCAAAGGCCCTTTTCAGGGCCAGCCATATTTCTCGAAAAGAGATAGTCTTTGAATTGCCTACCCCTTTTTTTTTTAAAAAATTTTTTAAAAAAATTTTTTAAAAAAATCCCATGTTCCATTTCCCTTGACGCTATACAGTCCCACCCTGTTTAAATTCCCCTTGACGCTCAACAGTCCCACGATTTTTCTCCATGTTAATTTCCCTTGACGCTATATGTTCCCACGATTTTTCTCCATGTTAAATTTCCCTTGACGCTATATGTTCCCAAGGGTCTTTTTAATGATAAGTCCCATTGACGCTATACTATCCCTATTCACTACTGATATCCAACTCTTTTCAATCTTATTACTAAAGCCAAATGAAGACATGGTAAAATGATATAATTGTGGCACGAAAAGAATCACCAAACGAAATGGAACAAAGAACAATTAAAGATTGTTGGTATTGTAGACGTCCGAGACTTAATAACATAGTTAAATATCAGTAGGAACATGTCTGACAGTTTTATTTTGCACGCTATTACAGAAATTGGTAGTCTATAAATGAGAGTCGCCGTCTTCTCTGTCTGTCTGTCTATGTAAATTATGATTACATCTGTCTTTGAGTTTGTCAAATTTCGCCATTGGTAAAGTACCAACAGCTTCTTGTTTTCTTTTTTTAAATGTCCTTTCGTTTCTATAACCTTTTCCACAACATACTCAGTTTTTAATGTCTAGCGAAAATTCAGTAATTTATCGTACTTCAGTCTGTATTCTACGAAGGTAAACATTTATTTGTTTCAGTAGTGTGTTGCTATTCCAACCGAGGCAATTGTAATTTTGTCTAAATGATATACATCAAAGGTATATTGCATTGTGTAACGTATGCAGTAAGGTCATTCGGTACAGGCAAATTATGTTTTGCCCTTTAATGAATCAAAATTCCGACTGTCTCCAGTGATATTCAAATATGATTCAACATCAGTTACAAAATGTAAACAAATCTTGGTTGTCACCACAGTAAATTCCCTGCTCTTTCAAGTAGTTACGAAATGAATTCCCAGATCTTTTCGTGATAATGCAATTATTTTATATTTCGTGATGTAATAGAAACAATGTTTTAGAGATTTTTCAAATACCATCCAATCAGGCTGGTCTAACAGTTCTTTAATGTGTGGAATAAAGCCCTCCAGTCTAACTGTGCTGGTAATTTTTTAAATACGTATGTAAATATACTCAAGTATGCATGGTCTGATGAGCAATCGCCTTTATCACTTAGATAGTAGATCATAACACATCGCTCTTTGTGTCTGGTTCCTTTGTTAGTGGCATCAGCATATTATTTCTCCCTGATTCTTTCTTTCTAGCCTGTCTTTAATATACTCTTCATTTTATTGTTCGTATTTTGTATTTTTGCTTTAACATGTTGGTGGAACTATATGCATTTAATGGTTCGTACACATAAACGCGTTAATGCATAATCATCATTATCATAAAGCAGGTAAAAGTACGATAAATTTAAATCTTACCCAATCAAGCTGCTTCGTAAATGAACAAACTCTACAACGTTGGTGCCCTTTGACCTTTTTCTTTTGTTGATATTTCAGTGCCATAATTGTGGCGTTTTATCGCCTCCATTTATCGTAATAACAAGATTTCAAATAACGTTTAATTAGCATACACCTGCTGAAGGAGATACATGTTGAGTGCTGTTGTTGGCCTTGTAGACTACAATGGTGAGGGAAGTGGTGATCTGTAAAAAATAATTTTAAAACCTCCCGTCTCGTCTCCAACACAAGTATTAACAGAAAGTGTAGGTGTGGTACAAAAACGCCCAGTACAGTTATACTTATTCACTGACAATGAAATTCTGAGAATTTCTCGATCGATGCCCGCGTAGCATTTCTGCGAATAAATTATTCATACTGTCAGCAAAATGATTGAATTCCCTGATTTGTCACTGGTGCAAGGAAAGTTTTATTTGCATGTAAAACAAATGATGACAGGTAAAGCGGCTGATGGGCATTTACTTAGGTTATTTGTTCAGGGGTAACTTTCCAGCAGAATGTATGATACATCAAAACCCTTGTCACTGGATAAAATAATGACGTTGATTGCCTCGCCTTTATATTGTAGGGACATAACTGCCCTCTCTCAATGAACATCCAATGGGCCAACTACATATTTTTTTACTCATTCTATAGAATGTAATATATCACAGCATACCATTTCCTCTTTGATTGTAATGACGGCTACTAGGATGGGTTTATTCGTATATTTTACTCATATGGATGTTAGTCGCAAGTCAATACATTATTTTTAAGGATTTGTTTTCGGCTTGGTGTTTTTGTTGCACATTAGAACAAGTTGGTCGTTTACTATTGAGGCAGATAGAATAAAGTGCCTTTACAAGGACACACTACAATAACCAACCCAGGTTGATCCAATGGTAGGATCCGAATCCGATCCCTTTCCGTCGCGAATCTGGCACACGAACAACTGAGCAACCGTTGCTTTCGCCTCCCTTAGTTGCTTCTTACGCTATGCAAGAAAGCTGATCGTCCCCATTCAACATCCCCGAGCACGCATGTTTAAAGGGAAATATTTAATTTGTCATCAAGGTTCATAGGAAAATTGCCAACGCATTTATATCATTAAAAATCAATACCTTATAAATAAACACGGATAGAAGAAAAGTTACAAATAAAACAAGCAAAACCTCCATATATATATATTCATTTGTGGCCGAAATGAGTTTAAAAAAATGTTAGCAAGACAGAAAATTTACTGCCCATTAATAGATAAATAGATCAAACAACAAACAATAGAAAAAATGTTTTTCGTTTGTTTTGCGTTTTTGAAAACCAATAAATATACTGCACGATATCTGCGTATCAGTTGATACATTTTGCACCGGAAACGATGCTTTTATCAGCCTTTCTTTAAACCTAGTTCAATCAAACTTTTTTTTTTTCTTGTCTGGTTTCCCAGAAGTTAGCAATATGCAATGCAAGTTCCGGGTTAATTGAAGTCTGGCTGCACTATTTTTTGACAGATAGAGAAATAATTTACCGTGTGTAATGATCATTTGAGATAATTGGGTATTAAAACAGTTTGCCGAGAGCGTTTACGACAATTAGGTGAGTGACTATCGATTATGGGCAGCAGTGGCAAATATCACACGGAGTAAGCTTCTTTAGAATAAAGAGATCAGTCACAATCGTAGCTACTCAGACATTATCATAACTTTTCATGAGCTAGACGTTTTAACATATGTGGTTTTGAAACAGTTTTTTCTCTGGGAAACATCGCCACTATGTGTCTACATGCAAATATAACCGTAACAACTCTCGCTGGTTTTCGGTAAAGATTATTTGAATAAAGGAAGCATTGCTACATATAGGTCAAGATGACAACCTTCCTAGACTGTAGTTTTTGTTTTAGAAATGAGTGGATTTCCATATTTATACTCTCCAGGTGTGATTGTGACTGTACACTCTTATACACACAGAAACACAAACACAAACACGCACATTCATACACACACACACACACACACACACACACACACACACACACACACACATATATATATATATATATATATATATATATATATATATATATATATATATATATATATATATATATACACACACACATACATACATACATACATACATACATACACACACACACACACACACACACACACACACACTATATATATATATATATATATATATATATATATATATATATATATATATATATATATATATATATATATATATATATATATATATATATATATATTTCTAAAGACAGAATATGAAAAATAAACGCCCGAGCGTCTAAAGTCATACTTAGTTATATACAATTAAGAAAAACATTAGAGTGGCCGAGTGGTCTAAAGCGCTCTCCGTTACGGATCACTGCCATCTTACCTCTGTCTTCGCCGGTTCGAGTCTCGAATTCAGCCAGTGTGGGTATGTGAGAAAGCTTGCCAGTAGCTTCTCGTGGGTCGGTGGTTCTTTCCAGGGTTTTCCCGGGTTCTTCCTCCACCATTAATACTGGCCGCCATGTATAGCCAATCATGTGCTTAAAAATGGCGTTAAACCCCACAACAACAACAACAAAACATTAGTAATTTCGCTTTGATATAAAATGTTTATCGGCATTAATTATCTTTGATGGTGTATTCTCAAGTCCTCTTGCTTTGTTTGCATAACTATACTTGTGTTTCTACGAGAGGTTTAACTAAAATATTTCAATATGTCAACGCTCCATCCTAATTGCAAAAATATTTTAATGTTGGGCTTTGTTATTATAAATATTTACATAAAATTCATTTTATATTGCATTCTATATTTTGGTCAGTTATTAATTTGCTGTCCACAGCACGTTTTTTGTCCTGAGGAAGTATGATTTTGTCCTCAGGAAGTATAATTTTGTCCACAGGAAGTATAATTTTTCTTTATTTTATCGTTACTTGCCTTTTATGATAGGAGGGGTTTGACGGTGACCCAGAAGTCAGTCGGATGTTGCATCGCACCATTTTAATAAGTGCACTTCAAAGAATGACGTTTATAACAAATTATTCTTTTATTTTTGTAAAATATTTCCGACAATGATCCCTTTTATTTTAAAAAACGAATTTCTGAATTGCCCATTTTTGTTAATGGTAAGTCTTTTCTTTCTCATTTGACAATAAGCACATCAAAAATTAAACTCAAGTAGAGCTGTGAATTGAATACAGAAAAAATAAAAAATATACAACTCCCATGATATTTGTGTGTACAGTGCTTATTTACAAGAGTACGGAAAAGTTTAAATAAAGTGCCTCACCAATTGTACACTGACGACACTCAAATATACAAATCTAGCTGCCCAACTGAAGATGAACCTACCATCTAAGGCGTAGAGGGGTGCATTTCCAGTGTGAAGTGTAACAAACAATAAGTATCAGCGATAGCAACATTAAATTCAAACAGTCCCAGTACGAAACCTAGGTGTCACCCTCGACAGTAATCTCTTATTACACCAATACGTCATCAACATATGCAAAGTGGCATATCTAGAGCTGAGCATCAACCCCATTCACAATTTTCTTTCGATTGATGGCATCAAAACATGTGATTGTTCCTTAGCATTTTCAAGACTGGACTATCGAAATTCCCTTCTGTCTGGTTCGTTTCAGTATATACTACAGAAACTTCAAAACGTTCAATACACAGCTGCTCGGATCGTCCTTAGAGTACGAAGGAAATGAGTAACCCCACTCCCAGATCTGTAACCTCCGCTGGCTAACCATTCCATCCAGAATCAAACTCAAAATACGTTCACTATGCTACATTTCGTTGATTGGCTCCAGCCAAATAGACCCATCTGACCTCATCGATGTGTATACCTGATCCAGAAGTTTGCACCCCTCTTACGATAATCGTATTCTCATTGTTCCCACAGTTAAAACGGGGTCATACGAACAACGTTCTTTTGCGTACCGGGACTAACTACGCGGAACGAGTTGCCCATTCTTGTTAGAAACAAGCACCATGTCATCTCATTCAAAAGTGTTCTAAAACCCCGCCTATTTCGACTTACAGAACGGACTTACAGACTAAATAATGTTTACTTCCTTAATCATTGTCAGCCTGTTTTTCTTGTGTAATTTCACGGTGTTTGTTGTTGTATATTGTCGTGGTATGTTTGTATGTGTTATCTAATACTGAAAACCGCTTATAGCTTCTAAAGGCAAGGCGATAAATAATAATAATAATAATAATAATAATAATAATAAAATAATTTAGATTAACTGCTCTACTTTTTGGGCAAATAAGTATTTGGAATACAAACATAGTGTCGAGAAGTGCATATTTTTTCTTTCTTTCTTTGTTCTGTTTTATGTACAAGCGTTTTACTATTATGTGAGAAAACTTGGTTCTTCCATGCGTCTTCCCGGGTTCTTCCTCCATCAACTATACTGGCCACCATGTATAGTCTAACATGTACTGAAAAATGGCGTTAAATCCACAAACCAAGGATCTGATTTAGCTCGCACGACATAGTCCTCCTCACGATTTAAAAAAAAAAAAAAATCTGCGTCCAAACAGTTTACAAATAGAAAACAATTACGCTCCTCAGACCAGTTGGAACCAATTAGATACAAGAGCGTATGGATTCATTTCCGCCTGGTATATTAGTGATGGATATGGACATATGAGTACTTAACCAAGACTCAACGTCTTTTTTGGTCATTACGTACAGAATATAAGGAGAGTTTTAATTAAGTTCCGTAGCAATAGGGAATATCGGTAATAAACAGGCTGTAATCAAACTCGAGAGAACGTTAATGAAATCCCAGTCCCGTTTTCATTAAGGATCAGGAGAGCATATAACAAGGAAACATTTGATAGGCAATATTTGGTATAGTTGTGCAGGGCATGGCCGATTTAGACAAATTTGTCTTGACTCATTCTTTAGGACGTACACATTCCACCTGTCCTTTATAAGTGTACACGTGTACAGGACAAGTGTACAATTATGTTTTACTAGGTAGCACACGCTTCGAATGAGCTCCTTTCTACTATACAATTTTATTTGCCAAGCTCCCGATGAAAATATATAACTAATTCATGAATATAAAAATCGTGAATAAAAAGTTCATTTTTTTATTATGTCTTTTGTTAACCAAACAATGTGATGCATTAGACACTGAACAAAGCATTTATCAGAATATACGAAATACAATTTAAGTCTGTTCTCTGGAAATCAAACGCACAAAAGAAAGAAAAAGTTAAAAGAATACGTTTTTGAGAGAAAATGGAGTCGGTTAAGATTTAATATAAAAATAAATAGCACAATATTCAATCAAACAGTTAAACAGTATTTGAAATAAAAATAAAAATTTTAGATGAAAAATTATAAATATATGTATAAAACCTTGCCTAACTTGGTGTGCCTCGTGATTATTCACCATGGACATGGACGGAAGAGACTCGATATTGAACATCCACCATGGATATTGACGGAGGAGACTCGATATTGAATATTCACCGTGGACATTGACGGAAGAGAATCGGTATTGAATATCCACCATGGATATTGACGGAAGAGACGCGATATTGAATATTCACCGTGGACATTGACGGAAGAGACTCGATATTGAATATCCGCCATGGATATTGACGGAAGAGACTCGAAACAGGTTTTAGCATAATAAGTTTGAATAATTTATTATATTCTTCTTGGAAACTTTTCAGATATCTAATGATTTTTCTAATACGGCCTGATTTCTATAATACGATATTTCTTTGATACGGTATTTCTATAATTCCGTATTTCTATGATTCGGTATTTGTATGATACGGTAGCAATATTCATTTTCGCTGTAAAGAGAAAATGCTACTTTCAAAGTCTTTCTGGTGACCACACCCCGCGCGTAAATGCATTGGCACCGCAAAAATAATCCATCGGGCCCCGCGTTTGCTATGGCCGTTACCGGTCACATACCATGATGTGCTAAACTTGTGATAACTGTGATAAGTTAAGAGCCAGAGAATGATAACATTTTGTGATATTTTGTCTTTCATGTTACGCTTGCCGTATGTCACCGAAATTTTCAAGGCGATTTATATATTTTATTCATTGTCAAAAAGGTAAAGGCATTAACAGAATATGTTATATAAGTATGGTATTTCTTTACTTTCAGCAAGAAGAATGGCGTTACTTTTCATTGAAAAGCGCATTTTAAGTGTCTCAGCCTCCACCAAGTTTCACACAATACATGCCATTGTGACCTATTTGGAAAGCACACAGTGCTGAGATAACCTAGCTGGCTGGTCTTAATTTAATATAATAAGATTTCAGCCCTTTGTATCAATCCGGAATCTTTATTTTGATAAGCTTCCTAGAGTAGCTCTTTAGAAATTAAGTTTAAACTAAAGTTTAAATTAAATTAATTTTAAATTAAATTTTAGTACAAAAATTAGTGAAAAATGTGAATATGTGTGTGTGTGATTTGGATTTTTAACGTAGCTTTAACAATTTTTCAGTCATATCGCTACGATGTCTGCAGTGTGACAGTTTATAGTGATGTCTAGCACTGGGGCATCATGCCTTAGACATGTAGCATCATGGTCCCACCCAGTCACATTATCCTGACACCAGGCCGACCAATCCTAGCACTAACTTCTAAATGCTGAGCGCCAAGTGAGGCAGCTGTTAGTACCATTTTTGTATGACTCGACCGGGTATCGAACTCCCGACCTCCCGCATCCGAGGCGGACGCTCGAACCACTAGACCACCGGAGTGGTCAGTGAAAATTGCACAGACTCTTAAATTTCGTCTTTCAGATGAAAGTTAGCAAAGCTTTCCATGCGAAAACTACTCACATACTTGGCGTATTCGTTTTTTTTTTTTGCGTGACAATGTATCGATAAAACTGCGCAGTCTTCAAAAATACAAGTTACCTGGGCAGAAAGTATTTCATTTGACCAAAGGAAAAAACAAACAATTTTGACACTTTATATCTGGTAAAGTCCAACATATGTAACTTATAGGGTTTATTAGAGGTTATTGAAAAACAAACTTCTCAACATTAAAACGGCACATGGAGTACTAATGGAGTATATATATATATATATTTTGGGCTAAATGTAAACCCACAAATTCTCGATTTACTATCTTTGTCTCGTATGACATATTATACTATATTTATCATAGGGGCCATGTACTAAAAGGATTTCCATTCACTGACTTCTTTAAAAATACAGTAGGGACCCGAGTGTCCAAGTGTTTTAATGCAATTTTTTAGCACAAGATAGGCTGCTATACATGGCGGACAGTATAAATTGTGGAGGAAGATCCCGGGAAAATCCCGGAAAGAACCATCGACCCACGAGAAGCTACTGACACGCTTTTTCACATACACACATTGGTCGAGCCCGAGGCTCGAACCCACGCAGACAGAGGTGAGATGGAAGTGATCTGTAATAACGGTGAGCGCTTTAGACCACTCAACCATTCGGGGCCTTTGCATAGTTGGCAATACGTTTTTAAATCAAGAATGATTTTTTTATATAAAAAATATACACACAGTATGGTAAAATCAATCTTCTTTTTTTTTGTTTTGACAAAGTTCGTTGTCTTTTTCTTTCTTTTTCTTTTTACAAGATCATGGCTCAAACACGAATTCTAGATAAATCCGATGCACTTTATTCGACCGCCAAAACGCACCCGAGATCTAACAACAACATTGAATTGATGTCTACGTGATTCAGATCAGTTTATTTTACTGCAGCTGAAGTAGCGTAATTGTTGGGCATGAAATAAACTGAATTTATCAGCTTCCGCAATATCTGCGTTCACGTTGGATTTTTGTGTGACAGGCTCTTACGTGTGGTTTTCACTTGATAACTTTCTAAAGATCAATCAATCTAGGACATATTTGAAGGCGTGCACTATTTGTAAATGCTCCGTTACAATGGTTTTGAAACAAGCCATGTTTGATAACACGGGTTACTTTACAATTCAATCAATAGTGTCAAAATCGTATTTAAACGAGTGTAGATGAAAAACGTAATGACACTGAAAAAGATCAAGTCAGAGCCGCGGACTGTGTGAGATACAAATCTGAAACAAGGAAGTCAAGTGACTAATTCCTTTGTAGAAAACGTCTTCGACCTTCGTGGCCGTGCCTGTGCCTCAAAGGTAAGTTACGACGACGAAAATAACATGATATTTATGCAATTTTAACAGTCTCTATGCTGATGATGAGGATAAAAGAAAGTATTTTAGTCGCATTGTCTTAGAAATACAGCTATATGACTATATATCACCAAACTTCCTGAACATGAAGCTAGGTACCAAGCTTAGTGTCCGGTATTTGAATCTGACATTTTTGTAACTTTGTCACATACCCACATTTCCAAGTTCCGCTCCTGCGCAATAGACATGAAGCGAATGGCGGAAGGAAGAGAAGGGTCGCAAATTGCCAGTCTTATTTTCGACAACTCCTTAGGGGGCGCTCACCAGTTAATATGTACTTTTGAGAGAGTGACGTATGTAAGGTGAAGTAGTTCGCATTTAAAACATGCACAATGGAGAGAATGTTGGCATACCTCTATGCTACATTAATGTAATGTGGATGATATTTCTTTGGATATTGTACTTTTGGAAATTTTACATGATTTAAGCACACTGCTAACTAAAATGACTGCTCCCTTGTGTTAAAAATCAGCCTAAATTAGTCTAAAGTACACTATACATAGCAGCTATTAAAATAGGGAAAATTAATTTTGCCAGACTAGACAATACCAGCTTCTGAAAGTGCAATTAATGAATTACCAAATATATTTTATACAATATATCTCTGAAGTTCAGGAAGTGAACATGACCAAGTAGAGCTAGCACTTTTTTGAAAGGTGCACATCTGAAGTAAGGCCAAGCTGTATACTCTATAACCCATAGTACACCCATCAATCATACACCAAAATAAAGGGAATTAAAGGTTCTTTGAATTATACCTAAGATATACAAGGTCTTTTTTAAATAGCCAGTATAACCAGTGAGGAAAGCCGGGGAAATTCTTTTTCTTTAAAATCCTAACCCAATGCAAAATACGAAACTGTAGAGCGCCACCTTACTAGTGTTGTGTCCGCTACAAAATTTTAGTAATTTAAGCTGACCCTCCCCCCCCCAAAAAAAAGTAAATAACTAAATAAGATTTGCCATTTTAGGCCTAGGCCTAGTCAGTCTGTACGGAGAAATGTCACTGCTCTTGTGTTGAAACCATTATAAAAATCTTAACGTCAGACCCCATTGAGATGAAACTCTTATAAATACTCTTGGAGTCAGACTCATTACAGTTACTTTTGGAGTCAGAACCAATTATAAATATTCAAGAGGTCAGACCCATTACGAATATTCTTGGGGTCGAACCCAGTATATGTACACTTTGGGTCAGACTCATACTTTTGGGATCGTACACGGTATAAATACTTTTGGTATCAGACCAATTATAAATACTCTTTGTGTCAGACTTGTAATAAATAATGGGTTCAGACCCATTATAAATACTCTTGGGGTGAGACTCATTATAAATACTCTAGGGGTCAAACCTCTTATAAATACTCTTGGGATCAGACCCGATGTAAATAATATAGAGGTCAGACCCATTATAAACACTCTAGGGGTCAGACCCATTATAAATACCCTGGGAGTTAGAGCAAAGGGTTACGGTTTAACAACAAGAAAGCAACACGATGGGTTTGGTTTACATTCTGTCAAAATTTTGGGTTTGTTGTATATTATGTGAACACTTTGGGTTTGTTTTACATTCTTTAAACGCCTTTGGTTAGCTTTAAATTCTGTCAAAATTTTGAGATCTATTTAACTTCGAAAAGGATAATCTCGTCAACTTTTGGAACTCAAAAATATCACAATGCTAGTAGCTATCAAGCCATAAAAGACCACACTGTCGTTGGAAACGCTTTTTCTTTTTTAAATTAAAAATAATCGAAGAGACAACTAAAGATAAGTTGCATTTTCTCTCTTGCTATTGTTCTTGTTTGTTGCTGCTGTCACTGCCGATATTTTAGTGGAGTTTTTTTATGTGTGATGTGATTTTGATTTTTAACGTAGCTTTAACAATTTTTCAGTCATATCGCTACGATGTCTGCAATGTGGCAGTTAATAGTGATGTCTAGCACTGGGGCATCATGCCTTAGACATGTAGCATGATGTCCCACCCAGTCACATTATCCTGACACCGGGCCGACCAGTCCTAACACTAACCTCTTAATGCATGTTTTTTTTTGGATGACATAGTTGTGTTTATCGTTTTCCTTGCTTTTCCACCTCCACGTTATACTTGGCTTTGCTGTCATTTTCTTTTTCTTATATTTCATTGTTTATCAATTTAACCATCTGGCCATATGAAGCTGTTTATGTTTTCCTTGGCCATATAAAATTCTAATTAATTTCCTTTGTTCATTCATGATTGTTGTCATGTACAACAAGTAAGCTTTCAAACACATAACTGCAATCAAAGAATGTGTAAATGCGCCATTACAAAATAGACCCGATCATTCAGGAAGTAATTCTGTATTGCTGATGTGCTCATGTATTTGCGGAACGTCACTCTGATCGCGGTTTAATATCGGACTTCTGTGTGACACATCAATATACGCCCGTAGGATCTCAGCAATCAGCATTCAAACCACTGTCGTCTGCTTTCAAGAGTTACACGTAGGCGTCCTGTTAGATAGATGTATACAATATAAGACACATTACGGATGCAGGTAAGATTTTGCTTTCTTCTGGTAATATTTAATTTTTTTACACTTCCAGAAATAGTAGCATTATCCTAAAATAGATGCCGGATAAAAGTTACGGATATTTTCTTTTGTCAAGAACGAGCGAAATTCATAGCAAAATTTATTCTTTGCAAATAATTGGAAAAAAATTAGTATATACTTATAATTTTCATCTTCAAACGGATAAATTTATCAAATGATTCGATTGTCATTTCTGAACTATATCACCATATGTAGGGTTTCACTGACTACAGCTGGAATCATGGAAAACGGTAAAATTAAAAAATAAAATCCTATGAAGTGCAGGTACATCAGTTACAAAGATCGTTACAGATGCTAATTAAAACACTGAGATAAAATGTACATAAAAAGTGGGGAAAAAACAAATTCTGCCCGAAACAAAAACGATGCATATGTGTATTCCATGGTATAAAAATTAAAAACCTGTTACAAAAATATGTTATGTGAAGATAAAGAAAATGATAGTATAGTACTCTGAGGTCGTTTACGCATCTGAAGATTATTGATATTCGACGTTAAAAATTCAGAATTGTAAGATCGTTAAAATTAAATAATAACAATTAATAGTTTCAAATGTATGACGATCAAGAAAAGAGACCCAGTCTGTTATTGACTGTGACTACTTTGTCTGCTTTATCTTCAGATCGAAGTAGAAAACGATTTTAGCAGCCTCTACGAAAATCATTTACAATTTACGAAATGTGATATGGAGGGTCTATCTTCGAATTGCAGTTACGTCGACTTTATATTTTTAAAATAATAATAATAATAATAATAATAATAATAATAACTACCATTTTATTTTTTTCATAACAGTCGAAAATAAATCAGTCATTGTACATATACTATCATCTGTCACGCTCTATTGCAACTCTTCTCTGGGGTCGTTCCGTTGTTGTTCTTGTTGCTGTCGTCCTTGTTCTTTTAATTGTCGGTTTACCTTAGCATACACAACAGCGTGTTAGCGCTTCAGGCATGAAATTCGGCTGCGTACACGTTGCTCATATTTTCTATGGCAAAAATTACCCTGTCTTACACGTGTGAGCTGTATTTAAGTGATTTTGTTTTCTTCTGCCGTCTAAATATGCAGTTTTGTTTTCACAATGACAATTGTACATTTTCGGGTATTTTCCATTGTTTTGGTGGAGGGGGAGGGAGGAGTATGAGAGCCCCCGAATCCTATAGGGGTGGGTGGTTAATGTGTTTGAATTTTGTCAAATACCAGAAGTCAAAAATTCATTTAATTAACCAATCATAGTTAACATCATTCGGAACTTCAAGGTCAATCCTATCGATCATACCTCGTATATTAGCGCTCTAGTGCTTACCATTTTTTGCAACTTTTCGGTCAATCATATGGTCAGTCCTATCGTAGAAATTACCAGGGTGGTCCGAATAGATTGCGGTTTCTTATTTGCAAAGAAATTTCAGGTGACAAGGTAGATACGTGTGAGACATATATGTCTCGCAGAAATAGTTGAGGTGATCCGAATGATCTATCATGGATGTGAGCGAACCTAGTTCGAATGTGTCGCTTTGTGTAATACATTCGAGGTACTATTTACCTAAAGGGAAGGCCTGAGAATGATGAAGGCTCCCCCATAAAACGCCTCAAGTGTGTCACTGAGGCAGAATATTCCAATATATTCTGGATTGGAGATACTTTGTAAGTATTGCGTGTTTGGATATGTGATAAAAACCAGCAGACATATCAGTCTGACAGTTAATTAATTGAATGTGATCACTTTTAATGTCAAACATGTTTACGAACAACAAGTTATGTTTATTTAGTATATGAGTAATTAATTTTACACACACACACACACACACACACACACACACATATATATATATATATATATATATATATATATATATATATATATATATATATATATATAGAGAGAGAGAGAGAGAGAGAGAGAGAGAGAGAGAGAGAGAGAGAATTATAAATATACACCAAGCGGAATGGGCTATCCCTCAATTCCTATAGTAGGCAGAATTAATATTTTAATACAAATAATACTGTCATACCGGTTAGAGAATTTTTAATTCGTACTCTATGGAGATTCGAACCCAGGATGCGGGTAAACGGCACCCATTTCCTTGCCTGCGCACATCAGACCATCCATAATCCCTCACGACTAAGCACACATCACCTAAAAATGATGTTACTCAATCAGTGTTATATGCACTCGTGTGTAGCAGACACAATCGCATGACGACTTAGTAATTAATGCTCATGTATCTACACAGTCATTCCGGATTCCTATGAAACAAATCAAGGTATATATAATTAATTATAAAGAATTATAAATACACACACACACACACACACACACACACACATATATATCCGTCAATTTACTGAATGTCACACGCTAAAGCTTTCAAAATGATGCAGGTTAATCTCGCTTATCCTTCTTATGTACTTTGCATTTGACGTGTTTTCTTTATTTTCATTTACAATTCCACAAAAAACGTTCTACTCGTCCTCGGGTGGAATCGTCAATCATTTGGCCCACAACAGATATTTTAATGGGCCTGGGTAAATCGCGATGCTCATAGACTCCCAGTGTTCGAGTGGTTGATAAAGAGTATGTGCGTAGACTCCCAGTGTTCTAGAAGTTGATAAAGAGTATGTCCATAGACTCCCAGTGTTCGAGTGGTTGATAAAGAGTGTGTCCATAGACTTTCAGTGTTCGAATGGTTGATAAAGAGTATGTCCATAGACTCCCAGTGTTCTAGTGGTTGATAAAGAGTATGTGCGTAGACTCCCAGTGTTCTAGTAGTTGATAAAGAGTGTGTCCATAGACTCCCAGTGTTCTAGTGGTTGATAAAGAGTGTGTCCATAGACTCCCAGTGTTCGAGTGGTTGATAAAGAGTGTGTCCATAGACTCCCAGTGTTCGAGTGGTTGATAAAGAGTGTGTCCATAGACTTCCAGTGTTCGAGTGGTTGATAAAGGGTATGTCCATAGACTCCCAGTGTTCGAGTGGTTGATAAAGAGTATGTCCATAGACTCCCAGTGTTCGAGTGGTTGATAAAGAGTATGTCCATAGACTCCCAGTGTTCGAATGGTTGATAAAGAGTATGTCCATAGACTCCCAGTGTTCGAGTGGTTGATAAAGAGTATGTCCATAGACTCCCAGTGTTCGAGTGGTTGATAAAGAGTGTGTCCATAGACTCCCAGTGTTCGAGTGGTTGATAAAGAGTGTGTCCATAGACTCCCAGTGTTCGAGTGGTTGATAAAGAGTATGTCCATAGACTCCCAGTGTTCGAGTGGTTGATAAAGAGTGTGTCCATAGACTCCCAGTGTTCGAGTGGTTGATAAAGAGTGTGTCCATAGACTCCCAGTGTTCGAGTGGTTGATAAAGAGTATGTCCATAGACTCCCAGTGTTCGAGTGGTTGATAAAGAGTGTGTCCATAGACTCCCAGTGTTCGAGTGGTTGATAAAGAGTGTGTCCATAGACTCCCAGTGTTCGAGTGGTTGATAAAGAGTGTGTCCATAGACTCCCAGTGTTCGAGTGGTTGATAAAGAGTATGTCCTAGAGAGTGAATTAGTTTAGTTTAGTACGTATCACTCATGATGGTGATGATTACAATAATAATAATAATAATAATAATAATAATAATAATTTCAAATCTTGATATTGTAAAAAAAAGTCCAGCCATTTTTCAGAAATAACTTCGTTTCATATCTGTACAATCTGTTAATGGTAATTTTTATCTGAAGCATGTCGACAGAGATAAATAGGGCTGTTTGATATACTTAGAAACCAAAGTAAAAAAACATTGACATGGTGCAAAGTGCATAAATCTGCACTTTTAAATAAACTGACGTTGAAGCAGAGGTATCGGTTAAAAGTCAGTGACTCCTAAGTTTATGCACTTATTTAAAATTGAAGAGATTTTTTTTCTTGGAATAGTTGGCATACATGCTTCGACTGCAGTATTTAATGTGAGACTTTTTTATTATAACTATATCAATTGGTATATGTTACCATAGTAAGCTTCCAAGGTTTCTAACTATTTTATTTCCAAGGTTCTGAGCACAGAGGTGTGTATGCGATGAGTCCCACGTGCAATCGAATTGGTCAGCTGGCCACTGGATAGTTGTTATAAAGTTGCATGACTCTAATAAGATGTCCACATGTCAGAGATCGATCAATATTTGGAAATTTGAAATTTAACTGGACGGATGACCATTTTAATAGTAGGCTATCATTACATAAGAGCATCAGCCCTGACGTTTATATAACCCTGCACGTGTATGGTTAGAGACCAACATGGCATGTTATCTTCACAAAACATATCAAAATGAATGTAACCATAAGTACATTGTATTTCATTCAGTTGTGGGAAATTAGTACTTTAATGAGATAGTAAAATTTTAAATTAAACGTACATTGAACGTATCTTGAGGATGTTACGTTAGTGAGTTGCCATATTTTACCCATCTTGATCACGTGCCAACTGATCTTGATCTATGTGAACATGGCTATTGAAACCAGTTTGAATATGTGATCCCTATTAAAAGGTTATTGAAAAAGTTTGAATATGTTATCTCTTGTAATAGGCTATTGAAAAAAGTTTGAGTATGTGATCTTTTGTAATAGGCTATTGAAACAAGTTTGAATATGTGATCCCTTTTCAAAGGTTATTGAAAAAGTTTGAGCATGTGATCCAGTGTTAAAAAGAGCTATTGAAAAAATGTTGAATATGTGATCCCTTGTAAAGGGCAATTGACAAAGTTTGGACATGTGATCCCGTGTAAAAAAAAAGGGCTGATGAAATTTTTTGAATATGTGATCCATTATAAAGGACTATTGAAAAAGTTTGAATAAGTGATCCCTTTAAAGGACTATTGAAAACTTTTGAACATGTGATCCCTTATAAAAGACTATTGAAAAAGTTTGAACATGTGATCCCGTGTAAAAAAAGGGCTGATGAAAAATTTAGAATATGTGATCCCTTATAAAGGACTATTGAAAAAGTTTGAAAAAGTGATCCCTTTAAAGGACTATTGAAAAAGTTTGAATCCGCGATCCCTTTAAAGGACTACTGAAAATTTTTGAACATGTGATCCCTTATAAAAGACTATTGAAAAAGTTTGAATAAGTGTTCCCTTTAAAGGACGATTGAATAAGTTTGAATAAGTGATCAATTTAAAGGACTATTGAAAAAGTTTGAATAAGTGATTCCTTTAAAGGACTATTGAAAAAGTTTGAATAAGTGATCCCTTTAAAGGACGATTGAAAAAGTTTGAATAAGTGATCAATTTGAAGAACTATTAAAAAAGTTTGAATAAGTGATTCCTTTAAAGGACTATTGAAAAAGCTTGAATATGTGATCCCGTGTAAATGGCTATTGAAAACGTTTGAATAAGTGTTCCCTTTAAAGGACGATTGAAAAAGTTTGAATAAGTGATTCCTTTAAAGGACTATTGAAAAAGTTTGAATAAGTGATCCCTTTAAAGCACGATTGAATAAGTTTGAATAAGTGATCAATTTAAAAGACTACTGAAAAAGTTTGAATTAGTGATTCCTTTAAAGGACTATTGAATAAATTTGAATAAGTGATCAATTGAAAAGACTATTGAAAAATTTTGAATAAGTGATCCCTTTAAAGGACGATTGAATAAGTTTGAATAAGTGATCCATTTAAAGGACTATTGAAAAAGTTTGAAAAAGCGATTCCTTTAAAGGACGATTGAATAAGTTTGAATAAGCGATTCCTTTAAAGGACTATTGAAAAAGCTTGAATATGTGATCTCATGTAAATGGCTATTGAAAAAGTTTGAATAATATTTAACTTATTAGAACTCTGTGTATGGTTACAATCGCTTAACAAACCAATAAAACAACTTCTAATTTTATGATGTACCGTATTTACACCAGATACAGGACACACCTAATTGCGAACAGCGCAGACCCAGATCTACTGTAGCATAGTTTGCAGCAAAATGGGGGTACACCCTATGGTTTGAAAACCATTAGCGTCGATCCCGATCTGCATGCGTATTATAGGACGGCAGATCAGGATGTATGATATTCATAGGTAATGGCAATTGGAACAGTATCTTCTCTTTCCGATGATTGTCGCATAACTTTGATTCACTACAAGTAACACATGGATACCGTAACCATATTTCCCGAATTTTGAATGGTTTTGGTGTGTGTGTGTGTGTGTGTGTGTGTGTGTGTGTGAATTGGATTTTTAAAGTAGCTTCAAAACAATTTCAATCATATCGCTACGAAGTCTGCAGTGTGACAGTTTATAGTGATATCTTGCACTGGAGCATCATACCGCAGACATGTAGCATCATGTCACACCCAGTCAAATTATCCTGACACCAGGCCGACGAGTTTTAACACTAACGCCTTAATGCTGAGCGCCAAGCGAGGCATCCAGTACCACTTTTATAAGTCTTTGTTATGACTTGGCCGGGGTTCGGACCCGCTACCTCTCACATACGAGGCGGACCTCTAGTCACTTCGGCCTCCGTAGTGGTCGGAATGGTTTTGGCGGACGAGCATTCAGCTAGATAATAATCCTCTAAAAAATAGTACTGAAATATAACAGACGTTTCAAACAGCGATGAAATACCTGCACTTTTAATTTTGAATGATATACCTGCCAGTTTTAAAGGAAAAAAACAATATTTTAAAATATTTATCTGGTTTAATCCTTTGCTGCGCATCAATATTGTAGTCGAACTGCATGATTTGTGTGGGACATATTCATTAATTCTGTAATTTCACATCACTATCCAGTTTACCTTTTGCGCAAAAATAATCTTCTGTATAGGGGAAAATTTGTTGTGGACACTGGATGGATGTTGGATATAATTTGTTACACATTGCAGGGGATGAAATGGTTAGTTGCCATGGCAACCGAATCCTGCATTGAATGTCTAAAAGTCATTACAAAAATATTACACATTTTCAGTATTAATTTCAACTGACATTTCCTCTTTCTTGACCAAATAAGTCATGCTTTAACTTTTCTTAATTTATGATTAAGAAGACCAATATTTTCTAAAG
Source organism: Sinohyriopsis cumingii (assembly GCA_028554795.2). Classification (NCBI taxonomy): domain Eukaryota; kingdom Metazoa; phylum Mollusca; class Bivalvia; order Unionida; family Unionidae; genus Sinohyriopsis; species Sinohyriopsis cumingii. The sequence goes on along the minus strand of CM068826.1, from coordinate 145,063,115 downwards.
ATTTGACTTAAATTATTCGAGTTGCATGTACTATGGGCATGATAGGTATTTATTTTTTTTCAGTGAAGCTCCAAGACTGAACACTTAAAGTTTGGCCTGTATATTCTGTGTTTATATTTTCATTCATAAACTGAACTGGTCATACATTTAGAATATAAAGAACGTATTTTAGTATAACAAAATTTTAAAAAATATTATATACAAAACTGCCTAGTTACTATAGTAAGAGCGATACTATTAAGGTGTGTGTGCATATGTGTGTGTGTGTGTGTGTATGTATGGGCAGTAGAAGGTATCTCCTTTAGGGTTTGATTGAACACATAGGCTGTCTTACTAAAAATATTTTACCTGAACACTCAAGTTATAAACCAATTAATATTGAAGGATCTGCATATGTACATTGTTTACAAAGTGGCATGATTTTTAAAAAATGGCAATTCTGAAACGTAGTTAAACAACTACATTAGTATAATTTCTTTTTTAATCAAAGAACATTCTTTTTTTTCAAAAAAATAGGATGTCATCTTTTTGAAATAGAAGAACAAAGTTCCACTCGTACAAATATTTTATATTAAATAAAACATAATAAAATGTGAAAGTTATAGAACACAGAACAGACTAAAACAAGTATTTAAGTGATGTGGGCTGTGTGGGGAATGGGATGCTATATAAGGCAGTGTGAGGTCACTATGATCAAATTGAGCACAGTTTTTTCCTAACTAACTGGAGCACTGGGTGACAAATATTTGAAATCTTGAAGAGATTTGTAAGAAATATGATGAACTGCTAAATAAAGATTTAGTTTTGTTGAAAATGTCTTTAAAATATATGAAACAATCACAAAGATCAATGTCGGAATCACGCACAACTCAGAAATAACGCAAAGAACAAAGATGGTTCATTTGTCTTTCATTTCGCATTGTCGTTTTATAGACTAATAAGAGAATTAAGACAAGACATTATCAGATGATTAATCGGATATACTAGGCTCTTCGTTGCTATTAAACATAGTTTAATTATGGGGTAATTATGGAGAGGACGAATATCATCATTACTGATACATAAATAAATATCAGTAAACAGTTTACAATCAAGATAAGCATTCACAGAAAGAATATCGTATTTGGAGACAGTCAGTGCAAGTGAGAATGTATGTCTCTGAAATCATGACAGCTTCATCGTTTTCAGAATAATAACTATATTAAATACATTTCATTTAAAGTTGTATAAACATTTTTTTAAATTTATCTCATCACTGAAAATAACTCCATAAAGGCACATAGTTTGTATGTTTTCTTATAAAAAGCATTTAATTGGACCTAAAATATTGTAAATAAATAAATAAATAAGTAAATAATTAAATAAATAAATAAATAAATAAATAATATTTGCCTGTCTATAGGAAAAGCTGTTAAATAAAGCTAAGTTGAATATAACTTAATAATGATATCGTGAAATAATCACCGACAGTAACTTTATAGAATGAAGCTAAATAATTTCATAAATCATTTTATTTGCCTCAAACAATTTTAATGATTATATTGTTATTATGTGTCCTTTAGCATATGTGACAAAGAATAAAAAACATTGCTCACCCCCTTGACTCAATGACCGAATTATGTCATGCCTGCTGCAGAAATGACGTTTCTTAAATGCACAGATAAAGTCATTTTTAATTCTCAAACTTTCTAAATTGATTTGTGTAAGAGTACTTTTATGTATTGTATATTTTATCATATATTATGTATTATATTCCGTAAATTCAAAGCAACACATATTTCCTGCTTAGCAAAATCATGAAACTAGAACATAAAAAATAACGTGTCATATATACCTCATTGTATTTTTATATCATTGTAATATGGCTGTTGTCATTTTTAAGTAATTCAAAGACCAAGATCAAATTAATTTATTAATTTATATAATCTTTGTGTCATTTAATAGTGCAAACCAATTGTTTAACTTTTATCTTATTGTGATTTTATTTATGCTGGCAAAAGTTCTCGCATTTCGAAATCTGATAATCTGTCAACCATCCTATCCTCTCATTATCAATGCATTACCAAAATAAAATGTGGTAATAGAAACAGTAATTAGATATTGGTATTGACTGAAAACTTAAGGTTTTGCAAATCCTTGAAAATCTGTTAAAACAATAATCAGTATTGATTTGCACTTTCTAGTATCATGTAACGATATAAATGGTTTTTGCTATGTGGAGTAGTTGGTTTACTCAATGAGGAACTTACTGTCCTATCTCAACTTTCTTGCAAAATTCAACAAAATAAAACTTTATGTGACATTAAATAAAGTTTAAAAAGTATTTACACACATTTCTCTAAAGATAACTCCTCGATTTTACGTTGATAAACATACTCTATCGATTAGTGGAGTTGAGTAGAATTTTCCGTGCGATGTGACTAATGTATTTTGTTTGTTTCTAAAAACCGACGAATATATGAGGACTTCATTTGCATTCGTATTGCTTGGTATTGCCTTTTTCCTGAAATAACGGACCTAAACTTAAGCGGTGTACATATGTAAAGTTATATTTAGCACAGAGCTTTATTCCAAAGCTGGAAGTTTGCTCTTATAATTTCTCTGTTTTGATGATAATAATGGGCTGAACTGGTTCAACAAATGGCATATTCCAATCTGTATTATCAAAACAATCTTGCAACTGTAATATTCAAATCTTGATTTCACGTCGCAACCGCCGGATACAAAATAGTGGACACGATAATGCATTGAACAAATGTAGATTAAACATCGTAGTTAATTTAACCCTGCGATTATAGTACAATTCACATGGGTCATGTATGCACATTTACTCATTTTAATTTAAATTTAAATCATTCTTTTTAAATTTAACACTATTTTTCTGTCACCAAAGTCTATTCAATCCGGATTATTGAATGATCTACATCGTAACTGTCACCAAGAAACTTCCAGATGAAAATTAACTATCGCTATGGACATTTACAATGGTGACCATGTACTAAACTTGGGTCAAAATAAGAGCGCGTCGAGTGGAATCGTCACAATCGAGGGTAGTACGAATTTGTTTATCAATATGGGTAGCTTTCATTGTGACATCAGAGCGCGCGACATTCAATCCGCATTGTACCTGATCACACATTTAGGTTCATTTCGTCCAAAATGTCTACGCTCTTTTCAATTGATTTTGCCTTATGTACATCTCGGGGTGTCTAAATAATGACCTTTTAAAGAAATATGTATGTATACGAATCCAAATGAAGAGAATACTTGCCACTTAAAAGGTATGAAAAATCAGATTCATAACTATGACACCCATTAATGAAATAGTCGGTGTTGAATGCCTAAATTACCCGTGTGTCTTGTACTATAATCTAATGATTCGTTTCTTATTAACTTTTCTTGGTTCTTTTTTTTTTCAGCCGTATAAGTGATAGGTATGGGTGCATAGATTTTATTTTCGTAGTACTGGGTATCTTAATTGGATTTCTCAATAAAGGCGTTAAATCGGGTCATTGCACGGTTAAGAGTGTTGGAAGCAAAATATACATTGTGCAGTAAAGCGTTGCAAAGAAACCTGAAACGTTGCCATTGCTGCTGAGACGTCATCGAGTCGTTCTGTCATCGATGAAGTTATTATGACGTAACAACACGAGCTGGAAGGCACTTTAAAATGGCTAATATTTACATCTGAGGTGCCCTGCTGTTTTGACATGTTCTCTAAAAATCGGTTAAAAAATTCGAGATTATTACGTCATAATGTGCATGACGTAACAAATCGAGATTATGATATCATAATGTGCATGACGTCAACAAGACGATAGGTTTGCATATATGCAACTTAATGATTCATATAACATTCTCCGTAACTAATATATATAACGTTTTAAACATTTTTATGAAGTGGTATAGGGCCTCCAAATTTGGGCCATCTCTATTTCATTTCACGTCATGTTTTTCCACACAGGCCGTGTTTTGCCTCTCCATTACATAGCATTGAAAGCCGACACGGACCAGGTCGGTCAAGCTACCAATTCGAACGTCTTCGGCTCTTTGTGCGCGGCAAAATTACGGCTCAAATGTAAGTCACCAGAATCACTTTCAGAACAATTATACATTTGGTTCGCCTGAAACTTCTCCGCAAACAAATAAACCGCAACCTATTCGGACTATCTCAGCTATCTGTACGATTGGAAAGACGGTAGGATTGGCCTAGGTTCTAGAAGTTACGAATGAAATTTCTTTTTTAGTTCGATGCCTTTGCATTTTCTCGATAAATCTTTGTTTTGCATATAACTGAAGTATACGAAATGCAACTATCGGCATGCATTCAATGCATGCTCCGTAGGACTCACTTTGAAATTGCAAATGTCAGGCTACGTCCGCAGTCAGAATGTTCTCTGCCTTTTCCATCGCATGCTAGAAAAAGACAAAATCAGATGTAAATAATATCCTTTTACACTTTGATCTTCACGTCAAACCCGTAGTTCTTATTACGTCACAATAGCATCAATAACGTAAAGGTGACTAGATTACCGCCACGTCTCTTTCGGAGATTATAATTATTTTACTCGCATCGAAAATGGACGAGGACGTTCCAAATGGTTACATCTGATACCTTTTTCTAGCATGCGACTGAAAAGACTGAGGACGTTCCGACTGGGATAATGGCCTGGCAAACTGCCCTGTGATGTAGGGTAAACAAGACCATTGACAGTACAGATCGTGTGACCCCGGGATCTGACATGCTTTAAGTTGACATTTCAGTCTTTTTTGCGTTGAAATTTGTAGCAAAGAAAATTAGCAATTAGAGTGCTAGAATTGCTACACCAAAGCTTAAAATTGTTATATATTCCATTACATTTTGCAATGTCCTAAAAAGTGGGAGTAAAACTACAGCAGGAGTTACTGCTAGAAAATTGCAGATAACTTGTGGTGGCAGCTGCGTTTCGAAAGAGGCAAGAACATCATCTGGGGAGCAGTTTGATAACCTTGGGTCATTAGTGCCACTTCGAAAGTCATCGCTATACAAACGATAGTCAGGAAAGGACCTTGGGATTAAAGCGAAGTGAAAGGAGAACCAGGCGCCCCAAACTCAGGGCGCTAGACGGCGTGACGTTCCGTTGCATAATGAAAGCCAAGGCGGGCAGGTTGGGCCAGGCTATCGAAAATTTAACAGTTTCTGAAGATTCATGATAATGATCTCCTATTTTCGCGGAGAAAGGCGAAGTTATTCAACTCTCATCGGAAAAGGACAAGGTTGCTCATATTGCTAGACGCTGCCGAGCTGCTACCAGAATGGCGCTCTCGCTTGTCTCGAAAAGCCACTCAGAAACGTCTAGTTTTGTTTTTGTCTCCTTTTGCAAGCGATTTGCGAAAGTAACAGAAACTACAGATATTTGTAAGCTTTGATCCAGCAATCATTGTTATTGTCATTATTTTCATCTTTTTGCCAACATTCAAACACTGAACTTACTGAAATGACGATTCAGAATGAGGCTGAGTTACCCCCCCACCACCACCACCACCCCGTCTCCTCTCTCCAAGTTAAACGGTCTGTGCCTGCAGTTGCGTTGTTTACCTAACTGGAGAGAGTTTGAAACGGCTCTGTACATGTTGATTAAGTTCAATTAAATTTAAAAGAAAACAAATCATTCCATTTCACTCCTTTAAGGTACAAAAAAAAAACAACTAATTAGTTGTAAACAAACCTAACGTATTTATGACGTCATGTACATTATGATAATCTCAGCACTATCACGACTTTCTAAAGGTACGAGATCAAAACGTATACGTTTAATGTAAGCAAACCGATAATGTGCGTCGTTATTGTCGGGGTGGGGTGGGGGTTTATACCCCTCAGACCGATATCTGCAAATGCTTTACAGATAGCCTGTGCATGCTGATATTAACGCAGGTAAATACGGTAGATGATCGTCGTTTTCAGTCTCAGTGCTTACTCGCATAAATAGGAAATACGTGGGTCCTGTGACCCTCGTGACATTTAGGATCCTGTCCTTTATAATTATAACATAGAGAAGGATAAGTGCTGTTTACTACATGATATTGATATAAACATTTGATCGACATATACGTTCGTCAGCCATTGTTATTCGTTCGCATCTTTTGGACTGGATTAGGATTCAACAAGATGTTTGTAGCATATGTGAATATCGTGGGTAATTGACACTAAACGAATTTCTCGATAAGCTTTAACAAGCGTAGCTCTGTTTGCAAATTTGATATTACCATTGCAGTATTGTAGGAATAGTGGATTAATCATTATAATGTGTTAAACTCCAGCACAAATGGCTGTCAACACTTATACCTGTGGGGAAAATGTATATACCGGTACAACGGTTGCGGCACAGAGCTTGAAAACTTTATATTTATTTCAGAGTTGCATGTGTGATAGCAAAATTATTTAGAATTACTTGTCTTTGATTATATATATATATATATATATATATATATATATATATATATATATATATATATATATATATATATATATATATATATATATATATATATATATATATATATAGGGTGGCGAGACGGGATCTATTTGCGGGATCTAATAAGTTATATTGGGGTAATGTTAAATTAATATTTCAGTTGTTGCTTATTTTGATTTTGGCAATATTCTTCTTTTTATCTGCTTGCTATGGATAAACGTCGCTAACAAGATACAAATCATAGCACAACCTCGGCAGAAAAGGATTATTTCACTTGCATGATCCATTATTGATTCAGTTACCAAATTAGACTCCTCGTAGTCATGGTAACTGGTGAATAAGGGCAACACATATGGTCATTTGAAAGGTCCGAAACATATATCACTTTTCCAACAACCGGAGTTTCGGGATAGGATATGTTGATTCACATTCAAAATTATATTATATTATATTATATTATATTATATTATATTATATTATATTATATTATATTATATTATATTATATTATATTATATTATATTTATATTATATTATATTATATTATGCGATATATATATATATATATATATATATATATATATATATATATATATATATATATATATATATATATATATATATATACAGAGAGAGAGAGAGAGAGAGAGAGAGAGAGAGAGAGATAACAATGATAATAATAACAACGGTAATCAGTTCGCTTATGTTCAGCATTATTAAGTCACTCTTCAGCCTAATAATTATAGATAAATAATAAAGAAAATAGAAATATTAATAAAAACCACGGCAATTACTGAACATATGTGGAAAAAAGAACGAATAATCCCCGTTTGTGGTCGTTGATTTATACGAATTTGTCGAAGTAAAAATGATCCTGAGAGAAATGAAATAACCAGACAATTAGTTGATGCTATAACAAATTATACAGAGGTTTAACGTTCTGTGGTATTCTACTAGGAATCGAATAACATGATGTGACATTTCCTGTCATAACTACGATACTCACTGCATTGTGAGATATAGTCAATATATTGATGTGTATGAAATATCAGATCTCTAAAATCTTTCAAATTCGCCCTTGTCTTGATTGCATATTTGGTGGACAGAACATTTTGATGCAGTTCTAATTCATTTGCTGTAGTGTTTTTTTAACTTACTTTTGTCTCGCCTGCTAAGTATATGGATAACTTGTGTCTTCTTCTAACTATGATCTCTCTTATTAAATTGATTTGTCTGCAGAACAGGAGACAATACATTCTTTCAGTTACATATGTATCCACTTTTCGATTTCTTAATTCCTGAATTGATGATTTGGGAATTTTTGTGCAAGACGGAAGAAAGGAAGTTTGACTGAAGTATTGTTCAAATATTTATATTTAAAAATCTTTTTTGTTTATTATCTTTCTTAATGTTACCCTGGTCCTATTTGCATTTTCAATTTACTTTTCCTTTGAAGGAAACCAATACTGCTTAATATTGTATGCTGGTTGGTTTGAATAATAATAATAATAATAATAATAATAATAATAATAATAATAATGATTATTAGTAGTAGTAATAGTAGTAGTAGTGGTGGTGGTGGTGGTGTTGGTGGTGGTAGCAGTAGTAGTAATGGCAGCAGCAGTAGTATTACTAGCACAAGTAATAACTTTAATAGTAGTAGTGGTAATAGTAATAAAAACACATCGAAAATACAACGATATTTTTAATGGTGGGTGGGGTGTTGAACTCTTTTGTTTAATAATTTTTTTATCTTTCTAAGACAATGTAATATTTCTTTATAAGCTGGCTGTAGATGAAGCAGCATTGTACATGCAGAGGAGTTAAATGTGACATAGAGGTCAATCAATTAGGCAAAGGGGTTAATCTATTAGGCAAAGGGGTCAAAACATTACCCAAAATCGAGCAGATATTGCTCGCTATTCTTGAAATCAAACAGAGAATACAAAAAAACATAAATATTAATAATACATCTGATATTGTTCCATATGTCCACAATAAAAGCATAGTTTTCGAGATGGCCTGTTTATCTTGCTAAGATATGACAACAAATTGATGAGTTCCGGATGTTCATAATGAGTGTGATAGCACGCTTTGTTACACATTACAAATGTAAAACTTCGTCTGATAGGTTGAAAGTCGATCATAATGTATTAAATATTGTAAAGTACATGCTCTATTAGTAAAGTTTTGTCAAAGTGTTAATAATAATAAAAATAATCATCATCATCATCATCTATTGAAAACGTCCATTTGAATTATAAAACTAACAACAAATTTCACTTAAAACAAGATTACAATTATTTTTCAAATTCTCCTACATTTCAGGCAATAATAGATGGCAAACGAGATTTTTGAGTTTGTTATATTTTATAACATTTTATACTAATATAGTTGGCTACAGTGCCCAGATACGATTCACATCAATAAAGGTAAATTATTTGTCAGAGCATGTGTTTATATTTGATTTGGATGTAACCCCTGTCTTTTATTCATCTCTCATTCGGATGTGGAGCTGCCTTTTGCATGTCGAAAACCTTAAAGAGTAAACCGGCTATCTTTGCTTCGATTGAATTAAGACTATGGGTGTGTTTGATTTGTACAGTAAAACTCAAATTCGCCTCCGAAATACAACAGTTGTGCCCACGGGTGAGCTTTCCGGACACTAATGTACCATCCAAGTTTACAAAGGTTTACGAATTAAACACGCCATCATTAAACTGAAATAGCTAAATTGATATGTAAACAAACAAAAATATTGTACACATTTTAACCCCTAAACTCTACTTGTTCTGTTACCCCACCCACCCCACCCACCCACCCACAAAATACAAGAGATATACGATAAAGAAACATTTTATCGAGAAGGTAAGGAAGCGGTAAATTCTCACTGAGGGTATGGGGTGGACTTGAGATTGTTTACTTGGGAACGTGACCCCTCTCTATTACATTTACAAAGGATATTATACCCTGCCAGAAGATGTATAGTTGTACCATAGAGATATAACCCCCTTTTATTGAGTGCTCCTCCCCACCCCACCCCTACCCCTTTCTGGTAAATTCTAGCTACTCCCTAAAATAAAGGTATATACGAAAGGAAAAGCTTTTTCTGGTTTTTCCATATTTCTTATCCATTCTGTATGGGAATCATTTCAGAGTCCTGGAAATTTTCGAATGTCACTGAATTGATTTTTCTGTTCTCATGCACAAATTACATGGCCTAACCTGCTTCACTATGTTTCAGTAAGCGGCAATAATACTACTCTAGCCACTTGAAAACGAAAATCGATCAAACAATTAGCTTCACTTGCTTCAAGTAGTCGATGAGGGCAAATACATGTGACTACTCAAAAAAGATAAAGGAGGAATATTTTGGGTCTGCCGAATAATAACAAATGTAATAAATGTATATCGTAGATTGTCAAAAATATGTGAAGATATAATTAGTTGAATCTGAATTACTTCCAGGCTTGCCAGGAATTAACCGTAGCATCAATAGTTCTGACACTTTTGATAATAATAATAATAATAATAATAATAATAATAATAATAATAATAATGTATAATAATAATAATCATAATAATAATTTACAATAATAATGAGATGATCATAATAGTAATAGTAATTGTTATTATTATTATTGTTGTTGTTGTTGTTATTGTTAACAATAATAACAATAACAACACAAAGAATAAAAGTTTATTAAGGTTTGATATTTACCTGAGTGATCAAATTAATTTTTCGGTTCATTTTTCTGACATTTTCATTATCATTAATTATTGGCAAGTATCAAAGTTGAACAGAAGTCACGTATAAAGTATGTCTTCCACCAGAAAGGTATGCAGAACTCGTGTGTACTTTGTAAAAGAAAAGGAAAGGAAGAAAAAGAACACACATAGCCAACACAGAAAACTACTATTGTTCACTGTCATAATGTTTGAAATTGATAATCACGTGCACATCTGAACCAGAACATGCGTAATGATCATACATGACAATATTTAAAAACCCCTAGTGCGCCCCTTGGCAAAATAGCAAGCTATTTATACTCGATTTGTTTTGAAAATCTAGCCAAATAAGGAAGGCCTGTGTGTGTGTGTGTGTGTGTGTGTGTGTGTGTGTGTGTGTGTGTGTGTGTGTGTGTGTACATTCATTTCTGTTGTAATAAATACAGGACAATACAGTACGTTCTCTTCAGAACTTGACATACACTGCTTAGTATAAATCGATCGGCAGCTCTTTGAATGTCGTCGATGTCCCAAATTTGTGAAACTGGAGTATCCCTTAAGTATTTGTCAATAATATTATTATTTAAAGTGGTACAGAGGTATCTAAATTCCACCAGATACAGCATCTTACAGTGGGCTTAGTCCAAACCAAACCAGACAAAGCATCTTACAATAGGTTTAGTCCGAACCAAATTGACAAAGCATCTTACAGCGTGCTTAGTCCGAAGAAAACCAGATAAAGCATATTACAGCGGGCTTAGTCCAAACCAATCCAGACAAATCACCTTACAACGGGCTAGTCCAAACCAAACTAGATAAAGTATATTACAGGCTCAGCGGGCTTAGTCCAAACCAAACCAGACAAACCACCTTACAACGGGCTTAGTCCAAACCAAACCAGATAAAGCATATTACAGCGGACTTATTCCAGACCAAACCAGACAAATCACCTTACAGCGGGCTAAGTCCAAACAAAACCAGATAAAGCATATTACAGTGGCCTTAGCCCAAACCAAACCAGACAAACCACCTTACAACGGGCTTAGTCCGAACCAAATCATACAAAGCATCTTGCAGCGGTCTTAGTCCGAACAAAACCAGACAAAGCATCTTACAACGGGCTTAGTCCAAACCAAACCAGATAAAGCATATTACAGCGGGCTTAGTCCAAACCAAATCAGACAAACCACCTTAAAACGGGCTTAGTCCAAATAAAACCAGATAAAGCATATTACAGCGGGCTTAGTCCAGACCAAACCAGACAAACCACCTTACAACGGGCTTAGTCCAAATAAAACCAGATAAAGCATATTACAGCGGGCTTAGTCCACATCAAACCAGACAAACCACCTGACAATGGGCCGAGTCCAAACAAAACCATATAAAGCATATTACAGCGGGCTTAGTCCAAACCAATCCAGACAAAGCACCTTACAACAGACTTAGTCCAAACCAAACCAGATAACCCATCTTACACTGGGCTTATCCAAACTAATCCAGACATGTTGTGCATAAACTTGTAATTGAAGTAGTTGTTTAAATATTGGAGCAAATTTTAACACCGTGAAACATGCCATTTATGTCGTTGGCATTTGGATCATTTTTTTTCTCTGCATTATATTGAAATCCAAGCCAATTGAAACAATTGGTCTGTGTATTAGATAGCTGTTTCTTTAATGCCCATGATGAACGCCATTGTTTTCACAAATATTACATATAGAAAATTAGGGGCCTACATTTAGCTTTAACAAAGTGTTTTTGTTTTCATTTTGTATACAATGGTTGCGTTTGAGTGGAAACAAAATTTACCCTTAAATTTTATTATAAGCAATGTATATAGCGCACCTAACTAACTAACGTAATATCTATTTATTTCTGTTGTTTTTCTTCACTATGCAGCTCTGATTTCTTCCGACACCGACCGTTTGTTGTGATTGGCTGACATAATGCCACTGCCAAAAAGCCAGAAGTATTCTACATGTTCTTTAAGTAGTTCGATGAGACGTAGAAAAGCGAACGGCTTTAATTGTTTGTAAATAAGACAAGCATCCGATTCTAATCAGTGAAAATTCATTTCAATTGCAAAACTGTATCAAAATTTGAAACTGTTTCAAATAAAAACTTTTGAAGAAAAAACATTCAGATCATCTTATATACTGACGTGAACGGTTGAGAACATTTTTACATTCATCTAGTTCGTACATTTTAATGCAGTTTGCTGACGATTCAGTTGTCATCGTTGTTATCAGCACGTAATTTATGGAAAATGAGTAATTAATATACAGTCTCAACTTTTGGGGGTTGGTGTTATTTTTTGTTTGTTTGTTTCAGAATTGACCACCTTATGTAAGTCCAGCCTTCATATATACTGACTACATCAAACTCTGTTTTAAGTTCGTTGGTTTTTCCCTTTTTTTGATATTGTTTTTATGGGTGGGGATCGTCTTTTACTGGGCAAATTCTACCTATTTCTACACACAATTAAAAATTTCTTATGTGCGAGTTTATAAAATTTTGCAATTGCAACCCTCCAGAACCCCCTCCCCAACAAAACAGCTTGTCGGTTTATATTACATAGACATACATAATTACGCACAAATATACCAACCAAACAGAAGAGAACTTTATTGATTTTTGACGTTTGCAAAACGGCACATAATCAAATCAATGTAATGCATAATGCATATACATTACATATTGCATGTACAATACATAATGCATATGCAAAACATTGTTGCATAAATGAATGAATAACTGAATACATAATGCCGATGGGAAATCCGTGTACATATAAATACTTTGGAGAGAGAGAGAGAGAGAGAGAGAGAGAACTAAACAGCAGTAAGTACAAAATTACCAATCTAACCACCTACTACTGACTTACAGACCGACTGCACGTCCTACCTACCATATCTACCAACAAATGATCACGTGCAAGTAAGAAAGTAAACAAAGTAATAATATTCCGACAACGCTGTATCAGGCACATTCTGACGGCAAATACAAAACTATACAGACTCTTTATACAAACATTGTTTCTACTACTAGTCTATATTTTCGATATAGGATTTACATTTTTCTACACACTTGACTCAAAGTTGACGAATACAATTTGTCTGTGACACTTTTTAAACTCTTGATTGCCCTGAAGTATTCTTCGTTTTGTATATTATCTGTCGTTAATATAGCGGCTCATAACGTTTTAATATATACAGGTTTCGCTTTGCCATCAATGGAACATAGCTTTTGGTTCTAAAGTACACGCAATTTCAGTACAAAAATGCTTATTTTGCAAAAAAAATTGCATACAAATTCTGTAGTGTTATTTTGTATTTTAACAAGCATTGCAATGTACGACATGGTGAACTGTTATCATGGATGAAGGTGTGTACATCCGGATGTGTGAGAATGAGGAAATATTCAAACCACTTCGCGTAGTTAAATTCATTTCGTTTTCATCCTATCATTTTGCTGTGTCACATTGCACAGCCAAGGTTAACATGATGCGAAAAATCAATGCCGAAGGCAGTCAAAATATGGAATTGACATCCATTCACCATATGTTTTCATTGTTCTGGGTCGGTATCACGTTTGAACTAGAGCTGTTAAATTTGATGTAAATTGCTTTCCTGCACTTCAATAATCACGACTGCGCCAGTCATTATTTGTTTGGACCATTTCAACTGTCACATTTCCAGTACTGAAAACATATCGTAAGATTAAAAACCAAAACCAAAACACGAAAAACAACTATATCAAAGTCATCGCTAAATAAATTGTACACAGTACTCGCAAGTATTTAATACGCTATCATCTAGAAAGGACTAAATTTGGCCAAAACAATCCAATTAAGAAATAGAAAGGGAAATAACTTTCGGCATGCAAAAGAGATCGGAAGATAAAAGGTTCCCGAGATGTCATTTTGGAGGATAAGAAGACGGTCAAATATTTCTGCGCTCTTCAAGCTGAGGGGGCGGGACGAGTTCTGGGGTTTTTTTTTTACGCTTTTTAGTGATACCCTTTTATATGGTCTGATGCAATATCAAAATGTAAGTAAATAAAAACAACGTTAATATTGATGTGGCCTTGTTTTCATTTATTTCAGAATTTTAAACGATACAATGGCGACAGGGAATGAATCCGCGACAACAGTCGAATCGAGAACTTCTCACATATTGTTAGAGCAATTAAATGACAAAAAGACTGTACTGTATATTCCAATTTTTGTCTTCCTGCTTGCTGTAATGATTGTGGGACTCGTTGGAAATTGTTTGGTTCTTTATGTGTACTCCAAAAAGTTCAGGAGAACGTCATCGAATTACTTCATTCTTACCATGGCAGTATTTGACCTTCTGGCTTGTGTCATTGGTCTTCCGACTGAAATATACGACGTGACCCACACCTATACATTCTTCAGTTCTGTGCTTTGCAAGGTTCTGCGTTATACGGAGTCAGTGACTGTCTATGGCTCTGTAATAATTCTTCTTGAGATTGGCATCGACCGTTATTTCAAAATATGTCGGCCGCTTATGATGATGGAAATTAGAACTATCAAGATACTCTGCATCATTGCAGGAGTTGTCGCTCTTCTGATTGCTATTCCAGCGGTGATTCTGTTTGGAATTTCAGAGACCGAAACGCATATGGACGGAATATTTGGTGCTGACTGTTCAATAGAAGAAAGCTACAGGAAAGGAACTTTTTCAAAGGTTTACTACTTCATTCTTTGCGGTGTCTTCATCTTCAGTGTGATTTTGTTGACTTCAATTTACATCCGAATTTGGATTGAAATCAGGAAGCGAAAGAGCATGGTTATTGGGGACTACATCGCCAAACGGGGTTGCAAATTTGAAATGAATTCCGATCCAATACACCCAGTTGTGCCGACCAAACGTGATACTGTTCTGTCAAGCGAAAGCGATGATGATTCAGCGGGAAACAGGATGATAAACGGGAAAGGAACTACAAAAAGGCCAAAATTGGAAAGCATAGCGGAAGCTGTTCATAGATTTCGAGTCAGCAAAACGACCGTCATGCTCTTTATCGTTACAGTCGTTTTTGTCGTCAGCTACATGCCCGTTATCGTTATTATGGCAATTCGATCAATAATTAAAGACATTGAAAAGAGACAGACGGATGCAGAAGACGTGATTGGAAAGCTATTTTCAAAGTTTTACTTTCTAAACAATGCTACAAACCCAATCATATATAGCTTTCTGAACGTTACTTTTAGGAGACACAGCTTTAAGCTGCTGAAACAACTATTCTCGTGCAAGATTGGTATCAACGCGAGATCTGGATTCAAAACAAGCTCTTTGAAAAGTAACAGAAGTAGTAGAAGTAATAAAGATGTTGATGCTGTGTAATGATTGACAATGCATGGAAACGGTATTCAATAGACAATGTATGGAAACGGTATTCAATAGACAATGTATGGAAACGGTATTCAATAGACAATGTATGGAAACGGTATTCAATAGACAATGCATGGAAACGGTATTCAATAAACGTTTGATAGGAATCCTATTGTACAGAATTCGTGAGTCATTACAATATGTGCCCGCCAATAAAATTATATACTGTATATCTTTGAGTTGTATGACAAAAAATGTCCCTATGGGCCTTTTCAATAACCTAATTATCTCCCTCTCGTATAAGGTATATACTACATCCGGTATATTAAGCCGCTGGACAAGAAGATAAATGCTATGGTTAATAACGAAGAGTCTTTGCCTAGTATTTTGTATTTAGTTATGTTAATCATGACGCATGAGTGATTTCTAGCCCCTCTCACATCATACAATTGCAATGGGGTAAAGGACTAGGGAACTACATGTTTATACTACTATGTAGAAAAATTACGGTCTCGTCACTATTAGAAAATAATTACTAGACCGAAACAGGAGAACAATGACAACACATACTTTTATAGACTATTATAATTTACACTCTTTTTTTGTACGCAAAAAACACCAAAGTATATAAAAAATGTGGTGCCAATTAAAATATATAAAGTGGTTATTCCTAACATAAACAGAATATTACATGATTAAAACAATATAGCATACATATATAACATACACAGTACAATAGATTCATCTTTGGTCAGGATTACTAAAAGTTAGGGACCCTGATACAGACACCAGTCGTAAGACCTAGTGTCTGAGGAAGGAAGTATATGTCATAAATAAATATACCAGGAAGGAAAACAAAGGGACCAGCTCCAGGGACATTGTCAGTACGACACATCGTAAAATAATAATATGGAAATAGCAATGAGTAACCCATGAACAAGAATAATAAATACTTTGTTTCTTCAAAATTCTTTTTGATTTGTTGCAGGAAAACAAAAACCAACACTTTGGGGGATACAGAAACTCGTTAATGCCTTTAAAGTGCCAAGAAAAAAAACAGGATACAGCTTGCCGTTAGCAAAATAATTGTGATACACGGTCCAGCTTGTGAGGAACGTGATAAGTAGATTATAGATAGGTATGACAAAAACAACGTAATGAAAAAATTAAACGCAATGGAAATGAAATAAACAATGGAAATTATTTCTTTTTAATTTTTTTCATTGAAAAATTAAAAAGAAGTTTTCAATCATCAGATGCATGCATATCTGTTTGAATCGTACAACAGAAAATGGAATTCATTTTTAAAACTGACGATAATAATTGGATGAAAAGTGCCCTTTTGAGAAAGTATGCAATTGTCGTTAGCAAATGGAAACTATCACATTAAATAATGTTGATTGCCGAATTTATGGATAGTATAAAGCTTTAACACAATGGAAATAAAGTACACAGTGAAAGTTATTTATTTTAGTTTTAAGTGATTTGTTTGATTAAGGAAAGTTAACGGGAATATTTCATCATCAGGTGAATATTCTAAGCGTTTTGCATAATATAGAACATCATCATGAATGAAGGTTCATAACTGACTTTCTTAAATAAAATGCTACTTTCAACATTCAGCTTAACTGTAGTTGTTTTGTTTTTGTTTTTATATATTCGTGTTGTTATTGTTGTTGATTTGCCAAGGAATTGTGTTCACTATTTTACTATTTCTAAATTATCTTCTTCGACATTTTAAAAAAAAGATCAGTTATAAGTATCTGCACAGGTTATCCACATATCCACTGATATATGATTTTATTCATTGTTCCTAACAATAATTCGTTAATTACTTTATCGCGCATTTATTTAGGACGTTTAATTTGAAAGTTAGCCCATGACGCGAAATATAATTTCATTCACTTCGTTTTGTTTTGTAATGAGTGAATGTCGACCAGTTGCAATACCTACCGGAAATGCTTCTAGCGCAACCTCCATACACGAAAGAGCTCGAAAAGAAAGGGCAGATAATGAGGTTACCGAAACAGGCTATAGACACATTAATGAAATTTAAACACTTCTTTATCGTTAAACAAAATCTTGTTTAATGGTCATGGTGTACAGATTATTGCTATAAAAATTAATAGTGTACATATTATTGCCGTAAAATTAATACTGTACATATTATTGCATTAAAAAATAAATGTGCACAGATTATTGCCGTAAAATTAATAGTGTACATATTATTGCCGTAAAATTAATACTGTACATAGTATTGCATTAAAATATAAATTTGTACAGATTATTGCCGTAAAATTAATAGTGTACATATTATTGCCGTAAAATTAATAATGTACATATTATTGCATTAAGGGGGCGCTCACCAGATAATATGTACTTTTGAGATAGTGACGTATGTAAGGTGAAGTAGTTCGCATTTAAAACATGCACAATGGAGAGAATGTTGGCATACCTCTATGCTACATTAATGTAATGTGGATGATATTTCTTTTGGATATTGTACTTTTGGAAATTTTACATGATTTAAGCACACTGCTAAAGCAGCAGGGTGGGCGAACAGACCAAGGAGCATTTTCCAAAATAAACCCTCCACGAAAATTCCGTTCGAAGAAAGGGCTGATTTTGCAAAATAAACGCTTCCACGATGATTAAAAATCGTGAAAGAATATAAAAACAACCTTAGGACTGACCCTCCCTGCTGCTGTCGTATTATCGAAATATTTTATCGAGGCCGATTCGTAAATTTGTTTATCATTATGAATTAAAATTATTGATATATTAATATTGATGGATGTTGGAGAAGCATGTACTATTAGATTAGCACGAGAGCGATTAGAATCAATAAAGAAATATATTCCACTAAGAAATTCTGACAAACAAAAGATAAAATCAAGAAGTGAAGCAATGGAAGATTTCGCGGAGTCATCTGAGTTATTATTTAAACCTGTAACTGAAGCTACTAAAAAAGCTGCTGAAAAAGTTACGGAGACTACTGAACAAGTTCTACTGGGAGATATTAAAGATCCCGAAGAAAGAAAAAGAGGTATTCTTCCAGTGTTAAAAAAACTGCGTCAAGGGCTAAAAAAATAAAAGGAATTTTACGAGATCTTCCAACTGATATAGCTATGACTCGAGATATTATTGATAGTTATCGACAACTTCAACCTCAACCTCAGGCTCCACCTCCACCTGGACCTCCACCTGGACCTTTATTTCCATATCAAACTGAAGTTCAAACTCAAACTACACCTCAACAACCTAAAAAACGTAAACTTGCTTACGACGATTATTTTACTGCCACAGCTATAAATAGGATAGCGTTTCATCCACTTAATGATCTTGAAGATTTTCGTAAACTTGGTGTTTTTGCTTATGAAAGTTTTTCACGTAAAAATGATTACTTAAAAACTGATGTTAAGGTTGCTAGTAGTGAACAATGGGCTGATTGGATATACAAAGCAAGGCTAGGTGTTTCTCGAATAACTAATAAAAGTACTGATGATTATCGTGCTTTTTCTAATGGATTTAGAGCACAAAAAAGAATCGATCAAGCGAGAAGAAGAAAAGAGAGAAATTGCTGAAGAAAAGGAAATAAAATAGATGGAAAAAGAAAAAGGAAAGGACAGAAAAAGATGGAAAAAAAAGAAGAAAAGGAAAGAAAAAAAACGGAAAAAGAAAGAAAAAAGATGGAAAAGGAAGAAGAAAAACAAAGAAAAAAGATGGGAAGGGAAAAAAGGAAAGATAGACCAAAACCAGACCAAAAAAGCTTGTTAGAAGAAATTGAGCAAGCAGATGAGCAAGTAGTAAAAGAGTATTACAGAATACATAAAACAGATGTACCTACAGGAATAGATCCATATTTAGAAAAAAATATGATCCAGGATCAGAAGAAACAGCTTCTGCAGCATATAAATCGAAACCATCTCCTTCTGATATACTTAGAACAAATGCTATTAATGATTTTAAAGCGAAAAAAAAAGCAATTGAGATTGCTGCACATAATTATAAACTAAAAGAATTTTATCTGAAACCAGAATATGCTAACACAATAGGTGCAGAAAGGTGGATTCCAGCAATATATTTTGCTTCTAAATCAAAAAGTATTGATTTAGATGATCCGGGTTTTAAAAAATTTGTAAATGAAGTATTCGAAGAAAGAGCAAAACGACCTCAACCATCTCGAAGACGATCTGATGAGATGCCGCAATTTTTCACATCATCACATTATGATAAACCTAAACGAACAAGTCTACCAGTTTTACCAGAATCATCACCACGAGTTAAAATACCACAATTTTTAAGATCATCATATGGTGATGAACCTGAACGAGTAAGTCTACCGCCCTTTACTGATGTTTCACCACCGGAGTATCCTTCAGTTTTTTCATCACCGGAATCTTCAAATAATGGTGCTACTGGTAGTGGTTTTGGAAATAATTCTATTCGTCCCGTCAACGTTGTCAACGATGTATCACAATTAGAAATTCTTACTGGGGGAAAACGAGCTGGAAATAACTCATCGGAAATAATTAATGAAGCAACTGATATCTGTAGAAGATTATTTAGCGGCGGCATCATGGATATTAGTGTTTACCGTGATCTCATCGATGAAATCATTGACGATTACAGCGACTAATTGTTAAAGATAAACAATTAAATAAAATGATCGTACACAAAAATCACCGCAGACCTATGCCTGTTCGGGTGATAAACTCGCGGTTACCAGTGTACGTGGTTACTTAAAGGAGACTAGAAATCAAAATTTTCCTTTTACGTATGTAATTCTCTACAGATTTTAATTCGACTGCAATGTTTATAAATGAAACATCGTAAGCGGGTAGTGATTATATTGCGTGGAAGATACCACGATTCCGTAAATTGCCGAGTTTTTCCGAGTTTTAATGAGACGACAGATCACGTGGTACCGTGACGCTATACTAGCGAGTCCTCGAATACAAACATAAACATTGGCGAGCGAGGCAGACAGGAGACCACATTTGGGTTGCACATTCAAAAGTTGAATCTGCAGTCTGATATAATAGTTTATGTACTGTACTGATAAGTACTAAAAGAAATTTGTTAGGCACAGGCCCCGGGCTGGTGACTTAAATAAACTAAAGTCCTGAATGAAATTCCACAAGCCCGGACAGTTCATACCTGTCAACTCTCAAGCCGGGAGAAAAACCTCCCGATTTTGGGGGTATTTCCTCATCTACATCCCGATCTCGTAATATCTCTCAATTTTGCGTAGCGAAGTCCCGATTATTACATTATGTCTGTCAATTTTCATTTGTCAGAAGAAAAAACCCAACCCCAAACCATTTTTAAATATAACGTATGCAATCCACAGTCTAAACTGCCACACTGCTGACATCGTAGCGATATGACTGAAAAATTGTTAAAGCTACGTTAAAAATTCAAATCACACGCACACACGTCTAAACCCGGCACTGGACGAAATAATTAATATCATACAACAGTTTTTTTTCTTTTTTTTTTCTTCTTCAGTAAATAGAACGTGAAGATTAAACATTATTCAAGTAAATTTCAGATTTTTTAAACAACTACAACAGTACTATAGTAAAAAAAAATAATTAAAAGAATAAAATTGTCACCAATTAGCTTAATGAATGATCACGTTGAAATTTTCTCTGCGAACAAAATCGCATCTCCATTTCCGCCAAAGAAACTCGGCCAGTTAACACCTGACATTCCTCTACCGTATATGAAAAGTTTAATTACCATGATTAAATTACAAGGAATAAAACAAAATATACCATGCAGTATATGTGGCCCTAAAGAACTAATTCTGAATAAATATTTTAATCAGCAAACAGTGTTACATGCATTAAGACTTAAACCTAAGAAAATAAGGTGGGGCATAAAACTTGAGAAAAACAGTTGCCAGATGTACGGTAACTTGTGACTGCAGATTTGAACTGTTAAAATGAAGTCCATGGCATCGTAAGTAACAACAAAATAGGCATCGTTTATTTGGTAATCAATTGCTGGTGCTTATACATACACACACTGTCGAACATGGTTTCTTGGAAGTATGTCCGAAGGGCAGTCCTTTTCACAAGATCAATGTAAGGATAAGGATTCTGTTCATTAGTCACACAGGCTTTATTGTTTGCGTACTTAAATCAAAACTTTAGCTATTTTGCAATTTAGCCAGAACTGACCAGAGTGTGCAAAAGGGGCTTGTCATGGGGGAATAATAAGGCGTATCACAGCGAGAAAAGGCACGTCAAATGGGCGGTCGCACATTGGGGCAGGGGGGGGGGGTCAATAGTCCCTCCCCCGTTCTATTGTCAGACAGTTAATGTGAAACTTTGACCTTTTTTTTAATCGCTCCTTTTTAAACTGCCCAAGGAATAGTTTTATATCAGTTCCAATTAATACAGATTACCGTTTATGCATACTACAGTATACAATGCATTTTTTTTTTAAATTTAATTTTTATAAGATTACTGAAAATTGTGTTTTCTTGAAACACGACAGGTTTAGAATCTTATTTTTAGCAAAGCTTCGATTTGATTAAAATCAAATCTAAATTTCACCTACGACAGTGGTGATTTGATTTAGATTGTGCCGTGTTAAGGCATGTATGTCAACATCTTGAAAATACATTTACTCATTTCACCAGCGCGATCAAAGTTTCCTCAGGCAAACACTTTTTGTTTCGACAAGCCTGACGGGCACCTCACTTTGAATACAGGATGGGCCGGAACTAAAACCAGAAGGGGCCCAGGGTGTCGGGCTATCAGATTTGTTTTTAGCACTGCTAAAGATATGTGGATTGATTGTTGCATTTTGTGGTCACTTACTCGTCCTTCTGCCCATTTTCGTAACTCACACGTTTAACGCTTTTCCCACGATTTAAAATGTTCAAAGGTATGTCTGGAACAGCGCCAACTTTTAGTCTAGGCCTAGCATTTGCGTATCTTTGAGCTGCTATTTTTTCATGATCCCTCTCGTAACATTCCTTTGAGAAATGTAACGTGCACATAGTGCTGTATGGTGTTGCTTTGAAATCGACTCGTTTGTAATAATGTACCCATTCTTTCATGATGCCTTTATCTTTCGGAAAAGAAAAAAAAATATGTTCACAGGCTTTTCTTAATGTTCTATTACACACGTAAGCAACGCAAAACGGTATTGTCTTTTACTCTGGCAACTCCCACTTGGGTTGCTGGAGTCGCTACTATGACGTCACATCCCGAAAGTAACCGAATAGGCGCGGAAATTTTGCATACGAGGTCACGGAAATTCAGCTCCTAGAAGATAGGCCAATATTTAAATATTGGCATTCCAGTCGCAGATGATACTTCAGAATAAGGTTTTCTGCTATAGTACTTTTATTATTATTCTATATTTCCATTGGTTTCTGGTCTCCTTTAAGGAGATGGATTTGGTAATACTATTAAAGGTTTTGTTACAAGAATAGCTCCTAAGGCGGGACTTATTGTAAAACAGTTATCAATGAAAGCTATGGATTTTATTCGTGATAAAACCACTGATGCTATTGGTAGCGCTGCCAGTAAAGCGTTTAGCGCCGTCAAAGACAGGATATTAAATTTAGCACGCCGAAAACAACCGGTAAAAACTAACGCTGATGTCCCGGTCAGATTACCCAGCACCGCTTTGATGCCCAACAATGACAGCAAGGTAATAAATGATGCAGCAAATCAAAAACTAGCATCGTTGATAAATCAGGAGACAGAAAATCAAAAACTATCAAAGCTAATGAGAGAAGCTGAACGAATAAATACAAGTATAATACCAGGAAACGGTCTTCGACCCAGCTTTTGACATGGATGCATTAGTAGGTAAAGATGAACCAAAGAGAGATTATCAACATTATTCATATGATACAATTGAACCAAATAAGGATGGGCGAATTGAACTACGAGTTCAGGATACAAGTAGGTATTTTTTACCTCGTGAGGCATTTATCGAGATTACAGGTGAAATTGTAACAACAGCCGTTGTTAATAATGTTAATGTGCGATACGCAGCCGGTAACATAGTTGGTTTTGTTAATAATGGTATTATGGCATTATTTAAAAGTGCCATATATATGATTGATGGAAAAGAAATTGAATCAATTAATAATGATGTTGATGTTGCTACAACGATTATAGGCTTACCGAGGTATTCAGATGATTTTACTAGATCAGCTGGTCCAAGTATGATGTTTTACAAGGATAACACTAACCTTCCTAGCACATCACCATTTAATTACATACAAATGAATCACAATGCATCAGTTGTTGCCGCGCCTGGAACAGTACCTAGACCAGCTGGTTATTTTACATTGCCGTATGATCAAAATCTTAATCAGAATTTGGGATATATTACACGTAACAAAATGTTAAACGATGATAAAAGATTCTCATGTGCAATTCCATTATCTCACATTTTGGGATTTTGCAGAGATGTCAGAAAGGTTATTTTTGGAGCCAAACACACAATTATTCTTTATCGAAAAGGCAATAGCAATGATGCTATCTGGAAATTTGGTGCTGCTGATGCTAATGTAGTATTATCTAAACTTACATTATGGATGCCAGTAATGACTCCATCAATAGATGAAGAACAAAAATACTTTCTTTTATGAATCAAGGTGGTAAATCAGCGTTATCATGGTTAACAACAATTACTGATAGTATCCCTAGTAGGGTAAATGGCGATTTCACTTGGCATATATCATCACATCAAGGTGTTTCTGCGCCAAGACATATCTTTATCGCTCTTCAAAATACAGATTGATTAGATAATCAAAATCGAAGTCATATGATATTTGATAAACTTGGTGTTTCTGAAGTATCATTACGGATAAATGGACATCAAGAACCATCTGAAGAAATATGAATAGATTTTGAAAATAATTCAGTAGCACGTGTACATCATCGCTTGTTGAGTTACATGGGGCGAGATCAAAATAGTGATACTGGTTTGCAAATATCCCAACTGGATTTCACAACATTATACCCGATCTATTATTTTTCACTGGAACATTTTGATTTAATAAAACAGACCGTTATTGATATACATTTCAAATGTAGACTAAATAAACCAAATGCAGTTGATGAATTCAGAGCGGTTGCTGTTATACTTAGCGATAAATCTATGCTTCTTGAAGGTACTGGTGGCCGAATTAGAGTCAATGACGCCCCCGTGGAAAAAATGTGATCTAAATTTAGATCAATCGAGTTATTTATAAATAATGTCATACGAACATGTTAGTGTGACCCTAACTCCGGGTCAGATGAAAAAACTTCAATCAAACGCAGCAAAAACCTGCGGTGTAAAATTAACGTTAAAAAACAATCAAATTCATGGTGGTCCAAATAAATTATCGCTAACTAAAACTCAACAAAAACATTTTAATAAAGCTAAATCGGCAGATGTTGGGGTTCAAATTGATCTCTCCGCGGGCGCCATAAAAAACATGGTTAAGACAGGTGGTTTCTTTCCGCTGCTAGCTGCGTTGCCAGCGCTGTTAGCGGCAGCTGCTCCTGTCGCGGAAAAAGCAGCCGCGTTAGGTGCTGCCGGGTACGCTGGTAGCAAATTAGCACAAAAAATAACAGGAGGAAAATACGGAAAAAAAAGCACACGGCCTAAGATTGCCAGGAACACTTTCATGGTACGGAAAAGGCCTCCGACTGCCAGGAACACCGCCGCAGTGGTATCCTAAAATCAAATGATAACGCCGATGTCAAATTTTGATTTAACCGACGCTGCTAAAAAACTAAAAATAAAGTTCTTCGGAGGTGTATTTATGAGAGATCAGCTACCGGAGCATCCAAATAACACCGAGACGGGAATTATAAATCTCGATGACAGTATTGGTGCTGGCACGCACTGGGTTGCTTACGCGATTAATCCACGTGAAATTATCTACTTTGACTCGTACGGGCTAGCACCGCCGCGAGAATTTTTAAATTATGTGAAACAATTAAATGTCCCAACCTGGTATTCTACGTTACCGACGCAGACACTTGCTGATCCTCCTATATGTGGCCGTGAAGCAATTAATGTTCTTGCAGCGATATCCAAATCAGCTAAACCTTTTCATAAAATTGTTCACGAATATACTTCTGATAAATTAAATCAATCATTATTATAATGGTTGACATATACGGAAAAACTCTGTTATCGCGAATGTTAAAAAAACCCGTCGACGTGGATTTGTCGAAATATGCAACAAAGGACGACGTTAATAATCTTTTAGCGATATCAGGAATAGATCCTAAGAAGTTGTCATTTTTCAAGATCAACACGGAAAATTAAAAACAAGTAATATCAAATTAAATGACCTAATTCGACGAACCGAGTATAACGCTCACGTGGATGATTTTACTACACTTCCAAAAAAAAATATCAAAAAAACTGACGAAATTACTGATACAAAAATTGATGATGACACCGCAAGGATATTCGGAGAAAATATTAAAATCCGTGGTATCACTGAAAAAATAAATGAAATTAACAAAAAACTCGCTGACATCAATACCAGCATAGATCTGTTTAAAGGAACTGAATTATTAATTCCTGGAATTATTGGAAAAACTAACCTCGTTAAGATTCCAGCAGGAATAAATATAGACAATATTTTATTTACGACACTGACGGGATCATCAACGTGGACGTCAGAAAATAATACTTTCAAATACACCTCTGCGATAACTGGCGTGTACCGATTATATATATTTTCCAATATAAGATTCAGAATAATAACTAAAGAATACGACTGGAGACATCCCAGTGACAGGTTTCTTGATTTTCTGACTGTTTTATTAAATAAAAACATCGAAGAAACATTTACGTTAGAAACCAATAAAACAAAAGCGCCAACATCATATTGGTGGGTCATGGAGTTCATAGCTGAATCACCTCAATTATTTACTAGGTAATTATGATGAGTGCATCCAAGTACAGGTAAAATCAAGCGCGTGCGTGGCAGTTATCGCAGAAAAATATCATCGACGTATACTCGACAAAAATAAAAAAATATCAGCGACGATTAGTTATCATCGACGTGATTGTTTATTCGGTATCCGCGGCCGTTGCTGGTGCTGGAATAATATTATCCGCGATAACAATGATGGCACCGGTAACTGTAACTATTTGTATTTCCGTGGCAACGACGATCGCAGGCGTCCTTAATATTATTACAAAAAAAATATGTTCATGCACGAGTGTGAAATTATCTGAATACGTGGTTAAATTACATAGCGCGACGACCGCGTATTCAAAATTATCTTCGTTGCTATCGGAGAGCCTCAACGATGGAATTCTATCTGACACTGAGTTTTCCACGATGATGAAAATTTACAACCAAACGATTAAAGCTACGGATATAAATAATGGTTGAATTACTTCAGCAGATCGTGACAAACACAACTCTACGCAAAACCACAATGATCTCGGTAAGTTAGACTAAGCCAGAATTTAGCGTTAATTTCCCAACCGTAATTTCCATCGACGAAATCGCGCTGGCACAGTTACGAGTTTATTACGGCTGGCCCAATATCAGATCTAAATCATTTGGTGGATTATTATCAAATAATTCTTTTGTTTTTGCTAATAAAAATAAACCAGATGGAACACGTGACTGGACCGTTGTTGGTATTCCAACAGGTAGTTATCAGATCGAAGAGATTAATGACGAATTAACACGCAGAATAAAAAATATAACCGGAGAAGAACCTGGAATAAAAATAGCCGCACATGAACCAACGCTAACTTCAGTCATCGAGGTAAGTTCAAATTACATCGTAGATATTTATGCGAGTTCAATTAGAACCGTCTTAGGATGACCTGAAATTGCGCCACCAGCGCCACCGATACCGTCAGAACCTAAAAAATCTGATTATACCACGGACAGATAATAATATCATAATTTTGATCCAAGTTATGCAGAATCTTTAGATAGCATGAAAAAATATACTTCAAGAAGTGATTTTATCGTCAGAAAAAAGACGATATGATATGGAATTTTTCTAGGTTAATTAATCAGGAACATGAAAAACAACTAAATCTATTAAAGATTTATTTTCGTGAGTGTATTTTTAACGCATCAAGTTCATGCAGCGAGATTATCAAACGCGTAGAAATACTGAATCAGCTTGCGGTCGACATGGAATATTTTCACACGCGAGTGATTCAGGTAGTAATTGATGATAAATCACCCAACAAACAAAAATTTTTAGACGAGTACTCGCTGACAGCGGCAACGCTACCAAATTTTAAATTTCCCGGTTATAACGTGGATGAATTTAAAAAATCTGTCAGCGATACCATTCATGAGTTATTTTCTGAATTACTGTCCGCGTGGAGAAAATCATTACCGCCGCCAGCTATACTGAAACGCGATAATGATCAATCTGGCGGTGGCAGGCATACTTCACCACAGATCGTAAATATAACGAACGTGACCACGGTTAATCTTGGTTGCGACATCGTCGAAAACAGCTATCAGTGTCAAATCAAGCCCGGCAAGGATTTGTTCTTTATTCGTTTTCACAGAAAGATATACCACCCGGTTTCTTAATCGTACAGGAACCAATCAATCCAGTTTATCTGTGATGTCATAATAGTTTGTTATCAAGGATGAGTTTCACGTTGACAGATCAATCTGGAAACCTGCTTGATTTACGTGGCGAAACATTAAGTATAAATTTACTTGTCCGATCGTAGATGTATACCTAAAAAAAAAAACTTTTTTTAGATAAAAACCAACAAAAAGTAACAAAAACAATATTTTTTTGATTTTGAATAATTTAGGTAGTCAAAATTCAGAAATCTAAATAAATTTATTGCTTTTCGTCGTTGGCTAGCATTTTTCTTAGTTGTCGTACATGAGTATTAATTACTTTTTTAGCCTCGTATTCGTCAGATAGCTCTGATCGGATCTTTTCAACTGGGGTAGCTAGCGCGGCAAATTCTTTTATTTGTGTCTCATCGATGCCAGCCAGCGACTGATACATCGCTGATTGAATTTGTTTTATAAATCTGTACTCGGCAGACAGAACGTATCTGCCTTCGTGTTTGATTTGCATTAGTGTTTTGAAATCCGCAATGATCTTTTCTATATCTAGTTCATCTGAAATATTTATTTCTTTAATTTTTAGCACCTCAATGGAGTTAATTACGTTATTAATATTTTCTTCGTTCATTATTTGGTATATATAATATACTGAATTTATATTTCTAAAAGTAAAAGAAAATATTAATTTGATTCTAGCGCAGAATGATTTTAGTCATCTAATGTCAGAGGAATATAATGAAATGAGATCCAGGTTCCAAATTTATCTGAAAATGTTAATTTGGTTATTTTTTCCGCAACATGTCGTACTGACGCCCTATCAATACCAAAATATTTACCAGCGGCATTCATCGACAGAAAGTATATTTCTTCGTTGGTTTCCACGTTTACTGATTTTACCGCCTTGGGATATTTTGAGTTTATTCCGGTGTTCCCTCGTATGTTATTTTCACTTTGTGTAACCGCCTGAAGATTACATATGGAATTATTTAGTTTATTTCCATCTACGTGATCAATCACAAGACCATCTTTGATTGGTCCGTGAAAACACTCATAAATAAATCGATGACATAGATAACTTTTTTCCAACGCTAAATTTGAGATAACCAGTATTTGTAATATTTCCAACTGTTGTTTTTGATTTGCAGTTTCTGACTATGCCGTTGCAAGATGCTTCGTAGTTATCGACGATTGGATGCTTTGTGAAGATATCATCCATATAGTAATTATCATTTGTCTAAATCAAAATTTGCTTGAAAACCTATTTAGGTAATCTTCTTCGCACTTGATGGTGCTATCATTGATGAGTTATTTTTATCATAATATCTTTTAAGTTCTCGGTAGCGTTTTCCAGCGCAGCGCACACATATTCGAGTTTTTTCCGCGTATTCCGATGCTACATTGTATACATCTAGTTGGTCCTGAACCGGTTCTACGAATACATGCTAGGTGTTTTCCGCAGAATTCACCTCTGCATGATGTTTCACAGCTTGTTAACGAACCATCCATTAACCATTTGCATTGATTCATTATTATTTAGATATTTGTCTAAAATATAACATGAATTTATTTGACCTCGAAGATGCCAAATATGATTTAACTGAAGTAAATAAAGCTAAGAAAGAGTTTTACGATGACGAAGCAGCTCATGTATGGTCGACGTGGAAAACTAACGGCGTCGATAACACCATGAACGATGCAAGAGCTAAAAAATAATTAGCGCTATCGGTGATGATAAATTTATTTTCAGGATAAAATTTATCGTTTACAATGACAATGACGTATGGATTATTCGTGACAAACGCGATCCTGTAATCGGCGGAAAAAAGTCTGTCACTGTAAGCGGCGGCTCCAAACCAGGATTGTTAACCGGCATCGATAAACCATATTATGTACGGGCGTACCCGGTTACCGCGGTCGTTTATGGAATTTATCGACTAAATAAACCCGATATTGGAAGTCTTACTTTGATGAAATTATCTTCAAGGATAAATTGTGTAGCTGAGCGAGTAATGGAACATTTTACAAATGCAAAACATGGATCAGGTTTAACTGATTTACGACGAGAAAAAATAACTACATGGGCGGAATCAGTTGCTGATGGTGCGTCAGTGAATGACGTTGCTACGTTATCATGTAAACTAAAATTCCCCATGACGGTAAAAACAATATCGGGGGAAATTTTATATTCATCCACGTATAAATCCAAGGGAGCACCAACTATAATTTTTGATCATAATTCGCATGCGTGGACCAGTGCGGTTACAGTATTTCCTCGAGATCGTCTTGATAAATTTTATTCCTCAGATATGTTTGATTTTATCCGCGAAATAAGTAAATCCGATCCAGTATCGGTATGGTTGTTTTCCAGCGATGAACGATATGATCAATTTGTACGACCTAACGGCGACATGTACAGGAATGAATTATTACACGACATGATGAAGGAATTAGCAGAAAAATGCTCAATAAACCCTGAGCAGTTATTGATTAATTGTTTTACTGTTCCATCGATTGTTGCTCACGCTGCCAGGGAAAAAAACCTCATGGAGGCCGACGCGACGGGAATTTCTTAAAGATGTACAACAAAGTTGTATCGAATACGGACACGGTGGATTATGGAATACCAAATATAATTGCGCCGATATGGTATCATTTGACATGATTGCGTGTTACCCTGAAAGTTTTCTCGGATACCGCGAATGTGTTACACAATTTGGACATCCTTGCGACGAAATGACGCGAGTATCAATTAATGGTCCGCTGCCGGATTTTCCCATGACGGGATTCGCTCGTGTGGTATCATTTGAGTTTGCTATAAATTTACATAAAATCTGTTATATTTGGTTTGGTAAACATTTCTTGGAGCGGCGCTGGGTACCAATAGTGTTATTGCGATATATGATAGACTCGGCGATGTTAACGTCGTTGACGATCAGCGAAGCAATTATATCATATCGAAAACAAAATATAATTTGGTTGCCAACGGAACACGACGACGCAAAAGACCTAGGCAGAAAAATAATTGGTAAGTTTACTCAGGGCGGCGCATATGATCATCAACGACATCATTGCAGATTAATCATTGACGACGCTGAATTAGATTTTATAACTGCTGATATCGCATCGAGGGGTATATTTTGTAATCGAGAAAATATTTTTTTTTCCAACGAAACAAAATTAGATACCGTAGTTAGTTACATCGACGGAGAATCTCCGCAGTATACTCATTTAAGATGATCGATGCTTGCGTATGTAAGTATAAATTTACTTTCGATGATAAACAGATTTCCCAACGACGTAGAGAGAGTAGCTACTGATTCATTTTACATCGATAGAAAATACATATCGGCGCTGGCGAATTTAACCGGCGATGGTTCATGGGGCACATGGAGAATCAAAGATGAAAATATTCTTAATTATTGTGAGCCATCTGATGTTGCTGTTGAAGATAAATATTACAGCGATACTATATTAGAAATTTCATCAGCGCCGTCCGTGCACGATCCAGTATCACGATATAAAACCGTCTACGTGAACGGGCCAGGTAGATCCGGTAAAACGACACGAATCATAGAATTATTTAGAAATTCTGACGTGGTCGTGCTAACGCCAACACATAGATTAGCGCGAGAAATGAAACACCGCGGAGTTAATTCGTGTACGTATCATAGTTTTTTCAAATACAGCGGTGGCACATGGACTTCCTCGCGAATGGGAGAAAAATATATAAATAAAGTTATTATTTGGGATGAAATTTGTACTGTTTCATTGGAAACGCTGAAAACGTTCATAGATTGGTTATCGACGAGACATACCGAGGTAATTATGTGCGGCGATCACGGTCAACCGAATCCCATTGATGGAGAATCTCCCCATGACTGGCTGAGGAATTTTGTTGATTATTATGAAGAAGTTGACACCGATTATAGATCACTTGATGAAAAATTAAGTGAATTTAAAACTTAATTTGATTGCAATCAAATAAAACTCAGTGTAGCATAATGAGAGAAATAATCTCAGAAACATCAATGAAAGATTTTTTAAATCTATGGACGCCAAATAATTTAATAGTTGCAAGAAGAAAAATAGTTCGTGATACGCTTCAACGAGAATTATTTCAACTACAACGAGAGAAATTTTCAACGATGCCAGTACCGTTATGTTATCGACCAGCAGACACGCGACGACAAAATATTGACGTTGATGTACCGGGACAAGAAAAAAAGAATTTAGTGTTAAATGAGATTGTTGTTGTTAATATTAATGTTGTTAAAGAAGCATTAAACGCAGAAAAATCTCCATGGACGCTAGGATACGCTATGACGATTCATTCGTCGCAAGGATCAACTATCACTGATACACGAGTTTGGATCGTCGATGATCACATAGAATGGTCAAATTTAGTTTATTTAGCCGTATCTAGAGTTAGAAAAATATCTCAACTGGCGCGGATCGTTTTAGATAAATCGATAATTAACGATGAAACCGACGATTATGTAATAAAGAAAAAATTATTTATTTACAAACAATTTGATAAAAAAATAATTACAAATTTGACTTAGATGTCGAATTTATAATGTCGCTGGAACAACAACAAAACAATCATTGCACGGGTTGTAATTGTATAATGACGTGGCAGTATCAGAAAAATAACCCAAGACAGTTTACCGTGGACAGGAAAAATAATAATTTCGGTCATACGAGAGAAAACGTTACTTTGGCGTGTTTGGAATGTAATTGACGTGGAATTGATTATTTAAGTGTCCGTGGCGGTAATTGAGTATCCGTGGGAATCACAAGTAATTCTTCACGAGTAAATCCACGCTGAGGAGCAAGTGAATCAAGTACATAACTTGCTGGTCTACCTGACGATCTTGTCACCGTAGATATTTTATGTGTTGTTGTACTCCAGACGGGATCCGTTGCTCTTTTTCTGCCACCCTCAGCCTCGCCTGGTTTATATAAATATCGCACAATAATGTTACCTAACACTGGCGGTGTTGAAAAATCGCGTCTTTTTATTGGTATAATTGTTTTTGTAATCGCGATTGCCGGTTTCAAGTTTATTGCTCGTGTTGATTCATTATTTATTGCTGATATTACACCTGGTAATCTTTCCACCCATTCGTGGGATCTCTTGTCTTGAATAAATTCTCTAGCATACTGATATCCAAATAATCGCTCAGCAAGTGTTTCATTAAATCGTTCAACAATAGCTTGATCACGATGAATTCCAGTATGTCCGCGTCGTATCTTAACATTATTTTGATTCATCAACGATGATACAACACCAAAAAATTCTCTGCCAGGATCAACATGAAGTAAAATTGGCCATCGTAATGGTCCTCGTTGATAAATTTTCCTAAATGTGTTTGCAACTTCAGTTGTGGTTTTCGTCGATAACGGCTCTGCTTCCTTGTATCTGCTCGCGATGTCAACTATCGGTAACACGTACTTGTATGTTTTATCATCAACAATATTATGTGGTAAAAACATAATATCAGCCTGATGAACTTCATTAGGAACACTAACGTCAAAATGCGCGTGTTCGATTCGTTTAGGCAGCGGAAGATAAATTTGCCACACAGCCTGCTTAGATAACCACGCTGCGGCAGTAGCAGGTTTTACTCAAGCAGCCGTGGCAAGATTTTTAATCGCTGTTTTACCTTTCCAAAATCCAACCGGAGAACAATAAATTGATTCCATAATATTAATTACCAGCACCTAACGCTAATTTGCCTTTCATTGCAGTATTAATTAACCAACTAGCTAATCTTTCTTTGATTGATTGATTTTTTATAGAATTTAGCGTATGAATTAATTTTACGTTCGCGAGATGTCTTTGTTGCAAATCATTACTTCGATAGGCAATACACGCTTGATCAATTGCATTTATCGCATTTTCGCCTGATTTTGGTATATCATGATTATTAAGTCTAATATCGAGTCTGGTTCCTGGACCACAATAATTATATCCGGGAAGATGTTTTTCTCCTTGGTATTTAGACCGAAATAATCCTGGCAGTAATGCTAATTTTGCTTTAATGTCACCGCCGCATTTCTTTTTTTTTTAAATTAATTTTACATTGATTGGCTTCTGACCAGATGAAACAAATCTAAATTTTTTTGTACCGCATTTCACGCAAGTACCCGTGACGGCTGATTTATTACTGCGTGTAACAACCGTGGTTAGGTTTGTTGTTGGTGTACGTGATCGACATTTTACACAATATAAATCAATAATATAATTATATCATGAATGTAATTGATTTTTCAGCACAAAAAAACATGAACCAGTTAAACATCACGCGGCGTTACCAAATTCTATCAGAATGATAATAATAGGTCCATCTGGTAGTGGAAAAACGCAGTTGTTGCTTAATTTGATAATGAGATGGTTGAAATGGGACAAGTTGTATTTGGTTGCGCCATCTGTTGATGATCAGCAATGTTATCAAGTATTAAAAGATTTTAACGAAAACGCGTCTTTGCTAAGTGAGTGTGGCGACGTTATTGAATTTATCACCGATATTGATGAAGCTCCATCGGTTGATTCCATTGATGGATCCGTTAACAATTTAGTTGTATACGATGACGTAATGTTGGATAAACAATCGAATCCTGCAAGAATATTTTCCCGAGGAAGACATAAAAACACTGATGTTATTTATGTAACTCAGCGGTATACACAAGTACCAAAAGTAATTAGAGACAATTGTAATATTTTGGCTGTTTTTAACGGCGTAGATACGCACACGCTAAGAAATATTCACCAAACTTGGTGCAGCGGCGACATGGATATTAATAAATTCAAAAACGTTTTTAGTCGCGCTCAGTCATCACCACATGGATTTGTAACGATACCGTTGCATGATCCTCGAACACGATATCGAATCGGCCTTGATAAAATATTTGGATAAAACGTCAGCAGCAGGGAGGGTCAGTCCTAAGGTTGTTTTTATATTCTTTCACGATTTTTAATCATCGTGGAAGCGTTTATTTTGCCAAATCATCCCTTTCTTCGAACGGTATTTTCGTGGAGGGTTTATTTTGGAAAATGCTCCTTGGTCTGTTCGCCCTCCCTGCTGCTCTGCTAACTAAAATGACTGCTCCCTTGTGTTAAAAGATCAGCCTGAATTAATCTAAAGTACACATTACATAGCAGCTATTAAAATAGGGAAAATTAATTTTGCCAGACATAAAATACCAGCTTCTGAAAGTGCAATGAATGAATTACCAAATATATAAAATGTAAAAAAGTTATCGGCTCTTTTTTTATACAATTTACTTCAGAAGTTCAGGAAGTGAAAATGACCAAGTAGAGCTAGCAGTTTTTTGAAAGGTGCACATCTGAAGTAAGGCCAAGCTGAATACTCTATAACCCTTAGTACACCCATCAATCATACACCAAAATAAAGGGAATTAAAGATTCTTTGCATTATACCTAAGATATACAAGGTCTTTTTAAAATAGCCAGTATAACCAGTGAGGAAAGCCGGGGAAA
Source organism: Sinohyriopsis cumingii (assembly GCA_028554795.2). Taxonomy (NCBI): domain Eukaryota; kingdom Metazoa; phylum Mollusca; class Bivalvia; order Unionida; family Unionidae; genus Sinohyriopsis; species Sinohyriopsis cumingii. The sequence continues at coordinate 145,027,512 of CM068826.1, read as the reverse complement.
TTCTTTTTCTTTAAAATCCTAACCCGATGCAAAATACGAAACTGTAGAGCGCCATCTGAAATATAAATTTGTACAGATTATTGCCGTAAAATTAATGCTGTATATATTATTGCATTAAAATATAAATGTGTACAGATTATTGCCGTAAAGTTAATAGAGAATAGTTTAATGCCATAAAATTAATGTTCAGTACATATATATATCTTATAAATCACCTTTCTTGGAAAATTATAGTTGTCATTAAATTCGTTTATTCAATAAAGGAAAACCTAACTATAAATGATTTTTCATTAAGTTTAAATTGAAGATTTCATCAAGATATAACTTTTCATCCTTTTATCTTGTGTTTAAATATTTGAATGATGCTAGTTAAAGAAGATTTCCGAAAAGAGATTATTGCGAAAAGATAAACACCCAAGAACAACAACACACACACACACACACACACACACACACACACACACACACACACACACACAAAACAATCAAACGAAAAAAAGCACTTTTGGGACAGAAGCCACTAGTTTCCAAAAGCAGCAATCATTTCATCGTTAGTGCTAAAGACAGAAAATAACAGGGATAAAAAAGTTAATTTTCGCCGACATTTAAATCATTATTTCATGACAATTTGTTTTCCACTTTTCATTTGTTGCCTTCAGTGTTTATACTCGGATTGATATTCGCCGTTTATATTTGATCAGGGTTCATTAACAGACTGCAGTATCCTGATATGAGTAATCTATTCTCTTATGGTAATATCACTGTTAAGTGAGGCAATTTGTATCAAATCATTCAGTAATGAGAAAAACGATTAGCGCTGGAACCGAAAATTGTTCTCCCACTGCACACATAGTATTAAACGTCAGATGAGATTTATCAGTCCAGACCTTATTATGTTTTAAGCCATTATTGTAATCATAAGATTGAATTAAAACATTAAACTCTTTATGACAGTAGTGTAATCATACGACTGGAATATATTATATTAACGTTTACCCGCCATAAAATGGAATTATATTTTTCCCTTGATCTCCTAGATTTCAGTTCATTCTAAACATCTCTCTCTCTCTCTCTCTCTCTCTCTCTCTGTATCTATGCCCGTCTTCACCTTTGTGTGTCCATCCAGCTATATACCATAATGGGCCATCTCTTTGTCTTTTGCATAATTGAAACTAGCTCTCTCTCTCTCTCTCTCTCTCTCTCTCTCTCTCTCTCTATACATATATATATATATATATATATATATATATATATATATATATATATATATATATATATATATATATATATATATATTCATCCGTCTGTACATTTATTTGTCAGTCTAACTATACATCTCTTTGTCTTTTTCATAATCGAAACCAATGACCCTGAACTATGTCTGTTTGTCTGTCTGTCTGTATCTGTCTTTTTTTCTTCTTGCATAGTGAATTAACGAACATACAAGCACTTAACATCTCTATATTTATTAAGGGTAACATCATTCCCTCTCTCTCTCTCTCTCTCTCTCTCTCTCTCACACACACACACACTATATCTCTCTCATTATATCTTGTAATACAGTTTTGAATAAAAATTTTACTGTAAAAAATATATTACCTACATCACATTATTGAACACTCCTTCGCCATCAACTTCTCCTTGAATGACCATAGCAAACACTATTACTAAGGGAAACAATTCCGCATCGTCTGTAAGCACAAAAGTCTTTTTAACAGGAGTTATGTCCCCTACAGTTAAGTTTTGGATAGCTTTAGAGAGAAAACACGGCACAAACTTTTGACCTGATAGTCATATGGTTTCAAAGGAACTAGTATCAATCACAACATCTGCTAAGTTGCAGAAGTAAGACAAATAATCTAATTTTTGAGGAGGTTGAAAAAAGTTTGATATCCTGTTTAATTTTATGTATTAGTTTTCTATCGATATACGGATCAAAAGATCTAAATACCTACCTATTTACCCCCTCTAGCTTTGTATCTAGATACCATAAAGACCATCTTTTAGACACTGTAATATTTGGAGCCATTGGACTCTCTCTCTCTCTCTCTCTCTCTCTCTCTCTCTCTCTCTATATATATATATATATATATATATATATATATATATATATATATATATATATATATATATATATATATATTCGTCCGTCTGCACATTTATTTGTCAGTCTAACTATATACCACAATGGGTCATCTTTTTGTCTTTTTCATAATCGAAACTAGTGACCCTGATCTATGTCTGTTTGTCTGTCTGTCTGTCTCTGTTTTGTTCTTCTTGCATAGTCAATTAACGAATATACAAGGAATTAACATCTCTATATTTATTAAGGGTAACATCATTCTCTCTCTCTCTCTCTCTCTCTCTCTCTCTCTCATACACACAATCTATATTTCTCTCATTATATCTTGTAATACAGTTTTGAATAAAATGTTTATTGTAAAAATATATATTACCTACATCACATTATCGAGCACACTCTTTCGCCAGCACTTTTCCTTGAATGACCATAGCAAACAATATTACTAAGGGAAACAATTCCGCATCGACTGTAAGCACAAAAGTCTTTTTAACAGAGTTATATCCCCTACAATTAAGTTTTGGATAGTTTTGGAGGGAAAACACGGCACAAACTTTTGATATGATAATCATATGGTTTCATAGGGACTAGTATCAAACACAACATCTGCTAGGTTGCGGAAGTAAGACAAATAATCTAATTTTTGAGGAGGTCGAAAAAAGTTTAATATCCTGTTTAATTTTATGTATCAGTTTTCTATCGATATATGGATCAATCGATCTAACTACCTATCTACCTACCCCCTCTAGCTTTGTAGCTAGCTACCATAAAGACCATCTTTTAGACACTGTAATATTTGGAGCTAGTGACTCGACTCTCTCTCTCTCTCTCTCTCTCTCTTGATTGTTCCGGGATTTTTTTCTCCTTTAAAAAAATCCTTTTTGAGATATTTGTTTTAAATGTTTTGGGCATAGCTACCTACCTACCTACCTGATTATACAATGTACGAATAATTTTAATATGCTACCTTCATTAGATGGAATTGTTTACGGCAGTTCTCTGAACTTTGCATTTTGCGCAAATCTCTCTCCCTCTGTTTGTCTGTCTCTGATTGTCCGTCTCTCTCTTTTTCTATCTCTCCTGTCTTATCCCATCCTATCTTATAGTAGAACTGTCAACACGACGTTCATAAAAGAACAACCGTCAACACTTCGTTTGGCTAAGTACCACATGCTAATAAGGAAACGCTTCTGTCTCCACTGTAAGCACATATGTTTTCAGCAGAGTAATTTCCCTTGGTCAGAAGCGTAAGCTGCTGTTCAGCTTGAAGTTACTGTTTAGAATCAAGGGGATTTCTTCGCATTATAACCGCAGATGTAAAAGATGGCCAAATATTTTGAAAAGACAAGACAGCAGTAATAGTTTCAAAGGGATTGCCGTCAGACACAACATTGTCTGGTTTAAGGAGGTAAGAGAAAACATTCTGGAATTATATTTAGACCTAAATAAATGCTGAAACACGATTTACGTATATATGTCTCTTGTCAGACTTGTTATATGGGTTCTTAAGTCTATATTGAACAGGATGAATGCTCTCTCTCTTCCTTCTATCTTATGTATGTATGTATGTATGCATGGATGCATGTATGTATGTATGTATGTATGTATGCATGTATGTATGTATGCATGTATGTATGTATGTATGTATGTATGTAAGTCTATATTGAACAGGATGAATGCTCTCTCTCTTCTTTATATCTTATGTATGTATGTATGTATGTATGTATGTATGTATGTATGTATGTATGTATGTATGTATTATGTATGCATGTATGTATGTATGTATGTATGTATGTATGTATGTATGTATGTATCCATAAATAAACCTACAATACAAGATTGTAGTGATATCAATAGAATGTTATGATTTATGTTTTCTCTGCTATTACGTAAATAATGGAGCTGTTCCGCAAATCTGATATCACATGCGGATTCACACTCGGAAAGCAGATAGCCATTATAATGTTACACCAGTTTTACTGGGGGCTAGGGCACTTCGGAATTATAAAATGTGCAATAACGTAGTGCAATTTATAAGGCAATGGGTCTACAATGACGCAAAGGATGATGAGTTATGATTTATTTTACGACCAAAGCATGATTCGAGTTGATACTTTATCGTCTTTCTTCCTGATACGAGATTGATACACGATTTTACCTCTAATGAAGAAGCTTTTATCAGCTTGGGAGTGCAGTTCTTTGGCGGGTGGGTGGTGTTTTTTTTCTTACGAAGAATTTTAAATATTTTTTTTACATCATTCGCTCGAAAACAATCCATTTTCTTTCGTATTTTTTAACCATGGAATAGAGTTATAATTTCATTGAATTAGATTCTACAGATTGCTAAGATGAGCTATGAAAGAGAAAAGGTAATCTTGTGCATCATTCTTATAAATTATTACTTTTGCAAAAGATGAAAAAGAGACGAGTGTATATAACGAGTAATATTTAAATAAGATCCTTAAATGTCAGACTGGTTTAGGTTTATGTTTTATTATGTTCTGACTTCATGTACAATGACTAATTTATAAAGGAATAAATAAAAATAAAATAAAAAAACAATCAAAAAATACACTATTAAACTTTGTGAGGAAATTTAGTCAGAATTTTCCCATCTTTACGGCCGTGATTTTAACTTCTTTGCTGACTAAAGGGTTACGTAAGGTTTATGACAGTCGGCTAAAGGCTTTGTGAGGCCAACGGCAGATGGCCGGTATTGGTTTATTTAGTAACTAGACGGTTGAGTCGACCAGTCACATCAAAGGGATTTAAGTTCTTTGTGTCACTAAAAAGGTCAGATTTCTGCGCTCACAGTTGCATGTGAGAAGATTTGTGAAAACGCACTGCCTAACATCAAACGAGAAGCACTATCCAATCCGAATTAGAGAATTTAAAAATCTACTAGTAGGAGGCGCTAATCTCTCAGACAGACAAGGGGACAACGAAATATCTAGCCATACCTGTTTAAAATTAGTCATTGTTTTCCTGACCTTTGAGTGTAGTTGTACCACAAGGAAGTATCAAAAAGGATCCTGGGTGTAGACCACTCCGAGCGAACGAGACTCGTAAAAATGGGAAGAGGAATTGAACTGGGAAAGAAATATGAAAGCTTTTACAAGAAGATCCCAGGGTTTACATAAGAGAGGGAAGGGGTAAGTACAAGAACCAGTACAGGTGTTCAGAAGAACAGAATGCAGGAAGGGTCCAGGACTAAAGATAATAGCACAAGAAGCGGCGCAGGAAGAGCGTAGGAAGGAAGGAGGGAAATTAGAAGAAGTAAGAAACGAATGAATATGAGTACAAATGATTACTCACTGAAAGATGACTCTCTCATATGAGGACGTTAACTCAACGTATGGTGAAATAGAGAAAGGTATTTGTTAACAGGTCAATTAATATATTAATTTACGAGTGAATTGTAATTGGAAGATTTATATCCAGAAATTACATGAACAGTTTTATTTATTATTAATAAAGATTAAATTGTTCTATATTTTACGTGGAGTTGTTCATGTATTTAGGTTGTCGGTATTACTGACTGAGGGCTCTCAATTCATTCAAAATTTAAATGTCCACCTTTCTGTCGCATTTGTCCTAATATTATAGAGGGGATGATACAAACTTAAATAAAATGTACATGAAATAAAATACACTATTAAACTTAAATAAAATGTAAACGAATCACACTTCATATAAAAAACTCTGAATAAATATATCAAGTCACATATCATACATATCAAGCCACATATCACAGAATAATACTTTTAAATGAACTAGTATATTGACCATATCCAATTAATATCTCTCAGTAGACACACACACACACACATAAATATATATATATACACACACACACACACACACACAACGCGGTTTCATCGATAATGAAGTTATGAAGGAAAATCACATTGTGATAAAAACAGAAAGAAAATAATAATCAAAAGGACCCACCAACCAACACCTGAAAGCAATAGATTTATTTTCGCTGTTTTATTATTATTATTATTATTATTATTATTATTATTGTTATTATTATTATTCTCATCGGCGACGAAGATGATGACAAACAGTTTTAAGTTTTAGTTAGCAATATTGTTTAGCCTCACAGGAGAAAAGGAACTAATGTGACATATTGAATATTATGCGTAAAGTGGCATTATTAAAGTGAATAAGAAAAATGGTTGCTATAGATAAACCATATCAATACAAAATATCAAAATTCATGTCTTTCGTCCAGCAGACAGAATACTAAATCAGCATTTCCGTAATTAAAAGATCGATAAAGCGGATAAATGTGTAAATGAAAGAATGTATTTTCTCCTGTCCTGCAGAAAGAGAAGACAAAATGAAAAATCAATTTAATAAGACAGTTCATAGTTATATGAAAGCGCAATGTATACCTTTGCTTAGCGGGCGAGACAAAAGCAAGTAAATAATACAGTAAATGCATTAGAACTGCAGTAAAATGTTTCAGTCCACAAAATATACAATCAAGACAAGGGAAAATTCGAAATACTTTAGAGATATTGTATTTCATACAAAACAGTCTCATGACTATATTTCATACAAAACAATCTCATGACTATGATATTTCATACAAAACAATCTCAGGACTATGATATTTCACACAAAACAATCTCATGACTATATCTCATGACCTTATTTCACACACAACAATCTCAAACTATATTTTATACACAACAATCTCATGAATATATTTCATACACAACAATCTCATGACTATATCTCATACAAAACAATCTCATGACTATGATATTTTATACTAAACAATATCATGACTATTTCATACACAACAATCTCATGAATATATTCATACACAAAATTTCATGACTATATTTCATACAAAACAATCTTATGACTATGATATTTCATACAAAACAATCTCATGACTGTAATATTTCATACACAACAATCTCATGACTATATCTCATACCCAACAATCTCATGACTATATTGCATACATAAAAATCTCATGACTATATTTCATACAAAACAATCTCATAACTATATTTCATGCACAACAATCTCACGACTATCTCATACAAAACAATCTGCTGAATATGATATTTCATACAAAACTATATCATGACTACGATATTTTATACAAAACAATCTCATGACTATGATATTTCATACAAAACAATCTGCTGAATATGATATTTCATACAAAACAATCTGCTGAATATGATATTTCATACAAAACAATCTGCTCAATATGATATTTCATACAAAACAATCTCATGCTATGATATTTCATACAAAACAATCTGATGACCATGATATTTCACGCAAAGCGATCTGATGACTATGATATTTCATACAAAACAATCTGATGACCATGATATTTCATATAAAACAATCTCGTGACTATGATATTTCATACAAAACAATCTGCTCAATATGATATTTCATACAAAACAATATGCTCAGTATGATATTTCATACCAAACAATCTGCTCAGTATGATATTTCATACAAAACAATCTGCTCAATATGATATTTCATACCAAACAATCTGCTCAGTATGATATTTCATACAAAACAATATGCTCAGTATGATATTTCATATAAAACAATCGGATGACCATGATATTTAATACAAAACAAAATGATGAGTATGATATTTTATACGAAATAATCGGATGTCTATGATATTTCATTAAAAAAACAATCTGCTGTCTATGATATTTCATACCAAAAACAATCTGCTAAATACGATATTTCATAAAAAAACAGGCTAATGACTATGATATTTCATACAAAACAATCAGCTGAATATGATATTTCATACAAAAAATTCTCATGAATATGATATTTCATACAAAACAATCTGCTCAATATGATATTTCATACAAAACAATCTCATGCTATGATATTTCATACAAAACAATCTGATGACCATGATATTTCACGCAAAGCGATCTGATGACTATGATATTTCATACAAAACAATCTGATGACCATGATATTTCATATAAAACAATCTCGTGACTATGATATTTCATACAAAACAATCTGCTCAATATGATATTTCATACAAAACAATCTGCTGAATATAATATTTGATACAAAACAATCTCATGACTATGATATTTCATACAAAACAATCTGCTCAATATGATATTTCATACCAAACAATCTGCTCAATATGATATTTCATACAAAACAATATGCTCAGTATGATATTTCATACCAAACAATCTGCTCAGTATGATATTTCATACAAAACAATCTGCTCAATATGATATTTCATACCAAACAATCTGCTCAGTATGATATTTCATACAAAACAATATGCTCAGTATGATATTTCATATAAAACAATCGGATGACCATGATATTTAATACAAAACAAAATGATGAGTATGATATTTTATACGAAATAATCGGATGTCTATGATATTTCATTAAAAAAACAATCTGCTGTCTATGATATTTCATACCAAAAACAATCTGCTAAATACGATATTTCATAAAAAAACAGGCTAATGACTATGATATTTCATACAAAACAATCAGCTGAATATGATATTTCATACAAAAAAAATCTCATGAATATGATATTTCATGCAAAACAATCTGATGGCTGTCTCTAAATATAATGAGCTTTCTAATCATGGTGAGACATGTTACAACATGCTATTCAATTCACAGTAGAATAACACAGAAAATCAAGTCTGTGTAATTTATCATAAAATAAACAGATTCTCAAATTTATTTCATTTCGTTTACGTCCACTTTCTTTTATAAATTCTCCAGAAATCACGCTGACTGTGTTTAGTTTCCCATCTGGGGATTATTTATCAAATATATATATATATATATATATATATATATATATATATATATATATATATATATATATATATATATATATATATATATATATATATATATATATATATATATATATATGTATATATATATATGTATATATATATATATATATATATATATATATATATATATATATATATATATATATATATATATATATATATATATATATATATATATATATATATATATATATATAATCAGGAATTATCTTTTTTTTAAATTTTATTTTATTTTTTAGATATTAGTATGTATAGCTTTTTAACAGAACAATCTGAGCGTAAGTGAACTGATTGTGATTTCAATTAAGGCATTAGACGAACATTGCCGTCAAGATACATACAATACTGAAAAAGAAACCTCATATTCTATTCCTATCTAGCTATTGTTATTAAAGTTATATGCGTTTATGACATTTTAAACGACCGTGCTATATTACCGTACTATGTGACCAAGAGTAATGCAATACTAACCTTTACGCATGATTTCGAGGAATCTAATTTTTTTTACCTGAGTGTACAATAAATTATAAGAGCGAAAAAAAACTTTCCCGCACAGGAACTGTCACGATTTTTATATTCGTAGAGAAATTTTGGAAAATGCGCATCGTCTATTTAAAAAATCAAAACAAACAACAACAAAAAAAGAAACAAACAAAAAACAAGGAAAAGAAATTACCCCCCCAAAAAAAAAAAAAAAAAACAAACACACGCACACCCAGAACAAAGAAAAACAAATACATGTTAAATAACATACTCTGACAAAAACAAGACTTCAACATAAACGACAGCTAGCGGTGAAGTCCAAATTATTCTGCCATCCTTGATTTATTTTCGACTAATTTTAGTCAATATGAACATTGCAGGGTTTTTCATAGTTTCCTCTGACCCTTGTCACCCCATTTTCGATATTGGGATATTTATTTTGGGGTGTAGGGTCAGAGTCCATTCGAAAAGTTGGAATTCGCCTACACCATTTGGTGTCGGCAATGGGTAGCCACTTACTAGCCGGCCCAGCAAACTTGAACGATCTTTCATCGAGATATACCTGCATGAAATCGATAGAAATATGATTTATTTTCTCAAAAATCATGAGCATAGCATTCGTTATGTCTTTAATCCACTGACAGACGAAACGAAAGTACGTCGTTGCAGAAATTTGACCTTGATCAGGCCATTTGCATCCCGAGTCACATTACTATACAAATCTAGCAACCAATATGTCAACGACATCATCAGTCACATAATCAGGTGACTATAAACAAATTTCCAAAGTTGTTGTACATAGAATTTGGGTATATTATATAGAAGTCACTTAATGTTTGAAAATAAATATAATGCACACTTAATTCTCAACATATTTGCGCTGAGAACAACGATCAAAACATGTCGGTATCGCAGCATGGTGGAGAAAACCATTTTCAAGAAGTACCGAGCACGTGTCAGCTATGTTTTTGCCGGCGTCACATGACTATCACATTGACATATGCTCTCCGCGTAGTGAATCTGGTTTTCTTCAAATCGCTGCAACATTTACAGATTTTCGGTCGTTGTTTTCACAATAAATATTTTGAGAAGTTTATATTTTTTCATTTTTCTATAAATAAATATTATGTGACTTTCATTTATATGTTCGGTTTGTTATCCTACAGCAACACTATAATCTGTTTATTGTTGATATCACGTGACTATATCATCTCTGATGTCCTTGACATGTAGGTTGCGAGAGTTGTGTAGTCACGTGACTAGGAATTCAAATGGACAGATACAGGTCAAATTTCATCAACTATGTACTTTCGTCTCGTCTGTCAGTGGATTAAAGACAGAACGAATGCTATGATCGCAATTTCTGAGAAAATAAATCATATTCCGATCGATTTCATGCAGGTATATCTCGATGAAAGGTTCAAGCTTGCTAGGTCAGCTAGAAAGAGGCTACCCCATGCTGACACCAAATGGTGTCGGCGAATTCGAACTTTTCGATAGGGAATGGACTCTGACCCTACACCCCAACATAAATGTCCAGATATCAAAAATGGGGTGGCAAGGGTCAGAGGAAACTCGGATTAGGTTTTCCACTGCAATGTTGTTTTGGGATTGATAAACGCAGATTTAGCTTTCAATCTATAATGCTACATTTGTGACAAGCTGGCATCATTTTGGGGTAAATATGGCATAATCACACAAAGATTTCAAAATGATACACAGTCCAATGGCATAATCACACAAAGATTTCAAAACGATACACACCGCAAAGGCATGATCACACACAGATTTCAAAATGATACACAACCCAAAGACATAATCACACATAGATTTCAAAATAATACACAACCCAAAGACATAATCAAATAAAGATTTAAAAACGATACACAACCCAAAGACATAATCACACAAACATTTCAAATTATTCATAATTCAGAGACATAAATGCACATAGATTTCGAAGTCTTCGTATTGCTTCCAAAATTAAAAGCGGTTTTTCCGGACCCATAATAAGAGAAATAAAAATATAGCATATTAGTAGAAAAACCACCCACCACCTATGCCGTTTTTATTAATTCAATAGGTGGTATTAATTAGTCTCGATGAGCGAAAAATTAGCAAGGTTTGGAATCGTTCTGTTAATTATTGTAGTAAACTTAATGTCAGACAACAGTTATTTTCTCTTGCTTTCTCTTGCTGTCTTTATTATTGCCTGTACAGACAAAAAACATTTTTAAAAAGTGAAGGAGGAAAACTAACCAAATAATTCATTCCTACAAACAAGCAACACATATTACGTTTCCAATTTTCATCACATTTACCCTCAACATTCAGCTTTTCTATTTTTTTTTTCCTGTGTTACATACATTAGGTTTTTGTCATTCAAAGCGTACACTGTCTTCGATCGAAAGTCAATAACTAGATTGTTACACGTAATGGCATTACTGACCGTTCATTGTTTTGAGTCCTGGCATAGTTTTGTATTATCGAGCATTCTTTTTCGTCATTATATTCTTGATGGAGAACATGTGCTGCTAGTCAGAAGTAATGAGGCTAGTCCATTATTCTTAGTTTACCGTTCATAAACCCCACACATGGCCATATTTACCAGACGAAAACAAATGAATTCAAATAACAAGTAATGAGGCTAGTCCATTATTTGATGTACCTGAACACTGTATGAAACCGTATAAATGAGAAAGTCGTAACGGATTCATCTTTCGCATTCTGAGGATCATTTGCTATTGACTAGAGTATATGTACAATCGTTAAACTGCAAGTTCTAAAGAGCCCTTAACAAAGATGAAACCTCGAATTACCATTTATGCATACCATTTATCCTTGATTGTGACTCAAGACACGGTGCGTTTAAGAGTATAATGGGGAAGTTTTGCTGACTGTTTACTGAAATAAAAAAATAGAAACGTGTTCAGAGATCACTGATGCTCCGCGCCAATATGGTAAAATTAAAGAAAACCTGGCTATAACATGTAAAACCAAATCCCCTAACTCAGTGAAAGTTCGGTGAAAAGGGAGGAAAATAGTACTTGTTTTGAGCTTCATTTGCGCTCCTCTTCTGACAATCGTATACTCATTATTCCCACTATGAAAACAAAGTCATATGGACAGCGTTCTTTTGCATACCAGGGCTCAGCAACGTGGAATGAATTACCCACTGAATTAGACACAAAGACACAGTGATCCCATTCAAGAGTGCTCTCAAAGCTCACTTATTTCGACTGCAAGAACAAACTTAAAGACCTAATAATGTTTCCTGCCTTAAATGATTTTTATGTTTTCTTATTTCATGGTGTTTGTTTTTGTAATCATATCATTATAAATGTGTTTTTTTTATCTTATAGGTGTTGTCTAATGTTGTAAAGCGCTTAGAGCTTCCAAAGATTAGGCGCTATACAAAGTCCTCATTATTATTACTATTATTATTATCATTATTATTAATCCACACGATAATCCTTAATATTAATTCACATCCTAATCCGTTATATTATTAATCCTCATGCTAATTCTTGATGTTAATCCCCATGCTAATCCTTAATATTAATTCCCATACTAAACCCTTGATATTAATCCCCATGTTACATTTGTTTTAATTCAATTTAGTCCTTCACAATTTTATCGAGTGAAAACAAATTCGTGAGACTGAGTAAACTGCTTAGATAAACAGGAGCCATAACTCAGTAAAGTTTTATTCACCAAAGGATGAAAAACTTATCTAGTTGTTCTTCCTATTAAACTCCCATCAAGTACCCTACAAAATTATCATTCGGATTCGATGATGTGCTCCAAAAGCTAAATATAAAATAAAAACTGAGATTGGGCTAGACTTGCAAAACTCTGAGGTTAAAGTTCAAGGTTTGACTCACGTTCTTTGCATTCGCCTTTTTGTGTACATTCATTTAGTGACTGCGCGTAAAATTGCAGTTTCGCCAATACCGCATATACTTGCTTACAAGTCGGGGCCAACTGTAAGCATCATCGACTCTGATCTTCTGTCGCATAATGAAAGAGGATTAAGGTCTATATTGTTTTACTGAGACCATGTTGAGAATCCTACTGACACTGTTATACTATGTAATCTGCTTGTGGGGAATTTTAATCAAATTAATTGTTTCAACGATATTAGGAATTCCACTTATAATATCTAGATTTTTTTCTAACCGGTTAATATCTGATATAGCTGTTTTAATATCGCAGAGTTTTGTGTTAATTTTAGAGAGTTTTAAGTCTACTTCTGATAAACGATCATATTGGGGAATTACTCCAGGATATGAAAAAAAAGGGGTATGGAAAACATCAAAGGCTATGACCTTATTTTTGGAAATCTGCAAAATGTCCTCCCCAGCCCCTGGAGAGGACATTTTGCATATTTCCAAAATGTTCCTGGCGGTATGGACCGGCATGTACCGTATGAAATGCTATGGTATCGTGCAAACTACTCAATTGGCGACTTTTATATTTTTGAGAAAGATAAAATTGAAAAAAGTCTTAACTTCATTAAACGTGAACATGAACAACATCAAAAAATTACGACAATTATTTACTGAGTATATTCTTGACGCGACGTCTGCAAAAGAAGAAACTATTAAACAAATATTAATAATAAATCAAATTGTGTTTGATCTTGAATTTGTTTATCAAAGAATTATAAATGCAGTAACTAGGACGGAAAAGAGAAGAAAAGAATATTTTTTAAATAAATTTTTAACCATAGAAGCAGATTTACTGACTTTTAATTTTCCTGGCGTTAACATTGCTGTGTTAAAAAAATCGGCCAACAATATCATTGATGAAGTATTATAAAGTCACAAAGAAAAAGGCTACCACAAGCAAGTATTTTTTAAGCATAACAATAATCAGCATGGTGAAGGCCGTCATATTTCACAGGGAATTGTAAATGTAACTTCAACGATAGTAGTTAATCTTGTATGTGATGCAATTGATTGTAGTTATCAAGTTGATCTTAAAAATCAAATCAAGCTCAACAAGGATATTTTTTATATACATTTATGCCTGAAGCCCGTCCGGGATATTTAATCGTGCAAGAACCGATCAATCCGGTTTATCTGCGTTGTCATAATCTTCTATTTTCAAGGATACATTTCAAACTAACTGACCAGACCAGACACTTGCTTGATTTAAGGAATGAAATTCTGAATTTAAATTTATATGTAAGGTCATAATGATTTTTAATCATAAAGAGTGTTTGACAAATTAATTATTTAATCAAGAGGTATTATATAATGTACCAACATATGAGAATTTGTATACACGACAAAGAGGTACTTGAAAATGTCATCAGAACGATAATGACACCGCCCCAAGTCAGGGCAGAACAATTTAATGTTAATATAATTATTGATGAATACGTCAATGTAATCTTTTGCTGACGCATGAACAACTAAATGAACTGCAGCGAGAACATGTTATTATGATTACGTGTGATAGAGATCAGATTCAGAATTATGCACATTCTTGTACTGAATTGATCAGCTTAAAAATATTGTCTATTTCTGAATAAAAATCTCATCTCATGAAAAACAGAAGAAGATTTTTTACATAATAAACCTTGACAAAGTCAAATCAAAAAGGCATATATATATATTTTTTTGTATCATAATATCTTTTCATCTCTCTGCATTTTGCAGCACCACATTGCACACACAACTGCGTTTCTCTTCTAACTCCAACACCATATCGTAAAAACGGCTTTGGTCCTAGACTTACACGACGCACGCGTTTTATAAATGATATCTACAGAATTCGTATACACATGCTTTGTTACAGAAAGATGTAGAGCCTATCATTAGCCACCTACATTTGTTCTTTGTTTGAATCAATATATAAAAAACATTTTCAATTTAAATATTTGTCTTGATTTTAATATGGAGATATTAACAACGATTAAGATTAAACCCTCTGAATATAGATTCGATCTTGATAGAATATCCCCTGACTTACCGATGCGAGCTCTGGTTGATCCAACGGAAACTATGATTACTAGTGTTCGAAATGCTAAAAAAGAATTTCGCAACGATGATGCAACTCACGTGTGGTCAACATTTGAAATCCTGCTCGACACCAAAGGTGTTATCGATGCTACAATGAACGACGATCGAGTGGCAACGATTATTAATTATCTCGGTGATCAAAGATATTTTTTCAGATTGAAGTTTATCCTATTAGCAGAAACAGACATGATACTTGGATTGTCCGTGACAAATGTGACCCTGTCCTTCATAATGAAAAAATCGCCGTATTAAGTACAATTCCGTGCCAGGAATGCTGACTGGTATTGACAAACCGTATTATGGACGAGCGTATCCTGTTCCCGGGGTTATTTATGCCCTTTATCCGCTGAATGATACACCCAGCGTTGATGATCTTGCGCCGATGAAATTATCAAAACTAAATCGTGTAGCCGAATGAGTAATGGAACATTTTGCAAACTCGATACGTGGAAATGATCAGCGACGTGAAGAAATAAACAAATGGGCTGAATTAGTCAAGGATAAAGGAGCTACAGTAAACGATGTTGCTGAATTAGGAAAGCAATTAAAGTTTCCAGTAAAGGTAAAAACGATAACCGGAGAGATTTTGTGCGAATCAAAGTAAAAATCGAAGGGAGCTTCGATTGAAAGTATTCATCATAATGCGCTTGCGTGGGCTAATGCAGTAACAATATTTCCACGAAATCGAATTGTTAAATTTTACCAAGGAGTTATGTTCGATTTTATTAACGATTTAGTAAGAACAACCCTGCATCAGTATTGTTATTTCAGAGTTCTGAAAACGACAATGATTTGATTAGACCAGAGGGAAGAATATGTATCAAAGAAAAAAGTAAGTTTGATCAGTTTGTAAGACCTAAATGCGAAGTACATCGTAAAGAATCTCTCGACGAAAAAAAATGAAAACTCTTGCGTTGCGATACTTATCGCTGAATATACCTCAACATAATATTGAACAATTACTAATTAATTGTTTTACCGTTCTGTCAATCGCGGCTCATTTCGCTCAGAACACAAATTCTTGGAAACCAACTCGGTTTGATTTTCTTGAAGGAATACAACGTAATTGTATAGAATATGGACACGGTGGATTGTGGACTAATAAATAAGATCATAAAGATGTTATCTCGGTTGATATGGCTGCATGATATCCGGGAAGTTTTCTTGGAATGGAAGAGTATTCTAAGTATTTTGAGCGATTTGGACATCCAACACACGAGATGACCAGAGTTGCGATAAACGGACATTTAGATCTTGACCTGACTGGATATCGAGTCATTCGAGTTTGCTAAAGGTCTTCATCCGATTTGTTATGTCTGGTTTGATAAACACTTTTCAGAAAAAGTTTAGTACCAATAGTTTTATTACGATATATGCTCGTTTTAAAAATACTGATATTGTTGATTGTAAGTGAAGCAATTATATCATATTGTCGGCAGAAAAAAGTTTGGTTACCACAACAAAAGCTATATTCAAATGAAAATCCTGATATGATTGATTTTAAGAATAAAATAGCAAAAAGATCTTGGCAGAAAAATGATAAAAATAAATTCACCCAAGGAGGATCATATGATCATAAACGACATTGTACAAGATTAATTATAGATGATGGTGAATTAGATTTTATAACTGCTAATACAACGAATAGAAATACGTTGATAAGTCGAGAAATAGTTTTCTTGCCAAATGGAGCTAAATTAGGAACAATTGTGCGTTATATTGATGGTGAGTCACCGCAGTTTCCTCATTTAAGATCTTCAATGCTCGCGCATATTTCGATAACTTTATTATAGATGATAAACAGTGTTTCTGAGTTTGCTGTCAGATTCCCTTTGGATTCATTTTATATCAACAATTGCATATCGGCACTTATGCATCATGGGGTGAATGGAGAATAAAGCGAGAAGAAATACTTGATCATTCTGAATCCGCTAATGTTTCGATTAAAGATATTTATTCCAACAAAATGAAATAAATCAAAAATCAAAATTGTCATTAACACCAGCTTTATATGATCATGTAGCTAGACATAAAACAATTTACCTCAATGGGCCTAGAGTTCTGGTAAAAAGAACTCGTGTGATCGAATTATTCTTGAAGAGTTCTTCAGAAACAGTTGCATTAACACCTACATAAAGACTCGCAGCAGAAATGAGAGAAAGAAATATTAAATCATGCACTTATTATAAATTCTTTCGATGGAAGAGAGATAGATGGACTCATGAACGAATGGGAGAGAAATATGTTCCAAGGATAATTGTTTGGGATAAAATAT
Organism: Sinohyriopsis cumingii; assembly: GCA_028554795.2. Taxonomy (NCBI): domain Eukaryota; kingdom Metazoa; phylum Mollusca; class Bivalvia; order Unionida; family Unionidae; genus Sinohyriopsis; species Sinohyriopsis cumingii. The sequence goes on along the minus strand of CM068826.1, from coordinate 145,009,785 downwards.
GTACAGTATCGTTAGAAACGCTAAAAATATTTCTTGATTGGGTATTGACAAAAAATAATGCTGTAATAATGTACGGCAATCATGGTCAACCACCACCTTTTGTTGGATTGTCTCCACATAAATGGTTAAAGAATTGTTTGGATTGTTATGTAGAAATAACTGATCATCATAGAGCGCTTGATCCTGAATTAAGAGAGTTTAAGAAATTAATCAGACTACAAACAAATAATATTCAGTGTGAAAGACTGCGTAAGATAATTTCAGAAAGTCCTATCAACAATTTTTGGAATTTATGGAGACCAAATGATTTGATAGTTGCAAGTAGAAAGATACACTTCTTCAACAAAATTAATTATTTATGTTACATAAAGAAAATGTTTCAAATCTACCCGTACCATTGTATTATCGACCAGCAGATAAGCGACGACAAAGTAGCGAAAATGTGATGCTGACCTGTCTTGAATGTAATCGACTTAGGGGTGCTAGCACCCCTGGAGCTAGTTTACAAAAGTGATCTCGGTAGTAATTGTGTGTCCTCATGAATTACTTGTAATTGTTCACGTACAAATCCACGTTGAGGAACAGTTGAATCTAATCTGTAAATTGCAGGTCTACCCGTGGATCTTACCACGCTAGAAATTCTATGTGTCGTAATACGACAAATAGGATCAGTCGCTCTTTTTTTTACTACCTTCAAGTTCATCGGGTTCATATAAATACCTGACATCACATTACCTAGCACTGGTTGTTCTTAAAAGTCGCGTCGTTGTATTGGTATGTTTTTTTTGTGATGATAAGTTTCATGGCAGTTGTTCGAGTAATTTCATTATTTAACGCAGGTATCACACTTGGTAATCTTGCAACCCATTCACGAGATCTCTTGTCTTTGTGAATTATTTCCTTCGCATATTCATATCCAAATAACCGATCAGCAAGTGTTCGATTAAACCATTCAATAATTGCCTGATCACGATGAATTGCGGTATGTCCTCGTCTAATTTTGACATCAACGATGATACTGACCAAGAAATTCCTTGTCAGGATCAACCTGTAATAGTTGTGGCCATCGTAGACCACCTTGTGATCCAGATCCTCGTTGATAAATTCGTTCAAAAGCAAATGAAACTTTAGCTGCTGCTTTAGTTGATAACAGCTCTGCTTCCTTATATCTACTTGCAACTTCAACGACAGTCAACGTGTATTGGTGTAAATTGGCGTCTACCAATTTTGATAGTATCGTGTGGTAAAAATAAAATATCTGCTTGATGAACTTCATTAGGAGTTCTGACATAAAAATGTACGTACTGAATTAATTTAGGTGGTGGAAGGTAAATTTGCCATATTGCCTGTCGTGCTAACCGTTTCGCAGCAATAGAACATGCAACATTTGCTGCGTCAGCGAGTTTACTAATCGCTGCTCTACTTTTCCAATATCCTTTTGGGCTATAATTAATCGATTCCATTATTTTATAATAATCGGTTGATTAATTACCGGCTCTACCTTTTATAGCAGATTTTATCAAACAGTTAGCTAATGATTCTTTGAAAGTTGTTTTTTTTATAGAATTTAACGAGTGAATCAACTTTACATCTGCAATATGGCTTTGCTGCAGATCGTTACTTTTATAAGCTACATCATGAATATGACATGCTTTATTATTAGCGTTTATTGGATATTCACCAGGTTTTGGTTGATCTTGTTTATCAAGTCAAATATCAAGTCGAGTTCCAGGACCGCAATAATTATATCATGGAAGATGTTTTTCTCCTGGGTATTTAGCCTGATAATTTTCCTAGAGAAGCAGCTATATCATCACCTGACTGTGTCAGGGAAATAAATGTATATATTTTATTACCACATTTCACACACTTGCCTGTAAGTGCATTGTTGTTGTTTTTTGTTATTATCGTCGTCAATCCACTTGTGGGGGTGGATGCTCTGCATTTTACACAATATAGATCCATATTATAATTATATGAACGCAATTGATTTCTCAGCGACACGTAAGCAGGAACCAGTAAAACTTCATCCAGCTCTACCAAATTCTATCAGAGCATTTATCATAGGTCCATCTGGGTCTGGTAAAATACAATTGCTGCTTAATTCGATAATGATATGAATCAAATGGGATTGGTTGTATTTAGTAGCACCGTCAGTTGATGATCAACGATTCTACGAAGTGTTTAAAGATTTTAATGAAAATGCAAAATTGTTAGACGATGACGGCAATTATATTGTTGAATTTATTACTGATATTGATGAAGTCCCATCTGTAGATGACCTCGATGGGTTTATTAATAAATAAGTAGTTTATGATGATATGATGCTGGACAAACAATCAAATCCAGCCAGAATATTTTCCAGAGGCAAGCATAAAAACATAGACGTGAGTTATGTTACTCAGCAATATACACAAATACATAAAGTGATTAGAGATAACTGCAATATTTTAGTTGTGTTTAATGGAGTTGTGGGGACATGGACATGTATGTATGTATGTATGTATGCATGCATGGATGGATGGATGTATGTATGTATGTATGTATGTATGTATGTATGTATGTATGTATGTATGTATGTATGTACTTATTGTCACGAAATGGGAATTTGTTTCACACCCTGGACGGTGTTGACAATATGAGAGAGAGAGAGAGAGATTTTGCGACAAAAATGTTAAATGATGGTAAAGCAATCCATACAATTATTCAGATGTTCTTACAATGAAGACACTTTTCAACAAAAATAATTGAAGCAGTTTTGTGTACCACGTTGGATATGTATGTATGTATGTATGTATGTATGTATGTATGTATGTATGTATGTATGTATGTATGTATATGCGTATGTGTGTATTTATGTATGGATGGACGGATGGATGGATGGATGGATGTATGGGTGGATGGATGAATGGATGGATGGATGGATTGGATTTAATGAAAAATCAGCACACTACGGGATATGAAGTGCCGATTTAGAGGTTAGTTCTGAAAACGTAAAGACTCATAACTGCAATACAAAGGCTGAAAATATAAAATCTAAACCTTTAAAAGTAAATTTTGATGTACAAGTTAAAATGCATATTGGCTAAAGTTCGGAACGTTTATGTCAACAAAATGTGTACTTTAATGAAACGTATTACAAATACTTCTTATGACGAAAGAATGTTTTCCCACGCTTATGCGGAAAGACACTCAGAAGTGGTATGTGCGAAATCTGATAATACATATACTAGAGGATAAGTATTTCTTCAGTAATTTAAGTACTGGTATATGCTTTTTTCAAATTCCTTCATCAAAATGGATATCACGTGACGTTCTCGTGGCGAAACAGATTAAAGCATACTTCTAAACCCGTTCGATATATTTACCTCATGATTTATCTGCCAAGCAAAAACTTGATGATGAATAAATAGGAAAGTATACGATATATAAAGTATATAAAAGTGCTTAATATGTGTGAAAGTGCGTATTTTTGGGATATGGTCACACAAAAATATACATGCACGCGCAGAAACACACGGACACACGTACACACACACACACACACACACACACACACACACACACACACACACACACACACATATATATATATATATATATATATATATATATATATATATATATATATATATATATATATATATATATAATGTAAATTAGTCTCGATTTTTTTAAAATTAAGACCGTTTTGAACTTGTCTATGACATAGCGTCATTCTTACTGATGAAATACACGCCCAAACATCTCAACGCACAGAGGCGTTTGGATAACGTTGGATCCTTAAAAGAAATTAATACAGGAATGATCGCTATTCATACATAAATTTCTCAGATGCAATTTAAAGTTACTTTATCCTTTTGTTGAAAAAATTATAAATTTCAGGGGCAGCGCGCGCTTGTGCGCAGCAGATGTAAAACGAAATGGCGTCTCGCAAGAAATCTGAACTGCCCAGATCTATTGAGAAATAACCACTTAAGCGAATCATTTTGTCATTTTAGAGTAATCAAGCAGCTACCAGGTCTTTGGCAGGTACTTATTTAGATATATACACAAATGATGTGCATGCAGATAACTGTAAACCAGACGAGTAGCAGTGCCCTCTTTGGGTGCATTGTTATTTCTTTCACTCTGTATAAGTAATATGTGTTAGAACAAACGAGTACTTTTTGTTTCTCTACTAGTAAAATTACTTCTTCTGTCCGACTGGATTGCATATGTTCAAGTCAATTTATAAGTTACGCGGAAGTTCAAAGTCACTTGTTTTGGGTGTGTCCCGGAAAAATCTATAAGTACAACAACACACCAGGGCGTCGATGGCGTGTGAAAGCCGATATTGACACGTGGATGGGGTTATATTGATACACATCGTCAAAGAATGCAAGCTCCGTCTGCTTAACGAATCACTGCTCATTTGTAAATGTTTACCACCAACTATTTTTAACCAAACACCAACTGGATAGCAAACTCTGCCTTGAAGAGGGTTTATATAAATTAGCAAATGACACGTATATGAGATATTTCGGTTTGTATCTTTATCATCTTCTAACTTATGTACACGTACACGCTAACTTACCTGTACGTACACACATACACACTAACTTACGTATACATACACACGTACACACTAACTTACGTACATACACACGCACTAACCGACCTACACATACACACACACCAACTTACGCACACACGTACACACTAACTTATGTACACACGCATACACAAACTTACGTACGCATACACACATGTACACTAACTTAACTTCACAAACATACAGACTAACTATACACACATACACAGTAACTTTCCATACATACACGCTAACTTACGTACACATACACGCATACACACTAGCTTACACACTAGCTTACGAACACACGTACACACTAATATACGTACACATACACGCATACACAGCAACTTACGTACACACCCACACAAACATATATAAGTATACACACTTAAAAGTAATATAACAGTTACGTGATGTTTGAATCATTCAAAGTAATTGCTGAATGAAATCCACGCTTGGAATCTTTTCTGTGAGGCGGGTGTATTAGATCTTTTCTTCCCTCAGTTTAGTTTATGTAGTTTATGTTCCACGTGGCCGCACTTTATAATAATATAGATAGTTATCATATGACGTCATTACATCCGGGCACCATAAGGTCATCCGCCATTTTGTGGGACAAATATCTTTGAGTATTTTTATTTACATATTTCCAACTTGAACTTCGATTTGAGAGAATTAATATTTTTGAAATAATGATGAGAATTGTTTTTTTAAGGAAATTATTATAAATCTGACTTTTGAAACCATTTAATATTTTATGAGTCTGGTTGTTATCAATTTGTACATGACGATACAAATGAAACATCTAGGTAACTATTGATACCAATGAAAATGTCGAGGTAAATAATGATACAGATGAATATATCGAATTAAATGGGGATACAAATGAAAATATCGACGTAAATGATGATAAAAATGAAAAAATCAACGAAAAATGGGTTATTTTCAATTACTTCTGACAGGTAGTACACTTTGCTTGCAAAGTACGAAAGTAAATATTTCGTTTTATCCAAGGGCGACGAATATAACTAATTAATTTTGTACGAAGCGATACTTGCGTCAGATACTATGGACTCAGAAATCTGTGTGAGATAACATTTGGGCGTTTTCGAGTCAACGGGCGAGTCCGTGGTCACTCTGCTTACTTCGTCACTCATATTAACAATGAATTTAATTTTGACAATATTCGTGGCTGTCGAAAATAACAAGTAAATAAATAAATAAATAAATAAATAAATAAATATTTCTAAATTAATATTTATAAATAAATAAATAAATATTTCTAAATTAATATTTATAAATAAATAAATAAATATTTATAAATAATAAATAAATAAATAAATAATAAATAAATAAAAATTAAATAAATAAATAAACTTTACAGTAGTGTTAAATAAATCAAAAATTACGACGATTACAGACTGGTACAGTGGAAAAGAAATGTATACAGTACAGGAAAACTCTCTATTATGTGAAATTACAAGCAAAATTTCCACACGGCATTCTTTCTTGTTTTATTGAAAGTTATGACAAGGATACGTTGCACGAATCATATTCTATGTTAAAGAGTTAATAAAGTCTGTCAAGATAAAATATTGCTCATGAACAGAAAAAAAACTATGCTATTGTAGCCTCTAATGAAACTGTGAAGGGGTAAATTTTCTGGCCATCTAACAAGAATACATTAGCTGAGACCAGAGAACCATTAATTAGATTTATGGAGACAGGCGCGTATCATATTGCCATACTACCGTGTAAGATAATGTCCATTAGAAAGAGAATTTTGTTCCTAATTAATCATTTGTTTATACAGCAGCCAGATGGACTATTAGGGACACGGAAAACTTCATTTTCATGGTAAAATTGTCACAACTGAGAAATCGCAGAAACTCTGTTACTCAAACTACCAGGTCAAGCTGACCCTGACTTTGGCGCCTCTGGAAAAAGGCGGCAGAGATATTTTATTCTGATTGGTTACGTTAAATAAGGGGCGTGTTTCCCACACACAATTTTCTAGGTGTTAAAAATTGCCACATCGGAAATTTTAATCAGTCTAAGCTTTTCTACGAGAGAAATCAGAGTAGGCTCCGGGGATTTGCAAGAAATTCCTCGTAAAGGAACTGTTGTCCAAAGGGACTATTGTCGAAAGGAACCGACGAAATAATTTGCCGATTAGAGGGAGGAACGTTGAAAGCAAAGGTAGCGTGACAATTCCATGTAATTTGCTGATGCCATATATAATGCTTTGCTGAAGTTATTTACTTGTATTTGCATGAATCTTTTTTCTACATTCTTGTAATAATTTGCTTTATAAAGTATAACTGTGTTGAGTTTATGCATAGGAAGTCGTACATTAATCTTCTTTAGATAAGTTTGACAAATTGTTTGAATTTGTCGTCTTGTTTGCATAAGAATTATGTTCTAAGAATTTAATGCATTACATTAGTTAATATGATTACGAGAATCCGTGTGAATTCGCCGAATTTAGAAGATTTCATGTTTGATTAAGATAAGTGTGTATTGACTGAAATGATTTAGTAATTGATGTGATGTATCCTATTTATTCGCTTTGTAAATTGATGCTGGCTCAGAACCCCAGGCCTCGCGTATGTGTTAATGTGTAAGGTCAAGGCGTAACGAATTAGCCATTTGACTAACTAGGGTCATTATAAAACATGTGGAGTCGATTGATAGCCTTAGCATATGTCTAGCACTGATAGTAAAATCTGATAACGAGGGAGAATACTGAAGAACTAACTGTTTCATAAATAACGGGAAATTTAGGTTGTCTCTTTTTATATTTATTTAAAAGGGAGAAAATAGCTCCTGAGACGTATAATCCTGAGACGTATTATCCTGGGACGTATAATCCTGTGACGTATGATGTGACGTTACCCTGAGACGCATACTGAGAAGTATAGAAAGAAGTGCAGTGAGACGTATAATCCTGTGACGCAAACCTGCAACGTATTAATTTCTGAAACGTATTCTGAGAGTATCCTGAGACGGCTGCTGGAAAGTATCATCCTGAAATCCAAGGGTCTGAACAGCTACAGTGGCAGCAGAACAACTGAGGACGAACAAGTTATGCAAACGTACAAGACGTTGACTTTGATTGTTCACTCGATCCTATGATGAACTAAATGTATCAGTAAACAGATCGGCTATTTTATTTAAATCTATTTGCGTTTTTCTTTGTATTTCGGTGAAAGTTTAAATCTCTAAAAGCAGAGTATATTCCTGATGTAATGAATTTTCACAGTGTTTTTATGTAATTGATTAAATTGTTTGTTTACATGTACGGGGGCTCGTGTTGGTTTTGTTCTATATACCTGCTTAGATCTCTAACTATTGCACCTATAAGTTTCACCACTTATATTTATATTTACTCGAACCGGGCAATAACATCGAGGGCGGTCAACCCCTAGATAACGAAAACCAAATTTGGCGGGACACCCACCAGGGACAATTCCCCCCGCTTTACAGAAACAAAAACAACAACAACAACAAACACATCCAATATGGCTTTAGTAACAACGTCAAAAACAACAACAAACACATCCAATGTGGCTTTCGTAACAACATCAAACAACTAAACAACTACTTAGGTCTTAATAAATTAATAAAAATTACCAACTAGAATCTTTTAAAATTATCCTTGAGTAGCTTTGAAATTACTCATGAATCGCTTCTTTTACCCGTCCACGTGATAGTGTTATTTACTCAGTTATTGGGGATAATTAGGAAGTTTATTAATTTGAATGGTTTTTGTTCTTGAACTAGTTCGTTGCATAATACTGAATTCTTGCTCCATTAATAAATGCCGTATATTCAACTGCAAACTGGACTGGTCCAGATCTGCCATCACATAATGCTAGAGCAGATCTGAGTCTCTGCAGTGTGTTAGATGTGATCAATAGAGTAAAAAATATAGACCCTGAACTGGCGGTACATTATGGAACGGCAGATTATGATCTATTTTGTTTGCAGTTGGACTCGTTTATAAGCATGTTATACTGTATAAATAATGTACATAATATAATTACACTTTGTAAACATTACTATCAATAGAAACTTTGTTGTGCTTTATAATATTTCCCGAACAAATCTTTGAAGGGCACAACTTATTAGGAATCGCCAACATTTACAAGTACTTCACGTGACAATGAATGGAGTATCGCCACGTGCTTTCTTTTTTATCCTAACATTCTCACACGCTATCTTATCACGACTAGTGAAATTCAATGGGAAAGGACACTTATCTTCATTTATTCCATTTTACTTAGGTCATGCTCGTGGTTTACAGACCTTAAAAATTGGCGGAATTGTTATCTGAAGAGCGGCGTAATTTTACGATCTCTCAAGATGGAGTCTTCTTGAGAGGTTGGCAGCAGTAGTCCCGGATGAACTTTGTCAATGACACGTTTTTTTATTGCTTTTTTTATATCTGATTACAAATATATGGAGAAGAGAAAGAAAATAAACCCTGAAACAATATAGTTCAGTGTTCTACAACTTTGTTTTGAAAGAGCATAATTATTTTCCCACACGTGAACGGGCCCTTTCGTGTATGGATGTTATGTTTAAAATGGGAAGAAAATTACTTGTGCCGATAGGTATGTGATAAAGATATAATCATCATCATCATCATCATCATCATCATCATCAATCCCGTAACCCAAGAGGTCTTTGGGTCAGCGCTTTACAACCAATTCTCTCCATTTTTCCCTGTTCTCTACTGCCCTTTGGGAATCTCCAAACTCCATGCCTGTCCACTCTAATTATGTCTACCCACCTCTGTTTTGTCTGCCTCTTCTTCTGCACCCGTTCAATGTGCCCTGGAAGATTGTTTTTGCCACTCCAGATGATCTTGAGACATGATATGATAAAGATATATGCTTTTGTTAAATATTGTCTTGTTCATAATCGCAAGCCAAAGGCGGAAAAAATCGACTAAGCTTCAGTTTCGCCCTCCTATGTCAGTGCCAAGATTTCTTATTATTTGAAAGACGTTATCAACAATAAAATGTAGCAATCTCTTACAAATCAATGAAAGCATCTTTTCTTTCTATCGATAAGTGATTTTTGGAAGAGAAACTTTGGCCAACTCAAGCACCATGAACGGTAGTGTTGGGTAAGCGTTCTGAGATACTTGTACACGAACTCGTAACGTTTAGTCGAGCATGTTATACAAATTCACTAGAAATTATTAAAATCTTATCACTGGAAGCTACGAGTGAAAAAAGGGGCATAGCAACTTTTTGTCTGTGGCTTCCGACGAATTGTACCCTATTATATTTTTTTCTTCTCCTTGTACAGGATAAAGCAATTCACAGACATTGATAAAACATTTACAGCGCACTCTTCATCGGCCTCATAATCTGGTTAAGTTTGCCAAACTTTCTTTAGGTTTCATTTTATCGAAAAGTATCTCAATTGGTTTTTAATGACCCATGATCGCACCTGGAAACTAAATCGCACTTCAGTTGATAACTTAGAAACCATACGCAAAAGTAATCGAGAAACTAAATCGCACTTCATTTGATAACTCATAAACCATACGCAAAAGTAATCGAGAACCAGTCTTTGTAAAAGCATACATTTTTGAAGTACCTTGAAAAATAAAACACGAGTAAATCACACCGCCCAAGAGGTGGTGATCTCACTTCTCTCGACACGGCATTGCCATCACATGGTTGATATCTGTATATTATTTTTATAAATAAGATCCATCAAGATGGCGCCTTTTTGATTATCTAGCGTTTCAAGGAAGTCGCAAAAAGGCAACAGAAAATATACAAAAACGTTTGAATGCTTGAGCAGTGAAACGTTTACATAGAACCTAGAGACCAGCTGGTGAGAAAGATTTTTGATTGTGGAATAAATTTGGATTGCCACGGACTTTTTTGATTGTGGAATACATTTTGATTACTAGCTTATTACTTGCTTATTATTTCTAATAATTCCCAAAAATTAGTCATATGAATTACCAAATATTAAGTAAGAAAAAGATTTTCGGAATTAATATTTACATTATATTTATGAACCACAGTTGTCAAAAACAACGAAGCACTTCTCGTGTCAATGCCTTCATCATCAAAACTAAAAGTTCTTTAAAAACCATTCACACGATTTTTTTAAGGAATGTATCAATTAGTTCCCCTGCTGATTTTTCTTAATTAGCAAAATGTAATGATGACGTAAGTACGATAACACTGAGTTCACTGAGATCCCTGTGGAATTGAGGTTCAATATAATTCTCCATTACTTTCGTAACACAAGGTGTCGTTTTCATAAATCCCGCAATAGTAGACGGTACAGCAAAGAATGCATTCTCCGTTGGTAATTCTTTTAATAACAAAAACGTTGTTTAGATATATAAGTATCATGTTTTATACTCATATACCACCAAAATTGTTTATATATGCATATTAGGATGAAACTTAATTTTTCTTAAAAACTGATTATCTATGAATACTAGCATGAATACAGGCAGGTTGGCAAGTTGTGGGTTTGTAGATATAGATGTTGATTGGTATATATATATATATATATATATATATAGATATAGATATAGATATATATATATATATATACATATATATACATATATATATATATATATATATATATATATATATATATATATATATATATATATATATATATATATATATATATATATATATATATATATATATATATATATATATATATTTACCATTTCATCCAATTAACAAAATTGGTCGACAAAGCTGTAACCATTTACTGGCTAAAGTCCCCATCTTGTTCGTATTATTTAATCTTTTGGCTATCCGATGGATTAAATCTAGAGACTTTTTAATCTGAAATGGTTTGTCACTTAGTTGAGTGACAGTAGGAGGAATTTCGATGATTTAAAACTGCAAATGTTTTCCCACTATGATGCACGTAAACGAATTCTCTCTGCATAAATCGTTGCAATAATGGAAAGAAATTCCATTTGTTCTGACTACCATGCTAGTCTAGACAGAAACCATGTATAGTTCCTGACAAATATTCATTAATGAGTGAAGATGAACATAAATCTTTGTAGAAGCATTAGGACTTTATCGATCTGTCCTCTTTTTTCAAATTTATATGTGTCCACCTAGATTCCTACGTCAGGAGCATTATGAATCCGTGCGTCAGTAGTTTTACGTGTCAGCCAATCGCAACATCTGGTCCAAGTGCTTGAAGAAATCAGAGTCGCTAAGACAAGACCACCAGCCGAGATGAATAGTCTTTGGTTCGCTTCTGTGTCTTCGGTGCACTGCATCGTTTTCAAGAAAGAAAAAAATGATTTTTTTAAAATTTAATTATAGGCAATAAATTTGCTTTAAATCGGACACCTCCATCTTGAAAAAAATAATATTCAAGAAAGGTTTCTACTTATAATTTTAGTCTAAGCACCACTTAAGATAAACCACGAAGCGTACGAAAGACGACGAAGCGTACGAAAGACGACGATGCGTACGAAAGACCACGTAGTAGTTATTGATCTTAACTAGATCTCTTAACTAAGCGGATATAAATTTGTTCAAATGCCTCGATAAATTGATTCAATCAGAATCGACAGTGTTTTGAAAGTAATCCAGAAAATACCGCGATACAAGATGCAGAGATAGTTACAGTGCCTCTACCGTGTCGTCCACCAATCACTTCTGCACGAAATGTTTGCTCGTTTTCATCTAATGAAGTTAAGTTAATCTGCTCCATCATCATACAGGGATTAAAATTTTCAATTGGCTTTTTGTTTTGTTGATTGAAATTTAATATACTGCTATTTCTTTTTCTTTCTCCATATGATAATTGTGTAACTGCCATCCTTGTAAAATATAACAATTTAATCGTTTACGTAAAGAAAATTTAATTGAACATGACATTTGAATGATACAGGATTACAAAAATGTATGCGAAATTTATGATGTTCTTCCTACACCGATAAAACAAGATAGAATCGAGTAACTGATCGAACTCAAATTGCCGGCATGTTAGCACAGCATAACACATTGCTGCTTTCGGTCCCTTACAAATAACTGTTGGTGAGCGCTGCAGTAGTTATTCTCTCTCTCTCTCCAACCTGTTCGGGTCATTAACCTCAACTTGTTATCTGCGCTCCTTTCCACTGGGTAGCACATGTATGGAGCTATTTTCTCTTCAAATGAATACAATAAACAACCTAAATATTTGTCGGGTTTCTGGAATCGAACAATATTCCCACAATTTTTTACGTCAAAAATTATATTATCGTAATTCAACAAAAATAAGCTTATATGGTCATTTCGCAAACTCTCCCTCTCTCTCTCTCTCTCTCTCTCTCTCTCTCACGCACACACACACACACACACACACACACATCTCTCTAGCGCGCATTATTATCATATAATTAATATCTCTTCTCTTCGCTGCCAATCGCATTCCTAACCGGAACTATGACATAACTAGACCTCTTAGTTAAAATATTACATGTCACTGTAGGCTGTAAATTATTAGCTTAGCGATGTCTGTCGACACATGCCGAATTTCCTCGGTTAAGAATATTTCACAATTTAATTGCACAAACTAATTAATGACTTCACGTCTTGTCTTAACTACATGACCTTGATAATTTGTGATTCATTGATATATATATATATATATATATATATATATATATATATATATATATATATATATATATATATATAGTACAATCAATTCTTAGCATACATGACACATATCATTAAAGACATATAAATTAATTCTCAAAATATGTATCAGAGTAATACATGAAATTCTTATAATACTTGATTTCTGTTAAACATAAACCACTAAATCTGACCATATTCATACAATTGAAATATTGTTATGACTATCTTAATATATATATAAGTCATATAACATTCAAGACCAATAAATGCACGATTAACTTCTGAACTCAGAGAAAAATGACCTGTGAATTTAAAATGAATGCATTCAACAAATAATTGCAAATTTACAACAATGAAATGTCGGTGGTTGCGACATTTTTGCATTTCTATGCAACATATTCTCTCTCTGTTTCTGTCTCTGTCTCTCCTCTCTCTGGCTCCTGGTTTCTCAGTTTTTCAAGACCCTCGTCCCTTGGACAATTTGTTTAATCCCACAGATTTCTCTTTCGGCAGAAAAACTTGAACAGACGAATTTCGCAAGGGAATTACTTACAACATTGAATTTCGTCTGGGAAACACACTGCCTCGTTTAGCTTACTCAGTGATGATTAACTTTCTCTAACCTCCAAAATGATAACACTCTCATCGAAGTCAGAATAGTTCTCTCTAGTCCACCTTTGATAATAACTATTCCTGGTCAATTTCATTTCATGTAACCTAAATCCAATGGCCCAAGATTGTTTCTGGCTTGTCACAAATTTTTCGTTTTCCGCTACCTGACGTTACGATAGCATTTTCTCTTGTCTGTCTGATCGTTATCAGAACAGACTCAAATTAAAATTCAATCATGCCCCCAAAACAGAGCATACACCATCCTTCTCGGGCAGCAATTTATTGCGAACCTAGCCCATACGTCAAGCGTAATTGTTACGTGTTACACCGACCACGACAAAATATGATACGAGAACATCTACAAAATTGTTGCATCCATACAAGGTATAATCAAAGAATCATTTGTATTAGCCTAATATTGTTACATTTTTAAGTTTATTTTTTTTAAAAATATTTTATAATAATCACTTTTGCATTACTCTTTTACGTCTAATTTCAGAAGCTATTTAATTTAAATGACTCAGACCAGGGCATCAAGTGCATAAGCGAAAGTAATGTTGTTATATTTTTACAGTGTATTATTATTATTTTTATTATTATTATTATTATTAGCAGCAGTAGTAGTAGTAGTAGTAGTAGTAGTAATATTATTATATCAGAATCAGTTAGATTTATTTGTCTCAGATCAAAATATAAAGTGCATGAGCCTACGAATATTACATATTTATTTGTTTTTTTCTGCCTTTTTCTTCATCTTTTCCGTCTTATATTATAAAAAAAGAACTCTCTCTCTCTCTCTCTCTCTCTCTCTCTCTCTCTCTCTCTCTGTTACCTCTAACAATTTAAAGTACATGATACAAATGAGGTACCCAATTAAATTTAATGTACGGTTTGATAAAGACAATTATGATTTCTCATTATCGGCGTTCTTGAATTATAGATCACATGACTGCGTTGCCGATCAAAACCTAATGGAAATAATTAGTTTCATCAAATGGTGTGAAAAGTCGTCCAAGCGACGGCAATGTAGCCTTGCTTATCAGTTTATCTGCTATTTAATAGTCCTGATCGGTGATTGAGTGGGAATAATCAATCATCTCAATCGGGTTGCTAAGAAAGATTTCCACCATGACGGATAAACTTGGTCTAAATGTGTCATACGGTTAATACTTAATTACCTTGATAATCCAAAGGCCTTAAAATTGCCCCAATATGAATTGATTGGTTCAATTATATGCAGCCCTACCATTTTAGATGTTAATTTACTTTCCAGATATTAGTACTGAGAAAGTATAACAAAATCAGAGATGTCATTGCTGGTATTGTTAGACTAGGCATGCACATCTCGTTCTCGCAGACAAAATCGAGATTATTACAGCCCTTCAGACACATATTTGTTTGTTGGGTGGTATTACAAATTTACTTATGAATTTATTCCAACGAAATGTATTCCTCTTTTGTACTCTTCTTAGAAAAAAGTAATTTAAGGCCAATTACTATTGCTACGTTGTTGTCTCTTGTTAAGTGTTTTTCATGTCTTTTAAAAACTCAGTGTATGACGAATGGGAATCATTACTACATCGCAAACGAACACGTTTTTGCATGCCTTCGGTTAGACTGGTTTCTCTGTCGTACCTATAGCTAAAAAAATCGAGCATGTGTAAACAATGACCTGTCCTAAAACAACATATCGATGTACTGATGTAAGTTAAAAAAAAATCTTTTGCCGAAAATATGTGAAACTCTAAATCTAGTGCTGCACCGGTTCGTGTTTTATCTGTTTAAACGAGGGAGTGTGATAAAAACGGCAAGAATTTATACAAGAATTGGTGTTCGAGATGACAACGCACAAAATGTTTTACTTACTACAGTAATTTTCTTTTGCTTTATGCATTCACCACCATCCCTGCCTAATCCGTAAACAACGAACATATACGTTCTGGACTAGCAAAAAACCACCCCCCCCAAAAAAAAAACACATCCAAGTCCCAAAAATTTACAAATTTGCAAATGATGACAAGTTATTAAATTGACATGAAAGTTTAATCAGGTTATTTCAATATTATAAATATGGACAGAATGACAGATAACAGTATTTTTACTGAGTATAGTTGGGCATGACTGGGTTGAATACGCGTTTTCCAACACATGGTTGTCATGGAAAATTTCTTTTCGATATAATGTGATGTCCACTCACAAACACTAAATAAAGGCTAATGTGATAGGCATGAAAATAACAGCTGATAAATGTGCTTTATTGAAAAGCAATTTAGTATTAATGTGTTGAACACAGGTAACTGGAAAACGGATTTAATGCACAGGACAGTTCAGCTGGGTGGAGTAAACGTTTGCTTGTAAAGTGCAGCCCATTCGTGGGCACTGTATAAAACTTATGAATCTTCACTCGAAATTAAGGACAAAGGAATAAACTTTAAGTGGTTTCATTTGTTCAGGACTCGATAGATTTTCTAGAACAAAGCATGACAAATTCACAATATAGTATTGGTAATGAGTACAAAAAGGCATAATTTAGCCTCGTTTTGAGCTCATCAGAATATAACATGTGGTTTGAAGATACAGTCATAGTTACTTTCATCCTAGTCACTAAATTGCTAAAGATATTTAATGCATGTAAAAATGTTCAAATGTTACAATATTTTAACTCTGTCCATATAGCAAATCGTTGACAAATGAAGCAAGTTTGTCATATAGGATGCTGCCCAGTTTCAACCATTGATACAATATGAGCATTCTATGCGTTAAATTAATGATTGGTTTTTATAGTTCATAATTTGACAGACTGTCAATCTTACATTTTTATTGAGACTGTATGAACAAACGTGCGCTCGAAACGTCTTCCACGGTACCAGAGACCACCATATAGTACAAATTCTCTTGCCTGAAAATTCAAGTGTCAACATAGTGAAGAAAATGTCTTAAGGCAAGTTTTCCTCCATTTTGAAATAGCGGATTTGCTCCGAAAAGACCCACATATGGAATTAAATCACAATTAATTTTACTATATATTCTATACATTTGTTCTCAGTACTGAACTTTACATTCTGTCCAGATGATAATAAATCATATCTTATTCTAAAGTACCCACAAAGATGAACTCACGGCGAAATTCTTGTCATAGGTTATCCGACATGCTTTTTTTGAGAGGCTGAACAATAAACTAAGCACCGTGCATTCCGTCACAGATTAATCTACCAGATCATAATCAATGCCTAAGTACTCACTGTGCACTGTCGCCGAAATACATACAGACAACCACACTACAATGCTCAAATTCCAAAGAATAAACACTTACTAATAAACACCAAGAATGCCTTGATTTAATTCTTGTATTTCCACCAAAAGAAGACAGGAAACAATGCTGTAAAATAGACTGGGATAACATTAGTGGGTACTGAACCGGAACTAATAACTTTGATCTGATTCCATACGTGCGCTAGCTATATAGGGGCGAGAACCCGGCTAACCTTCAGTGAGATGAACGGTTACAGAGATATACATAACAAATATACTGGGTCTTCCCAGTCATCTGGATCCGGACCAGGCACTGGCAGTAATGCCATGGCGATAAAGATTTCCGTGTTAGTGACATTACTTCTTTCAGGAATGCCTTCAGCAGCATAGGAAGATGGCCTTTCAAGGAAAACAACAGAAAATCTTAGTCATCTACGATTGTTTGCTTGATACTCGTATGTTTGAAGCATGTATTTTATGACAGACACATTTTGCGATCACACAATTTCGGAGGTGAATTGAGTACCACGGTATGACACATGTAGGTACATGGTCGATAATAGCAGATGAGTAAACGCATGCATCTGTAGCAATGCTACAATGAGCGAATGATATGTCTTTTGGGAGGGTTCTAATATATTATATGACTGGTTCTCAGTTGATATAAGGTTAATAAATTGCTTACAGGCGTTATGAGACGGTAACATATATTAAAAGGTTTCTTAAAACCCTTATGGTTTTGCAATTTTATTATTTATAAAGCGGAAAACCATGACTTTGTTTATCATATTTAATATTTTAGTAAATAAAGCTATGGACGAAATCCAAATTTTTTAGTATTATCACGTTTTGTAACCCATAAACTTCAGTGAAAGAGTGAAACACAAATTATCTTCCTTTTTGCGAATGTACAAATTATCTGTCAAATATCGGACAAGGACGTTATAGTGGCATTGTGACTAATAATTTATTTCCATACAAGAACAAGAAAAGCAGAAAAAACACTTGTTACGCGCCAAAATAGTGAATCAGTTAATATATTACAACTGAAGATGGCTCACCCCTGCTTCGGCGATCTTGCTTCTGCACAACCTGTGATACACCTCCGTTACAAATTGGCGGGAACAATGACGTCTCACGACAAATTTGACCCGAAAGGCCGACTATAACGTATTAAATCTTATTTTTTTGCAAAAGAAAGTATATTACAGACATGCCTTTGAATAGTGAACACAAACATGCACGCACGGTCATAGGTTAGTTGAGAGGTGTACAGTCATGAAGAAAAGCTGAATCAACAATAATAATAATCAGACTCATCAGAAGACACCGTAAACTTTTGTCTGTATTTTTCTACTTATTACCCTGCCTAAACCAAAATGAATAGACACTTAAGATGGACTAAAATAGACTTCAGCAAGCGATTGTTTTGTGTCATCTAGACTAATTGACCCTGATAATTATTAGCATGAAAGCTTTATAAGGCAGTAACGTCTAAATATTGGTAAGATTGTATTTCCTTGTCACCTGTATCAACATTACAACCATCCTTTACACCGCTCCGGTGGCCTAGTGGTTAGAGCGTCCGCCTCGGATGCGGGAGATCGTGGGTTCGATCCCCGGCCGAGTCATACCAAAGACTTACAAAAATTGTACTAACAGCTGCCTAGCCTGGCGCTCAGTATTAAGATGTTAGTGTTAATATTGGTCGACCTGGTGTCAGGATAATGTGACTGGGTGGGACATCATGCTACATGTCTGCGGCATGATGCCCCTTTGCTAGACATTACTATAATGACTGAAAAATTGTTAAAGCTACGTTAAAATCCGAATCACACACACACACACACACACACACACACACACACACACACAACCATCCTTCAAACTTATTTTCAGACAAAACCTTTAGAGCCACACAGAAAAAAATCGCCTGCTGACGTCTATTTTAGTCCATCTTAATAGACAATACAACAGAGACGTAACCATGCTTGTCTGAAATGTAACAATAACAATAGCGACAATAATCCTTGTTTAGTCTACATTGATCTTATCGCCTGTCGATAATAATCCTTGTTTATTGATCTTATCGTTTGGCTATACATTTGCAGTTCCAAAACTGTTGATAATCTCTCTATGAGAGCAAGCTTATTTTCCCCTTCAGATTTCAAAGAAAAAGATATATAGTGTTTTCAGAACATCAAAAAATATTGAATTATATGGCAACCTTATCTTCTGATTTAGAAATCCTTTTCATATATTTGAACCCTGCAGCCAGCTGTTCTATTTCTGTGTATAATAACCTCCAGACAGTACCAGTCATCATGTACTATGCTCATGTTTCTAAATGTACCAGACCAACCACATAAAACATGGAGTTGTCTTATCCAAACACGCTTTTTGTGTCAACCGAAAATCGATAGAAGTCTTTCATAGAGTCCCTAATACAAATCTTTGTCAGCCAGCTTATAAACAAGGTTTTATCTTTTCAAAATAGGATTGGGTTGTGAAGAACATCATCATCAACCCACCCAGCCAGCCAAAAAGTACTGGTTTGAAAGTTCAGCCCTTCAATCAAATAAATACCCAAGCATTCAAGACAGTTTGCATGATTTACTAGGCCACCGGAAGTGGTCGCTTTAAATGTGTGAACAAAGATCTTGGTCTGACGCGACTTCATCCATTCGGAACGTTGTATATATCGTACAACTGTCCTATAAATAACTGCATCCATAGACGACATGGAATATTAGGTTTTTTAAAAGTCTTAATATGCCAACTTCTCAAAATAAATACACTATTATTATTACTATTAATAATATTATTATTGTAAATATGACTGCGAAGAAAATTATACCACTTAAATCATCGGTAATTTTCAAGTTTATGAGGCAATAAAAATGACTATAAAATAGTATACCTCGAGTTTTCATTTTTCAAATTCAACAATAAATTGTCATTTGTTCCCAGTAGCATTGTCTAATGAGAGTCTATAAAACCAATGTTAATGCTGCAATATAACTCTAATCTGCCAGCGAGATCGACTATATTTCTCTTTTGGTCTTAAAAGACAAATGAAATGGGGTCGGATTTTCAAAACAGAGATAGATATATAATTCTATACTTGTGTCATACATTTAAAAACTGCAACTATTTTATGTTTTTTAGCCATCAGTAAGTAATACTTACGATGCAGTTTGAACGTCAAAAACAAGCACAAAACCTGACTTTCTTCTCTAAAACGATATAGTGTGTGTGTGTGTGTGTGTGTGTGTGTGTGTGTGTGTGTCCCGAAATTCAATTGAAATCGTTCATAGGAGATCTTAATACGAACCTCTGTCCGCCATCTTGCAAACAAGGTTCTATTTTCTTAATCGGATGAACACGTACAATCTCCATCCCACCCCCACACACTAGAACAGTAGTATGGAGCTTTAACGTCAAATATTTGAAATTAAACAATAGCAGGTTTATATTCCAATAAGTTATGAATGTATGTTATATTCAGTCATAATCCTGTTTCGTAAGATGGAAAAAATAGTGTTTCGAAAATAAAACTATACGTCTTCGTTCAGTCAACACGTAGGTTGTGCTGTAGACTGATGCACATATATCAGAAAAGATAGTTGGATTGACGTCACTTTATCCTAAAGGTACACAGTACATCTAATGACCAGCAGTGACAAGTTGTTTGTGATTCCAGACATGTTCTCCGTCTTAAATTTGGCTTCGCAAGCCAGTAACTTGAGTCACCAAAGGCTGTCATGAAGTGACAGAATAACACCGCGGGTTTGACTGTAGGAGTATGTGTTCATCTTGCAACAATGCAGCAACAAGAGCATCTTTCTTGGCGTTATTCGCTCATAATATAAAAAATTTTAAAATTGGTTTTGATAAATGAACAGCAGAGCACATAATTCTATGTTATAAAAGTCTATGAAAAACAAACGCTGAACCATGGTATATGCAGCAATATGAATAGCAATATGAATAACAATATAAGTAACAATATGAATAGCAATATGAATAACAATATAAGTAACAATATGAATAGCAATATGAAAAACAAAATGAATAGCAATATGAGTGACAATATGAACAGAAATCTGAATAACAATGTGAATAGCAATATGAGTAACACTATGAATACCAATATGAGTAACAATGTGAATAGCAATATGAGTAACACTATGAATACCAATATGAGTAACAATGTGAATAGCAATATGAGTAACACTATGAATACCAATATGAGTAACAATATGAATAAGACAATAACTTTTAAAGGGAAAACTGCCTACAATAGTAAGAAACAATAAAATAACATTACAAAAGAAGATTTACATATATTACAAATTTAAAAACACGTTGTTATGGTGTTCAGTGTAAGATTGACACTTAAATATAAACATTTAAGTATCATTTGACGGTTATATATTAAACCGAGTATGTGAATATTAAACCGAGCATATGAATATTGAACCGAGTATATGATATTAAACCGAGTATATAAATATTAAACCGAGTATATGAATATTAAACCTAGTATATAAATATTGAACCGAGTATATGAATATTAAACCGAGTATATGATATTAAACCGAGTATATAAATATTAAACCGAGTATATGAATATTAAACCTAGTATATAAATATTGAACCGAGTATATGAATATTAAACCGAGTATATGAATATTAAACCTAGTATATAAATATTGAACCGAGTATATGAATATTAAACCAAGTATATGAATATTAAACCGAGTATATGAATATTAAACCGAGTATATGAATATTAAACCGAGTATATGAATATTAAACCGAGTATATCAATATTAAACCGAGTATATGTTATTAAACCAAGTATACGAATAATAAACCGAGTATATGAATATTGAACCGAGTATATTATATTAACCCAAGTATATGAATATTAAACCGAGTATATGAATATTAAACCGAGTATATGAATATTAAACCGAGTATATGAATATTAAACCGAGTATATCAATATTAAACCGAGTATATGTTATTAAACCAAGTATACGAATAATAAACCGAGTATATGAATATTAAACCGAGTATATGATATTAAACCGAGTATATGAATATTAAACCGAGTATACGAATAGTGAACCGAGTATATGAATATTAAACCGAGTATATTAATATTGAACCGAGTATATGAATATTAAACCGGGTATATGTTATTAAACCAAGTATACGAATAATAAACCGAGTATATGAATATTAAACCGAGTATATGATATTAAACCGAGTATATGAATATTAAACCGAGTATATGAATATTAAACCTAGTATATGAATATTAAACCGAGTATATGAACATTGAACCGAGTATATGAATATTAAACCGGGTATATGAATATTAAACCGGGTATATGAATATTAAACCGAGTATATGAATACTGAACCGAGTATATGAATATTAAACCGAGTATATGAATATTGAACCTAGTATATTATATTAAACCGGGTATATGAATATTGAACCGAGCATATTATATTGAACCAAGTATAAGAATATTAAACCGAGTATATGAATATTGAACCGAGTATATGAATATTAAACCGAATATACGAATAGTGAACCGAGTATATGAATATTAAACCGTGTATATTAATATTGAACCGAGTATATGAATATTAAACCGAGTATATGAACATTGAACCGAGTATACGAATATTAAACCGAGTATATGAATATTGAACCAAGTATAAGAATATTAAACCGAGTATATGAATATTGAACCGAGTATATGAATATTAAACCGAGTATACGAATAGTGAACCGAGTATATGAATATTAAACCGTGTATATTAATATTGAACCGAGTATATGAATATTAAACCGAGTATATGAACATTGAACCGAGTATACGAATATTAAACCGAGTATATGAATATTGAACCGAGTATATTATATTAAACCTAGTATAAGAATATTAAACCGAGTATATGAATATTAAACCGAGTATATGAATATTAAACCGGGTATATGAATATTAAACCGAGTATATGAATATTAAACCGGGTATATGAATATTGAACCGAGTATATGAATATTGAACCGAGTATATGAATATTAAACCGAGTATACGAATATTAAATCGAGTATATGAATATTAAACCAAGTATATGAATATTAAACCGGGTATATGAATATTCCGATTAATATAAAAAGATCAAACTAATGAAAACTATTATATGTCTATGATTTATTCTTCCTTCCATGAACCGCAAGGATTAATGTTAATAGAAAAGATATAATCTTTTCAGTTCTATGTCAGTATGTATTTTCATTATTGTATTACGGCGGCTTTCTCGTCAGATCTTTCCCGTCTTTTAAATTCTGGTAACCCACGGCTAGGCCGTTGTGTACCAGTAACCGGTACTGCACGGAATGGCGTCACTAAAGGGAATATTCACTGACGCCGTCAGACACCGTCCCTGTATCCATACAGCAAAAAGTAAAGTAATAAACATACTTGTCTTCAGTGTTACATCGTAATGCGCGGTGTGTACAATATTTGTGACTCTATAATATGATCATATTTTTTATATTTGTGACTTTATATTATGGTCATATATATTTTATATTTGTGACTTCTATTATGGTCATATATATTTTATATTTGTGACTTCTAATATGATCATATATTTTTAATAAATTTAAAAGTCCTTTAAAAAACTTCATGCTGATCTACAGATTTCGTCACAACGTATACATATATATCAGCAATTCAAGACGCAATATCGTGAGCGTTGCTGTCACAGGCGAATGTCATATCGTACGGTACATGTATATTTTCATCTATGGACTTCTTTCAGATGAAGAAACTAGCGGAAGAATGTTTTAAACAGACGAACAAGCAAACAAAGGAAAAAGGTAGTTAGCAAAAGAGGTTGTCTTTACAGTTTGCATTATAACATAGAACGTGTGTTTCCGTTTGCAGGAACTCCCCATGAGGTTTGATTATCTGAGTTTGACTTAATATACTGCCTCCCCCGATAGTGTTACCATGTTGATTATATCGCCACTAACATGAAATCTTTCGGAAATTATTTTTCCTTTTTCTTTGGGGTGGGGGGGGTGGGGTTGGATTTTAACAACACGTAAAATAAAGCTTTGAAATTGCATTTATGTTGGAAGATCTAGCCTTTTCACTATTAATTGAAGAATTGTGAAAATGATCAACGGTCGACAGTTCTCTCGGGTCTTGCAATCTGTGCAGACAGCGTTTGTTGTGTAACAACCCTATCAAGGAAGCTGTTTTCTTCTAACGATCCTCACACTAAGTTCTTACCATTTCTACTTAAACGTTAACAAATACTTACTATGAGTTACTCGCAATTTAATTTAATGGCATGGGTAATTGCCTAGTTACAAAGTAGACACTTTATAATTCATTTACAAATAATAATGACTGGATATGTACTTTTAATAAGAAACAACATCTGAAAATCTCTGTGATTTCACTTGAACTTTAGGCATTTATCAGGTCTTTTAATACATACAGTGCTTTTCTGGCTTGGAAAACTGCGGTTTTGGCAAGATGTGACTCACATATGATTGAATACTTATATAAAGCGCCTTCCTGACCAGAGCCAACACAAAAAGTCCTACAGATAACATCAGAGCCCTAATATGCTAACAGCCACTTACCAACGCAATAACAGATATCGCGGCGATAAAACCAAATGCTGTGCTTGCACATTCTTGTTATCTGAAGGACTTTAATATTCTTTTATTTCAAAGAGAAAAAAAATTGTACACTGGAGCGATATACAGCAGAAAAATAAAGTCGCGGTCTGTCGTGAAGAAATATAAAATACAATCTTGCCGTCTATTTTCCATCTTTAATGAGCTAAGGGACGGACCATTTTATTTTCTGGAGAGGTGGATGAAACATCTCTTTCCGATCAGGATATTATTATTTTTTCTGCAGGGAAGCGTAAATAAAAACAAAAAATCCCAGATGCCGCCTCCAGCTACCACAATTAATTTAAACTATGGGTCCTAAAATTTTTGTTTTGGCACGTATGTCATCGTATTTTATAGCAGTGAAGAAAGTATTCTACGGTAGACCCACCTAAAAAATGACATGGGAGAACCCAAGATGAACGTTTTATTTTAATAATTAAAGATAATAGAGACACTGATAAGTAATTATTGAGTATATTTAAATAAAATAAGAGAGAATAAATAAGTTATTTGGTACATGCATGATTTCTTCTTATACCTGCATCTACAACGTGTTAATTTCTCTCATATGTGCATAGATTTTACTTTATTCCAAAAATTTATTTGAATGCAGACAAAACTTGATTGCATATTTATCAATATAATGTTTCTATTTTCTTATCTGGCTACTGCGATAAGATGAATAATTTTTTTCCAGCTTGATGGGATCATGGTAATTTTTTTTTTATTTTGATGGGATCATGGTAATTTTTTTCCAGTTTGATGAGGTGATGGTAATTTTCTCCAATTTGATGGGATTATGGTAATATTTTGCAGTTTGATGGGATCATGGTAATATTTTCCAGTTTAATGGGATCATGGTAATTTTTTCCAGTTTAATGGGATCATGGTAATTTATTTTTATTTTGATGGGATCATGGTAATATTTTGCAGTTTGATGGGATCATGGTAATTTTTTCCAGTTTGATGTGATCATGGTACATTTTTTTCCAGTTTGATGGGATCATGGTATTTTTTCCAGTTTGATGGGATCATGATAATTTTTTTCCAGTTTGATGGGATCATGGTAAAAAAATTTCCAGTTTGATGGGATCATGGTATTTTTTCCAGTTTGATGGTATCATGGTAATTTTTTTCCAGTTTGATAGGATCATGGTAAATTTTTTCCAGTTTGATGGGATCATGGTATTTTTTCCAGTTTGATGGGATCATGGTAATTTTTCTCCATTTTGATGGGATCATGGTCATTTTTCTAGCTTGATGGGATCATGGCAATTTCTTCCATTTGATAGGATCGTGGTAAAAAAAATTCCAGTTCAATGGGATAATGGTACTTTTTCCAGTTTGCTGCGATCATGGTAAGTTTTTCCAGTTTGATGGGATCATGGTAATTTTTTCTAAAGAATATATAAAGCTTTAGATTCTGACATCCGCCATTTTGAACACCTGTATTATCTTCTGACAAGTGTACAGTGTACATCAATACGTGGATGAGCTTATAAGACTTTGTTGCCCAAGCTAAAGCAAGCTTTGTCCATGCGGTTTATGTATTCCGGACATTATATAATATTCACAAGGCTTCTCGCCATTCAGCTTAGGTGTACTTACGTCTTACACTTTTTCCAGAAATATTTATTGCCTGGTCAGATTTACGATCTTCAACTTCGGAGGGGCATCTTACTTCCAAAAAGTAAAAAAAAGAAAACGCTGTCAAGATTTTTGAAACAAATTGTGTGTGATTTTCCTCTTCAAGCTGATTTAATTACTACCTAACAATACTACCGAAATTGAATCTAAGTTACCTTTACAAACGAAATATTGATTTAGTTGTAAACAATTATTGTAACTGGTTCAAACATATCAAAGAAATTTCACCTGTGATGAGGATTGGAAATAAGTCATTGCGTTTGGGTCTCACATTTGTCACATTTGGCAAAACACGAAATTCCACGCATACCGCCGTCTCGTGAGATAAATTTTAATATGTAGAAAACTCCAATCGGGCAAATAAAACCAAACTTCTCATTTATGGTTCGGTGTTATTGCATATACATATAAAGGAGACTAATTAAATAGTGACAAAGTGTCAATACACTGTCTGAGACAAGAACCCTGATATTGCATCCTATTGTAGTCTCCAAGAAAATAAATATTTTTCTTTCACTGTTCCTGCAGATTTGCTAGTTATTGAATTATGTTACTTGCCTTGAACATAAAGAAGCAAAGTTTAACAAAACGGGCTTAAAATTCCTCTCAATTGCAGAAAATAACATGATAACCAATGCCGATTTGTTTATACGGTATGTCCAAATTATTGTCCAATATAAGTACGAACGTCATGGTACGTCAAACTACTGTAATGGATTTAATTAAAAATGTAAAAAGAACAGATGCTTCCCGATAAGGTCACTAGCAGACGATATTCTGCCCATTTTACCTGGACGATGGGCAACCTGGCAGTTCCTCATATATGCGATCAACAAAATTAACCATTTTTTACAAGGCACACTGAAGGAAAGTCAACTTATAAATAAGAAATTTATATACTAACTGAAATTTTGATTTGAGTTCTGTTTATGTATGTAATTTTCGTAAAAGTATCCAGATTTTCAATAAATTTATTTAAGCATCCAAGCACTATATAAAGTCAACGGTAAATCTGTCCGCTGACTACAAATATGGCGGTTGATGACGTAATTCGGGAACTATTTATTAAGGAAATATAAAAACAATATAATATAATAATGTGTTTAAGCCTTGTTCATATATATATTTGAGAGTGTAGATAAGGCCTTATTATTATAATGTGTATTATTTAGTAACATTGTTTGTTATTTTTTAAAAATTAATTTGTTTATTTCATTATATTTGAAAGTGTCGAATTCTGAATGGTATTGAACCTTAAAGTTGAATGCATTGAGCATTAACATTTTATCACATTTAAGCCAGAAAAGCCTTTGTGAAGGGTCACTTCGACCTGTTTTATCCCCCCCCCCCGTGTCCGTGTTAAACATGAAAGGCTAGCATCTATGACTCATTGAGATCTGATGCGGTCATTGTAATTCTGTCCTGAGAAAGTAAACATTTGAGCTACCAACCATAACCGCTTGATAGGAACCCTTGTCAAATTATCATTTTCAAAGGGAAATTGACATGGAACGTAGTTCGGACATTCTAGACTGTCCAAAATCTGACGATGGAAATGATGATCTTGGGATAATTTAGGAACCGCTGCTTACTATTGGTCAGAGTAAATTAAGGCGTACACTTTGCAAGTAATGTGAATTTAAAGTGACGACCTTGGTCGAAATTCTTTAGTCCGAAAAGCCCGAGAGAGAAATTCGGCTACGAGAAAGCCTAAAAAGAATAGTGATTTCCTTGTTAAACAAGAAAAGTGGACTAGGTAGATGTCTTGTAAGAAAAGGCAGGGTTTAGTGCTAAGACGAACAATTTCTGAAAGAGAACAGCGTTAAGGTACGCAATTTTAATTTTTCACGTAATTTTCTATTTTTTATTGTTTGTTTTGTGCAAATGTGTTTGACATGACAAGATTCATATGATGCATCGTTTATCCAATTTCATGGAAATCTGTTGATGCTAGAGATGTTTTGCTATTTATCTCTCTAATTTTACAGTTAGTAGTTCATTGATAGAATTGACGATTGCATGCTATCCAAGTTTTCATATGTTAGGATGTCATAGGGTTATATGAGTTAATTTCCTTTGTCTGTTAGAACGATACCGATTTATATCTGTAATGTTTAAATAATCTTGTAAGTTAAGGATTGCTGTGAGCTAGATTTCTGTGAATTGTATGCAATAGATATCGAGCATGTGGTAATTTAGTTAGAGAGATACGGTAATTTTAGATACACCGCTCACGTGTTTGTTTATGGTCGGTCGCTGTGAAGCCATGGTGATGTTCTATCGGATCAAATCAGAATTTATGCAGTGTGGATAGCTCTATCGGATCAAATCAGAATTTATGCAGTGTGGATAGCTAGTATGCTTCTGAGTAAAGTAAGTGAGGGAATTTTATGTACGCATAGAAAGTGATACGTATAGAGATTTAGGGGTAATTTTGTCCTTTAAGGAAACAGCTCTCTGTGAGAGACAGGACAGTCTGAAGTCTGAAGTCTGGAAATAGATAACGTGTTCAGAATAAAGGACTAGGAAGTCCAGGAACGTATAAATCGTTCAGAATAGGAAGACTAGATAATAGGAAGACGTCATACAAGGGTCAGGAGAGGAAGGTGATGCAATCAATCGTGGACATTGCACTCTTTTCACCACTTTCACCATTCGTTATTATGATGAAATAAATCCAAATTAGACACTGCTATTAAATTCTGTTCACATAACTTAGATTGAATTGGAGTAGCCGCTATTATTGTTATTGATTCAATTTTATTATTTTTTTTGCCTACGGAGGCTCGTATTGCATTATTTCTTTCCAATAGTCATGCTCAGTCCTATGTTGATATTCCATCTGTCCACTCCCACCGGGCTATAAAATCGAGAAATGTTATCCTCTAGATAACGCCAGCCAAGTCAAATTAACCACCCCTCTTACTAAGAGGGCTACGTTACAATATGCTATTGTAATGTAACATTGTATGGTTGACTTAACCTTGTCCAAAATCAATTTTATTTTTTACTTGACCTGAAGTATTGTTTTAATTCTGTAAACAAGTGATACATTGCTAAACTATCATGTGTATATGGGTTTAATATTAGGATTGTTATTAATAAAAGTACTCATGTTTATTTGGGTTTGGGTCTAGGTTATTGAGATTCACCTGGCGTCCCTGACATAGTCCATGTTATATATTATAAATTTAGTAACAGACCTTTTAATTATAAATTTAGTAACAGACCTTCCTATTATAACTAAGATATTATTTCGTAAACATTAGGAATCTTTTAGAAGGTTATATTCCATTAGGTAATGATGATTATTATTTAGAAACTACTAATTGTGACCTGATGTCACAAAGAGGAATATATGATCTTGTCACTGGAAAAATAATTCATTTGTGCTTTAACATCCAAGCAGAATCAAGCTTTTGTTGTGTGCAGTAGTTGATTTGGAATTATTCAAATTATTTCTTCTATGGAAATACAACAGTGCTCTCTTAACATTATTTCAAACAGAGACCTGAATGTATACTAAGATTTCAAAAAAGGGTATCTTCTTGGATTTTATTATTGTAATCCAACAAAAGACTGTTGTCAAATCAAGCCTGACGAGCCATCACAGGCACGTCAACCTTTTCAGCGTTGGACTTAATTTGGATTTCCACTAAAGGTTATTCAGAAATTGTATTATTAGCACTTGTGTCGGTAATTCTAAGATTAACTTGAATTTAATTCGCAACACAATACGTTCTTTTTTATTTTCACTTTGTATTGTAG
Source organism: Sinohyriopsis cumingii (assembly GCA_028554795.2). Taxonomy (NCBI): domain Eukaryota; kingdom Metazoa; phylum Mollusca; class Bivalvia; order Unionida; family Unionidae; genus Sinohyriopsis; species Sinohyriopsis cumingii. Next base: position 144,979,553 of record CM068826.1, on the reverse strand, counting down.
GGAAATAAATAATTTTGTTGAAATTGACAAAGCTTGTTGTTTTTCGCTCTTTTCTGTAACTTATTTTAAGAGCATAGACTCGTAACCAGATATATATATATATATATATATATATATATATATATATATATATATATATATATATATATATATATATATATATATATATATATATACAATGCAATTCAATTTAGTGGTGATTTCATGCTTCAGGAATCATAGCTATAATTATATGAAATGCACAACGTATCAGATTTGCAATACCATCTCTTAATATTGATGTAGCTCAAAACAACTTCCGAACTATTGCTAAAACATTGTGTGCAAGCCATTAATAGTGTTGCCTGATGACTGATGAAGGAAGACGAATGTCGAAGAGTGCGATATTATTGGCGCCAGTAAATATTTAGAGATGGTATGAAATTACAAATCTCGGACTGTAAGATCATTTCCTATCTTTGAAACAAAGATTATTTTCTATTTTTGATTATTTTGAAAAGCATACTGAGGAATGCAAACAGGACTGCATTGAATATACATTATTCAGTCAGAGAATGAACTATTTTTAAGATCAAAATAAAGAAACGGCTCACAATTGCTTTTGAAATAAAGTATATTGCTCCATGAAACAATTGATATTGTTTTTTGTTTTTTGTTTTAAAGCGAGCATCTCTCTCTCTCTCTCTCTCTCTCTGGTTTTGGTTTGGTGTTTTATGGCGCAGCAACGCAGGCAGCGCGTTAGGTTGAGGCGCCCGGGGGTCAACGCACCCACCACTCAATATAAGTTTGATTAAGAATTCGCCCCGTTCTACTACGATGAAGTGAAATACTATGAAAACTTTTCAGACAAAGTCCCCACCATACGTGCTGAATCTTGGTAGGCAAACAAAATAGAAGCCGTTATGTGTACATTTGAAAAGAGTTAGCACTGTATCTGGCTATATGTTATGTGTACATTTCAAAAGAGTTTTCACTGTATCTGGCTATATGTTATGTGTACATTTGAAAAGAGTTCGTACTGTATCTGGCTATATGTTATGTGTACATTTGAAAAGAGTTTGCACTGTATCTGGCTATATAGCTACTTTGCTCTTGATTATATCTGGAATCATTTTTGAAACGACGACACCTGAGAACCAACTAATATGTATCAAATAAAATATGTCAACTTTTATTATTCTATTACGCTTTTTCAAATAAGTCGGAAAATTTCGGACTAAAATATAAAAAAAGATCCTGACATTTAATAAGTTCCAAGCTGAGTGCTTTCAATAACCGGAAACCGTACTCTATTTCTCTAACTTAGAAAAGATAAGTCAGTCCGGTGCATTCATAGATTTGTGAATCATCATCTTGTATCCAAAGACGAGAAGACTCAGTCTAACAGGAACAAATTTTACTAGCACAGGATAGTTTTGCGCACTAACTGACTCGTAAGCGTATACGACAAGACTAAAATAATATAATGCAAAACTATCAAGCGCAGTATTTATTTATATTTCGCATTAACACACCCTTATTCCTATAAAATAATACCAAAATAAAAATCGGCTAATCGAGGGATTTTTTAATGACGCAAGAGATCAAGAATGTTTCGATAGATTTTGTCAGTAAACAAAGGTATTTTTTATTCAGGTGTTTGGCGTTTGATCATTAAATCTCCATTTGATTCGGTCAGGAAATTAATAAGTTAATTCCATTAAAAAACCCGGATGGAAGTTGAGTAAAGAACGCTTCAGTTTCAGCAAAATGTAATACGGATGCAAATTGATGAGAAAAAAAATTCAAATAAAAATGCAATGCAAACAGATAAGGGAGAGAGGGAAATGCAATGCAAAGAGATAAGGGAGAGAGGGAAATGCAATGCAAAGAGGTAAGGAGAGAGGGAAATGCAAACACAAAAAGTAGGGATGCAAATGCAAAAGGAAGAAATGCAATTTAAATTAAGGAAATTAAAACTGGCTAGTACAGCACTTAAGGTTTTTAATGCTGCCAAATAATATTATGTCTGTACTCCCTTTGAAAGATAAGGAGGTACATAAATATATTCTTAGTTTTGAGAGCAAAGCTAGTAAAGTATACACTTCGCTCATCTGAACAGAGTGGTATATATGGTGTGGTCGAGAAACGTAACTTGACGGCTTATGAGTTGGTACCTGAGGCCTATCGTTAAAGGTGTAGAAATTGTAGAAAAGAGACTCCTCTGATTTATTTTGAATTTTCATGGGGTATGGACGATTGTTTTATAGATCATGTATAGCCAAGAAAGGTGAACGATTGTTTTATAGATCATGTATAGCCAAGAAAGGTGAACGATTGTTTTATAGATCATGTATAGCCAAGAAAGGTGAACGATTGTTTTATAGATCATGTATAGCCAAGAAAGGTGAAAAATATCATGATAACCTCTGACATTGATAGCAGAGTTCGAGGACTTTGTCAGTATTAACGTATATGCGAAATAGGTTTAAACTGTAGTGAAAGCAAAACATACTGCTGATGGCTATTCTTTGACTCGCAAGTTTCATTTATAAATAAATCTTCCTCTCAGCAGATTTTTGTAAAATGAAAACTAAAACCTACTTCAGTCTAACGAGAGTACCTCCAAATATCCAACTGGAACAACTATTAAGGAAAATAATTTCTTCTAATACTGATCAGAATCCTTATCTCTGACCAATATAGGTGTCACTTTTGCTCAGCCTCATTTCATAAGTCGTGTATAAACTAAGGTATTGTTACAAGCCATGGTTTAATGTCTAAACATTGCCGCAGGCTAGAGTTAATCTCTTACACAAGGTTACCGTGACCAGAGAGAAGACACGACATCATGAGTCGGCACAGGCGTTAAATCGAGCGGCTTCCCACCTATGTGTCACAGTTTAGTCCTGTGATCAGAATAACCCGCGAGGAGAAACGGGACGTGTTCTAAATCCGTCCCCACGTGGACAGACAGCGAGAAGGACATTGTCCGCTAAGTTAGATTGGATCGGGTCAAAGCGACACCCAATCGGAATTGTGGTAACAATTTCGATCCAAATTATAACTTCTAACTAGCAAACAAAAATTTAGTCCATTACGTTACTTTGTGGTACATTAGTGCATTTATTCATGTGATAGGTTAGAATTTACACATGCTTCAATTGTGAATTTCGAAAATGGTTGAAAGAAAAGTGTGTAAAATTAGTTAATATGGATGTATGGATGTATCAGAGCATGGATATTTGAATATTTGTGTACTTTGTATGAGTTGTAATGTAAAGAAATGCGTCTGATTGCTGTGATATTGTTAGTATAATGGGATTAGGAATATGTACTGATGTGGCGCAATTTATTAATGTATGTATGAGAAGCAATTGATACCGTGCTTTTATTACTACGTTGTTTTACCATACAAGAACGTATGAGTATTTCGATGTGAATGAATGCGTGACCAAAGAAATTTAATAACCGTTATCTGATGATAGGCTGGGTGTAGTGTGAGATGAGATGGCTAAGGAAAATATTGTACCGTCCTTATGTTTTCATCAGAAGCGTTTTGGGGGACTGAACTTCCGGTTCAGTTGAGTACCGAGTCTCGAAGAGGAGAGACAGAAATGTGACTAGCAGAGCAGTCTGAGTCGACAAGTCTAGTCGGGGGAGAGAGTCGAGGCGGAGGAGGAAAAGGAGTCGAGGAGGAGAAAGTGGAGAAGGAGGAGTAATATAGAGAAGTCGAAGAGGATAAGGAATTTGGAGAAAGTTGGGAGGAAGAGGAGAAGGAATTGGAGGTATAGGAGAGAAGAATACACAAATGAGTAGAATATAAGGACAGGTGGAAAGCTGTCTCACACTACTAATAAAATGAGGCAATAGGCTAAAACAGGGTCGAGCGGAAGGAGAGTACTTGGGAAATTTTTATTATTTGACTATTGAATTGTCATTAAATTGTTATTTGTTGAATTTCACTTTTTTGTATATTCAATCATTTAACCGTCGGCATTAATGATTGGGAGCTCTGAGCTTTATATCTATCTTTCATTACTTTAACTTCCAACCAAAATCGAGCCTGGGTGGGACTTCTATAATAATTTAAATAAAATATCGGGAACACCAAACCCCAACAACAACACACCTACCACAGTGACGGCATAACAACCCGTCACGTCACAATGGGTTAAAATGTATGCAACATAATGAAGACAGCTGTTCCAAGGGGTCAGATCACGGTCATGTATTGAAATAAATACATTTGTCGAGTCAAACAAACACGAGTTTAATTTTATTATTTACAATTGCGAACCGTTCGTGTCGGAAGAATTTGTATCACCTGTTGGTTTTTATTATGCCCAATTCCTGTTCAGATATTAAGAGAATGAGGAAACTCCCAAAGTCTTTTACTGTCAAGGATTTTCCATTTCACGTGTTGTCTTCGTCTAGGGAAACTGTTCTTTTTCATGGCGCAGATGCGGACTTGTTAATGTTCTTCTCCGTTGTGTATTCATTTGTCATCACACTTTGTCTCAAAACAAGTGATCATAGGAGCGGTCTCCTCTTTGCCCATTTAGGGTGTTCATTTAAAACTAGGTATTGATCTGGTTGTATATAAGGTAATGAATTTATTTCCAGATTGTGCAGCTACTAGAGAAAAGAGATCTCTTGAGAATGATGTCTATTAGGATGTTACTCCTTTAGCTGACACATGTATGGGTCGTTCTTTTAATGGGGACACTTTTGTCCCTAATAGGTGTTGATGACAGTGATACTCCTTCTCTTAATGTGGGATGATAATAATTTTAAAGATATTAAAACATAAAGGTAGCACGTTGACAATAAAGTGACATCTATTGAACAGTTTTGCAACGGAATAGCTAATGAAATCTATGAAATACAATCATAGATGGATGAGAACACACAAATAGGATGTACGGAAATTCAGACCTTCATATCATATCACACAATCTGTAAGAGTACATGTATCAGTTACTTGCATTTAACACGACTGACAGTCGGTCAATAAGGATCAGTGCCTCGTAGTCAACCCTATTTGCATTCAGTGTATAAGGATCAGTGCCTAGTAGTCAACACTATCTGCATTCATTGTATAAGGATCAGTGCCTCGTAGTCAACCCTATTTGCATTCAGTGTATAAGGATCAGTGCCTAGTAATCACCACTATCTGCATTCAGTGTATAAGGATCAGTGCCTAGGAGTCAACACTATTTGCATTCATTGTATAAGGATCAGTGCCTAGTAGTCAACCCTATTTGCATTCAGTGTATAAGGATTTGTGCCTCGTAGTCAACCCTATTTGCTTTCAGTGTAAAAGGATCAGTGCCTAGTAGTCAACACTATTTGCATTCATTTATTTAAGGATCAGTGCCTAGTAGTCAACACTAGTTGCATTCATTGTATAAGGATCAGTGCCTCGTAGTCAACCCTATTTGCTTTCAGTGTAAAAGGATCAGTGCCTAGTAGTCAACACTATTTGCATTCAGTGTATAAGGATCAGTGCCTAGTAGTCAACCCTATCTGCATTCAGTGTATAAGGATTAGTGCCTAGTAGTCAACACTATTTGCATTTAGTGTATAAAGATTAGTGCCTAGTAAACACCACTATTTGCATTCATTGAATAAGGATCAGTGCCTAGTAGTAAACACTATTTGCATTCATTGTATAAGGATCAGTGCCTCGTAGTCAACCCTATTTGCATTCAGTGTATAAGGATTAGTGCCTAGTAGTCAACACTATTTGCATTCAGTGTATAAGGATCAGTGCCTAGTAGTCAGCACTATTTGCATTCATTGTATAAGGATCAGTGCCTAGTAGTCAACCCTATCTGCATTCAGTGTATAAGGATCAGTGCCTAGTAGTCAACCCTATTTGCATTCAGTGTATAAGGATCAGTGCCTAGTAGTCAGCACTATTTGCATTCAGTATATAACGATTAGTGCCTAGTAGTCAACACTATTTGCATTCAGTGTATAAGGATCAGTGCCTAGTAGTCAACCCTATTTGCATTCAGTGTATAAGGATCAGTGCCTAGTAGTCAACACTATTTGCATTCAGTGTATAAGGATCAGTGCCTAGTAGTCAACCCTATCTGCATTCAGTGTATAAGGATTAGTGCCTAGTAGTCAACACTATTTGCATTTAGTGTATAAAGATTAGTGCCTAGTAAACACCACTATTTGCATTCATTGAATAAGGATCAGTGCCTAGTAGTAAACACTATTTGCATTCATTGTATAAGGATCAGTGCCTCGTAGTCAACCCTATTTGCATTCAGTGTATAAGGATTAGTGCCTAGTAGTCAACCCTATTTGCATTCAGTGTATAAGGATCAGTGCCTAGTAGTCAGCACTATTTGCATTCATTGTATAAGGATCAGTGCCTAGTAGTCAACCCTATTTGCATTCAGTGTATAAGGATCAGTGCCTAGTAGTCAACCCTATTTGCATTCAGTGTATAAGGATCAGTGCCTAGTAGTCAGCACTATTTGCATTCAGTATATAACGATTAGTGCCTAGTAGTCAACACTATTTGCATTCAGTGTATAAGGATCAGTGCCTAGTAGTCAACCCTATTTGCATTCAGTGTATAAGGATCAGTGCCTAGTAGTCAGCACTATTTGCATTCAGTATATAACGATTAGTGCCTAGTAATCACCACTATTTGCATTCAGTGTATAAGTATTAGTACCTAGTAATCACCAATATTTGCATTTAGTGTATAAGTGTTAGTGCCTAGTAATCACCACTATTTGCATTCAGTGTATAAGTATTAGTGCCATGTAATCACCACTATTTACATTCAGTGTATAAGGATTAGTGCCTTGTAATCACCAATATTTGCATTCAGTGTATAAGGATTAGTGCCTAGTAATCACCACTCTTTGCATTCAGTGTATAAGTATTAGTGCCTAGTAATCACCACTATTTGTATTCAATGTATAAGTAATAGTGCCTAGTAATCACCGCTATTTGCATTCAGTGTATAAGGATTTGTGCCTAGTAGTCACCACTATTTTCATTCAGTGTATAAGGAGCAGTGCCTAGCATTCAACACTATTTGCATTCAGTATATAAGTATTAGTGCCTAGTAATCACCGCTATTTGCATTCAGTGTGTAAGGATTGGTGCCTAGTAATCACCGCTATTTGCATTCAGTGTATAAGGAGTTGTGCCTAGTAGTCACCACTATTTGCATTCATTGTATAAGGATCAGTGCCTAGTAGTCAACACTATTTGCATTCAGTGTATAAGAATCAGTGCCTAGTAGTCAACCCTATTTGCTTTCAGTGTATAAGGATCAGTGCCTAGTATTCAACACTATTTACATTCAGGGTACAAGGATCAGAACCTGGTATTCAACACTATTCATTTGAACAATAAACGGTCAGGTTAGTACTTTGAGGACTGGTATTGAGAACTTTTTTAAATAATCACTGCAAGGTTCCAAAACTTTAAAGTCTGAAATAGAACAGCTGCAGAGATTTGAAAACTGATTCAAACTGAACGATATTAAAAACTTAGTGAATGGTCTGCGTACAAATATTACAGACTGGTACAGATATTACAGAATGTTATAAATATTACAGACTGGTACAAGATTCTACTAACGCAAATGTTCTTTCAAGGCTGCCAAAAAATGATACTGAACTAAGATAAACAAAATGTAGAGGGAAAAATACCTATGCAAACTTTAAAAAAAAACTTTTACTATTTACATTTTACTGTTTTGAGAGATATGATCAATGCTACATTTATTGACTTTTATTAAACGCTTATATAGCAAAGTTAAATTTAATGACACTTTAATAAAAAGTTGAACAAGCTGAACTAGATGCAAAGGCATATGTTAATCGAAACATGGTTAGAAATGTCGATGTGACACAAAATAATAAAGATGAATTAAACTAACGAATGAAACGATTGAGAACATATTTAACTGGTTTGGAACAAGCAAATTAGTATCTGAATGTATATTCCTGTACGATGTTCCCAGTGTACAGAATAAACACATCGCTTTTAGAACTGTATTGTTTTAAGCCTCAATGTTCAAATTTATCGAAAGATATTTCCTACTGCTCAATTTTTATATATGAAAGAGTTGGTGGATAATTTAAGTCAGTAACTAAACCCCTGACATAAGTCAGCAGTTATGGATTTTTGCTGATTACAAGCAACTCACAGTAGACGTTTCAGAGCAGTATGTCCATGAAATAAAAATTCAAGTTTACACACGGTTTTATCAACATAAATATTGAGCTTTATTGCTTTTTTACCTTGAGTTAGAAATAATTAACTAGTTTCTTAAACTCGTCCTTGAAAATTACGGGAATGTATTTGATTAGTTTGTATGATATCAAATATTTTGTCCTGTTACTATTCACTCGTGTCAGTATAACTTTCTGGTATCCTTCCTGTCACTGCATCAATATGGTTACACAATGAATCAGTATAACTTTCTGGTATCCTTCCTGTCACTGCATCACTATGGTTGCACAATGAATCAGTATAACTTTCTGGTTTCCTTCCTGTCACTGCATCAATATGGTTACAAAATGAATCAGTATAACTTTCTGGTATCCTTCCTGTCACTGCATCAATATGGTTACACAATGAATCAGTATAACTTTCTGGTATCCTTCCTGTCACTGCATCAATATGGTTACAAAATGAATCAGTATAACTTTCTGGTATCCTTCCTGTCACTGCATCAATATGGTTACACAATGAATCAGTATAACTTTCTGGTATCCTTCCTGTCACTGCATCAATATGGTTACACAACGAATCAGTATCGGTCTTATACTGTCAACTTTTTTATTTTAAAACTTACTGCAATAGAAATATTACATCACAGATTTGGATAACTGCACTACTAATTAGTTTGGTTAATTTTGTTTTCTTGTTTTTCAAACCAGTACTGTGGTCATCAATATTCGGTATTCTTGCAAATGTTCTACGTTTTTTCATTGGGAGGTTTAATTTATTCTGTACATATTCTGTCGTCGTTCCCATTCTGAGACTGAACATTTGTTTACCGTATATAACGATGTTTATTTATTTGAAATGGTCTTTCATTATTAGAAAGGAAATGCTGGTAATGTCTCATTTTGATTCATTTTCAATTACTTTTTCAATAGAGATAAATCATTTTTGTTAAGAATAATATCTCTGAAGCTGCAGGTTTAATATTTGTTAATGTCACGTAAGTGTAATCAAATTTCCAAAAGATATCCCTCAGATTCAGGGTTGACTTTGTTCTACTCATCTCGTTTGTCCACCCATTACCCATCTCGAGCCCTTCTTCAATCCATCTCGTTTGTGCATCCGTTATCCATCTCGAGCCTATCGACAGGCGTGTAAGTGCTCAAAGACCAACAATGGAGACTGTTAGCAGCTGGACACATAATGACCTTCACCTTGAATTTCCAGACTAACCGTCGGACTATATATATTTATTCAAGAATATGATTTCGATCTGTTGATTTATACAGTAACACGCTAACTCTTCCGCTTATTCCACTCTCACTCATCAAGGTCACGTCATAGACTGTTAAAGTGCAAGCATTGCACCATATATATTTTGACATGCATCATGACCAAGTCCTGGTGCATCTTAATTATAAACAGGGTCTATATTTTGGCTCGCATACATACATATATTTTATGGCTTTTAAAAAGTATCACACAGTATTCAAATATTTTCCATAACATACCAGTCATGTTAATGAACAGTTTAAAATTTTCCATGACATACTAATTATGTTAATGAACATTTAAAAATATTCGATGAGATGCTTATCATGTTAATTAACTGTTTAATATGTCTCGCGACAAAAACATGATAATGAACTGTTTGATATGTCCCACGACAAAAACATAATAATGAACTGTTTAAAATTTTCTATGAGACGCTAATCATGTCAATGAACTGTTTAATATGTCCCACGACAAAAACATGTTAATGAACTGTTTAATATGTCCCACGACAAAAGCATGTTAATAAACTGTTTAATATGTCCCACGACAAAAACATGATAATGAACTGTTTAATATGTCCCACGACAAAATCATGTTAATGAACTGTTTAATATGTCCCACGACAAAAGCATGTTAATGAACTGTTTTAATATGTCCCACGACAAAAACATGATAATGAACTGTTTAATATGTCCCACGACAAAATCATGTTAATTAACTGTTTAATATGTCCCACGACAAAAGCATGTTAATGAACTGTTTTAATATGTCCCACGAAAAAAGCATGATAATGAACTGTTTAATATGTCCCATGACAAAAACATTATAACGAACTGTGTAATATATCCTACAACAAAATCTTGTTAACGAACTGCTTAATATGTCCTACGACAAAAACATGTTAAAGAACTGTTTAATATGTTCCACGACAAAATCCTTTTGATGAACTCTTTCAAATGTTCCACGACATACTGGACATGTTGGAAATCATCATGTGATATGTTGGAATAATTTAGTAACGTGGCATAGCTGGTTCGCGAAACCTTTCAAAATTATCGATGTTTGAATATGAGTAAAGGTCTTTACTCAAATAATTAGGCTGCATTTTTGTTCACTGTCTCAGTGTACTTTGAACTTTTTCCACACTCGAAGTTGTAGCATAGGGTTTTGTATTCCTGCAATTTGTATGGTAAAAAGAAAACATTTTAAGATTTATACATGTGTGTTTCTGTCTATGATATCTATCAATCTGTGATGACACCATCTTTGGAAAATATTTTATTCCATCTTAGTGTTACATTCTACTTTCATAGTCCTTAGAGTCACCATGCTGAAATAGGATTCAACTGTGTACAAGTCTTCCCCTCTCTGTAAATTTACCAATATATCAAATTCATTTTGAAACTGTACACTGCCTCGAATTTTCAAAGAAATTGTTTAAGCAAGATACTTACGCTCCTCTTCTGACAATCGTATACTCATTATTCCAAGTATGAAAACAAAGTCATATGGACAGCGTTCTTTTGCATACCAGGGCCCAGCAACGTGGAATGAATTGCCCACTAACTTAGACACAAAGACACAGTGATCACATTCAAGAGGGCTCTCAAAACTCACTTATTTCGACAGCAAGAACAAACTTAAAGACCTAATAATGTTTCCTACCAGAAATATTCTCAGCATGTATTTTTTTTATAATGTTTTTCTAATTTCATGTTGTTTGTTTTTGTAATAATATTATTATGTTTCTTATCTTATAGGTGTTGTCTAAAGTTGTAAAGCGCTTAAAGCTTCTAAAGATTAGGCGCTATACAAAGGCCTCATTATTATTATTATTATTATTATTATTATTATTATTATTATTATTATTTATACCAGTAACTGTATTTAGCCAGAGGACGGGTTCTTCCGACCTGTCAACCGTTGAGGCCGCGAGTACAACGAAGTCGTCATTGAGAGAACGAGTTCTTCTAACCTTTCAACCATTGAGGCTGCGACTACAAAGAAAGTTATGACTTACACTTTTATGAGATTTGTGAGAATCCGGTGCCCTGTAATGTATGTTTGTATGTACGTACGTACGTATGTGTGTATGTATGTATGTATGTATGTATGTATAAATCTAATTATGTATGTATGTATGTATGTATGTATGTATGTATGTATGTATGTATGTTTGTATGTACGTATGTATGTATGTATGTATGTATGTATGTATGTATGTATGTATGTATATATGTATGCATGTTTGTATGTACGTAGGTACGTACGTGCGTGTGTGTGTATGTATGTATACATCTAATTATGTATGTATGTATGTTTATATGTACGTACGTACGTGTGTGTATGTATGTATGAATAAAGGTATTTATGTATGCATGCATGTAAGAATGTATGTATGTATGTATGTATGTATGTGTGTGTGCATGTATGTATGTATGTATGTATTTATGTATGTACGTACGTGCGTTTGTGTGTATGTATGAATGTATGTATGTATGAAAGTATGCAGGTAGGTACGTAGGTATGTGTGTGTATGTATGTATGTATGTATGTATGTATGCATGTACGTACGTACGTGTGTGTATGTATGTATGTATGTAGGTAGGTAGGTAGGTAGGTCTGCATTTTGAACTCCTGTTATCTGTTGTGGGCATCTGTCTCAGAAAAACATGATCTAGCATTTCATCATCTTGATTAATTATAGGATTGCGGTTTCAAATCAGAGTTTGCTTCTCGATTGTTGTTCCGTTTCATTATCGGCAACTGTGCTACTGAATATTGATTTTTGTTTTCTTGTAATACTGTATCAGAGAACACTACTTTTTTAATTAGTTTTAGAGCATCCATTTACATGTGTCAGAAATTTTTTATATAAAAAATTTGAGTTTTCATATCCATCTATAGTTAATACTAATTGTTATGCTAAGATTTTTGTTTAGAGGACACGTGCGTGTTCGTATGAGAGAGACATATATTGCGCATTAATTTGTGTAATTTTGTTGGTAATTTGAGTAAGGTCGTAAAGAAAACAAGAGCATTAATTGGAAAATAATCATACTGCAATTGTTAGTTTTTACCTTTCAAGTTTCCTCGTTTGGAGAGGGATTCGAGTTGATGATGCGCACAAATGCGACTGCGCCAGGTCTCTCATAGTCTGAACTTTTCTCGTAAAAGAAGAAATATATTTCATCGAACATGCAAAATATTGCTTCGTGTGTGGAAATAAGAGATATTTTTTAATCAAGAGGGACGCAAAAGGTTATCAGAGTATTATTTAGTCAGCAGTTAGATCATTACTGTCAGAAAGGGTTGATCAGTTGCTTGATAAGGAGTTATCTGATATCTGGCCTCGAATGAAAATGGCGTTGAACATTACTTCCATGTTGTCTGCTATCATTCCAAATTCTCGTTACTTTTCTTTTATGCATTATTTTTCTGCAATAAAATCTAGAATCCAGATCTCTTGGAATTTGGAGAATTTATTTCTTGCCTGACTGGTACTGTATCCCACACGTCCTAAGTTTGATAGTCTTTACTGACTGACATAAAGCAGGTAAACATAATGGAGAATACACGACTCGAGATAAATCAGACAATGTAAATTGTCTTAAAACAGAGCCTAAACAATGTGATAATTCCAAATTTTATGGAAGGCGAAAAGATAATGAAGATTTATTATCTACAGTGAACACAGAAACTTCTTGTGGAATAATGTAATAGTATCGTCTCTGGCAGATGATTGAGAGATTTGATTTTCAGACATGTTGGTTTCTCAATCATTTCAACTCGACCATTTTAAGAGAGCTATTGTCAGAAACAATTAGCTTTGAGAATAAAACAAGTGGTACTTGATCCCGTAGTCTCGTTCAATCGGACTCTTGCGTGAAGTATATGACAGAGATCTCACAGAGCCATGCTAATAAGTCCATAGACTAGATCTGCTGTCGCAAAATGTGCCGGTAGGTCAGGTTTTTCTATGTTCGCTTGAAATTATTCATAAATAGAATGACTGGCATAGACCCTGACTTGCCCGTTAGGCGGGTTACCAGCCACATCTGTCGGACAGGTCAACGCTACTTGCCGATGGTTGCACTTGTTCCACTGTAAAGGAAGCAATACATATGATCACACTTTGTTGGTTATGGTAGTCTGCACTGATTAGTGGGAAATTATGCTTAATTACAAATGTATTAATGTGTTTTGTCTCAATCTATTTGATAGCTTGTGACTTAAATAATAACAATCTGGTTTATGTCTAAAATTCTAAATGATATTATCCAGTTTATTTATATCTCATTTCACTGATTTTTATGACTTCCGCCAGAAACATGGATGACATCTCTAAATTAAAGCAAAACACTGAATGACGGTGCTTGTCTTAAAATTGTATAATTTAGAGATATTGAATGACGCAGCATTCATTAAGCCCTAATGACCATCATCTCTGAATGCAAGCGACTTTATGGACGGCAGCATTTGTAACAAGCACAAAAACACACACATACGCTCATGAAGACGTACACTAAAAGGGCGATCCACATTATAGCTAAGTTCATTCCAAAAACTTGAGTAGTTGAACAAAGATTTATTCAAAGGGTCGAAGAACTGCCATAACAAAAGATGTGACATTCACTGTGAAATCTGTACAAAATAAAACGATTTTTAAACAGAACAAAATAAATAGGTTGAAATCTCCATAAACTTTATGGAAATTTAACTTTCAAAGACAATAAAGATCTTTCTGATAACTTAGCAAATAAAATATAAATAAAATGGAACCATGTGATAAGATAATGAACCCAATCTGGCCATGCAGTCATACGCTGTCTGAGTTTTTAATAAAGAAGGTCACAGAATCCTAAAAATGAAAAGTCATAATTAGAGTGTTTAAATATCCTGAAATATAAAATTGTATGTCTGAGTAAATGCGTACAATAGTATGATGCCGAAATATTCATGATTCTAAGCTCACTCGGAGCAATGCTAACAATTCTAAATTATTTTATTTTTGAGTCTTTTCTGTTCTTAGACAGTTTCCTTCCTGGCCCGTTGTTCTAGAAAATTCGTTGAGCATAACTGCCAATAAAAGACATCCAGTTTCTCATTCTCAACAAAATCAAGGATTTCATACTCAAACTTGAACAATCAAGTTTTGTTGTTTTCATGCATGATCCTAACTTTTTGAAGCTTTTTTATCACGAAACTCGCGATCAATCTCAAACCCGAAAATAACATTGTATACTTTGTAATAAGTCAACATAAACTGAAATTAAGAATGAGAGTTGCTAAATGAAAATGCATAACAGTCCGAAAGTTCTTCGATTCTAACTTCACTGCCTTGGAAGTTTCAGAACGTAAAAGTGTCTGAACTTGCGCTTCAGTTGAACTTCAGTTTAGTACAAGGATTTTTTCGAAGATACATAGCCTGTTCTCATAGCCCAAAAACTATTCAAGGCACATAACTTTAATACAGACTCCGTGATATTGCGCCCACTATCAAAGCCAAAAAAAATAATTCAAAGCACAAAGCTTTAATTTAGACTCG
The DNA here is from genome assembly GCA_028554795.2 of Sinohyriopsis cumingii. Taxonomy (NCBI): domain Eukaryota; kingdom Metazoa; phylum Mollusca; class Bivalvia; order Unionida; family Unionidae; genus Sinohyriopsis; species Sinohyriopsis cumingii. The sequence goes on along the minus strand of CM068826.1, from coordinate 144,964,537 downwards.
ATGATACTGGGCCACCTAGCAAAGCCAAAAATCATTTAAAGCGCAGATCTTGAATTTAGACTCGATGATACTGGGCCACCTAGCAAAGCCAAAAAATCATTTAAAGCACAGAGCTTTAATTTAGACTCGATGATACTGGGCCACCTAGCAAAGCCAAAAATCATTTAAAGCACAGAGCTTTAATTTAGACTCGATGATACTGGGCCACCTAGCAAAGCCAAAAGTCATTTAAAGCACAGCTTTCATTTAGACTCGATGATACTGGGCTACCTATCAAAGCCCAAAAAATCATTCAAAGCGCAGAGCTTTAATTTAGACTCGATGATACTGGGCCACCTAGCAAAGTCAAAAATTATTTAAAGCACAGAGCTTTAATTTAGACTCGATACAAAACGATTCTAAATTCCGGTTAGATTTTATCTAGAAGCAGTCCAGGAAAAGGAATTATTAACGTTTCGTCATTTATAGCATTTCCTATTTCATTAACTTTGTCCAAAAAATAGTTTCCTTTTTCCTTAAGTTAGGAAATGACTTATGCATGAAAAATATGATTAATCTATTGAGGTTTAGAAATAAATCAACATAAAATTAAAATTCCGTATTTCAACATAAAATATTGAAATGCTGCAACTTAGAACCGCCGATCTAAAAAAAAAATTCCAAAGAAGAAGATTACTGATTTTTCTCTCTCAGAAAATAACTCGCATTTCTATTTCGCTGAAAACTAAACACAACTTCATGCTCAAGACTTGCAATAAAAGCAAACATCAATGTGTGCTATTATTTGTAAAAATCTATTATTATTTTAAATTTATAGTCAATTCAAGAACTAGAACACATTGATAATAATGATATAAGCAATATATTATCTTTAAAACACACACACACACACACACACACACACACACACACATATATATATATATATATATATATATATATATATATATATATATATATATATATATATATATATATATATATATATATCCTTTGTATTTCCATGATAAAGTGAACGATATATTTTAGTCTTTATTGAAATGATGTTTATGTATTTTCAGCTGAGAAACACAACAGTTTATGCGCGTACATTCGCAATGCAACCCATAACGTTGCTGATGAATCTGAAGTCAAGGTTTATTTTTTGTCTTCTCATATGCCTGCGATTAAAGGCGTTTATTAAATGGATTCACCTGTTTCAATAATTCTAACCCTTCCCGTCTGAAATTTTTATTCATAAAACTATATATGACCGGATTAATGGCATTGTTCACAAAGTAAAAATCCATGAAGAATTTGCCGATCATGTCCTCAAAATGGCGCTGGGTCCGTGACACATCTCCGAGTGCAGAATAACAAATGTTTACAATGAGAGACGGGAGGTAAGAAAGAGCGAATACTACAGTAACCGTAAACAATATCACAGCGCTTCTGCTAATCTTGCCCTTTTTAGATGAGCCTGTGAAATTGAAAAATTTCTTTTTACATTTTGGGTTCTCAACCTCATTTTCTTTTGGCACAACACTCGATTCTTCGGGGGCAGCAGACGACAAGCGATCTTTCAAGTTCGTCATTGGTACAGTCATAGACTGGGCTCTCATAACCGTTTTCTTCCTTCTGCGTCTTTTGATGACAACCCATATTTTTATATACATCCCTGACATGGACACAAAAGTGATCAGAAATATCAGTCCCAGAGCTAAATAGTAAATCTGTCTAAAAGTAGATTCCCTGTATTTTTCCTCAAAGTCACATGTATGACCTTTTGTGTCATTTATCCCTATCGGTGTCCTTGAAATTCCAAAAAGCATCGACGCCGGAACGGACATAAGCGAACCGCTAAGACCAGCCGTAATACACATTATTTTTGCCGTTTGTATGTTCATGTTCATGGTGGGTTTACAGATCTTGATATAACGGTCTATACCTATCACAAGCAAGATGAATACTGATCCACACGCTATCATAACCTCTGTCACGCGCAACACCTTGCAAATGAACGAGTATTTGAATGTTAAAGAATGTACAAGGTTATAAATCTCAATTGGAATACCTACGGTGCAAGCCAAAAGGTCCAAAATGGAAAGGGAGACAATAAAAAACCGAACTGAGGCTCTTTGAAATTTGACGAGGTAGACGTATAACACAACCACATTTCCAAGTGTTCCAACGATCATAAGAATGGAAAGGAAAACTATCACAGGGATATAAGCAAGCGTCTTGGCATCATTTGCTGCCAAAATGTCTTCCATGGTGTCATCTGGATCAAACAGCTTTGACTCATTTTCAAGAAACATTCCAGGTTCTTCAGTTGCCGGAAATGTCATATTGTTGTTCACAAAACCTGTAATAATAATAATAATAATAATAATAATAATAATAGTAATAATAATAATAATAATAATAATAATAATAATAGTAATAATAATAATAACAATAATAATAATAATAATAATAATAATAGTAATAATAATAATAATAATAATAATAATAGTAATAATAATAATAATAATAGTAATAATAATAATAATAATAATAATAATAATAATAATAATAATAATAATGTGTTTTTGTGTTTCGGATACATTACATAGCCTTACCAAAGTTTCAGTCATATCGCTACGATGTCTGCGGTGTGACAGTTTATAGCGATGTCTAGCATTGGGGCATCATGCCGCAGACATGTAGCATGATGTTCCACCTAGTCACGTTGTCCTGACACCAGGTCGACCACTCCTAACATTAACCTCTTAATGCTGAGCGCCTAGCGAGGCAGTTGTTAGTACAATTTTTATGTCTTTGGTATGGTTCGATCCCGCGACCTCCCGCATTCAGTGCAGACGCTCTAACCACTAGGCCACTGGAGATATATAGATAGATAATTCTTTCTAATATAAGACGGAAATGATGAAGAAAAAGGCAGAAAAAGCAAATAAATATGTATTATTCTTTGGCTCATGCACTTAATGCTTTGATCTGAGACAAATAAATCTAATTGTTTATGATATAGTAATACTACTACTACTACTACTACTACTACTAATAATAATAATAATAATAATAATAATAACAACAATTATAACAATTGTAGTATGCTGTTGATCATGATGACAATTAATATCTCTGTCATTCCCTTAAGCAAAGAATCGATGCATTAAAAGTTAATCCGTTGATCCCTGTTGGTTGTTAATTTCTGAATTCAACTGAACATTCTTAGAGACATACAGACGGAAAGACTAACTGGAACAAATTTATGCGACCTTTTGCCGTCTTCATTTTTTTTATCTGTTTCCCTCCTTTACCGCAAAAATATCATTATTCTTTCCATCCTTGACGTAAACCATAGAAATAGTTGGCACTGCGTTTTGACTGCATCTGGCGATCGTATCTAATCTCATACCTGACTCTTGAATCAATAATGCCAGCAAATAATAGTGGTAACGTTCTCGGTGCGCGGCAAAATCCCCATGATACTATTTATTAAATCTTTAAATAGCACGCTTTAAACTTTTAAAGCAATTATATTTGTTCAACTAACGTTAATAAGCTTCGGGAGTTTTTAAAACGTAACACGCAGAGGTGCCTGGCATGCCGTTTTGCTCTCGAATTTTGAATACTATTCTGGAAACCCCTCAGGATGTCTAGTCTGTATTAAAATGTATACCCTATGGCTAACTGTACTCCAGAAACTCTCCTTGTCACCTTTTGCATGATAGACTTGAAGCCCCCCAGTGTGTATATAGCAAGTCTTGAAATATTTGCATGATAGACTTGAAGCCCCCCAGTGTGTATATAACGAGTCTTGAAATATTTGCCTTACTGCCTACAATGTGCTCCAAACTTTCTTCAGTATGCATTCAATGACCGCATCAATCAATGGACACCCAACTACCGTTTAATGGGAAAAAAAACAACGTTGTTCTTCAGGAAAAATGGAGCCGAATAGTTTGCTTCAAAGAGTCCTTATCTAGGCCTCTTTGATTTATGGCACCTCTCAGCAATCACACAAAAATAATTCCTTAGAAATACATCCATGCATATACACATATACCCACGGCATAGTGATATTTAATGACGGTATTTTGGTGAAAGATCGTACTCATGGCTTCTCCAGGATCCATTCAGTTGGACAATCTTCGTCTCCTTCCTACTGTTTCTAACATGCGACTGAAAAGGCAGACGACGTTCCAACTCTGATCAATATTTTAAATTTGGACGGTAATGCAAAAATGGCAGTGCGGTTAAATTTATGTACTTTTTGTTTTGTGTATCTTGCAAGTAAACCAGATAATGAATACCGTGAATCCGTCAGGCATCATGTTTTTTTTATATACATTTTATCATATATAGAGAAAACGTCTGAGGTTTTATATAGAACGATGAAAGGCACATGGAAAGTCCAGAGATTATTTTTTTTTAAAGATGTAATTTGCCCCATAACTTTTAATTTTAATTTAAGTCTGGTGCCTTTGGCTCAGGTCATGACTAAGAAATATTTCAAGCTATCAGAAATTATATCTGTTGAATAAATCATAAATTTAGGTGGAGTATAAATAAAGTTATTTATATTTGGCTATCTGTCATCAAGTTCTTTAATTCAAGTATCATGTATCAGATAAGGCACGGCTATCAACATTAGACTTTAGATATCGATGAAACAGAGGCAAGAAATGGCGTTAATTCAGATCAGCCTTGTCGACATGCGATATTTAGGTCATGTACACATATTAAAGAGTGTTTTCAAAAGTTCAGAAGAACTTTTAGATTTATTTGTTCATGAGAATTTCTAATAAACGATCAATGCTAGAGATGTAATGGCAACAGCTCTCCTCCCACTATATTAGTGTTACTCTTCCTGCTATACAAAAATCAACAGATGCTCGTGATCAGACCGATACTTCTCAGTATAGCCCCATCCTTGATGTAAGGTTTTATGTAGATAAAACCGTGTTTGAAGCATGTTTTCAATTCTGTACCTAAAGAACCAGGTGCTAATTTCAGTAATAAGTGTTCTAAAGTCTAATGACTGAAATTCCACCAATAAAAATAGTCTCTATTTTTTCAGTTACAGAGAGGATAAGCTTTCAAATCGATTCTTTTTACTAATTTTTTTTATTTTTAGCATCAACCAATCAGGGCCCACCAAACCCATATTTGCTGTATTTTATTGATTCTCATTTTCCATATAATGAGTACTGCGAGTCCGTCAGGCATCATGGGTTTTAATATCTTTTATCATATTCTAGTGCTCATAAAAAGACATTGAAGTGTTGCTCTGATGCCTTCCCTCTCGATGTTTACATAAAGTGCGATTTTGAACTTGGAGATTATGAGAATTATATTAAATATATACCCTACATTCATTTTGTAAAGTACCGTGACGTCATTGAGTTGTCACGTGTTCCGTATCGTGCGTGAGTAGGTCAGTGGTGGTTTTTGTTTTTTATTTCGTGGGTTTTTGTTGTTGTTGTTTTTGTTTTAATCTGTGTCATGCAATGCTTCATATTTGCATAAAATATTGTTTGGTAATGTCGTTGAACTGGAACATCTGCAAAACACCGGAAGGTTATGGGTGCGACTGTAAACGCTGCCGCTGCTACTGTTTCCTGGCTGCTACGGTGTGTGTTGTACTATCTTGGTTAATATTTATGTTATCTAAGGAACCTGTCAGAAGGTCCGCTCAAGCTTTGCTCGATTAATGAATTTTTTGGGGTGGTGGTGGGTTGGGTTGGTGGGTTCTTTATTTTAAAGTGACTGAGCTGTAACATTACTAGGCAGCTATAAATGCATAAAACCCTTTGAACAAAGGTCGCATCGTTTTATCATACTGAATACACCACTCCAAAATAATTAAAATAACTAATCTCCTAAAAAGACAGCAGCAAGTCTTACTGCTGGACTGATGACGTAACAGTAAATATGTCTCAAGTTACACGGGTCATGTATGCGCATTTACTCATTTTAAATTAAATACAAATTGTTTTGTTAAACTTTAACACTAATTTTCTTTAACCAAAGTCTATTCAATCCTGATTATTGAATCTTCTGTACCTTAACTTTCAGCAAGAAACTTCCCGACGAAAATGATCCATCTCTATGGTCTTTTACAATGGTGGCCATTTGCTAAACTTGGGTCAAGAAAAGAGCAGATCGAGTGGAATCGGCAGAATATAGGGTAGTATAAATTTGTTTATCAATACGCGTAGCTTTCATTATGATATCACGGAGCGCGACACTGGATCTGGATTGTACTGGATAACACCTTTAGGTTCATTTCGTCCAAAAATATCTACCTACTTTAACATTGATTTTTCCGTATGCACTTATCAGGGCGTCTAAATAATGACCTTCCAAAGGAATATGAATGTATACGAATCCAAATGACGTGAATACTTGCCACTTAAAGGTATGTCACATCAAATTCTAAAAAAATGACATCCGTTACTGAAATAGTCGGTGTCGAATATCTAATATGACCTGTGTGATTTTTACTATAATTACGTTACAGCTCACATGGCTTGTCACTGAGGTGAGATCATTACATTTTATTCCAGTTTCAAAAAGCTATGCCGGTTCAAGTTTCATCATGAAATAAATTAATGCAATGGAGATATTGTCATCCATTTCCCAAGGTATGATTAATAGTTATTAATTCATCGTCTCTGTTGCAAAGCATGGATACCAAATCACATGTAACAGAATGAACAGACTGGCACAAGGCTTCGTTTTGACTCATTGATATGACGCTATGTCTCTCGCGAGACATTCTATTTTTCTGACCAACAAATGAAATCGATTGTTTCATTTAGTATTGCAGCTTCATGCAGCATAGCCTAGCGGTAGTGAGGTGATACCTTAGAACATACTACGTATTTTAGTATCTGGGTTTTAGACCAACGACAAAACGTTTACATATATGAAATATGCTGCTACATTTTAGTCATAACTGCATTTTCACTAAATTGTATTGCCTCTGTAGGGATGTCAGACATAGTTGTATGTATTTCGGTGCTAATAATTATATATATATATATATATATATATATATATATATATATATATATATATATATATATATATATATATATATATATAACTTATTAGGAGAAAAATTAAAAGTATGTCTACACAGATCTGCTAGAACCTTTATGACTGATGATAGTATGTGATGTCTGATCAGGCATGTGGCAATATATATATATATATATATATATATATATATATATATATATATATATATATATATATATATATATATATATAAATGAATAACCCCGAAACATCCCTGTCCAAGAGTAGAGTTCTGCAGAAGGTGCTGATCTGAAGTCAAAATATTTCAGGTACACGAGTTATTTTCATTTCATTAGCTACCACAATCCAAACTGTATACGGTTGACTTTTTATATTTGATCCTTTAAATTTAATTAACGGTAGAGCTGTCTCAATAAAATTAATAATGCTACTTTTTTTCTATTTGAAAACATAAATCATCAAAATTCATTATTTTAGGCAATGCATTTAAAAAATAATCTTTTTGAATTATTTTGGTTTTTTTTGGGGGGGGTGGTAGGATGGGGTTGCTGAACACGTAATGTTCTCTCAAGCAAAGCTACATAAGCTCCAGTGGGTCGTATAACTGTCAATTACTAAATACGTAATGATTCAAGCGTCATTATTAAGTCAACAATTTAGATATCTTATGGAATTATGTCCCTTGATAACATGACATTAACTGCATTAACTATAGAAAACTAATACTTCATGATAATGACTTGTTTTTTGTATATAGCCCCAACAACTGACAAGGAAAAATTATGAGTGGAGTATAGATAAAATTAATTTGCATCGTATGTTTTATGGACTTTCGTTTGTCGGATTTAACCATTTTAATCATCACGCGATAGGCTACACATAGAGATCATTATATTTAGGGGAGGAAGAACCGGAGAAAACCCTGAGAAGAACCACTGATCCACAGAAAGCTATTAGCAAGCTTTCTCACATACCTAAGTGGTTAGATCGCCTGCCCCGGATGCAGGAGGTCGCGGGTTTGAAGCCCATCCACCTGAGTCAATACAAAGACTTCTAAAAATGGTACTAGCGTAGCAGCTGCCTCGCTTGACGCTCAGTATTAAGAGGTTAGTGTTATGACTGATGCCACTTGTCTGCGACATGATGCCCGTTGATAGACATCATGTATGTGTGTGTGTGTGTACTCGATACAGGACCATGATTTTCAACCTTTCTGCGGCAGAAAGTGTAAATTTCATCCTTACTGTCAATTATATTGTACTCACTATCTCTTCATAACTGCAAATAACAAATCCATGTAAACAAATAACAAATCCAAGTTAAAAAAATAATCAATCCATACAAACAACCAATTAATAAAACAAACAACAAATGCCTAGAAACAACCAACCAATCAAATGTTGATATTTCCATTCTGACTTACAACTAATTTTTGTAGTTTCTAAAGTCACATTTTATAAATAACAGGACGAGTTCCCTCCACAGTTATTGGAGCACCGTTGAAAGTGGACATGCACAGGTAAAATTGGTTTCCTTTACAACTCGAAAATTGTAGAGATAATTTACATGCACTTACAGATCTTTCACGCACTTGGATTTACAATTAGGGTTGATCAGTATTTGGAAATCTGTCTGAAGCAGGTAGCTTATGAAAATGGCTGATTGTGTGTGCTGGGGAAATGCACTTCAAACATCACAGAGTACAATAACCTTGCCAGTCCTTGAAAGAACGAACTTAATTTTAACTTTGTAGGTATTACTATTTTCTGAAAGTGCACTTATGAAATTTTGAAATGCTAACCAAAAAATCTAAATAATATTATTCGTTCCATTTACATGCGAAAGCTCAGGAATTGAAAATAGAAATGGAGAGCCAGAAATGTTTTATTGGCTATAAATCCGGAATATGATAAAATGAGCAAATCTAAATTACCCATTAATTCAGGTAGCAAAGTAAAGTTACTTAAACTTAAAACCCATTTCTCTTTTCATAACAAAGATTACCAATAGGGAAAAAATTGAGCAATATGTTTTTTTTATATTTGTAACCCTGTGCAAAAAATGCGACAATCAGGAGCGGAATCCGTTAGAAATCTATATTCATCAAGATTCCATTTAAAAGTAATTTTCTTTCTCCTATGTCAGTGTAAAATTGAAAAGACTAAAAAATACAACTTTTGGCATAGTGATATTATCTTCAAGTGTTGCGGTCTTGAACGTGAACGAAGCTGGAGTGTGTGAAGATAGCCACTTATATTATAATGGCCCACTTGACAGATATGATGCAATGTATTAAATTAGTTTCTTTACGCTACCTGTGTTACATGTAACATTCGTGTCTTAATTATAACGTTGACAGACATGATGGAATGTATTAAATTAGTTTCTTTACGCTATCTGTGTTACATGTAACATTCGTGTCTTAATTATAAAGTTGACAGACTTGATGCAATGTATTAAATTAGTTTCTTTACGCTATCTGCGTTACATGTAACATTCGTGTCTTAATTATAACGTTGACAGACATGATGCAATGTATTAATTAGTTTCTTTACGCTATCTGTGTTACATGTAACATTCGTGTCTTAATTATAACGTTGACAGACATGATGCAATGTATTAATTAGTTTCTTTACGCTATCTGTGTTACATGTAACATTCGTGTCTTAATTATAACGTTGACAGACATGATGCAATGTATTAAATTAGTTTCTTTACGCAATCTGTGTTACATGTAACATTCGTGTCTTAATTATAACGTTGACAGACATGATGCAATGTATTAAATTAGTTTCTTTACGCTATCTGTGTTACATGTAACATTCGTGTCTTAATTATAACGTTGATGATGGTGATAACTTGATATTATCAGGTGTAGGTTTTGTGAAAATGCGAAATTTATTTCTAATTATCATAAAATATACGCTATGTCACTTATCAATTTGTGGCAAATTTTAATATTCTTCAGACGTAAGTATAAATAATTTCTCATCTGCAAAAAAAGACCCCTCATCAATAGGAACTCAAATCTTACGTTGCTCTTCTAATTATCATAAAATATGCACTATGTCACGTATCAATTTGTGGCAAATTTTAATATTCTTCAGACGTAAATATAAATAATTTCTCATCTACAAAAAAAAACTCATCAATAGGAACTCAAATCTTACATTGCCTTTCTCTTCTAAGCGAGTAATATAGTTCATTGTGATAGGTCAAATAAACCTTAAATTTCCCGATTATGTGTCATCGAAAATATGTCTACATTCTACCGAGGGAAGATATCAGCTCATGATTGTTTACGTGATTTCGTTATGAAGTCCTATGCGTCATCACAAGATGATGGTACTTTTGAGAAATCTCCAGGTCGTATACAGTTGAGGAAAGTAAGAAAACAATATATCAAGGGAAGGATAGGACTTTCTAAGATTCGAAAAAATGCAATTGTTTTACAATTGTATAAAACGTACAACTTTCTTGCAGACATAGCTATAACTGTTAAACTCTATAATTTGTCGCATTAGTCACGAACAATTGAAAATTCTGTGAATTTGTTTAAAATTGTGCAATAAGACAAATAATGCAGAAAGTGAGAAAATATAAATGATTAAAAAGTGATTTTAAGAAATGAGAAATGACAATTTATAAATATTTTTTTTCCTTATGTGAGCCTTTAATTAAGAGCTTGCCATGAAATTTAAATTTTTGAGAAATTATTGCTCTTCATGAAAAATATGGATCCATACGGCAAAATGCGAAACGTCATACTTACTGACTGCGATGTTCAGGTCGTTATTCCACGATGCGTGTGACCATTGTCTGTTGCACATTATATGTACTAACAATAAGGTAAAGAAAAAGCGTTACCTTAAAGCAAATATAAAAATGTTTGCAATTATTTTTTTTATTTTCATATAATTATGTATGATGTTCTGAATTAAATGGTACATTCATATTGATGTTAAGCATGAAAATAAGCTAATTATGATCATTTTGCTCTTGCTTACATAATTTGCCATGAGGCATGTTTGTGTGACTAGTGACCTTAATTATGGGGAAATTAGAAGTCTTAGAATATAGGAATAGAGTCAATTTAAATTTAAAACTGTTGCAATAAGTGACAGAAATATATGGTGAAAATGATTCTTTTCATTTATTTGCAATGAAATAAAAAAATAAATGATGAGAAAGTGAATTCGCTTCTTCCATATTAAACAATAGGCAAATATTTTACACTTTGACCTTTGACCTTTATGAACCTGATGAGTTACCTCCCTTTTCAAATTGTAAAATTCATTGTTGATATCTCAGAAATAATTCTGGCTAGTTTCATGTTCCTGTCATTCAGCATAACATTGGTTGCTACGTTTACAAAATGTAAAGTGCATTCTTAAAATAGCTCACTTTTTATGGGGGGGGGGGGAGGCTGGACTTGTTAGAGACTCTGACACTCACAAATACTGTTCTGTGGGGGGAAAGGCAGGAGAATCATTCAAAAGGATTGTTTTGATGCATGCGACTTAAATGTTTCAGCCATATAAACATAATTAAATCATACAAAAATAATACCTATATTCTCTTTGTGTGGGGCCCTCACCAGATAATATGTACTTTTGAGAGAGTGGCGTATGTAAGGTGAAGTTGTTCGCATTTAAAACATGCATAATGGAGAGAATGTTGGCATACCTCCATGCTACATTAATGTAATGTGGATGATATTTCTTTTGGATATTGTACTTTTGGAAATTTTACATGATTTAAGCACACTGCTAACTAAAATGTCTCCTCCCTTGTGTTAAAAAAATCAGCCTGAATTAGTCTAAAGTACACTATACATAGCAGCTATTAAAATAGGGAAAATGAACTTTGCCAGACTAGACAATACCAGCTTCTGAAAGTGCAATGAATGAATTACCAAATATATAAAATGTAAAAGAAAGTTATTGGTTCTTTTTATACAATTTACCTCTGAAGTTCAGGAAGTGAAAATGACCAAGTAGAGCTAGCAGTTTTTTGAAAGGTGCACATCTGAAGTACGACCAAGCTGTATACTCCATAACCCATAGTACACCCATCAATCATACACCAAAATAAAGGGAATTAAAGGTTCTTTGCATTATACCTAAGATATACAAGGTCTTTTTTAAATAGCCAGTATAACCAGTGAGGAAAGCTGGGGAAATTCTTTTTCTTTAAAATCCTAACCCTATGCAAAATACAAAACTGTAGAGCACCACCTTATCAAATGTGTCATAAGCGTGTTTCTGACTAATATCACGACATTCGCATTTCCTGCGACAAAGAAAGAGAAATGTACATTTATATAATTATAACACAGTTGCCCATCATTATATTTTAACATCGAGAGCTGCATTGTGTGTGCATTGTGTGTTTGTGTGTGTGTGTGTGTGTGTGTGTGTGTGTGTGAATTGGAGTTTTAACGTAGCTTTTGTGTGTGTGTGTGTGTGTGTGTGTGTGTGTGAATTGGAGTTTTAACGTAGCTTTAACAATTGTTCAGTCATATCACTACGATATGCAGTGTGGCAGTTTATAGTGATGTCTAGCACTGGGGCATCATGCCGCAGACACGTAGTATCATGTCACATCCAGCCACTATCACACAATAAGGCAAGAAATAATTTGGTTTCGCCTTAGAACGATTTGATCATTTTCGTAGTACCTGCATACAACGTTACCTAGGGTGGATGATTGTTTTCCTATGTAAGCAACTGAACTAGCATGCATCTCGTCGTAGATCGCTTGGGTGAGAGACACTAAAAGCATGGTATGCACGGGTATTCTACCCTTACCAATACTCACTTTCCTGTAGATTTAAGGCACGTTTGTCTTCTAACTGACACACTGGTCTTTGGATTGTGTTAAGAAGTGAAAGTTCTCAATTTGTGTTCTCCAGCCAGAGGGATAAGTGTTACATTTGTATTTTATTTGATATGTAAAGGATATTCAGTTTGTATCGTGAAATGATGCCTTTACTACTACGCGGATTTGAAACGTTGTGAACTTTTGAATTGTTACAAATTGCAATTAGGGGTTTAATTTAGTAGCATGTATCTATAGATTTTAATTCCGTACCTGTTAGTATGACCAGTTTGGTTTTATTGTAGCTGACTGTACCTGTCGGTACCTGCCTGTACGTATGTCTGTGCGCATGTTAGATCCATGAAGGGTGGGTGTGGCCAATACAAATGGGCCAATCCAATCTAGGAGAATTGTGCGCTGTCTGTACGTATTTGTGTTCGGGTATATCATGCTGTCTGGCCGTCTGTGTCTATATGGATGTGAAAGATGATGTAACCATCAAGGCCATACTAAGATGAAACCGCTAATTTGTAAACTTGTGCGCATGGTGGATCCATGAAGGGTGTGTGCGGCCGCTATAAGTGTGGGCCAACCCAAGAATTCGGGAGAACTGTGTGATTTGTCAGTGGACACATTTGCAAGTTTTTACAAATATTTTTGAATCATACGGATGTACAAATGACCTATTCATATGTTTGTTTCAATTGTTTGTTGTTTCAGTTGAGTACAGTTGGGTCATTTCGATTACATGAGATATTTTGAATCTCACTTTCATCACATGAGATTATTTGAGTCTTATTTACATTCCATGAGATTATTTGAATCTCACTTTCATTGCATGACATTACATGAGATTATTGTAATTTTTTTTCATTACATGAGATTATTTGAATCTTATTTTCATTACATGAGATTATACGAATCTTACCGTCATACATTTGAATATATATATATATATATATATATATATATATATATATATATATATATATATATATATATATATATATATATATATATATATATATATTCATGTCTATCCTGTTAAAAGTGACATTATCGTGACACCAGGCCGACCAGTCCTAACACTAACTTCTTGATGATGAGCGCCAAGCGAGGCAGCTGTTAGTATCATTTTTATGAGTCTTTGCTATGGCTCGGCGGGGATTCAAACGCGCGACCTCCAGCATCCGAGGCGTACGCTCTAACCACTTACGCCACCGGAGCGGTCGCGATGTTATGTATTCCCTTACTTTAAAAACAGCTGCCACTGCAACACAAGAGCAAATATTTAAATATAATTAAATGATGCAGCATTTGTCAGCAACGCAAGAAAGGTTTCTTATCAAGGGAAAGTTTTTATCGTTATATTGTGTTACGCGGAGGTTTCTGTTGAAAATGCCACCGTTAAGAATCCAAAATAATTCTAATGCATTGCTACATGTAACGGACATAATTAGATCTCATCGGCGTACAAAATAATCTAATATCGACTGCATATAAAATAAACTAATCTTACTGCATTACGATGACCTAATCTCATCGGGATACAAAATAAACCAATCTCACCGGCACAGAGTAAACTAATCTCATCGGCATACGAAGTAAGCTAATCTCATCGACATACAAAGTAAACTAATCTCATCGGCATACAAAAACATGCATCAAAGATTTCATTGAACAGATCCTTCCGTTTTAAAGAAATCAAATCAAGCAACAAAGTTGACATATTCTTTAATTCTTTGAAGAAAAATACTTTTTTATTTGCTGATGTAGCCGCAAAATTGGCACTTCAAGGCAAAGTTCATAAATTATCTTCAGTACTTTGCTAACTGAAGATTTTAAAGCTCAACAAGTGCATCTGATGGCCTTCTAGGAACGATTGATTATTATCGGATAAAAAGAGCACTTCAAATGGGTGAATCCTTTTGTTAAAGTGACAGACCATATTTCATTATCGTTCGAAATCAAAAGCTTAACTGCAATTATAAAACTCATTTGGGTCCAGTTGCCACTGGAAAATGTCAGATGTCAAAGATTCTTGGAGCACTCATTATCAGGAAAGGCAATGAAACACAAAACAGACAATTTTGATACTCTCAATGAAATTTTGTTGTATCTTGCCCCATAGTATTTATTTTTTCTAAGTGGCAATTTTAATACTGTCGATGAAATTGTAGAGTATCTTGTTCTGTGAAACTTGAATTCTTAAGAAATCTCTAAAATTGTAAAGTAGAGGTATAAATGCAAATTAAAACATTTGCAGCCAGTCGCAGACTAAATTTAGATTTCAGTATGTATGGAGATAAACAATTGCAGAAGCAATAATTGTTACCAAACCCACGAAGCATTTCCTTTTGTCGAGGACAATCTTTTGTAATTAAAAATCAGGCCCCACACTTAACGGCATACGATAGTTCAGAGATAATAAAATTATGTACAGTTGTATAAAGGAAATGTCAAAAGTGTGAGAATGAAAAAGTTCAACTCTGAATAATCGTTCTAAAATATGTACATAATCTGAGAATATAAAAGTCTTTCTCTATCCAGGTGTCCAAAGAAAGATGTCAAGGTCAAGTCTGAGAATAAAATTCACATTTTTTTTGAGTTCTAATCACAAAAGTTGAAATATTTACCATGCGACTAACTTCTTTAAATGTCTTTCTCTGTATATCCACATATTTCTTCATGCATATGTTTTCTCTGAGATAAATATATTGTATCATTTTTGGTGTGATCTCTCTCTCTCTCTCTCTCTCTCTCTGAGGGCCTCGAGTGACCTAGTGGTCTAAAGCGCTCGCCTTTACGGATCACTACCTTTTCGCCTCTGTTCGCGTGGGTTCGAGTGTCGGGCTCGGTCAACGTGGCAACGTGAGAAAGCTTGCCGGAAGCATCTCGTGGTCGGTGTTACGTACCGGAGTTTTTCCGGGTTCTTTCTGCAGCAGTTATACTGGCCGCCATGTAAAGCCTGTCATTGCCTACCTGTGTGTTTGAGGAAAACACCTCGTCCAAGGACGCACTACGGCAGCTGACTCGGTTCATGAATTAGTATGTTTCGAACCCGCTCCCTTTCGGTACGAAGACGAAACATCTCAATCATCTAGACATTAAGAAAGAAACGCAAACGGCGCGAAGCATTACCTATCGATTACGATGGAGGCAGTAGAGCGCCCAGAAACGAACTGTACGCAAACGAAGGGACATTCAGAAAACAATAAAAGACGCTTCGAAAACGATACGTTAGACTGGGAAACAAAACAAAACAGGCAACAAACAGATAAAATGTTTGCAAACGGTACGCTACTCTGATGGTACGTTGAATCCGTTGCACGTGTTCACACAAGAGATGGTACATTCTGAACATGCCTATGTATAAAAGAAAAGTGAAAGAAAGAGGTATGGATTTTCATTATAGTGCATCGGCCAAAAAAAAAATTAACTGGAATTTTCTTCCATACGAAAAACTAATTGAACGGAATGTATGATTTTCTCATGAATGGAGCAGTGTAATCCAACAATGCTATAAAAACTTAATTTACCTCAGGATGTTAGCCTCTTTAAATACTGAGAGATTACAAAGAAAGAATCAAGAATAATGAAAGTATGGATAATTTCCTACTTTACGTTTGTGATAACATCGAGAAAAATAATACTAATAAGTTTGCAATATAGATTATACTAAATTTGCTATCTTTCAGTAACTTCAGCAACTTAAGCTTGAATAAGCTAAAATTATATAGTTATCAAGACACAAAGTTCTCAAAGTTGAGGGCTTTGAGTCAAACGTAAATATGTAAAGGTGATTATTTTAAAACTCAAATCTTATGTGTATATCCCAGTACCGCCTAAGGTTTTATTTCAGTTAATAAGAAGACGTCATGTAACCGTATCGCCGAAAATGACTCAGCAGAAGGCTAAACCCAAAGCTTTTCTGAAAGAATATAACGGAATGTTCCAGTTTAATAGGAAAGCGTCAGTGGAAGCACATTGAAAATAAAGAACAATCAGAAAAGACAGTTGTATTGAAGACATATAAGCTATTAAAGGAAATGCATGTAACAAAAAAAGAGAACATTGAATAAAAATATCATATTTCTTGAGAACTGCCTAATAAGATACACGTTTAATATATTGATACGAGCCGATCATGGAACTACTTTTTTATGCGTAATATCTCAGAGGCATGTGTAGTGAAAACACATTACAAATATTAAACTAGTTATAATAAGGCGAGTGCTTGACATGCTGCACGACCATATCCTTGTTCCGCAAAGATTCAATGCATACTCTCCAGCTCCCCCACCCACACGCCAAAAGTTAATTAATTGGTCTGACATTGATATTTATAATCATTTATTTAAATAACACTTACATTCGCAATTGATGTAAAAAGTTGCACATTGGGATCTCTGAGATGCTTCAAAAGAGCTTAAGTCTCTTGGAAACTTACATCCTACCTCACACAAACCTAGGAAAAGCATCAGAAAGTGTATGGTTCTACGCGCAAAGTATTAACTACGATGCTAAAAAGGAAAACTAAAAAACATACACAACATTGTTTGCAAACTTTTATTATGATACTAGAATGCAAACTCCAGCCCCATGGCTAGTGGATAAGTCAGATATGACACAACCCTGTGCTGTGCACATCAACATATCTTTGAACTAGCTTTAAGTCGCAGATGTATGAAGATATATTCATCTTTGCCCTGATAATGAAACTCACGATCTTATACCCAGACGAAAAGACTGAGTGTCTTACATTAACCCCAGAGAGAGAGAGAGAGAGAGAGAGAGAGAGAGAGAGAGAGAGAGAGAGAGAGAGAAAGAGAGAGAGAGATGGACTTACTTAGTTTTATCACCTAATTCATGTAGATGAAAAAAGTGCAAATGCAAGGTAATGAATCTCAATCACGCAATGGCTGAGTACCTCAGAGGAAAGTACGAAGAATATGTTTCCATCGCTTTATTTGTACTGACGTATTAGACAACATACCATCTAATTCGATTCAGATGATAGCTATGTTCTATTCCACATCAACAGCGGACATGATAACGGTTTAGACATACGCCATCCTGCACTCACCATGACGAAAATCAGAAAGTGCTGGTCGTAATCTCACTGCCGTGAAGATGCACTGACTGAAATGAGCTTCAAGCGAACTCGGTACAGAACTTCGTATCGTACGATGGTTTCGCTACGAATATCGAATGGTGATACAAGCTACGAAGTTCGAACGTTTAAACTCTGCACATCGAATGACTATTTATTGTACCACATTATCAACTGTGCACAAACTATTACCGACTAACTGGTACATAATCAGAACTTGGACATCGCCTTATTGCGTAATAATTAAGCATTCTTAAAAGATGTCATAAAATATCACGTTATCATGATTTCAGACTGAGACAATTCTCTGTTTGAATTGACATGTCTCATTACTTTAAGCAGTTCAATATATTGTTGCCGATGTCAAAATCAACAACACATCAGGTGCCATCTTTACTGAGAATGTTTTTGGGATGCATCTTAATGCTTGGGAAGCTTGACTAGGCTCTTGTCCATATACAGTATAGTGGGATCTATGTTTGTTGCATGCCTGGATATCTTTTCAGTCTTATCTCACTTATCTCAAGATATTTTCGCATATTCTAACTAAAATAAACTAGACAAAACTAAGGAGAGAGAGAGAGAGAGAGAGAGAGAGAGAGAGAGAGATTACAAAGCGGAAACTGTTATCGCTGATAACATTAAGAACATTTTAAATACGAAGAAACAATATTATCACACAGGTCAGAGAATTTTAAAAACCTATGTATGCCTAAATTTATGTGGTAGGAATCTGGTGTGACTGTGAACTTAGATGAGAATCAATTGCTGGGTCGACATGCGGGCGTATCTGCTACGCACGAATACCACCAATACCACCGACTTTCAAGCATCATTTATTTGGTGAGGTGTGCACGATCAAGATGGTATAGGGACTGATGTTCATGGCAAGGCTGTGGGTGCATTAACCCGCGGACCGAATCCATAGAGTGCGAATTATAATGCTCTAACCTCTATGATAACATTATTTTTCGTATATACCTACGACAGCGTAGTCTTTTATAAATTGTCAGATGTGAACACCTGCTTGGATGAAAATTCAAAAGCGGAAATAATAAAATTAAATTGTTTACAGACTTAACAAAAGTTGAGAAACTTGTAACTATATACTGTCTTATAGACACTTAAACTGTTACAAACGACGAAAATGACGACGAAGTACTCCGACAACGATATTTAGGTAAGGCACGGTGGACCGGTGTCAACTACAATTTTAATCATTTCACATTTCCCGACAACCATTGTGACCTTATTTTCCCATGAACGTGACCCAGCTTAATTTCCATAATGACGTTCTTTTCTCGTTTTTTTTTTTTTTAAATTAGTCAACAGAAATGCTCAATTAGTTTATTCAGATCAACATGTTAATCGTACCCTAAGTTACATCTGCAACTAGAAATTATAAACGTTGTTATAAATATTGCATACATTTCTTGGCGCACATTTTTAAATAGCTTGTCATGGTGTGTGTGTGTGTGTGTGTGTGTGTGTGTGTGTGTTTTCTTCTTCACAAGATAGGAAGCAAATACAACCACCCATTTTGGTTGCCCTTCTTTAAGTGCTCGATACTCAGAGCTGAATGTCATAGGAATTTCGAAGCAGGAAGCGTTTTAAGCTTATTTCAAGCGAAACGTGTTAACTCAGGGGTCGGAAACCCATTTTACATAGCTTGCCACTTTTTTCGGATTAATTACAAAACGAACGTGCGTGAGCCACCAGCAACACTGTTAAAGAGTAACCCTCCTAACTCGAGATTCTTGGCTGCCCTTCGCGTGCCACATAAAACCTCTTGACGTACCATCTTGTGGCACGCGTGCCGTAGGTTGCCGACCCCTGAGTTAGACAAAAAATGCACTGAAAGAAAACTAAGAAAACGTCAGAAAGAAAAAATAATAATAAGATAAGGCAAGTCCAAGACGGAGTGAACTATCCTACTCAACTAATATCAAAACCTCTCAGCGGAGAGCGTGTCTGAGAATTCTCATCCGTTGAATGTACTGACATACAAGACAGCTTGCCACCGTGTTCCATTTTAAAAAGAAATCATGTGATTCCACGTGAACAACAAACACTAATGGTTTAGACAAATATACAGATCTAACAGCACCGGCTCTAATCCGTTGCAAAGTAACATGTCTCTCATTCTCTCAGAGTATTTGTAGGCACCTCACCTCACCCAATCACCCAACCCGTCATCCGATACCATCTACAGGTATCACTCCACTACTTAAATGCTGTTTCATTGTTCATGTAAAACAATAAGATCTAAAATATTTATCTTTTCAACAGGACCGGCCTTAGGCCGACTGGACTGATTTGGCCCAATCGGGCCCCTCGCTCACAGGGGCCCTGCGCGTTACTAATTTTTAAAAATAAATATATATGGAGAGAAATTAATTTTAAAGCGATGGAAGAAAATGTTAATTTCAATATCATATAAAACTTGTTTGAAAGTTTATTTCTAAATGCCGTGCTCACAGGAGACTCGCGCGTAAATCCAGATAACCCTGCCAAAATGATCCATATAAGGCCCTTCCTGCTTCTCAAAGAAGCTATTTTAAATAAGGTCACAAATACAGTTGTAATTATTATTAACGTTGTGTTGAAAAAATTTCACTCTTGAGGTTCCGAAATATGGTTCCTAACAATTTCCTGCTTGAAATTGGAGGAGGGATATTGTGCATAAAATGGTGTGTTGAAGCTCATTTCTGAATCAGCCAATCACACCATTACGGTGGGATGACTCTGAGCCGTTATCCCCCACCCCCCCCAAAAAAATCAAACGCCAAATACAATGAAACTTGAGGTAAAACCCATTAAATGCTGTACCACCACCCGCAGGAGGAATTACATTTTTAAACCGTCGTTCACTTCGATTAATACGCACATTTGACATGATTAACACACACAATTTACATGATTAATACATCTTTTATATGATTAATACACAATTTACATGAATAATACACATCTTTTATATGATTAATACACATTTCATATGATTAATATGCACACTTCGCATGATGAAAACACGTATTTAATATTATAAATACACATATTTCATATGATGAATACTCTCATTTTATATGATTTACTGCTATATAATAATAATAATAATAATAATAATAATAATAATGAGGACTTTGTATATTTCAGGTAGGAAACATTATTAGGTCTTTAAGTTTGTTCTTGCAGTCGAAAAAAGTGAGTTTTGAGAGCCCTCTTGAATGTGATCACTGCGACTTTGTGTCTAAGTTCAGTGGGCAATTCATACCACGTTGCTGGGCCCTGGTATGCAAAAGAACGCTGTCCATATGACTGTTTTGATAGTGGGAATAATGAGTATACGATTGTCAGAAGAGGAGCGTAAGTATATGTGGTTGATATAGGAGGAGCGGTTCTACATTTTGTAAGCTTTGAACGCACGCACACACGAAATGACGGGTAGCATCACCAAGTCTTAATTCTTGTTTCTAGAAACAAAGATGGAGCAATAAGCTACAAACATTTCAGTGAAATTTAAAATAAGCGACATTTGTACGAACCAGTTATAAGAAGCACTCAGTAGGGTGAACGATTTCAAACTATTTCTGCAGAATCACATCTTTTCAGCCTGTAATGTATTTACATTGCAGACGGATTCCCATGTTACATTAGTTGAAATAACAATACGTAGTACACCGCTGATATGATAATAATTTAGACAAAATGCCATTCCGCACTCCAGTACCCACACGCAATACCGTAATTTGTCCGTTATGCCTCGATTGTACAAAATGGTTGAACCCGTCTGAAATGGTTACGTTATGGATGAAAAATATAAAAACCGAAGGGAGAGAGAGACAGGCTGAGTAAACTGACATGATGAGAACGTGAACTGCTATGGAACAAATCATTTGCTCGATCGGTTTGGTTCATTAGTAGTGGGATAAGACACATCAAGTTGATACGATACCAGGAATGCGTAGCAGAGCACGAGGTCGCGGGTTTTATCTCGTGTTTAGTGAAATTTAAACTTTCTTTCAACGGTGAGCAGAGTGTTTTTCGATCTGTTTTATTGTTAAAAGGTACAGATGTACAGATTTCCCCGTAAGACTGGCATTTTAAAAAAAATCTTTCAAACTATTGGTACTGGGATGGTTTTGTGGAAATATCAATTCCGGTTTCCGTACATTAGATTCTATTGTAAAATTTGAATTAAAATTGTGGCAACTTGGGTTTTAAAACAGATTTCTATTGGCCTTGAATTGTACGTGTCACTAACTTAAATATTAAACACATTCTTGTAATTTCTATTTTTGATATTTTAAAATTTTCGACAGAAAACGCACACGGAGCCAAATAAGATGTCATAAAACTGTGTCTGCTCCAAATGTTAATACAGTATACTATATGATACATTAGTTCTGTTCTACACCTTCACAGCTTCACGATATTAATGTTGACTGATTCTTTAGACTTTTCTTCTATGTGCAAAGTTTTAGGCTGTCGTTTTCCTAGTGAGAAAATAAGCGTAAATTAGGAGTTCCTTTTAAAACAAGTTTTATTAAAAAGTTATACTTCAATCACCAGACGAAAAAACACCTTGTGTATTGTTGTTTGTTTATAACTTAATATAAATGCGTCATGATCTGTTGAAGGGTATAGAAACTGGATAAAATTAATTATCTTTATTTCTTTTTGTTTAATTTTCTGTAGAATTTCGAGTTTATTGGATGACACGCACGGATCCTTTACTGATACAAAAATAAAAAGGAATAATGTATAAAGAACATTATGTATTTTGATCCAATTTAGCATCGTTCAGCCTCTTTGTAAAATCGTGACAACTTTTCTAAGACTGAAACCTACTCCCGGACTTCCACATTTGTGATGTTTTACCCCAACCCCTTGTATTATACATGTATTTATAAGTCTGTAAGTGGAGCCAGGTAAGCTTTGTTTTTCCAAGTGCCTAAGTTGGCTAATCCTCTTACGTAACCCAGTCTTTGTTTGAGCTCTTGAGTGGAAATCTGGCGGGAATCTTTGTACATGGGAACACGTGACGTAGACAACTTCAAAGAGCCGGAAGCCGACAATGGTAGGCTGGACAGTACATGGGGACACACAGACTGACATTTTTATGATTGACAGTTCGATCAAATGACCAGAGTCCGTCGCCATCCAATCGGGATGCGTTGTAGGTGGGACTTGATTCGAGAAGCTGGAATAAGACTTGTACAAGCCTGAAATTCGTCAGTTGGTGTTTAAGAGTCGCAGTGACACACACTCCGTTAGCCATTCGTAAAAATTGGCGGAATTTAGGAAATTCATGAAATAGCTTCGATCAGGTAAGTTTGATGTTACGTTGATTCTGCTTGATACGACTGCTGTTAATTGAAGAGAATTTGTCGTATGTATACATTTTACTTGTATTGAAGTATGAATAGTTAATTATGACCTTAATAGTTTGCATTTTTTTCATGACTTTAGCTAGTACTTTTGTTTACGATTGATTACGATGTTGATTCGTTGCATCATTATTCATAATGTTACTATGTACACCTTATTTTGTGAGGCGAAAATGTTCTCTTCTTTCGCTAGTAATATGTGTGCATATTATTTCGTGGATTATTACGTTTACGCCCTTTTGAAAGGACGATTTGTATTTGTGAAGAATTGTATTGCTCGCTAGCCGCTATAAGAATTAATATTGTAATTCTTTGCGTAGTTATATTTTGGTAGACAAGAAATTTGTTTACGTAATGATAGATTTTGCCATTGAGTAACGGATTGCCGTTTATCACCATTTGAATGTGAATACTGTGGATTTGGTACGCTTGTGTAGGAAATATATATAAATATATAGATAGTCATATTACTAATCGTAGTAATATTTTAGTACAATCATGTTTGAAATATTTTGTATGTATATACTGATAGGGCTCAGTATGTAGATATTTGAATCCTTTGTGTGATTGTGTTATGGCGCCATTTTTGTAAGCGGCGGAAGTGTATGGGAATTTCGATGTGTGCGCATGCGCGACCCAAATGTCCCGCCTTAAACTGATGGTTCAGTTCAGTGACGTAGTGTGAGGGAAGATTTTTATAACCCTATGCTAATGCATTATACCTTTCAACAGGAAGCTTTCGGGGGACGAAAGAATTTCAGAGAATTTCGGGGGACGAGAGAAGTTCAGAGAATTTCGGGTGACGGTGAGAGATACCGAGTGAATTTCGGGTGACCTCAAGGAATATCGTCAAGGG
The DNA here is from genome assembly GCA_028554795.2 of Sinohyriopsis cumingii. Classification (NCBI taxonomy): domain Eukaryota; kingdom Metazoa; phylum Mollusca; class Bivalvia; order Unionida; family Unionidae; genus Sinohyriopsis; species Sinohyriopsis cumingii. Next base: position 144,940,326 of record CM068826.1, on the reverse strand, counting down.
TTCCGGATACTAGAAGAGGAACCGGAAGTCAAGATAACGGCAAGGAACAAGGATTATAGAAGAGGAAGCGGAAGTGGAGATCACGAAAGGAGAGAAAGACAAGGGAACGAAGAGATTTAGATGAGTAGCACTCAAGAAGGGAAAAATCTCCTCACACTGTGAACTCAAATGATGATCAAAGGGATCATTGGGTGAAAGAGAGACATTGATTACTTTAAATTCTTTTAAATTTCATTTATTAAATTGTTATTGTTTAAATTTCATCTTTGTATTTCTTTTAATTTAACTGTCGGCATTGCTGACTGGGGGCTCGTAGCCATAAATATATTTAGTCAATAAATAATATAGTGTCCAGAATTAACCTTCTGAATAAGGACCAGGGGAACTTCTCATAATTCGTTAAAGTCTATAAGAAGAACCCCACCCCTAGACAACCACTACACCCCCACAACATTCCTTATCTTTACATTCCTTATCTTTACAACCGTCCATGATGTTTGATATTTTATTAAAGAACCTCCTCCACCGCGGGTCCTTTGGAAAGAAACACCTGGGTCTCTCCTGGTTCATGTTCAAACAAAAGTTTCCTTTTAAGCAATTTAAGAAAGTTGTTCGTCTCTGGCCCCCTTACGGGCCCTGGAGCCGGGGAAACATCCCCCGGCCCCTTGTCTGCCCTGTCTACAAGCGTTGCTTATATGAAACTTTATAATGGTAGTTGCTTATTTTGCTTCTTGATTCATTCTGCCTCACGTAATGCTAGATCTTAAACGTTTTCTTCCCATATTATTTCTTTGGTCAAACACACCTACGGTATATTACTAATGTTTACTTGCATCTTTTATTAATGGCTAATGCTGATTGACTTTATGTGTTACTACAGTCGAATGAGAATACATCCAAAGGATTAAAACAAAAGAAAATTACATGATAAATCATCGGTTGATTAGAAGGAAATTTGGGGATTGAGGATTACTCAGGCGCGCACTATATTTTTGTTTTCCTTTTTATTATACAAAAGCACAACAAAGTTAACTTTCACAAATGAAAACTTAAGCTCATTTTAAGATGTCAGTTAATATAGATCAAGTGTGTGTGTGTGTGTGTGAGAGAGAGAGAGAGAGAGAGAGAGAGAGAGAGAGAGAGAGAGAGAGAAAGATTGCAAAACTTTTTAACATATTTATTTGCAATTATTGATGTCAAAATAATCGAATTAAGATACCTGTTGGTATTAACGGTCCCGTGGGGACTTTAGTGTACTCTTCAACCGATACATAAGAGGTGAGTAAGTTCGTTTGAAGTGATTTATCAAAGTGAGGGGGGTATGCTTTTTCTCTTATCTCTTTTATTGATTTTTATTTTAACTACCTAGCACTAAAAGAAATACCTTGACTATTGTACTGAATATATAGTTACGTTGTTGAGTTTACACCATCTTTGCTAGCCAAGAGTCGTCGAGCCACTTCTACATCGAGTATCTGATTGGATGCAGCTGAAAGAAACTAATCCAATTAGATTGCTCATTTCGCATACCATGGAAGAGAGTTCGGAATTCATATTGTGACCTCAGTGTGTAACTACACGCAGGGCCGTAGAGAGGGCCCTGGGGTAAGAAACAAACGGGCCTCTTCTAGTTCTTGTTCAAACAAAAATTTTCTTTTATAAAATTAAAAGGTGTTATTAAGCCCGGGCCCCAGGGCCGGCGCTACCATATAGGCAAACTAGGCAGCCGCCTAGGGCGCTGATTTCGGTGGGGGGTGGGTGCGCATTTTTTTATTTTATTGTTTATAAATTCGGGAATTGATATTTTCCGGGGGTGGGGGTGGGGGGTGGGGCAGGGGACGCCAAAATCTAACCTTGCCTAGGGCGCCAGATAGTCTGGCCGGGTCTGGCGCCGCCCCTGCCGGGCCCCAGTGATATATACCCATGTCGGCTCTGACTACAAGTGTCTCGTGTCAGTTTCTATAGATCAAACTGTTCACACGCCTAGAAATGTAGCCCGCAGAATTGTTTTTTTTTTGGGGGGGGGGGGGCAAACATGTAGTGGTCAGCTATTAAGTTTTACGGATGTAGGCCAAAACTTGTTTGGAGTTGAAATCGATCCTATGTGCGGACGTCCTTGCACGCTAGTTTTTCTTTCAAGTTAAGGAATGAATTCAGGAGGCAGGGGACAGTTTTTATGCACAAACTTAATGCCGCATTCACCGGCCAAGTATAACATAAATCAAAATTTTCTATGACAAAAATGAGGTCAAAAAGGTCCATATTTTGGACAGCTATATTAAAACAAAGCATAAGAATAATATCCACTTGACCAGAGAAGTCAATGGCAGTTCATAGCAAAGGAAGTTTATGCACCCCAAACCCCAAATTTATACCGGCATTGTTCACGTCTTGCCGAAGGTGATTTTTGACACTATGTAATGCTCACAGTGCAAACACAAACCCTTTTCCTATATGATAATTCTGCAAAACAGTGTGGACTAAACAAGGCTGATGCAATTGAAAATAACTGTCATCCAAGCCGTTTTTTAGATATTCTCCTTGCTACCGAACCCACGTGTCTACTGCTATGGGAGGCTAGCTTTTCTTCCCAGCTGGCTATTGGTATATCACTATGTACATACTGCAGAGTAACTATGGAAGGTGTACATGCCTGACAGCAATTTCAAGAACAACACAAACCCGAAACACCAAGTGCACAAATGTATCCATATCTTTAATTAGTAAACAGTACTAGCTGAAAACGTCACACCAAAGCCTTAAGTTAAGAAATCTGACAGGGGCCAATTTATAAAACTATCCCCTGCCACCTCAATATGGAAGTCGTCCTATTTAACAAACGAACATATGTAACGAGCTCTATCATTGGTCAATTGATTTTTAATTTACAGACAACAACACAGGCATATACATGACGATACATACTATTGGAATATTAATCCGCATTCGTGTTGTCTGAACCATACTATTGGAATATTAATCCGCATTCGTGTTGTCTGAACCAGTCTCTTCCTCTTTTCTTGTTAGTCGACGGGCGAGTCTTGTAATTTTAATGGAAACGCTTATTTTTTTTCAATTGTCTGCCAATAAAAGTGAAATGTGATCTCCCTGTTGGGGTTTGATCAAGCTGACTAAAATACAGTATAGGTATTGTAATGTCAACAAAGGGTTAAACCCGGAAGGGCGAAGCCAGGGCGGGGCAAACGGGATGTGGCTTCCTTTACACTCTTTACTGGTATTGCTGGTATTTTGGACCGTTGACTTGCATCAATAGGCATATTTTCAAAACATTCCAGGTATTCTATTCGGTCATCATCTTTTATTCTCACTACATGAACTGGTTTATAATATGGAATCTCAGTTTTAAAAAGAAAAATTAAATTTGGAAAAATCATAACTGCTTTTCTTCATGCAACGGTGAATGTCCCATTAGTGTCATAAATCTGCATACAGAAAAAAAACTATGCGTATGTAAGTACTTGTGTGTATTTAAAATAAACCGCGGTACACGATTGATTTGGGGGACCCCTGAAATGCACATTCGTCTAAAATACCAGGGGGTTACCTCCTCCTTACTATGAGAAGAAGGAGGGGGCCATATTTCGTGACCTGAAACCTATGTCATGAGTATTTTCTAGCCGCGCCCACCCCACCATGACTCCGAGCCAATCAAAATTAAAAATTACAGTAATCGTGTCCATGCCACTTCTATTTGTCTACAAATTTTAAAGTTACTGTAATTATTTGGGACCGTAAAAGGAGTAAGGTTTTAACGGGCTTCTGTCGACAATACCACAAATCTCTTTGATATGATTTATTTTCCATTGTTATCAATTTATATTTTTTGCAACTAAAGGAAATGATTATTACCTAATTTTCCTGGGAAAAGCTGGAGGTGTCACCAGAACAGTAGGCAAATATTCGTTAAGAAGAATGAAACAGGCTTGTTTCTTTGGTTGTTTTTTCCCCCATTGTTCTGTTGTTTCCAAGCATTACGACTGTAAAAGTTTCTTAGTTTCAGTAGGACTGCATCTTACATTCGAGTGAAAACCTGGGATTGTTTCTGGTATGCCAACCGTACATAGCTTGCTGGGTTCCAGCTTCTGCAGAAAATAGAGGAAGCAATGTGAACACGAAGGTAAATCCGTGGTTCAAAGTCTCCCTCGTGTTTTCTGCAAACGTATAAACCCACCAAACTCGGCATGGTTCCCATTTAATGATCCAATTACTAATGTAGGGGAGAAAGGCAAATACCTCTTTTGGGTTTTCTTCCATGCATAAATAGCATACTGTTGCTCGTTTACGGAAATTTGAGATATCTGTGGAAGACCATCGCCGCCAAAAAAAAACATGAAATTAAAACAGAATGAGCAATTTGCAAATAAACCAAGAAAAAAATGAAATAAAATAAGCATGCTTGTAAAACAGGAATATGAAAACTCAGACAAAACTCAACTAAAACAAATGAGGCACAAAAACAAAACAGACAAATGTAAGAAAACAAAAAAGAACACAACACAAAAGAAAAATTAAACTCCAATCAAAACAATGGTATCTATAATAATGACAAGACTAATACTCAGATAAAACAAACGGGGCACAAGAGAAAGAGACAAATGCGGAAAAAAACGAACAAAACACAAATGAAAAATTTAACGCCAATCGGAATAACGGTATCTAAAATGATAGATTCAATACTCGGAATAAGCAAACGAAGCACAAACGCTACATTAGAGTATACTGGTTCTCTCTCTCTCTCTCTCTCTCTCTCTCTCAGAAACGGGCCAGCAAACAAACTGACTGAGAAACATAGATAACGAAAGACCTACACGAATAACAATACATAAAGAATGGTTGCCAGAAAGCAATATATACATGTTAAATATGAACTGACGAGACCAATGCGCCATACGGTGTAATTATACATATGCCTTTAACGTAATTAATTAATATAGCCCATATGCCTTGACTATGCCGGAGGGATAAATTTTACAACAGAAAAGAAATATTCTTGCAGAACAATTAGCGAAAATAGGGGAAGCAATGTCATTATATTGCTTGGTAAATCTTGTAAAGCACACTTCTTCTATACATGTTTACTACATTGACAGAAAAGTAAGGTGTTATATGGACAGAGGTAACTAATTTAATTCCTATAGACCGTAACGTAAATATTTGGCCAAATTACTATAGTTCTGTGGTACGATTGGCCGTTATCCCTTTCATCTATAAATGAACTATCCAGAAAGTCCCAATAGAAACTTTTAAAAACGATGTAAACGATTTGCTGCACTCCTTGATATTGCCCAAAATTCTCTTGCTGGTGGTCTAATGGTTAGAGCGTCCATATCGGATGCGGGAGGTCGCGGGTTCGAGGTCTGGCCGAGTCATACCAAAGACTTGTAAAAATAGTACTTACAGCTGCCTCGCTAGGCGCTCGTCATTAAGAGGTTAGTGTTAGGACTGGTCGGCCTGGTGTTAAGATAATGCGACTGGGTGGGACATCATGCTACATGTCTGCAGCATGGAGTCTCAGTGCTAGACATTACTATAAACTGTCACACTGCAAACATCGTACCGATATGACTGAAAAATTGTTAAAGCTACATTAAAAATCTAAAACACACACACACACACACACACACACACACACACAAACACACACACACACGCATGTGCCCACAACGAAAGTCCATCCCAACGAGAGCTACCATTTTAAATACAGTAGTACCTGGTTTTAGATGCTATCCTACTAATATGTAAATTTATTCGTATGCATGTTTCTTCTGGAATATTACGTTCACTTTTTTCCTGGACATTATTATCAGTCAATGAGCATCCTTCACTTAAAAAAACAACAACTGTACTGTATTTTGTATACACTTAAGCTGGTTCCGTATCTCATACAAGAGTGACTTACCAGTAACCATTGATCAAACGTGTATTCTCGTGACCATTTATCAACAGGGTATTCCCGTTACCTTTTATCTACAGGGAATCCCCGTTGCCATTTATCTCCAGGGTATCCCCGTTGCCATTTATTTACAGGGTATCCCCGTTGCCATTTATTTAAAATGCATTCACTTGATACCTATCCTTAGTGTACAACCGTGACCATTTATCTAAAGTGCATAAATATGACCATTTATTTATAGTATATTCCAGTGACCATTTATCTATAGTGCAAAAATGTGACCACTGTTCTATAGTGTATACCGGTCCCGGTTTATTTAAACTGTAAACCCGTGACCATTTATCTAAACAGTTTTAACCGTGATTAATTATCTTAAGGGTATATCGTGACCATTATCTAAAATGTATACCTTGACCATTTATCTAAAATGTATACCGTGACCATTTATCTAAAGTGTATACCTTGACCATTTATCTAATGTGTATACCTTGACCATTTATCTAAAGTGTATACCTTGACCATTTATCTAATGTGTATACCTTGACCATTTATCTAAAGTATATACCTTGACCATTTATCTAAAGTGTATATCATGACCATTATCTAAAGTGTATACCGTGGCAATTATCTAAAGTGTATCCCCTTGACCATTTATCTAAAGTGTATACCTTGACCATTTATCTAAAGTGCATATGTATACCTTGACCATTATCTAAAGTGTATACCTTGACCATTTATCTAAAGTGTATACCGTGATCATTTATCTAAGTTGCATACCGTGACCATTTATCTAAAGTGAATACCATGACCATTTATCTAAAGTGTATACGTTGACCATTTATCTAAAGTGTATTTTTTACCATTTGTCTAAAGCGTATACCGTGACCATTTATATAAATTGTATATCGTGACCATTTACCTAAAGTGTATATCGTGACTATTTATTTAAAGTGTATACCCGTGACAATTATATAAAGTGTATATCGTGACCATTTACCTAAAGCGTATACCGTGACTATTTATTTAAGGTGTATACCCGTGACAATTATATAAAGTGGATATCGTGACCATTTACCTAAAGTTTGTCCCCGTGACCATTATCTAAAGTGTATATCGTGACCATTTATCTAAAGTGTATACCGTGATCATTTATCTAAGTTGTATGCCATGACCATTTATCAAAAGTGTATATCGTGACCATTTATCTAAAGTGTAGACCATGACCATTTATCTAAAGTGTATACCGTGATCATTTATCTAAAGTGTATACCGTGATCATTTATCTAAAGTGTATACCGTGATCATTTATCTAAAGTGTATACCGTGACCATTTATCTAAAGTGTATACTGTGACAATTTATTTAAAGTGTATACCCTGACCATTTATCTAAAGTGTATACCCGTGACCATTTATCTAAAGTGTATATCGTGACCATTTATCTAAATTGTATACCTTGACCATTTATCTAAAGTGTATACCATGACCATTTATCTAAAGTGTATACCCGTGACCATTTATCTAAAGTGTATATCGTGACCATTTATCTAATCTGTATACCGTGACTATTTATCTAAAGTGTATATCGCGACCATTTATCTAATCTGTATACCGTGACCATTTATCTAAAGTGCTTATCGTGACCATTTATCTAAAGTGTATACCGTGACCATTTATCTGAAGTGTATATCGTGACCATTTATCTAAAGTGTATATCGTGACCATTTATCTAATCTGTATACCGTGACCATTTATCTAAAGTGTATACCGTGACCATTTATCTGAAGTGTATACCGTGACCATTTATCTGAAGTGTATATCGTGACCATTTATCTAAAATGTATACCGTGACCATTTATCTAAAGTGCATACCGTGACCATTTATCTGAAGTGTATATCGTGACCATTTATCTAAAGTGTATATCGTGACCATTTGTCTAAAGTGTATACCGTGACCATTTATCTAAAGTGTATACAGTGACCATTTATCTAAAGTGTATACCGTGACCATTTATCTAAAATGTATACCCTGACCATTTATCTAAAGTGCTTATCGTGACCATTTATATAAAGTGTATACCGTGACCATTTATCTAAAGTGTATACCGTGACCATTTGTTTAAAGTGTATAGCGTGACCATTATCTACAGTGAATCACCGTGACCATTTATCTAAAGTGTATACCGTGACCATTTATATAAAGTGTATACCGTGACCATTTATTTAAAGTGTATACCGTGACCATTTATTTAAAGTGTATATCGTGGCCATTATCTACAGTGAATCACCGTGACCATTTATGTAAAGTGTATACCATGACCATTTGTCTAAAGTGTATACAGTGACGATTTATCTAAAGTGAATACCCGTGACCATTTATCTAAAGTGTATACCGTGACCATTTATATAAAGTGTATACCGTGACCATTTATCTAAAGTGTATACCGTGACCATTTATTTAAAGTGTATCGCATGATCATTTATATAAAGTGTATACCGTGACCATTTATGTAAAGTGTATACCGTAACCATTTATTTAAAGTGTATAGCATGACCATTTATCTAAAGTGCATATCGTAACCTTTTATCTAAAATGTGAACCGTGACCATTTATTTAAAGTGTATAGCATGACCATTTATTTAAAGTGCATATCGTAACCTTTTATCTAAAATGTATACCGTGACCATTTATCTATAGTGTAGACCATGACCATTTATTTAAAGTGTATACCGTGACCATTTATCTAAAGTGTATACTGCGACTATTATCTGAAGTGTATCCCCGTCGTAATCATTGTAAAAAGTGTATACAGTGACCATTTATCTAAAGTGTATACCATGACCATTTATTTAAAGTGTATACCAGTGACTATTTATCTAAAGTGTATATCGTGACCATTTATATAAAGTGTATACAGTGACCATTTATCTAAAGTGTATACCGTGACTATTTATCTAAAGTGTATACTGTGACCATTTATCTAAAGTGTATACCCGTGACCATTTATCTAAAGTGTATACCCGTGACCATTTATCTAAAGTGTATATCGTGACCATTTGTCTAAAGTGTAGCCCATGACCATTTATCTAAAGCGTATACCGTGACCATTATCTAAAGTTTATTCCGTTTCCATTTATCTAAAGTGTATATCGTGACCATTTATATAAAGTGTATATCGTGACCATTTATATAAAGTGTATACAGTGACCATTTATCTAAAGTGTATACCCGTGACCATTTATCTGAAGTGTAGACCATGACCATTATCTAAAGTGCATACCGTGACCATTTATCTAAAATGTATACAGTGACCATTTATCTAAAGTGTATATCGTGACCATTTATCTAAAGTGTATACCCGTGACTATTATATAAAGTGCATACCACGACCATTTATGTAATGTGTATACCGTGACCATTATCTAAAGTATACGCCGTGACCCTTTATCTAAAGTGTATATCGTGACCATTTATCTAAAGTGTATATCGTGACCATTTATCTAAAGTGTATACCGTCACCATTATCTAAAGTCTGTAGCCGTTACTATTTATCTAAAGTGTATACCCTGGTAAACTTGAAGTTCTTTTTCACCATCATATTAAGAGTCTTGACGCTGTTCACATGCGAGACAACGCGTTCTTTTCGCTTAATGGTGTGATGTTCCATAGGTAATCTAAGTCGATGAAATTTGCCAATAAAAGATTGTTTAACAAGCGGTTATTATGAAGTGATCTGTGAAGTGAATATGACTATGTGCCGATTGGTATATAGAAAATCTTATTAATTAAACATGAAACCACCTTGCAAACTTAAAAAACAAAACTTTAACTCGGAATAGAACGCTGACTCCGACGCCGACGCATTGGTCTCGAGAAAGTGATACCATGTCTCTCCATTGACTTTCGCAGGCGAAACAAAAAATGCTACTCACCTTTAGGGACTGCAAACCATTATATTTCGGACAATAAATCTGTTTCCTCCCAAATATAAGAAAATATTGCTTTGGGCGATCTTAGCAAGTGAAGAAAATCTTTATGTCTACATCAGAACACAGAAACCCATTAATGAACATTCCTTCTCTATAAATATCTTCGCGTAGCAACGAGGCCGGCACGGAAGCAGCTTGATAACTGAGCGGCAATCCGGTACACTTCTAGCCTTTTATTATTGATCACAGCAAGATTTTGCTTAGAAGAGAAACCCTGCTTTCGGCCCAGTCACAGGAGTCGATATTTACGTATATAGGAGACCTTTCAATTGATACAGTATCCATATCTGACGTACGCAATATGAAAATCACATGTAAATAAAAATCTCAGTTCTGGATCGAAGTTGACATCAAATTTTGTTACCGCTCATATCAAGAAAGTTGTCTCCAAGTGTTTGTGGTAGTACTCACATATTGTCTTAGTAAGAATCTTTAACTCTGACCTAAGAGTGTGTGTGTGTGTGTGTGTGTGTGTGTGTGTGTGTTATCTGGATTTGTAACGTAGCGTTTACGATTTTCCAGTAATATAGCAACGATGTCTCCAGTGTGGCAGTTTATGATGATGTCTAGCAATGGGGCATCATCCCTTAGACATGAAGCATCATGTCTCACATAGTCACATTATCCTGACACCAGGCCGACCAGTTCTGTCTTAAATTTTTAATGCTGAGCGCCAAGCGAGGTTGCTGCTAGTACTATTTTTATGTCTTTGGTATGCCTCGGCCGGGGTTCAAACCCGCGACCTCCCGCATCCAAGGCGGACGCTCTAACCACTTAGGCCATCGCAGTGGTCTTGAATGATCTAATTTAAACTGATTGATTGATTGGTTCATTAGCGCATATGAAAAAGAGTATTTCCCCACTAACAACTGACTCACCGAGGATCCCGTTTATGATCCGAAAGAGTGAAAGGAACCTAGGCAAATGAGTGTGAGTACAATGACTCATAGTTAAGGTAAACGTTCATCCTATGATGTAACCCCTGTCGATGGCAACCAAACATCGGAGACATATGGAAAGAACCTAACGCGCAGACTACCCCCACAATAGATGAAACAAAATACAGTCAAACTTTGTTGCATATTTGTGTCAAGTAGCCAGCTCGAGTTTTAATGCCTAATCAGATTGTATTGTCGGCTTCCCACATGTGTGACTCGAAATACTTGTGGGAACTACATAGTACACTCTTATATTGTAATCTGACGTACTAAGCGTTAGTTATGCCTCGCCCCAGTGTCACGTTTAATGTGTGGATAGTGTTGTGTTGAAACAGAGGTCTCTGCACGTTTCAGTATCTGTTCATGGCGTGTGTGGAAAAATATGGGATTAATCGCTGCTTTCTTCGCTGACAGAGAAGAAAGTTACTGAAGTAAAATGTCATTTAAATAAGAGACATATGGCAGTGAAATATAGAGTACTTTTTCTTAAATTTAAAAACATTACGATCAAACTAATGTTTGAATTTGAAAATTTATATTTATACATGTGTTTATGTTCTTCTGTCCGTCTGTCGGAAGGTATCTCTGTCCCTTGGTTTGTTTTCGTGTCTGTCTATATATCGATCTGTCAATGTCTTATCGAACCATTTAAATTTCTGTGATCCATCCACGTCATGCTATCAATGAGTTTGCTTATGACTGGTCGGAAAAGACAAATGACCAAGCGTCTGACTGATTGTGCTTAATCTAATATAATCCTTGTAGTTTTATTTTATGAAACAGTTCGACTTTTTCGGACCATATCACCCATGTTAAGTAATATATGTAAATAACAACTTCCAATGAATTGCCTTCCGGGAAGCCGCAGTAACTAGATCGGTCGAGCGTCAGACTCGAAATCCGAAGGTCGCGTGTTCGATAACCGCCCATTAATTACTGTGTCGAATGCATTATAGTGCCCTAAAAGGTGCATAGCTCCTAAATGCCTCAGTATGATTTGTCTCATACACTGGATTAAAATACCGTTAAAACTTTCCGATTTCGTACAACCCTAACACCAGCAACATGGCGGACGACCAATAGAACGGTAAACCGATCTTTAAATGTCAACCGATTCCCAAGATAAGTGTATGTAAATATACATACACACACACAGAAAGGAAGATAAAATGTTGATATTGGGATTGTTTATGAAACTGCAAATTACGTGATTAATTTTGCATGAGCTTTTGTTGGCTCCCTCGAGATTTATCTATGCCATAGATCAATAATGTCTCCTTTTTCAGGATGTCGCTTATCTCTCATTAATTGTCATTTACAAATGGACCAGCTTCGTTATGTCTTATACAATCAATTAATAACGATAAGGTGGCATCCTGTCCCGGTACCTCATCCATCATCACCTTATCGCCGGGACACTTGTTTGGTATGCACTTGTAAATGACATAACCTTGTACTTAATATAATACGCACGTGATGCATAAAAATTGTGTGCTGGTTCTAATAGTCTGGTACTCTGATATTTACATAACTTGTCACATTCATAGGAACATGGTACGAGTGGAAGAATCACCTTAGTAGAAGACGCTCGATACTGACTAATACCAGTGTGTAAACGAATATTTAATCAGAAGAAATTTATAACATAAAATGATAAGTATAAACTAAATCATGCAAAATGTAAGAGCTATGTAAGTGTTGTATGCATTACATAGAGAAGGAAAACAAAGACATTTATTTAGTTATACATTATATACTAGATGGAAACCAAAGATACAGCTATAGAGTTATATACTGCATAGAAGAAGGAAACCAAAGATACAGCTATTTAGTTATACATTGCATAGAAGAAGGAAAACAAACATAAAGTATTATACATTACGTACAGAGGGGAAACCAAACATACATTTATCTAGTTATATACTGCATACAGAGGGACAGCAAAAATAATAATGTATTTATCCATTATGTACAGAAGGAAACCGAATATAGAGTTAAGTAGTTCTACATTATGTACAGTGGGAAACCAAAGATACAGTTGTGTAGTTATACGTTACATACAGAGGAAAACCAAAAATACAGTTATGTAGTTATATATTGCATACAGTGGGACAACAAAAATAGTTATGTAGTTATCTACTACGTATGAAGCGCCAACCAAAATAGTGATATATTCATACATTAAAAACAGAAGGAAACCAAGGTTACGGTTATGTATTTCTATATTAAGTCTAGAAGGAAATATTACATACAGAGGGAAACCAAATAACAGTCATGTAGTTATACATTACATACATACAGAAACCAAAAATACAGTTATGTAGTTAAACTTTACGTACAGAAGGAAACCAAAGATACAGTTGTAGTTATAAATTACATGCAGAAGGAAATCAAAGATACAGTTGTAGTTATAAATTACATACAGAGGGAAACCAAATATACAGTTTTATATATATATATATATATATATATATATATATATATATATATATATATATATATATATATATATATATATGTATGTATATATATGTATGTATATATATGTATGTATATATATATATATATATATATATATATATATATATATATATATATATATATATATATATATATATATGACATATTACTTACAGCGGGTAACTATATACAGTTATGTAGTTCGCATAAATATCGGAATTTAAGGACAGAGATACAAGAATGTGAAAATTGATACAAAAGACAGTTAATTAAAACAAGCAAGTTAAGGTCAGTAAAAAATGTACACAGACGACATACACATATGGTAGTAATAGTAGTAGGATGGTTTAGTCACACGTTAACAAAATGCTTTCTGTTTGGTTCTAAAATGACCAATCAAATATCTTTAGTCTGAATTAAAATTGACCAGTTATACATCTTAAGTCTGACTTAAAGTTGGCCCATCATATATCTTACGCATGAATTAAAGTTGGCCCATCATATATCTTACGTCTGACTTAAAGTTGGCCAATCATATATCTTACGTATGAATTAAAGTTGGCCCATCATATATCTTACGCATGACTTAAAGTTGCCCATCATATATCTTACGTTTGACTTAAAGTTGGCCAATCATATATCTTACGCATGAATTAAAGTTGGCCCATCATATATCTTACGTTTGACTTAAAGTTGGCCAATCATATATCTTACGTATGAATTAAAGTTGGCCCATCATATATCTTACGTTTGACTTAAAGTTGGCCAATCATATATCTTACGCATGACTTAAAGTTGCCCATCATATATCTTACGTTTGACTTAAAGTTGGCCAATCATATATCTTACGCATGAATTAAAGTTGGCCCATCATATATCTTACGTTTGACTTAAAGTTGGCCCATCATATATCTTACGTCTGACTTAAAGTTGGCCAATCATATATCTTACGTATGAATTAAAGTTGGCCCATCATATATCTTACGTTTGACTTAAAGTTGGCCAATCATATATCTTACGCATGAATTAAAGTTGGCCCATCATATATCTTACGTCTGACTTAAAGTTGGCCCATCATATATCTTACGTCTGACTTAAAGTTGGCCAATCATATATCTTACGTATGAATTAAAGTTGGCCCATCATATATCTTACGCATGACTTAAAGTTGCCCATCATATATCTTACGTTTGACTTAAAGTTGGCCAATCATATATCTTACGCATGAATTAAAGTTGGCCCATCATATATCTTACGTTTGACTTAAAGTTGGCCCATCATATATCTTACGTCTGACTTAAAGTTGGCCCATCATATATCTTACGTTTGACTTAAAGTTGGCCAATCATATATCTTACGTATGAATTAAAGTTGGCCCATCATATATCTTACGCATGACTTAAAGTTGCCCATCATATATCTTACGTTTGACTTAAAGTTGGCCCATCATATATCTTACGTCTGACTTAAAGTTGGCCCATCATATATCTTACGTCTGACTTAAAGTTGGCCCATCATATATCTTACGTCTGACTTAAAGTTGGCCCATCATATATCTTACGTCTGACTTAAAGTTGCCCATCATATATCTTAGGTCTGACTTAAAGTTGGCCAATCATATATCCTAAGTCTAATTTAATACTTTGCTTTAAGAAATTTAACACAGGTTCTTAAAAGAAAATAATCTGGTTAAAATCTGTGGCAGTGCTGGTTATGGAATGGAAGAGAGTTCCAAAGGTTTCCTGACACGTACGAAGAACATCGTAAACCATAACTGATCGTTCTTCCATTAGTAATGTTTGAGACTGTTTAGATAAATAAAACATAGAATATGAGTATAATAACAGAGTTTATATGACGCATGACCACTGTTGTGAATATCTAAATTATTACCATCTCGTGAAGGGTACGAGAACGACACGAACATACTTGTACATTTCTAAAATACCATAATCGAATATAGAGATACGCGAATACCAACAGTAACACTGGTAAATATTTTAATCACCAACAACCAGTTTATTGGTACGAGAACACATCGAGCACACTTGTAAATTAAAAATAGTAAATATGTTCACCCATGCACTACTAATTATCAGTTAAACGTGTGTCTCACAGAGTGGAAGTCGACACATTCAACAAGAATGCATTCAATGTCATAGGACACTGCCATTGGACTCGGGTCGACGTTAACCTTTCGGGAAATAGACACCAGTCAGTTATGTGTGGCACAGTATCGCCTCTTCTGTGTCTTTAGTTGTATACGAGGGATTTCACTCACCAATGGTGGGTTTTATGTTTGGAAGTTTGTGGAGTTTTTATTCTAAATACTTTACCACAATGGACATAATGATTTATATATTTCAAATAAGTATACCCAACTTTGAAGAAGATACGCGTATAGTTTAGTTAAGAATCACCCAAAACGATGGCACACAATTAAAAAAAAATACCATTGGCAATAAATAGAGAATAGCATTTTATGAACGATTAAAATACTGAGGATTCAGCAAACAAAACACGTTCCTACTTCTATCATAGCAGATGTAGTTCATGATATATTAAATATACTTTGAGACTGAGAAGCAGGGCAACCTAAGTATTCGATTGAATCTACTGTTGTACAGCGGAAACCAGTACTGGTAACTGAAGAAATACAGGTGCAAGATTATTATTTTTTTTTATTTTTTTTTTTGGTGGGGGAGGGATATAAATTCAAATTCACAGCTTAGACGTGAAATTAGATTAGAACCTAAAATAGAAGAATTGTTTGATGACGCTTCAGGTCAACAGCCAAGAATTTGCTCAAAACAAAGAACGACAAAGAATGCTGTCGAAATTGCAGGCTTGAAAATACACGCTTTTAAAAAGCTGAACAACATGTGGAACACATAAGACTTGAATGAGAAATTAAGGAAGAAATAAATGATTGTAGAAAAAGGTAATAAGATATAAAATGGACAAAATTAAATTGATGATTTTATAATCAGGTATAAATATTGATAAATATTTATCAGTTAAACACGAAAATGTCTTTTTATATAGTAATCATATTACCTGAACTTCCGCTTGAAGAAGTACTAAAACTGCTTTTTTAAAAGAAAAGGGTGTAGCAATAGATGCCGTAGCTACAACAACAGCAATGAAAATATCAATGACAATTTTGTGTTCTGTCTGTAGCTGTGAAGTGTTGTGTTTCCCTGTGTTGTTCTTACTCTTCCTAATCCCATTTAGGTTCTGCAAAAGAAAAACACACTGGATGAAAATTCAGCCATCGTATTGGCTGGTTTAGCCATTCAGCATTCAGTGATTGTATTTCCTGGTTTAGCAATTCAGCAGCACCAGGACTGGCTAGAATTATTATTGGTGTCATAAGCCATCTGCTAGGGAGTGCAGGACAAATTGATTCTTTCCTTGATGAACATGTTATTTAATTTGTTTATAATTAGTAGGTTAGTTGCTTGTTTGCATTTTGTATTAAGGATATAAACAAAGCATATAGGACAGACATAGTCTTTCAAATGCACTAATGAGCCAATCAAAGTAGTTGACGTATTTACTACCAAGAACGTAACCTAAAACAAATCTTAACTATTCCAGTAATTATTATTATTATTACTATAAATATTTGCTTGTTTATTTCGTTGTTATACCTTGTTTGTGTTTTGCAGTCAATATTGATGTTTGGCGTTTCTAAATTGTTATGTATGTGATAACGTTTGAGGCTGGGGATAATATGGAAAACCTGACCTTAGAAATATCATCATTGGATTGAATGGGAAACCTGGCTACAGAAATATCATCACTGGGATAGAATGGAAAACCTAGCTATAGAAATATCATCACTGGTATAGAACGGCAAACCTGACTACAGAAATATCATCACTGGTATAGAACGGCAAACCTGATTACAGAAATATCATCACTGGGATAGAATGGGGAAACCTGGCTACAGAAATATCATCACTGGGATAGAATGGGGAAACCTGACTAGAGAAATATCATCACTGTGATAGAATGGGGAAACCTGGCTATAGAAATATCATCACTGGGATAGAATGACAAACCGGACTATATAAATATCAACACTGGGATAGAATGGCAAACCTGATTCTAGAAATATCATTCTTTTATCTCCATGATTTTATTTTTTGTTCCTTGCTGTCCTCTACAATTTTTGTATCGACACTTACCTCAGTATTGATAATAGAGTTTAACCCAAGTTAAAACGAGTCACTCATTTTTGTTGTTAATGTATATTGATGTTTAAAACCAAACTGACCATTTTCATTAGCATATCACTTGGTAACAAGAAGATACCGTCAACCTCAGCAGTACAGTCCGATCTCACTATGAGTATGTTTTGTATTGTTAGAAATTTTACCATGATGTTTTCATCTGTATCGTACCCTTGCTTTCCTAAAAATGATATGTCTTTTATCTCTTTAATAGTTCTTGATACAGACTGGAATGGGAATTTTGTTTCCCACCCGTGTACCCAAACTACAGACTTCAACTGGTCTACTATTTTGATTTAAACCTTTAAATGCCTCATCTAATTAGCCATTACCATACTTGCGTATTTCGTAGCAGTCCAGATAGTCCAGCAAGTAAGTTTAGCATTTCCCGTCATAACATTTGTTTCGTCAGATGAAGATGTTCTCCAGCATTCAGCGAATGAAGACGTTCTCCAGCAATCAGCGGTAAGAGTTATACCTTGTAACTGATGTTCGTAAGCATGGAACAAAACAGTAGGGTATGAATTCAGAAAACCATGTTTTTTGACCTATCATATGTCAAGTGTGTGATTTGTCCGTGATCTTATGGTGTGATGAAAGTTTTAAATTGTCACATATCAAATTGGATGGTTTTCTATCTCGCGGTTGTTTTTGGATTTGAATGTATCGTCATAGGGTAAATCTATTTTATATTCAGACAGTCGATTGCTTGTCCTGTAATAAACACATAATATGTTAAATGATCGCTAATTTGTCTAATTCTTGTAAATATTGTCCTTGAAATGCGTTAACGAAATCCCACACCAGACGTTTCCATGAACACTGCCCATTTTTGATTCTACCATAATTTCGTGTTTTATCGTGGTCTGTGTTATTTTCGCGGAGTGACCACTAAAAATGTCAAAGTGCAGGTATCACAAATGCTATTTAATTTCAGAATAGTGGTGTTTTGCATTAAAATGAGAAGCGGAACAAGGGACCAATCTCTACTTGTTAAATTTTTAATTTGAAGTCAATATCTGTATAAGGTTTTACTTTTAGGTAGATAAAAAAAATATTTTGTAGAAATCATTCAGCCGCTATTTACTGTTTTCAAAATTCACACTTATATCTCTTCTGAGTTTTCTTTCTAATTTGTTCATTATCTTCGTTTTAATACCAAATTAATTAAATTTCCTTGTAGCAGTATTTACATCTATTGTACCTTGTATTTCAGTTTTCCATTTTCCGCATCAGTTTCCTCTGCGGTATTTGTAACATTTCACAGCTTCGAATTGTACTCCGTCATCATCATTCAGCATTGCTGTTCCTTGAGACAACTGTATCATATATTTCATTGACTTCTTTTCAATAACTATTACAAATGTGAAAACGTATCATAAAGATCTATAATAAATAACACTATGAAAAGTATACTGTTTTTTTACTTCGTCTAAATTATGTAAAAGATCTTCCCATATCAATTACATTTGCTTAATTTTCTGGTAATGCTTTGTCATTAAAACGTCTTTTAGAGGCTCTAAAGCAGTTCTTGCTAAAGAATTTGTCAAGAATAAAATGCATAGTTGAATGTGTATTGTGTGAATGGCTGACAATTCTTTGAATTAAATTTAGAAGTGGTTCAAATGTTCTTATGATTCCAAGAAAATCTATGTGATTTTCGTCACCTTTTGTCTGGTAAATTCTCTAAAACCAAGTTTTCAAAACACATATTTTATGTATACCAATCTGTACTTTACGTGTGATGTTTTGGATGTACTCCCTTTTTACTGTCTCGTTTTGCATTAATATAAATTCGCATGAAGCATGTTTTACCACCTCCAGCTGTAAACAATTGATCATATATATCATGTCCTTTCTACTCACTTGTGTATACTTATTAGAGTTTATTCTTATGCTCATGACTGCTGCTGTGGCTTAAGTGGTTAGAACGTCCGCCTCGGATGAGAGAGGTCGCGGATTCGAACACCGACCGAGTCATGCCAATGACGTATTAAAAACGATACTAGCAGCTGCCTCGTTTGGTGCTCAGCATTAAGAGGTTAGTACTAGGACTGGTCGGTCTAGTGTCAGGATAATGTGACAGGGTGGGACATGAAGCCACATTCCTGCGGCATGATGCCCCAGTACTAGATTTCACTATAAACTGCCATTCTGCATACATCGTAGCTATATGAGTGAAAACTTATTAAAGCTACGTTAAAAGTCCAAATCTTTCTCTCTCTCTCTCTCTCTCTCTCTCTCTCACACACACACACACACACACACACACACGCGTAGTATACTCTTCAAAATCTTTTAAACTCGGTATATGTCGTCTTGTCAGTCGTGTAGAGATAATTCTTGTTCATGAAACATAACGCCATTGTCTTCTCTCTTTATGTCTTCAAGTTTGTAAATACCTGATCATCAACACTTATTATCCTGAGTCTGAATATGTTTTCATGCAGACAGGAAGGAAGCCCTTTGCAAAAATGGTTTATATTTGAATATTCTTCTTGTTTCGACAATTTTGAATTTAGGAGTTCTAAATGTATCGGTCATCAAATATCGAGATAGATTGCTGCGTGATGTAAATGTTGTGTTTCCTGCTATATTCAGCTTAGTACCATGTCAAATCATTTTTTCCTTTTTTTTCAATAGAAAAATGCGTCCATATTCCAGTCTGCAGAGTTCTGTTAAACATTTCCACTACCAATGTTTTCAGTCTCAGTAAGATTACATGTCAGGATTGTTTTCTTTTCTTTCGATTTCTCTAATATTTGTTGTTAACTCTTTACATTCATCAAACTGATTTTTTGTTTCTTCTTTTTCAGACTAAGCGTATATTGCCAAAACAGATGTATTTGTATCCATCATTGCCCTTTTTCTATGCTTGCAAGAATGACTGCCTCCCACTAACAGAGACACTTCTTTTAGGGAAATCATTTTCTAGTTTGCTTTCGTGATGTATAAGTGAATTACTTAGTTAACCGTTCTTTCAAATTATGTTTTATTTCATTTTTTCCTATTTAATTTGTTCCCGCAGCTGATTGATGTTTGTGTAAGCAACTTTACTTATAGGAATGTACTAAGGATGCAGTAAATACCGTTTTCTGCCAGCTACATAAACTGTATAAAAACATCCAAATAATATTTAACTCTTGTCATTGTATCTGTTATCAACAAACCAACAGGGCAGTCATTTGGCAGCAGCTTGCAATGATTTCTCAGCCCGTTGGAATGTACCAATGATTTGAGATTTATGTTAAATTTCTTCAATCCTTCAGTGACACGAGATAAATCAAATGTACTTTGTATATCTATATTTTCTTTCATAGCTTCTGTGCCAGAGTGTTCGAAATTATAGTCATTGATACTTAATATAGCGACATTTACAAAGAAATTATTGAAGATCTTTACTACAAAACACTAATAAAAATAACATGAACACTTTGTTATAAAATAATTGAAATCTGTGATAAAATACCCTTGTTGACCAGAATGGGTCTGATGTTGGGTTGAAAGGACCAGAATGGGTCTGATGTTGAATCGAAAGGACCAAAATGGGTCTGACGTTGGGTCGAAAGGACCAGAATGGGTCTGATGTTGAATCGAAAGGACCAGAATGGGTCTGATGTTGGATCGAAAGGACCAGAATGGGTCTGATGTTGGATCGAAAGGACAAGAATGAGTATGATGTTCGATCGAAATGACCAGAATGGGTCTGATGTTATGTCGAAAAGATCAGAATGGATATGATATTACAGGTATATGCAAGTTAGAAGTTTAAGTAGCACATACAAATACGTTGATTTCGCCGGCAGAAATAAGCGTACTTTAGGTCGGGAGAGTTCAGAGGTAATGAGCTCACTTTGTGCTTATGGAGTTCCTGGTTCGATCCAAGCTCCGATACACGCAATTATACGCGATATTCGATCCACGGTAGCTTGTTTACTCTAGATCTTCCGGTTTGTTCCATCTGTAACTTCACATTATGTCAAAATCCGAGCAACGACAAAGCGTAGTTAATTTTGCTTACACTAATCCAATCGACATAAAAGTACATTAAAAATGAAAGAATTACTGAAACTGGTGGTTGGGATGGCAAAATACGCCTTTTCAACGCCCTAGCAAATTGCCAATAAAAATCTCTTCGTTTATTTATCAAAAAAATTAAAGCCAGTTCGTTCTCAGTCCAAGGAAACGTCATAAATTCTGTATAGACCTAGAATTTTCTCGCAAACTATATACGCGATAAAGAATATAAGCATCCAGCCATGGAACTGTTTGAATAAATGGCTGGAGTTCTTGAGGCGTTAAATAAGTTTAAGTTATCCCAGTTATCATAAGTCGAGAAAAAGGAAACAACATGAAATAAAAAAGATAACAATCTTAAAGACATTGGAAAATTTAAAAGGACACGATGGCTTTTGACCTTCAAGTGCAAGATCGGTTCATGGTATTGTCATGGATGAAAAAAAATATTTTGCTTAGAAACGCTACTTATTGTATCGAACATGGCAACGTAGCACGCGGAGCATTGTTAGTGATTTAGATTTTCCTATAGTTTAGGAAATAGGGTTTTTACTTTTCATTTGATGAAACATTAAAGTCGTGTCTGCCTGAATGGCCTTAGCAAACGCAGGGCCTAATTTAGATCATTTTGGCGGGGTCAACTGATTTACGCGCGGGGCCCCCTGTGAGTACGACATTTGGAAATAAACATTTAAACAACATAAAAGTTTCTTTCATCGCTTTAAAATTAATTTCTCTTCATAGATATATATTTAAAAATGACTAACGCGCGGCCAGCCTGTGAGCGAGGGTCCCGATTGGGTCAAATCGGTCCAATCAGCATAAGGCCGGCCTTGCTGAAAGCCCATCTGGCATTATTGCACCTGTCCGTTGTCTTTGCTAATTAGGCTACCATTATGTACCCGGCAAGACTTAATCAACCCGGCACGGCAAGACTTATCTACCAGGCAAGACTGTATCTACCAGGCCATATTTTCTCTACATGGCAAGATTTTATCTACCTTGCAAGACTTTATTTACCCGGCAAGAATTTATCTTCCCGGCAAGAACTTATATACCCGCCAAGACTTTATCTACACGCCAAGAATTTACCTTCCCGCCAAGACTTTATCTTTCCAGCAAGACTTTACCTACCCGCAAAGACTTGATCTTCCCACAAAGGCTTTATCTACCAGGCAAGACACTATCTACCCGGCAAGACTCTATCTACCAGGCCAGATTTTCTCTACATGGCAAGATTTTATCTACCTTGCAAGACTTTATTTACCCGGCGAGAATTTATCTCCCCGCCAAGAATTTATCTTCCCGCCAAGACTTTATCTACCGAGTAAGTATGTATCTACCCAGCAAGAATTTATCTACCCGCCAAGACTTTACTTTCCCGCCAAGACTTGATCTTTCCAGAAAGACTATATCTACCCGGCAAGACTTTATCTA